>CM039721.1:21711384-24111384 GCA_022539455.1 Dendrobium nobile
CCCTATGTTATATATATATATATATATTTAATATATATATATAATATATATATATATATATTTTCTTTATTTATATATATATATTATTTATTTAATATAAAGGTTGCTTATACATTTATTGATTTTATGGAAAAAAGATTATTCCTTAGAGCCTAATTATAAAAATGTGCTCCAAAAATACATGCATTGAAATAAATCCATAAGATCACCACGGAGGAATAGAAAATACCAACAAATGAATAAATAATGAGAGAATGATAAGATGCAATTAGATTTTTTATTATATTGCCATTAAAGAAATTAGCAATATGGTTATACAAAAATATTATTTTGTCATTTTTCTTTGCATAATATTAACATATGACCAAATATTCCTTGCCATAATAAGAGAGATGAGTCACCACTCAATAACTATAAACTTCTCAATGCACTAAACAATGAGGCTTAGCTAGCTTAGAGAACAAAATATTATAAAATAAAGAAATAAAATTTCAAATATGCTAAAAAGAATTAAACATGAGTTAAAATGATACCTAAAATATTATTACACATGTTAGGTACTTTTGACATATTACTTTACAGCTCTTCATTATTACAAATATGTTTATTAATATACATGGGATTTTAGCCGTTTCTTTATTATGAGCTTCTTGATGCCTTTTAAATAGGTTTGCTTCCCTTCTTGTGATGAGATGGGGTGTGGTGAAGGGAGATTTCTTGTTCCTCTTTCCTGTTGGGGACTTAATGAGTTTAGTTTAATTGATTTGCACTTTTCTTCTTGTTATTATCTTTGTTTTGTAGGACACTCTAAATGCAATCATTATTCCTAAAGGTTTTTTTGGGAGAAAGATCATGCTTCAAGATTTTCCTTTTATCTTCTCTCTTTTTTGGAGTGGGGTCTTCTTATCCCACTCTAGAATGCTCCTAGTATATTTTGTACATGTGCTTAGTAGGCACCTTGAGCTCGTAGAATCTCTTTTTCCTTTTTTTGTAGCTCTTTGGAGCAATAGTGAGCTTGAGGTCCCTTTTAAGGACCTTGTATTTTATATTTTAATTAACACATATGCCCCTCCTGTGGGTTTCCAACCAAAAAAGGCCTCTAAAAGTTATAATAAGCAAAATCTTAATTTTTATATCAAGACAAACATTTTAACATCAAAATCTCAATTGCAAGAAATATTTTTGCAAGATAACTACTTCAAAATAAAGTACTTATGAATTCCAAAATAAAAAATTAAGTACTAACTCTAAAAAATAGATTGAAACAATAAATAGGTTATAAACTCAAGTGAGATATACCCAATTACTTATAAATATAAAAACTTACATTCTAGTCAACACAGACTTATGTCAACCCATTAAAAAAAAGAAAAAGAAAAAATTTATAGAAGTAATATTATAATAAAAATAATAATCTAATTTTAATTATCAAGGCCTATTGGTTTATTCTTAACATCTCATAAAGGTCACTCATTATCTCATTAGATAAATGAGAATTCAATGAATATGCTTAGGCCGTTGATTGGCTTTCACGTTATCCTACCCTAGTAACAACTCGAAAATATGAAATATATTTAAAAATGAAAAAAAAATCTAATTTTTTTGTTTGAACTAGAGTAATTTGGCATTGTGCTTTGTAGCACTGTCTCTATGCTTGAAGGTAGAATGGTGCTAAAATTTGCCATTACAGTGTTTGAATCTCTATTCTACTATAATTTTGGATTCAACATGTAGTATTGTGGTACAGGCTTTGAGCATTGTAGTACTAGGAAACTAATAATATTTATATATATTTATTATATATATATATATATATTTATATTATTTATTTTGTTTATATTATTATATATTTATTTATATATATATATATTATATATTTATATTTATAAAAAATCCTAAAGCTAAAGCACTTAACAACCCAACCATATTCTCAGCCAAGGCTTATCATGTAAGCAAGAGAGGCAAGAAGGATAGGAAAGAAAAGAGGGAGGAGAGGGAAGGGCATTTAAGGAATTTTCATCCATTAATGCTCTTTGAAGATTTCTTCTGATTGATGTAAGTAACCCAAATCTCATTTTAGTTTTCAATGATTTTGAGTTTGAAGAATTTAATCTTTCCTAAATCGATAAAAATACATTTTCTCTTTATTTACTATAAATTCACCATGTTACATTCCGTATATAATAGATACTAATTTTATGAACATTTTGATTATAATATTGTTGAATTTTCACCTTGAATATAACATTTCATGTTGTATTTCATATATTAAAATGCATTTCATGAAAGAAAGATGGCTACTATGTTACTTTGGTAATTACCTTGACTTCTTTATTCAAGAGTGGAATAGAATATAGAGGAAGTTGCTCTTATTTTTTGGGGAAAGTTGCTGGTGTATGTAATAGTATAACCAGCTAGATTTACCAAGATGAAGAGGACTTCATGGAGCTGAAGAAGAAACTATCAGGAAAAACAGTTTCAACCATGATTAAGGAAGACACTGTGAAGGAGGTTGCTGATGAGAATCCTTACTCTTAGATTCATAAGATGAAATACTCGGGTGGAATTGTTCATTTGGAGATTATGCAAAGATGCTATTCCTACAAAAGAATTTTTGATGAGGAGAAAGCTAACCGACTGCAGTTTGTGTCGAAGAGGATGTGAAGAGGTGGAGAGTGTAGATCATGTAACCACTAATTGTCCAAAGTTGTTAAAAGAATTTGTATACTGAGAAAATAGGGTTTTCTTATTCCTCTATTCAATTCATTTCAGCATTGTATGGATGAGCTGAATTTTTGTCCGACACAAATCCTATGATTGTAAAGTTATATTTTTCACTGTTATGGATTTCATGGAGCAACAGAAATAAAGCTAAACATGGGAAGAAAGAAGATTGTGATTCTGTTATTGCTGCAAGTGTGATCAGCCTTGTTGGTATGGAAAACCGGAACAAGGTGCTCTCGGATAACTGGGATGCTGGCTAATCCAATGGATTGTCTATAGAATTCTGGCGTCCCCCACCACCCGAGTGGTATAAGATCAATATAGATGCTTCTTTGAAGACTAACTATGAAGCAAGTATTGGAGGAATTGTAAGGGACTACAAAGGAAGATTTGTCCGTGCATTTGGTTTTTATGGGATGTATTGGGATATAGCACAAGTGGAACTTTATACTTTCAATTCATTAAAAGAAGTTCTAAATAATTATATAGACAATGCTAAAGGTGTTATTATAGAGGGAGACAATAAAAATGTCACATAATTTCTTCACAACATGTACATTGAAGATGAAGATTTCTTTGGTTTGAGGTACATGAATAATGTCATTTTTCATTTTATTTGTAGGAATTGTAATAGGTTAGCCGATTATTGTGCTAACTTAGCCTTTTCATATGATCTCATATGGGACTTGTTTTGTGAGAGTTCACTTCCTTCCTCCTTTGTTAAACTTGTAAAGGGGGAAAGTGATTTGGAGTTTAACTCTCTAGTAGCTTGTATTTAGGCTCTTTGGTTTAGTATTTCTAATACAGATTGCATTTCTTTCAAAAAAAAAAAAAAAAGAAAGAAAGAACGGCTTGGTGTAAACACTATAAATTAATATGGCTTGGCTCCTAAAACTTAATACTTTGCATAAGAGGGTGGGCTGATGAGCTTTCCTTTAACGATGATTTATGGTGTTATCTTATTTATATCCTATAATTTATGACCAATTATGCTGACAAGCAGAGAGTGACGACTTGTACTAATTTATTGAAACCGATCTTATTTAATAAAATGATAAAAATGTTGTAGTTGTATTGATAATTATGAATATAGATGAATGAATGAAAATATCACATTAAAGCTAAATATCCTTGCTTCTAAAATTATATACTTAAGCATGTATGTATTGATAGTATTGATAAATAGAACTGTAATGTGCATATATAGCATTGAAAGATAGATCATGATGGTACTAATACATGTGATGCCTATATATGATGCTTATAATCGATAATGGATAAGGTAGATAAGACTGATGATATTGATACTTATATGTATAATTCTTTACTAATATGTGAATGATTTTAGTATGATTTCTTTATGGATTTATTGATTCTTATATTGACAATGTTATCATTGATCATTTTGAGCCTTATGAATGAAAACTAATCATTGATGAGATTGAATGCTATTGATTATACTGATTGAATTAAGCAAGCACATTAATTCTTTAAAACTTGCATTGGAAACTTTAGTGAATTTGAGTTATTGCTAAGATTTTTAGCTCACTATTCAGATTTTGTTAATTTCACGTCAGATAAGAGGTTAAGACCAATTTGAGTGAGAATGGTAGAGATCCTCATGTTTTCATTTTTATTTTTTTCTACCTTTCCTTTTTTTCTTTTGTAGTTAGGAGCTATGGATGGGATAGTGATTGTATTAATCTTCTAGCTATTTTATATATAATTTTGGAAAATTAATATAGTAAAAAATTTTTATGTATATGGATTGAATGTAATAAAGTATTTTGATGTATATGATTTTAGATGCTTCTATTGGATATATAGATTTATATTAAAGATTTATAGAAGCTTTTGTAAATGATTAAAAGATAAATAAACAATTATTCTAATTTAGATCTTAGAGAATAATTTGAGCAAGCATTTGAAGAATTGAATTCTAACTAGAGCCCTGTGAATTGATTATGAGTGAGGTAGCTGTTGGGTAGTATAGATTTTCATTTTTGCATTTAATTTATTCAATTGCATAAGTCATTGACCAGTGTTATTTTGGAGATTTTGAATAGATATATATTGATTTGATTTTTAATTGTATTAAATTATTTTGGAGACTTTTATGAATGAAATTTATTTTCATTTTTTTTTCCATGAAAATATTGAGGGTAATATTTTTCTAAGGTTGATAGGTTATAATAACCCAAAGATATTAAACATGTTAAAAAAAAACTAAAATTTTGTTTGAATTAAAAAACCTTGGCACCGTGCTTTGTAGCATTGTGTGCTATACTAGAAAGCATAATGACACCAAAAATTGCTGCTGTGACATTTGAGTCTCTATTCTGTAATAGTTTTGGATTCAACATGCAACACTACAATATCATGTTTGAACATTGTGGTGTTAAGCAACTCACACACACACACACACACACACACACACACACACACACACACACACACACACACACACACACACACCTAAACCAAAGAACTAAGCTACCTATCCATTCCCTCAACTGAGGCTTGCTGTGTAAGGAAGAGAGTAGGGGAGGAGATAAAAGGACATTCAGGGCAATTTTATCTATTGATTTTATTTAGAGATTTCTTCTAATTATTTTAAGTAACCCTTATCTCATTTTAGTTTTTAATTTTTTTTGAGTTTGATGAATTTATTATCTCCTAAATCGATAAAAAAATTTCTCTTTCTTTACCTTATTTTCACCGTGTAACTTTTTGTATATGATAATCTTAGATTACATAAAGATTTTGAATGTGACATTATTGAATTTTATTGTGTAAAATGAAAGTAATGATTTTCTAAAGATATAGACTATTATATATAACTGGCATTTTAACTTGTATTTTCATACAAGGAAGGCTCATTGTCAATAATATTAATTAGTACGGGTTGACTCTCTCTCTCTCTCTCTCTCTCTCTCCCCCCCCCCCTCTCACTATTTCTCTTTTATATATATATATATATATATATATATATATATATACTTATAAATTATTAGATTATATAACATTTTATATTATATTTCATATATTAAAATGCATTTCATGAAAGCAAGGAAGGTTGGTTGTCAATACTATAAATTAATCTAGGTTGGCTCTTAAAACATAATGCTTTGCTTTTCCTTACGGATGATTTATGGTGCTATCCCAGTTGTATCTTATAACCGATTGCCAATTATATCAATGGGCAAAGAGTGAGGACTCTGAATAATTTATTAAAAGCCGCCTCATATGATAAACGGTAAATATGTTATAATGATAATGATAATTATGAATACACATGAATGATTGAAATCACTGCATTAAAGCTAGATGTATTACATTGCTGAATAATATAATTAAGCATGTATATATTGATAGTGTTAATAAATAAAATTGTAATGTGCAAAGATAACATTGATGGATAGATCCTGATTGGTAAATATACATATATTTACTTTATATTAATCTTATAATTGATAATGGATAAGGTAGGTAAGACATAATTATGAATTATTTTAGTGTGATTTCTTTACAAATTTATTTATTATCATATCTATTATGTTATCATTAATCATTTTGAGCCTTACAATTAATAACCGATCATTAATGAGCTTTAATGCTATTGATTATATTGACTGGGTTGAGTATGCATATTGATTCTTTAAAACCTTATTTTAGAAGCTTTAGTGAATTTGAGTTATTGCTGGGTGTTTAGCTTATTAGGTGAATTTTATTGATTTCAGGTCATAGAAGGGGTAAGGAGTGAGATTGATAGAGATCCTTAGGTTTTCTTTTTTATTTTATTATGCCTTTTATTTTATCCTTTTTAGTTTGGAGCTATTTATGGGTTAGTGGTTATATTGATCTCTTGGCAATTATATATTTAATTTTAAGATATTAAATAAAGTGAAATATTATGATGTATATGATTTTAGATACTTCCATTATATATACATATTAATAATTTATAGAAGCTCTGGTAATTTATTAAAAGATAAATAGATAATTCTTCAAATTTAGATATATAGGCATGACAAGCTTGGTATAAGAATGGTTGATGGAATAATTAAAATATAGCTAAAGCAATATGAATTGATTATGGCTGGGGTTGAATTTATTTAGTATAGATTTTCATTTTTGTATTTGATTTATTGAAATGCATAAGTTTGTTATCAGTGTTATTTTAGAGATTTTGAATGGATTGTCATTGATTTGGTTTGAATCATATTGATTTATTTTGGTGTGTTTATGAATTAAATTTATTTTCATCAATTTATATTTTTGTTTCATAGAAATTTCAAGGGTGACATTTTTCCAAGGCGGGTTGATTATAATAATTGGAAGATATAAAATATATTTTAAAATGAAAAAAATGAAATCCTAAATTTCTATTTGAACTAGAGTGCTTTAAGTTTATGCTTTTTTCCTCTACGGTGTTATGCTTGAAAGCACAATAATGCCAGTAATTATTTTTACAGTGTTTAAGTCTTTGTTGTACATTAATTTTGGATTCAACATGCAGAGTTGTGGCGTTGGGTCTAAGTCTCGTGGTGCTAGGCCACTAATATGTAGAGTTGTGACCTAAAGCTCTTAACCATCTGGGCATTCCCTCAACAGAGGCTTGCTGTACAAGGAAAAGAGGTGGGGCGAGAGGGAAGATAAAGAAGGGTATTCAGGGAACTTTTGTCGATAAATTATATTAAGAGATTTCTTTTAATTATTGTATGTAATCCAAATCTCATTTTAGTTTTCAATGATTTTGAGTATTATGAATTTATTATATCCTAAATCAATAAAAAATTCATTTTCTCTTAATTTATTTCTCTTTCACCATATAAATTTTTGTATATGATAGATCCAAAATTTATAAACATTTGACTATATATATATATTCTTGCATTTTATAGAATTAAGCATTTCATGTTACATTTCATATATTAAAATACATTTCATGAAATTAAAGTGTCATCATTATAAATTAATATGGATTGGCTATTAAAATTTGATACCCTACATAGGTGAAAGAGCATATACATCCCTAGATCTCCATCAAGCTTGTAGGAGTAAAAAGGATATATGCAGACCTCCTATAGTTATATTATCTCCTTAAAAGCCTAGCATATTCTACATTCTATGTCTAGGTATACAAACATATTATATTAATATTTTGGGTTGTTCTTGTATTCCTTCATCAAGGTTATACATCATACTAGATTTTAACTACACATATGGCCACTATGTGTATTAAATAAATGAAAAAAATATTGAAAACATCATTTAACTTTAAAGCATAAAAATATTCATTAGTACTTAATAAATACTCTACATCATCAATCCTAAACAAGAGAATTAGCCAGACATGGAAGAAAAGATTAGCAAACTCTTTTTTAATTGAAATCATAGAATAATATAAATACAAGAGAATTATATCACATAAAAGGATCAATGTATCTCTTATACACTCCTTCATTAACGTGCAAAGTTGCTCACATAAACACTAACTAAACACTCTAATGATTGTATCTAGCATTTCTCTAGTCTCCCTTAGAATGGACTCTAAGAGAGATCTCAGTAATTACTAAAAAAAATACTAAAATTAGACAAATGACTGAATTCTCATACAACATAACACAATGACTATTTAAAAAAAATACAAATTAGGCAACATAAACTATGACACTTGAAAGATTAACACCACAATGCCCATAAAATGAACTAACGCCACTACGGTGATGTTTTTGCTCCTCCATGACACTTCCTGATGTGGATAAGTTACTTAGTGAATGGTCACGTCACTTCACAAGTGGATCATGTCCTTCGGAAGTTATAATTACTACATCATGGTTCTACAGACTTTCGAACACTTTGGCACACGAGTGGAAATTATGATGCTATGGTGCGATAGGTTATGACACTGCGACACTTGAAGATAGTAAACATGGTGCTGTTAAGCTAACCATTTTAATGTCATAATAATTTTAAATAGAGAAATATATGACACAATGTCAATATTGTGGCACTCTAGTAGTGTCCTTGATGGCACTATGGTGTTTATTCGTCCAACGCCACGATGTTGGATGATACTTAAAATTTTGTGGTATTTTTATATTTTTTTCTACACAACACAACAAAAATAACACATTTTCACTAAAAACATAACATTTAAAATAATATATTATTTACACTTATTAAATTTCTCCCCAACTTAAACTCCTGATTATCCCCAAGCAAATAATTTTTTACAATTCTGATTAAATGATTAACCAAAGTAAAATTAAAAAAATATAAAATTATTAAAATATAGGATAATATGTCATGGTCTAGAAATAATAAAAATGAATAAGGTATAATTCTAGTTTGAAAAAAATATTAATAATTATAATGATCAGACATCCTTTTTTTGCTTAATTTAAATTAATAGGTTTTAGATTTAATTATTATCTTTTAAAATTTAAAGTGAATAATGTAGCTTAATGATTAGATATGTTAGTAGTTAAAATTAAAACTTCATTATTTCACTATCATTTATATTAATTTTCTTATTTTGTCATTTATGAATTTAAGTATAAGATTCTAACCAGATTCTAAGATTTTAACTAATACCAATTTTTATTCTAGTCATCTTTTTCTTCTTTTTCTTTTCTTTTTTTATTTTTAGAAATATTTTTATAGTTCTTTTTATTTTTATTTTATGGAGTATATAGGTAATGATTTTGAATATCATTTTTTTCTACAAACCTTTTTCAATTTTAATAAATTTTATATAAGGATTAACAAGATTACCAATCCTAAATTTAGGTTGTTTATGATTTCTAATTTTAACATAATCATATCTAATCTTTACTTCTAATTATTCAATTTTATTTAAAAAATTAAAACATAAAAGTATAACTTCTAATTTTAAATTAAAATAATAACTTACATGATCTAAGTTAGTTAACTCTATGAAGTATAAATAGTATTCATTTGAACTGTGATATAGGGTTTTATTATTATCTTAGTTTTACATAATTTTCAATGATTATTTTTACTAAATTAATAAAATAATCAGAATGCAACAGATTAATCAAAGATAATGAAAATAATGGTATGCATGAGGAGAATTTTTATAGAATATAAATAAAAATACAAATAATAGTTAACACTACACATGCTTTTATATGAATGAAAAAAGGTGCATAAAACTTGTGATAACATAACATGATCATAACATTACAAGATAATTAGTGCACTAAGCACCATACATATCATCTTAAGTGGGTTTTCTCCCGTAAGCGCTATATTTCAACTCTTAAGCTAGATTATACCAATTATTTCATTTCACGATGAACCACTTCAATTATATTTCATAATCAATCAATATGCCCAACTAAATAAGGTTTCAATCTGTGGCCATTCACTTGAGAAATATGTAAACTTTTCTTATCCAAAATTTCTGTAATTTCATAAGGAAATATTCTTACCACAGTGAGTCTTCTAGACCATATGGATTTTAACTTTCCTGGAAATAACTTAAGTTTAGAATTAAATAATAAAATGTCCTATCTAGGAGTGAATTCTTTCTTAATAAGCTTTTTATCATGCCATTTTTAACTTTATCTTTATAAATTTTGTATTTTATAAGCTTCATTTCTAATTTCTTCTAGTTCACTCAATTGCATCAATTTTTTCTCTTTTATAATTTTGAAATTACAGTACAATTCCTTAAATGCCTAGAATGCTCTATGTTCTAATTCCACAAGAAGGTAACAAGCCTTTTCAAAAATAAATTTATAGGGAGTCATACCAATACGATTCTTATAAGAAATTCTATAAGCCTAAAATGCATCATCTAACTTAATCTCCTAATCTTTTATATTTGAATTGATCATTTTTTATAGGATTCCCTTAATCTCTCTATTCCTAATCTCAGCTTGACCACTAGTTTAAGGGTGGTAAACAGTTGTTACTATATGATAAACCACATAACTCTTTAAAACTATTTATATTTTTATTATAGAAATATAACTACCTCTATCACTGATTAAAACTCTTGGCATTCCAAATCTAGAAAAATATTTTTCTTTAAAACTTGATCACTATGTGACCATCTGTTTAGAAGTTTCCACACCATCAATCAACTTTGAAACATAATCCATAGTAATAAGAATATATTGATTTCCATAAGATGGCACAAAAGGTCCCATAAAATCTAATCCCCAAACATCAAATTTTTTATATTTCTAGAACATAGTTTACACGCATTTTATTTCTTTTTGAAATATTTCTTGATCTTTGGTATTGATTGCATTTCCCAGTATATTCATTTGCATCCTTAAATAGAGTAGGCCAAAAAAATTCAAATTAAAGGATTTTAGAAGTAGTTCTAAATCCTTCAAAATGTCACCCATAATGAGAATAATGCCATTGTCTAATGATTGATGCTATTTCTTCTTTAGGAACACATCTTCTCATAATTGATCATTGCAAGTTTTAAATAAAATTTGGTGTCATGCAAGAACTTCCTCTTTTGACTAGGATTTAAATCATAAGGAAGCATACCACTAATAATAAAATTAATAATGTCAGCATACCACAGTGAATTATTTGCATAAAGAGCAAAAAAATTTTTATTAGGAAAATTTTCATTAATCTCATCTTTATTTAATGTTTACTTTTCAATAGAAAATTTGAAAATATGACCAACAATTTGATTTTTAGTACCATTTCTATAAAAAAAATTTATATCAAATTATTATAATAAGAAGAATCCATCTTACCAATCAAGGTTTAATGTATTTCTTTATCATAAGATATTTAACAGCAGCATGATTAATATAGACAATTATTTTGGCTAAAAATTAAGTATTATCTAAACTTATCAAAAGTGAACACCATGACTAAAAATTATTTTTCAATTGTTGTATAATTATATTGTACAGAATTCAAAGTTTTGCTAGAAAAAAATGACATAAAAGTTCTTATCTCATTTTTATTCAAGAATAATTCCCACAGCAACATCACTGACATCACACATCATTATAAAAGGTATCAATCAAAAGAAATAATCTTTGAAATAGTAATCAAATGTAATTTTAATGCATTAAAAGTTTTAAGACAAGAAGAACTTAATATAAAACGAACACCCTTCTCAAATAGTTGACATTATGTCTAAAAATTTTAGAGAAGTCTTTAATAAATCTTTATAAAATCCTGCTTGACCTAGAAAACTTTTAAAGCCTTTATGAAACTTAGGAGGATATAATTTTTCTATCACATGAATTTTGACAATGTCTACTTCCAATCCTTTCTTAAAAATTTTATGCCCTAACATAATGTCTTCAATTACCATAAATCTACACTTTTCCCAATTTAATAGTAAATTTCTTTCTACATATCATTTTAAAACAAAAATTAAAATTTCCAGAAAAGAATCAAATGTAGTGCTAAATTCTGATAAAATTATCCTTAAAAAATTCAATACACTACTCAATTAATTTTAAAAAGATAGACATCATACATCTTTTAAAAGTAGCAGGAGCATTACACAAATCAAAAGGCATTTGTAACACCCCACATTATCTCTTAACAGTACTGCAGAGCATCACTCACATAAACATAACCTTTTTCATATGATACTTTCATCATATCCAAATGTTCATGTACAATATTCAATAGTTCATCAATAAAACATTTAACAATTTATTACATCTAATACATAAACATAAGCCTCTAAAATTCTAATTACATCCAATAAAATATTTTCATAGCCATTAATACAAATCCAAATATTATATCACTAAACTGTCTACATATATCTCAGATTTAGACTTACAAATAGATTTAATAACTATTATATAAAAATTGAAATACTTGCAACTTAATATTCTTAGACATTTTCCTCTCCCTTTCTTGTAATAATACTAGTAAGAAAGATATTGGCAAGCTATGAGGCTCAACAAGCTATGCAAATTTAATAACAATTAAAATTCAATATTATAATAGTTTATAGCATTGAAATCATTATTTCATAAACTTACCATTATTTGTAAACATCATAAAATTGTATTTGATATCATCCTATTTCATTTGATGTAGATACTGACTATTAATTTTAATATTTAAAAGATTTGTCTATCCTTTCATAAAAATATTGAATGGAACCTAGGTAAACCTGACATTATCGCCATTGAATAACATAGAGGTCCCTTTTGCCTCTTTAGGGGTTCCTTTTGCCCCCACTTACTATGCATGTATTAAATTCTCTAGGGTCCCTTTGCCTCATCTGATATCAATTTCATATATGTTTTTTTTAAGAATTGCAAACTTGCATTAAGAACTATGTAAAAAAACTATTACAAACTAATCAAGTAATGCAAGCCTCATATTCCTTCTTCAGTAGACTAGATAATAAAGAAGGAATATCAAGAGAAAGAATAGAATCAAAACAAAAGTTATTATGTAAAGCAAGAGTTGCGCACAAATCAGCAACTTTGGTACAATTTCTAGAGGTGTGATGAAATAAAACCTTATTGAAATCAAGGAGGAAATTAATCTTCTCGAAAATCTGACCAATGGTAGTGGACTTCACAACGGAATCATGAAGAAACTTGATGGCATTGTAGATATCACCCTCTATTATTAAGCCTTTACAATCAAATTTCCAATCTTGAATGAAGTCTTTCAAAGAAAATATAGCTTCCAACTCAAGTTGGTTGATGTCCCAATGAAGTTTTTGCTTCCCAAATGCAAGAAGTAAACTTCCATTAGAGTCCCGAGCCACACCACCAATGCTGGCTAAATTTGAATCCAGTAACGATGCGTCTACGTTAATTTTGATCCAATCCAGTGGTGGGGGATGCCATGATGTTTCGGACTCCCTAAGGAGAGTAGCATCCAAGTTAACTAGCATTGGATACTTACTTATGGCAATAAATAGAACATTGGAAGCAATCACCAAAATAGGAAATGATGGGTTACCGTGTGCAAATCATTCCTGCGATTCCAGGAGAAGAAAACCGCACTGCAATAGATCTTGACGATATCTAAGCTAGTAATGGATAGACTTCTCAACTGTTGAAAGCAGTCCGTAGAGAGCTGAATAAAAGAATATTAAATCCCCAAGACCTTAGCTTAAATAAAATCTCAGTAAGAGATTTTCATTGAACTAAAATATGATCACAATTTTCAATTACAGGGCAACCATAAGCACAGAGATCGTTATTACTAAGCTTTCTGAATTTCAGAAATTTGTTCGTGGGAATGGAAAACCTACTTAATCTCCACTAGAAGAGCTCAACTCTTGCTTTAAGATTCAGCTTCCGTAGCCAGTTGGTAAAACCAGAGTCATCAATTATTTTATGGCATTTAATAGATTCAGTATAAGCCAATGAAGTGATAGACTTCCCAGAGAGTTGATAAAGAAGTTCCATATGGTCACCATCCCCCTCCTGGATAACACAATGATGTATGATGAGGTTAACAAGATCAATGTTGAAATATCGGTTGAGTTCCAATATGTTCCAATTGCCATCTTCAAGAATGAAGCTTTGCAACATCACGTTTTCCATACCAATGCAGTCAGCAAGCATAGGCCATTTGTTGAAACATTTATCTAGTAACCAAATGTCATTCATGACACTAATTCTAGCACCATTAATATTCCACCTAACAATTGGTTTAAGAAATGAAACTCCATCAGAAATGATGGATCGAGCTGCAGATTGGCCTTGATTAGTCAAACCGCTCCAAATGGCAGAGCCATGTTTAACAGTCAGACATTTCCAAAGTAGAGAGGTGGGATTCTGATAAAGTTGCCAAGCTAATTGGGCTCTTAAGGGACCTACTCTTTTGACAGTAGAGTGCATTCCCATGCCACCGCTTTCTCTAGGAATGCATAACTCATCCCAGACAATGTAATGAAGACCCCTGATTCCAAAGTTCTCATGCCAGATGAAGTCTCTACAGATACGATCCAACTCATAGAGAGTCTTCTTGGGTATCAAAGAATGCGTTGAAATATAAGTAGGTCATGAAAGCAAAGAAGATTTCGCTAGAATCAGCTTTCCTGCAAGTGAAAGGAAACGAGCTCCCCAAGCATTGAGTTTTTCCAATGCATGATCAATTACAAATTGGTAATCATTCTTGACTAATCTTCTTAGGGCAATTTTGATACCCAAATATTGTAACTCTTTGACAATTTTGAAGCCTGATTTTTTGCCAATCTTATGTTTAATGGAGGGTTTAACAGCTTTCCCAAAGATGATTTGGGACTTGGTCTGATTTATACCTTGCCCAGTCCAACCGCAGTATTCAATAATTAAGTCCATCATAACTTGAAACTGAGAATAGGATGCAGATCCAAACAGCAACACATCATCAGCATAGAGTAAGTGTGTAATTCTTGGAGCTCTAGATGAAGTTTGGATGCCTAATTGATGACCTCTTTGCTTAATAACACTGGAGAGAAGCTACAAGCACATGATGAATAAGTATGGCGACATAGGACATCCTTGCCTAAAGCCACTCTTGGATTCAATCCATCTGGTTCCTTTACCATTCAAGAGAATAGAAAAATGAACATTGGTAACACATTCCAAAATAAGGATTGAGAACTTCTCCGGGAAACCAAACCAGGAAAGAACATTTTCCAATGTCTTCCAACACATGCTATCAAAGGCTTGAGCCATGTCAAGCTTGACTGCCATAAGACCCTTCTTATTCTTTGAAATTCTGAACTTATTAAAGATTTCTAAAGCAAGAAGGCAGTGATCAGACATTGATCTACCTGGAACATAGGCTACTTTCTTTTCAGAGATAAGCTTGGGAATGCAGGTCTTTAATCTATTTACTAACATAGTAGAAGCTGTTAAGATAGTTGCTATTTGAATGCTTTACATTTTTGCAACTTATATAGTTTTGATGATTCCAAACATTATTGTTCAAATGTGTAGTTATCTCCTAACAATTTTAGAAGATTTGTATTTGCTCTTGTGTGTACTAACATTTCAAGAAAATCTAACTCTAGACTACAAAAACTTCAAATCAAATTCAACATGAAATACTTTGTAAATTTGAAGCTTGTACTTTTCTTTGAATTAATTTTGAAAGGGAGTGATTGTAATTGAGTGAATAAAAACACACACAAACACATATGGAGATCATATAAAATTTATACTGATCGTACAGGACGATATCAGATCGTACGGGACGATCAGACAGTTATCTCCTATTGAGCACATGGAATGAATAGGAACAGGCTTGAAAATTTTTCTAAGTCCTATTCGTCCGGGACGAAATTAATTATCGTCTAGGACGATCTGGTCTCTGTAAAATTTTTGTCCAGATGAAATTAATTATCTTCAAAAATGAGTTGCTCTCTCTAAAAGTTTCGTCCAGACAAAATTTATTATCGTCCAGGACGATCTGTTCTCTATAAAAATTTCATCCGGACGAACCAATTTTCGTCCACACGATTAACCGACTTAAAACGGTTTTCAGCAGTTTCTAGAACCGACCTTGTAATAACTGTTCATACCGGACGAACTTTGTTCGTACGGGACGATCAGCTTGTATGAAAATATTTCGTACACATATACAAATAGGGTCGTTTCAAAGCGTTTAAGTAAAATCGTCCAGGATGATCCACGATCGTACGGGACGATCCACTGCGTACATAATTGAATACTTGCAGTTTTTGGGCAGTTTTTCTTGTCTTTTGTATAAATAGTCGAAATTAGACTGCCACCCAATCTTTTTGTCATTTGATCTTCGTGCCTCTTGAGAGAATAGCCGAAGGGTTCGCTGCCTACACTTGGAGAGTGTGAATAGCCGAAGGGTTCGCTGCCTACACTTGGAGAGTGTGAATAGCCGAAGGGTTCACTGCCTACACTTGGAGAGTGTGAATAGCCGAAGGGTTCTCTGCCCACACTAGGAGAGTCTGAAAGGATGACGGTTCTCTGCCAACACTAGGGATTGTGTAAAAGGATGACAGTTCTCTGCCGCACCGGGGAGTGGTGAAAAGAGTGTGTTGTAAAGGCTTCTCCGCCTTGCTGTGGGTGCAAAAGGAGAGTCAATATTGATATTAGTGCAATACTCAGAGGGTGCCTCTGGGGAGTGGATGTAGGTCTGGTTTTAGATCGAACCACTATAAATCTGGTGTCATTTACTTTACTGTTTTTACTTTTTCTCATTTTATTTTTGATTTTAAAAACTCTGTGGTTGAAAAACATTTTCTACTAAAACTTAAAAGAAAATTTTCATTTCGGTTCAACATAAATTTAAAGAGGGTTTAAAATTTTTAAACTACCAATTCACCCCCCCTCTTGGTAGCCTTGGGATATTAACTTAGGTTTAACAACCTAATTACTAGACTCAACAAGTGGTATCAGAGCTCCGTTTCAAAATCACAAGTTTGAACTACTTTTTGATTAACATAGATGGCTACATTCGGAAACTGAAGTACACCTGAAGGTTACTCTATCACTAGACCTCCACTGTTTGACAATATTCCTTTTAATTTTTTGAAAACACGCATGTCTACTTTCTTACAGTCACTTGATTATCGCATGTGGATACTAGTCCAGGAAGGTTACACAAAACCAACTAGATTAGTTGATGGAGTTAGAGTAGAAACACCTTTTGCAGATTAGACTATGGAAGAGCGTGACTTAGCACAATTAAATGCCAAATGTTTAAATAGTTTCTTTTGTGCTTTAAAATCTGAAGACTACATGCGTGTTTCCACTTGCAAAAGCGGAAAGGACATATGGGATAGACTTTGTATAACTTATGAAAGGACAAATGAGGTTAAGCAATCAAGACTCAATATCTTGTTACATGACTATGAATTGTTTCGCATGAAACCTAATGAATCTATTTCTGACATGTACACAAGATTCACACAAATTGTCACTTCTTTGCATGCACTTGGTAGGGAATTAACAAATGCTGAAATGGTCAATAAAATTCTTCGATGTTTACCAACTGCTTATGATGCTAAAATTACTGCAATTACAGAGTCTAAAGATCTAAACATATATTCTATTGACAATCTTCTTGGTTCACTCATTGCTTATGAGCAAGGAGTAAGTCAAAGAAAGATTGATGCAGGTGAACCAAGAAAGGAGAAAAATATTGCATTAAAAGTGAAAGAGTCAGAGAGTGAACACTCACAACCTGAGGATGAAGATGATATTGCACTAATGACTAGACAATTCAGAAGCTTTTTAAAGAGGAAGCAGAAGAGACGCCAGCAATGGAACAGAGGTAAGTTTAACAGAAATGGCAAGGTTTCTAATGAAGTAATTTGTTATAAATGCAGGAAACTAGGTCATATAAAGACTGATTGCCCAAAACTCAAAACCACTCCTAGTAAGGAGAAGGTAGAGGAGAAACCTATGGTAAAAAGGGGCAAGAAGAAATTTCAAAGAGCTTTCTGGGCGGACTCAGCTTCAGACTCATCTGAGACTGAAAAAGAAGAAGAAATCACCAACCTTTGCTTGATGGCAGATAATGTTAATCAATCAGATCAAGAAGAGGAGTGCTCTCACACAAGACCTCGTGGGAGCATATGGTACCTGGACAGCGGATGTTCAAAGCATATGACTGGAGATACTGCTCAATTCATAACACTGGAAGCCAGGAGTGGAGGCAAGGTTACACTTGGAGATAATACAACAAAGAAAGTGATTGGATTGGTATGATTGGAAATTTCAAAAAAAAATTTATAGATAATGTGTTATTAGTTGAAGGCTTAAAACATAATATGTTAAGTATAAGTCTGCTATGTGATAAGGGCTATAATGTGAAATTTTTACCTACTAGCTGCATATTAAGCCTAAATGGAAAAGAAGTTTTAAATGGAAAAAGGGTAAACAATGTTTACATGCTAGATTTGAAGTCTATTCAATCTCATACTGCTTTTTGTTTGAAAACTGTTTCTGATGAATCATGGCTTTGGCATAGGAGACTTTGTCATTCTAGTATGAAAAACCTTAGAAGAATTACCCAAAAGAACTTAGTGAGAGGTATACCAAAATTAGACTTTATTAAGGACCACCGTTGTGATGCATGCCAATTAGGAAAACAAGTGAAGTCCTCTTTTAAGTCCAATAAGGATCTTAGAACTAGTAAACCTTTAGAAATTCTTCACATGGATCTTTTTGGACCAGTAGGAACTGTAAGTCTAGGAGGGAAGGTATACGAATTTGTTATAGTGGATGATTTCTCAAGATTCACCTGGGTTAGATTTCTTTATCATAAAAGTGAATCATTTGAGGAATTCAGAAATTTTTCAACTTGGATTCAAAGAAAATTAGGATGTGAAATAATTTCTTTACAAAGTGATCATGGAGGAGAATTTGAAAATGAAAGATTTGAAAATTTTTGTAAAGAAAAAGGGATTGATCACAATTTTTCTGCACCTAGAACCCCTCAACAAAATGAGGTAGTTGAAAGGAAAAACAGAACATTAATAGAAGCTGCCCGAGCAATGTTGGCAGAATATTCACTTCCTAGATATTTTTGGGCTGAGGCGGTTAGCACTGCTTGTTATGTTCTGAATAGGGTGAATATGAGATCAAATTTAAATAAAACACCCTATGAGTTGCTAAAAGGTAGAACACCTAACTTATCTCATTTGCATGTTTTTGGTTGCAAGGTGTTCATTCATAACAATCTTAGGAAAATTTGATCTAAAATTATATGAAGGAATTTTTGTTGGATATTCAAGTGTTGGAAAATTTTATAGGGTATTCAACAAAAGAACTTTAGTCATTGAAGAAACCACACATGATGTATTTGATGAATCTGGAAATTTGGAAGAGCCAAATGTTGTTGAAGAAGAGATTGAGGAAAAGTCCCAAAAGATTGATCGATTAAATTTGGAAGAAAATATGGAAGAAAATTTAGAAAGAGAAAACCCTTTGCCTAGAGATTTGAGATTTTCTAAAAACCACCCAAGAGAATTGATTATAGGTGAACCTAGTGAGGGTGTTAGAACTGGGCGTGGATTAAACAAGGAAGTCAATCATTCAGCCTTTATTTCAACAATAGAACCCACTAATATTGATCAAGCACTTTCTGATGAATTTTGGATATTGGCCATGCAAGAAGAGTTAAATCAATTTGTAAGAAATAAAGTTTGGGAATTAACTATAAGGCCAAAAGATCAAAGTGTTGTTGGAACCAAGTGGGAGTTCAAAAATAAAATGAATGACTCAGGAGTAGTCATTAGAAATAAGGCTAGATTAGTTGCTAAGGGGTATAATCAAATTGAAGGAATTGATTTTGAGGAGACCTTTGCCCCTGTAGCAAGACTTGAAGCAATTAGGGTTTTACTTGCCTTTGCCTGTTTTAAAAGTTTTAAATTGTTTCAAATGGATGTCAAAAGTGCCTTTTTAAATTGGGTAATTGAAGAAGATGTTTTTGTAGAACAACCTCCAGGCTTTAAAAATTCAAAATACCCAAATCATGTTTTCAAGTTAAAAAAGGCATTATATGGATTGAAACAGGCACCTAGGGCTTGGTATGAAAGGTTGAGCAACTTCCTACTTGAAAGATCTTTTGAAAAAGGAAGTGTGGACACAACTCTTTTTTTTAAGAAATTTGAAAAGGATATACTCATTGTTCAAATTTATGTGGATGATATCATTTTTGGATCTTCAAATAAAAATCTTTGTGATGATTTTTCTAAAACAATGAGTAGTGAATTTGAAATGAGTCTAATGGGAGATCTAAATTACTTTCTAAGTTTTAGCATTAAGCAACTTGAGGAAGGAACATTTCTTAGCCAAACTAAATATATTAAGGACATCCTCAAGAAATATGAAATGGACAATGCTAAACCTGTTAGTACACCAATGAGTTCCTCAGTTCAGTTGGATAAGGACCTTAAGAGAAAATCTATTGATCAAAAGAAATATAGAGGGATTATTGGATCTTTGCTTCACTTGACTACTAGCCAACCAGATATTTTGTTCAGTGTTTGCTTATGTGCTAGATTTCAATCAAATCCAAAAGAATCACATTTGATAGTAGTGAAAAGGATTTTAAGATACTTACTAGGAACTCAAAACTTTGGAATTTGGTATCCTATGTTTAGCTCTTCATTTGAAATTATTGGTTATTCAGATTCTGACTTTGCAGGCTGTAGAGTGGATAGGAAAAGCACTTCTGGAACATGTCAATTCATTGGAAATTCATTAGTTTCTTGGTCCAGTAGAAAACAAAATTCAGTAGCCCCATCTACTGCAGAAGCAGAATACATTGCATTAGGAAGTTGTGTGGCACAAGTACTTTGGTTAAAACAACAGTTGATTGATTTAGGATTATCTATAGGCACTATTCCAATTTATTGTGACAATACTAGTGCTATTTGCATTTCTAAAAATCCTATTCAACATTCTAGAACCAAACACATTGACATAAGACATCATTTCATAAGGGATCATGTATCCAAGGGAGAAATTGAACTCACACATGTTTCAACTGAAAATCAACTTGCAGACATTTTTACAAAACCATTAGTCTTTGATATCTTCAGTACATTAAGAACAAGGCTTGGTGTAATTGATTTGAAAACTTAAATAAAAATGTATTTGTAACATTGATATTTATGTTTTCGTAGTTTGTTTTATTTTGTTTTTGTGATTTTTTACTATTTTTGAGTGATTTCATTTTAGAATCTGTGGATTTGTCATTGTTTTTTATGATTTGGATGTTTAGTTTGTTCTTGTTTGATAAAAATCCAAAAATGTGGAAATCGTCCGGGACGAAATTTTTCGTACTGGACGATATGTGTAAAATTCAGTTTGCGTGATATGAAACGTCTTGAGAGCAGTTTTTAAAGTAAATCGTCTGTACGATCTAATTATCGTCCAGGACGAATTATTTTTTCTCAAATGTCGGGACGATTGAATACAACGGTTGAATGGATAAGGCAATTTTAAATGTGAAGTTCTTCCGTATGAACTTTTTATTCGTCCAAACGAACAGACATTGTTTCATTGTAGGGGACGATTTTCAACTGACATTAAAACGAATTAACTTTTGATCGTCTGTACGAAAATTTTTCGTCTATACGATCGGTCAAGTTAAAAGTCTGTACGAAAGGACGCATCGTAAATTGTGTTGATTACGAAAAGCCGTTTCATTTTGGACGAATTGGATCGTCTATACGAAATATTTTCGTCCAAACGAATGATGATTTTCGTCCAGGACGAACAGTTTTCGTCCAGGACGAACGTATCGTTTTCTTTAGATATGAAGGATTTCTAACTTAACAATCACATCTCCAAACTTCACTTTCAATCCCTTTCAACTTCAAATCGACAATGGCCTCCTAAAGCAAAAGACAAAAGGTGTTGGCGAATAAACCCCACAGGAATGCCTCTGAAAACTTCCTATCTAAAGCAAATGAGGAATCTTTTCCTCGTTTTGCCTCCGCCAAAATAACACCTTCTCGCATTTTGATTCAAAGCGAGATAAATTTCAAGGTAATGCACCTTTTTGCTTCCACCCAGTTTGGATTCATTCTTTCTCTCGTCCACCTTTACAACAAAGAAACATTTCTCTATTTTCTAGCCAACATGAGTTTTAATTCCGACCACTCCTCCATAAGTTCTTATGTTTTCAAACAAAAAGTTGAAATCACCAAGCATGACATTGGTGCCTTTCTAAACTTAAGAACCGAAGGATATAAAGCCCACACCCTAATGAGTGAAGACACTTTCAAATGGTATGAAGTCAATAGGGTGATTAGAGAAAATGGCCTAACATATCATGTTGCTAGAGTTTCAGGAATGACCCGAAATGCTCGAATCATCAAGCACATTCTTCGATATTCAATCATTCCTAAAGCTGGTGATAGGATCAATATTACCCCACTCCTTTATGTTGTAACCTTTTTGATTATGAATCGTAAGCCTATAGATGAAGCCCAACTTATCCTAGACCATCTTTATGGGCTTTCAGAAATTGGACATGCAGAACAGAAGAGAAAAATGAACATCTCATTAGAACACTTAGTTACATACATTTTGGAAAAGAAATACAACTTAGTGCATCCTGATGATGAATACGAAGAGCCGGTCTACTACAATGATGCTTCATTTAGAGCAATTTTCAAAGAGGAAAAAGGGAAAGCACATGCCAGTGCTTCTGAAGAAGAAGAAGAAGGAGAGCAAACCTCTGCACCTTAATCAGATTATTAGAATCTGATTGAGAAATTTGATAGACTTGAGACTCATGTTGATTAAAGATTTGATCAAATTGATGCTCAACTTATGCAGCAACAACAGGACATTGGTAGAATCAGAAATGAAGTACATAAAATCAATACCAATGTTATGTTGATGGCCTCCTACTTCAACCTTTTTGGTGGCATTCCTCCTCCTCCACCAGAAGAATAGAGAATGAGAGATGATTTTGTGTTTGTTGTACTTGTGTTTATTTTAGTATTTGTTTTAGTTATGTTTGTTTATGTTTCTTGTATTTTCTTTTGTTTTGATATTATGAAATGATCATGTAATCTTTCTCATTAATATCAATACATATCGTAGTTGATTTAATTTTGGTTTGTTTTTGGAATGTACTTAATTTTATGAATTTTATTAGTCTTATTTAATCTTAATTGTGCTTAAATTAGATTGTGATTTGAGATTAATTACATTAGAAAATCTAATCTTTCTAAATTTAAACTTTGTTTATAACTTATTTTAATTAGAACTTTTAAATTCATGTCTATTCTTTTAGACTACATAAAAGTTAATATTATTATTGCAATTTAGAAGTTTATTTATTTTATATTTCTTTGCTCAAGTGATATTTATGCACTTAGAAAAATTTGAAATTTTAGATTATTGATCTTGGAAAGAATTGGTTTCAATTACTCTTGAAAATTGTACAAAAAGTACAAAAATCAAAAGGAATGCGCAAAGGTTCGCAAATATGTAAAAGAGGCACAAAATTAGCCCAATGTCAAAAACTGCACAACAATGTGCCAAAAATTTGAAAAAGATGCGCAAAGCGCCACTTGTGGTAATTCTCTTCTTTCCAAATTCTTTCAATCTCTTAATTCAAATTGATCTTATGTTCATTTATATTCTATTGAACTTTGAAATATAGAATTTTTATTCATCTCTCTTGTAATGATTTTTTATATTCAAATGTCTAAATTGAATCATGTTTTTGAAAAATTCTTCTTATTTACAATGTTATATCACTTCTTAAATTCTATGAATTTCTATGATTTACCTAATGTTATTAGTTTTAGATTGCATACCTTATGTCCATCACCATTTAGATTAAATTTTCAAATGAATTTCATATCATTACTTACATTTCTCGTCTATTTCTTCTTCACTTTTTTTTGTTGTCAAAAAGGGGGAGAAATTATTTTGTTTGTAGGTTTTTGTTATTATTGTGTTTGTATGTTTTGTTTTGTTTTAATTGTTTTGTTTACATTTTGATTTTGTCAAAAATTTTTTTGAAAAACCAAAATATTGTTCTTTGCTTCAAAGAGTTCAAAATGTCTCCTTATTTTCATGTATTCATCAATTCAGGGGGAGTTTAGGAGATTTGTTTAAATTGAAATCATACAAACAATAATTGTTTTGCCATCATAAAAAAGGGGGAGATTGTTAAGATAGTTGCTATTTGAATGCTTTACATTTTTGCAACTTATATAGTTTTGATGATTCCAAACATTATTGTTTAAATGTGTAGTTATCTCCTAACAATTTTAGAAGATTTGTATTTGCTCTTGTGTGTACTAACATTTCAGGAAAATCTAACTCTAGACTACGAAAACTTCAAATCGAATTCAACATGAAATACTTTATAAATTTGAAGCTTGTACTTTTCTTTGAATTAATTTTGAAAGGGAGTGATTGTAATTGAGTGAATAAAAATACACACACACACATATGGAGATGATATAAAATTTATACTGATCGTACGGGACGATATCAGATCGTACGGGACGATCAGACAGTTATCTCCTATTGAGCACATGGAACGAATAGGAACAGGCTTGAAAAATTTTTTAAGTCCTATTCGTCCGGGACGAAATTAATTATCGTCCAGGATGATCTGGTCTCTGTAAAATTTTTGTCCAGATGAAATTAATTATCAGCAAAAATGAGTTGCTCTCTCTAAAAGTTTCATCCAGAAGAAATTTATTATCGTCCAGGATGATCTGTTCTCTGTAAAAATTTCGACCGGACGAACCAATTTTCGTCCAGATGATTAACCGACTTAGAATGATTTTCAGCAGTTTCTAGAACCGACCTTGTAATAACCATTCGTACCGGACGAACTTTGTTCGTACGGGACGATCACCTTGTACGAAAATATTTCGTACACATATATAAATAGGGTCATTTCAAAGCGTTTAAGTAAAATCGTCCAGTACGATGACGATCCACTGCGTACAGAATTGAATACTTGTAGTTTTTGGGCGGTTTTTCTTGTCTTTTGTATAAATAGTCCAAATTAGACTGCCACCCAATATTTTTGTCATTTGATCTTCGTGCCTCTTGAGAGAATAGCCGAAGGGTTCGCTGCCTACACTTGGAGAGTGTGAATAGCCGAAGGGTTCGCTGCCTACACTTGGAGAGTGTGAATAGCTGAAGGGTTCGTTGCCTACACTTGGAGAGTGTGAATAGTCGAAGGGTTTTCTGCCCACTCTAGGAGAGTGTGAAAGGATGACGGTTCTTTTCCAACACTGGGGATTGTGTAAAAGGACGACGGTTTTCTGCCGCACCAGGGAGTGGTGAAAAGAGTGTGTTGTAAAGGCTTCTCCGCCTTGTTGTGGGTGCAAAAGGAGAGTCACTATTAGTATTAGTGCAATACTCAGAGGGTGCCTCTGGGGAGTGGATGTAGGTCTGGTTTTAGACCGAACCACTATAAATCTGGTGTCATTTACTTTACTGTTTTTACTTTTCCGCATTTTATTTTTGATTTTAAAAACTCTGTGGTTGAAAAATGTTTTCTACTAAAACTTAAAAGAAAATTTTCATTTCGGTTCAACATAAATTTAAAGAGGGTTTAAAATTTTTAAACTACCAATTCACCCCCCTCTTGGTAGCCTTGGGACATTAACTTAGTTTTAACAACCTAATTACTAGACTCAACAGAAGCAATTTTATAAATGGTTTGACAAAGACTAATTGGATGAAAATTGGAGGGAGTTACCGGTGACTTGGTCTTAGGGATGAGAACTATCAAAGTATCCTTCCAAACACCATTCATGCTTGCAGTAGTGAAAAACTTCTTGATAGCTTTCCAAGTGGTATCTTTGACAATGTCCCAATAGAATTTAAAGAATGATGAAGTAGAGCCATCCAAGCCCAGGGATTTATTAGATCCTTGCTGGAAGATAGCAGTAGAGAATTCTATCTCAGTGAATTCAGCTTCTAAAAAAGCTATTTCGGTAGTATCAAGCAGCTGATTTTCTTCGACAGAAGGCCAATTCAATTTATTGCATTCCTTAAATTTTCATTTGTCTTCAAAGAATTTTAATAAAACGGACTCAATTCTATCAGTTTCATCAACAACAATATTATTCTCATCCATGATATGTCTAATCAATTTGCCGTTCTTCCTAGCCGTAGCATAAGCATGATAAAATCTTGAATTTGTATCTCCCTCTTCATTCCAATTTGCCTTAGCACGTTGGTTCCACCACATAGAGAGTCTAAGTAAGGTAACATTAAGTTCCCTTACCTTATTGCGCAGCAGAGTGAGATCGTCTGGGCTGAGACCTCCAACAGCTTCATCTTGTAATTATAGTTTAAGAATGTCTTTCTTCAGCTCCTCTTTTAATTGAGTCAAGTTTTTACATTTATTCTTGCTCCAGAAAAAAGAGATTTCAAAGATCTCTTAATCTTCCTACTAAGAACTTTAGATTCATCACCATAATCATGCTTATTCCACGCATTAGCAACTATTCTCCTGGTAGCTGGATATGATTTCCAGGTGTCCTCAAATCTGAAAGTTTTAGGATGAGAATGTATAGCATCATCAATCTTGAAAGCAATAGGATAGTGATCAGAGGCTATTCCCACAAGATGCCTAGTTGCAGAAGACGGGACCAGCTGTAGTGCCGAGGAGTTCAGCAAGCAGCGATCTAAATGTTCCCAGATTCTAGCATTGCCATGCTTATTATTACACCAAGTGTATTTACGACCAATTACTCCTAAATCATGAAGGTCTTGGTTAGCCATGAATAACTTCATCTCCTTAGACCCTGTGGTCATGCAAAAAAGTTTGCCACCTCTTTTGTCATCTTTGGAAAGAAGACAATTAAAGTCTCCTCCATCAATAGTAGGTACATCAATCTTCATAAGATTGTCAAGGCGATTCCAAAGATCTCTTCTAATTTGAAACTCCTTATGACCATAAACCATAGCCACATTCCAAAGACCTTTATTGGGAGTGAGCAATGCACCAAAAATAACTTGAGGTGAATGATCTAACACAGTAAAGGTTGACAATTTATTGTTCCACATCATCAGAATTCCACCTGTAGTACCAACCGCAGACTGATGAAAATAATCCCAATTGCTACCAGTAATTCTATTAACATCCTTCTTGTTGATTGAAGCAACCTTAGTTTCAGCAAGGCACACAAAAAAACTAAATTATCTTTCACAACTTCCTTGAGGGAGAGGGAGGTCTCCTTCTTTATGACCCCTCTACAATTCCAGTAAATTAATGAAGACATTAATTAACTGAAGGGGAGAAGTCCCCGCCTTTCTTCTTGCCTTTCCCCTCCACTTTCCTCTTTCTGAAAACTGGTTCTATTGGTCCTAGAAATTTTAATTGAGGCTTTGACTTATGCTTAACAGAGTTGGTAATAATTAATTTAGTTGTACCAACCTTTGGAATCTCAACAATCCCATTAGGACTTTCAAGAGGAAATTCTGATGGTTCCTGATTAATGTTTCCAGATCAATCTTGGTTATCACCAGATCCAGCCGTAGTTTTGTTATGATTGGAATCAATAGTGATTCTAGTAGATTTTCCATTATTCAAAGCATAGTCTGAAGGATCAGTATAGGTGGGATCAACAATTTGAATAAAAGGAGTAACATAAGATCCTCCAATAATAGTAAGACAATTCGCAGTCATTGTTTCCTCTGCTTTGTCAGTATTAACAGAAATAGAAGTGATAAGCAACCCAGAATCCATACTGACTTTTCCAGAATTACCATCAACAACCTGATCAGAGGCTTCATTTAGAATCTTAAAGCTGTTGGTTAGATTTAATTTTGCATCAGGAGTATTCTTCTGATGCTGAGGGATGTTTAAGGTCTTGTCCACTATCAAACTTACTTCATTCGATTCCTTAACAGGGATATCTGAATTGTTACAGCTGACTGTAAAGTGAGTTTCAGATTCTTTTGTGCCTATCTTCCAAGGTACCAAGTGATTTCTAGTTTGCTTGGGTCTCTTTTTGAATTTGAAGTGGATCCAGTGTTTACCAATTCTTGCTTGGGTCTCTTCTTGAAGAGAATTGGTACACCATTATCCCAATTTTTTCACAGTTAAAACAAAAAGAGGATAATTTCTCATACTCTACTTTCTGAAAAATCTACCTCCCAAACCATCAACCCATACACCCGTAGGTAGTTTGGTTTCAAGATTAATATGTACACAGATATGTGCATATTCCTTTTTACTCCAGCTCAAAGAACGGCCATCGAAGAACAATGGTGTACCAATTCTTGAAGCAATCATAGCAATGTTGACCTCATCCCAATAATGCAAAGGCAGATGTGGGAAGCGAATCCAAACAGGTGCAGTTAGCCCCTTTAATGATAAAGGAGAGAAGGAAGGTGACCAATTGTCTAAATCGACGATGTGACCTCCAATGTACCATTGCCCCCCGCTAAGTACTTCCTCCATAGCAGCTACAGACTTGAATGAGCATAGAATACAATTCAATCCCAAAGAGTTTAGATGAAAATTACCAAATTTATTCCAATGCTTGCGCAACTCTATACTGCAAATCAAAAATGGAATATTATTTCCCAAAACCTTCAGCACAACAGAGTTGGAGAGGATTTGAGAGTTGGAGATTTCCTGATACCAGTGTTCAATTTAAATACTATCCCATCAGAAGATATAACGGTGGAATTAGCGTCATAGTTGATTTTTATACGCTGAGGTTTTTTCCAGGCATTGAGAAAAGAAACCTTTGGGTTGCCAGTTTCCTCAATAGATTTGGCTTCCGATGAAACAGTATTATCAAGATCAACAGATGCATTAACAGGATTCAAAGGTTTGGTCAAAATATTTTGAATAATGGTTCCATTGGTTTGGCTAGTCTTCTTGCTATCTTTAGCGATCAAATTCGAAGAAACAAAAACGTCTTGTTCTAAAGAACCAAAAATTAATCCCGACGAAGCAGAGTTAACCTCAGTGAAGTTTCTATCCGAGCTTCCGAAAGAAGATGCCAAAGGATTGATCAATCCCTTACCCTTCTCTTCAGTAGAAGATAACGGTTTAACAAGATGAACTATAGAACCAGAACTTTCCCTTATAACCAAAGGTTTTGAACCCGATCATGAAATGGATTGATCACCAATACCAGAAGAGCGCATAGGAGTTAATCGCTCAGTAGAGAACTAAAGATCAGTGCGAGGTTGTAGATCCGGAGGATCTGACGGTGGACGGCCGGAAGCCGCCATGGCTGGAGGCAAGAAACCCGCAAAAATGAGGATTCAAACTTTCTCTCTCTAGGAAACAAAGCGGGAGCTTCTCTCTCTAGCAGATATACTTTTTCTGTTATCAATTTCATATTTGGGGCCCTTTTTCTCACCTGACATTATATATATCATGTCATAG
This sequence comes from Dendrobium nobile, assembly GCA_022539455.1. Classification (NCBI taxonomy): domain Eukaryota; kingdom Viridiplantae; phylum Streptophyta; class Magnoliopsida; order Asparagales; family Orchidaceae; genus Dendrobium; species Dendrobium nobile. Next base: position 21,740,938 of record CM039721.1, read on the forward strand.
TATAGCCAATTTTACTAAACTCATAAATTTATAATTCATAACTAATCAATATGGTTATATACACTATAACTTATATAAACATACTTCTATTACATGTAGGGTTTAATATGCATTACGTAAAGAAGGAAACTTCTTTTAAATATATTACCAATTAAGAAGATATTATTATGCTTGTTCATAGAACATCTTCACAAAGCATTTCATTTCTCAAAAGATGTAGATAACTTTATAAATATATCAAGAATAAATAGTTCTTGCAGTTGTAATTTCAATTTACACACTTACCTTCTTGATGAGGTATCTCTTCCAATTCTCTATCTCTTCCTCATCTATGCTTCTAAGTCACTTATAATCACCTCTCCAATCATATAAATATTACAATTTGTTATTTAATAAAGTGTATAGCATCATCCTATACTTAACATCAATAACCTCAAACCCTTCCTTCTGCATATATATGATGAATTCTCCAAAAAATTAAAATTAGGATAATCATCTATAGAACTCAATGGCTTTAGAAAAATTAAAAGGTAGCAAAAAACTCTATAATTTCTTACCTCTTTCTTCCTTCCAATATTCTTTTCTTCTTCTTTTTCCTTAAACTTTCCTTTGCATCATACTCTTCCAAATCCTCAGAAAATTTATTGTTCACTTTTATCACTTGGCTACCCAAACAACACTAATTTTCTTGATACTATAGTACCATAGTTACTATAGTGAACTGGCTATAATTATTTCTCTGAATTCCTTCCTTGTGAAACTATGTTGATGCTTCTAGAGGAATTTATATGAAGTCTCTACAGAGAAATTTGTGAATTCCTATACAGTCTCATTTCCCATTGCTTTATTTAGCTTATGTGAATCCTCTTTTGAAAAGAGGAGGAAAATGGGACCCACTAATAACTAATTTCCAAACAAATCCACAAGCTTCTATTCGAATAAAAGCTTATACAGATATTTCATTTAATATTACTTATATTTATTTAACAATAATTCAATATTAAAATAAAATTCATTTAAAATTTATTGATTTCATTACCTAATTTATGATGTTAGAAATCTTCCCTCCTTAATAAAATTTTGTCCTTAAAATACACTTTTTCATATTTCTTTAAATAGTTGAGGAAACTTCTTACTCATGTCGACCTGTTTTTCCCATGTAGTATGCTTTACTGACAAGTGATTCAATTTTACTTTTATAAATGGAATTATTCTACTTCTCAGTTTAAGAATATCCTTCTCCAATATCATTTTAGGTTCTTTAATATATGTTAAGTTATTCTGAAGTTCAATGTCATTCTGAGGAACCCATTGACCTTCTTTTGTAATATATTTTTTGAGCAATGATACATGAAAAACATTATATATATATGATATATCTGTAGGTAGTGCCAACTTATAAGCAACTTGTTCTACTCTTTTAATGCTTTCAAATGGCCCAATATAATGAGGACTAAGTTTTCCACCTTGACCAAATCTAGAAACACCCTTCATTTGTCTCAACTTTAAGAATACAAAATCTCCCACTTCAAATTCTATCATTTTATACTTAGGGTTATAATACTTATATTGGCAGCCTTTAGCTGCTTTTAATCTATCTCTATCTAATATGACCATTTTAGTAGCTTGATCTACAAACTGCGAACCCATTAATTACCTTTCACCAACTCAAGTGAGTTCTATATTTTATGCTATATAAAGCTTTATGTGGATCCATCTTGATACTGGATTAGTAGCTATTATTTTATGTGAACTCTATTAATAGAATGTGGTCTTCCCAGCTACCTCTAAAATCCAGAATATATAATCTTAACAAATCTTCCAGTACTTGAATCATTCTTCTTGATTGATCATCTATCTGTGGATGAAATATAGTACTAAACTTTAATCTTGTGAACAAAATTTCATGAATATTCTTCCACAATTTTGATGTGAAATGTCAATCTCTATATGATACAATAGCCTTAGCAATTCCATGTAATTTGTTGATTTACTTTGCAAATAACTTAGCTAATTTCTCCACCGAGTAAGTCTAATGAATAGGTACAAAATGGACTAACTTTGTTGATATATCAATTACAACCCATATACTATCATGTCCTTGCCTAGACGTGGTAAATTATGTAACAAAATCCATAGCTATTTCTTCTCACTTCCATTCTAGAATTGGTAGAGATTGCAACATTCCACTGGGTTTTTTATATTTAATCTTAATCACTTGACACTTTTCACATGTAGCTAAATATTTAGCCACATCTCTTTTCATTTCTAGCCACCAAAATAAAGTCTTTATATCCTTATACATCTTTGTGCTTCCTAGATGGATTGAATAACCTGAATTATGAGCTTCATAAAAAATCTCCTAAACAAGACTTGATTCCTTTGGTATCCATAAATGCCCATTGCTCATGTTTTTTTCCTGATATTCTAATTTGAGACCCTTTTTTTTCTTGATTTCTTTGGCTCCATAAGCTTCTGATATTCAGTGCTAATCATTTGGCCTCAGTGATTATTTCTTCTAAAGAAGGAAAAATTGTCATCTGATTAAGGTTAACTGAATCATGATCTCCTTGCATTCTGACTTTCAATTTTAATGCTTCCATTTATTTAATTAACTTTTCCTCTACAGTTAACATACAATTCAGTGTGCTCTAGACTTTCTGCTCAATGCATCAGCTACTAGTTTAGCCTTGCCCAAATATTACTAGATGTAAAGATCTTAATCCTTTATCAATTATAACAATCTTCTTTGCCACATATTTAATTCTTTCTAAGTGAAAACATATTTCAAACTTTTATGATCTATAAAAATTTCACATCTCACCCCATTCAAGTAACGTATCCAAATTTTTAGTGCAAACACCACTGAACCAATTCTAAATTATGAGTTGGATAATTCTTTTCATGAGGCCTCAATTATCTATAAGCATAAGCAACTCTTTTTTATTTTGCATCAACACACAACCAAACCCTTTTATAGAAGCATCGCTAAACAATTGAAATCCCTTAGTTCTTGAAGGAATTTTCAATGCTGGTGTAGTTTTTAAACACTATTCAACTCTTGAAAACTCTGTTAATAATCATCCAAATTTATTTATTTCTTTATCAATTTGGATAAAGTAAATGCAAGTTGAGAAAAGCCTTTTACAAATCTTATGTAAAATCTTGCTAATCTCAAGAAACTTTTGACCTTTATCACATTTGTTGGTCTTGTTCATTCCACTACTACCTTTATCATTTCAAGATCCACTAATATTCCTTCTCCACAGATAATGTGCCCCAAGAAGGAAATTTTTTTCAGCCAAAACTCACATTTAGAATATTTAGCAAACATTTTATGCTATCTCAATAACCTCAATAATTTAAAAAAAAAAATTCTTAAATGATCTATATGTTCTTCATCATTTTTAGAATATATGAAAATGTCATCAATAAAAAATATTACAAATTAATCCAGAAAAGGTTTGAAAATCATGCTCATCATATACATGAACACTGCTGAGGCATTGGTTAATCCAAGTGACATAACTAAAAATTCATAATGCCCATACCTGGTACCAAAAGTAGCCTTTTCAACATTACATTCTTTCACTCTAACTTGATCGTAACATGATCTTAAATCAATTTTATAGAATACAAAATGACCTTCCAATTTATTAAATAGATCATCTATTCTTGGATAAGGGTACTTGTTTTTAATATAAACCTTATTTAACTCTCTATAATAAATACATAGTCACTTTGAATCTTCTTTCTTCTTGAAAAATAATTCAGTTGCAATCTAAGGGGAAAAATTGGGTCTGATAAAACCTTTTTCAATCAATTATGCCAAATGATTTTTCAATTCTTGCAATACCTTGGCTTCCATTCTGTAAGGTGTTTTTATTATTTAATTTATTCCAGGTTAAAGATTTATTAAAAATTCAACCTAACTTTTAGAAGTAAATCATTCCATTCCTCATAAAAAAACATCTACAAATTCATTTACTATAGGAATGGAATTTATATCTTCACTTTTCTCTTTTACTTCCATAACTTTTCTAAGAAAACTAATCCAACAGCTCTTAGACTTTTATGAACTTGATAAGACGTAATTAAGGATGATATTACTCCCTTTTCACACTGGAAATAAAATACTTTTTCCCTAAGAAAATCAAATCTGACCCTTTTCCTCCAGCATTCTATAGTGGCAAAATATTAAATAAATTAATTTATTCCTAAGATTACTTCAAATTTCAACAAAGTACTAACAACTTTACCTGAAACTTTCTACCAGCTATCATAAAATTAATGGAACATGATGTGTTGGTCTTTAGGTAATTACCTATAAGTAATCTAACTCTCAACTCAGGAGTAAAAACAACACTTTTCTTAAGCAATTACTGATTAAATATCCTAGATATAAATGAATGAGATGCACCAAAATCAAAAAGTACTCTATTAGGTATATGTGAGATATTTAAAGTACCTTTCACCACCTAAGAAGATTCCTTGGGCTCTTGAGAAGTTAAAGAAAATACTTGAACTAGTGTTGATCTAACTATTTCACTTGATGCTTTCCTTTTATCTTTAAAGCTGGTTGATTGAATTGTGGCCTAGTACCTCTAAATTGATCTATCCTTTATCTGCTTTTATTTTCTCCACATCCTTGAACATTCTTAGGATAGTTTCTCTTGATATTTCATGATTCCTTAAGCTAGTAACATTTTTCAGAGTTCGTTAAACATTTTCTTGGATGAGATTATCCATAATTTGCACAAGCTGATAATGTAGGTAATTCATCTACTTGAATTTCTGCCTTATTAAGGATCCACTCCTATGATCACCTTATCTTTTTCTACCTTCAACCTCCCATTTTTGTTTGACCAAATCTATATCATTCTCTAACAATCTAGAACTTTTTACTAATTAGGTAAAATCTTTTATGCAAAGAGGAATTAATGGTTGTCTCAATGAATCCCTCAAACCTTTCAAAAATCTATAAAACTTTTCAGTTGGTGTGCTAATAATCCGAGGAGTATACCTTGATAGAGATGTAATTTCTACTTCATATTGAATAATAGTCTTTGCTCCCTGCTTAAGGTTTTTAAAGCTTTCCTGCATTTCTTGTATTACTAATGGAGGAACATACTACTCTCTGAAGACTTGCTCAAATTCTTCCCAAATAATTTTCTCCTCTCATCTTTTTTTTTTTTTCAAGAGAATACATAATGCAATTTATTCAACCAACTAAATACAACCATATTCCTCCTTCAACAAGGCTAAAAAGGAGGAATTTTTTTACAACTAACATATTCCCAAAAAAAATTGAAAGAAGAGCTAAGTTAGCGCATAAATCAGCTAACTTATTGCATTCTCTATTTGAAAAATGAAAAATAACGTGCTTAAAATCAAGGAGAAAATCTAATCCCTTTGGGTTTAGTAATTCTTTAGAGACCACCAACTTATTCAATAAGTTTTGAAAAAACTTGATGACATTGTAATTATGTCCTTCTATCACAATACCCTTAGCATCAAACTTCCACTCTTGAACGTAATTCCTCAAAGCAAGAATTGATAAGATCTCAACTTGCGAACTATCCCAATGAAGGTAGCTGAAATCGAATGCACCTAAGAACTGACCATTACTATCCCTAAAAACACCACCTATTCCAGTTTTGTTATTTCTAATTAAATAAGCATCCACATTTACCTTAATCTAATCAGGAGGTGGACTCCAAGAAGATTGGAACATCATATTTTGTTTATTAGCATCCAAGTTCTCCCAAATTAGATATGACTAAAAAGAGTCAACTGCATGACTAATTGAATTTGCTGCAATATAGGAGCATCTATCTTCAGAACCTCCATGAACAATCTTATTCCTACTTTTCCAACAAAAAAATACCACTGAACAATACAAATTACCAATAAAAGGATACATATCTGCAATATACCTCAATAACAAATTACAATCTTTTTGAGAATTACTAGCAGGAATAGAAAAATCCCAAGAAGCAAGCCAATCCAATACTTGTTTGATCTTCCCACATTGAACAGCAACATGTTCTGCATCTTTGACATCTCCATATCCTCTCATGCATCCATCAAACTACATTAATCTTCTATGTTAAAGGAAATAATTTGAGGGATTCACATTCTTACACCGATGCCACCAAAACAATTCAATTTGCGTCCTTAACTTCAACTTCTTCATCCAACACCATAGAATCTTCATATACTTTCATAAATGCTAATATTTCTATAGATCTACCTGAGCATTTGAAAATTAGCTCCAATTAATCTTTATCACCACCTGAATGAATGGGTATAGAAAGAATCGTTTCCACCACCTGCAGCCCAAAACAAAGCTTCAACTTACCTACATCCCATTCTCCATATATTATGAAAGCCAAAAGACAAGCTAATTCTTGATTTAAATCTGCTATGAAAGTAGGCCACCTGTCAATGCTTTTTGCTAGAATCCAAATATCTTTAATAGTATCCACTTCATCACTATTATAAATTTTCCATCTCATAGGATGTAAAAAACTTGGTCCATTCACAATAATCTTTCATATTGAAGAATAATACCTTTTACTTTCAACACTCCATAATTCATACCCATATTTTGAACTGAATGTTCTATTGAGAAGAGAGGTAGGATTCTTAATCAAATTTAGAGCAAACTTGGCCCTCAATGGGTAATCTTCTCCACAATAAACTTAACATAACATCCACCTTTGCTCTTCAGCTTGCACAATACATCCCATGAAATATAGTGAATGCCATAACTTCCATCCTTCTTATTCCATAAAATATTTCTACACATTATATCCCATTATTCAAAACCCCCAAAGGAACTAATGAATGAGTATATAAAAATATAAGTAAAGAAAAAAAGGATGAATTAAGTAAAAGTAATTTTCCAGAAAGTGAAATGAATTTGTTTCCCACACATTGAGTCTACTAGTAGTTTTTTCAATTAGATTATAGAAATATGAGCTAACAAACCTCCTTAAAGAAATTTTAACTCCCAAATACTCCATTTCTTTAACCACCTTCAACCTCATAATTTTGACAGAGTTTGAACATTCCTCCTTTTTATAGAACTTCCAAACAACATAGATGATTTGAGCAAATTTACCTTCTCTCCATTCCATCTATAATAGTTCTTCAGAATGTGATTTACTTTCTTCAAGCTCTTACTATTAGCCTCAGAAAAAATAGCTACATCATCTGCATACTTTAACTGAGAGATCATTGGAGCGTTCGGAGACACCTTCATACCAACCCTTCTATCTCTCTGAGCAAACTCTTCAGTTAACAATTATGACCACATGATAAAAAGGTAACGAGATAACTGACATCCTTGCTTAAACCCACTCTTTGCCTCAATCCATTCAAAATTAATACCATTAATCAAAATAGAGAATTTAGGATCAACCACCCACTCCATTATAAGATTTGAAATTTTCCTTGGGAAACTGAACCAATCAAGCACTTTATTAAGAGTAGACCAACACATGCTATCATATTCTTGCTCAATATCAGTTTTGATTGCAACCAAACCCTTTTTAGATTTAGAAAATATATATTTAGTAAATAATTCTTGAGCAAGCAATATTTGATCAGACATAGACCATCCTTTGACAAAAGCATACTGAGCTTCAGAGATAATTTTTGGAAACAAATAACCCATCCTATTTAATATCATTCTCACCACAATTTTATAAATGGATTTGCAAAGACTAATCGGCTAATAATTAGAAGGCATCAAAGGACTTTTCACCTTCAAAACTAATACTAGATTTGTCTATTTTCAAACAAGGCATAAAAAACCAGAATAAAAAAAAGAACTGATATAAATCCAAACATCATCTTGAATTATTTGACAATAAGATTTAATGAAGGAATAAGTAATTTCATCATTAACTGGTGACCTATTAGCTCCCAACTATTTAATAACATCCTCCAGCTCTTCCTTTGAGAATTATTTGTCTAGTATCCTTATATCACCTTCATCAAGCCTCTTATTATGTTTTTAAAGAAATCCACAAAGACTTCATCAATATTATGATGTTCTTTGATAATCAATCCACTGTTATCCCTCACTTGATTGATCCAGTTTCCATTTCTTCTAGCTATGGAAAAAGCATGAAATAACTTTGAATTAGAGTCACCATCCTTCATCAATTACACTTTTGCTCGCTGTTTGCACCATGTGCTGAGATGCCCAAGACTCGAATTAAATTCACTATCCTTGGACCTCATCAGGAATAATTTCTAGTCTGAAAGACATCCTTCAGCTACTTATTCTTCTTATAACTCCAGAACTTCCTTTTTTAAACTATCCTTCAGGTCAACTAAGTTCTTGTGCTTAGTTCTACTCCTAAGATGTTTGTAGCATTACATCCAATCAGTTTTTTCCAAGATTACAACACTATTGAATGCGAAGAAGGATAAATTGACCAAACATCTTCAAAAATAAAAGTTCTCCTCCTAAGCCAGAAGAAAAGATTTTGAGGATTATAGGGAAATGGTCTGAAGATATTCTAGCCAAATGCCTCATAACCAACACCTTTAGAAATTTTAATGCAGCATAATTGAGGATACACTGATCCAGCCTTTCTAAGATCCGGGCTCTCCCAGTTTTATTATTACACCATGTGTATTTTGTACCAATAAATCTTATCTCATGAAAATCACAATCTCTCATAAAAGAGTTCATGTCTTGAGGCCCTATAGATAGAACAAATTTCTTACCACTTCTCTTCTCATCTTGAGACAATATATAATTAAAGTCTCCTCCAATAACCGTAGGAGCTTTTGTACATGTAAGAGACTCTTGGTTTCTCCATAGGCTCTTTCTATTATAACATTCCCTACTTCCATAAACCGTGGCTATCAACCACATCCCTCTACTAGTAATATTAAGTTTTCTCACCACTACTTGGTTGGATGCATCAATTACTGAAAAGGAAGTCAAGTTCTACCTCTAACACACCATAATGCCACCAAATAATCCCACTACAGGAAACAGGAAAAAATCCCAATTATCACCTATAAATCTTTTGAATTCAAAAGGATTTATAGATGAAATTTTAGTTTCAACAAGGCCCATAAAAATTGCATCATTATCCTTTACAATCTCCTTCAAGCACCGGGATGCTTCAACTTTTCTAGCCCCCCTACAATTCAAAAAAAAATTATGGAACTCATTTACAATTGCTCCTCTGATCTAATATAGGAGTGACTGGTGTAACTATAGTTGGAACACTTGGTGTTATAGATCCCACCATAGACTGCATCTTTTCTATCATCTGCATATCATGTTCATCATCTATAGTTGCATCATATTCACTGACATTACATTGCTAAAATCAGGAATTAATGGTGCATTGTTTGATTTGGGTGTACTGCCTCCTACTATTATAATATGTTTAGGATCCTTAGTGATCCTAATAGGTTAAGATGATTTACCCTCATCTCCTTCAGGTATTCTTTCATCCACAATTGATGCAATGCATTACATCAAGAGTTAAGCATTTATATAATCATGTACTTCTATTTAGAAGTTATTTTCATACGCTTACATAAAAACAAGATTGAAGTTAGACTTATTAATAACTTAGAAATACTACAATCTCTTAGGCTTTGTAATGTAATATCCAAAACCTTAAATCTTATTTTCATTTCATCAGATCATATCTTATTTGTTTTCTTATATTTATGTAATGTAATCTCCAAAACCTTAATTCTTTCACTAATACCACTTTTGCAACACCCCATAGTACCCCTTAATAGTACTATAAAGCATTACTCACATAAACATAACATTTTTTATATGATACCTTTCATTAGATCCAAATATTCATATACAACATTCAATAATTCATCTATAAAACATTTAACAGATCATTACATTTAATACATAAATGGAAGCTTCTAAAATTCTAATTATATCCAACAACATATTTAGAGAGCCATTATTACAAATCAAAATATTATATCACTAAACTATTTACATACTTTAGGTGTAGACTCACAAAGAAATTTAATAACTAGCATATAAAAATTGAAATACTTGTAACTTAATCTTCTTTCACCTTTTCCCCTTTCCTAGAGCAACAACTAGTAAGAAAGATACTATAAAGCTATGAGTCTCAATAAGCTATGCAAATTAAATAACAATTAAAATTTCATATTATAATAAATTACATCATTGAAATCATCATTGAATCAACTTACCATTATTTATAAAATATCATAAAATCATATTTAAAATCATCCTATTTCATTTGACATAGATACTGAATATTAATTTTAATCTTTAAAATATTTAACTATCCTTTCATAAATATATTCAATGAAGCCTAGATAAACTAGACATTATTGCCATTGAATTACATATAGAGATACAATTTGCCTCTTTAGGGATCCCTTTTGTCCCACCTACTATGCAGGTATCAAATTCTTTGGGATCCCTTTGCCCCATCTATAATATAGGTTTTATAATTGAGTCCCTTTAACCCACCTGATATTGCAAATATCACATCATAGAATAATCAATCTTTACTAAACTCATAAATTCATAATTCACAACTGATCAATATATTTATAGACACTCTATAATTTGTATAACCACACATCTATTGCAAGGAGTATTTGATATACATTACTTAAAGAAGGAAACTTCTTTTAAACATATTACCAATTAAGAAGAGATTAACATGAATTTGATTAAAGAAGAGATTATCATGTTCACATAGCATCTTCCCAAAGCATTTCATTTTTCAAATAATGTAGATAAGTTTATAAATATTTCAAGAAATAAATAGTTTGTGCACTTGTAATTTCAATTTACACACTTACCTTCCTGATGAGTCGTCTCTTCTAATTTTCTACCTCTTCCTCGTCTACGCTTATAAGTCACCCATAATCACCTCTCCAATCTTATAAATATTACAATTTATTATTTAATAAAGTGTATAACATCATCATATACTTAACATCATTTAACTCAAACCCTTCCTTCTACATACATTTGATGAATTTTCCTAAAAATAAAAAATAGGATTATCTTCTATAGAACTTAATGGCTTTAGAAAAATTAAAAGCTAAATATAAACTCTATAATTTCTTACCTCCTTCCTTCCCTTATTCTTTTCTTCTTATTTTTCCTTAAACTTTCATTTGCATCTTACTCTTACAAATCCTCACAAAATTTACTATTCACTGTTATCACTCTGCTACCAAAACCACACATATTTTCTCTGTGCCATAGTATCGTGGTAACTATAGTGAATTGGCTAGAGTAATTTCTATGAATTCCTTCTTGACAAAACTATGTTAATGCTTCTACATGGATTTCTATGAAGTCTCTACAGGGAAATCTATTAATTCCTATACAGTCCCATGTCTGACTAATTTAGTGGCTTGCATGAATCCTCTTTAGAATAGAGGAGGAAAATGGGACCCGCTACTGATTTCCAAATAAATCCATAAGCATCTAATTAGATAAAAGATTATAAAGTTATTTCATTTAATTTTACATATATTTCTTTAACAATAACTAATAATAGAAATAAAAATAATTTAAAATTCATTTATTTCATTATCTAATTTAGTATGATTTAACATTTTCCTAAAACCAAAAGTTTCATAGGGACTACTGAAAGTAATTTTATCTTGATCTTCAAGTGTAATATGAATTTGATGATATATTGAATATTTGTCTAGAAAATAATAAAATGAATACCCTGCCAACCTATCAAGCATTTGATCAAGAAAAGATAAAGAAAAATAATCTTTTTAGTGGCCTTATTTAATATCTTATAATCTATGCAAATCCTCCATCCTAAAATAGTTCTTATGGGTATAAATTCATTATGTTCATTTGTTATAACAGCCAATCTTCCATTTTTAGGAACATGATGAATAGGACTAACCCAATAACTATCTAAAATAAGATAAATAATCCCAATATCCATCTATTTATGAATCTCTTTTTTTAACATCTTTTATAAAAGGGTTAAGTCTTCTTTGAGGGTCACCTTTGGTATTGAATTAACTTCCATTAATTTTTTATGCGTACAAATTGAATGACTAATCCCCCTAATGTCAGCAATTATCTATCCAAAAGCTCTTTTAAAATTACTCAACAACCTAATCAATTCACTTTCTTGATGTGGTTCTAAATTTGCTAAAATAATTATAGAAAGATTTTAGTTATTACCCAAAAAAGCATACTTGAATGACAAGATAAATCTTTGTTGACCTCATTTCTATAGGAGGTCATCATGATGAATCCAAACTCTTTCATGTTGATCTGATCGTTAATAACCATCTAGTTGTCAATCATCTAGAACTCAATTATTTTTCAATCAAACTTCAATCAAGCTTCAATAATATCAAATAATCAATAATCATCTAATTGATTTTGATTAAGGTGAATAATTTAAACTCAATCAATCAAATCTAGGACTCTGTTCAAATCTAGAATTCTAGATCAAAATCCAAGGTTAAGGGCCCTTATCCTATGACCATTTTTGGGTGATTTTCCATCACCTCATAACATGGGTGCTGATGATATTTTATTATGCAATATTATGAGCTATGGCATGTTCAGGCTTAAGGATGCTTGGAACACTTTTAGAAATAAACTCACTCCCAATAAAGTTTTTTCCATTATTTGGCATAAAATCATCCCTACTATTATTGCTACTTTTATTTCGAGAATCATGCATAATTATGTGCCTACTGATGAGATTTTATTTTGGCCTCTAAGTGCCAATGTTGCTATCATGTGGAGAATATGTAACATGTTTTTATTTCTGGTACAATTACCACTAAGATTTGGATTTATTTTAGGAAATGCTTAAAGTTAACAATTTTAAAGATAATATTTCTATTAGGGATATGCTTCACAGTTGGTTCACAAACTCTAGAGATTATATTACTAATCTTTTACCTTCTCTTATTTGTTGGCACATTTGGCTTGCAAGGAATAATTCTCTTTTTAATAATGTGGTTATGAATGTTGAACATATTATTAGAAACATTAAAGATGAAGTTGTTATGTTGTTTAATGCCAATCTTTTGACTTATAAGAATTTTAAAATATTTGCTAATGTTGCTAAAGAGTTTGGAGTAGTCCTTCCTATAACATGTTTTTATTTTTGGACCAACACCTATAAAATAAGTCAAATGACCTTTTATTAATGATCTATATATTACATAATGATTAAGAATGCCATAGGATAAACCCTCCAAATTTGAGTCTAATCTGACATTGCTAGCCCTAGAAATAGAATTGAAATCTAAAGGGTGCAACTTCAAATATTTATAGCCTATGGCAATAGATCTTTCACCTTATGGAATTTGACCGTTAGACCTTCCTCAAAACCCTTGACCATATCGATAACCCTTGTTATGATATATTGAACAGTAAACTACACTTTTGTGGACCCATGATGGTCCATAGATGACCAAGGGTCTAAAGGACCAAAATGACTCTTAAGGAGAAAAATGGAGTTTTCTCTAAATCTCAACACAACTCAATCACTTCAAGCTTTGAAATTTCATTTAATTCAACCTAAACGTTGTTAGGAATGCATTAGAACTAAACCCAATCTTTAAATTTACCTATTGACGAAGTCAACCATGGTTGACTAAAGTATCCTTTAAGCATTTAAACATACATCTCAATCCAAATGGTCTTCCCATCTCTTAAGACCCCTCCCAATGAGTTCATGCCCTCAATCAAAACATAATTTACCCAACTCTTAATCCTAGGTCAACTTGGTTCACCAACGCAATCAAGTTTGACCAGGCTTCATACACTCCAACCTAGCTCAAATCCTTTAGCCAAGGTTTTAACAAGCTAACCCAAACCCTTAGGGTGACCTCTTGGTCCCTAGGAGGGTCCCCTTTAAGGCTCAAGCCTTGGCTCCACTTGGGTTAGCCACATAGCTTGACCCAAGTGTCCATAGAAAGATCTTTATGAGCCCAATCCCTAACTATCACTTTTGATCAAGATAATATTTCCATTGGTCCCTCATGACCCAACACACTTGTCTTAGCTGGCCCAACCCTTCGGTTAACTCAGGATAGGAATTAGGCTAGCTCAAAGTGGTCAAAAACATTTTAACTTAAGCTAATTCTCCCCACAGGCCAAATCAAGCCCAATTACCTATTACATGGGATAGTCCTTTACCTGATACATCTTTTATATTAAATCCACCACTTGGCTTGACCAAGGTTGCACCTAGATTGACCAAAACCATCCATGTTTGGGTTAACCCAATCACTATTAGTGAATTAGGCTTAAAACTGCCCAATTTAGCTCACTATTAAGCTCACCTAAATTATATATGACTTTCCACCTCACTCTAATTTGAACAATGGCTAGCAGTAGTTGGAGCTAATAAGAATGAGCTCCGATGGCCCCCCTTCATGAGCTTTGGCCAAAGCCCTCTCTAGAGCCTAAATTTGCTTTGTTTGAGCTCAGAGTGCTTTCCCATGTTGTCCCCATCCACCTAGAGATTATTTAATTGCTTGGTTGATCAATCCAAGTTGTACATTGCAGCGACTATGGCTTGAATAGGGCTAATAAATCCATTTGAACTCATTTTCCTCCAATATTTTGAAAATATTCCCTAGAACCCTCTGAGCATTCTCCTTGCTTCCCTCCACTCTCTAACCCTCTGTAGCTACTATTTTGAGTAAACTCAGGTGAAATCCCTCTGTCCTCCACTGAAAGTCCCACTTCCAATAAACTTCTTATTATAATGTTTGAAGTTGAAGCATTCCCTTTTGTCCCTTCAAACTTTCTAGTAATTGGAACTCTCTTTGAGGTATAAACTTTACCCATGCTCCTAGTTAGATAGCTAAGATCAAGTGTGGAACAAATCATAAAACCACCAGATTTTGATCGTTAGATTGACAGTTTGCATTATCCTAAACCTTCTTATGAAATTTGGTGGAAGTTTGCAGGTGGGATCTCTTGGATCATAGCTATGGTTTCCCATGGATTTGAATGTTCATGGGAGGTTGATGATGTAATCTTAGTCATTAATCTTAATCAACTGTGTAGATTATATCCCACTGTCTCAGAGTGGGTTTTATCATAGCCGTCCTATCATCCATCTGATGGCTACGTCTAATCTTGATGTACACAATCAACAATAAATGATTGATCATCCAATTGGAAGACACCACATGAAAAGCATGAGGATGGATATGTAATTCCTAAATTAAATTTTAATGAAAATTAAAAAAACTTCAATTTTTTATAACTCCTCACACACTTGACCAAATTAAGTGATCTTAGGCTCATTAGAAAGGTCTTAAGGAGACCTACAAAAGCCCTTTGGTCTTGGGTTATTATTTTGCTTGAAACATATGTCATTACAGTAATTGTCCTAGGGGTATTATTATGATTTCACTTAGGATTAATCTCACCATGGCTTGAGACCTTAGAGAATCAATCTTAGGCACATTTTTGACATGTCCAAAAATTTCCCCCTATATTTGGTTTAATTAAGGGAAAATTTAAGTACTTTTTGATAAAAGGTTATTATTTAGCCCTTAAGTTCAATTTAGCCTAATGACCTATCTAATGGGTATTAGGATGTGATTTATTATGTATTATTCATGCTTAGACTAGGGAGTAGATAGCTACTGATTTTATCCCCCCCCCCTCCCCCCACCTTGATTTAGATAGCCTAGATTAGATTACTAAAGGTGACTAAGTAGTTACCTTAGGTAGTTTAATTAACCATCTTAGAGGGTCCATCACAGACCCAAAATCAACTGGTTTGGACCTTGAGATCAAGTGAACTTTTGGTCCAAATTTTAAAGAAATTTAAAATTTTTTTGGTCTACCATTTAGGAAACCCAATATTAATCTTTAAAATTGACCTAGAATTTAAAAAATTATAATAAACCAAATTTAAATTAAAAAAATGAAAATAATATGTTAAACTCTTTAGAATTAAACCCTATACTTAAGAAAATTAAAAGCTCTTTAACTAGACCTTTAATTCAACCTTAATTTAATTTTTAAAGAACATAAATATTTAAATAAATTAAATATTTAAAAATAATTGAAAATTCTAAAAAAAATATAAAAAATCTTGAAAAATATCCCCTTAGGTCATTCCTAATCTTTGGAAGTGATTTCAAGAAGTTTGAAATTAGTTTGTGACAAATTAATTAAAACCCTCTTAATTCATAAATTTAATAATTCAATAAAATTCCCAAATTTAAAAAATTTAGAATTAATTCCAAATTTAACAAACTCAAAAGTATTGGACTCCATTTAGGGTTTAATATTTAATAAAAATGCTAAACCTCCAAAAATCAGTTAATGTCTAAAATTAAACTTTTTGGTCAATTATAGTTTAAATCTTAGCCCAAACTTTAATAAATCATAACTTAATCTAGAAAAATTAAAATCCAGCTAACCTAACATCTATTTACTCACCTTAGGATCTAGTATTTAGTAAAAATATCAAAATTCTAGAATTCAACGTAGATTAAAAAGTCAAAATTTAACCCCTTAATAAAATGATTTAAATAATTCATAAAAAATTGATTAAATTCGAGAAAACATAAATTTTTTTATTAAAATAAGTTTTCCAACCTCTTAATATACAATAAGCACTCGAGCGATAAAGTTTTAGGATGGACTTCCTTTAGCTGCGGGACTAAGTGCATTCAGGAAGCCTAATTCCTCGAGCCAACTATGACAACATTATGAACAGATTTAATGGAGTGTATAACCTTATAATTAACTTTTTATTAATTACTTAACCAAATTAACATCTTTAATTCAACTACGTCAACCTAGTTTATAGGATGGGGCTACATGTCCTAAGTTGGCCTGGTTCCTAGAGCCCACAATAACAACGCCACAAACTAGTTAATGATAAATGTTTTAATTAACTTAATCATTCAAATGAGTAACTGATCAAATTAATTAAAAATGATTAACACATTAATTTCCAGCAAATTAAATTAATTAATTAATATTTTTTACTACTTGATAAGTCGAGCCTACAAGGCTATTAACTTAGCCAAAAGAAATGTGAAATAAACTTCATGACCTTGGTGTAAATAAAGGAAGTAATCACTCAACACTTAAAAATTTATTTTAAAATTAAAAATCAAAACACTAATACATAAACACAATTTAAAAATATTCCTTAACCTTAAAAATATTAAAATAATAAACAACTTTAACAAACTATCCAGTGCAAAACATTTCCAAGCCATACAGCTTGACGCACACAGTTTAGAAGCTTTGTTAGGATAACCAACTCTAGTTTTAGGCTAGGTTAGTGCTATCTTCTCTACTACTTGTGTGTCAAGTTTTTTGTAGTTTTTAAAGCATGATGGTTGCTATAAGGATTGATATGTTTATTTATTAATGTGTTAATTTATTTATGCAATCTATGAATTAATGTGTTGGGCGTTAGGTTACTCCTAGGTTAGGAATGAACTGGA
Source organism: Dendrobium nobile (assembly GCA_022539455.1). Classification (NCBI taxonomy): domain Eukaryota; kingdom Viridiplantae; phylum Streptophyta; class Magnoliopsida; order Asparagales; family Orchidaceae; genus Dendrobium; species Dendrobium nobile. The sequence goes on from CM039721.1 coordinate 21,758,428, forward strand.
TTCTCACAAAGTTTTCTACATATAACCATGCTCATGAAGGGATAAAATCAAGGGGGCCAAATTAAAGTTTAAACTGACAAGTTTTCTGTAGGTGCTAAAATGCTAAGTCTCCCTTGAAATTAAAAGACATGGCCAATTGTTATTGTTATTTAAATTTGAGAAATTTAATCATATAACTTCTTGGAATGAGTTTTTCAGTTATAATTGCCTACGATAATCGTACACATTAATATAGATTCTTTTTTAATTTTCCATATGTATATTAAATTCAAGTGTTGTGAAAGTCAATTTTAATATGGGATGCTAACCATCCAACTTGAAATCCAAAGAGAAGAGTACATCCCTTAAGGAAAAGTTCCACTTCATTTTAAAATTCACATTACGATGATTCAAACATCCAAAGAAGAAAGAAACACCCTTTCAAGGAGGAGTTTCTTTTCCATTTGGATGTTTGGATATGATAATCCAAGGAGCTTATAGAAGGAGATAAGATGAAGAAGTGAAGACATCAAGAATATCCAACTCTCAAAATCACTTACATCATTCCAAGGATTAGAATCTAGGTTGATGGTACCCAACTACCTTTAATTTCAATAGATCCTGGGTTGTAATTAAGTGACACTTGCCACATGGACTTTATATAAAATTTGATGATATAATTAAAGTTTTATCATTTATTGTGCCTTAGAAATTACATGTTTTTCTAAGTTTCTTTCTTGCATGTTAATTTTTAATTTAGACTAGAAATCCTCGAAGGCTCATGAGGGTACGCTAAAAAACTTTCTATAATCAAATTAAATAAAAAATATTAGGCTCAAATAGAAACTTAGTTGATTTTATAAAGTAAGCCCCAAAATGACCCAGAAGTTTGCATGTATCATATTAAATATTCTCTTTCTTAATACACACTTCTCCACATGCGAGTTCTAGTAGACCACATGGCCTATTAAGGTGCAGTTCTATCAATTAGATATTATGTGAGATGAGGGAAAAATCTATTTCTTAAGCCTTTTTAAAATTGATTCATATTATTTTTGCATACAAAGGTTAATTAGCATGTATTACATTAGAAACAAATTAATGAATAAAAAAATTATTATATTTCAAAGCATAATCACCCTACATAAGTCAAGCTGTCAATTAGGACCTACTCCAGACATCAGCCCCAATTCCTCAAAACTTAAATAACAACCTATCCATTTTTCACAAAAGACCAGACACATGGTTTTGAAGCACCTAAGTGATTAGATGGCTCCCGAATTCAACCCAAGATAAGTCCAAATTTATACTACATTAGCTAGGTTTGGGCCACTATTATTTAGTGCCTAATATAGATCTATGATTTGGGGATGACCAAAAATCATAAGACCCCACTTTTGAGAATATAATTTCACCATACTAATAAATTATCAACATGAATCAAAATATTTCTTCAAACCAAAATTTAAAGCCCAACACATAAGGTAGACTGAGGTATTTTTGAATCATTTTAGATTCACAAATGACTCCTACTTCTTATCCTTTAGGTTCCATAATAATTGTTCAAACTTGATCTAGTCCCCGTTGAGATTTTAACATTACTCCTTTAATATGAAGTTTCCTACGATATAATTAAGCATGAGTGATTGCCCTCATAAAAGATTTAAAGACCCTATATCAATTTTAAAATTTTATTAATTCTGTTTGGGAAAAATTAAAATTATTGATGATCATTATCATCATATTCATGTGATCGATAATAAAAAATATTTTCTTTCTTCAGTAAGATATATCATTTATTATCATGACTTTGAATATGAAATTAATGAGACTTCATCAAGACTATTATAGTTAAATACTAGATCGAACATCATTTTGATCCTTTAGGGTCATAAAAAGTTCTTCCTTGAATCTGACTTTAAAAATTAGGATGATACTTATAGTTTTGTTATATGAACCTATTAGGGAATGATATCTTTTCCTTCCAAGATGATATATCATTCATAATGATGTGTTTGACTTCAAAATTAAAATTTTAGAAATTAAATTTTTCTAAATAAATTATAATTTTAATTGCTTTGCACTCTTTCTAAATATCCAAATCAAAGTTTTTTTTAAAAAACAAAATAAAAAATGACACTCCATTAGGGAAAATCTCTCTATCTATCTTTAATAATGATATAATCTTTATTACATCAGTAGTTTTGACTACCCTCCTTCCGTTGGTCTCTCTACCCATTTCTTCCTTGGGTGAGTATACCAAACATCAAAAAGAAAAGTCAACAAGAGAGGAGAGCAAGGAAACCTCCATAAAATTTAGGCTTTGATATTTCACCCCAAGTCAATTGGTGGAGTGAAAGCATCAAGCCCAATTCTTATGATTTTTCATATAAATTTTGTAAACGTGCATTATTGAGTGAAACTCAACATGTTGAGTTTAAAAGTTTGGAAAAAATCTGTCATTTCCAAGTTCAAGTTCAAGGTCCCTTTCAGAATGGTTAAAATTAATTTCAAATATCATTGCCTAATTTTATGCCATGATACATCATTGTGGCTTAACATATGCAATGAAAATTCAAATTCCTCCAAGTCATAAGTGACCTTTGCATTTTATCATCATATGTTGGATTAAACCTTCTATGGTTCAACTTATGTGATAAGAAACAAAACCCTTTATGACTTTTCAAAGTTTATTTCAAATATCTAATTCAAGTTCTTTATTTTAAATTTTAGATGATCAATTCTACTATAATGGCCGCCAAACTAATCTTTTTCACTGACCAAGACCTATATGTTGAGGAATTAATTTGCAACAATTCAATTAAGTTTGGGAGGGATTCAAGACCCTTAAACTATCTTATAATTGAGGTTGAGGTAGTAGAGTTAGATGCAAAGGTGGAAAAGGACATACCTCCAGAAAAGATTTATGTTAGGTCAGTAATTGACTCCCCCGCTCCCAAATTGGAGGTTGTTGTCACCCCTATACATCCTCTATTAAGGACGAGTAACTGAAATATATGGTAGAGACTGAAGTCAAATCTATGTTTAAAGTGGGGGTAAGCTCTGAAACCCCTTTACAAACAAAAATTAAAAAAAAAATACTTGAGGAGAGTTAGAAAGAAAATAACCAAGTTTAGAAAGTGTTGAAACTTGTTCAATATGAATTAGGTTGTTAAACCTAAGATTATGTCCCAGCGGCTAACCAAGAGGGGGGGGGGGGGGGGAAGTGGTAATTAAAAATTTATCCCTCTTTTAAAAAATTTTATACCGAAAATAACTTTAGTGAATTTTGTAGAAAACATTTTTCAACCACAAGTTAAAACAGTAAAAATAAAAACAACGAAAAAAAATAAAAGACACAAGTTTTATAGTGGTTCGGTCAAACACGACCAACATCCACTGCCCGGAGGCACCCTCCAAGTATTACACTAATACACCTAGTGACTCTCCTTTTGCACCCACATCAAGGCGGAGAAGCTTTTGCAAAACTCTCTTCCACCACTACCCGGTGCGATAGAGAACTATCGTCATTTTACACTCTCCAAGTGTTGGCAGAGAACCGTCCATCCTTTCACACTCTCCATGTGTGGGCAAAGAACCCTTCGTCCTTTCACACTCTCCAAGTGTGGGAAAAGAACCATTCGGCTGTTCACACTCTCCAACTATAGGCAAAGAACCCTTTGTCTGTTCACACTCTCCAAGTGTCGGTAGAGAACTGTCCGTCCTTTTACACTCTCCAAGTGTGGGTAGAGAACCCTTCTTCCTTTCACACTCTCCAAGTGTGGGTAGAGAACCCTTCGACTGTTCACACTCTCCAAGTGTAGGCAGAGAACCCTTCGTCTGTTCACACTCTTCAAGTGTCGGCAAAGAACCAGATCTCCTTGACAGATCTTCTCACAAGAAATCTAGATGGACGAGAGAAAAGAGTGAAGTAATCACATACCATAAGTGGAGACTCTTACCTTTGAGTACCAAGTGAATCCTTCATGCTCCAATAGTAAGAATCCTCCTTCAAACACTCTCTCCTTGCCTCTCCCTTAAATTGGCATGAAGATCAGTGGGCAAAAAGATCAAGAGGCAGCTTTAATTTGGACTTTATATAGGAAAGACACAAAAAACCATCCAAAATCTGCTGATTTTCAAGTCTGTACATAGTGGATTGTCTCGTACGATCGTTAGATCGTCTTGTATGAATTTACTTAATTAGTTGCATACGAATCCAATGTATAATGGTATGAACAGACTTTATACACGGTCATCGTCCCGTACGAAATATGTTCGTCATGGGATGAATAGTTATATCAAGGGTTGGTTTCGACAAACTACAAGACGTTATCAAAATTTTAAAGGACAGAACATTTCATCCTGGGACTAATAGGAGTTCGTCTGGATGAAAATTTTTAAGAGAGCATTTCGTTCTGGAATGAATAGGAATTCGTCTGAATGAAATTTTTCCAGAGAGCATTTCATCCTAGGATGAATAGGAGTTTGTCTAGATGAAAATTTTTGAGAGAGCATTTCGTCCTGACACGAATAGAAATTCATTTGAACAAAACTTTTCCAGAGACCTTTTCATCCTGGGATGAATAGGAGTTCGTCAGGATGAAAATTTTCTAGAGAGCATTTCATTCGGGCACGAATAGAAATTCATCTAGATGATCAGGACTTAGAAAAATTTTCTCTCTTCCTGTTCATTCCATTGCTCTTCTGAGGGGATTAACTAACTTGATTGTCCCGTACGAACAAGATTCATCTCATACGATCAGTGTGATTTTTAAAGATCTTCCCAAGTGTGTGTGCTAAGCTTATTCAATTAAAATCATATTTTCTCAAACTCAATTATAATAAAAATTACAAACTTCAATTTATAAACTATCTCATGCTGAATTTTGATTTGAAGTCTTCATTAGTCTGGAGTTTGATTATCCTGAAATGTTAGTCCACATAAGAGCAAAAATAATTTTTCAAAAAGTGTTAGGAGAACACAAAGCTTAAAATAATAATATTTGGAATCATCAAAACTATACAAGTTGTAAAAAGATAAAATATGCAAATAGCAACTCTCTTAACAGAAAGATGGTGGAACTGAAAGCTTTATGTTAGGTAGAGACTGAGGCTGCTGAGGAGCTGCCTATTTTTGCTTCTTCCCCCCTCCTTAAATAGAGTCATTTCTACCCCCTCGCTATCATTCCATGGGATTAGTGAGTCACTAGTATAGCTAGATATCCAACATGCCTAGTGGATTATAATGTTAAAAGGATTCCTAAGAAGAAATTGAAAGTGATTTGATGGCACTTGAAAGTTCGATAAGGATGTTAAGCCCTTATGAACTAGTCTTAAGGCTAACCAAGAGGGGGAGTAAATTGGTATTTTAAAATCTTTCAATCAAACCATAATCTTAAAATAAAAACCAAGATTCACCATAAAAATCAAAGTGCGGAAGCAGTGATAAATAACACAAAAATTTATAGTGGTTTGGTCATCCTGACCTATATCCACTCCCTGGAGGCGCACTTTGAGTATTGCACTAAACTTAGTGTCTCTCCTATTCCCCCACAGTAAGGCGATGAAGCCTTTACAAACCTTCTTTCTATCAACCCAGGTGAGGCAGAGAACCCAACTCCTTTTTCTTCCTCTAGAAGTAGGCAGAGAATCCAACTCCTTTTGGTTCCACCTAAAATAGGCAGAGAACCTTAAGCAGATGCTAAAGTAGACCTCTCTAAAACCCCCAAGGAACTAAGGATGATGATTGGAGAAGATGATGATGGATACTTGCTTGAAGCAACCTTTATGAAACCCCTCATAAACTCCCCCTCATAAGATCCTCTCTTTCTCTCTCCCTTAGTCTCCCTCTCCTCTTGGCTCTCTCAGGTCAGAATAATAGAAAAAGATACTCTCTTGAAAGGAATAAGGGTTTTTAAATAAAAGAACCTTGGAATAGCTCTTAATTGCAATAAACCGACTTTATCATCCAGGACGATATAAATATCATCCTATACAATTAGTGTAAATTAAGCTCAATCAGCTAGGATGATTTGGGACAATCAGAAGGTTTTTATTCAGATCGTACAGGCTAATAGTATATCATCCTATATGATTAGTACAAATCATTGAATATCATCCAAACAATCACACTGAATGGATGTTTGGATGATGGAAAAATAGGTTGATCGTCCAGGTCGATCTCATGATCGTCCCAAAAGATTAGTTCAAATCCATGAAAATTGTTCAGAGCATCACCTTGAATAGTAGCTGGCTGATGTTTGGTCATCTAGGGACAACTAAGGTTTGTGAACTAATCGTCCTGGCTGATCCTACGATCGTCTAGGATGATATGATCAAGCAATCAAACCTTAATTGCTTTCCTTAATTACCATATTAATTTAGACATAATTATGTTGCATCATCTAGGATGATGTCTTGGACGATGTCCACAAATAAGAAATACCTAAATAGATACGGAAACTAATTCTTTCTAATTTGAGTCTATCATCTCGGCTGATATGAATATTGTCCACGAAGATGAACTTAATGATGGCTGCCTTAACCAGGATGCCCTAATTAGGGTTTTTATTTTTAACTAATTATCCAGGCCATTTTGTGGATCGTCCCAAATGATGTGATAAAAAATTAGAGAACTCTAAAAATAGTAAGAAATTTTAGCCCGAGTGTGTGTGTGCAAGGTTACATAGCATCAAGAACCACATCTCAAGAAAGGGAAAAGTTTACAAACTGACTCAGACCTAGTCTACCCAATCTTGAGCTAGTTCAAATTACACTTTGATCTTGTCGACTTGTAATGTTAGTAGGCAAGTCAGTCATTGAGAAACAAAAATATTTACTATCTTCAAAATTATATTCTCTAAAAAAATAGATTCGTAATAATCTCTCCCTTTTTTATGATGGCAAATAATTAAATAATAAAAATTAAATAAAACAAAAAGAAAAAAACTACAAACACTATGCCCCCTTTTATCATCATAAAAAAGGAGGAGAAAAAACTAGAAAAGAAAAAAAAGAATGAAAATAGAGTTTTTTTTTTATTTTTTAATCAAAGCATGAATATTAACACAGTCCCGATGTGATCTATTTTAAAGACTTATAAGACTAACGAGTTAACAATGTCAAAATTTGAAAATGATAAAATATATGATCCTGTTATCTCTTAGCTCGAACTGCTCTTGGGGCAAAACCATCTCTTGAAATCAAAAGGCCTAACTTAGAAAAATTAATTGGACAAGAAAAAGAGATCCATTCAAGACATGGTTTCAAAAAAATATCTTATAGAATAATATATCAAAGTAATTTTTCACAATCGCAAAATTTGAAATTAAGCCTTTGAAAATCTTAAGTGACACATGATTTCTTCTATGATTTAAAAGTTTGAAAACATAAGAGAAATTGCTTTTGGTGGGCTCGTTTTATGCCTCTTATCAATTGAATGGTGCTTCTTTTGATTTTTGATACATTTTGTGTATAATTTTAAATTTGGTGTCATTACGCATCTTTTATTTTAGCATTATTGGCCACTTTTTTTATTTTTTTTGCAAGCTAGATCCTTTTTCAAAACTCTTAAATATTTTTAGTTGTGAGTATATCTTCTAAATATTAGAGAAGAAAAACTCACTCTCTAATATAGGGAAGAACAAACCACAAAATAGAATCAAAATCATATGAAAATTACAATGACAGGATAACAAGAAATTTTGAAGTAATATAAAGACTTTGAACATTATAAATATAAGATAGATTACTATAGCAAGATAGAAAAGATCTCAATTGCAAAGTCCAGTTGTTAATTTGAGATAAACTTTTATTTAGAAAAGAAAATTACACCACTAAAAGAGGTTAGAGAAAGAGAAATAATCAACAGTGTTTTACATCTCTTGATTGTTTTTCTTTCTCCCTTTAATAGATTAAGAGATGTAAACATTGACTATAAATTTTTAAAAAGCAAAAGCATGTTATAAAATATCATTTCAGTAGTGACCACAAAAGAAGAAAAACTAAAACAATAGAAATAAAAATAAAAAAAACAAAAACAAAAACTAGTAAGCAAAGTGAAATAAAATAAAAAGGCAATGAAACAGAAGATTCAAAAATCAGTAAATAGCAAGTTCATGCATTTTTGTCAATCACACCTAATCTGGTCCTTAAGGTGCTGAAAGTGTCAAAATTTAGTGGTTTAGTAAAGATGTAATCCAATTGATTCTCAATTGTCACATGGTGTAACTCAATGTCTCCTTTGGTCACATGGTCTATAATAAAGTGATGTCTTATGTTAATGTGTTTGGTCCTTGAATGTTGGATAGGATTCTTAGAGATACAGATGGCACTAGTGTTGTCACAAAGGATTGAAATTGTGTCTATAGTTAATCCTAAATCCAAAATTTTTTGCTTCAACCAAAGGACTTGGGCCTCACAACTTCCTAAGGAAATATACTCAGCTTCAGTAGTGGAAAGTGCAACAGAGTTTTGTTTTCTACTAGACCATGAGACTAAAGACTGTCCTATGAATTGGCAAGTTTCAAAAGTGCTCTTTCTATCCACCCTACATCCTACAAAATTAGAATCAGAATATCCAATAATCTCAAAAGAAGTGTTGTGCCTAGGATACCAAATTCCTAAGTTTTGGATTCCCAAAAGATATCTAAGAATTTTCTTAACTGCAGTCAGGTGGGATTCTTTCATATCAGCTTGAAATCTAGCGTAGAGATAAACACTAAATATTATATCAGGTCGACTAGCAGTCAGGTAGAGTAAAGATCCAATCATCCCTCTATACTTCTTTTGATCAACAAATTCTCCACTTGAGTCTTTATTAAATTGAATGTTAGAAATCATAGGAGTATTTATTGTCTTGGCTTTATCTATTTAATATTTCTTCAAGATGTCCTTAATGTACTTTGATTGACTTATAAAGATTCTATCATCCAATTATCTTATGCTAAATCCCAAAAAGTAGGATAACTCACCCTTCATACTCATCTCAAACTCCTTACTCATTATTTTAGAAAAATCATCACATAGCTTTTTATCAGAAGATCCAAAAAGTATATCATCAACATAGATATGAATAATGAGTAACTCATCTTCTACTTTCCTCAAAAAAAGGGTGGTGTCTACACTTCCCTTAACAAAATCCCTCTTCAGTAAAAATGTGCTAAGCCTCTGATACCAAGCTCTTGGTGACTGTTTTAATCTATATAAGGCCTTTTTTAATTTGAAAACATGATTTGGAAATTGGAAACTCTCAAAACCTAGGGGTTGCTCTACAAATATATCCTCTTTTATTACCCCATTTAAAAAGGCATTCTTCACATCCATTTGGTAAAGCTTAAGTCCCTTATAACAGGCAAAGGCTAGTAGCACTCTAATGGCTTCCAATCTAACTACAGGGGCAAAGGTCTTCTTAAAATCAATCCATTCTATTTGGTTGTACCCCTTAGCTATCAATCTTGCCTTATTCCTCACCACCACACCAGAATCATTCATCTTATTCTTAAATACACATTTGGTTCCAACTACACTTTATCCCTTTGGTCTTTGTACAAGCTCCCAAACATCATTCCTAACAAATTGGTTTAATTCCTCTTACATAGCTAAGATCCAAAACTCATCAGATAAGGATTGATTAATATTGGTGGGTTCAATCTTTGAGATAATTTTAGAGTGGTTCACTTCCTTCCTAAGTCTATGCCTAGTCCTGACACCATCAGAGGGGTCTCCTAAGATCAGTTTTTAGGATGACTCAAAGAATATCTCTAATCCCCAGGCAAAGTGTGTGTAGGATCAACCATTTCCTCTAGATTTGAATTCTCTAATCCTTAGGTAATCTCTCCTACTCCTTCAATGATTTGGGATTCTACTCTTTTCTCCAAATTTTTAACTCCTTTGGAAATCTCTATAATACCATCTTCATTCTCAATTCTAGACTATTTAGGATCAAATTCGTCAAACACTACATGAGTAGTCTCCTCCACCACCAATGTCCTTTTATTAAACACCCTAAATTACTTTCTAACACTTGAGTAACCTAAGAATACTCCATCAAATTTTGGGTCAAATTTTCCTAAGTGTGACTTCCCATTATTCTAAATGAAAACCTTACAACTAAAGACATGGAGGTGGGAAAGGTTGGGTGTTCTACCCTTAAGGATCTCATAGGGTGTCTTATCAAGTTTGGCTCTAACATTTACCTTATTCAACACATAACAAGTTGTGTTTATTGCTTCAGCCCAAAAGTATTTTAGAAGTGAATACTCAACATGTATGACTCTAGTAGCGTCAACTAAGGTCATGTTTTTCCTTTCATCTACCCCATTCTATTGAAGGGTCCTAGGAGCTGAGAAGTTGTGACTAATCCCTTTATCCTCATAAAAGTCTCCAAATCTTTCATTTTTAAACTCTCCCCCATGGTCACTATGGATGGTCAAGATCTCATAACCTAACCTTTTCTAAATCCAAGTGGAGAAGGATCTAAACTCATCAATAGACTCACTCTTATATGACAAAAATTTAATCCAAGTGAACCTCGAGTAGTCATCAACAATCATAAATATGTAGACTTCCCCCCCTAAGCTGGCAGTGCTAATGGGTCCAAACAAATCCATATGAAGGACTTTTAAAGGTCTAGAGGTGCTAATGTCTTTAATGGAGTGGAAAGAATATTAGACTTTCTTTCCTAGTGTACAGGTATCACAAAGGTGGTCTTTAGAAAAATTAAGCTTGGGGACACCTCTAACTAAGTTTTTCTAAGTCACTCTCTTAAGAGTTTTCATACTAGCATGACATAATCTCCTGTGCTATAATCAAGAATCATCAGTAATAGTTTTTAAGCAAAATGAATCAGCACATTTATAGTGCAAGTATATGAAATGTGTCTTAGCATGCCATAAGAAAAATATCTTACTCCAAGAAAAGGATTTACTAATCTGTTTGGGTTATAATGCCTCTTCCTAGATTTTGGATTTAGATCAAGTGTTGATGTATTCCAATTTCTCTCAAGTGTATTCAATTTAGCCTTAAACCTCAAGTTAGCACTTTCTAAAATAGCATTATCAACATTCAAATAGTGATCTTTATGCTCAAATTCTTCAATATAAGACTATAAGTTTTAAAATTAGATTCAAGTGAGGTGTAGGATGATTTCAAAGAATCATGCACAATAATCAAATCAACATGCTTTTTATTTAATTCAACAAATTCATCAAGTAAATACATGTGATTGCTATCAATCAGAGTGTGATCTTTACTTAAACTTTCATGCCCTTTTTGCAAATTCAAAAACTCCAATTTCAAACCAGCATGCAATTTCTTAAGTTTCTTATATAATGCATAAATTTTCTCACAAATTTCAAGTAATTGAATATAGGTTGATTCACATACCTCTTCTTGATCAGATTGACCAAGATGATCACCCATTAAGCATAAATTTGTTATATATTCTTCAGCTTCAGTCTCATATGATTCAAATATAGAATCCGCCTAGAAAGCTTTTTAGTACTGCTTCTTATCCTTCCTGTATTTGGGTTTCTCCTCACCTTTTTCTTGCTTGGGTGCTCTTTAAGTATAGGACAATCAGCTTTAATATGTCTAGGCTTCATGTATTTAAAATAAATAACATCAAAAGAACTTTTATAATTTTTGCTATCCTTACATCTTTTCCACTTCTAATAATACTTGTTGTTCTTCCATAAAAAGCTTTTAAATTTCCTAGTGATTAAGGCAACATCATCATTTTTAGACCTGGAAGAATCAGTGTCCATGTTATTGTCCTTCAGTTCCATAGTTTTCTCCTTCTTTTCTCACCTGCATCAAGATTTTCTTGATTCACCCCTTGCTCGTAAGCAATGAGTGATTCAAGTAAATTATCAACAGAATAAGTATTTAAATCATTAGATTTAGTAATTGCAATGATCTTAGTATCAAAAGAAGAAGGCAAGCATCTCAAAATTTTATTGACCCTTTCATAATTAGTTATCTCTCTTCCTAAAGCATGCAATGAGGTGACAATTTGAGTAAACTTAATATACATGTTAGAAATTAATTCAGAAGATTTCATACAAAAAAGTTTATAGTCATGCAACAAAATATTCAATCCAGATTATTTAACTTCATTGGTTAATTCATAAGTTACACACATTCTATCCCAAGTTTTTTTACCAGTTGCACAAGTTGAAACACGTATATAACCTTCAGATTTCAAAGCATAGAAAAAATAGATCAAACATTTTGCATTAAGTTGTGCTAAATCTCTTTCATCAAAAGTTCATTCAGTAAAAGGAAGTTTAGTTTTAATGCCATTAATTTTATGAGAAGGAGATGTATAATCATCTTTAATAAGCATCCACATATGATAATCAAGCGATTGTAAAAATGTAGACATTCAATTTTTATAAATATCAAAAGGAATATTGTCAAAGAAAGGTGGTCGCGTAATAGAATATCCTTTCATAGTATTATAATTATTAATGTTAGCCATCGATCAAAATTCAAAAGTTTTCAAAAACTAGATTTTATGAATCCTGCTCTGATACCACTTGAAGTGCTTTGATGGCACTTAAAAGTTTGACAGGGATGTTAAGCCCTTATGAACTAGTCCTAAGGCTAACTAAGAGGGGGATGAATTGGTATTTTAAAAAATCTTTTGATCAAAACATAATATTAAAATAAAAACTGAGATTCACCACATAAATCAAAGTGCAAAAATTAAATGCGAAAGCAATAATAAAGATCACCGAAATTTATAGTGGTTCGGTCAACCCGACCTACATTCACTCCCCGGAGGCGCCCTTTGAGTATTGCACTAAACTTAGTCTCTCTCCTTTTTCCACCATAGTAAGGAGAAGAAGCCTTTACAAACCTCCTTTCCACCAACCCAGGTGAGGCAGAGAATCCAACTCCTTTTGTTTCCTCCAGAAGTAGGCAGAGAATCTAACTCCTTTTGCTTCCTTCTGAAGCAAGCAAAGAACCTTGACCAGATGCTGAAGTAGACCTCTCTATAACACCCAAGGAACTAAGGATGATGACTGGAGAAAATGATGATGGATCCTTACTTAGAGCAACCTTTGTGAAACCCCTCACAAACTCCCCCTTATAAGATCCTCTCTCTCCCTTGCTCTCCCTCTCCTCTTGGCTCTCTCAGGTCAGAATAACAACAAAAGATACTCTCTTGAAAGGAACAAGAGATCTTAAATAGAAGAGCTTCAGAATAGCTCTTAATTATAATAAATCAACTTTATTGTCCTATACAATCAGTGCAAATTGAGCTCAATCAGCCAGGATAATTTGGGATGATCAGAAGGTTTTTATTCATATCATCCAAGACAATAGTGTACAATCAATACAAATCATTGAATATCATCTAGACAATCACACTATATGGATGTCTGGACAATGGAAAAATAGATTGATCATCTAGGCCAATCTCATAATCGTCCCAGATGATTAGTTCAAATTCATGAAAATCATTTAGAGCATCGCCCTGAATAGAAGCTGGCTGATGTTTGGTCATCCAGGGATAACTAAGGTTCATGAACTGATCGTCTCGGCCAATCCTACGATCATTCAAGATGATATGATCAAGCAATCAAACCTTAATTATTTTCCTTATTTACCAGATTAATGTAGGCAAAATTTAGTTGCATCATCCAAGATAATGTCCTAGACGATGTCAAAAAATAAGCAATACCTAAATAGATTTGGCAGCTGACTCTTTCTAATTTTATCCTATCGTCTCAGATGATATGAATATCATCTATAATGATGAGCTTAATGAAGGCTGCCTTAACCAGGATGCCCTAATTATGGCTTCTATTTTTAACTGATCATCTAGGCTGATTTGTGGATCATCCTAGAGGATGTGACCAAAAATAAAGAACTCTAAAAATAGTAAAAAAATTTCCTCCAAGTATGTGTGTGCAAGGTTATATAGCATCAAGAACAACATCATTTATAATAGTCTCAAGAAATAAAAAAGTTTACAAATTGACTCAGACCTAGTCTACCTAATTTTGAGCTAGTTCAAATTACAGTTTAATCTTATGGATCTGAAATATTAATAGGCAAGGTAGTAGTAGAGAAATAGAAGTGTTTGCTATCATCAAAATTATATTCCCTGAAAATAGATTCACAGTAGAAATAAATTCAAAGAACCATAATATAGAGAAATATAATCCACAACTATGCTGCTTAGGCTGGTGAGAGCAAAGAATAATATATAAAACACCTTATGTGGGTAATTTCACACCGATTTGAGAAGGAGATCCTGAAAGAAAAATAACTGAAGCAAGAAACTTGAATTTTCAACCTTTGAGGAAAAATAAGAAGTACATGAAACAACTAGCTACCTGTATACTAGTGGATGATTACCACTAGGTTCCTCACCCCTATCCACTAAGATGGAGTAGATTATTTTTTCTGGATCTGAAAATGGTCGCCATCACAATGGTATGCCACCAATCGGTCTTACAAAACTTTAAAGTTGACATAGTTTGTAGTTAAACCTCGGGAGGAGGATAAAGACTAGAAAGTGATAGAAGTTAAGGTTAAGAGGCCTAGATCTCAAGAGAAATAGTATGTTCCAAAGAAGCTCAGTAAGAGTCAAGATATTCAAATACCCGTTTATATCCCTAGACTCCCTATTCAGGCGTGTGAGGGCTTTACCCCACTTAATGTAAGAGTCTCCACTCCTTAAGCTCCCCCATCACCTCTTAAGGAGGATGCCCCCATCGTATTATTGATGCCACCCTAATGACTATTGACCCCATGATAGTAAAAGAGGTAGTGATAGTTCCCATTACAGATAAAGAGATGATTGACCAGATAGTAGAAGATTCTATTTTTATAGAAAAACCTAAAGCTCCAAGATATTCTTTCTAAGTTAGGTGAATAGGAATTCAAAGATATAATGGATTACATTGTGTACCTAACCATCGACCCTGAATTATTTGAGGGTAGATTGGTAGATAAGGTGGTCTAGGGAAACTGGGATATCATTAAAAAAGAAAGAGGCTATGGAATCCTTCAACCTAGATTTGGATGATATTTTGATGGAAGAGAATGAAGTTAATGCTAGTTGTTAAATTTTTTTTTTTTTACGTTTAAATCTTTTAATTTTAAAATTTGCGCCTCATAAAGATCTGCTTAATTTATATACTTTCAATGACTTTACACAACTCGATCTATATACAAGATTCCATAAAATTTACATTTACACATCTTTATAAGTACATCATCAGCTAATAATATTCTACATTGTAGAAATATAAAGAACAGGAAATGAAATACATTTATAAAAATGTATTATGAATAGTTACTTATGAAGGAAAGTAAAGAAAAATAAAGTATGCAGCCCTCACTTATTCACTTCACTCTGTGGTGCAATGACAGAGAGTAAATATGATATGTTATGTTTTGCAGTAAAGTAAGCAAACATACATAAGTGCACTCTAGGCAAGACACCCACAATTAAACCACAACAATTCTCAAGCCTAGCCTAGGCTAAAGTTGGTTGTCATAGCAAATCATCTAAGTGTGTGAAAGAGGTCATGTGCTTTGATATATCATATAGAGATTTATGTTTAAATTACATATATTATTAAGGTTAGTTATTAAAGGCTAAAGGGGGTTTTAATTGAAGTTTAAGTAATTATTGACCTTGAATTTGTCAGAACCCTTGGTCAAAGGGTTGACCTGGTCAAATTGATGAAGCCAAGCCCTAAGACCACCTCCCTTAACTTTAGTGGGTCAAACCAAACCTGCAGAGCCCAGGCCCAGGCTCTGGGTCAACCTGGGTTGACCCAAATTGACCCAAACTCCTTCCATTTGATCTCAAATCAATTTCATGGCTTCTAGGCTAAAATCCCAGACCCCCTTAAGTCAAATTGACCATAATGACTAGGTAAACTGTTGACTTGGTCAACCCAAGTCCAATAAGGTAAAATTTGACCTATTTAGGTCAAAATATCCCTTATTAATGCATTTAACACTTGCCTAATCATCCTGTGAGCAAACTACAGCTAATTCAACTTTAATTCCCTCATAATTGAACCTAAATTTGATCTTGGTCACCCATTATGACTATAAGCCTTTAAATAGATAGATTAAGGTAACCTAGAAAAAAACTTTTGAAATTACTCTCTCCCTAGACCTCCTCAAGACCTGAGATTTGGTGTGAGAGCTCCTATGAACTCCCTCTACTTTCCCCAAGCTAAAGGCCAACGGTCAAATCTCGCCGCCGATGATCCTCTGATGAATCGAAGGCCAAAAGCTCCCTAGATGAATTCCATTTAATACAAGCTAAATTGGAGCTCGAGTTCAATTAGGGAAACATACGAGGACAATCAACAAGCTCAAATGTGTCAACATCCTAAATATTTAATGGTTAGATCTCTCAAAAATTCTATACCTAGGTCATAACACTTAGATCTAAATAACTTTTTGTATAGTGCTTTCTAGAACTCAAAACTACTCCTCACGAATACTCTTTATGTGTAGGTATCAAGTTTAAAATTTCATGAGATTTGATTCACTCATTTTTTAGAATGAGGCAAAAAATGATTTAGGTTTTCAAAATGCTACTCCGTTTGCTAGGAGAAATCTAGGCTGTTGATCTTTTGACCAATGGTCATCATCCAACTGCTCCGTGGTCTGGATTGACCGAGGGATTGGATCTCACAGTTACATTGTTTGTCCACCTCGATCAGAGCTGTTAGTTTCAAACCATGGGTGATCAAAAGGCTCTAAGCTGCTTCCGACATGGTTTAAAACCATGGTGTTGATTTCCACGCTACGGTAATAATTACCAATGATTGCGCGGTGGCGCAATTATTGCTAATGATTGTTCTCGGTGTGTGGGGCCAATCCGAGCCCGCCATGCATCCTCAAACCGCTTCCGCCGATATTTAATTAAAAAATGTTTTTTTATAACTATTTTTAAATCTTTTTAATTCAGAATATATTTAAAATTATTTGAAAATAAAAAAAATACATTTAAAATTTATTTAATTAAGAAATGCTCTGGACGATTTTTTATAATTATATATCAAATTTTTTAGAATTTAATTTCCTTTAATTTATAAATAATTTTAATTTAAAATATTAATATTATTTTAAATTATAGTAATTATTAAATATTTTTTATTTTTAATCAATAATTAACTACAAATTAATAAATTATTTTGTAAAATTTATAGTTTTATTTTAAAATATTTTTATTATTTCAAATAATAACTAAAGTATTTTAAATTAGAAATAAGTTTAGTATTTAATTATTTTTAATAATTAATATTCATATTCCTATATTATAAATATTTAAGTAGTATTTATTATAAATTAATTTTTTTAAGTAATATAATATTATAATCATAATAAATATATCTTATCTAAATTAAAGAGCCTTATTCTAATTTATTATTATTATTTGATTTAAAAATTATGTTTAATATTATTTATTATTTTAAGTAATTCCTAATTATTTAATTAAATATTTATATTAATAATTATTAATTAATTATCTACTTCCTAAATTTACAAAAGTTATTTTGGTTGTTAAATTATTTTGAAATCATAATATTACTTTTATTATTTTGATATTAATTAATATTTTATTAATTTAGAATTATTTTAAAAAATTAATTAATTAAATTACTTAATAAATTATTATTTGATAAAAATTTAATTATTTTTCAAATCTATAAAAATTATTTTTTTATAATTACTCTAAAATCAGAGGATTATTTTTATCACTTAATTTTAAATTAAAAAATTATTTTCTTATTTACAATATTTTCCTTAATTATTAATTACTTAGATTATTTAATAAATAGTTAATTAATTTAAAACTAATTTTTCTTTTCTTTTAAAATTTATGAAAAAAAATTATTTTTTTTAGTAAATTACTTTAAATTTCAGAGGATTTTAATAATTAATTTAAGATTATTTGATATTATATTTAAATACTTATTATCTTAAATTATTTTAAAATATGTTTTGATGTATTAAACTTCAATTATTCAAATCTAATTCATCTAAAATCAAGTATTTATATATAATACCTCAAATTTTTAAAAATTTATGCTTTTTTTATTTAAAATTATTTTCAGAGGCCAAAAACTATTTTTCTATTTTTTTCTGCTTTATTTGATTACATTCATTACTTAAATATTATTTAAATAATAATATGTTAAGTATTTATAAATTTAAAATTATTTTTAATTTTTTTTTAAACCTAATTAAGGTGGCCAGTGGATCTCCCTTATATTTATTTAGTTTACAAATTGAATTATTTTGAATTACATTATTTTCTAAAATTTACCTAATTAAGTTTGTGTATTTTAAATTATTTTTTTAAATTACATATATTTTAAATTTCTCAATTTTGAGAGATTCTCTACTTGAACTTTTTAACATGGGTTCATACATGTGAATATCATTCATGGGGTTGTGGATTAGTGGAAGATTGAGTCCCAATCGTTCACTAATCGTTTCAATAAGTGTGCTTAATTACCTTTTTATTATCTTTTAAATGTTTAGGATGCACGAGAATCTAGTTTAAGCCCTCCTAGATCTTAGATTTGGCATGTTTACTATTTTCATGCATTGCTTTTATGTTATCCCGAGGGTTAGTCTTAAACTTTTGATTTAAACCTATTTAATGTAGCAACACCTTAAGGATAATCATTGAGTATTCGTCTAGCAAACTTAAAAAAAATTCTAGGAGCTATGATAGATCCCCATTTAATATGAAACTTTAAAAACTTAAACTTAGTGATATCCTAAAACTCCTAGAAATTTTTTGGATTTTTAGAAGCCTTTAGACCCCTTAATTAATAAACCTTAATTTACTCATTAATTAGGCCTTCTTAAATTCAAAAAATTCTAATAAATCCATTTCAAATCAAAAAATTACTTATAATATTTTAAAATCTTCCAAATTTAACCCTTTACCTTAGATAATTAGGGCCCCTTAATTGAACTTCAATTTATACCTTAATTTAATTTTAATTAAAAATTAACTTTTTTCCTTAACTAAATAATTAAAAATTATTAAAAATATTTCAAAATATTTCTTAAATACTTGGGAACACTTATTTAGGTCATTTTTTATCTTTGGGTGTGATTCCTAGTAGTTTGGAGCTTATTTGGATCAAAACCCCTAAAATATCCCTTACTAAGCAATTTTAATAATTCATTAATTGCACAAAACTTCTAAAATTCATAACATTGCCTAGAAAACTCCAAATCCAGCAAATTCAAATCCTAAATACTCCTTGTAAAACCTAATATTTAACTAAAGTGCTAGAATCCTCAAACCTAGCCTATTTCTAATAGTGATCTTTTTGACCCCCTTTACCTATCATATAGGACCCCCGGACTTTCTAAAATTGGCTAATGTAATTTAAAATTCTAAGATTATTATGCTAAGTATTAAAACTGATCCACAAACTAAATTAACTAAAAGTGGATCCTAATTTTTTAATACTTAAACTTTAACCAAATTTTTCCTTTTAATTTTTAATAAACTCAAACATAAAATAACTTGAACTAACTGCCCAATATATGAACTATCCAAAGCCACACGAGCTTACTACACACACATAGATTTTCTAGGGCACCACTTATAGCTCTAGGATTAGGGGTGGTGATTTTCCTTTTTTGATTTATGTGTTTAGATGTTCTGTGTGTGGCATGAGTGTTGGTTAACTTAGTTTGTTCTGATATGTTGTGATTAATGTGATGCTTATTTCATTATTATGCTATTTATACTTTACTTATGATGTAATTTGTGCATTAAATTTCCCATGGGCTAGGGGCACTCTGATACTAATGATGTCTTATGTAGGTGGTCATGCTCATATAATGCTAATAGAGGGGGCAATAATCATTAAGCTTTAAAACTAATGGTATTTTTTGCATATACTCCAGAAATTGCTAAAGCCCTCTCCTTAAATTAAAAGAGCATGGCCAAGTGTGATTGGTAATGTGTTTTATTTCCATATATTAACTGCTTGGGTTGTTATATCAATTGCTTGGGATGTTATTCTTGAATGCAAAATGTCTCAATTGCTTTTTCTGTACTTTAAAATCAGAAGACTACATGTGTGTTCCACTTGCAAAACTGGTAAAGAAATTTGGGATAAATTGTGTATCACTTATGAAGGAACTAATGAAGTTAAACAATCCCGTTTGAACATTCTCTTGCATGACTACGAACTTTTTCATATGAAACCTCATGAATCAATTTCTAAAATGTATACGAGATTTACTCAGATTGTTACTTCTTTGCATGCCTTAGGAAGAGAACTTTCGAACTTTGAAAAAGTAAACAATATTTTATGATGCTTGCCTTCCTCTTTTGATGCTAAAATCACTACTATAACTGAATCTAAGGATTTGAACACGTATTCGATTGACAACTTACTTGGCTCACTCATTGCTTACGAGCAAGGGGTGAATCAAAGAAATTTTGATGCATGTGAGAAAAAGAAAGAGAAAATGGTGGCACTGAAGGCACACAAATCTGACTCTGATTCTTTCGGGACTGAGGCGATGAAGTTGCCTTCATCTCAAGGCAATTTAGAAACTTTCTAAGGAAGAAGCAAAAGCATCATTGGAGAAAAGGTAAGGATAACAAATATTCTAAAGGATCTTCTGATGTTGTCTGCTATGAATACAGGAAACCCAGACATGTGAGAGATGAGTGTCCTACACTTGAAGATCACTCAAGCAAAGAAAAGGGTGAGGAGAAACCCCCAAGTTCAGGAAGGACAAGAAAAGACTCCAAAAGGCATTTTGGGCGGATTCTGCATCGGATTCATCGGAGACAGAACCAGAAGATGAGACAACAAAATTGTGCTTGATGGTAGACGATCTTCTTGATCAAGAAGAGGTATGCAAACTTTCCTACGATCAACTTCTTGAAGTTTCTGAAAAAATTCATGCATCATATAAGAAACTCAAGAAAACACATGCAAACTTAAAATTGGAATTTTTGGAGTTACAAAAAGATCATGCAATTATGACTAAAGATCACTCAATAATTGATTCAAATCATATGGCTCTACTTGATGAATTTGATGAGTTAAACAAAAAGTATTATGAATTAATTGATGAGCATGAGTCACTAAAAGTCACACACACCTCACTTGAATCTGATTTTAAAAAGTCTAAAGAGATGGAGAAAAATTTGAGGATTGATAATGATGCCCTAAAATTTACTAACTTGAGGATTCAAAATGAATTGGATACATTTAAGAAAACTAGGATGACACCAACACTTGATCAAAAGCTAAAACTTAGGAAGAGGCATTATAACTCAAACCATTTAAGAAATCCTTTTCCAGGTGTTAGATGTTTTTCATGTGGCATGCTAGGACACATTTCACACACTTGCACTGTTCACCATAATACACATTGGGTGTGGAGACCCAAGGTGCATGATTTACAACATACCACACATGCATTATATTCTACTTTTCATAAGTAGGAACCTAAACCTGCTTGGGTTCCTAAATCTAACATTTGATAATTTTGTAGGTGGGCTCTCACAAAAGGCCTCATGAGAGTATGTGGTACTTGGACAGCGGTTGCTCTCAACATATGACTGGTGATGCCAATTAATTTGTTTCGCTGGAGTCAAGGACTGGAGGCAAGGTTACACTTGGAGACAACACCACCAAGAAGGTGGTAGGCGCAGGTATAATTGGTAATTCCAAGAACCTTATGATTTAAAATGTTTTGCTTGTAGATGGATTGAAGCACAACCTGCTCAGCATCAGTCAACTATATGACAAAGGCTTCATCATGCAATTCTTTGCAAATTCATGCATTGTAAGTTTAAGTAACAACACTATTTTACAGGGAAAGAGGATCAATAATGTCTACATGCTTGATTTAAATAACATTGAATGTCCTGCTTCATTTTGCTTAAAAATAGTGATTGATGATTCATGGTTGTGGTACCGGAGACTATGTCATGCAAGTATGAAAACCCTTAGAAAAGTGATCCAAAAATACCTAGTTAGACGTGTCCCCAAACTCAAGTTTTCAAAAGACCATCTTTGTGATGCCTATCAACTAGGAAAGCAAGTCCACTCCACCTTTCACCCAATTAAGAAAATTAGCATCTCTAGACCTTTAGAAGTTCTTCACATGGATTTGTTTGGACCCATTAGCACTGCCAGCTTGGGAGGGAAAGTCTATGGTGATTGTTGATGACTACTCAAGGTTCACTTGGACTAGATTTCTTACACATAAAAATGAGTCTTTTGAGGAGTTTAAAACATTTTTTACTTGGATTCAGAAAAAGCTAGGTTGTGAGATCTTGACCATCCATAGTGATCATGGGGAGAGTTTGAGAATGAAAGATTTGGAGATTTTTTTGAGGACAAGGGGATTAGCCACAATTTCTCAGCTCCTAGGACCCCTCAGCAGAACGGGGTAGCTGAAAGGAAGAACCGGACCTTGGTGGAAGCCGCTAGAGCCATGCTTGCTGAGTATTCACTTCCAAAATACTTTTGGGCTGAAGCAGTTAACAAAGCTTGTTATGTGTTGAATAGGGTGAACATTAGAGCCAAATTAGAAAAGACATCCTATGGTTGTAAGGTTTTCATTCACAATAATGGGAAGTCTCACTTGGGAAAATTTGATCCTAAATCTGATGAAGGAGTGTTCTTGGGATATTCTAGTGTTGGGAAGTCTTTTAGGGTGTTTAACAAGAGAACTTTAGTGGTGGAAGAGACTACCAATGTAGTATTTGATGAGTCTGATCCTAAAAAGCATGGAGTTGAGGATGATGATGATATTGGAGAGATTACTAGTGGAGTAAAAAATTTGGAGAAGGAAGTAGGTCACTAAAACATAGAAGGAGTAGGAGATGTCACCCAAGGAGTAGAAAATTTAGATCTGGAGGAAAGGGTTGGACCTTCTCAGACCTTACCTAGAGATTGGAGATACTCTACAAGTCACCCCAAGGATTTGATCTTAGGAGACTCTTCTAATTGTTGAGTCTAGTATTTAGGTTGTTAAGCCTAAGTTAATGTCCCAAGGCTACCAAGAGGGGGGTGAATTGATAGTTTAAAAATTTTAATCCCTCTTTGAATTTAAATTGAACCGAAATGAAAATTTTTCTTTTGAGTTTTTCTAAAAAATATTTTTCAACCACAGAGTTCTTAAAATTAAAAATAAAATACGGAAATGTAAAAACAGTAAAGTAAATGACACCAGATTTATAATGGTTCGGTCTAAAACCAGACCTACATCCACTCCCCAGTGGCACCCTCTGAGTATTGCACTAATACCAATAGTGACTCTCCTTTTGCACCCACAGCAAGGCGGAGAAGCCTTTACAAAACACTCTTTTCACCACTACCCGGTGCGGCAGAGAACCGTCGTCCTTTTACATAATCCCCAGTGTTGGCATAGAACCGTCGTCCTTTCACACTCTCCTAGTGTGGGCAGAGAACCCTTCGGCTGTTCACACTCTCCAAATGTAGGCAGTGAACCCTTCGGCTATTCACACTCTCCAAGTGTAGGCAGCGAACCCTTCAGCTTTCACACTCTCCAAGTGTAGGCAACAAACCGGATCTCCTTGACAGATCTTCTCACAAGAAATCTAGAAGGAAGAAGGAAAAGAGTGAAGTAATCCAAATTCACAAGTAGAGATTCTTACCTTTGAACTCCAAGTGAAGCCTTCACGCTCCAGTGGTAGGAATCCTCCTTTGAATGCACTCTTACACTCTCTCCTTAGCTATTCTCTCAAGAGGCACGAAAATCAAATGACAAAAATATTGGGTGGCAGTCTAATTTGGACTATTTATACAAAAGACAAGAAAAACCGCCCAAAAACTGCAAGTATTTAATTCTGTACGCAGTGGATCATCTCGTACGATCGTGGATCGTCCTGAACGATTTTACTTAAACGCTTTGAAACGACCCTATTTGTATATGTGTACGAAATGTCTTCGTACACGCTGATCGTCCCGTACGAACTAAGTTCGTCCGGTACGAACGGTTATTACTAAGTCGGTTCTAGAAACTGCTGAAAACCGTTCTAAGTCGGTTAATCGTCTGGACGAAAATTGGTTCGTCTGGATGAATTTTTTACAGAGACCAGATCGTCCTGGAAGATAATAATTTCATCTGGACGAAAATTTTACAGAGAGCAACTTATTTTCTGACGATAATTAATTTCGTCTGGACAAAAATTTTACAGAGACCAGATCGTCCTGGACGATAATTAATTTCGTCTGGACAAAAATTTTATAGAGACCAAGTCGTCCTGGACGATATTTAATTTCGTCCTGAACGAATAGGACTTAGAAAAATTTTTCAAGCCAGTTCCTATTCGTTCCATGTCCTTAATAGGAGATAACTGTCTGATCGTCCCGTACAATCTGATATCGTCCCGTACGATCAGTATAAATTTTATATGATCTCCTTATGTGTGTGTGTGTATGTTTTTATTCACTCAATTACAATCACTTCCTTTCAAATTTAATTCAAAGTAAAGTACAAGCTTCAAATTCACAAAGTATTTCATGTTGAATTTTATTTGAAGTCTTCGTAGTCTGGAGTTTGATTTTCCTGAAATGTTAGTACACACAAGAGCAAATACAAATCTTCTAAAAATTGTTAGGAGATAACTACACATTTGAATAATAATGTTTGGAATCATCAAAACTATATAAGTTACAAAAATGTAAAGCATTCAAATAGCAACTATGTTAACAATCTCTCCCTTTTGGATGATGGCAAAACAATTATTATTTGTATGATTTCAATTTAAACAAATCTCCTAAACTCCCCCTGAGTTGATGAATACATGAAAATAAGGAGGCATTTTGAACCAAAGAACACAATTTTTGTTTTTCAAAAAAAAAATTAGACAATAACACAAGCCAAATAACACAAAATCACAAGCTAAATGACACACTCAAAATCAGAATACAAAAACAAAAAAAATCAGAATACAAAAACAAAACATACAAAAAAAATCAGAATACAAAAACAAAATATAAAAACATAAATTTCTCCCCCTTTTTGACAACAACAAAAAGTGAAGAAGAAATAGACGAGAAATGTAAGTAATTATATGAAATTCATTTGAAAATTTAATCTAAATGGTGATTGACATAAGGTATGCAATCTAAAACTAATAACATTAGGTAAATCATAGAAATTCATAGAATTTAAGAAGTGATATAACATTGTAAGTAAGAAGAATTTATCAAAAACATGATTCAATTTAGACATTTGAATATAGAAAATCATTACAAGAGAGATGAATAAAAATTCTATATTTCAAAGTTCAATAGAATATAAATGAACATAAGATCAATTTGAATTAAGAGATTGAAAGAATCTGGAAAGAAAAGAATTACCACATGTGGCACTTTGCGCATCTTTTTCAAAATTTTGGCACATTTTTGTGCATCTTTTTACATTGGGCTTATTTTGTGCCTCTTTTTCACATTTGCGAACCTTTGCGCATTCCTTTTGATTTTTGTACTCTTTGTACAATTTTCAAGAGTAATTGAAACCAATTCTTTCCAAGATCAATAATCTAAAATTTCAAATATTTTTAAGTACATAAATTTCACTTGAGCAAAGAAATACAAAATAAGAAAACATCTAAATTGTAATAATAATATTAACTTTTATGTAGTCTAAATGAATAGATATGAGATTAAAAATTCTAATTATGACAAGTTATAAATAAATTTTAAATTTATAAAGACTAGATTTTCTAATTTAATTAATCTCAAATCACAATCTAATTTAAGCACAATTAGGATTAAAAAGACTAATGAAATTCATAAGAACTAAACACATTTCAAAAATAATCTAAAATTAAATCAACTACAATATATATTGATATTTATGAAAAGGATTACAAGATCATTTCACAATATCAAAATAACAAAAAATACACTGAACTTTTAATAAAAACAAACTAAACATTCAAAACACAGAAAACAAAGACAAAATCACAGACTCTAAATTAAACTCACTCAAAACACACAAAAATCATAAAATTCAAAACAAAACAAAAAACAAATTAACTAAGAAAACATAAATATCAATGTTGCAAAAACATTTTTATTTAAGCATTCAAATCAGTAACACCAAGCCTTGTTCTTAATGTACTGAAGGTATCAAAGGCTAAAGGTTTTGTAAAAATGTCTGCAAGTTGATTTTCAGTTGAAACATGTGTAAGTTTAATTTCTCCCTTAGATACATGATCCCTTATGAAATGATGTCTTATGTCAATGTGTTTGGTTCTAGAATGTTGAATAGGATTTTTAGAAATGCAAATAACACTAGTATTGTCACAATAAATTGGAATAGTGCCTATAGTTAATCCTAAATCAATCAACTGTTGTTTTAACCAAAGTACTTGTGCCACACAACTTCCTAATGCAATGTATTTTGCTTCTGCAGTAGATAGGGCTACTGAATTTTGTTTTCTATTGGACCAAGAAACTAATGAATTTCCAATGAATTGACATGTTCCAGAAGTGCTTTTCCTATCCACTCTACAGCCTGCAAAGTCAGAATCTGAATAACCAATAATTTCAAATGAAGAGCTAAACTTAAGATACCAAATTCCTAAGTTTTGAGTTCCTAGTAAGTATCTTAAAATCCTTTTCACTGCTGTCAAATGTGATTCTTTTGGATTTGATTGAAATCTAGCACATAAGAAAACACTGAACATAATATCTGGTCGACTAGCAGTCAAGTAAAGCAAAGATCCAATAATCCCTCTATATTTCTTTTGATCAACAGATTTTCCTTTAAGGTCCTTATCCAACTTAACTGAGGAACTCATTGATGTACTAACAGGTTTAGCATTGTCCATTTCATATTTTTTTAAGGATGTCCTTAATATATTTAGTTTGACTAAGAAATATACCTTCCTCAAGTTGCTTAATGCTAAATCCTAGAAAGTAATTTAAATCTCTCATTAGACTCATTTCAAATTCACTACTCATTGTTTTAGAAAAATCATCACAAAGATTTTTATTTGAAGATCCAAAAATGATATCATCCACATAAATTTGAACAATGAGTATATCCTTTCCAAATTTCTTTAAAAAGGGAGTTGTATCCACACTTCCTTTTTCAAAAGATCTTTCAAGTAGGAAGGTGCTCAACCTCTCATACCAAGCCCTAGGTTCCTGTTTCAATCCATATAATGCTTTTTTTAACTTGAAAATATGATTTGGATATTTTGAATTTTCAAAGCCTGGAGGTTGTTCTACAAAAATATCTTCTTCAATTACCCCATTTAAAAAGGCACTTTTGACATCCATTTGAAACAATTTAAAACCTTTAAAACAGGCAAAGGCAAGTAAAACCCTAATTGCTTCAAGTCTAGCTACAGGGGCAAATATCTCCTCAAAATCAATTCCTTCAATTTGATTATACCCCTTAGCAACTAATCTAGCCTTATTTCTAATGACTACTCCTGAGTCATTCATTTTATTTTTGAACACCCACTTGGTTCCAACAACACTTTGATCTTTTGACCTTGTAGTTAATTCCCAAACTTTATTTCTTACAAATTGATTCAACTCTTCTTGCATGGAAAATGTCCAAAATTCATCAGAAAGTGCTTGATCAATATTAGTGGGTTCTATTATTGAAATAAAGGCTGAATGATTGACTTCCTTGTTTAATCCACGCCTAGTTCTAACACCCTCACTAGGTTCACCTATAATCAATTCTCTTGGGTGATTTTTAGAAAATCTCAAATCTCTAGGCAAAGGATTTTCTCTTTCCAAATTCTCTTCCACATTTTCTTCCAAATTTAATCTATCATTCTTTTGTGAGTTTTCTTCAATCTCATCTTTAACAACATTTGGCTCTTCCAAATTTCCAGATTCATTAAATACAACATGTGTGGTTTCTTCAATGACCAAAGTTCTTTTGTTGAATACCCTATAAGATTTTCCAACACTTGTATATCCAACAAAAATTCCTTCATCTGATTTTGGATCAAATTTTCCTAAGGCAGATTTTCCATTATTATGAATGAACACCTTGTAACCAAAAACATGCAAATGAGGCAAGTTAGGTGTTCTACCTTTTAGCAACTCATAGGGTGTTTTATTTAAATTTGATCTTACATTCACCCTATTCAGAACATAACATGCAGTGCTAACCGCCTCAGCCCAAAAATATCTAGGAAGTGAGTATTCTGCCAACATTGCTCGGGCGGCTTCTATTAATGTTCTGTTTTTCCTTTCAACTACCCCATTTTGTTGAGGGGTTCTAGGTGCAGAAAAATTGTGATCAATCCCTTTTTCTTTACAAAAATTTTGAAATCTTTCATTTTCAAATTCTCCTCCATGATCACTTTATAAAGAAATTATTTCACATCCTAGTTTTCTTTGAATCCAAGTTGAAAAATTTTTGAATTCCTCAAATGATTCACTTTTATGAAAAAGAAATCTAACCCAAGTGAATCTTGAGAAATCATCCACTATAACAAATCTGTATACCTTCCCACCTAGACTTACAGTTCCTACTGGTCCAAAAAGATCCATGTGAAGAATTTCCAAAGGTTTACTGGTCCTAAGATCCTTGTTGGGTTAAAAGAGGACTTCACTTGTTTTCCTAATTGACATGCATCACAAAGGTGGTCCTTAGTAAAGTCTAGTTTTGGTATACCTCTCACTAAGTTCTTTTGGGTAATTCTTCTAAGGTTTTTCATACTAGAATGACAAAGTCTCCTATGCCAAAGCCATGATTCATCAGAAACAGTTTTCAAACAAAAAGCAGTAGGAGTTTGAATAAAATTCAAATCTAGCATGTAAACATTGTTTACCCTTTTTCCATTTAAAACTTCTTTCCCTTTTTGGCTTAAAATGCAGCTAGTAGGAAAAAAGTTTACATTATATCCCTTGTCACATAGCTGACTTATACTTAACAAATTATGCTTTAAGCCTTCAACTAATAACACATTGTCTATAAAAAAGTTTTTGAAATTTCCAATCATACCAGATCCAATCACTTTCTTTGTGGTATTATCTCCAAGTGTAACCTTGCCTCCACTCCTGGCTTCCAGCGTTATGAATTGAGCTGTATCTCCAGTCATATGCTTTGAACATCCGCTGTTCAGGTACCATATGCTCCCACGAGGTCTTGTGTGAGAGCACTCCTGCAAAAATCTCAAATGTTAGACCTGGGAACCCAAACAAGTTTGGGTTCACCTTTTAGCAATTTATAATCAGATGCATGTATGATATGTCTAGGTTTATGCATCTTAGGTCTCCACATCAAATTAGAATTCATCTTCAAAGTACATGTGTGAGCTATATGTCCCAAAAATCCATAATTATTACATTTAACATTAGGAAAAATATTCCTAAGTTTTCTTCCATTTGATTGTCTCCTAAGGGATTTCATAAATTTAGGATAATATTTAGGATTTGTAAAATCTTCATGTTTAGGGGGATTCCTATTATCCTCGAGAGCTCTTATAGTCAATTTATAAAATGAATTCATATCTTCCAAAATTTGATTTGTATAATTGATTCGATATGTTTTTCTCTCAGATTCATCTTTAAAATTTTTAAAATCTTTTTCAAGTTCAGCATAGGATGATTTTAAATTCTCAAAATTTTTATTCAAGTCATCATATTCATCAAGAAGTTTCATGTGGTTGTCATCTATTAAAGCATGATCTTTCCTAAGGATTTCGTGTTCCTTCTTAAGCTCTTCCAATTCTAAACTTAAACTAGCATGCATCTTTTTCATTTTCCTATATGCATCATGCATGTGTTCAGAAATTTCAAACAATTCATCATAGGTTAAGTCACATACCTCTTCTTGATATGATTGTTCAACATTATCTGTCATCAAGCAAAGGTTGGTGACTTCTTCTCCTTTTTCAGTCTCAGATGAGTCTGAAGCTGAGTCCGCCTAGAAAGCTCTTTGAAACTTCTTCTTGCCCTTCTTTACAATTGGTTTCTCCTCTACCTTCTCCTTGCTAGGAGTGGCTTTGAGTTTTGGGCATTCAGTCTTGATATGACCTTGTTTCCTGCATTCATAACAAATTACTTAATTAGAAACTTTGCCAATTCTGTTAAACTTACCTCTATTCCATTGCTGGCGTCTCTTCTGCTTCCTCTTTAAAAAGCTTCTGAATTGTCTAGTCATCAATGCAATATCGTCTTCATCCTCAGGTTGTGAGTGTTCACTCTCTGACTCTTCCACCTTTAGTGCAATATTCTTCTCCTTTCGTGGTTCACCTGCATCAATCTTTCTTTGACTTACTCCTTGCTCATAAGTAATGAGTTAACCAAGAAGATTGTCAATAGAATAAATATTTAGATCTTTAGACTCTGTAATTGTAGTAATTTTAGCTTCATAAGCAGTAGATAAACAACGAAGAATCTTATTAACCATTTCAGCATTAGTTAATTCCCTACCAAGTGCATACAAAGAAGTGACTATTTGTGTGAATCTTGTGTACATGTCAGAAATAGATTCATTAGGTTTCATGCGAAACAATTCATAGTCATGTAACAAGATATTGAGTCTTGATTGCTTAACCTCATTAGTCCCTTCATAAGTTATACAAAGTCTATCCCATATGTCCTTTCCGCTTTTGCAAGTGGAAACCCGCATGTAGTCTTCAAATTTTAAAGCACAAAAGAAACTATTTAGACATTTGGCATTTAATTGTGCTAAGTCACGTTCTTCTATATTCCAATCTGCAAAAGGTGTTTCTAACCTAACTCCATCAACTAATCTAGTTGGTTTTGTGTAACCTTCCTGGACTAGTATCCACATACGATAATCAAGTGACTGTAAGAAAGTAGACATGTGTTTTCCAAAAATCAAAAGGTATATTATCAAATAGTGGAGGTCTAGTGATAGAGTAACCTTCAGGTGTGTTTCGATTTCCGAATATAGCCATCTACGTTAATCAAAAAGTAGTTCAAACTTATGATTTTGAAACGAAGCTCTGATACCACTTGTTGAGTCTAGTATTTAGGTTGTTAAGCCTAAGTTAATGTCTCAAGGCTACCAAGAGGGGGGGTGAATTGGTAGTTTAAAAATTTTAATCCCTCTTTGAATTTAAATTGAACCGAAATGAAAATTTTTCTTTTGAGTTTTTCTAGAAAATGTTTTTCAACGACAGAGTTCTTAAAATTAAAAATACAATGCAAAAATGTAAAAATAGTAAAGTAAATGACACCAGATTTATAGTGGTTCGGTCTAAAACCAGACCTACATCCACTCCCCAGAGGCACCCTCTGAGTATTGCACTAATACCAATAGTGACTCTCCTTTTGCACCCACAGCAAGGCGGAGAAGCCTTTACAAAACACTCTTTTCACTACTACCCGGTGCGGCATAGAACCGTCATCCTTTTACATAATCCCCAGTGTTGGCAAAGAACCGTCATCCTTTCACACTCTCATAGTGTGGGCAGAGAACCCTTCGGCTATTCACACTCTCCAAGTGTAGACAGCGAACCCTTCGGCTATTCACACTCTCCAAGTGTAGGCAGCAAACCCTTCGGCTATTCACACTCTCCAAGTGTAGGCAGCAAACCGGATCTCCTTGACAGATCTTCTCACAAGAAATCTAGAAGGAAGAAGGAAAAGAGTGAAGTAATTCCAATTCACAAGTAGAGATTCTTACCTTTGAACTCCAAGTGAAGCCTTCACGCTCCAGTGGTAGGAATCCTCCTTTGAGTGTACTCTTACACTCTCTCCTTAGCTATTCTCTCAAGAGGCACGAAGATCAAATGACAAAAAGATTGGGTGGCAGTCTAATTTGGACTATTTGTACAAAAGATAAGAAAAACCGCCCAAAAACTGCAAGTATTCAATTATGTATGCAGTGGATCGTCCCGTACGATCGTGGATCATCCTGGACAATTTTACTTAAACGCTTTAAAACGACCCAATTTGTATATGTGTACTAAATGTCTTCGTACACGCTGATCATCCCGTACGAACTAAGTTCGTCCGGTATGAACGGTTATTAGTAGGTCGGTTCTAGAAACTGCTGAAAACTGTTCTAAGTCGGTTAATCGTCTGGCCAAAAATTGGTTCATCTGGACAAAATTTTTAAAGAGACCAGATCATCCTGGATGATAATTAATTTCGTCT
Organism: Dendrobium nobile; assembly: GCA_022539455.1. Classification (NCBI taxonomy): domain Eukaryota; kingdom Viridiplantae; phylum Streptophyta; class Magnoliopsida; order Asparagales; family Orchidaceae; genus Dendrobium; species Dendrobium nobile. Next base: position 21,790,542 of record CM039721.1, read on the forward strand.
GGACGAAAATTTTACAGAGAGAAACTCGTTTTCTGACGATAATTAATTTCGTCTGGACAAAAATTTTACCGAGAGCAACTCATTTTCTGAAGATAATTAATTTCATCTAGACAAAAATTTTACAGAGACCAAGTCGTCCTGGACGATATTTAATTTCATCGTGGACGAATAGGACTTAGAAAAAATTTTTAAGCCAGTTCCTATTCGTTCCATGTGCTCAATAGGAGATAACTGTCTGATCATCCCGTACGATCTGATATCATCCCGTACGATCAGTATAAATTTTATATGATCTCCTTATGTGTGTGTGTATGTTTTTATTCACTTAATTACAATCACTCCCTTTCAAATTTAATTCAAAGAAAAGTACAAGCTTTAAATTCACAAAGTATTTCATGTTGAATTTGATTTGAAGTCTTTGTAGTCTGGAGTTCGATTTTCCTGAAATGTTAGTACACACAAGAGCAAATACAAATCTTCTAAAAATTGTTAGGAGATAACTACACATTTGAACAATAATGTTTGGAATCATCAAAACTATATAAGTTGCAAAAATGTAAAGCATTCAAATAGCAACTATCTTAACACTAATGGGGTTAAGACTAGACATGGACTTAGGAAGGAGGTGAACCACTCTGCCTTTATCTCAATGACTGAACCCACCAACAGAAACCAAGCCCTTACTGATGAGTTTTGGATTTTATCCATACAGAAGGAGTTGAACCAATTTGTTAGGAATGAAGTTTGGGAGCTTATAGAAAGACCTAAGGGATAAAGTGTAGTTGGGACAAAGTGGGTATTTAAGAACAAGGTGAATGATTCAGGAGTGGTGGTTAGGAAAAAACCAAGATTGGTGGCTAAGCGGTATAACCAAATAGAAGGGATAGATTTTGAGGAGACATTTTGCTTTGTAGCTAGATTGGAAGACATTAGAGTGCTATTAGCCTTTGCCTGTTATAAAGGATTTAAGCTTTATCAAATGGATGTCAAGAGTGCCTTTTTCAATGGGGAAATAAAAGAGGATGTGTTTGTAGAACAACCCCAAGGTTTTGAGAGTTCCCAATTTCCAAATCATGTTTTTAAATTAAAAAAGGCTTTGTATGGTTTAAAGCAGGCACCAAGAGCATAGTATGAGAGGCTTAGCACATTTTTACTATAAAGGGAGTTTGTTAAGGGGAGCGTAGACACCAGCCTTTTTCTAAGAAAAATTGGAGATGATTTGCTCATTATTCAGATTTATGTGGATGATATCCTCTTCGGATCTCCTAATAAAAAACTTTGTGATGAGTTCTCTAAGACAATGAATAGAGAGTTTGAGATGAGTATGATGGGAGAGTTGTCCTATTTTTTGGGGTTTAACATAAAATAAGTGGATGATGGAACCTTTCTTAATCAAACAAAATACATAAAAGATATTTTGAAGAAGTATGAGATGGATAAATCTAAGCCAATTAATACTCCCATGACTTCTAGTGTTCCATTGGATAAGGACCCAAGTGGTAAGTCTGTTGATCAGAAGTAGTACAGAGGCATGATTGGATCTTTACTCTACTTGACTGCGAGCCGACCCGACATAATGTTTAGTGTTTGCCTTTGTGCTAGATTTCAAGTCGACCCTATGGAATCCCACCTGACTGCTGTTAAGAGAATTTTTAGATATCTTTTGGGGACCCAAAGCTTAGGGATTTGGTATCATAGACACAGCACTTCTTTTGAGATTATTGGATTTTCTGACTCTGATTTTACAGGATGTAAGGTGGATAGAAAAAGTACTTCAGGAACTTGTTAATTCATAGGACAATCTTTGGTCTCATGGTCTAGTAGGAAGCAAAATTCTGTTGCACTTTCCACTGTTGAAGTTGAGTACATTGCTCTTGGAAGTTGTGTGGCCAAGTCCTTTGGTTGAAACAATAGGTATTGGATTTAGGATTACCTGTAGGCGCCATCTCAATCTTTTGTGACAACACTAGTGCCATATGCATCTCTAAGAATCCTATCCAACATTCAAGGACTAAGCACATTAATATTAGGCATCACTTTATTAGAGACCATGTGACTAAGAGAGACATTGAGTTACACCATGTGACATCTGAAAATCAACTGGCTGACATCTTTACTAAACCCCTGGCCTTCGACACTTTCAGCTCTTAAAGGACCAGATTGGGTGTGATTGACATAACTACATAAACTTGATCTTCTATTTGCTTTATTTGGTTTTTGTTCTTTTTCTTTTAGTTGCTTTTTCTTTTTTCTCTTTGTTTTCTTTTCTTTTCTTTTTTGTTTTTTTGTTTGATTTAGCTTACTTTCTTTTTGGTTGCTTTTCTTTCTTAATTTTTTAGCTTTCAAAAAATCATCGCTGAAATGATATCGTATGCCTTGTCCTTGCTTTTGAGAATTTGTAGTTAATGTTTTACAACTCTTAATCTATTAGATGGTAAAAATATTTTGTTGATTGTGTCTCATTCTCTAACCTATTTTAGTGGCATAGTTTTCTTTTCTAATCAAAAATCTATTTCAAATTAAAGATTGTGTATGAAATTAAGATCTTTTCTAAACTTGCTTAAGCAAATCTATCTTGTATTTATAATGCTTAAAGTTTTTTTGTCACACTAAGATTCCTCGTTACTCTTGTCATTGGTTATTGATTCTGCTTTGTGGATAGTTCTTCCCTATGTTAGAGAGAGAGCTCCTATTCTCTAATATCTAGAAGATATACTCACAACTAAGAAGTCTTTTTTAAGAGATTGAAAAAGAGAATTTAGCTTGCAAAAATAAATAAAAAAATGGCCAATAACGCCAAATTGAAAAGAAAAGAATATACACGAAAGTGTATCAAAAATCAAGATGCTCAAAGAGCCAATCAAAGTGACAAGAGGCATAAAATGAGCCCACTAAAAGGCAAGCTATTCTCTTTTTAAATCTTTTAAAACTTAGAAGTCTTCATGTATCAAAGACTTGATTTCGATTGTTTTGCGATTGTGACAAATTTACTCACGTTCATTATTCTATAAGATATTTTTTTCTTAAACCAAGTGATGAATGGATTCTTTTTTTCTCATATCCAATTGATTTTTTTGAGTTAGGTCATTGATTTCAAAAGACGATTCTACCCTAAGAGAAAGTCTGAGCTAAGGGTAATCATGATCGGATATTCTACCGTTCTTTGGATTATTGATGTTGTTAACTCATTAACTCACAAGTTTTTAAAATCAATCACATGGAATACTACATCATCTTCATGCCTTGGTAAAAAAAAAAAGTTGTCTTATGGTTTGCTTTTGTTCTTGGTTCCCTCCTTGTTGAGATGTCAAAAGGGGGAGTAGTTTTAGGACGTTTCTTGCACTTTCTATTCCGTGTGTTACACTGTTGTTTTTTACATATTTGTCGTAGTATTTTGCCATCATCAAAAAGGGGGAGATTGTTGCAAATTTAGGTCTATGAACTATGTTTTGATGATTGGCAAATACTCTTACTTGTCTTGGACTGTCTTTTACAACTGACTTTTCAGGAATCAAAGATCGAACGGAAAAATGGAGCTAGCTCAAGAATGGGTAGATTAGGGTTGAGTCAGTCTGTAATTTTATTTTTCCCTTCTTGAGTCAATTGTAATCTTTCGTGTGACTGATGCAAAGTAACCCTACACACACACACTTGAGAGACTTAGAATTCCTATTTTTACTCATATCGACCCGGACGATATTTACATCGTCTTGGACGATCTGGCTTAAAACAGAAAATCTAATCAGGGGTTCTTAATTAAGGCAGCCGTTATTAGCAAATTGGCCTGGATGATACTTGTATCAGCTAGGACGTTAGGCTCAAAATAGAAAGAAATTGCCGTCATAAATAATTATGGTATTCTGTACTTTTGGTAATCGGAGTGAACGATCTCTGATCGGCCTAGACGATATTCACAATTATGCCTTAATTAATTAGAAAATCAAGGAGGTAATTAAGGATGATTGATACGATCATATCATCCTGGACAATCGCAAGATCGACAAGGACGATCTATTCTAAAATCCTTAGTTTCTCCTGGACGATAAATATCAGCCAGCACAAATTCAGCGTGATGTGCTGGATGATCTGGATTGGATAGCTTGAATTCAGGGCGATGCTCTAAACGATTTTCCTCTAATTTGAACTGATCGGCCGGGACTATCGTGAGATCGTCCTGGATGATTAAGCCAATTTTCAATCATCCAGTTTGCATTCAGGGCGATGCTCTGGCCGATCTCATGGGATTTGTACTAATCGGCCAGGACATAGTCGGCAACTTGCAATTAATGAGCTCCTTTAAAGCTCTTCTTTTTAAGAGCTCTTGTTCAACATTTTTGAACATCCTTGGTTGTTGTCTTGACCTGAGAAAACCTAAAGGAGAGAGAGAGAGAGGATCTTGTGAGGGGGAACTTGTGAGGGGATTCTCAAGGGTTGCTCCAAGCATTGTTCCACTTCTTCTTCCCTAGAGTCTCTTGTCCTTGGAAGGGTTGGAAGAGGTAAGTTTCAGCAAGTGATCGAGGTTCTCTTCCTGCTTCAGGAGGAAGCAAAAGGAGGAAGGTTCTCTGCCTTGCCGGGTGTGGCAAAAAGAGGTGTTTGTAAAGACTTCTCCGCCTAGCTGTGGGGGCTAAAGGAGAGTCACATTTGTAGTGCAATACTCGGAGGGCGCCTCCGGGGAGTGGACATAGGTCGAGTTGACCGAACCACTGTAAACCCTTGTGTTCTTATTTTTTACTGCTTCCGCATTTATTTTCTTCCTCACTTATTTTTGTGGTGATTTGGTTTGTATTCGTGCTTTGCTTAAAGAAATTTTAAATACCTCTTGGTTAGCCTTGGGCCAGTTCTATAGGGCTTAACATCCCTAACTAACTTTCATCCCCCACTTTTGTTATTGCACCAAGTGAACCTTGGCCCCACCACCTTAACATCATGCAAATCATTCTCATTCATGAAGTCCAACATCTCCTTTGGACCTTGAGAGAACACAAATTTCCTGCCTCCTCTTTTCTCATCTTGAGAGATTATGTAATTGAAGTCTCCCCCTACAACCAAAGGGACCTTCATAGTTGCAACCTCCCGAATACAACTCCACAAACTTCTTCTTTTCACCACCTCCTTGCTTCCATATACAATAACAGCCATCCACATCCCTTTATTGAGAACATTAAGGTTCCCAATCACACATTGATCTGACTCCTTAAGAACTGTAAAAGAAGCTATATCCGATCTCCATAATAATAACATACCTCCCGACAAGCCATCTGAAGGAACCATAAATAAGTCCCAATCATTGCCCAAGATTTTCTCTAGATCAAATTTGTTGAAATTGCTGATTTTTGTTTCCACTAGTCCCACAAAAAGAACTCCATGATCTTTAACAAATTCCTTGAGATAGAGAGAAGCCTCCTTCTTCTTGGCTCCTCTACAATTCCAAAAAGCTATGGAATTCATAATTTAATTCTAGGGGATGAGGCCCCTCCCTTCTTTCTACTGCCAACCCCATCAAAATTTTTCCCACTGGGAGCACTTTTAATTGGACCAAGAAACTTCAATTCTTTTGCTAGCTAAACTTTGTTGCTCTCCCCACCTGGTATAACTTCTCTAGCTTTTTCTCCTTCATAAGTTTCCCTGTTCTATCCTACTTCACAGCATTTGTCCAACTCCTTTCCAGCCTTAGACGAATTGATGTTGCTTACCACAATATCACTTCCACTTATAATATTACCCACCATCTTCATATCACCATCAACCATATTCAATACTTCAAACTTATTGGTTGAATTTGAAAAACCATTTGAATCGGGTCTGGCCTTATCCAATTCATAACCAGAGCATATAACAATTTTCCCAGACTGCTCTTTATGATCCACAAGAACAATGTTATGTTCTAACTTTTCAACTAAATCTCTTTCTAGTCTATATTCCCTTTCTTCAATTTGTTTAACTTCATCACCAATTCTCTCTGGAATCTCAGGAATAGATACTACGTTCTTGCTGCCTTCACCCAAACCATTCCGAACTTCCTGTGTGGTAATCACTGGAACATTATCCTTCTTAACATATTTCACTGTGTTTGGCTTAATAGTTTTTGACTTAATCCCCATGTAGCTCTGATTAAATATTCTTCCTCTTTTATTATTGACAAGGATCCACGAACCATATGAAGGCTCAATTAAGATCTCCTGCTTCTCACCTTTATCATCTTTTCTGCCAGTTTCTAAAACATTCTCCACAGCTTTTGGATTTTTCTCTTTAAGAGAACATTCATTCTTCACATGTCCTATCTTTCCACAACCAAAGCAAAAGATTGGTATCTTCTCATATTCCACTTTTTGGAAGAATCTTCCAGCCATGCTATCCACCCAAACACCTACCGGAAGGGGCTGATCAAGCCTTATTCTTACACATACTCTTCCAAATTCCCTCCTCCCCCTATGAAACATGTTGCCGTCCAACATAAGTGTTTTACCAATTCTTGAGGCAATGTAAGCTATATTCTTCTCATCCCAGCATTGCAAAGGTAAGTGGGGAAATATAATCGAAATTGGAGAAGAAAGTCCCTTCAACGATGCAGTAGTAAATTCCGGTGTCCACTTTTCCATGCCTACAACATGCCCGTTAACAAACCAAGGGCCTCCTGAATGAACTGCATCCACCATGTCTTCAGAGGAGAAAGAGCATAAAAACCAGCCATTACCCAATGTAGTGAAGTGGAATTGTCCAAATTGACTCCTAATCTCCCAAGCCACCAAATGGGAAGGTAAATCTTGTCCAAAAACCTTAATTACCAGTGAATTCAACCGTTTCTTAGAGTTCAACTTCTCCATTTCTTCATTTAGCTTAACAGCCATTCCGTCCTCAGATAATAATACCTCATCTTCTTTAAAATCCAATTTTATATATGGTTTTTTGCTCCAAGGATTAACATTACCCATGCCTACAGAGTTCTTAGGCATTCCATCAAATACCTTATCTCTAGCCGAGCCATTCCCTCTTTCTGATGCAGAATGAATATTTTTTTCAACAGGATTCAGAGAATCCGCATTCATCTCCCTGCGACAGAGTCCAGGGATTGCATTTGGGTTCCCGAACCGATTAACAAAAATTTTCATTCCAGAAGTAGAAGCCGTGTTATCAGAAGGAATTACAGAAGATTTCAAACTCTTTGGAGTAACCACCTCCTCAGCTACAGGTAATGATTTGCCTTTGCCTTCCACATGATTGATCACCTTAGGTGAAAAATCTAACACCTCCTTTATCACCAATGGGCCATGCCGTCTCTTCAACGATAACTGTTCTCTCCATTTGGAATTCAAAAACAACAAACCATTATCATTAACAAATAACTTCGAATTACCTACAAATTATGGAGATCTTGAACATGATGAAAGCCATCGTTCATCCTCCTCGGAGAAACCTTCATGAACTTGTCGGCGGCTATCCGCCGACATCAATCCCCTTCGATCCTGAAATCCGGAAACAGAATCCGGGAAAGAAATTTTGAAATTTCAAAATTTTCTCTCTCTAACGGGAACAGATCCTTTATTTCTCTTGGGATTTATTTATGAGTTAGTGATTGTACTGATCTTTTATTTATTGTATATAAGATTTTGGGAGAATGAATATAGTGAAATTTTTTAAGTATATAATTTTAGATATTTTCACTATATATATATATATAGTTTATGTTAAGAGAGTTGATACTTAGCTTTTGTAGGTTTTACATTCTTACAACATATATAGATTTGATGATTCCAACTATTATTGTTTTAATTATTATTTTCTCCTAACACTTTTTGGAAGAATTGTTTTTGCTCTTGTGTGGACTAATATTTTAGGACAATCATACTCCAGACTAATGAAGACTTCAAATCAAATTCCAGCATAAGATATTTTGTAAATTGAAGTATTTATTTTTCATATTTATTGAATCTGAGAAAGTGTGATTGTAATTGAGTAATTTAGCAAACACACAGGGGGAGATCTTTAAAAATCAAAATTTTCTTGTACTGATCGTACGGGACAAAACAAGTTTGTACGGGACGATCAGGTTTGTTATACCCCTCAGAGAAATGGAACGAACAGAAAGTGAAGTAAATTTTTCTAAGTCCTGATCATCCGAACAAAATGTCCCATTCATCCATGGACGATGTTCTTTATTTTCTCACTTTGAACTATTCTTCTAGACGATTTACCAAGTTCATCCCAGGACGATGTTCTCTAAACCCATGACTTGAACTATTCGTCCAGACGATTTACTCAGTTCATCCCAAGATGATGTTCTCTGGACCGATGACTTGAACTATTCGTCCAAACGATTTACCCAGTTCATCCCAGGAAGATGTTCTCTGGACCCATGACTTGAACTATTCATCCAGATAATTTTTCTAGTTTGTCCCAAGACGATGTTCTCTAGACTCATGCCTTGTTCGGTTCATCCAAACAAACTTGTACATTCGTCCCATGATGATGTCCTCTGTTGCTTAATCATATAGACCGTCCAGCAGTTTAGTCCCAACAAACCCTTGATATAACTGTTCTTACTGGACGAACTTAGTTCGTACGGGACGAACTTAGTTCGTACGGGACGATTATCAGGTACGAAGTTATTTTGTACCAATGCACATTGGGTTCGTACGCAACAGTTTTTACACTGTTCGTACGGACGAAATCCCGATCGTACGGGAGATCAAGTACATACATATATGTAATTTAGCAGTTTTTGGATGGTTTTCATGTCTTTCATATAAAAGGTCCATTTAAAATTGTTTCTTAATTTTTTTGTCCACTGGTCTTCATGCTAACTTAAGAGAGATTGAAGAAGAGAGTGTTAGAGAGTGTTAGAAGGAGATTTCTTACCATTGGAGCGTGGAGGATTCACTTCATACTCAAAGGTAAGGATCTTTATTTTTGAATTTTGATTACTTCACTCTTCTCTCTTGTCCTTCCAGATTTCTCGTAAGAAGATATGATCAAGGAGATCTGATTCTCTGCTGACACTCAAGGAGTGTGAATAGCGAAGGGTACTCTGCCTACACTTGGAGAAGTGTGAAAGGATGAAAGGTTCTCTACCCATACTTGGAGAGTGTGAACAGCGAAGGGTACTCAGCCTATACTTCGAGAAGTGTAAAAGGATGAAAGGTTCTCTGCCTACACTTGGAGAGTGTGAACAGTGGGAGGTACTCTGCCTACACTTGGAGGGTGTAAAAGGATGACGATTCTTTACCACACCGTGTAGTGATGGAAGAGAGTTTTTGTAAAGGCTTCTCCACCTTGCTGTGGGAGCAAAAGGAGAGACACTAAGTGGTAATAGTACAATGCCTAAATTGGGAGACTTCAGGGAGTGGATGTAGGCCGTGTTTGACCGTATCACTATAAATCTTATGTCTTTTATTTTCCGCTGCTTGTTTACTTTACTTTTTCTATTTGAAAATGTGATTGAACAATTGTTTTTATAAAAAAATTTCACTAAACTTTGTATCGGTTCAAAAAGAGGCATAATTTTTAAATTACCAATTCACCCCCCTCCCCCCCCCCCCCCCCCACCCCACCCCCCTTGGTTAGCTGTTGGGATATAAGCTTAGGTCTTACAACCTAATTCATACTTAACGAAATTTTAACAAGTGGTATCAGAGCATAGTTTCAAAATCATAAGTTTAGACTACTTTTTGATTAACGACCATGGCTACATTTGGAAACCAAAACACACCTGAGGGTTAGTCTATAACTAGACCTCCATTATTCGACAATATTCCTTTTTATTTTTGGAAAACACGCATGTCTACATTTTTATAGTCACTTGATTACTGTATGTGGATCATAGTTCAGGAAGGGTATATAAAACCAACTAGATTAGTAGATGGAGTTAGAGTTAAAACACCTTTTGCAGACCGGAAAGTAGAAGAACGTGACTTAGCACAACTGAATGCCAAATGCTTGAATAGTTTCTTTTGTGCTCTTAAATCTGAAGACTACATGCAGTTTTCTACTTGCAAGAGTGGAAAGGACATATGGGATTGACTTTATATAACTTATGAGGGGACTAATTAAGTTAAACAATCCAGAGTTAATATCTTATTGCATGACTATGAACAGTTTCGCATGAAACCTAATGAATCCATTTCTGATATGTACCCAAGATTCACATAAATAGTCACCTCTTTACATGCATTATGTAGGGAACTAACGAATGCGGAAATGGTTAATAAAATGTTTCGTTGTTTACCTACTGCTTATGATGCTAAAATAACTGCAATTACAAAGTCTAAAGATTTAAACATTTACTCTATTGACAATCTTCTTGGATCACTTATTGCTTATGAGGTTAGAGAGTGATCTTTCACAACCTAAGGATGAAGATGACATAACACTGATGACTAGACAGTTTAGAAGCTTTTTGAAAAGGAAGCAAAAGAGATGCTAGCAATGGAATCGAGGTAAATTTAATAGAAATGTCAAGGTTTCAAATGATGTTATTTGCTATGAGTACAAGAAGCCTGGACATATTAAATCTGACTATCCAAAACTCAAAGCCACTCCTAGCAAGGGAAGGTAGAGGAGAAACTAGTTATGAAGAAGGGCAAGAAGAAATTCCAAAGTTCTTTCTGGGTGGACTCAGCTACAGATTCGTCGGAGACTAAAAAGGAGGAGGAAGTCATAAATCTTGGCTTAATGGCCAATAATCCTAATCAGTCAGATCAAGAAGAGGTATGTGACTTGACTTATAATGAACTTTTAGAAGTTTCTTTTTTTTTTTTTGAGGAAAGTAATAAATGCATTAAGAAGAAAACAAAGAAGCTATATGGTTGATTCCTCCTTCAAAATTTTAACAAAAGGAGGAATCTTATTACAGTTCAACTCTTCCCAAACAAAGTTACTAACCTTAGCAAGATTAGCACAAAAATCTGCCAATTTGTTGTAATCTCTCTTAACCCAATTAAAGATGATGTGAATGAAATCCTTGAGGAATTCCAACTCTTCCGATCCTTTGAAGTCAAGAAGCCAAGCTTTATGAATAACCTTAATCACATTTGCATTATCTCCTTCAATGCAAATCACTTTGTATTTGAACATCCAATCTTTGATTACTTCTTTCAGTGATATGATAGCTAACAATTCAAGTTGTGAAATGTCCCAATGAATGCAAGATTTGCCGAAGGCCAATAAAAATCTCCCTTTACAGTCACGGATTACTCCCCCAATACCGGCAATATTGGAAGAATGAAGAGAAGCATCTATATTAATTTTTAAACATTCGGCTGGAGGGGGATACCAAGATTTCAACAGTCTAAAAGATTGATTAGCATCCCTTAATTCCAATTTTGAGTTAAAAATCAACTTAGAGAAAGGGGAAGAGCTAACTACATTTGTAGCAATATAACTAGCACCTTGCATCACATTATCATGAACAAGTGTGTTCCTAGCTTTCCAAGAGAGATATAAGACATTACAAAATAAATTTGATGATCTTACCATTGTGATTTGTCATAGATTCCATCCAAGAATAGCATTCTTCCAAGCTATTGAAATCTGGAATACAGAATCCCCATTTTCTTAGCTGAGTAATCACCTCTTTTATTTTTCTGCATTTAAAAATAACATGCTCCACATTCTCTATATCCTCCAAGCACCTTGGGCATAATACATTCTCTTGCAATCTTCTGTGCGATAGAAACTCGAAAGTAGGAATTGCATTTTTAAAAAGCCTCCAGCAAAATGTTTCCACCCAAGGAGTTGCTCTTGCCTATTTCAACCACTTCGGAAAACTGCATTCCGGAATAGCTTGTTGATTGGCTTCACTAATTAAACCTGTGATGGTTTTTCTGGAAAACTGGTTTATCAGCTCCTGCTCATCTTCTATAAGATATGATTTAATACTAGTTTGTAGAATTAAATCCACCAAATCAGCTCCAAATAACTTCTTCAATTCTGTTACATTCCAATTGTCTCCTTGAATAAATTTGTCCATCATAACATTCTCCTCGTTTTGGGGGATAACAAATGTAGGCCATTTGTTAATACTCCTATCTAATAGCCATTTATCTTTAAGAATGTTAATAGATTTTCCATTAACAACATTCCATCTTAAGATAGGATTGAGAGCTTTCCCACCATCATTGATAATCTTCCATGAAGATGAGGTCCTTCTATTATTGTTTCCAACTTCAATCATGTTACCATATTTGGAAGCCAACACAATATGCAAGAGAGAATCTTTATTGTTTAAAAATCTCCAAGCTAGTCTCCCTCTTAGAGTAGCCACCTTAGAAGATGAAGAGCTCAATCCACGTCCTCCTTAATTAACTGGAATGCAAAGTCCTTTCCAGCTGACATAATGAATACCCTTTGCTCCATTAGATTTGTTCCAGAGAAAGTTCCTGCATAGTTTATCAATCTCCTCTAAGGTCCGTGAGAGAACCAACATGTGTGTGCTGTAGAAATTTGGAAGAGACAAAATTACTAACTTGATTAAGGTAATTTTTCCTGCTAAAGAAAGAAATTTACTTCCCCAAGTGTTAAGCCTTTTTAAAGACTTTTCAATGATGAATTGAAAATCATTAGAAACTAGTCTCTTTAAACACATCTTTATTCCAAGATAAGTAATTTGATTCACCTCCTTAAATCCCATAATACGTTGGATGGCTTTCCTTTTTTTTTTTTTTTTTTTTTTGAGGAGAAATGCATCATTGCATTAAAAAAGAAAAAAACAAGAAAGTACTTACAAACTAAGTAAAATCATCTAGCAAATTGAAATCCTCCTTCAAAATGTACAAGAATGAAGGAGGAATTTCAATACTAAAAAGATCATGCCAAATAAAGCATTTTCTCAAAGCAAAATTAGCGCAACAATCCGCTAACTTATTACCATTTCTAGTAGTAAAACTAAAAGCAATTTGATTAAACTCACTTACAAATGATAATTCGTCTTCAAGATTACCTTTAAACTTGAATCTTTTCCAAGCTTGTTGAAGTCTTTTGATGATGTTAAAGTTATCTCCTTCTATAATGACTCCTTGAGCTTCCACCATCCAATCTTGTAAAAAATTCTCTAACATGTACACCGCTTGTAGTTCCAAATGGCCAATATCCCAATGAACATGTTGGGTACCAAAAGCAAGTAACATTCTACCTTTATCATCTCTATAAATTCCAGCAGTACTGGCCAAGTAATTACTGCATATGGCTTTCCTTTTTCTTCTATCCACTATCTTCCCAAAAAGAATAGCAGATTTTTCCTTGTTAATGCATTGTCCAGTCCACCCGCTGAATTTATCCAGAATTCCTTTAATCTCCTTAGCCACCTTTCTATTAGCTTCAGAATAGATCAACACATCATCAGCATATAGTACATGAGAAACCCGTGGACCTTTTGGACAGATTTTAATGCCAACAGAAGATAATGCAAGTGCATTGGAGAGGAGTTGAGAACAAAGAATGAAATGGAGAGAGTGGAAAACCTTGTCGGAAGCCACTCATAGCTTCTATCCATTGTGAAAGTGAACCATTAATAATCAAAGAGAATCTTGGTTCAATCACACATTCCAAAATGAGCTTAGAGATCATTAGAGGCAAATCAAAATATTTTAAAACAGCTTGAAGAGTTATCCAACTCATTGAATCATACGCTTGCTCCATATCAACTTGATAGGAAATAAGACCTTTAGAGGACTTAGAATACCTAAAATTTGTGAAAACTTCTTGAGCAACTAGCACATGATCCGAGATAGATCTACCCTTGATAAACATTGCCTGCTCCTCTGAGACAAGTTTAGGAACAACTAGAATGAGCCTGTTCAGGATCAGCTTAGCCAAAACCTTGTAAACCGAGTTACACAGGCTAATAGGTCTGATGTTGGTAGGCAGCACCATGTTTGACACTTTAGGAATAAGAACAACTAAAGTGTCTTTCAAATTTCTATCCATCTCTCCATGAAAAAGGAAGGAGTTAATAGCATTCACAAAATCTGTCTTTATAATACTCCAGTATGCTTTGATGAATGTATAGGTGATGTTGCCACTTCCTGGAGCTACATTAGCACCCAATTGAGTTAGAACAACTTCAATTTCGGTTACAGAAAATCCCCTTGAAAGCCAAGTTTTCTCTTCATCATTTAAAACTGCATTTGGTTGTGGCCACCCTTCCAAAGTAGAACTCCTCTGTCTCCATTTATTCCTAAAAAAATGGATTAGAACCTCCTCAATTTGATTTGGTTCTTCAATTACCACCCCATCATCATTTTTTCTTTTCATAATTTTATTCAAACTCCTCCTTGCACTAGCAAATGCATGATAAAACTTTGAGTTGGTATATCCCTCCTTCATCCATTTTGTTTTGGCTCTTTGCTTCCACCAAGAGTCTAATCTAGTCATGGTTGAGTTGAGCTCAAAGATTTTAGTTTTTAAAGATCAACAGTCTTCCTTACTAAGCCAACAATTGTTAGATTCTTTATTTTGAAGATTCAGAATTTGCTCCATCAAATTCTCTTTAAGAAGATTCAAGTTTTTTAGCTTAGCTTTGCTCCAAAAGAAGAGAACCTTCAAAACTCTTTTGCATTTAGAGTTCAAAATTTGAGCATGAGAAACCAAAAAAGATTTGTTCCATTCATTTCTAACCACAGACAAAGCAGATGGATAGGATGTCCATACATCCTCAAATTTTATACATTTAGAATTTGATGGTTTATGCTCAAGAAAATTAAGAACAATCAGACATTGATCCGAAGCAATCCTTGCAAGATGTCTAACAACCAAATGATTAGAAGAATTTAAAGCCAAAGAGTTAAGGAAGCACCTGTCTAATCTCTCCAGGATTGGAGCTCCTTCTTCCTTGTTGTTGCACCAATTGAACCGTGGCCCAATAAATCTTAACTCATGGTAATCATTATTAGTAAAGAATGCCTCCATTTCCTTTGGCTCTTTAGAGAAATGAAACTTTTTTCCCCCTCTTTTATCTTCACTTGAAGTGAGGCAATTGAAATCTCCTCCTATCACCATAGGTGTTTTTTCAGTAGAATGCACTTCCAACTTGTTCCACAATTCTCTTCTTTTATACAAATCTTTGTTCCCATAGACCGAAGCCACTCTCCATTTACCATTGTTGTAAATAGAGAGATCCTCAATAATACATTGGGAGGTTAATTCCAGCACAGAAAAATCAGCCAGGGATATATTCCAGAGAACTATAATCCCACTAGATAAATTGATAGAATGCACCATCACATAATTCCAACCATCTCCAATAGTCTTTTTGACTTCTTCCATATCAATATTAGATAACTTTATCTCTAATAATCCCACAAAAATTATTTAATAAAATATTTAAGGAATAGAGAAGCACACCTTTTTCTAGCTCCTCTACAATTCCAAAAGGCTAAAGAATACATTAATGTAGTGTTGGGGAAGAACTCCCCATTATAGCTTGGTACTGTTACGATGATCCCCTAGCTTGCCGCTGGCCAGCAGATGTCGGCAAACATCCACCGCCATTAAGTTCCCGCAATTCCCGTAAAGGACAAAATTTGAATTCTCGAACAAACTTTTGATCCGTTTCCTCAAACTTTCTCTCTCTACTTTCTCTCTCTAACAAATGTTTTTAACAATATTAATATTTTAACTTTTAGAAGTCTCAGAATACATATATGTTGCATATAGGAAATTAAAGAAATTGTTTGCTAGTCTGAATTTAGAATTACAAGATCTTCGAAAAGAACATGAAATCCTTAGAAAATATCATGCATTGATTGATAAAAACCACACGAAATTACTTGATGAGTTTGATAACTTGAATAAAAATCATGAAATGTTAAAATCATTTTTTGTAGAACTTCAAATAGAAATCAAGAATAATAAGGATGAATAAGAGAGCAAACTGTATCGAATTAATTATACAAATTGAATTTTAGAAGATATGAATTCATTTTATAAACTGAAGATAAAAGCTCTCTAGAATAATAGGATACCCCCAAGACTTGAAGATTTCACGAATCCTATTTTGTATCCTAAATTTATGCAATCCTTAAATAAATAGATGAATAGTAAAAGACTTAAGAATCCATTTCCAAGAGTCAAATGTAATAATTATGGATTGTTTGGACATATAGCTCACACCTGTACTTTAAAGAAGAAACCTTATTTGATGTGGAGACCTAAGATGCATAAACCTAGACATATCATACATGCATCTGTTTATAACTTATAAAAAGGTGAACCCAAACTTGTTTGGGTTCCCAGATCTAATATTTGATATTTTTGCAGGATCTCTCTCACATAAGGCCTCATGAGAGCATATGGTACATGGATAGCGGTTACTAAAATCATATGACTAGAGATACTGCACAATTCATATCACTGGAAGCCAGAAGTGGAGGCAAGGTCACACTTGGAGATAACACCACAAGGAAGGTGGTTGGGTCAGGTATGATTGGAAATCTTAAAAACTTTTTATTGAGAATGTTTTATTGGTAGAAGGCTTAAAGCATAATCTTCTAAGTATTAGTCAGCTGTGTGATAAAGGTTATTGTGTAAATTTTTTTCCTACAAGCTACATATTAAGCCTGAATGGTAATGATATTTTGAATAGTATAAGGTTAAACAACATATATATGCTTGACATGAATTGTATTAAAACTCCTACATTTTATTTAAAAACTATTTTTGATAAATCATGGCTTTGGCATAGGAGACTTTATCACTCTAGCTTGAAAAACCTAAGAAGGATTACCCAAAAGAACTTAGTGAGAGGTATACCAAAACTAGACTTTACTAAGGATCCACCTTTGTGATGCATGTCAGTTAGAAAAATAGGTGAAGTCCTCCTTTCAATCTAATAAGGATCTTAGAATTAGTAAACCAATAGATATTTTACATATGGACTTTTTGGACCAGTTGGAACTGTAAGTCTAGGAGGGAAGGTATACGTATTTGTGATTGTGGATGATTACTCAAGATTCACATGGGTTAGATTTCTATTTCATAAGAGTGAATCACTTGAGAAATTTAGAAACTTTTCGACTTGGATTCAAAGGAAGCTAGGATGTGAAATTATGACTATTCAAAGTGATCATGGAGAAAAATTTGAGAATGAAAAATTTGAGGATTTTTGTATGGAGAAAGAAATTGATCATAATTTTTTTGCACCTAGAATCCCTCAGCATAACGGGATAGTCAAAAGGAATAATAAAACATTAATAGAAGCCACTTGAGCCATATTGGCAGAATATTTACTTCCTAAATATTTTTGGACTGAGGCGGTTAGCACTGCATGTTATGTTCTGAATAGGGTGAATGTAAGATCAAACTTAAATAAAACACCCTATAAGTTACTAAAAGGAAGAACACCTAATTTATCACATTTGCATGTTTTTAGATGTAAGGTGCTTATTCATAATAATGGAAAACTTTCTTAGGAAAATTTGATCTAAAATCAGATGAAGGAATTTTTATAGGATACTCAAGTGCTGAAAAATCTTATAGAGTATTGAATAAAAGAACTTTGGTAAATCAGAAGACCACACATGTTGTATTTGATGAATCAGGAAGTTTGGAAGAGCCAATTGTTGAAGAGGATGAGATAGAAATAAACTCTCAAAAGATTGATAAAATAAATTTGGAAGAAAATTTAGAGATAGAAAACCCTTTACCTAGAGATTTGAAATTTTCTAAAAATCACCCAAAGAAATTGATTATAGGAGAACCTAGTGAGGGTGTTAGGACTCGGCTTGGACTGAACAAAGAAATAAATCATTCAGCCTTTATTTTAATGATAGAACCCACAAATATTGAACAAATACTTTCTGATGAATTTTGGATATTGGCTATGCAAGAAGAATTAAATTAATTTGTAAGAAATGAAGTTTTGGAATTAACTATAAGGCAAAAGGATCAAAGTGTAGTTGGAACTAAGTGGGTACTCAAGAACAAAATGAATGACTCAGGAGTTGTCATTAGAAATAAGGCTAGATTAGTAGCTAAGGGGTATAATCAAATTGAAGGGATTAATTTTGAGGAAATTTTTGCCCCTGTAGCTAGACTTAAAGCAATTAGGGTTTTATTAGCCTTTGCATGTTTTAAAGGGTTTAAATTATATCAAATGGATGTTAAAAGTGCCTTTTTAAATAGGTTAATTTAAGAGAATATTTTTGTAGAACAACCTCCAGCGTTTGAAAATTCTAAACATCTAAATCATATTTTCAAATTAAAAAAAGCAATATATGGTTTGAAACAGGCACCTAGGGCTTGGTATGAGAGGTTGAGCACCTTTCTACTTAAGAGATCTTTTGAAAAAGGGAGTGTGGACACAAATCTCGTTTTGAAGAAAATTGGAAAGGATATACTCATTGCACAAATCTATGTTAATGACATCATCTTTGGATCTTCAAATAAAAATCTTTGTGATGATTTTTTTAAAATAATGAGTAGTGAATTTGAGATGAGTCTAATGGGAGATTTAAGTTACTTTCTAGATTTTAGCATTAAGCAAATTGAGGAGGGAACATTTCTTAGTCAGTCAAAATATGTTAAGGACATCCTCAAAAAGTATGAAATAGATAATGCTAAACCTGTTAATACACCCATGAGTTCCTCAGTTCAGTTGGGTAAGGACCCTAAGGGAAAATCTGTTGATAAAAAAAAATTAGAGGGAAAATTGGATCTTTGCTTTACTTGACAACTAGCAGACCTGATATCAAGTTTAGTGTTTATTTATGTGCTAGATTTCAATCAGATCCAAAAAAATCACATTTGATAGCAGTGAAAAGGATTTTAAGGTATCTATTAGGAACTCAGAACTTAGGAATTTAGTATCCTAAGTTTAGCTCTTCATTTGAAATTATTGGATATTCAGATTTTGACTTTGTAGGTTGTAGGGTTGATAGAAAGAGCACTTCTGGAACATATCAATTTATTAAAAATTTTTTAGTCTCTTAGTCCAGTAGAAAATAAAATTCAGTAGCCCTATCTACTGCTGAAGCTGAATACATTGCATCAGAAAGTTGTGTAGCACAAGTACTTTGTTTGAAACAATAGTTGATTGATTTAGGATTATCTATAGGCACTACTCCTATTTATTGTGATAATACTAGTGCTATTTGAATTTCAAAAAATCCTATTCAACGCTCAATAACCAAACATATAGACATCAGGCATCATTTCATAAGGGATCATGTATCCAAAGGAGAAATTGAACTCATTTATGTTACAACAAAAAATCAACTTGCAAACATTTTTACAAAACCACTAGCCTTTGATACTTTCAGAACATTAAGAATAAGGCTTGGTGTGATTGATTTGAATGCTTAATTAAAGTGATTCTGCAACGTTGATGTGTGTTTTTGTTAATGTGTTATGAGTCTTTAGATTTTGTATTTTTTTTATCTTTTTCTTTTGTTTTGTTCGTATTTGTTTTTGTAAACTTTTGTGTGTTTTATTTTTGTATTTTCTCAAATCTAGATTCATAGATTTGAGTGTTGGCTTAAAAATTTATAAATGTGGAAATCGTTAGTACGAAATTCATTTCGTACGGGATGAAATGTGTAGTGTATTAACTGTTGAATTTAAACAGTTTGCATACAATTTTTCAGTTTTCATTTCACTGTTCGTTTGTACGATCATCACGATCATTCGGACGATGTGCGTTCAATCGTATGTACGCATGAAGGCAGTTATATGGATAAGATCAAATTAATTATTCATGATCGTACATACGAACCTTTAGTTCGTACATATAAACACGTGGCAATTCAATGTGGGGGATGTTTCAAACTGCCATAAAAATGTTCTTAAATTTATGATCATCCCGGACGAACACCTGTTCGTCTGTACGATCGTCTTAGTCAAAAGTCTGTACGAAAGGACGCCTCAAACTTGTGTCAGTATAAAAAGTCGTTTCATTTTTGGACTCACACATTTGTCCATACGAAATATTTTTCGTACGAACAAACCATAAATCGCACGGGAAGAAATTCCTTTCGTATGTATGAATTCTCATTTTTTCTTTAAATTGAAGGGTTTTGAACTCAAATTTCATAACTTCAAAATTCACTTTCGAACCTCTATTCCCCTAGATCTTCTCTATGGCTAGTTCAAGCAAAAGGCAAAAGGTAATTGCTAAGGGACCCCCCAAAAACTCTGGTGAAAACTTTTTGTCCAAGGCAAATGAAGAATCCTTCCCTAGATTTGCTTCTGCCAAAATCACTCCCTCTAGAGTTCTTCTCCAGAAGCAACTCACTTTCAAGGTAATGCACCTTTTTACTTCCACCCAATTCAGCCTTATCCTTACTCTTATCCATTTATACAATAAGGAGACCTTCCACTACTTTCTTGCCAATATGTACTTTAACTCTGGCCAATCTAAGATTAGGTCTTATCTTTTTAAAAAGAAAGTAGAAATCACTAAAGAAGACTTGGAAATTTTTCTGAAATTAAGAACTCAAGGGATTATAGTCCACACTTTGACCTCCTCCACTGACTTTGACTGGACAGCTATAAATCAAGTAATTAGAGGATGTAAAGGAGTAGGTCATATGCCTAAGGTAGCCACTCTTAATTGCAATGCCCGTATCATCCAGCATATTCGTCGTACGTCCATTATTCCTAAAGCTGGTGATCAATTCAAAATCACACCTCTTCTTTCTACAGTGACCTATCTGATTATGACTAACCAACCTATAGATGAAGCCCAACTGATCATTGACAACATTTATGGACTTTTTGAGATTGGCCATGTCTCCCATAAAAGAAAGAAAAATATAGCCTTAGGACATCTTGTGACCTCTATTTTGGAGAAAAAGTATGATCTAGTCCATCCAGTTCAAAATCTAGAGGAGCCTCTCTACTACAATGATGGATCTTTTTAAGCGATCTTTAATAAAGATGAACACCATGAACAACATATTATTAGTGACTCAGAGGAGGAAATGGGAGCACCTCCACCTGCACCTGCTGGTGAACCAAATGTTCAAGATTTGGTTCACAAGTTTGATCGTCTTGAAACTCATTTTGATCAAAGCTTTTATCAAATTGAAACTCATCTACAAATGTAGGATGCTCAGTACCATCAGGATATGAGTTGGATGAGAGAGTAAATAGATGGTATAACCTCAAATATGACTATGATGAGTAGCTATTTTAACTTCTACAACCAGCCACCTCCTCCAGATCAAGGTCCCTAAGAGTGATCACTGTAGTTCTTTATGTTTTTCAAATGTGATGTGATGTAATGTCAGTTATGCTTTTTTGATTTATGTGTTAGTTGGTTTTATGTTTGTATTGATATTATTTTTGCTCAAATGTATCATCTTTTATCAATGATATCAATAAAAGTTATCCTGTCTTATTTTACAATCTTTAATTTCATTTCAAAAATGTGTTTTGGCCTGTATGATCTTCCTTAAAATATTTGATCTCACAAGTGCTATATCTTGAATCGTAACTCAAAATTAATTTCATTAGAAAATCTAATCTTTCATATTTTAAGTTGTGACTATAACTTGATCTAGTTAAGAATGTCAATCTCATGTCTCTTGTTAGACTAATATAATTTTTATATTATTATTGCAATTATAATGTTTTCTTATTTTTGTATTTTTCTTATCAATATAAATTTTGTTGTACTTAGAAAAATTTGAGATTTCAGATTATTAATTTTGGAAAGATCAAGATTACTCTTGAAAATGTACAAATGTACAAAAATCAAAAGAATGCGCAATGGTTCGCAATTTAAAAAAGAGGCACAAAATAAGCCCACAAGTAAAAAGATGCACAAAAATGTGCCACAAATATTGAAAAGATGTGCAAAGCGCCACATGTGGTAGTTAATTCTTTCCTCAATCTTTAATCTTTTAATTCAAATTGATATTCTATACAATTTTATTTCATATTGAAATTTAAAATATAGAAATTTTATATTCATCTACTTTGCAATGATTTTGTTTATTTCATTGTCTAAATTGATTCATGTTTTTGATCTTTATTTTCTCCTTAATAATGTTATATCTCTTCTTAAATCATATGAATCCTTCTATTTCTCTAATGACCTTTAATTGTCTTTGCAAATATATCTCAATCTCTTTCAAGGATCAATGATCAAAGGATTATCATATGACTTCTTACATTTCTGTTATTGTTCTTTTTTTTTCTTATCTTTTTGATGTTGTCAAAAAGGGGGAGAAGTATTATTGTTCATTTGTTTGTTTGTGTTATCGTTGCATTTTTATGTCATTTTTTTGTGATATAATTGCATTTATTTGCTCTTGTTGTTTTGTACTATCATTGCATTTGTTTGTTCATTTGTTCTTATTGTATAGTGTGTTAAAAAATTTAAAACAAATTTTTTTTTGTTATGTTTGTTGCAAATTTAGGTCTATGAACTATGTTTTGATGATTGGCAACACTTTTACTTGTCTTGGACTGTTTTTTACTACTGACTTTTCAGGAATCAAAGATCGGACGGAAAAATGGAGTCAGCTCAAGATGGGGTAGATTAGGGTTGAGTCAGTCTGTAATTTTATTTTTCCCCACTTCAGTCAATTATAATCTTTGGTGAGACTAATGCAAAGTAACCCTACACACACACACTTGAGAGACTTAGAATTTCTATTTTTACTCATATCGGCCAGGACGATAATTACATCATCCTGGACGATCGGGCTTAAAACAAAAAATCTAATCGAGGGTTCTTAATTAAGGTAGCCGTCATTAGCCAATCATCCTGGATGATACTTGTATCGGCCTGGATGATATGCTCAAAATAAAAAGAAATTGTCATCATAAACAATTAAGGTATTATGTATTTTTGGTAATCGGCCAAGACGATCTTGGATCGGCCTGGACGATATTCATAATTATGCCTTAATTAATCAGACAAATCAAGGAAGTAATTAAGTATGATTGATACGATCACATCATCCTAGATGATCGTAGGATCGGCCAGGATGATCTACTCAAAAACCTTAGTTACTTCTGGTCGATAAATATCGGCCAACACAAATTCAGGGCGATATGCTGGACGATCTGGATCGGACAGCTTGAATTCAGAGCGATGCTCTGGATGATTTTCCTATAATTTGAAATGATCGGCCAGGATGATCGTGAGATCGTCCTGGATGATCAAGCTAATTTTTAATCATCTAGTTTGCATTCAGGGCGATGCTCTGGCTGATCTCATGGGATTTGTACTGATCGGCCAGGATGATTTCCATATCGTCCAGGTCGATATAGTCGGCAACTTACAATTAATGAGCTCCTTTGAAGCTCTTCTATTTAAGAGCTCTTGTTCAACGTTTTTGAATATCCTTGGCTGCTATCCTGACCTGAAAAAACCTAAAGGAGAGAGAGAGAGAGAGAGAGAGAGAGAGAGAGAGAGAGAGAGAGAGAGAGAGAGAGGATCTTGTGAGGGGGAGCTTGTGAGGGTATTCACAAGGGTTTCTCCAAGCATTGTTCCACTTCTTCTTCCCTAGAGTCTCTTGTCCTTGGAAGGGTTGGGAGAGGTAAGTTCGAGCAAGCAATCGAGGTTCTCTGCCTACTTCAGGAGGATGCAAAAGGAGGAAGGTTCTCTGCCTTGCCGGGTGTGGAAAAAAGAGGTGTTTGTAAAGGCTTCTCCGCCTAGCTGTGGGGGCTAAAGGAGAGTCATGATTGTAGTGCAATACTCGGAGGGCGTCTCCGAGGAGTGGACGTAGGTCGAGTTGACCGAACCCTTATAAACCCTTGTGTTCTTGTTTTTTACTGCTTCCGCATTTATTTTCTTCCGCACTTATTTTTTATGGTGATTTGGTTTACACTCGTGCTTTGCTTAAAGAAATTTTTAAAATACTAATTCACCCCCCTCTTGGTTAGCCTTGGGCTAGTTCTATAGGGCTTAACATCCCTAACGAACTTTCAATGTTCAAATGCCCCTTATTCTTACTTGCTTATCAATTCAGGGGGAGTTTAGGAGATACTTAAAAATTTGAAAATTATACAAACAATAATTATTTTGCTATCATCAAAAAGGGGGAGATTGTTAAGAGAGTTGCTACTTAGATTTTGCATGTTTTACATTCTTGCAACTTGTATAATTTTGATGATTCCAAATATTATTGTTTTAATTATTATTTTCTCCTAACACTTTTTGGAAGAATTATTTTTGCTCTTATGTAGACTAACATTTCATGACAATCATACTCTAGACTAATGAAGACTTCAAATCAAATTCCAACATAAGATATTTTGTAAATTGAAGTATGTATTTTTTATATTTATTGAATCTAAGAGAGTGTAATTTTAATTGAGTAATTTAGCACACACACACTGGAGGAGATCTTTAAAAATCAAATTTTCTTATACTGATTGTACGGGACGAACCAAGTTCATACAGGATGATCAGGTCAGTTTACCCCTCAGAAAAATGGAACTAACAGAAAGTGAAGAAAATTTTTCTAAGTCCTGATCGTCTGGATGAAATGTCCCATTCATCCCTAGACGATGTTCTCTATTTTCTCATTTTGAACTGTTCGTCCAGACGATTTACCTAGTTCATCCCAGAATGATGTTCTCTAGACCCATACTTGAACTATTTGTCCAGACGATTTACCCAGTTCATCCCAGGACGATGTTCTCTAGACCCATAACTTGAACTATTCGTCCAGACGATTTACCTAGTTTATCCCAGGATGATGTTCTCCAGACCCATGACTTGAACTATTCGTCCAAATGATTTATCTTGTTCGTCCCAAGATAATGTTCTTTGGACTCATGCCTTGTTCGGTTCATGCAGACAAACTTGTACATTCATCCCAGGATGATGTCCTCTATTGCTTAAACAAATGGACCATCCTATAGTTTAGTCCCAACAAACCCTTGATATAACTGTTCGTACCGGACGAACTTAGTTTGTACGGGACGATTATTGGGTACGAAGTTACTTAGAACCAATGCACATTGAGTTTGTACGCAACAATTTTTACACTGTTCGTACGGATGAAATCACGATCGTACAAGACGATCAAGTACACACAGATTTGTAATTTAGTAGTTTTTGGATGGTTTTTCATTTCTTTCATATAAAAGGTCCATTTAAAATTGTTTCTTAATCTTTTTTTCCACTGGTCTTCGTGCAAACTGAAGAGAGATTGAAGGAGAGAGTGTGAGAGAGTGTTAGAAGGAGATTTCTTACCACTGGAGAGTGAAGGATTCACTTGGTACTCAAAGGTAAGGATCTTTGTTTTTGAATTATGATTACTTCACTCTTCTCTCTTGTCCTTCCATATTTCTCGTAAAAAGATATTGTCAAGGAGATCCGATTCTCTGCTGACACTTGAGGAGTTTAAATAGCTAAGGGTACTCTGTGTACACTTGGAGAAGTGTGAAAGGATGAAAGGTTCTATGCCTACACTTGGAGAGTGTGAACAATGATGGGTACTCTGCCTACACTTGGAGAAGTGTGAAAGGATGAAAGGTTCTCTGCCTACACTTGGAGAGTGTGAATAGCGGGAGGTACTCTGCCTACACTTGGACGGTGTAAAAGGATGATGGTTCTCTGTCGCACCGGGTAGTGGTGGAAGAGAGTTTTTGTAAAGGCTTCTCCGCCTTACTGTGGGAGCAAAAGGAGAGACACTAAGTGGTAATAGTGCAATACCTGAAGTGGGAGACTTCAGGGAGTGGATGTAGGTCGTGTTTGATAGAACCACTATAAATCTTGTGTATTTTATTTTATGCTGCTTTTTTACTTTACTTCTCTGTTTGATAGTGTGGTTGAAAAATTATTTTTATAAAAAAATTTCACTAAACTTTTTATCGGTTCAAAAAGAGGCATAATTTTTAAATTACCAATTCACCCCCCCCCCCCCCCCCCCCCCTTTTGGTTAGCCGCTGGGATATAAGCTTAGGTCTAACAATCTAATTCATACTTAACAAAGTTTCAACAATTTATTCAAAGAAGCTCTGGTAAATGATTAAAATACAAATAGACAATTCTTCTCATTTAGATCTTAGGGTATGACAAACTTAATATCAGAGCGATTGTTGGAAGAATTGAATTGTAACTAAAGCTATAGGAATTAATTATGAGTACTGTAGAAGTTGGGTAATATAGATTTTCATTTTTTATTTGAGATTAAATTGTATAAGTTAGTGATGAGTATTATTTTAGAGATTTTGAATGGACTTATGTTGATTTGATTTTGAATCATAATGATTCATTTTGGCAAGTTTATAAATTAATGTTATTTTCAACAATTTATTTTGTCCAAGGAAATGTCGATGGTGATATTTTTCCATAGTGGGTAGATAGTAACAATCAGAAGATATGAAACTTATTTTAAAATAAAAACATTTAAATTTAAATTTTTATTTGAATAAGAATACTTCATGTTGTGCTTTGTAGAACTATGAAGCCATGCTTGAAAAAGCACAGCAGTGTCGAAAATCATCATCATGACATTTGAGTCTCTCTTTTATAGCAATTTTAGATTCAACATGTAGCGCTACGGTGCAAGTCCTGAGCCTTTCTCGTGCGTATTTATTTAGATATAGGTCCTCCGTTTAAGGTGAATTTCACCAATATCCTTGCATATCCCCCTTTTGGGAGAAATGTAGGGAGATGAGCCTTCCCACAATGTTATAAGAGAGTGTATGTAAGGTGTCTATAGACACTGTGGCCATAGTTTTCAATCCCACCACACTTCAAGAGTGTGAAAGGCTATTAGAGGTATTTGTTTGTTGAGTTTTAATTTATTTCATGTGCTTCATTCAAGTCTCATGTGTATTTATTTAGGTTATGCATTTATTTTCAAGTATAGGTCCTTTATTTTGCTGTGAATTTCAGCAGCATCCCGACATATCTCCCATTTGGGGGAAATGTAAGGAGCTAAACCTTCCCACCACAATATAAGAATGTGTATGGTAGGTGTCTGTAGATAATGTGGTTGAAGTCTTTAATCTCACTACACTATAATAGCACTTTATGGGTCATTGATGTACCTATTTTAAAATGTACAATTTTGTTCCTCATAAAAAATGAGGTGCATATTGGTCCTTAAGGTTGTCCCCACTATATTACAAGAGTGTCCATAGGGCCTACCCACCTCATCAAAGCTGTCACACCAATTTTCCCTCCTACCGTGTTACAAGAACGTGTATAGGGGGTCCATCAGCATGTTACAGACATTGAGGATGGGATTTGGAACTTTATACCTACATAAGGGTCGACATGCACATTATTGATAATGTTGATGTTGAGGTCGATGTTTGTGTCAGTGGTGTCAGGGCAACAATGATAGTGTTAGCACGCACATCGAGGCAAAAGGAGTATTTTCTTTCTTTTTTTTATTTATTTATTAATTAATAATAATTAATCCTAATTACCTATAACTAATTATATTTATTATTAATTAATTATAATTAAAAATAATTTTTATGATTAATTTTAATTAGTTAAATATTAATTATAATTAAAAAATTTCATTATAATTAACTTTAATTAATTATAACTAATTATTATTAAAGTATTTAATTATAATTAATTTAATCAATTATAACTAATTATTATTAGTGATAATTCACTATTATTAAAAATATTTAATTATAATTAATCATAATTAATTATTGTTAATACCAACTAAATAAAATTGAACATAATTAATTATAATCAAATTAGTAAAAAAATAAAGAAAGATTTAGGCATGATTTATGCAGGTTTTAAATAAGATTTATGCAAAATCATTTTGGGAAACAAGATTATGTAGGATTTGAACTAGATTAATGCATGAGTTGAGTAGGATTTCCATGGTATTTAATTATATTTATAAAAATTCAAGTAGGGCTTATTGGGGAACAACTAAATCACATCGCTATTTAACCTCTATTTCCCTCTTTACACTAAAACTCCGTACAGGATTCGATGGAAGAAATGCACAAAATGAAGAATGATTGCTACCATTAAAAAGAGAAAACTCCTGGAGTCATCATTGCTTCTGATCTAATAGAATAAATGGAATAGGAGATGGAGATCAGGGCTAGGGTAGTCGGCGAGCACGACTAGGGTAGAGAAGGTTAGATTGTGAGCAAGGGAATGGAAGAGCAAAGGATTTTTTGGAGTTTGGCAAAGAGTATGTAGAAAGAAGGGGAAAGATGTGAGAGGAAGGAAGAAGAGATGAGAGATCGAAACCTCATTATCTTCAGCCTTTTAATGACGTGAGTGGGGGATGGCTTGAGGCAGAGATCATGCAAGGATATACAAAGGTCGTGGTTGTAGGATTGAATTGGTGTCCAAGGAGAAATAAATGTGAGAAGATATATTGTCAGACATTTGAACTACATCGAGCTATATGTACAAGAAAAAAAAAATTTTTTTTTTTTTTGCATCTACTATACAGGTCAACAAATTCCCCCTCCCCCGAATAAATGTGGTATGTTTTTAGAGCAAACCATATTTATTGCTTATTGATTGACCCTTTGGATCTCCATATATTTATTCTAGATGTCATATTGGGGATTTCATATAGCAGGTCTCAAAGAACATATTTGGATGTCTCACTAGTTTTCTCTCTTCATAAATTTTTAGATATATCCATAGACAAAGTGACATATTGGCTTGAATCAAGCGTAAATTTGTAGGATGTTTATATAGTACTTCATACTTAGTTCCTTAGAATATTGCTTTACATATTGATGATAGTAGCTAGCATCACACATGTCCTTTATTTTCTTTTGTCTATTTTTTTTTTTTTTTTTTTTTTGAGGAAAAGTCGAAGCTAACATATATTAAAAAAGATAAAGAAGATACAACTAGATGTTAGATTCCTCCTTCAAAATGTCCAAGAAAGAAGGAGGAACCTTATTCAAAGAGATATCATCCCAAGAAAAGCTACTAAAAAGAGCTAAGTTAGCACAATAATTAGCTAACTTATTGTTATCTCTACTAATACAATTAAAGATAACTAAATTAAAATTTTTAAGGAAATCAAGATCTTCCTTAACGTTGTTACCTTTTTCCCAAAGCTTTTGAATGAAAGAGATGATGTTGGAGTTGTCACCTTCAATTATAATTCCTTTGTATTTGAACATCCAATCCTTGATTTCTTCCTTCAAAGAGTAAATTGCAAGAAGCTCCAATTTTGCAATATCCCAATGAATACATTTGATTCCAAACGCATATAAGAATCTACCTTTACAATCTCTGAAGACACCCGCCAATCCAGCTTTATAAGAAGTTAAGAGAGAAGCATCTACATTAACTTTTAGCCATTCGGGTGGAGGGGGTTGCCAAGAATTAGACAATATCTTCGATTGATTGACATCCCAGTTGCCCGATGAGAAGTGATTAAAGTTATTAAGAATAGATGTGTAGCAAATAGCATTGGAAGCAATAAAGGTAGAGCTTTCCTCTGTTCCTTCAAGTATTTTCTTATTTCTAGATTTCCAAGATAGGAAAACAGCATTGCAATATAAGTTAGCTACCAATCCACTCTTCCGTGCTACCATTTCCAGCCATTTAATGCAATCTTCATAATCCCGAAATTCTAGAATACAAAATCCCCAGAGATTAAGTAGATTAATTACCTCTTTAAGTTTTAAACATGTACATAAAACATGTTCTTGGTCTTCTATTGTTAAGCATCCTCTTGGACATTCCGCATTATCTCTTAGTCTTCTCTGTTGTAAGTATTTAAAAGTAGGAATTGCATTTTTGAATATTTTCCACCAAAAAAATTCCACCCGAGCATTCAGCTTGATATTTTTAAACCAATTCCAATGATTCAATTCACTGTTATGATGATTTAAAGCGTTGAAGGCCATTCCAGCCACTGTCAAACCAGATTTATGCTGAACAAGCTCCATCTCATCTTTCCCACTACCTTGATCTATCTTCAACTGAAGAATAAGTGATACCAAATTTGTACCAAACATATCAAACAATTTCAGTACATTCCAGGAGCCGTTGTGGATTAGTTCTTTGACATAAAAAGCTTCTTCTTCATGAGGTACCACAAATGTAGGCCAACGGTTGATGCTTTTATCTAAGATCCAAGTATCTTTAAACACGTCAACATCTTCACCATTAACCAATGTCCATCTAACAATTGGTTTAAGCATATTACAGCCTTCATTCAAAAGTTTCCAAGAAGGTGAATAATTGATTCTATTACTCCCCATTTTCAGTTTTTCACCATATTTAGCAGCAAAAACTTCATGTAAAAGATAATCCTTGTTTTTAAAATACCTCCAAGCTAATCTTGATCTTAATGCTTTCTTCTTAGCAGAGCATGAGAATAATCCTCTTCCTCCTTCGTTTACAGGTTTACACACTCTTCCCAACTAACGTAGTGCATACCCGAATTTCCATTAGATTTTCTCCATATAAAGTCTCTGCAGATTTTCTCTAGATCATCCAGATTTTTTTTTGGAACCAGTGAATGAGTACCATAGTAAGTTGGCAAAGCCAGCAGAACTGACTTAACAAGGGTTATTTTACCCGCAACTGAAAGAATTTTGCTTCCCCAAATGTTAAGCAGCTTCAAAGTTTTATCTATGATGAATTGGAAGTCATCATATGAAAGTCTCCTTAATGTCATCTTTATTCCCAAGTAGTTGAATTCTTTGACAGTTTTGAAGTTCATAATTTTAGCAATGCTTTTCTTCTTTCTTCTATCAACATGTTTTCCAAACAGCATGGAAGACTTACTATTGTTCACCTGTTGGCCTGTCCAATTACAGAATTTATACAGAATCTTCTTCACCTTCTTAATAGCATTTTTATTGGCTTCAGAGAATATAACTACATCATCAGCAAATAATAAATGTGATATTTTAGGACCATTGGTGTTGATTTTAATACCACAAGTGCTTTGAGAAAAAGCATTAGAAAGTAGTTAAGCACAAAGAATAAAAAGAGTAGGAGACAAAGGACATCCTTGTCTAAGACCACTCTTAGCTTGAATCCAACTAGAATATCTTCCATTGATAATTAAAGAAAATTCCGGATCTTTCACATAATTCATGAGAAGATTAGAAATTTTTGGAGGAAAATTAAAGTAGACCAATACATTTCTAAGTGCTTCCCAATATATTGAGTCATATGCTTGTTCCATGTCTATTTTGAATGAGACCATACCTTTAGTTGCTTTGGAGATTCTAAATTTGTGGAAGACTTCTTGAGCAATTAGCACATGATCGGATAGAGATCTCCCACGAATTAAAGCTGCTTGCTCTCTTGAAATTAGCTTATGAATAACCTCACTAAGCCTATTTAAAAGGACCCTAGCTGCCACTTTGTAAACCGAGTTACAAAGGCTAATGGGTCTATAATTAGAAGGTGGAAGAGGATTTGATACCTTAGGAATGAGAACAATGAGAGTCTTCTTCCAATCTTCATTTAAAATCCCATTGCTAAGAAAATGTTTAAGAGCATTCCAGAAATCTTCTTTTATTATATTCCATTGCTAAAATCCCATTGCTGTCTTCTATCCTCTTCATTCAATTGAGCATTGACCTCAGGCCATCCGTGGAAGCTATAGTTTCTATCTTCCCATTTCCTACAGAAGTATTTGAGAAAGGAGTCTTCAATCTGTTCTTGTTCTTCCACAACTTCACCATATTCATCTTTAATTTTGATAATTCTGTTAGAATTCCTTCTTGCACTAGCGTAGGCATGAAAAAACTTTGAGTTACTATCACCATCCACAAGCCACTTCACTTTGGCTCTTTGCTTCCACCAATCATTTAATCTAGCCAAAGTGGAATTCACCTCATAAACCTTGTTTTTGAGATTCCAATACTCCATTTCCGAAAGACTACCTTCCGTAGCTTCTTTGTTCTGGAGTTCCAAGATTTCCACCATTAGTTCCTCTTTATGCTTGTTAAGATCTTTATGTTTAGCCTTGCTCCAATGGAATAGAGATTTCAAAGATCTTTGAAATTTCTTGTTAAGCACTTGAGAGCTATCACCTTCATAGTTTTTATTCCATTCCTTCTTCACCACTGCAAAAGATGCTTTGTAGGACACCCAACAATCTTCAAATTTGATATTCCTTTTTATTCTAGGAAACGAATCAAGAATATTTAAAATAATTGGGCAATGGTCCGAGGCAATTCTAGCCAAATGTCTAGTAACCAATCTATGAGAGGAGCTTAAAGCTTTGGAATTGACAAAGCATCTATCAAGTCTTTCAAGAATTCTAGCTCCATCACTTTTGTTATTGCACCAAGTGTATTTGGGTCCTATAAAACCCACCTCATTAAGATCATTCTCTATTAAGCAATTCTTCATGTCTCTTGGTCCTTGTGAGAAAAGAAATCTCCTGCCACCAATTTTGTCCTCCTTAGCTAAGATACAATTGAAGTCTCCACCTATTGCCATAGGTATATCTTTATCAGAATATTTATTCAACATTCCCCATAACTCCTTTCTTTTATGTACATCTATGCTGCCATATACTGATGCAATTCTCCATATACATTTATTTTGCACCTTCAAATCTCCAATGACCACTTGAGAAGAGTGGTCAATGACTGAAAATTCAGCAACTTTGCTCTTCCAAAGAATTACAATTCCACCAGACAATCCATAAGATGGAATGTAAAAAAAAATCCCATTCATCACCAATCAAAAGATTAACATCCATTCTATTAATAGAATTTATTTTGGTTTCAAACAAACCCAAGAAATAAACATCATGAATTTTGATAAATTCCTTGATATATAGAGAAGAATTCTTCTTCCTTGCTCCTCTACAATTCCAAAAATCAATGGAATACATTAAAAGGGATTAGGGGGATTCCTCCCCAAGTTACCTTTCCCTTCAAGCTCCAATCTTCTAGATCTGGTAGATGAATTTATGGGTCCCAAGTTCTTCAGTTGCTTCGAAATCTTCTTCTTTGTTGAGTGGGATTGTTCTTCCTTTCCTGTACTTTCAATCTTCAAAGAATTTTCATTCCCCAAGACAACCGATTCTATACATCTCTGGATTTCATCCCTGTTGCAGCATCTTCATTGATACCAGTATTAATGGCTTTTCCATCTTTTTCTCTTTCAAGAACAATCTCTCCTTCTTTTATAAGAGCATTTAGAACTCTGAAGCTGTTATCATCAGTGATGCTGTGAGAATTTCTGGTTAAATGAACTTCTGAATTTGCTTGAACATTATTATCCTCCTCTCTTATGAAAGATTGTTGCTTCTCTGTTTCCATATTTGCAACATTAACTTTCACCAAATTATCTCCTTCTTTCAAATTGGTCTTCTTCACTGGAACATAAGTTTTCTTTTGTTCTTGCCTTTGGGGTTGTTTCCTTGGGTAGCTGCCAACCGGTTTCTTCTTGCCATATTCCATTAGCATCCACGGACCATATTCTTCCTTGTCTTCCCCTTCCACCGTTTCACAAGGCTGATTGATACCAACCAATCTAGTTGATAATACCTGATTAGCATTATCTGGCAGAGCATTCTTTATTTTGTTCTCCTTGATATAATTGGTACAATTCTCTTTGCTATGACCGATCTTTCCGCATCCATAGCATAAGCTTGGGATCTTTTCATATTCTATCTTTTGATAGAATTTGTCATTAGCTCCTTCTACCCAAACACCTGTAGGAAGTTTAGCATCTAGTTCAATTCGAACACATATTCTTCCAAATTCTCTTCTTGACCATTGAAACATGTTTCCATCGATCAAGTAAGGCTTGCCTACCATAGATGCTATACGGCAGATGCTGATTTCATCCCAACAATGTAATGGTAGATTTGGAAGTCTTATCCAAATAGGAGATGTAAGTCCTTTAAGAGAATTTGGATTGAAGCTTTGAGTCCACCTATCAATCCCAACAATGTTGCCATTTACAAACCAAGGCCCATTGGTTAATACTGCTTCCACATGGCTAGGATCATAAAACGAGCATAGCATCCATCCTTTTCCTAAATTTGTAATATGGAATTTTCCAAACACAGACCACTGCTTTCTCAGCTCAAAACTGATTAAGGAAAAGGAAATGTCATCACCAAAGATTTTGACAACTAATGAGTTAGTAAGCTTATCTAAATTCTCTGCCACCTTTTGCTCATGAAGCTTAATCGATTTTCCATCTTCTGATAAGAAATTGCCGAAGTCCAATTCATCCACTATGATGTTTTGTTTCTTCTCCCAGGCGTTAACGTTATTTCCAGTAACAGGTCTTTCAGGCATTTCCACATTCACAATAGCGCATCCAGCTAATTCTCCATTGCTGCACTTCCGGACTTCATTCAATTCAGAAGTTTTACAAGTTCCAGATGTCGAAACTTTATCTCCTTCCTTATTAACAGCTTCCTCAGACATTTTTGTCGATTTGACCAGATTATCTTCCTTCTCATAACAAACTGACGATCTATCCTCTGCTCCCATTAGTTGTTTTGCTTCTTTCTCTAAGAAAGTTGCGAAAATTTTGACAGCTTCTTCAAAACTTTGCAAATCCGTCTTTTTGGAACATAAGACTTCCATTTTACCTTCTTGAATTATACCTTTACCTTTTCCGATCACTTCAGAATCTTTCTTCTTCAGCAGTAATCCTCCCTCATTAATAATCAAAGGCTTGTTCATTCTGATATTCATTCTGTTGAACGAAATACTTCCGTCTCCAAATGCTGGTGGAGACGATGAGACTCCAAGAACAAAACCAGAATTTGAGCATCCAGTTGATCGACGATCTTCAGGTGGTACGCCGGCCGAAGATGACCAGCGACCGTTGCTTGCCATCGGGAAACCAGGAATCCCGCGATTTAGAAATTCAAATTACCACGTAAAAACCAGAGCTTCTCTCACTAAGTTTATTCTGAGTTAGATCCTTATTTTCTTTTGTCACCATCATCATTTAGTCTCTAGAATTTTCATAACTA
Source organism: Dendrobium nobile (assembly GCA_022539455.1). Classification (NCBI taxonomy): domain Eukaryota; kingdom Viridiplantae; phylum Streptophyta; class Magnoliopsida; order Asparagales; family Orchidaceae; genus Dendrobium; species Dendrobium nobile. The sequence goes on from CM039721.1 coordinate 21,825,377, forward strand.
CTCAACATCTTTCTCTATTGCAATCATGCATATATGTAATACTTATACTATATAATCATTAGTTTCTTTAGAGTTTTCCCAAGATTTGTAAATTCATCAGCTAGTAGGACATATGCTGCTTCAGGTCTTATACAGTTCTCTTCTTAGTTGCATTTTGAGAATGTTTTAAATATTTATTTGGAGATATCAGCATGTGGTGCAATGTTAACCCAAGTAAATATTTAAAATGCCCTCAATCTTTAGAGACACTTATAAGTTCCATTCAGGGTACTCTTTTCATAGCTTTAGCTTGAGTTAATATTTTGATTCCTTCTGCCCTGTTTTGTGTGAAAAACATGGTGAAGGATGACCTAATTCATTTTTTTACTTAATTTTCAGGAGATTTGCAGGCCTTACAACCCATACTTCTTGCTTGGACTGGCTTGACAAAAGTGTAGATGCTGATGATCTAAACCCCTTAAGCTTTATATTAGGTCAATAGTGAGAGATTATCGGTCCAAAGCTCTGTGCATAATGAACTTTTTTATGACAAATTTCTCTTAGTTTGGCTTTAAGCTTTATATGAACTTTAGGATAATTTTTTCTCATTTGCTTTATACTTTGGTGAACTTATTAAAGAAGAATTCCTTCAATCCTCTATTTGTACTTTATAGATTTATTGAAGAATTTATAAGTTTTTTGTTGAACTGGTAGTACTAGATACAGGTATTACTCTGACCCTTAATCAGTCGAGAAGACATCAATTTAGGTCACTTGAGTTCATCGTTCAGATGCTAAAGCAGGGGTCCTATTACTATAACCTTTCTTATTTCTTATTGATTTGACAGAGCTACTAATGACTTGGCCACTTTATGGCTTGTTGAGTCCAACCTCATACACCCATTCTTGTGTAGGTCATTAAAAGAATGTTGCTTAATAGGGAATAAAATGAAAAGTGTACGATCGCACTATCCCGTAGGATAAAATGGGTCGTAGGACAATGGAAGAGCACATACTATCATATATATTATTAACCATAGAGGATAGTGGCTTTCACCTATATATCTCGATGGGTAATAATATATATAACTTGATCTAAGTCATGAGATTTCCCCCATTCGATACATCATCTCAAATGGTGTTTATTTGATGTGGTGAATTGTTCCTCATGGGCATAGGCACCCGTAGTTAATTACATCTTAAGCCTTGGCCTAAGAAAACTCTCAAATAAAGATGTTAAATTATTCTCTCCAAATTTTTTGGCGCATAAGGAATTTCTAGGCTCTCCTAATCTGAAGGAAAAGTTAGGCTCAATTTGGTTCAATCAATATATATGGATCATATCATCACTCAATTGGTTTAATGAAATGAATGTCGAAAAAAAGACATATCACTTCAAGCATGTACAAGAGAAAGATGAAGGTGGCATCATCCATGTGATGCAGATATGTGAGATTTATAGCCTCTGAAAGATAAAGAGCTTACTCATCGATAAGGCATATAATAGTACACCAGTACTACTAACATTTGATCCTAAATCTTTAAGGGATGTAGTATCGTACATATTACACTAACATCCATGACCTAACTAATATAATCTGGGATTATATCTTGCCTGAAAAAAGAAAGCCACCTAAAACCACCTAATTGCATAAAATTCATGATATCTGATATTTATCAAAGTTGGGTGGGTGGCTATATTTTTGAAATTTAAGGCTAACATGTAGAGAAGTTCCTAAGTGGCCTTGTACTTATAAATGGTGATATGCATCTATGACTAAATGTAACAAATTTTTATTTTTATTTATTTTCTAATACAATACATGTTAGTTAAAGTCTTCAAATGATAAAATTCATGAAATTTTAAAAAGGCTTATAAAAATAATTTTTTAGATGACTAGGCTTTCCCAAGTTTAGTACCTAATCCTCATAGGTCAGATTATCTAAACTCTACCAGCAGGCAGGAAGTGCCTAAATAAGGAAACGAGAGTGGAACAATATGTATGTGACCCCAAAATATCTCCAATTTATTTCCTAGATTATTTATCTTTCTTTGTTGTTTAATTCTTAAAATTTGAATTTTAATTATGAATAAAAAAGTTTAATCTCTAACAACCTAATACAATCTAGGCACATACATATGCAAGAAAGAAACCTATAAATATCATATCATTTTTTTGTGCAAATAAAATAAACACATCATCACAACAAATTAATAGAATGTCCAAATTGCATGATAAGTACCATTCCATATACGCCCTAAAGTATAGAAAAGTAATGGTGGCTAGGCTCCACCGACAAAAACCTGGATTCTACTCCTATAAAATGATGCAAGTCTTAAAATGAGGTATTTTAGTCTTGATCTTCATCTTCTGGTTCTTCTATGGGTCACCTTTCTTTTATCTTCTTATGGTAAATCCTCAATAAGATATCCAAATGAAAAGAAATTGTCTGTAAAAAGACTTTATTTTCTCTTTGGATCTCTAATATCTTATTAAAATTCCTCATTTTATAGACTTTCACAACTCTATACTTTGAATAAATTACATCAGAATTATATAAAAAAAATTATACTTCCCTATAAGGCTATACTCAATAGTTATAAATGAACATACCAAGCAGTTACATGATAAAATTAAAATGTTCAAAACAACAACTTAGCCATGCTCTTATTTATTTGGGGGCTAAGCAACTGAAGTACTTATAGCAATTATATATTATTTATTTATTTTTAGCCTTTTTTTATCCCTACATGAGTATGGCCACCTATAAAAAATATCATGAGTGTCTAAATCACTCCTAACCTATGGGTAATCAATCGCTTATCACATCACAAAAAGAAAATAATAATCATCATAAAAAGTCATCACAAAAAGCTAACACATACAACAAATCAACTAGTACATGTTTCACATGTAAATTGCCACATCATAGAGATAGATAGAAAGAAAACACTAACCTAACCTAAAGCTAAAAGTCAAGTAATAATAAATAGATCTAGGTGTGTGTAGTAGATTGTGTGGTTTTGGGTATGTCCTATGTTAGTTAATTTTTTCAAGTTATTTATGATTTGGTTTGTTAAAAGCCAAAGATAAATTTGAATTTAAATTTAAGTATTAATATCTTAGAGTTGATTTTAAGTGTTTATTTTAGTATTAAGTGATGTTATTGCTCACTAAGGACATGAGGTTTATTAAACTCACATTGGGGCTAACTTAATAGACTCATAAGTTTGGCTTACCCAGTAATAACTAATTTTGTTAAGGTAATTTAGTTGGTTGGAAATTAAAGAAAGATAAATTAAATTATTTATTATCAATCTGCAAGGTTAATTTAATTAAATTTGCTATTAACTAATTCATGGCATTGTGCCATTAGGCTCGAGAACCATGCCTCCTTAGGACACTTAGCCTTACAGCCTGAAGTGGTCCATCATAAAAACCAAGTTGATATAGCTAAATTAAGAAATTTTATTTGATTAAATCATTAACAATCAATTGATTTTAAAATTTTGGCAATCCATTGAATATATTCGTGGTGTTATGTCATTAATCTCGAGGACCAGGCCTCCTAAGGACACTTAGCCTCATAACCCAAAGTTGTCCATCCTAAAAACTTCATCTTTGGAGTGCTTTTTTGTATTAAGGGGTTGGTTGATTGATTTTAGAAGATTAATTTAGGATTTGATTAAGTTTTAGATGAGTTATTGAATTCTAATTTTTTTTGTTATGATTGAACTTTTAATAAGTATCTTATCTTATTCACTTAGTTAATTAGGTTTCAATTTATTTGCATTTAATATTAGAGGTATTTTAGATTAGGTGTATAATTAATTATGGAGAATTTATTGAATTAGAGTTTGAATTTTAGAAGTCCTTTCAAGCTTGGGTTAGGTTTGCTCTCTTGATTTAGCTTATGTCTTTTTTTATTTTTTTGAAGGGTGATTGGCAGATTAATTAGATTTAGTTGCAAAATATATTCAAATTTCATCTTTTAGTGGTTAGGAACACTGGTTATGATTTAAATAATAAAAACTATAGATTTAAATGTATTTCATTTGGATTACTCATAAGTTTATTAGGATATTTTATGTATTATTTGATATCACTCCTGATTAATTAATATTAAAGAATAATACATTAATCTTATGGTAAAATGTAACTAAAATTTTCTATGTCTTAATATTTCTATCCTAAAGGGTGCATGCATCCCAAGTCTTAATTTTTGTCCTTAAATATCGCTAAAGTTATATAGGATGAAAGGTATTATTTATAACCCTTTGGGCATTTGCATATGTGTAGGTGGGTTTAGGGATCTATAATAAAATAAGAAAAGAAAATAACCTAAGAAATGAAGTTTCTACAAGGTTCTAAGGGTAGGGGGAACATACACACAGAAGGGCTCCCTAAAGGATATCTATGTTTTGAAGAAAAATACAAAATTGAGGGCTATAACCCGGTTGCTCCGCCAATAGTACCCCCACTAAAATTAATGGAGGTGACTAATGCTCCTATCCATTTGTCCAAGCTCCTTCATCTAGAGCTCCAAAGGATTATTCTCCTTTGCTTTCCCAAAAGTACCTTGTAAAAAACACATAAAATAAAAGAAGGTTGTATTATAGTAGGTTATTATTTAATATGCAAATAATAATAAACAAAATACAATTAAATAATGACATACCAATTTTCAGGCTTGTACATTGGTTTAGCCATTTGCCTTTTGAATCTTTCAATTTTCCAAGAACTTTACCATATCTCATCTTGAAGCACAAATAATATAAGAAAAGAGAAATAGAGGGAGGACAAAAAGAGAGCTAAGACTCCACTTTCCAACAATCATCCACAAAACTCAAGTTTTCAACATGCTCCACTCTCCAATACACACACTTCCTCTTGAAACTCACAAATGCACTTCAAGCAACTACTCCCTTTTCATCCATGCAAAGAGACAATTCAACACATTCTTCTTTCCAAAAAACCAAATTCCAAAAACAAACACGCAAATGGATTCTATAGAAAATTCACAATTGGAACATAAGACATGACAAACTCTCCCACAACTCCCATTTGATGCAAAAAAATTGCTCCTACTTTCATTTTTTCAATCACCACATGAGATCATTCGTACCATCTTGCTTTAAATATAAACGCCCATGTAATACATTATTCCAACTCAAGTGCTTATGGAAGAATGAATGAAACAAAAATAGATGCTGATCACTTCTCTCCAAAAATTTATGAAGCTTTCCAACATCCCCCAAAAAAAAACACCATTGCATTAAATTTATACAAATCCTTATATGAAACATAAATTGAACGAATATTTTCCAACACATCGATATAAAAAGTGGGGAGGAAGGCATCCAACATAACACTTTCACCTTTCAATAATATAAGAAAGAAATAACGTGATTTCACCACATGGACACAATCATGATCTTTCCAACAAATCCGCAAACCCTTAATAAAAAACACAAAAATAATATCTAAGCTTAGACATACATACGACCTTCCAACATAACCAAAAACCTTTTCCATTGAATTATCTACAAGTGCCATAACATGAATATACATAAAGGTTCTTTAACAAGATCTCATGATAATACTAACAAATTGAGTGTAAATGGAGTTTTAGAAATGCAAGCATGCATATGAAGTTTTTTCAAGAAGACATTTAACCGCACATAAAAGAACTTTCCATGCATGAAAGTGAAGTTTTATTCAAGGGAAGAAAAAGAAAGTGAAATACTTCCATTCAAGATAAATAGTTGTTATGAAACACATATTCAATGCCTCCATAAGAAAGAAACTAATAAAGCAATGTTCATGATTCATGAAGCTTCGACGTATCATACCGAACATACAAATTCCCCAAAAAATTATGATTCATGGGATACGATCATTTCTATACATCTTATTGTTAAGATAGTTGCTATTTGCATGCTTTTCATTTTTGCAACTTATAAAGTTTTGATGATTTCAAACATTATTGTTCAAATGTGTAGTTATCTCCTAACAATTTTGGAAGAATTGTATTTGCTCTTGTGTGTACTGACATTTCAGGAAAAACGAACTCCAGACTACGAAGACTTCAAATTAAATTCAGCATGAGATACTTTGTAAAATTTGAAGCTTGCACTTTTCTTAGAAATCAAATTGAAAGGGAGTGATTGTATGTTGAGAAAATAAAAACATTCACACATAAGCAGATCATGTAGAATTTATACTGATCGTACAGGACGATCTTCAGTTCGTACTGGACGATCAGACAGTTATCTCCTATAGAGCATATGGAACGAATAGGAACTTGCTTGAAATTTTTTCTAAGTCCTATTCGTCCAGGACGAAATAAATTATCGTCCAGTACGATTGGCTCTCTGGAAAATTTTCGTCCAGACGGAAATAAATTATCGTCCAGGACGATCAGTCCTCGGGAAATTTTTCGTCCAGACGAAATAATTTATCGTACAGGACGATCAGTCCTCTGTAAAAAGTTCGTCCAGACGAATCTATTTTCGTCCAAACGATTAACCGACTTATGACAGTTTTCAGCAGTTTCTAGAATCGACCTTGTAATAACCGTTCGTACTGGACGAACCTAGTTCGTACAGGACGATCAGCTGTACGAAGACATTTCGTACACATATTCAAATAGGGTCGTTTCAGATAGTTTAAGTAAAATCATCCAGGATGATCCACGATCGTACAGGACGATCCACTGCGTACAGAATTGAATACTTGCAGTTTTTGGGCGGTTTTTCTTGTCTTTTGTATAAATAGTTCAAATTAGACTGCCACCCAATCTCTTTGTCATTTGATCTTCGTGCCTATTGAGAGAATAGCCAAGGAGAGAGTTGAAGAGAGCATTCAAGGGAGGATTCCTACCACTGAAGCGAGAAGGCTTCACTTGGATTTCAAAGGTAAGAGTCTCTACTTGTGAATTGGGATTACTTCACTCTTTTCTTTCTTCCTTCTAGATTCTTGTGAGAAGATCTGTCAAGGAGATCCGGTTCTCTGCCGACACTTGGAGAGTGTGAACAGCCGAAGGGTTCTCTGCCCACACTAGGAGAGTGTGAAAGGACGAAGGGTTCTTTACCCACACTAGGAGAGTGTGAAAGGACGAAGGGTTCTCTGCCCACACTAGGAGAGTGTGAAAGGACGAAGGGTTCTCTGCCCACACTAGGAGAGTGTGAAAGGACGAAGGGTTCTCTGCCCACACTAGGAGAGTGTGAAAGGACGAAGGGTTCTCTGCCCACACTGGGGATAGTGTGAAAGGACGGACGGTTCTCTGCCAACACTGGGTATTGTGTAAAAGGACAGACGGTTCTCTGCCGCACCGGGGAGTGGTGAAAAGAGTGTGTTGTAAAGGCTTCTCCGCCTTGCTGTGGGTGCAAAAGGAGAGTCACTATTGGTATTAGTGCAATACTCAGAGGGTGCCTCTGGGGAGTGGATGTAGGTCTGGTTATAGACCGAACCACTATAAATCTGGTGTCATTTACTTTACTGTTTTTACATTTCCGCACTTTCTATTTCAGTTTTAAAAACTCTGTGGTTGAAAAATCTTTTTCTACAAAATTTAAAAGAGATTTTATTTCGATTCAATAATATTTAAAAAGGGGTCTTAAATTTTAACTTTGTTTTTTAAAACTACCAATTCACCCCCCTCTTGGTAGCCGTGGGACATTCACTTAGGCTTAACAACCTAATTACTAGACTCAACACTTATAACAATGAACGATACATTCTACATGAAGAGTTCAAAACTCAAAATATATATTTAGTGTGACTAAGGGGAATAGGATTCAAAGCAACTTCATTCTTTCCAAAGATATCAAGAATCCACTCCAACCAACATAAAGCAATACCACATGACAAATTGTCCAACACTTCTAGACTTATACATACTCACCAAAGACCTAAACACAATACTCTCCAACATTCATGTATTTCTCTAAACAACTTATGAACTTTTTAATATAAAGCAAACAACTTTGCATTCAAGCCATACACCCTCAAAGAATGAAATATGAAGCAAATGCATATTTTTCAAAAAAAAAATCATTTAATGTCAAATGCACATCATCACTTCTTTTGAAGAATCCAAAATTAACATCATGTTATTGGTAAGAAGAAAATCAGCCCCATTTCTTTGCCACTTTAGTAGCAAATGCAAAACTAGACACAAAATCCCAGAAGATCCATTCATGCTTACCAAAATAAGATCTCCAACAAGTTTACCCCTTAATTCTTTCAAGCAAGAGAAAATAACTAACATGATGTTTATCATATTTTGAAAGCCAACATGCATGAAAAGGGAATCAATCGATCTACAAGAAACTTAGATTTGAAAACCAACATACATGTCTTTCTTGCTAACGGAAAATTATTCGACAGCATACAAGGGATAAATCTTGCAACCATTTGATACATTATCCAAATGTTATTGATGAAGCAACTTGACTATGGGATTTTATATACAATCCTTCCAACCATAAAACATACATACTTATCGAAATCAAACATTACTCGCCATGACTTATGACCAGGAATTCTCAAATTCCTAAAAACTCTTTAAAGTAGAGAGAGAGACCCAACAAAAAAGTATCATCTGAACCACAAAACATATGTATGAGCATAAATATTAAAATGTGTGAGACTAATTCATCAAATTTCACTTCAAAAATAAATAACTTTGACCTTCTGGTTATTCATGAAATTAATACATTTCAACAAAAATCAACTTCATTTGCAACACCAATACCACGAGCTATTATAGAATTCGACATGAGTTAACCTATATGCATATAAAACATATATAAAGGAATGAACTCTTCACTTTACAAGAAGCTTTTAGGCTCATTGAAAGCATACACGAGATGAAGTATGAACATGCTGACTGTCTATCTATGTTTTTTTTATCTAAACGTGTATCTTTCTTTGGTTGGCATTATCATAAGAATTTTTTTGGGTTTAATGAGAGACACTATAATCTATGCATGAGAATCTACACTATGTATTGCATGTCATAAACCGTTAATGATGGAAAATCTCTATAAATTAACACCCAAAGAATGTGGTTGCATATGAAAAAAACTTTCCAAATACTATTCATATTTCATGAAACTATTTAGCTTACTCTTCTAAATGAACCACTTAGTAAATAGAGAGCATTCAACCCACAAAGGAGAAGGACATTTCATCTCAAATAGAAAAATATTCATCAAGTGACTTTCATTAGAAAGAGATTAACACATCACTATTATTTTTTTTTTAAAAAGAAGAAGAAGAAGAAGAAGAAGAAGAGTAGGGTGAGGAGAATGAAGAAGAAGAAGAAGAAGAAGAAGAAGAAGAAGAAAAAGAGGGAGAAGAAGGAAGAAAAAGAAGGGGAAGAAGAAGAAAAGTAGGGTGAGGAGAATGAAGAAGAAGAAGAAGAGGAAGAAGAAGGAAGAAGAGAAAGAGGAAAAATAAGAATGAAGAAGTATGGGAAGAAATCACCTACTTACAAGAGGAAAGAAGATTGGCGACTAGGGAAAAGCAATGTTGGTGAAATTTCGTCAATGATGTTAAGTCCTTATGAACTAGCCCAAGGCTAACCAAGAGGGGGGGGGGGTGAATTAGTTATTTGAAAAAAAAAAATCTCAAACAAAATCAAAATCACAACTAAGCAATCACCATAAAATTGAAGTGCGGAAATTAAATGCGGAAAAGCAGTAAGAAAGAATACACAAAATTTTATAATGGTTTGGTCAACTTGACCTATGTCCACTCCCAGAGCCTCTCCTCCAAGTATTGCACTAAAATCTATGACTCTCATTTTTCTCCCACATCAAGGTGAAGAAGCCTGTATAAACCTCCTTTCCACCAACCCGGTGAGGCAGAGAACCCAACTCCTTTTGTTTCATCCTGAAGTAGGAAGAGAACCCAACTCTTTTTGCTTCTTCCTGAAGAAGGTAGATAACCTCGATCAGTTATGGAAGTAAACCTCTCTTAAACCTCTAAGGAACCAGGGATGATGACCAGATAAGATGACTCAGATCCTTTCTTGGAGAAACTTTTGTGAAACCCATCATAAACTCCCCCTCATAAGATCCTCTATCTATCTCTCCCTTACTCTTCCTCTCCTCTTGGCTTTCTCAGGCCAGAACAGTAGCAAAAGATCTCTCTTGAGTAGGATAAGAGAGCTTATAAAAAAGGCTCTTAATTTTCCTTAATTTGCAATTAATCATCATATATCATCCAGGATGATCGATTGATCGTCTTGTACAATCAGTTTAAATTTAGCTCAATCAGCCAGGACAATTTGAGAGAGTCTGGATGATTACTAGGTTCATTTGTTCAGATTATCCAGGACGATAGCATATCATCCTATACGATTAGTACAAGTCGTTACATATCATCCAGAATATTGCCTTGGATGGATGTCTGGAAGATGAAAAAATAAGTTGATCATCCGGGATGATTAGTACAAAAACATCAAATATCATCCAGAACATCGCCCTAGATAGATGTATGGATGATGAAAAAAATAACTTGATAATCCAAGATGATATCACAATCATTTGCAACAATCTCCCCCTTTTTGATAATGTCAAACAAAAATTAATTTAAGCAGCTCAATTGAAACATCATAAGGAAAAATAATGTGAATCAAGAAGTTCAAATTTTACTAAGATAAATAAACATAGTATAACTAAACAACATAAAATAGTACAACTACTCTCCCTTTTGATATCACAAAAAAGAGGAGGGAACAAAAAAACAAGAAATAGAAACTACCAAAATGAATAAAGTACATCACAGAAAAAAATATAAGAAAATAAACTACAAGTAGGATGACCCTTGATCATCCGAAGGAGGTGGTGGTGGTGGCTAAAAAAAGCTAGAAAGTATAACAAACTACTCCCCAAACCAGGCCATGTCCTGGTCATGCTGCTTCTGCTGGTGGGGTACGTACGAATGAAAATGAGCAACATCCTCAGCATGTTGCTGCTCCTGTGCAGCAGCGTAGGTATTGAACCAGGCCTCCCACTAGTCGAACCACTCCACCAGCTGATCCAATTGTGAGTGTTGGCGTAGCGGAGCAAATGTAGGAATAGGTACAGGAGCCGCCGCCTCCTCAGCTTCCTCAGCTTCCTCGTGCCCCAGGTGGAAATGAGTACTATGAAGAACATGGAAAGAGCTATTGGTGTAGAAGGCAGGTTGAAAGTTTGGTGGGGCAGGGTATTGAAGGTTATACTTGGATTCCAGAACTTAGGCTATAATATGTCCTAAGGCAAGGTTTATATTCCTTTTATATCCTGGATCCCTAATGCTAGTGTGGTGCTCAATGTAGCAGAAAATAAGATCCTTAGCACTGAAATTTTGATGGGCCATTATGTAAAAAGTGGTGATCGAGAGGAGTGAAGTAATATAAATACAGTTATCAGCTTTAGGAATAAATGATATATGAAGGACATGTTGGATTGTCCTAGCATCTTTGAGTAAGCTATTAGACTCCCCGACATCATAGGAGATAGTAGTGTTTCTAAGACAGTGATTGACCAGAGCCCAGTCATAATCGAGGTCTTGAGATAAGATGTGAAGCTTGTTTCTAGTGGTGGACAATTGCTGGAGCTCATGATAATCCTTATACGTGATCTCAACATAACACTTATTTACATAAGATTGAAGTGCAGTGAAGGAGGAGTTGATTTGGAGGCTAGAAAAAAAATTAAAAAGTATTTTGGAATTGAAAGGAATGGCAAGAGTAAGAATGAAAGTCAGAGAGAAATGCACAAAAAGGTCAAGAACATGGTAGGAAAGTGTACGTAGATTGACAATCCAGGATAAGGTGATCGTGACTATCTTGTGTCACAGATAGGCAGCTTGGTCAGCCTCCTCAGTGAAATGAGAGTCAAGGTTGGCCCTCAAGGAGCTTCCAGCAGGCATACGGGATTGCTTTCCACCCGCCATAAAAATATGAATTTGAAAGCTTGAAGGAGAGGAATGAAGAAAGGCAAGGTTTGATATGAGAAAAAAAACCAATAAAATTTGCTATTTCTAAAGAAACAGATCGATCATCTAGGATGATCGCATAATTATCTAAGACGATCAAACGCAATTATTGCATCCGAGACAATTGGTCAAAAAAGGTGATTGGATCGTCTAGGATGATCAAACATCATTCGGGATGATAAGATATAGGTGATGGTCCTAAGGAGTCATCCCGAATGACCATTGAAAAAATAGCTCATCCAGGATGATTAAGTGGATCGTCTAGGATGATCGACAATCATGGATCGTACCGGCCGAATATAAAACGTGCAATGACTTTTACCACATGGATCATCCAGGACAAATAGATGTATCATTCAGGATAATCACTAATAATTTAGTATATATTGAGAAGATCATCCAGGATGAAGAGAATCATCCCAGATGATAACAAATAATTGAAGCAGAATACGATCAAATCATCCAAGACGATAATGGATCGTCCAGGACGACCATAAACAGAAAATTCAAATTCACCATCAGATGCAATTTTGAGAATAGATTGAATGTATCGTCCAGGATGATATGAATATTATCTAGGACGATGTACCTAAAAAAATGATATTTTGGAGATGGATGGGGATAATCAGAGAAGGCCCAAAAAAATAGTAAAAAAATAAAAAATTAAATACCAAAAGAGATGATAAAAATGACAAAAATAATAAAAAATAAAAGTTTTTTTTAATCAAAGCACAAATATAATAAATTTTCCATGTGATTGAATTAAAAAATTTGTAAAAATCAATGATTTATCATTGTCAAAATCTAAAAAATGGTAAAACAACCGATCCTGTTTGCCCTTGCTTGGACTTCTCACAGGGCAAACCATCTTTTGAAAACAAAGATCTAACTCACAAAAATGAATTGGATAGCAAAAAGATATCCGTTCGAAACTTGGTTCCACAAAAATATCTTATAGATTAATATACCAAAGTAATTAGTCACAATCTTGAATTTCAAACAGAAGTCCTTCTAAATATCAAGTGACACCTTAATTCTTTTAAGATTTAATGGTTTGAAAGAAAAAGGAAGCTTGTTTTTTGTGGGCTCATTTTTTGCCTCTTGACAATTGATTGGCGCACTTTATGCATCTTTTAATTTTTGATTCACTTTGTGTATATTTTAATTTTTGGCAGTCATTGCGCATCTTTTCATTTTTTTTCTTTTTGGGCTCATTTTATGCCCTTATCATTTTTTACAAGCTTGACCACTTTCAAAACTTTTAAATATTTCTCAGTTGTGAGAATATCTTCCAGATATTAAAGATGAAAAACTCACTCTCTAATATAAGGAAGAGTAAACCACAAAACATAATCAAATTCATATGATAAAAATAATGATAAGATTACAAAAGCTTGAAAGTGATTTAACGACTTTGAACATAATATAAATAAGATAGATTACTGAACAAGATAGAAAAGATCACAATCACAATATCTAGTTATTAATTTGAGAAAGACTTTTGTTTAGAAAGGAAAATTACACCGCTAAATGAAGTTAGAGGAAGGAAAATAATCAATGGTGTTTCTCCCTTTAACTGATTTAGGGATGTCAAATATTGACTACAAATTTTTAAAAAATAAAAATAAGGCATAAAATACTATTTTGGTAGTGACCAAAAATAGAAAAAGAAGAAAAAGAAGAAAGATAAAACAAAAAAATGAAAAATATAAAAAATAGTAACAAATAAAAAGTAAAAAAGGCTAAAAAAAATGAAAATAAGTAGAGAACAACACTAAACAACATAGCATAAAATTCAGAGTTTAGTAAATATCAAGTTCATGCATTTATGTCGATCACACCCAATCTAATCCTTAAGATGCTAAATGTGTCGAAGGCTAGTGCTTTAATAAAGATGTCAACTAGTTGATTCTCAGTTGTCATATGGTATAACTCAATGTCTCCTTTGGTCACATGGTCTCTAATAAAGTGATGTCTTAAGCCAATATGTCTGATCCTTAAATATTGGATAGGATTCTTAGAGATGCAAATGGAACTAGTGTTGTCACATATAATTGAAATTTTACCTATAAGTAATCCTAAATCCAGAATTTATTGCTTCAACCAAAGGACTTGGGCCACACAGCTTCCTAAGGCAATGTACTCAGCTTCAACAGTGAAAAGTGTAAAAGAGTTTTTTTTTCTACTAGACAAGGATACTAAAGACTATCCTATGAATTGGCAAGTACAAGAAGTGTTATTTTTATCCAACTTACTTCCTAAAAAATTAGAATAAGAATATTCTATAATCTCAAAAGAAGTGTTGTACATATGATACCATATTTCTAAGTTTTGGGTCCCTAAGAGATAACTATGGATTCTCTGAATTGTAGTCAGGTGGAAATCTTTAGGATCAGCTTAATCTAGCACAAAGATAAACACTAAACACTATATCAGGATGGCTAGCAGTCAAGTAAAGAAATGATCCAATCATTCCTCTATACTTCTTTTGATCAACCAAATTTCCATTTGAGTCCTTATCCAACTGAACATTGGAAGACATGAGAGTATTTATTATCTTGGCTTTATCCATTTCATATTTCTTCAATATGTCCTTAATGTACTTTGATTGAGTTAAAAAGGTTCAATCATCCAATTATCTTATGCTAAGCCCCAAAAAGTAAGATAACTCTCCCATCATACTCATCTCAAATTCCTTACTCATTATCTTAGAAAAATCATCACATAGCTTTTTATGAAAAGATCCAAAAAGTATATCATCAACATAGATCTGAATAATGAGTAACTCATCTCCTACTTTCCTAAGAAAGAGGGTGGTGTCTACGCTCCCCTTAACAAACTCACTCTCTAGTAGGAATGTACTAAGCCTCTCATACCAAGCTCTGGGTGCCTATTTTAATTCATATAAGGCCTTTTTGAATTTGTAAACATGATTTGGAAATTGAAAACTCTCAAAACTTGGGAGTTGCTCTCCAAACACATCCTCTTTAATCACCCCATTTAAAAATGCACTCTTAACGTCCATTTGGAAAAGCTTAAATCCTTTATAACATGCAAAGGCTAGTAGCACTCTAATGGCTTCTAATCTAGCTACAGGGGCAAAGGTCTCTTCAAAATCAATCCCTTATATTTGGTTGTAACTCTTAGCCACTAATCTCACCATATTCCTAAGCAACACACCATAATCATTCATCTTATTCTTAAAGACCCATTTAGTTCCAACTATATTTTGTCCATTTGGTTTTTCTATAAGCTCCCAAACATCATTCCTAACAAATCTATTTAATTCCTCTTACATGGCTAAAATTCAAAATTTATCAGACAAGGTTTGAATGATGTTGGTGGGTTCAGTCATTGAGATAAAGGCAGAGTGATTCACTTCCTTCCTAAGTTCATACCTAGTTCAAACACCTTCAAAAGGATCTCTTAAGATCTGTTCTTTAGGATGACTCGAGGAATATCTCCATTCTCTAGGCAAAGTGTGTGTAGGTTCTACCCTTTCCTCCAGATTTGCATTTTCTACTCCTTGGGTAATCTCACCTACTCCTTCAGTGTTTTGTGGCTCTACCCTCTTCTCCAAATTATCAACTCCTTGGGTAATCTCTTCAACTTCATCTTCATCCTCAATTCTAGACTTCTTAGGATCAGATTTATCAAACACTACATGAGTAGTCTCCTCAACCACTAATTTCCTCTTATTAAACACCCTAAAGGATTTCCCCACACTTGAATATCCTAAGAACACTCCTTTATCATATTTTGGGTCAAATTTCCCTAAGGGTGACTTCCCATTGTTAAGAATGAAAACCTTATAGCCAAACATATGGAGGTGAGAAAAGCTGGGTGTCCTACCATTAATGATCTCATAAGGTGTCTTATATAATTTAGCTCTAACCTTCACCTTATTCAACACATAATAAGTTATGTTTACCGCTTCAGCTCAAAAGTATTTTGGAAGTGAATACTCAACAAGCATGGATCTAACAACCTCAACTAAGGTCATGTTCTTCCTTTCAGCTATCCTATTCTACTGAGGGGTCTAGGAGCTGAAAAGTTGTGGCTTATCCCTTTATCTTCACAAAAATCTCCAAATCTTTCATTTTCAAACTCTCCCTCATGGTCACTATGGATGGTTAAGATCTCACAACCTAACTTTTTCCGAATCCAAGTGAAGAAGGATCTAAACTCATCAAAAGGCTCACTCTTATGCGACATAAATTTAATATAAGTGAATCTCTAGTAGTCATCAACAATCAAAAATCCATAGACTTTCCCCCTAAGCTGGTAGTGCTAATGGGTCCAATCAAATCCATGTGAAGGACTTCTAAAGTTCTAGAGGTTCTAATGTCCTTAATTGATTGGAAAGAGGAATAGACTTGCTTCCCTAGTTGGCAGGCATCACAGAGGTGGTTTTTAGAAAACTTAAGCATGGGGACACCTCTAACTAGGTCTTTTTGGGTCACTCTCTTAAGGGTTTTCATACTAGCATGACATAATCTTCTATGCCACAATCAAGACTCATTAATAATAATTTTTAAATAAAATGAAGGAGCATATTTAATATTATTTAAATTAAGCATATAAATATTATTAATCTGCTTTCTCTATAAAATAGTATTATTATTCAATCTAATAATATAAGTATTTACCAAAAAATTTATGATGAAGCCCTTATCGCACAGCTGACTGATACTTAGTAAGTTTTATTTTAGTCCATCTACATGTAAAATATTTTTAATCAAATGGTTCTTGAAGTTTTCGATTATATCTGCACCCAACACTTTTTTGGTAGTGTTGTCTTCAAGAGTGACCTTGCCTCCAGCCCTGGCCTCCAGCAAAATGAATTGATTAGCATCTATAGTCATGTGTCATGAGCATCCACTATTCAGGAACCACATGCTCTCATGAGGTTTTTTGTGAGAACAAGCCTACAAAATCATCAAACCTCAGATTTAGGAACCTAAATAAGTTTCAGTTCCTTCTTATGGAAAGAAGAATGTAATGCATGTGTGTTATACTATGAATCATGTAATTTGGGTCTCCACACCCAATGTGTACTAAGGTGAATAGTGCAAGTGTATGAGATGTGTCCTAGCATGACATAAAAAATATCTAACATCGGGAAAAGTATTAACTAATCTACTCAGGTTATAGTGCCTCTTCCTAGGTTTCAAAACTTTTGGCTTTGGGTCAGGATTGAAAAACTATTCAAGTGCGAGTGTATTCTAATTTTTCTCAAGTGTATTAAATTCAGCTTTAAATATTATTTTAGCACTTTCTAAAACAGCATTATCAACTCTCAAATAGTGCTCCCTATGCTCAAATTCATTAATATATATTTTAAAATCATTTTCTAGTGAGATGTGGGATGCTTTTAAAGAATCATGCTCAATGACCAACTCAGAAAGCTTTTTATTTAACTCATCAAGTAATGACATATGATTGCTATCAATTTGAGCGTGATCTTTATGTAGAACTTCATGCTCTTTTTGCAAATTTAAAAACTCTAATTTCAAACTGGCATGCAATTTCTTAAGTTTCATATATGATGCATGAATTTGTTCAAAAACTTCAAGTAATTGACTGTAGGTTAGTTCGCATACCTCTTCTTGGTCAGATTGACCATGATGATCATCCGCCATTAAACACAGATTTGTTCTCCTCTTCGACTTTAGTCTCAGAGGAGTCAGGTGCAGAATCCACCCAGAATGCCTTTGAAATTGCTTCTTATCCTTCCTGAACTTGGGTTTCTCCTCACCCTTCTCCTTGCTTGGGTAAGCCTTAAGTGTAGGACAATCAACTTTAACATATCCCAGCTTCCTATATTCAAAATAAATCATATCAATAGAATTTTAAAATTTTTACTACCCTTACCTTTATTCCACATATGATGGTGCTTTTACTTCTTTATTAGAAAGCTTTTGAATTGCCTAGTGATCGAGGCAACATCATCACTTTTAGACCCAGAAGAATTAGTATCCATATCATTAGCCTTTAGCGCTAGAGTTTTCTCCTTCTTTTTCTCACCTACATCAAGTTGTCTTTGGTTCACTCCTTGCTTATAAGTAATGAGTGATCCAAGTAAGTTATCAATAGAATAAGTATTCAAATCCTTGGATTTAATAATTACAATAATCTTAGCATCAAAGGAAGAAGGCAAGCATCTCAAAATTTTATTCAGTTTTTCATAGTTAGTTAGCTCTCTTCCTAAGGCATACAGTGAGGTGACAATTTGAGTAAACCTAGTATACATGTCAGAAATTGATTCAGTAGGTTTCATATAAAAACGTTCCTAGTCATGCAATAAAATATTTAACATATATTGCTTAACTTCATTTATTCTTTCATAAGTAATACACAATCTATCCCAAATTTATTTACCAGTAGCACAAGTTGAAACACACATGTAATCTTCCAATTTCAAAGCACAAAAAAAATAGTGTAAGTATTTTGCATTAAATTGGGCTAAATCCCTATGATCAAAAGTTCATTAAATAAAAGAAAGTTAGTTTTTATTCCATTAATTTCACATGTCAGAGGTGAATAAACTTCTTTAACAAGCATATATATACGATAATCAATTAATTAAAAAAATATAGACATGTTAGTTTTCCAAAAAATCAAAAGGTATATAATCAAACAAAGGAGGTCGGGTAATATAATATCCTTCCACAGTATTACGATTATCAGAGTTATCTATGGATTGAAATTCAAAAGTTTTCAAAAATAAGATTTTATGAATCCCGCTCTGATATCACTTGAAAGTTCATCAGTGATGTTAAGCCCTTGTGAACTAGCCCGAGGCTAACCAAGAGGGGGGGGGGTGAATTGGTTATTTAAAAAAAATCTTAAAAAAATTGAAATCACAACCAAGCAATCATAATAAAATTAAAGTGCGAAAATTAAATGCAAAAAAGCAGTAAAAAAACGCATAATTTTATTGTGGTTCGATCAACTTGACCTACGTCCACTCCCCGGAGCCTCTCCTCCAAGTATTGCACTAAACTCAGTGACTTTCCTTTTGCTCGCATAGCAAGGTGTAGAAGCCTGTACAAACCTCCTTTTCATAAACCTGGTGAGGTAGAGAACCCAACTCCTCTTACTTCCTCCTGAAGCAGGCAAAGAACCAAATTCCTTTTGCTTCCTCCTGAAGCAGGCAGAGAACCTCAATCAGTTGTGAAAGTAAACCTCTCTTGAACCTCTAAGGAACTAGGGATAATGACTAGAGAAGACAACTCGGATCATCGCTTGGAGTAACATTTATGAAACCCCTCATAAACTCCCCCCCATAAGATCCTCTCTCTCTCTCTCCCTTGCTCTCCCTCTCCTCTTGGCTCCCTCAGGTCAGGACAACAGCAAAAGATCTCTCTTGAGTAGAACGAGAGTGCTTATAAAGAAAGGCTCTAAATTTGCCCTAATTTGTAATTAATTATCAAATATCATCTTATACGATTAGTTCATATTCAGCTCAATCAACCAAGATGATTTGGGAGAGTTTGGACAATTAGAAGGTTTCTTTGTTCAGTTCATCCAGGATGATAGTATATTGTCACGTATGATTAGTACAAGCCATTGGATATCATCTAGAACATCGCCCTGGATGGATGTTTAGATGATGATAAAAATAAGTTGATCGTCCAAGACGATCTCACGATAATATAGGATGATTAGTATAAAAATATCAAATATCATCCAGAACATTACCCTGGATGGATGTCTAGATGATGAAAAAATAACTTGATCATCCAGGCCAATCTCACAATTGTTTAGGATGATTATTCAAAATGTCAAATATCATCCAGAACATCACCCTGAATGCATGTCTGGACGACAAAAAAATAATTAATCATCCAAGATGATTTTGGATCATCCTGGACGATTAGTACAAAATAATACATATCATCCAGAGTATTGTTTAGGTCATCTAGGAGGAAACTAAGGTTTATTTGACTGATCGTCCCGGATGATATGATCGTGCAAATCAAACGTTAAGTGCTCTCCTTAATTACCATATTAATTTAGGCATAATTGTAGTGTATCATTCAGGACGATGTCCAAAAATAAAATATGTCTAAAAGTATTTGGTAATTTAGTGTTTCTATTTTGAGCCTATCGTCCCGGATAATGCTAATATTGTTTAGAACAATTTGCTTAATTGCGGCTGCCTAAACCAGGATGTCCTAATTAGGGTTTCTATTTTTAATTGATCATCTAGGATGATTTTGGATCATCCCAAATAAATATGATAAAAAATAGAAAACTCTAAACAGATAAATTTTTCCCCCGAGTGTATGTGTGCAAGGTTACTTAGCATCAGAACCTATATTGTTACAATTGACATAAGAAATGGTAAAATACACTTGACGTACATTACACACTAACTTAGTCTTAATCTACCTAATCTTGAGCTAACTTGATTTGAAGTTTAATCTTGTGGACCTAAAATA
This sequence comes from Dendrobium nobile, assembly GCA_022539455.1. NCBI lineage: Eukaryota > Viridiplantae > Streptophyta > Magnoliopsida > Asparagales > Orchidaceae > Dendrobium > Dendrobium nobile. The sequence continues at coordinate 21,845,796 of CM039721.1, forward strand.
TTAGTAGACAAGGTAGTCATAGAAAAATAAAAATAATAGAATTGTTTGCTATTATCAAAAGTATATTTCCAGAAATCAGATACGCAATAGCTGGGTCTGACTTTTTGGAGGTTCGCAAATAGGGAGGGGGGAACATAAGCGCTTTGCCATTTCCTGTTGGGTAGAGTTGGGCAAATAAGGAGGGATCAAGAGAGGGAGTACGAGTATCTTTGAATAAAGAAGAGTGAGAGAGAGAGAGAGAGAGTGAGTGAGAGAGAGAGAGAGAGAGAGAGAGAGAGAGAGAGAGAGAGGGAACTTTGGTTTCCTTGGAGCTGTGCAAAACACAGAGAGTAATGAAGGGAGAAGGGGAGGTAGAGGAGTCTCGATTTGATTGTGTCTCATAAAATAGGAAGAGAACCTTAGGAAGAGGTCGTGATGCCCTCTATTAATGCCCACTTTGACAACATCTTCTAAATTATACCATGAGAACCCCGCTTCTACTATGATTTCCCCCATTCATAAAAAAAGGCTTTATGTACCAGATCAAGCTAAAGCCATCTGCATCTATATCAAAAAGGTAAGTCACATGAGTGGAGAATGCTGAATCTATAGATTTCAAATTCTGAGTAAAATAGGACCGTCAAATTTATTTCTTGATTTAGGAATTAGATTCAAATTGCCTAGAAAGTTAATTAAGCCTTAATTAGAATAAAATTTAACCCATTGGGATAAAAAATAGGTTCAAAATAAATCCAATTCAGCTTGATTCAAGTTAGTTTGGGTCCGACTCGACCCACCCAAATTAATTCAATAAAAGTCAAATTCAAATTAATGCCAATTTGGATTGAATTGAGCTCGATGAGGCTCGATGGACTTGATCAAATACACCTGAGAACAATTTATGATAAACTCAAGGTCAACATCAAGCTTTAAACTTTAACCATAAAGAAAAGCTCTCCCCAAGTTAAGTTTGCTGAACTTTGCAAATTTGAAGTCAACCTTTATGGTTGTAGATTTTAGAGCCTATGCACAGTTAGTAATAGCATTAATTAGGAATACATTCTTCCCACTGTAACTTTGACTCTTAGGTCAATTAGTAGAATCTTTTGGATAAAGACTACTAAAACTTATCAAGTCAAATAAGCCTTTTTACTTCTTGTAGTCCCTACTAATGGGTTAATAAAGTGGGGTTCCATTATTACAACCTTTCTTTTGGCTTGTTGAGTAGACAGTACTGTCAGTGACTCAGTCACATCTTGGTTTATTGAGTTGGACCACATCTTTTTTTTATTTTCATGAGCTGTAATTAGACTTTTTGTTGCATATATATATTTTAGAGAATATAATTTTGATGATAGCAAACACTTTTGTTTCTCTACGATTGCCTTGCCTACTAATATTTCAGGTCCACAAGATCAAACTGCAATTTGAACTAGCTCAAGATTGGGTTGACTAGGTTTGAGTCAATTTGTAAACTTTTTGCTTTCTTGAGTCTATTATAAACAATGTAGTTCCTGATGCTAAGTCACCTTGAACACACACACATGGGGAAAACTTTTTATCTGATTTTAGAGTTCTTTATTTTTGGTCACATCATTCAGGATAATCCACAACTAGGCTTGGATGATTAGTTAAAAATAGAAACCCTAATTAGGGTATCCTGGTTAAGGTAACCAACATTAAGCACATCGTCTTGGATGATATTTATATCGGCCAAGACGATAGGCTCAAATTAGATATAATTAACTACCATATATATTTAGGTATTATTTATTTTTGGACATCATCCAGGACATCATCCTGGACAATGAAACACAATTATGCCTAAATTAATTTGGTTATTAAGGAAAGTAATTAAGGTTTGATTACTCAATTAAATCATCCTAGACAAACACAGGATCGGCTGGGATGATCAGTTCAAAAAACCTTAGTTATTCCTGGATGATCAACATCGGTCACCTTCTATTCAGGGCGATGGTCTGGATGATTTTCATGGATTTGAACTACTCGTCCGGGACGATCGTGAGATCGGCCTTGACGATCAAGATATTTTTCCACCGTCCAGACATCCATTCAGTGCGATGTTATGTATGATATTATTCAATTTATATTAATCATACAGGATGATTTATTATTATCCTGGATGATATGAATAAAAACCTTCTGATTATCCCAAACTATCTAGACTGATTGAGTAAAATTTGCACTAATCATCCAAGACAATATTTATATCTTCCTGAACGATAAAGTCAATTTATTTAATTTAAGAGCTATTCCAAAACTCTTCTATTTAAGAGCTCTTGTTCTACCCAAGAGATTATCTTTTGCTGCTGTCATGACCTGAGAGAGCATAGAGGAGAGGGAGAGAAAGAGAGAGGATCTTATGAGGGGGAGTTTATGAGGTGTTTCACAAAAGTTGCTCCAAGCAAGGATCCAAGTCATCTTCTTTAATTATCATCCCTAGTTCTTGGAGATTTGAGAGAGGTCCACTTTAGCAATCGATCAAGGTTCTCTGCCTGTATCAGGAGAAATCAAAAGGAGTTGGGTTCTCTGCCTCACTGGTGTCGATGGAAAGGAGATTTTGTACATGCTTCTCTGCCTTGCTGTGGGAGCAAAAGGAGAGCCATTGAGTTTAGTGCAATACTTAGAAGGCACCTCCGGGGAGTGGATTTAGGTCAAGTTGACCGAACCACTATAAATTTCTGTGTCCTTTACTACTGCTTTTTCCACATTTAATTTTCGCACGTTAAATTTCTTTGTGGTGAATTTTTATTTGATTAAGTTTTTGTTTTTGATTGAAAGATATTTTAAAAATACCAATTCACCCCCCACTTGGATAACTTGGGCTAGTTCATAGGGCCTTAGCATCCCCAACGAACTTTCAAGTGGTATCAGAGCGGATTCATAAAATTGAGTTTTTGAAAACTTTTGAATATTGATCCATGGCTAACTTTAGTAATCGTAATACAACATAAGGATATTCTATTACACGACCACCTTTGTTTGACAATATTCCTTTTTGGAAAACTCGCAGAAGGATATTCCTTTTTGAAAAACTCGCATGTCTACTTTTTTACAATCGATTGACTATCGCATGTGGATGCTTGTTAAAGAAGGTTATACACCTCCTTCTTGTGAAATTAATGGCAATTAAATTGAACTTCCTTCAACTGAATGAACTTTTGATGAAAAAGATTTAGCACAACTTAATGCAAAATGCTTGAACTATTTTTTCTATGCTTTAAAATCTAAAGATTATATGCGTGTTTCAACTTATGCAACTGGTAAAGAAATTTGGGATAGATTGTGTGTAACTTATGAAGGAACCAATGAAGTTAAATAATCTAGGTTAAATATTTTGTTGCATGACTACAAACTTTATGACATGTATACTAGGTTCACTCAAATTGTCATTTCATTTCATGCTTTAGGAAGAAAGCTAACTAATTATGAAAGAGTAGATAAAATTTTGAGATGCTTGCCGTCTTCTTTTGATGCTAAGATCACTACAATTAATGAATCTAAAGATTTAAATACTTATTCTGTTGATAATTTACTTGTATCACTCATTGCTTACGAGCAAGGGGTGAATCAAAGAAATCTTGATGCAAGTGAGAAAAAGAAGGAGAAAACTGTGGCACTAAAGGCCAACAACATGGACACTAATTCTTCTGAATCTGAAAATGATGATGTTGTCTTCATCACTAGGCAATTTAAAAGCTTTTTAAGGAAGAACAACAAGTATCATCAGAAGTGGAAAAGAGGTAAGGATAGCAAAAACTATAAAAGTTCTTCTGATGTTGTTTGCTTTGAATGCAGGAAGCCTGGACATGTTAAAGTTGATTGTCCTACACTTAAGGAGTGCCCAAGCAAGGAGAAGGGTGAGGAGAAAACCAAATACAGGAAGGATAAGAAGTAGTACCGAAAAGCTTTTTGGGTGCATTATGCATCTAACTCATCTGAGAGTGAAGCTGAAGAGGAGATAACAAATTTGTGCTTAATGGGAGATCATCTTGGTCAATTTAATCAAGAAGATATATATAAACCAACCTATGATCAATTACTTGAAATTTATGAGAAAAGTCATGCATTATATAAGAAACTTAAGAAAATGCATGCTAGTTTAAAATTTGAGTTTTTGAATTTGCAAAAAGAGTATGAAAGTTTAAGTAAAGATCACGCTCTACTTGATAGTAATTATATGTCATTACTTGATGAATTTGATGATTTAAATAAAAAGCATTCTGATTTAATTATTGAGCATGATTCTTTGAAAGCATCCTACACCTCCCTTAAATATGATTTTAAGACTTATATTAAAGAATTTAAGCATAAAGAGAACTATTTGAATATTGATAATGCTATTTTAGAAAGTGATAACTTGAGGTTTAAAGCTAAATTGAATACACTTGAGAGAAATTGGAATACATCAACACTTGATCTAAAGCCAAATTCTAAGAAGAGGCATTATAATCCAAACAGATTAGTAAATCCTTTTCCTAGAGTTAGATGTTTCTCTTATGGCATGCTAAGACACATTTCACACACTTGCACTATTCTTCCTAGTACACATTGGGTGTGGAGACTCAAACTGCATGATTCATAGCATAACACACATGCATTGCATTCTTCTTTTCATAAGAAGGGACCCAAACCTATTTGAGTTCCTAAATATGATAGTTAATGATTTTTATAGGTGTGCTCTCACCAAAGAGCTCATGAGAGCATATGGTACTTGGACAGCAGAGGCTCGTGGCTCATAACTATAATAACTTACTACTTAATAAATTCTAAATTGTATGAATATTACTCTGTTGATTTTTATTATTTTCTATTTTAGTTTATTATGTTTGTTGTTAATTTATAGTTGTTTCATCCATGTTATTTTTTTTTCTTGGTTTTCCTTTTTATAACTGAAATGATATTTTGCCTTGTTTTTGGTTTTTTGTAGTCAATGTCTAAACATCCCTAAATCAGTTAAAGGGAGAAACACCGTTGATAGTTTTCCTCCCTCTAACCTCTTTTAGCGTTGTAATTTTCTTTTCTAAATAAAAGTCTATCTCAAATTAACAACTAGACTTTCTAATTGAGATCTTTTCTATCTTGCTACAATAATCTACCTTACATATAATGTTTAAAGTCTTTATATTACTTTGAAGTTCTTTGAAATCATGTTTTTGCATGTATCATATAAATTTGAGTCTATTTTATGGTTTATTCTTCCCTTTATTAGAGAGTGAGTTTTTCTTCTCTAATATCTAGAAGATATACTCACAACTGAGAATATTTAAGAGTTTTAAAAAGGGATCTAGCTTGCAAAAATAAAAATAAAAGTGGCCAATAATACCAAAAACAAAAAATGCGCAATGACGCCAAATTCAAAAATATACATAAAGTGTATCAAAAATCAAAAGATGTGTAAAGTGCGCCTATCAATTGACAAGAGACATAAAATGAGCCCATAAAAAGAAAAGCTTTTCTCTCTTTCAAAACCTTTAAATCTTAGAAGAACTTATGTGTCACTTGATATTTTCAAAGACTTAATTTCAAAATTTTATGATTATGACAAATTACTTTGGTATATTATTCTAAAAGATATTTTTTTGGAACCAAGTTTTGAACGACTCTCTTTTTCTTATCCAATTGGTTTGTTCTGAGTTAGGTACCTTATTTTCAAAAGATGATTTTGTCCTGAGAGAAGTCTGAGCTAGGGTTAGCATGATCGAATATTCTACCATTTTTGAATTTCAACGATGTTAACTCATTGGTCTTACAAGTCCTTAAATTCAATTACTTGGAGAATTTATCATTTTTGTGCCTTTAAAAGAAAATAAAAAAATTATTAATTTTGTTTATTTCATTTTTTGTCTCTTCTATCTTTTTTATTTATCTTTTACTGGTGTTATTGTATTTTTAGGCCTTCTCTGGTCATCTCCATCCATCATCTAATTTTAAACTCTTTTATTGCATCATCCCAGTCAATATTCATATCATCTTGGACAATCGATTCAATTCACTATTATAATTCAATCTGATGGCTAATATATTCTCTCTGTTAATCATCGTCCTGGATGAAACTCTATCATCCTGGATGATCTGATTGTATCCTACTTTGCTTATAATGATCAACCCAAATGATCCTCTTCATCCTGGATGATGTTCTTAAATCTTTGCTCAATTTATGGAAATCAGTCCGTATGATCCATATATTTTTCCTGGAAGATACACATGCCAATACGTTTAAGCTCTTTAAATTCGGCCAGTACGATCAATTATTGATGATCATCCCATACGATCCACCTATTCATCCCGGATGATACACGTGGCAATATTTTAAACATTTTTAAATTTGGTCGGTACGATCCATTATTGTGCATTATCCTAGACTATCCACCTAATTGGTCAGGATGATCTTCTTTTTTAATGGTCATCCAGCTTGACTCCTCAGAATGTTCGCATGTGCTATCATCTCGGACGGTATCTTATTGTCCTGGATGACTTTATCACTTTTCTGACCAATCGGCCTAGATGCAATTATTGCACCCGATTAGCCTGGACAATTCTATGATCATCCTTGACAATCAGGCTAATTCTTTAAAATTTGAGGATTCTAAACATTTCTTCTCACACACTCTTCTTCCATCAATCTTGAACTTCCTATTTCCTTTTGGTTTCTTGATATTGGCCAGTGAAAAGAGATCTCGCCATCCTTCTAAGAGTTCCTCAAGGGTTAATTTTGACCCTCGCTTCACTGAGGTGGATGATCAAGCTGCCTATCAAAGGTACAAAATAGCTAAGATTACTATATCCCAGACTATCAACCCACACATTCTTTCCTATCCTATCCTAGATTTATTTGTGCACACTTCCTTGACCTTCCTTCTTATTCTATTTGTCCCTTTCAACTCCGAGCTTCTTTTTGAATTTTTTGCTAGCCTCCTCATAAATTCTTCTTTCACTGCTCTCGGGTCCTATTTGAATCAACGTCCTGTCAAAATCACATATTAGGACTGTTAAGAGCTGTTGCAACTTTCCACCACAGGGGACAAACTCCATATCCTGTGTTCTGATCCTAGCTATGACTAGGCTCCGGCCAACCATTTTCTCAGAAAGATTAATGCTCACTTTCATGTTGGAGAGTCTAGCACCTTACTCAAAGATACTAGGATAATTCAATATGTCCTTCGCACCTCAATTCTTCCAAAATCTAGTGATTGTGTTCATATCACTACTCTTCTTTCGATCACAACTTTTTACATTTTGGCTCATCGTGAATTCAATGCCCTTAATCTAATTTTTTGCTACATTAAGCATATGACTACTATTTAAGATCCAGGACATAGGAGGAAGCCCAATCTTGCCCTAAGACATATCATTGCCTATGTCTTAGAATTAAAATAAAACCTCTAATATCCTACCCCACCAAATTTTTAGCCTGCCTTCTACTCAAATAACTCCTTCGACATTCTTCACAATGCTCATCTCCACCCGAGGCACGAGGAAGTCGAGGGAGCTGAGGAGGAGGAAGCTCCTGCACTTGTTCCTGCACCTACTCTGCTCCACCAACACTCTCAACTAGATCAGCTGGTGGAGTAATTCAAACAGTGGGAGACTCGCTTCGAGACGTACATCGCTGCACAGGAGCAGCAACATGCAGAGGATGTTGCTCGCTTTGACACTTATATAGCCCACTAGCAGCACCAGCACGACCAGGATAGCTTGGGGAGTATTTTGCGACTCTTTCTAGTTACTTTTATCGACATCCACCGCCACCATCTCCTCCTTCAGATGATCAGGGGCCATCTTTCTTTTAGTTTGCTTGTTTTTTTATGATAATGTTTTACTTCTATTAAGTAGTTTGTATTATTTTTTTTTCTTTTTCCCGCCTTTTTATGATGTCAAAAAGGGGTGTAGATGTACTAGTTTGTACTATTCTAGTATGTTCTAGTTTGTTATGTTTTTATGTTAGATAGTTGAACTATTTCAACTGTGTTTGTTTCTTTACCTATTTCCATTAAAATTACTTTGAATTGTTTTAATTATTTTTTTTTGTGTTTGTCATCATCAAAAAGGGTGAGATTATTGCGAATCTATTTTTCTGAGAATATAATTTTGATGATAGCAAACACTTATGTTTCTCTACGACTACCTTGTCTACTAACATTTTAGGTCCATAAGATCAAACTGCAATTTGAACTAGCTCAAGATTGGGTAGACTGTGTCTGAGTCAGCTTGTAAACTTTTTTCTTTCTTTTGTCTACTATAAATGATGTGGTTCCTAATGCTAAGTAATCTTGCACACACACACACACATAGGGGAAAATTTCTATCTAATTTTAAAGTTCTTTATTTTTAGTCACATCATCCAGGATGATCCACAAATCATCATGGACAATTAGTTAAAAATAAAAACCCTAATTAAGACATCCTAGTTAAGGCAGCCATCATTAAGAGCATCGTCCTGTATGATATTCATATCATCCAGGATGATAGGCTCGCCAAATCTATTTAGTTATTATTTATTTTTGGACATCATCCAAGATATCGTCCTGAATGATGAAACATAATTATGCCTAAATTAATCTGGTTTTATGAAAAGCAATTAAGGTTTGATTACTCGATCAAAATGTTTTGAATATTTGCAGGATCTGCCAGGATGATCAGTTCAAAAAACCTTAGTTGTTCCTAGATGATCAACATCAGCCACCTTCTATTCAGGGCAATGGTCTAGACAATTTTCACGAATTTGAACTAATCATCTAGGACGATCGTGAGATTGACCTGGACGATCAAGCTATTTTTCCACCTTCCAGACATCCATTCAGTACGATGTTCTGGATGGGATTATTTGATTTATACTAATCATACAGGACGATTTATTATCGTCCTGGATGATATGAACAAAAATCTTCTGATCGTCCCAAATTGCCATGGCTGATTGAGCAAAATTTGCACTGATCATCTAGGATAACAAAGTCAGTTTGTTTAAGTTAAGAGCTATTTTAAAACTCTTCTATTTAAGAGCTCTTGTTCTACCCAAGAGATCATCTTTTGTTACTATCTTGACTTGAGAGAGCCTAGAGGAGAGGGAGAGAAAGGGAGAGAGAGAGAGGATCTTGTGAGGGGGAGTTTGTGAGGGGTTTCACAAAATTTGCTCCAATAAAGGATCCAAGTCTTCTTCTCTGATCGCCATCCCTTATTCTTCGAGGTTCGAGAGAGGTCCACTTTAATAATCGAACAAGGTTCTCTGCCTACTTCAGGAGGAAGCAAAAGGAGTTGGGTTCTCTGCCTCACTATTATCGGTGGAAAGGAGGTTTTGTACAGGCTTCTCTGCCTTGCTGTGGGAGCAAAAGGAGAGTCACTGAGTTTAGTGCAGTACTTGGAGAGCTCCTCCAGGGAGTGGACATAGGTCGAGTTGACCGAACCACTATAAATTTCTATGTCCTTTACTACTTCTTTTTTCGCATTTAATTTTTGCGAGTTAAATTTCTTTGTGGTGAATTTTGGTTTGCTTGAGTTTTTGTTTTTGATTGAAAGATTTTTTAAAAATACCAATTCACCACCCCCCCCCCCCCCCCCCCCCGCAACCTCTTGGTTAGCTTGGGCTAGTTCAGAAGGGCTTAACATCCCTAACGAACTTTCACTTTCATTAATGTATTCTTTTCAATATAGTAATGAATGGGCTTTGACCCTCAATTCCCAAAAAAAAAAAATTGTCTTATAACTATTTGTGCCAATTTAATGTTCAAGCAATAAATTTATAAACTTAATTATGGGAATCTTGATATTTGAACATTGCTACCTATGTTTCTTATATTCAATGTGTTAGATTGATCGACACTAAGCTGTAACAATTGGACAAATTCAAAATATCTTCAGCTTAATTATTCTCAAAGAGAAAAAGAGACCTATGGATATGTATCAACCTTAAATTAGAGATTATGTGCATTAAGTGGGTTATAATGATGACATTGATAGTGGTGCACTTCATCTAAATACCCAATGATAATACATATCACAACAAGCTAACATAGTTAATGTTTTCACATATAATTCATTATGTTATTCCAAATTCTATGTTTTCTTATAAGCCTCTCCACAATAAAGTTCATCTGTTAAGAAGGAATTATTTAGTGATGAAATTCCTAGTGTGGAGCACTAATTAAAAAAAGGGATTAAAATGAGTGTAAGGTAAATATAGCATGTAAGAACAAGCTACATATAAAAGGTTGAATCAAAACAACATTGCTCACCAAAAATAGAACAAGAAAAATAGATTTTGAAACTAAAAAAATTTAGAGAACATAATAATCTGGACTCAAAATGAGCTAAAAGATTGAGACACATAATTCAATGACTCCCTTGTTTCTGAGACAACCATCCAAGGAGAAGGCCTAAGTGATGCCTTAGAATTTAATTTAGAAGAATTTTTTATTTATCTTTTAACAAATAATACCAGATCTATCTAACTTCATTTCAGAAATAATAGCATAAATAAATTTTAGAATTCAAAATATCTATATGTACATCTATATTCATTTCCAAAAAAATTATATATACTACTCATGATCTATACAATCGTATAATAACTACTCTATCTCAAGTACAAAATAATAACTAAAATAAAATTTACATGATTATAGGATAGTACAATAGAGAAATCAGTAAAATAATATAGTATTGAATCACAAAAGAAATCATCGTATCAATACTACAATCAATAGAAAAATCATTAAAAACACTACAGGAAAAATGGCAAATACCGGCGGTTTTCACCGGCGGTTTATAGACCGTCGGTATTACCGACGGCTCAGCCGGCGGTTAAGCCGTCGGACTCTAACGACGGCCAAATCGGCGACTTAGCTACGATACACCGCCGGTATTACCGATGGTCTATAAACCACCGGTAAACCGCCGGATATCAACATGAACCGCCGGTTATCCGGCGGTCTAAACCGCCGGTGATAAGTGGTTTTGTTCCGGTGGTCCCGACCGCCGGAAAACCGTCGGATATCAACGTGAACCGGCGGTCTACACCGCCGGTGATAAGTGATTTTGTTCTGGCGGTCTAGACCGCCGGTAAAAGCCCTAATACGAGCCCCCTCGCTCCGCTCATTTCATTTTCACTCTTTCCTTCTCTCTCTCGGTTGCTATTGAGGGCAGTTCATACACCTCTGCATTTCATGATCCAAGTGGAGCTGAAGAATCTGTAAGTGAGAGGGTTGCAGCACTTACTAGAGAGATTGAAGAGATGAAAAGGGTTCAAGCTAGAGAGATTGAAGAAATGAGGAAGGTTCAGAATGAAATGCAAGCAGAGTTGCAATCCTATAGAGCTGGAAAACAAAGGAAGAAGGACTAAAAGGAGCAACCATCTGCAGACAGTGAGGATACCGATGATGATTAGATGTTTATTATGTTTGATGAATGTATTAATTAGAACTTGTGAACTTCTGAACTTGTGATTGTAGCATTATCATGAACTATCTTGTGAATTTGTGATTGTAATGTTGTGATGAATTTTTGATTTTGTTTGTATTTTCTGGTTGTGATGAATATAGCGGCGTGTTGCCCAACATATATATGCTTTTTCTGCAGGTTTAGACTTTAGGGTGAACCTCCCTCAAATAGAGGGGATGCTGTCAATTTTTTTTTTCAGGTGCTACAGGTTTCCGGCGGCTAACCGGCGGTTTAGCCGCCGGAAACTACGATACCGGACGGACAAGATAAAGCCGCCGGTTATATTATTAAACCGCCGGTAAGTACCGGCGGTTTACCGACGGCCGCCGGCGGTTATACGATGGACGCCCGACGGTTTAAACCATCGGTAAGACCGACGGCTATAACCGCCGTCCACCGCCGGTACTTTACCGGCGGTCTAACGGCGCCGTCCGGCGGTCTAATGAACCAGACGACGCCAGGTTTAACCGCCGGAAAACCGCCGGCAATACCGGCGGCCGAACCGCCGGCAGACCGACGGTTAAAATTCCGGTGGTCACCGGCGGTATTGGCCGCCGGAAAACCGCCGGTAAAAAGCCGTCGGAAATGGTTTCCTACGCCATTTTTTCCGGCGGTTCACAAACCGCCGTTAGACCGCCGGTAACTTTAAAAACCGCCGGTAAATCTACACTAACCGCCGGAAAAAACCGCCGGTTTTCAACGTTTTTCCTGTAGTGAAATATCAAATTTAAATATTGATAAAGTTGTTGAAATCAAATTAATATAGTAAAATCATATATGAGTTCTCACAATCTATCAAGTTATTCTATATCACTATTAAATCAATATCTTAATCACATAATATATATATATATATATATATAATTAATGAATATATTATGCTTTTTGTATCAATAAATTAGTAGCAATGTTTATATAAAATCCATACAATAATATGAATATGGCCTCAAAAATTTTCATTTCAAAAGTTACACTAAGCAAAATAAGATTTCTGCCTATTAGAATATTTTTTAGAATTGTATCAGTGTCAATGAATGGTTGGCTTATTAAATAGAGTCGTCACTCTTTGCTCATTGACACAGTAATCATCTTCTTATAAATCCCAATTAGTGTATCATGTGAATCAATTGAGGATAATACTAAATCATATATTTAAAGGAATGCTCATTGTCTCACCATCTTATACATGTCAATCAGTCTCCAATCAAAAAGTTAACTAGTCTTTATTTGTCTTTAACACACACATTATTATTACACTACTATAAAAGAACTATAATCAGTAGAGAAATCATATAAAACATTAAATCAAAATATAGATAAAGGCTATTAAAATTAAATCAATATAGTAAAATTATATATAAGTGTATACATGCTATCAAATTATTCTATATAAGTATTAAATTTTTATTTTAATCATATATTCAATATTTCATGTATATCACTTGCTCAATGAATATATCATGTTTTTTGTATAAATAAATCAATAATAATGTTAATAATAAATCCATATAGTAATATGAATAATACTTCAATAACATTCATTTATGTAGTCACAATAAATAAGTAAGAATTTTGGCTATCATAGAGTTTTTCAATATTGTATCAGTATCACTAAACTATTGGCTTAGTAAATAAAGTCATCACTCTTTTCCCATTGACACAACAATCATATTCTTATAATTTTCAATCAGTGTATAATTCAAAATCAATCTAGGATAACACCAAAACATATATTAAAAGAAAACCCCATCAACCCACCATCCCGTACATGTCAATCAGTCTATAACCAATAGGTCTATCAGTCTTTACTTATTTTTTATGTGCATATTATTATCATAATACTATAATAGAACTCAGTCAATAGAGAAATAATACAATTCATTAAATTAAAATATTGATAAATGCTTTCAAAATCAAATTAATGTAGTAAAATCACATATAAGTGTACACATCCTATCAAGTTATTCTATATTAGTATTAAATCAATATATTAATCACATGCTTAATATATCATGTTTATTTAGTGCTCAATGAGTATATCATGCTTTTTATCTCAATAAATCAGTAACAATATTAATAATAAATCAATAAAATAATATGAAGAATGCCACAATAATATTTATTTTATTAGTCACACTAAATAAGTAAGAATTATGACAATCACAGAGTTTTTTAGTATCATATCAATTTTACTAAATTGTTGGTTCAATAAACTGAGTTGTCACTCTTTGTCTGTCACCACAATAAAAATCTCCTTATAATTCTCAATAAGTATATCACATGAATCAATCGATAAAAATACCATATCACATATTTAAAGGAAAGTTCATTGGCCCACCATTCTATAGAGATCAATCAGTCTCTAACTAAAAGGTCAACAAGTCTTTACTTATCTTTTACATATATTATTATCACATTACTATAACATTAATCTCAATCAAATATCCACATTCTTTTTTAATATATTATAGTAAATAAAATATAATTGAGATTAATTAAGAAAGTAAAAAACTGTCCTAACAATAGACAACAAAAATCATACCAAAAAAAATACACATTTTTTAAAATTTACCAAATTATCATATATTACATAAAATAACATTTTGAATCTTTAGTTGAACAAAATCAATATTTTTAAACTTCAAAATAATTTTTTGAGTGGGAAAAATTATTGTATTTTCAAAATCAACCAATAAAAGAATTTAAATAAATACTCAAAATATTCTTAATCTCAATCTCTGATATATAAAAAGTTTCACAATGAAAATTTTACCATCCATCTAGAGAGAGAAGTTTTGGTTTTCTCTAGAGATAGAATTTGGAAAATTTTCAAATTTCCATTGAGGATTCTTCGGCAGGTTTCTTGATGGCGATTTATGTTCGCCAGACAACCTTTGGGGGGGGGGGGGGAGGGGTCCTTGTGATGCTCAATGTCCATCCTCCGATGGTGCGATGATACCTGCTAATTCATTACTATCTTTTGGTGATGGAGCGTTAGGCATTGGCTTAAATCTTTTTGCTCATGAGGCGAGATTAGATGAAGAATGGCAAAGCGTTGGTGATAAATGAAGGTGGCCTTTTATTGACGAAGAAGATTGTACCAGATATTAGAAAGGGAAAAGAAATTATGATTGATAACATTTTTAAATTTCATAAGCCTATTCCCAGGTCTGTGGAGACTATTCAAAATGTTGAATCGATGTTGTCTTCCTCTGATTATATTAAGGAAGAAAACAACTATTTCATGCTATCGGAGGATAGAAATATAATTCAATTCAAAAATTTTGATTCTTTGGAGAAGGTAATTCGTGGAAATATTATTTTTGTTGACAAGGAGTTTAATGACCAAAATGGTAATTCTACCATGAATGTGCTTTAGGATTCTGGGAGTTTATATATAAGGAATGCAGCTGGTGATTTAAATTTTGTTTGGCTCTATGAATTGGGAGAACAGAATACATGTCATATTAGTGATGAATTGGCATTAAAGCCTAAAGAATTTAGCAGTAATAATTTGATTAATACTTGGAAGAAGAAAAATAATATCCGAGTAACTAATTTGGATTATGGGCAACGTATTTCTGAAGATGGCTCAACGGTGAGGTTGCATTTGAATAATAAAGAGGAGAATGCAAAGAAACTTCAAAATGCTTTAGTCATTAAAGTATTCAGTGAAAACATCCCTATCCATGTAATAAGTGGTGAGTTTAGAAGACAGTGGGCACAGTTTGGCAAATTCCATCTTACTATTCTTAGTAATGGTTGGATATTATGTGCTTTTAATGATGAGCAAGATTTGGAGTCAAACCTTAACAATGGACCTTGGTATGTTAAAGGGCATATTATTGGTATGGAAAAATGGTCACCAATGTTTTCTCCTTCATCTTTGAAAGGGTTATCAGCTCCAGTTTGGATTAGAATGCCTAACCTTTCACTCTAGTGTTGGGATGACATAAATGTGTGTATGATTGCTTTGAAGGTTGGTATCCCATATTTGATTGATGGGAACATGTTTCAATGGAGTTTATGAGAGTTTGCTCGAATTTGTGTTTGTATTAAGCTAGAAAATATGCTTCTTCTTGGTGTATGGGTAGAGGGGATCTCGAGCAAATTTTTTCAAAAAATAAAGTATGAAAGAATACCTTCTTTATGCTTTAACTGTGGTAAAGTCAGACATGAGAAGAATCATTGTATAGAATTGAGGTTGACTTTTGTGCCAGGGAGTTCCATAAAACCAATGAACATTGTAGCAAGTGAAGTTTCTCCTTTGGGTTCAAAGATAAATACTAGTTGCAAGGAGAATGGGGTTGCTTATGGTGATGAAAAATGCTATGGATCTTGGGTCCATGTAAATTATGGAAAACATAAAAAAAAATTCAAAAAGTCGGCAACTTGGAGACCTATGGTGTGTGATTCTAATCTCAACATAATGAAGAAGACAGTTAGATTTGACAAGAATTGGCTGTTGTGGATGTGCCCTGTGAACAAACTATGGAGGATGAGCAAACTGTGGTAGTTGGTGCTGTTGAAGATATGGTTTCCCCCTCAAAGGTAGTAATTAAAGTTTTGTTAAATGGCCTAGACCAACCTCATAATTCTATTTTGGAAACAGGTATGGTTTCTAAAATCTATGTATTCCTTCTAACTTGAATAAGTTTAATATATTAAGCAAGTTGCGAGAAGAGGGTGAGATCTTTCATGAAAAGGAAGATGGAGTGTCTTCTCTGGTGCTTGATAAAGGAGAAGTAAATGTAGCTTCTCCAGAAGTTGTAGGTGGTATGAAAATAGAATCTAAAAAGAAGGATGAGAATTCTTCTTGTGTTAAAAAGAAACTTGCAAAAGAACTTAGAGGTTTGGGCCCTATAAAATCATCTCTTAAAAGTAGGAAGTTGGATGGAAGATAAGGTGGAGACTCCTTCACCTTTTTGGAATTGTAGAGGAGCTAGGAAGAAGCAAGCTTCTCTTTATCTAAAAGAATTTATTAGGGAGCATGGGTTTTTTTATTGGTTTATAAGAAACCAAGTTATCTTCCTTGGATTGAAGGGATGTTGATGAGTTGATTGGTGTATTGGGACTACAATCATGTTCCAGCTGATGGTTTGTCTGGAGGTATTATTGTTATGTGGAAATCATCTATTTCTTCATTTTCTATTTTAGGTGCTTCTCACCAAGTGGTGACTGGCAAACTGAAGTTGACTAACAGAGATTCTTGGAGGGTCTCTGCATTTTATGGGACTAAAGATGTCTTCAAGAGAAGGGAGCTGTGGATAAATTTGTAGGCTTTCTCTTCTAAAGAGGTTCCTATGGTTGTTGGGGGTGATTTTAATTATTTATTATCTAAAGAAGATAAGAGAGCTAGCAAGAGATTTATTTTTTCTCAAGGTTCAAAGGATAAGAAATCCTTTGTAATCAACAATAATCTTCATGAAGTTGGAATTATTGGACACAAATTTACTTGGTGTAATAACAAGACTTGTGGGGCTTAAATTCTGGAAAGATTGGACGGGTGCTTTTTGAATTCAACTGCTATAAATTCCTATCAATGGTTGGTGGTCTGGCATTTTGCAAGAATAGTTTCAGGCCATTGTCTGGTATTATTGAATCTTATAGAGATGAAGCCTGTGACTAAGAGAATTATTAAATTTGAAGATGTTTAGGCTTCTTTTCCAGCCTCTTTTGGTGTAATTAAGAATTTTTGGAGTAAAAAGGTAAAGGGGAATTGCTCTGAAATTCTTAATACTAATTGTAGAAGAGCTATGAAGTCTTTTTTTTTTTTTAAGTAAGGCCAAGTTGAAGAACTTTTCTCTCTTAAAAGATTATCTTTTTTTTTTCTTTTTTTTTGAAGAAAAAAAGCCGGAGCTTCTATATTAAAAAGCAATAATAAAGAGTAACTACAAAGATGATTCCTCCTTCAAAGTATTGAAGAATGAAGGAGGAACCTTATTTAGAGAAAATTCATCCCAATTAAAGCTACTAAATAAAGCATAGTTAGCACATAAGTTTGCTAACTTATTATTCTCACGGCCTATGCAATTAAAAATAACAAAATTGAAATTCATAAGAAAATCCATACCATCTTCCTTATGCACTCCTTTTTTCCAAGATCTTTGTAGAAAAGATCTGATATTTGAGTTGTCCCCTTCTATAATAATGCCTTTATATTTGAACATCCAGTCCTTGATTTCCTCCTTTAAGGAAAGTATTGCTAGCAATTCCAGTTGAGCTATGTCCCAATGTATGCAAGATCTTCCATAAGAATAAAGGAATCTCCCTTTACAGTCTCGGAAAACTACTGCAATCCCTGCTTTATAGGAAGAAAGTAGAGATGCATCTACATTCACCTTTAGCCATTTGGGTGGAGGAGGATGCCAATTATTGGACATCCTTAATGACTGGTTAGCATCCCAAATGCCCAAATTAAAGTGACTAGAACAATAAGAGACCGAAGCCTGGTAAATAGCATTAGAAGCTATATAACTTGAACTTTCTTCCACACCTTCATGTATGAACTTGTTTTAAAAGAGATTTTCGAACTACAATTGAAGGAATCAGATGTGGGATTTCTCTCGGATGCTGAGAGCTAGCTACTCAAGGTGAAGATATCAGAACTAAATGTTACTTTAGCTAGATTGAACACATGGTGGAGACAATGTGCTAAGGTCAAATGGATGATGGAGGGAGACACTAATTCAAAGTTTTTCAATCTTTTGCCAGTGCTAGGAAGAACTCTAATTGGATATTCAAGGAGCAGGATGATAATGGTTCATTGGTGGAAGACCAAAATTAGATTGAAGATATTTTTAAATGTTATTTTAATGGGAAATGGAAGGATAAATGCTGTGTTCTGGAAGGATGGCCATCTCCTTTAAAATCTTTGAATGATTCTGATAAAAGGAAGCTGAGTAGAGTAGTTTCTTGGGATGAAGTGGAGGAAGTTGTCTCTCAATCTGCTAGGAACATTGCCCCGGGATTAGATGGAATAACTTATTCCTTTTTCAAAGCATACTGGGGAATTGTTAAAACAGATCTCTGGAATCCAGATATCCAATTCTTTAAATCTGGTAATATGAATATGGAAATGAAGGAAACATAGATTGTGCTTATTCCTAAAGTACTCAACCCATTAAATCCTGCGAGTTATAGACATATCAGCCTATGCAAGACCATGTACAAGGTGGTGACCAGGGTAATTTTGAATAGATTGGTAGTTATTTTGCCAAAATTGATTTAAGAAGAACAAGCGACATTTCTTAAAGGGAGATTGATGTCAGAACATGTGCTGGTTTCTCAAGAAAGGTTTCACAAATGCAAATTTTCTAAAGCCTCGAAGGGATTAGTCTCTTTCAAGATATGGAACAAGCTTATGATTGTATGTGTTGGGATACTTTAAGAAAGGTTTTAGATTACTTTGGATTTCATTTGATTTTCTCAAAACTTATTATGGAATGTGTAGAGAATCCAAGGTTCTCATGGATAATTAATGGCAATTCCCCCATGTGGATCAACGACAAGAGTGAATTTCGTCAAGGTTGTCCTTTATCAGCTTACCTTTTCATTCTTTGCTCTCAACTTCTTTCCAATGTTTTTTTTTTTCAAAGAGGCTATTCCATTGGTATTCATACTTGTCCTAATGGTCCAAGGATTTCTCATTTATTGAATGCAGATGATATGATTATCTTTTCAGAAGCTAATACTAAAGTGGTGAAGGAAGTCAAAGGAATTCTATCATATTTCTATAATTGGACAGGGCAAAAGATAAATGTGAATAAATCTGTAATTATGTTTGGTAAATTTTTAAAGAGAAGAAGGAAGAAGGCTATAACTAGTATTATGGGGTTCAAGGAAGTTAAAGAGTTCAGCTATCTTGGCATGAAAGTGGTGTTGAGTAGATTGGTTGGATCCGACTTCCAAAGCATAATGGACAAAGCTTTAAAGATGTTGAATATTTGGGGAAGTAAATTCTTATCTTTGGCAAGGAAAATCACTTTTGTAATAGCAGTTTTGTTGTCTTATCCGAATTTCCATTCTACACATTCTCTTATTCCTAATATTGTTCTAAAGGTGATTGATAAGTTGTGTAGAAGTTTTATTTGGAATAAATGGGATGGAAGATTGGTACTTTATTATGTTGGTTGGGATGCGTTATGTAAGCCAATTGAATGGGGGAGATGTGGATTACACTCATGTGTTAGCAAAGTGGGTCTTTTAAGGACCAAGTTGGCCTGGAGATTTCTTCAAGACAGAAATTATTAGCTCCATAAATTCCTTGAACCTAAATACGGTGCTCAGTTTGTTCATGTTGGATCTATGAAGGGAAGCTCTGCTGCTTGGAAGATCATTACTAAGGAAAGTAAATGTCTTAAATCAATTATAAGATGGAATAGTGTTGATGGTTGGTTATAAATATTTTCAATGATGTCTGGATTTGGGATAAAAGTATCAATAGATGGCCTACGTTTGTGAATACCTCAGGAGATGAAAAGCTAACAGTTGACAAGCTTATGTTGGACGAAACCTAGAATTTATTTATACTTTGAAATCTGTTTGGAGATGAACTTGTGAATGTAATTTGTCAAATTCAAATTATGACGAATTTGGAGCAAGACGGAATGGAACTCATTCATATGCATTCTGGAAGGTCTCTATCCTTATTAGTTATGGAAGTTGTATTGCAAAATCAACATAGCATGACTTATTGGAAGTGGATTAAGAAAGTTAAATTGATGCCACGAGTGGAGGCATTCTGGTGGTGTTTGTACAGCAATACAATTCCAAAAAATCATTTCTTGTATTGTAGAAGATTGTAAGAAAATTTTGCATGTCCAAGAGGATGTGATGTCATAGAAGATATATATCATGTAACAACTAATTGCGGAAAGCTGATTGAAGTCATTCATGAATAGTTGGGGATTTGAAATACCTTCATTTCTAAACTTTGAAGATTACTGTCAATGGTTAAGCTGAAGCTCAAATGGTAATATGTTCTTAACTAACTTGTTCTGTAATTCTACTTATTTATCCATAAAGATTATATAGAAAGCTTCATGATGATTGCTGTTTAAGCTTTATCTCGGTCTTCATTTTCTACATCTTATGGTAATATAGGCTCAGGCCACTAGGGTGTTAATCAGTCATTTAGACTGTTAAATCATTGGCATCCTCCTCCACCTAACTGGATCAAGTTGAACGTTGACACTTCATTATTATCTTCTTACAGGGCTGGTATTGGTGGGGTATTCTGACATAGTCAAGGCAAATTTTTTATGGCTTTTGGGAAAAAGTGCGTCCACTGGGATATTTCTTAGCTGGAGCTATCATCAATTCATTTGTTAAAAGATGTTGTCAAGGAATGGATGTTGTTATACAAGGGGATTATCATTGAAGGTAATAATTCAAATATTATTCAGTTTCTTCAACAAGCTTTTAGGAAAGGAGGACAAGTGATGGAAAATTTTGTATTTTTGAAAGAGTTCAATAATGTTATTTTCAATTGTGTTGATAGAAATAGCAATAAGTTAGCGGATCTTTGTGCTAACTATGCTATCTTTAGTGATTTTCTTTGGGAAGACATTAGCCTTAATAAGGTTACTCCTTCTTTTCTTAATTTGTTAAAGGAGGAGTTGGAAATATTTTCTAGGTTATATTTGGTTTTCTTTTTTAGTTAAATGCAATGATTATTATTTCTTTTTTTAAAAAAATTAAAAATTTTACCAATACAAAATTATCGTCATTTTTCGGTAACAAAAATTCAAAATTGATATGAAAAATACTAAAAAAAAGAAAATTTTATTTAAATTAAAAATAAGATTTAGGTTCCTCACAGTGAAACGAGTAAATTTTATAACTAGGTTGACTGACCAAAATCACACTATAACCTCTAAATCTAAGCTTAATTTTCTCTCTCCTCGATTTTTCTCATCATTCTCCCTAATTATTTCTTTGTTGTAAAAAAAGAAGAAATGAGAAAGGGCTTAATACTTTAAGTTAGTGGTTGAAAATATTTTACTAAAAAATAATAATATAATATAAATTTAATAAAATTTTCCAGCATAAAATTTATATAAATCTTTTAAGGACTTAATAAAATTATAAAAAATAACTATAAAATAAATCATTTTATGTAGAAAAAATTGGTGATATCGATTTGCAAAACAAACACTTGATGATCTCAAAATTTGCACTTATACTGATAGGCTTCAATTTCTTAAGGATTTTCACCAATACACAAAAATTACAAAAAAAAATCATGTAAGTAAATCATTATATTATATATCTTATGACGAAGATGATTTTCAAATTTGAGTTATAATGACTCATGAAAAATTTATTTTTATGAAGGTTATTACAGTCTGACTACGATGACAGTCCTCCATGGGAAACAGACTAACAAAAAAAATCTTCAATACGATGAGCATTCATCATTATCCAACAAAAATTAACCAAAACTCCAAAAATCCAACTAAAAGCTACTGTAAACACAATAATAGAAGAAGTAAATGGCATCCTGAACTTGAAGCCAATTCCAAATAATTGAATAGAGGAAGTCAAACATACCAAAAGAGAGAAATTTTGTCTAACATAATAGAAGCAATAAATCCTCTTGGTTTTTTCAATTGACAGATTTGACATGGACAACCTTTTATATAAAACATAGCTATAGTAGAAGTGGTGTTGATGTGGGAACTAAAACACCATTTATGTACCCTCCAAATATGATACAGAGAGCTACAAACCATTAAATAAAGGAAATTTTTATGAACTTGGTTAAAACATGTGGAGTCAAAGATGGAACAAGAAATATACGAAAGATTAAGCCTCAATAGGAAACCACTTAGCAAAGGAAAAAATCAAACCAATGATAGAAAAAGACATATTACATTCAAGAAATAGATGAATAATAGATTCAACATGAGAGCAGCATAGCCCACAACTCAGAATAGTGTCAATCCATCTCATAGCTAATACATTTGCAATTTAAGGACACTAGGAAGATAAATGCATGTATAGAAAGAGTACTTCAGGGAGTTTCATTTGTATTATAGAAATCTAAACCAACTAGGCTGTTGCAGCCCAACATGAATATCCTCAAAAATTTTCCAAAAGGAAAACTTATCAAAACCATTCCAATTTAAGGCACATATGGCATTTGTGTTGATAAGAATTGCCAAAATATCAGATTAAATATTGTCAGGGAGACCCACCGGGAGAAACTAATTATTCTCACATATGATGTAATTCAACAACCCATGATTATAATGAAATAAAGCACGAGAAAAAGAGTCCAACATATCCATGTGAAAGCTAATCGAGCATCAGTGATCCTAGAAGAGGGACACTAGACCTTGGGAGGTGATGTTAAAAGAAAATTCACACTTGAAAATTGCAGCCACTCTGCAAATAGTTTTCTAAAATATTATAATTTTCTTAATCGATATTTTCCAAGGAGAGTGATATTTCTAGCAACACCAACCAGCTAATAAATTGTTAGAATTGTATATTCTACCAACAAGAGAGCAACAAATGGCATCACATAGGTTACTAATAAATGGAATGCCCAACCCCTCAAATTTTTTGGGGAGACTAGTGTTCTTCCAAGAAGTATGGTGAAGTTTCTTGGAATTAATATCCCCATGATATAAAAAATTAACACATAGCTTCTCCAAAAATTTAATACAAGACTTAGGAAATATGGCACCTCTTATCAAATAAAAATATAATTAAAAATAGAAAATTTCAAGAATTGAAGTCTCCTTACAAATGATAATAACTTAGCTTTCCAACCTTCCAACATAGCAAAACCTTTTTGCATGCATTAACGACTCAAAATTACAGATATGATGTCTCTTAAAGGAAACAAATATCCCCAAATAGGTGAAAACATTTCTAACAACCCGAATATTAGTAATGGTAGCAATGTTGAAACTTGTTCACTATGAATTAGGTTGTTAAACCTAAGTTTATGTCCCAGTGGCAATCCAAGAGGGGGGGTGAATTGGTATTTAAAAATTTTACTCTCTTTTAAAATTTAAAACTGAGAATTTAAATTTAGTGAATTTTATGGAAAAAGTTTTTCAACCACAATTTTGAAACAGTAAAATAGAAAAATAAAAAGAAGTGAAAAAATAAAAGACACGAGATTTATAGTGGTTCGGTCAAACTTGACCTACATCCACTCCCCGGAGGCACCCTCCGAGTATTGCACTAATACCACTAGTGACTCTCCTTTTGCACCCACAGCAAGGCAGAGAAGCCTTTACAAAACACTCTTCCACCACTACCTAGTGCGGCATAGAACCGTCATCCTTTTACACTCTTCCTAGTGTTGGCAGAGAACCGTCCATCCTTTCACACTCTCCCGATGTGGGCAGAGAACCCTTCATCCTTTCACACTCTCCTAGTGTGGGCAGAAATGGTTGTTCACACTCTCCTAGTGTCGGCAGAGAACCCTTCGGCTGTTCACACTATCCAAGTGTCGGCAGAGAACCGGATCTTCTTGATAGATCTTCTTCATAAGAAATCTAGAAGAAAGAGAGAAAAGAGTGAAGTAAACACAAATCAAAAGTAAAGATTCTTACCTTCGAATACCAAGTGAAGCCTTCACACTCCAGTAGGAGGAATCCTCCTTCAAACACTCTCTCACACTCTCTTCTTGACTCTTCTTTCAATAGGCACGAAGATCAGTAGGATAAAACATTAAGTGACAGTCTAAATTGGACTATTTATATGAAAGATAAGAAAAACTGTCCAAAAACTGCAAATTTTCAAGTATACCATAGGTCGGTTCCCAAAAACTGCAGGACGTCGTCAAAATTTGAAGAGTCGGTTCACTTCGTCCTGGGAAGAATATGAGTTCATCCGGACAAAATTTTTACAGAGAACAATTCATCCTGGGATAAATTTTCATTCGTTTGGACGAAAATTTTCTAGAGAGCATTTCGTCCCGGCACGAATATGAATTTCATTAGAACGAAAATTTTCCAGAGGACATTTCATTCTGTGACGAATTTTAGTTCGTCTGGACGAAAATTTTTCAGAGAGCATTTCGTCCTGGCACGAATATGAATTTAGTCTGAATGAAAATTTTTCAGAGAACATTTCATCCTAGGACGATTAAACATTCGTCCTGGATGATCAGGACTTAGAAAAATTTTCTTCAACTCATGTTTGTTCCATTGCTCTTTAGAAGAGATAACTGACTTGATCGTCCCGTACGAACTATATTCGTCCCGTACGATCAGTATAAATTATTAAAGATCTCCTTAAGTGTGTGTGTGTTTATTCACTCAATTACAATCAATCCTTCTCAAACTTAATTCAAAGAAAAATACAAGCTTCAATTCACAAAATCTCTCATGCTAAATTTGATTTGAAGTCTTCAGTAGTCTGGACTTTGATTTTCCTGAAATGTTAGTTCACACAAGAGCAAAAATAAATCTTTCGAAACGTTTTAGGAGATATCAATACATAAAACAATAATATTTTGAATCATCAAAACTATACAAGTTGCAAGAATGTAAAACATGCAAATAGCAACTCTCTTAACAAGCAATACCCTCTAAATTGTATAGCCTAGAAGCCATGAGGAAAGAGCTTTTTTCTCTATTAACTTTATGCTATAGAAGTTACAAAAATTGTCAAGTATTGAGTTCAGAGCATTGGCATTGTGAGAAGAGGCATTATCAAATTTTAAAACATCATCAACATATAGAAGATGGGAGATAGACTTCCCTCCAGCATAGATGCCTTGGAAAGAGGAGGCATATAATAGATAGGATCAGGCAGCCTTGCCTTAAACCTATAGAAGAGTGGAAGAAGCCATGGAACTTGCCAAAGAGATGGGGATTCTAGTTAGAGAAAAATCACTAACTAATTTTTTACAATTGAGAACCTTCTCAGGGATGTTGGGGCCCATAACATTCCAAGAATCAATATTGGAAAAAATAATTGAGATTTAGAAGAAAGTCGGTGGTTGGCAAAGAAAATGTTACTTAAATAAAATTTGAGCACAAATTTATTTTTGATTGATTGATTGCATCATCTGAAGTACCCACGTCTCATGTTCAATATCCACTATGTGGGCATTTATATTTTATGCATTTGATCTCTTGTATTTCTTTTTTATTTTCAACCTTTGCTCTCTGCCATGTCACAAGCTAAATACTCTATAATTTTAATGTTCTCACAAATACTCTAACTAAAATCCCCATCTCTTTCATAGATTATAATGGAAAAAATTTCAGAACTTTATTTTTAACACCCAATCTTGCTTCTTGGCGTATTAGTCAAAATTTTTGCCATAATCTTGTAAAAAGAGTTACACGGGGGGATAGGCCTATAATCAGAAATGTTATTGGCATAGCGAATTTTGGGGGATTAGAACAATCTTAGGGAGATAGTTGTTATGAAAGAAATACACAATTGCTTCGCAAAGATGATTTCCAACAATCTCCCAAGCCCTTTTAAAAAATTCAAATGAACATATATCTGAAGCAAGACATTAATTAGGGGAATCCTCAAAAATGAACTATTTGATATCCTCCTCAATAATAGGAAAAGTAAGATTTTCAGCAAGCAAGAGAGGGGTGGATTCAGCTACAAGAATACTAAAAAGATCAGAAATAGTAGGAGCAGCCACATTAAATAATTCTTTGAAGTTTTTGATAATAGCATTGAATATCTCTTGGGATGAAGAGAAAGAACAATCATGATTAGTAATCTCATTGACCCAGTTGTAATTTTCCTGATTTTGATCTTAGTGTATAGAAATATTAAATCTTCTACTCCACTAGAAAATCACTTAGCTTAAGAGCACTGAATAGTCCAAGAGCCCAATTTATAGCACAATTAGATAATTGGTCATTAGATTTAGAGAGAGAGAGAGAGAGAGAGAGAGAGAGAGAGAGAGAGAGAGAGATTTAAGGTAGGGTTTAATGGATCATTTTTCAACTAGAGCAAGAGAGAGTTTTGCAAGCTTTGCAAATCAGCCCATTGAGAAGATAAAGAGCAAAAAGAAGCCCAATTCTTTTGTTTAATACATGTTTTCAAGGCTTTCAATTTCTATTAAAAAAAAGGCTTTCAATTTCTAGTATAAGACCGATATAGGATTACCAAACATGTTTTGAAAAAAAAATGAAATGAGAACACTCCAAAAATTTGACAACCTTAATAAATAGTTTTTAAAGATAAATTTGTCTTTTTCGTGTCTGTTATGGGAAAAGTTGAGTAAATAAGAATGATCAAAACACCTCGAGGATTCAACTTTCTAGAAAGAATTAGGGAAAAGGTCCAACCACTGATAATTCACCAAGCATCTATATAACATAATATGTAGAGGATTCAGGGGCCTTTGATTATACCAAGTATGAAAATTACCATAGAAGCAAGCTTGTGGTCCCTAGTTTGAAAATTTGAGTTACTAAAATCTTGTTGATGGGGATAGGGATGCCACCTGCGTTCTCATTAGCAGTTCTACAACAGTTGAAGTCACCAATGATCATCCATGGAGCTGTTATAGAGTTGTCAATCACTTGTAAATCATTCCAAAGAGAGTGTCTAATCTTCATGAGAGTTTGATGCATAAACAATTGACATGTAAAAAGAACCATAAGAGACACATTCAACAACGCTCCGGATGAGTTCATGAAAACTAAAAGAAGCCTTTAAAAGAAATATTTGACGGATTCCATTTAATCCAAATTTTCTCAGATTTCAAGAGAAAATTGAATTTTTTCCTGTAAAATGCATAACATGTCAAAAGCAAATCACTGAGTAAATTTTTACAACTGAGAACCTTCTCAGGGCTGTTGAAGCCCCTAGCGTTCCAAGAACCAATATTAAGAAAAATCATTGAGATTTAGAAAGTTGGTGGTTGGCAAAGCAAACTTCACTTAAATCAAATTTGAAGACAACTTTATTTTTAATAGATTGATTGCAACATCCTAAGTCCCCGCATCTTATGTTCAAGATCCACTCTGAATTTCTACAAGTTGGGGACTGATATTTTACGCATCTAATTACTTGTATTTCTTTTCGAATTTCAACTTGTGCTCTATGTCATGTCACGAGCTAAGTACTCTATATTTTTGATGTTCTGACGAATATTCTAACTGGAATCCCCATCTCTTTGACAGGTTCTTAATGTAAAATTTTATTTTTTTAACACTCAATTTATTGTTGGACATCTCAATACCTATTTTTTTATTTTAGCATTATTTCTCTTCATAATACTTGAATAATAAATTAGAAA
Organism: Dendrobium nobile; assembly: GCA_022539455.1. Classification (NCBI taxonomy): domain Eukaryota; kingdom Viridiplantae; phylum Streptophyta; class Magnoliopsida; order Asparagales; family Orchidaceae; genus Dendrobium; species Dendrobium nobile. The sequence continues at coordinate 21,873,478 of CM039721.1, forward strand.
CCTATCATCACTTGAACTCAACGTTGTGATATTAAACTATCATATTATAGTTTGTATGGCAGCATATTATAACAAATTAAATGCCTTTGAGCGCAACAATTAAAAATTAAAATATTTATTGCAGCTCTTAACCTTACCAAAAAAAAAAGTATGAAAATAATATTTACTATGAAAGTAATGTGCTGCACGTTCAAAAACTTCCAGTGCAGTATTCTTCTTGTTTACTTCCATATACTCCCAACTCCAAAACTTCAACGAAAGAATTTATCGCAACAGAATTTGAATGTTCATAAAGTTAGATATTGCTTGGTTGCAATGATGTTAAGGATGCTAAATAGAAGAGACACATACATACGTCTAAATTTTTATGAATTTATATAAGTTATAATTAATGCAAAGTATTTTTCAATTAATTAGAAATAGTTCAAAAAGATCATTTTTGGCGCATTTCCAAATCCCGCGAGGCAAACCAATTTCAAAATCAGAAAGCCTTCACAGCTTCTCCACATGCACTAGGTTGCCGATCAACAACCCCTCACCATTGACCTATAAACCTACACAACTTATAATACATTTTTTAATTGAATTTTAGCCAAAACTAAGGCTCCATTTGTTATGGCTTTCTTACTAATTTTTAAAACAATTTTTTAATTAAAAAATTTTAAATTTTATACTAAAACAACTAAAAAACCATCCCAAATAAAGCTTTAATACCATTCAACAATATGTAACTTTTAATTGCAGCATTTTCATCCTGATCTTGAGCTAGCTGAAGCAGATCAACTTGTCATGAGACATATAACCCTACATAATGCGGTTGATGGTAATAAATAATCCAAAATCAAAATCTAATTTACTAATAAACCTACTATACAATGACTTTATACTTTTACGAAAAGAAGCTTTGTCTTTTAAGACAAAGCGTTGAATATTTGAGCTTCATTTGAGACAACTGTTTTTACTACTTAAAATATTTTTTAATACAAAAATTAAAATTTGGAATATAGTTTAGCAGCAAATCTTGCCATTTTTGTATGAGTTGAGTTCAATCATGCCCATTTCTGCCTGCTTTGCATGAACTGAAGGTTTTACCCAAACCATTGTTAATTTGGAATATAGTTTAAAATTGCTAAGTCAAAAATACAGTACACTCTCCATTCATAAATCGGAAAAGCTTATATACTCCTATGATCTTAACAATAAAATAATTTGATTTATGTTAATCATCCAGAAATGCACTGGAATCTCGTCAAGATCTACATTTGCACTATATGAATAGGACCTTTCAATCTTCAAACATACACAGAATATGCTCGCTGGGACTAAAAAGGAATATAGCAAAAAACTTATAACCATCTTTTAAGCCAAGTATCTTGCCACGCCCGAACTGCTTCAAATGATCTTTCGAGATAAAAGTACCTGGGTGAAAGTTTAAATTCAACAGCATATATTAGTGGGCTCAAAGTTAAGGTAAGATATCCTGCAAAGTTAAATGTTTTTGGAGAGAGCATACAAATAAGAAGGGAGATCAAATGAAAGTCTAGTTAAAAGTCTAGTTAGTTTGGGTGTGCTTTTACCTTCTTCCTTGCAATGTTTAGCGTGCTCCAATTTTTAATGCTTTAAACCACGTTAGGCCTCTGGGGGAGCAAAAGATTGTAGAACTTATCCTTCAAGAAGAAACTCCTCCCCTTGCTATCAACAGGCTTCTTCCACCCACACCAACCGCCATTTACAATTTTCTTCAGGTCATCATTTCCTGTGTAGTGTGGGTCTAGGATAAGAAAGGCACAATCCCCGCTCACTTCATTGTAGTCAACTCCCAACAGCGTATAAGCAAGGACACCTCCACCTGCAAAATCTTGTTTGCAATTAATAATCGTATAAAGGGAGTACCATATTATCAATATTTGTTATCATCAACATCCTGTTATAATACACGCTCAAATTCATGCACTTTTTCCTCCTAAGATGGAAATATCATTCTCGACCCAATAGATTTTCATGGCAAACTATTTATTCTATTTAACATTATTAAAACCAATTACGTGCATGATTTCAGAACTATTTAAGTTCATTTAGCCATAAATAAGATGCATCAAAACTTCCAAAGTAGATGGTAGGCGATTATAATTTCAAACCTTAGACTTTTAAATTGCTTGAAACTAAACACGTTAATTCTTAATGAATTTAGAAAGTATTTATAATTTTCATTGATGAAATATGAATAAAACTAAAATTTTAAAAAGAGCTTCTACTTGTTTGATCATCCTAAGTTTCGCATGTACTTGATAAAAAATTAAATTATTTAAAAAAAGATGATATTTGCTCCACAAGTAATATTCATGTTGTAAATCACAATCAACAGTGTGGACTTCTATTTAAATTTGTAAGATGGTAGATGCAAAAATAAAATTCATAACAGAATATATATATAAAGAGAGAGAGAAAGAGTGATTATCACTAGATGTCAGAAGTCCAATACCAGCTTATCATTGAAGATCAAAGTAACTAGGAGCACCTTTCAATCAAACCCAAAAGACACCTGACATTTTGGATATTCTGTAGTACCATGTCAGTCAGTGTCATCCCCGCCACCCCCCCGCGCAATGATAATGCTATAAAAAACAAACATTAATTTCCTTCCCCAGCCGATGGACAAATCCCCAACTAACCCATTGAAACCAACTCAACAAATTCCTACCTCAACATCGCGTCCCGCCCATCTTAGAAAAGCATTTAGTGATTGCACAGTTAAATGAGTTATATATGGCATTCTTAGATGACTTACTTTCTTTGAAGGAAAAAAACAAAAAAAATTGTGGTTCACGGATGTCTTAAGAGAGTAGCCAAACACCACAGACCTATCATTACAGGAGTTCCTTGTGATTCAAAATGTTTGGCAAGCTCTCTGCATTTCTCTGGAAGCTCTGCTCCTGACCTCAAATTCATGATCTTGCAACTAACCTGTTTCAACAGAAAGCATTGGTTTATCAAACACGATAATTCTTTTGAAAAGATGGTTTGTTATGGAATATTGAATAATGCATAATTATTAATTAATAAAGAGAGTTGAAGGATTGCAATATCACTAGCAATCAAGATCAAATGTAAATGCTGGTGAAGTGATTAACTATTTTAAGAAAAAAAAAAGAAGCAGCAAATTTCCCTAGCAAGAATATTAAATCAGGAAAGCAACGATTAATTAACTGCAATAAACCTCAAAATCTCATTGACGATGCATTTGATGCACTGAGTGCAAAACTCATGCACACTTAGTTTAGTAGGAGAAACTTGCTGGTGACTTATGTGACACGTCTTGAAAATTCCTGACACCTTTTTTGTAAAGTGTTTGGCACAACGAGCATATCTAGTTCAAGCTTTCTTCGCAGGAAGGGGAACCTCAGGTGATGCTTGTGATGTGATGGTAAACTTCGAGAGCACCTTTCCTAGTTTGACGAAAAAATTTAATGTTCCTACAATTTCCTTATCAAAGTACCCCATATGTGCCTTTTTTGGTGTGGTCAGTTTTGAAAATTTTAATGGTAGTGCTATAACATGCCAAATTTGCACATTTTTCTTGATGTGATGGGTAAGCCAAAACTCTCCATAGATTCCCTCACATGGGAGCCGTAAGGATGCAAAAATTTAGACTGAATGAACTTTAAAAGATATACATAGGGGACCTCTAATGACGAAAATGTAATAAGCAGCTCTAAGAAGAACATATATTGAACAATAAATTGAGAACAAAAAGACTTCTACAAAACTTTTGAAACACTTGCAGGCTCGCTAAAAGCTCGAGCTAAACCTCAAGTTATACTCAAAACCCTTAAGAACCTACAGTAACAAACTCAAATGAAGCATGGAAGTGAAAGTAATGAACTAACATACCCCATATTTATAGCGGAGAAATGAACTTTCATGGCACCGATGGTATTATAAAAAATAATTATATTAAAATGATAAAAAGAACATGTGAAAAAAGTGCCTACATCTCAACCCAACTCATCCAAAATTCCCTCTTAGCCACTAGTCTACTATAATTTCATATAAGTAGATAGAAGGCGGTTGTTAAGAACTCAAAATAAAAAATTTGCAAGCAACCTAATGACAATATTCAAATGCAAATATTGAACTATTGATGATTTCAATGCTTGCCTTAGTTTTATGACAAGATCTCCAACTCCGAGTAATATCGCAAAAATCATGCAAGCATTATTAAGGCATGCAAAATGGCCAAATTAAAAAAATTTCAAGTGATATGCATGCATCATGAGAATTCTTTATAATTTGATAGGAAACACTTGTAGATCTCAAGTTTTTCCTATCATTCTTCGGAAAATAGCGAGCTTTCTCTACCAAAATCCACTCAAAATTACAAAAAATAGCAGATACTTTGTATTTTTTTGATGAAAGAGAAACGAAAAATAGCAAGATACAATTGATCCTGTACTCGAGAGGAGGATCGATCTCTCCCAAATCTCTAGACACCGCTAGAGCCCAAAGAAAACCTAAATCTAAGAGATCTCAAATTTCAACCAAATTCAAGATACCCTAACCCTAGGAAAAAAAACTATTCAATGCATACAAATCAAAAGGAAATCTCTAAACAGTCCCTACATTCAGATTTCCCTCTTAATTCCCCAAAAAACTTTCCTATTCGGCTCTCGCAAAGCTTGCGGTTGGCACGACATTCGCAGGAGCCGGAACAACGAAACACCCGTAAGCCAGTCCCACCTGGACAAGCTGGACCGGTCCAATGGACTGGTCTAACAATACTCCCCTCCCAAAAATCCACCTTGTCCAAGGTGGAAAGACGACACCTCCATTCCTTCTTCATCACAAACGGTAATAACCTGAAGAGTTTGGTCCTTACACCTGTGCCCCAGAGTATACCTCTCGTCACATCTAAAAATAGCCCCTTCACCCTCTTCTCATGTAATTCTGTCTCTGTGAGCTTCTTAAAGTTGTCCCTAGGTCTTCCTCCGGTAGTCTTTTCATTTGAAGTCCCCCGAAGAGTATTCAGTGTTGGCTCCTTGAATTTCAATAAGGTGGTGGTCATCTTGTACGAGCCTCCTGAGTTATTGTCTCCCGTCTCTCCCTCCATATGCCTCTGATCTTCTATCAATTGAGCTAGCTCCATAGCCTCTCCCAAGTCACGAGGTCTCACTTTAACCACTGCTCGGATCTCTAGTGTCAATCCCTTCATGAAGTTTCCCTCTAGTACTATCTCAAGAAGGCGATCCAATCAACTAGCAAAGTACTCGAATCTCTCCCGGTACTCCGTCACTGAACCCTCCTATGTCAAGGCAAATAATTGCTCATAGAAGTCTCCTCCCCTGCCAGTTCGAAAACGTTCTACCAAACAATCCTTGAACTCTCTCTAACTCCTTATGGGTTATTGCATGTCCCTCCACTGATACCAAGACAAAGCCTCCCCTTCTAAATATAGGTCCGCCGCTGTCAATCTCTCCTCCTTTGTCAGCCCATTGATGGTGAAATATCTTTCTACATTGTAGATCCACCGTTGCTCATCCTCTCTTTCAAAGATTGGCATCTTCAATTTCGTCACCCTTGGGTCACACCCATTTCCCCTAAATCTTCCGTAACCTCTCATTCCTCGAAGCAGAGGAGCTCCCGAATTGTCACGTTCCATCCGGCGATCATACCAAACCATTCATCAAAATCCCCTCTTCTTCTTTCAAAATCAGCACCCCGGCGATCGAAATCATCCCCTCTCCTTACAAATTCAACACCCTTCTTGCGTAGCCGATGCTCATCTCCTCCCTAGAAAGTGGTTCTAGAGGAGGCATTCCGTCTTCTCCCTCCAAGATATCCAATTCTGGCTTTTCCCTTCCCCTAGAGGTGTAGGGTTCTCATCTCTTCCATGGTCGCCGGTAGTTTCATTTGCTTCCGATGTCACCGATTTGGTTTTGGCTTCAAGCAATTTCTTCAACATGTCTTTCACCACGACGAACTTTTCCTCCATCTTTTCATTGACGGATGCAAGCTGACTTTGAAAATCAGCCATCTTTTCTCAAAATCTACTTTTAGTTACCCAAATTCTCCCTCCAAAACTTTCACCTTCCTTCCGGCCATTGGTTCCGCTTCGATAGACATGCTATGTACCAATTTGATAGGAAACACTTGTAGATCTCAAGTATTTCTTGTCAATCTTTGGAAAACAACGAGCTTTCTTTACCAAAATCTACTCAAAACCACAAAAAACAATAGATAATTTGTATTTTTTTTATGAAAGGGAAACGAAAAATAGCAAGATACAATTGATCCTCTATTCGAGATGAGGATCGATCTCTCCCAAATCTCTAGATGCCGCTAGAGTCCAAAAGAGATCTCAAATTTCAGTCAAATTCAAGATGCCCTAACCCTAGCAAAACAAATTATTTAATGCATACAAATCAAAAGGAAATCTCTAAACATTCCCTACATTCAAATTTCCCTCTTAATTCCCCCAAAAAACTTTCCTATTCAGCTCCCTCAAGGCTTGCAGCTCGCACGACATCCGCAGGAGGCGGAATAGCTCCATTGTTTCGCCCATAAGCCGGTCCTGCCTGGATTGGCTGGACCGATCCAATGGACCGGTCTCACATAATTCTATTAAAAAACCTTGCAAAGCACGCATGTGTTAGATATTGGTTCTTATTTGACATGTTAACTCTATTTTTACTTAACTCTTTGTTTTTAGGCTATTTTATTTTTTTGCCCAACTGAATTGTTTAGTATGAAAAGGAGTTGTATTGTTTCAATAAATAATAAAATCAATTCTATTTTTTTTTTCAATATGATTTCTCTCTCCCTCCCTCTATTTTTCCCTTCTCTCTCGGTGGAAGTATCTAGAGAGCTGTTGGCTCTCGCTCCACATAGGGAAGTAAGTCTGTGGTGGAGTACAGCTACCAAGGGGGACCAACAGTGAGGGAGGAAGCCAAATAGTTGTAGACTCTCGATCCAAGCAAGGAAGCAAGACTCCAGTGGAGGTGCAGCTATCAAGTTGGATCGACGGTGAGGAAGGTAGGAATTCAAGATCTCTTCCTTCAAGGTTTTCAGCAATTGGTATCAGAGTTTGGTCAAGAAAGATAAAAGGGAAGAAGGAAGGTATTTCTTGAAATCAAGAAAAGGAAATTCTAGCACTAGGTGGATTTTCTTGGTTGTTTTTGGGGGCAGCAGGTGAAGAAGTAGGTGAGTGGTAGTGGAAGCTTTTCTTGGCTTTTTTTTTTTACAATAGCAGGAGGAGAAGCAGGTGACCAATGGTGGAAGCTTTTCAAGGCTATTTTGTGGACAACAGATGGAGGAGAAGCAAGTGACCAGTGGTGGAAGCCTTTTCTGGGTTATTTTATGTGGAAAACAACAAGACTAAAGTGTTTTCATAACATTCTTTGTCAAGACCCGGCCCGGAGGCTCGAATTAACGGGACGAGAACAGACGGTCGGATGGTAAATTAAATTTTCATTTCATAAAAAATATAAACTGATATAAAATATATTAAATACCTTTCATTTGATGCGTCGCGCCTATAATATACATTTTTACCTATTATGCTCATTTTACTTTTATAATAAATTATACCTGAAAATATTATAGCATCTAAAAATAAGCCACAATTCAATGAGTAAAATATGCTTCTAAACTACAGTAACTCATGACAATTAGACCAATATACATGATTCCTTTCTCATTTCATATCATAAAATAATTATATTTAATCATATCATTTTATCAAGACTTTTAATATTATGTATAAATCATATATGTATTTATATCTTTCTCATAATTTATAAATAATACAACCGTCAGAGGAGCCACCGTCTAGTTTAGTACTAATAAACGTACTCCTTTTCTATTTCCTTTTAATTTTCCATGAATGTGCACGGATACATTGTGTATCCAATCAATACCATAAGAGGATTTGCTCCAAGTCAACATGTATATACAATTACATATATCAAATCATTTCATTCATATTACATTCCTTTACTTTATGCTTTATAGCTTTATCCAGTAATATAAGATAAATTATTTAATATGTGAGAGATGAACATTGGAATACAGTTAGAAGAAACAAAAAGATAAATCATTTGCAATAATAATTATAATGCAATTAGAAGCAATATAATTATTATAATATAAAAATATGCATACTCACTTTGATTTGGATTGCTTGCATATATTGTCTTTGCTCTGACTTCAATAAAATGACACATATAATAAATAATACATGATTTCATAAAGTTATTTTTAACTTATATATATATATATATATATATATATATATATATATATATATATATATATAATTAATTATTCAGCATACTTAAATAGTTTTTTTTTTTTAATAAGAGAATTTGTTATCCTCCATTTAGAAGTTATATATGAACTATAAGCTAATTTTCATTAATTTATAACATTCTCATATTTAAAAACTTTTCATTTTAATTATACTATTTTCTACAATTTAATAATTTAATTAAATGAAGCATCTCCTAAGCTCTCTCTCTCTCTCTCTCTAATTACTTAGTTAATTCGCTAATTAAAATTGAATATTTGCACTCCTTAAATAATATTTTTTTTAATTAGAATTTTATTTATTATTATTTAATACTACATAATTTTACTCTTTTTCTCACTCTACTTATTTATTAAATATACCTAAATAGTTATCATATTTAATTTATTAAAATAGGAAGAAAATTTGTTCTCCTTGTATTCTCATTGAAATATGAATCATAATTTATTTATAAACTTTTTATATTTAATAATTTCTTGCTTTAACTAATTAAATACACTCATTTTGATAATATAAAAATATATATCTTTAATCCATTCATTTCAAAATTAATAATATAATTGAAATATTTCAACATACACTTTCTGTATTTATTTGCAATTAATCTCATAATTCAATTGTCCTAGTGCATTGTTTACCAAGAAATCCTCCATCAATTAGCCCACATCAGCAAATTCCACCAAAACATTGAAGTTAGGTTCACATCCCCCTTTTCCCTTCGAACGAGTTCAGAATTGCATTGAAATCCCCTACACTTAACAAAAGTCTTCTAATGGAATCTACAATAACTCTCAAATCATGTCATAGCTCCCTTCTCAGCACTCTTAAACAATTAGCATAAATAAATGTACAAACAGCTAACAGCTAATAAATAGAAGCATCCATATTAAAAAATAATCTCATATAAATAATGAACACTTAAATCTTCTTTTCAGAAACAATCAAATTTTATTTGAGCATTTAGCAATCATAACTTGAAAACTTAAAAACCTGCATAAGAAATATAATTTCTTTTTATAAGCCAAGGGTTCAACACCACTATAAAAAAAAAGGGGGTTCAACACCACTATATGCAGCTTATTCATTAGTAAAATTTCCTTGCATCTAGAAGGAGAATGCATAAGCAGAAAGGTTATCTTCCCACCAACCCTTCTAAAGGCCAGGAAATGAGATGCACCTTTCCAACTTAGGTGGATTCCAACCAAGAGCCTATTGCTTTTACTGCTCAAAAATCTCAGCAGCAGGATATCTCCAACAACAGACTAAACCTCTCCAAGCAAAGAGATAGAATTATTCAGAAAGAATTAAAATTGTTGGGGCCTATCACCACTGCCCCTCAAAAGAAGAAAAAAGCAACTGATGAGATCTTGAGTGGGGACTTGGGCCCCCCAAATGATCATTGTTGAGGTATTCCTGTCTTGGGGGGATCTCTCATTTAAAAATGTAGGGTTTATTTTTATTCGCTCTTTTCTTCTTTTTTTTTTTGTTCGTTATTTTGATTTTTTGTGTTTGCCTACTCTTTTTTGTTGGAAAGGCATTATTGTTTTCTTTTTTCTGTTTGTACTTTTTGTGCCCCTCTTTTTTGTTTTAATAAAATATCTTTTTAGGGGGTAAAAAAAAATTTCCATGTGCCTACTTATAACTACTAAACTAGTAATTCCACTAATGTTTCATACCAATACTTTGATCATTGAAATGGGGTTTTATATGATTTTGCTTTAGACCTAGTCTCCTTGTTTTGGGAAATCGAAATTTCCTTCACCTCTTTTTCTTTTCCTTCCTGATAACAACAACATCAAGCCTTTGTCCCACTATGTGGGGTCGGCTACATGAATCCTTTTCGTCATTGTGTCATGTTAAAAGTCAAATTCTCATTTAAATCTAACAGAAAAAGATCATTTCTATTATTTTCTAACCAAGTCTTTTTAGGTCTACCTCTACCTTTCTTAACATAAGTCAAATCTTGTACCTCAACTTTCCTAAATGGGTCATCGAAAGGCCTCCGTTTAATGTGACCAAACCATTTAAGGTGACTCTCTATAATCTAACCTTCCACTAGAGCTACTCCAACCTTTTCACGTATATGCTCATTTTGTATCCTATCTCTAAGGGTAAAGCCACTCATCCACCTAAGCATCCTCATCTATGCAAAACTTAACTTAGTATTATGTTTCTTTTTTAATGGCCAACATTTGGCACCATAAACTATTGCAGGTCTCACCACCATCTTATAAAATTTTCTCTAAAGTTAGAGGGAGACTTTCTATCCCACAACAAGCCCAATGTATTCCTCCACTTCAACCATCCAACTTGAATTCTGCTGATAATATTCCTATCTATTTCACCATCACTCTGAATAATAGATTCAAGATATCTAAAATGTGTACTTTTATTAATGACTTGATCACCCAAAGTCACAATCCCCTCACTAGGTCTATTGCTACTAAAATTACTCTCCATATATTCAATTTTAGATCTACTCAAGCAAAACCTTTGGACTCTAAGGTTAACCTCCATAATTCAAGTTTACCTTCAACTCTCTCTTTAGTCTTATCAATAAGAAGAATATCATCAGCAAATAGCATACACCAAGGCACATCCTCTTGCAAATGTCTAGTGACAACATCCATGACTAAAGCAAAAAGATATGGGCTTAAGGCTAATCTTTGATGTAATTCAACCGAAATAGGAAAATACTTCGTCAAACCACCTTGTGTTTGAACACAAGTAATAGCTCCTTCATACATATCTTTAATAATTTGAATATAAGCATTATTAACTTCTTTCTTTTCAAGAACTCTCCATAGCACTTCTCTTTGATTTTTATCATATGCTTTCTCTAAATCAATAAATACCACATATGTAGATCCTCCTTATTCTCTCTATATTTCTCCATCAAACCTCTCAATAAATGTATGGCTTCCATAGTAGACCTACCCGGCATGAATCCAATTTGATTTTGAGAAACATTAGTATCACGATGCAACCTACACTCCATAACTCGCTCATATAGTTTTAAAGTATGACACATTATCTTAATTCATCTATAATTCACACATTCCTGTGCATCACCTTTATTCTTAAAAATAGGAATTAGCACACTCGTTCTCTTAAGCATTTCCACACTATTGAAATATCATCAGGTCCAACAGCTTTTCCATAATTCTTTTTTTTTAAGCCTGTCTAACTTCTGTTTTACTAATACGCCGATAAAAACAAAAAATCTTTATTTTCATTTAGGGTGCTAAACTCACTAAATCATATTTTTCCATTCTTCATTAAAAAATTTAGCAAAATATCTCATCCACCTTTATTGAATATCATCTTCTAAGAAAAGTACTTTTAATCTTCATCCTTAATACACTTCACTAGAACTAAATCCTTACTACTTCTATCTCTTTGTTTGACTAACTTATATATATATATATATATATATATATATATATATATATATATATATATTTCCCTCCTTAGTATATAATATATTATATAAATCATTAAAAGTTAAGTTTTTTACATCGCAAATAGCTTTCTTAGATTCCTTACGAGCCTCTTTATAGTTTTCCCAATTATAAGAATTTTTACATCTGAACTAATTTTTTTAATAAATCTTATTATTTGTATTTTTTCTTAAAGTTCAAAACTAATAATCGATATTGAGTACATAAATTTTTACTCGTAATAACTTTACAATCTTTTCAAACTAAACGATCTAATTTTCTTTTAAGAAAATAATCAATCTGCGTTTTACTATATCCATTTTTATAAGTGATAAGATGCTCATCTTTTTTCTTAAATAAGATATTAGCTATTAAGAAATCATAAGCTAAAGAAAAATTTAATATAGTCTTATCACCTTCATTTGTCGTTCCAAACCCAAGACCACCATAAATGCTTTTAAAATCATCTACCTCTCTACCAACATGTCCATTTAAATCTCCTCGAATAAAAACTTTCTTCAAGAGGTATTTTTGTATTAATTTTTTTAAGTCATTCCAAAATTTTAATTTTAAATCCATATTGAAACCTACTTAAGGAGCATAAACACTTATAATATTAATAATCTTAGTATCAACAATAATCTTTAAAGTTATAATTCTATCTCTAATTCTGATAATTTTCATAACATTATATTTCAAACTCTTATCTATAATCACACCTACACCATATCCAACATGACTCTTACCCGAAAATCATAATTTATATCATAAACTATCAATCTCCTTAGCCTTCTCTTTAACCCATTTAGTTTCCTGAATGCGCAAAATATTTATCTTCATATGAATCATGATATCTATTAATTATATTAATTTTCCTATAAGGGAGCCTATATTCCAAGTTTCTATCCTAATTTTGGTTTCATGGACTAGCTTTTTTGCTCACATCCGTCCTTGATGTAAGAACCCTTGCCTATTTAACACTGCACCCGAGCGCCGGTGCAGTGGCCCTTATACAATTGTCATTGTATTCAGGCCATACAGCGCGTCGCTTCTAGGGGACGCCCTAGCATTAACATAATTTTTTAAAAGATTCATGTCATGATTTTTCGACATGTTTTATGCTGGCTATCGAGTACCTAATGCAACCCTCCACTTTTCTCATCCAGAACTTGGGACATGACAACGGCAATGTTTATCCATCTCAATTTTTCAAAGTATCCAGATAAACCACTCCTGTTGACTTTCTTCTATTAAGGGAATGGGGACAATGTCTGAAAGTAGTCACTTCATCAATTAGAGCATATATTAGATTCCCATTTCCATCACTAGACAGATTCTAAGCCAACTCCTTCGAGATTAACTGAAGCTTCATAACCCAAAATAAGGACCACATTCTTGGTTTAAAGATAAAATTAGATGAGCCAACATCATGGAGCTAAGAAACATGAGAAAAAAACAAAGAAACTACACGAAACAAACACAACAATGGCACATGCATTCAAGAAAAGATCTCGACCAATGAAGACTAGCGCTTACTAAAAGAAAAGAATCCTACAAAGGTTAGAACTTCATTAGTAAGCATGGATCAACAAGATCACCAGTCTTTCAATGCCATGGCAATGAACATTATGATGGAAAACAGCAAGATCTACATTGACAATTGTAGCACATGTATGAGTCGTAAGTGTCACGGCCCGGCCAAGAGACTTGGATTAACGAGGCCGGAACAGACAGTCGGATGATTAATTAAAATTTTAATTACTAACTAACTATTTTCAATAAGTAGTGAGCCACTAAAACCTTAAAAAAATATAAATATCTTTCTGTTGGAGCGTCGCGCCTATGATACACATTCTCTTCTCTTCTACTCATTTTAATTAAAGAAAAAATTACATACCTACCACTTTATTTCATATTATTTATATATCTAACACCCAAAATATTAATATTACATGCCTACCACTCATATACAACTTTAATATCAAATATATCACTCATATAATTCATATATATCATTCATGCCATCATATAAACTTTAATATTTCATTCCATGCACCCAAATTTGTTCTATGGGTGGTAGACATGTAATATTAATGTTTTGGGTGCTAGATATATAAATAGCAAGAAATAAAGTGGTATGTGTGTAAATCCCCCTTTAATTAATCGAATTATACCTATAAATGATTTTCAATAGGAATAGTGAGTCATAACAGAACTCAAAGAATAAATCATGCTTCTAAAATTACAGTAATATAAGGCCATTGAAATAATATGCATGCTCATTTCTAAATATGAAATTCTTCCATTTAATCTCATTTTATCATAATTATCACTATTATGCATATAACATATCTTTATTTATTCTATAAATAATAAAATCATCACAGGAGACACCATCTAAATTGTACCAATGAAGGTACTCCCTTTCCATTTCCTTTTACTTTTTCCATAATCTTTTTCATTTATATGCACGGATACATTGCGTCCCCAGCTAATATCATAAAGGGGTGTGCTCCATCAGTCAACATATACATACAAGCATATTTATTTAGCCATTTCATTTTTAGAAAATTTATTGGCTTTATATGATAATGTGAAATATAACATATTAATTTTTAGTTTTCATTTGACTCAACATGATCAATCATTGAGTATAAGAAAGATAAAATATAATCTAGTTAACAATAAATACTACTTAAGAAAGTATTATCTTTCAAAGCATCTAATTGAAAAGAAAACAAAGTCAATACTGTAATAAAAGAAATATGAGTACTCACCTTAAACTTAGGTATTGAGATATTTTATTATTTCTCCTTTTTTCCACGTTGATCAAATTTTCACGTATATGAAAAACCTATTCGTTAATATTTAAGTTATAAATTGCTCATCTATTTTTAATTATATGCTCTATAATTCCTTATCACATATACTTAAATAGCTCTTGTATTTAATTTATTAAATTACTGATAAAACATATTTTCCTCATATTAGTTAAATAAACTCTCATTTCTAACATAAAAAATAAAATATCTTTAATCTACTTATTTCAAAATTATTCATTTAATGAAATTTCACAAAAGACTCTCAATTATTTTCTATTAATCTTATAATTTAATTATAATTATTTTTCAAAATAAATTTCTTTATTAAGATACTATATATATATATATATATATATATATATCATCATAATTTATCTATTCTTATTAATGATATTCATAATAATTAACTTATTAATTATTAAATAAAAAAATTCTATAAATATTAAGTTTATTCATCTTCTAAATATATACATATTTTAATTTTAATCATTTTATTGCAATAATTAAAATCTAAAATTTAGAAAAATAGTAAAACTTGCCTCTTACTCGTGCTCGAGCCCATGCCTGTCCCTCCATGGCTCCCCCTTGGCAACTTGCTCGTAGGTTTCGTCTCTCTCGCCTCTTCCTTTTTGTCTTTCTCTCGATCCATTGACATTCCCTCTCAATCGAAACTTATAGGGAGGAGAAACCCATTCGTCTACTTTGTTACTAATCGACGGACAGTTTCATTTTCCTAGCGACTTGAGATGTCACCTTTGAATCGAGAGATGAAACCAAAGAAATCAACGAGCTCATTTTCGTCCGTTTCATCTCCCTTCGGCTTTAGTAAACAACGAAAACAATGCTAGCTCTCTCGATTCCAATCGATGCCGCCTTCATCTTTGGTGCAATTGGCATCAGTTGAGTTTCATTCGGCTTCTTCATTTCCATGCGGCTCCAGGTCTTCTCCTTTTCTACCATTTGGCTTCTGTGACGTCTCCTTCGGCCAAGTAAGATCAGGATATTACAATAAGCCACCAAGATCTCCATTGGCTTTCACCACGGTCGATGTTGTGAGGTCATCATCCCCAGCTCGTACAACATTTACTCTATCCATGGTTGACTGTGTTATGCAAACGTCACTCTTTCCTCTTCACATAATCCATCATGACCTCCAGTTATCCTCACCATCAACAAAATGAGTTGAATGGGTCAACCCGAAATCATAACCATGCCTTTTCTTCAATGGAGGACTTAAAGCTCCAAAAAAATTGAGATAAGATTGATGACAATGATTATGACAATACAATTCATAAGAAGCTAAATATTTCTTTCAACTTTCCTTGCTAAGGCTTGGGATTTCTATATTTACACAGTATAAGATAAGAAGACATTTGACTATCAACAAGGATATAATTTTAGTTTCAGAAATAAATTATAAATACAGATACTACGGCTCAATTCTATCCTACAGCTTCATTTCAAGATTATTTATTGTATGACCAGCATAAAATATCTATCATTGCACATTACTGTTTTCTAAATTAAAAAAAATCGCATGCAATAATCTTCATGGAGATTCAATTGCCTCAATCCATTGAACCTTCTAAATTCATCAAAATAAAAATTAAAAAATATATCAATTCCGTCAAGATGAAGCTCTTTAAAAACCTAAAATGCTTCTAAATTGCATAAACTTCAAATTATCAAGGCCTTGATTTTTGAACAAGATCTATTGTCCATAAAGAAAATTGAAATTCATACCCCAAGAAGTTTATCCAAGACAAAGCCTAACTCAATTGCTCCAATCCATTCACGTGATCCTACAAAAGAGGGCTCCTTATCACCAATGTCAACAAGAGCCTGCTGAATTTCCCTGAAAAACAATGACAGTAACCATAATAGCAAACGTAAGAGAATCATGTAAATAGACTAAGCCGTTTCATGAAGGTTCTATCCAATAATAATAAATACAAATAAAGCATCCTTAAAAACAGTGACAACAAAAGCAATAGTTTAAAATGAACAATCTAAATTTACAAAAGAATGTGAATACAGACATATGGCTACTCCATTTAAGACAACCGTGTCCAAAAAAAAAAAAAAACACCATCAACCTGTGGGAAGGAACTTCTATTGATGCGTAATGTTGAAGCCTAAACCAAGATATGATAGTTTGTAGAGAACGGTATGCACATCCCCATCCCTATAAAGGGGAAAAAATTGTTACTACCCAATAACAAGAAAATCAAGCATATTGAACTAGTAAAATGCACAGAGGCATCTGAATGGGGAGGAATTAGAGGTAAATCAACCAAATTTAAAGAATTTTAATGATGAATTACACAAATGTAGATATAACAAAAAACTTCGTGTTTAACTGGGATAAGAAAAACTAAAAGCGTCAGGCTGCGCAGAAGACATAACATTTACATCTTAAGATGTTAAATAATCATATTTGGGTTGCCAGGGAGTGAAATGAACCACCAAAGGGCTTTAGGGTGTGTTCTGGCATCACGTAGAAAAAAAATCATTGTTTCAGGCCTACTTAGATAGCAAAATTGTTACACCTAGGCATAAGATTTTGGTTCAGTTTGTAGAAAATAAATTCGTAAAATATCACAACGGAATCTATATACCCCCAGTCCAGTTTAAATTTAATTCTATAATGACTCCACCCAGCATATAGTTAAACCCATGCCGCTGTTTACCAGAAGCAGCACAGATTGCTAGTAGTGCCCATCACGGAACTGCCTTACAATAGAAACAACGTTATTTTCCTTATTGCTGCAATAACAGATATCACATTCATGATATTTTAAGGCAAAAGTGACAACTACGGAATTTTCCCATATCCAAGCGAGGCATAAACCACAAGGTAGATGGAAGCATAAACTTTGAAAAGCTGGAACTAAAAATAAAACAAATCATAAAAGTAAAGACAATTTATAAATATGCCATAAATCATCAACAAAAAGTCAAAAAAAAAAAAATAAATAAAACCTAAAGCTTGTTGACGTCCACATAAGTGCAACAATCAATGCAAGCAAGTGCAACGAGAAAAGTGACTGATCAGCACAATATAGTGTGTAGCGGACTAGAAACGCCTCGACATTGTGCAGAACAAGCATCAAAGTGCCCAATCGTCGTTGAAATCATTTGAACTTCATTCGTTCGTGTAACGCACTGCATCATTGTGTTCAAAGCATTTAATTTAGCAAAGAAGAATAGCTCGCGGATGACTCAATCTAACAAAGACGAAGGAAACAATTAGCAAGCGCGACGCTGTGCAAAATTCCCAAACAATGTTCGATAGCAAAATAGACTGTCGTTGTGCTTGAAACATCAAGATTGCCAAGATGGGATTCCCCATGTTTAATTCAAGCAAACGTGAGCAAAAAAGATGGAGGGCACAATGTTGTATGAGGTCACCTGAACGGCATTCATTTGCCAAGCGGACTTTGTTGTTATGTCTAGAACGTTAAAATTACCCATTAAAAGGCATTAAACAAGTCCATACTCAAAAATTTTCCATACGCAAAGAAATAATGCATGCAAATCAAGGTGTATGAATAATAAGTTGAAAGAAGGGTCAATTTATATTTCTTTTTAGTTAATTTTATAATAACAATAAGAATAATAATAAATTGTACTTATATAATTTATAAAGAAAAAAATTATTTCTTACTGACAAAATCCAATCTATCCCCGCTCCTACTACCCCTACAAATCAGGCACTGCAGCCATCACTTGTCTCTACATCGCTAAAAAATATATAATTAATCCTAAGTCTAAAATAGCCAAAATCTCACTCACGAACCCCCTCATCTATCGATTCAATCAAACAAACACAAGCTCTTCGTCACTCTAATTTCCCTTCCCTCTCTAGCAGAAGCCCAAACAAACACAAGCTCTTCGTCACTCTAATTTCCCTTCCCTCTCTAGTAGAAGCACAAACCACTACTCAGCATTCCCCTTCTCAACTCAAGCCCACGACCCAGCTCACAAATCTCTATCTCAATTTCTCTCTAACTCGTAACTCACACTTGTGCAACCCCTATCTTCTAGCTCACACACAACAACTCCCAACAACTTCTTAGAACACTCCCATCTCTTCCATTCATGCACAGGTCCCCCTCCCAGGTTCACACACGACCAACCCACTCAACCCGGCAGTACTCTTCCTCACGGCAAATTATTGCATCCGGTCACCGAACGCGCAAAATAAGTTCGGACCTCCAATAAAAATATGTCACATCACCTGCGCTTTTGACTGCGCTTTGACTACGCTTTAGGTGCGCTTTGACTACGCTTTACCTGCGCTTTGACTACGCTTTGCCTGCGCTTTTGACTGCGCTTTACCTGCACTTTACCTGCGTTTTTGACGCGCTTAATTTAAAATAATATTTTATTAAAATCCGGACCTATCTCCACGTCCGATGACTGGATGCAATAATTTGCCCTTCCTCACATAACTTCTGCAACAGCAATACCCGCATCCACCCATCCTTTGTCAACACTAAGATCAACCTGATCAACAATCTTGCATGTTCCCTTTTACCTGACTATAAGGATAAATAACAACTGATTTCCTTTGTTTCGGGTGAGCCTTAAAATAATTGAAGAAATTTTGATAAAAAATTTTACAATAAGAATAATAGATGTCTTCAAATTCAATCTTTTGTCAATAGCCACAAAAAGAAGAACCAATCAAAAACCAGCAAGAAGACTAGCCATATACTATTTAGAAAGTCTAGTAGCAACATACACTTACAAAGGTTTAACAAAGATTGAATCCAGAGAATATATGGTGGATTTGTTGCAATAGTGCATGTATGAGGAAAAGGAGAGAAGAGGAGACATAGTACGAGTTTAGATAAAATTTTATTATCCTGGGAAGAAGTACAAGAATAATGAGAGCTAGAGCTCTTAAATAGCAGAGCTTATGTTAGAAAAGGGAAAAAATTGATACATCTCTCTTTTCTTTTGTGGGTTCCTCCTTTCCTTTTCCTACCTTCTTCTTTTTATAGGGCTCGTAAAGACGTAATAAGTAAGCCATTAGTACGATAGTTATTCCATCAATCTTTATTGTAGCTTAGCCTTGGTGCCGAGTGGAGGGGCGATTTGAGAAGGGCAAGTTGAGGGGGGTAGAGGCCCATCAGCATCGATTGGAATTTGGTTCGGAATCCCCCATTAAGATGAAAAGGGTGAGTATTGTCGGAGCATGGTAAGGAGAACGAATTGGCATGAAGCTAAAGTTGATCTGAGGTCACCCAGTTAAGATTTGAAGAGGCGAGTAGCATTTTGATGGGACATTCAAATTGATTTTGTTGTAAGAGATGTCTGTAGAGGTGATGTGTGCCGCTAATTGTTTGATGTATCTCGCATGAGAGTCTTGACTCTGGTCGAGATGAATAAAGATCTATCCGTTTGAGAGGAGAAAGTTCTGATGTCGCCTTTGCAGAGGGAACGACTGTGTGGAAGTGGCGGCCGGTGCTGGTCCGTCGTGCTCCAATTTTAAGGTCCATCCTAGCTCCTAAATGATTCCCTCGAACGAATTGTGTAGACCCTCCTTCCGCTCGACCGAAGCGCAACCTACGAGACACCTGTGAATGAGTACTTGAATGTGTAACCCCTTAAACATTGAATGTTGAAAATGTCGAATAAATGAAAAAACTAGATAAGAAAACATTAGTAGATGTAAATTTATTGTCTTGAACATTTTATAGATTTTGAGGTTCACATTTCCTCAGAAGACTAAAGAAAATGTAAGTTGATGTAAGAGACACGATTGTCATTGAGGATGATCGGTTATCCAACCTTGCTGCGAGGAAGAAGGAGATGACTGCTCCTGTTGTCCCAACAGTGGAAGGCATAACTAATGAACGTGGAGGCTTTGATGGTGAGAAAATTTGTCCTTTAGTTTCTGGAAGAGTGCAAGGGGGCATGAGTGGAGTTCTTCTGAAGGAGGTGAGTATAATGGAGCAAGAGGTAATTGTCAGGGAAACTGTTGTGGCTGAGAGGGCTGCCGAAGAGGTTGCCAAGGAGAAGGTTGTAGATAAAGTGCTCGGACAATCGTCGGCTTCTCCTTCGTATACCTTGTTTACTGACCTCACCTTTCCCTCGGAGCTGATTTTGTTGGATGAAATTGTTGGGAGACTAATAGCTCTGGATTCAACAGTCAAGTCCAACAGTGTAGGCGAGTTCAATTTTGATGCATACATAATTTCAGTATTTTCATTTTTAAATATTGAACATTAGTATTTTATTTAGTTTTATATTCTTTTAGCTATCCAATGATGAAGGCATCCAATGATCATGGTAAGTTGTGCTTGGGCTTTGGTAGGCCTTTGGTTTGCTAGCTTGATTGGTCCTTTGGGCTGCTGCTGGTTCTCGGGTTGGCTTATGGTTCTCGGTTTGAGCTGAAGATGATGATGGGAGGTGGCGGTTTATTGGAGTTGAACTTTATTTTCTAAGATGCTAGCTCATTAATGTTGAGTTGAAGTTTAGTTCAATTATTGGGAGATTTATTGAGCTTCCTAGCTCATTATTTCAAAAAGGTATGCTTTAATTCAGGGACTCAATTTGGAGTGGACTTGCCTATTCTCCTCCCCTTTGTCTTCTCATTTTTCTATGCTGGGTGATTTCCCGTGCCTTTGCCCTATTGGTTCCCGTGGCTGGTTGCTTGGTTCCGCGGTTTGCTGCTCGGTTCCGCGGCTGTCTGCTCGGCTGTCTGCTTGGTTCCGTGGATTTCCTGCTTGGTTCCCGTAATTCTCTTCTCTGTTTTGTTGTGCCGTTTGGGGAATGATGTAGTGGCTGTTGGCCTTTCATTTCCCTAAATCTAATTGGCTTCTTTGGAGGTGCTATGGCTGTTTAGTTCCCCTCTCTTGCCTATATATAGTAGATGATTTTTGAAGGCAAAAGTTATTGAATTTGGTTGAGTTTTGTCTCTTAAAAAACCTGAGGGTTTTCTTCTTCTTGGAAAAGCTTGAGAGCTTTGTCCACTTCTTCTTCTCCTCTATTTCGTCTGGGCTTCTTACCTCTTTCTTCTCTATGCAAGTTCCACTCCATTTGTATCCTTCTTCATGAGCTTTGGAGGTGTTTGTTGGCTGATTTGGAAACATTTGCTGGAGGAGTTTGGTTAGACGTTTGGACTATCTTGCTGTGGTGGACCATCGGTTTGCTAGCCCTAAGCACATACTTTACTTAACCTACATTTCGATGCATGTGAGGAAACCGTTCTGTCGGTTGGTCTGAGGATAGCGTCTTTTTATATTTCTTTTGTTTCTTTTGATCTCTCTTCTCATTTTATCCGTCGGTTTTTTATGTCATAGATGATTGCTACTATTTAAATCGAGTTTGGTTATAGTTTTGCCCATCGTTCTCCTTATCTGGCTTTTCAATCTAGTTTGTCTGCATCAAATATTTTTGAAGAGGGAGCAGTTGCTGCTATGTGTGATGTCAACTTGAGAAAAGCGATGACTTCTCTGAATGCCCAGGTGGTGTCTCTAGGGGATCATATAAGCTTGATAGAGACCGAGTTGCGCTCGCTGCTTAGCCAGAAAAAGCAAGAGGGGTTCCATCAGGGTACTCAATACATCATGCAGTGCCTTAGACCAAACGGGAGGGTTGGCGCCAAAAATAAGGTGAAGGATCCCATATCATAACAAGTCTAGTGTGGTTGGGTTTGATTTGTTTTTTCTTCCTTCTCTGCCTTTTGAAGGCGAGCTTACTTTCCAATGACAAGTGTAGCTCTAGGCTTTTGTTAGTTTGGTGACTTTTCTTTTTGCGACATCGAAAACAAAGAACAAGAGAAATGAAATGTGCCTTCCATCATAATGTTAGCCTTTAAGAGTAAATGATTTTTTTTATATAAGAGGCAGCTTGGTGCTTTGAATTTTGGGGAGAAAGGGAAAATATATAGTAAGAGTGGTTGTATAGTGGCTACAAACTGCTTCCATCTTTTCTATCTTTCGTTCTTCTTCGAAGGGACCATAAAAAGTTGGGAGTAGGTCCATAGTGAGATCCTAGCTGGCTCTAATACGTAGAAGTTTCGAAGGATGTATGCCTCTTCGAACGAGTTAGGCGAGGTCATCCTTCTCAGCTGACTCGCCCAGCAGTCAAGATACTTGTTTATAGAATGAGAGCTACATGCAAGTGACCTGATTTTTTTTTCTCGGTGGGAACATCGACCCGAGATGAGTTCTTACAAAGTGTGGTGAAATGGGAGTTACTCTCTCATTTCAACTCTGTTTGCCAGAGCTGCTTGTTCGGTCACCTTGTATTCCACTTTTAAAATAGACCAAGTCCTTTGTGTGAAGAGGTGTAAATGCTTGTAATGCGAGAAGTTGTTCGTAACACCGTAGAGGCATGAAATGAAAGCCGTATTTTAGTACCTCTATCTCTTACTATGAGAAGTTTTAATTGAAATAAGTATAAGTTTTCAGCATTTGTGTGGCCATACTTGTTATTTGACGATAGATTCTATGAGTGAGAATGGGTTTGATGAAACTCTTTTATTCGGCTCAATAGGATGTGAGGGAAGAATCTTGTTAGAAATATGACTTTCATTCACATTGGGGGCTTTAGTGCTAGCACAAGTCTTGAGTGTCTAGGTGATGCAGTAAAGGATTATCATTTTATATTTTGTATTTTATTTATGTTTTGGACTTTATGTAATTTTGTCTTTTTTTTTATGTGCCCTATGATGGAAAACAACCCGTGATCATTCTTGGGTTTGGTGCTCTTTGGTAATTTCTCTCCTTTGTTTTCCATTCTTGGTCTTGTTCTCTTGTTTCTTTTTTGGCTTAGTGGACATTTATTTTTGGGCTGAAATTTGCTTAATGGGCTTGGCTCATCTCATTCCCTTCCTCTTGGTTACTTGGTGTTCCATGCCTATTACGATTTGTCTTTTGCTGGTTGGAATTCCTATTATTTCCCATGCAGCTGGTGGTTTAATTTTACTATTTGGAATTCCCATAGCTGTCCATTCCCCTTCCTTTGTGTTGTTTGCAAGTTTTGTGTTGGCTCCTATTGGCTATTTGGGGTGGCTCATTTATGGGGTTGTTGGGTCCTTTTTCCTCCTATATATGGGGGCTGTTGAAAGGAGGTTTTTTTGGCTGAATTCTGCTCATATCCAAAGGATTTTTTCATCCAAGTTTGAGAGCTACAATCTTTCTCTACCTAATTCTTTTTTTTAGTCTTCTATCTATTTCATCCCTCCACAGATTCCCTTCCAATTGTATCCTTCTTTTCCAAATATAGTGAGTGTGGTGTATTGTTTGGCCGGTTTATTAGTATTTGCCGGAGGAGCGCCGATCGATGTTGGATCAAGATTTCAGTGGTGAACCCTGGTTTGAATTTTCCTTGGAGCACTAACCTATTTTTCAGATTTACATGTGAGGTGACTTTTCTAGGTTGCTCTGAGGAAAGTTTATTTTTATTTTAATTTATTTTGCTAAGTTCCTAATAGTTCTCTTGCATCTATTTCATTTTAGTTTTCTTTCTGTTGCTGTGTTTTTTTTTTCTTTTTGTTGCTGAAGTGTTTTGTTTTTTCCTAAGTGTTCTCCTACTTGGCCTTCTAGATCTTAGGATATATCACTAGGGCCTCAACTTGCCTCAAAGATTAGTATAATCTTTTCTTTCAGCTCAAACCCGAAGAGAGATTTGACAATGCCATGCTACTCGGGTCACGTGTTTATCCCTGTCATTTGTGTGCTAGTCTTTTGAAAAACTCTACCACTTTAATGTTGACAATTAGTCTCGTAAGCCTATAAGAAATTAAAAATATATATATCGTATGCCTCATTTAAGGGCAAGTGGATAAGAAACTCTATTCCCACGAAAGAAACAAGTATGTTTATATGTGTTCAAAGGATCAGATTTTTTCCCTAAGCTCGAGTTCCCCAAGTGTAGAATGAGCAAAACGTATATAAATGGATCAATGTTTTTTTTTCTTTTTGTTTGTTGAAAGTGAGTCAGTTTGCATAAAATTGTTTTGAGGGTTTTAATATGAATTCTCCCTGGTCACTTGTTAGAGAGTAAAGAAAGAATTTTGCTAGAACGATGACTTTCCTTCGCACTAGAGGCTTCGACACTCACGTAGGTATTGAGTGTCTGGGGGACTCGGCTTGCTACAAAGAGTAATCAAATCTTTTCTTTCAACTCACACTCGGGGGCGGAATTGAAGATCTTGCACTGCTCAAGTGATTGCAACTGGTTATTGTGAAGTCGAGAGCCTGAAAGTCAATAGTTTTTCAAATAGTGGAAACTCGTTCATAAGTAGCCTCCTTTAGCGTTCATAGATGTGGTCAATTGCCAGTCACTTGACAAGGGATAAAGAGAGGATCTAGCTAAACAGATGACTTTCCTTCACGCTAAGAGCTCTAGCGCTCGCACAGGTCTCGAGTGCCTAAGGTCCTTGGCTCGCCGTAGAGAGTAGTCCAATCTTTTTTTTCAACTCAAACTCGGAGGGGGATTTGAGAATCCTGTACTTCCCGGGTGATCGCAAATACTTATTGTGAGTTTGAGAGACTTGGGTAGGACATATTTTGCCTAGAAGAGGTCTCCTTAGGAGATTTCACCATATGGTTTGAGGGTTCACACTCAGCATCCCGAGTTCCCGAGCATTTTTTAAAGGTGGATTTGTCTTGAACATCTCGTTTTGATGAGAAATGTTTTTATGAATAGAAAGACAATCCTTGTCAATAGAAAAAAGAATAATAATATGGAACGAGTAGGGCTAGGAACTTCCATTATGGAAAAAATGGTTAGAGGTCCTCAGCGCTCCAAGTTCTAGATATCTCGATTCTATTATGGGTATGCAATTGATAGGCTCCTGGGCCGGTGTGTATTTTGATAATGTAGGGACCTTCCTACGTACTCGCTAGTTTGCCGAGAGTAGAACAACGAGCGGCTGTGTCTTCTTTCTTTAGAACCAAGTCTCCGAGTTGAAAGATTTTCTTCTTGACATGGAGATTATAGTACTTGGCAGTCCATCGCTTTAATTCCTCTTGCCAAAGCGTGGCTTGCGCTTGAAGCTCTTCTAATAGGTCGACAATTATATGTAAGCCTTTCTGATTGGAGACTTCCCATTTGCTGGATTTGATAATAATGTCCTAAGTTGTGGTTAGTACCCTTTGTCTTAGCAGTTTAAGCTCTACTCTGTGTGCAACCTTCGTACCATACGAGAGTGAGAAGGTTGTATGCCTTATGGCGGTTAATGGAATCAATATGAGGGCCCATAACACAAAAGTGACTCTACCTATTTTCCTATGGCACCCTTGATCTTTTTCTTGAGGAGGTTAAGTATAAGCTAATTGGTGGCTTCAACCTATCCATTAGTTCGAGTGTGGTGAACATATGCAAGCTTGAGTCGGATGCCTTAGATGTTACAAAATTCCTTGAGGCTTTGATCGAATAATTGTGGTATGTTATCTATAATGTTCGTAAAGGGGAGGTTGATGATGATTTCGGTCCAGAGTTTCGAACTACAATGGAGGTTATGCGGGTGAGTGCTTTGGCTTCAATCCATTTGGTGAACGATCATGACTAAAATGAATCTTCATTGCCCGATTAATGGTGGGAATGGGCCTAATAGGACATTCCCCATATGAAGAATTGCCAAACTCGTGATCGAGTGCAACATATGGGAAGGTTGCAGTTGTATTGGGGAGAACTTTTGACATTCCATGCAATTTTTAAAATATTCTTCATTATCTTTTCTCAAAATAGGCCAAAAGTATCCTTATCTAAGGATTTGGTGGACGAGAATGCGTCCAACGGAGTGACTTCTGCATATGCTCGAATGGATTTCGGTTAGCAATGCCTCTTTTTGATCTTCGCCTACACATCTGAGATTGAGCAATATGTAGACCTCCATAATAGGTGGTCACCGAGTAATAGGTAGTTGGTTGCCTTGACTTTAAATCGTTGTGGATTACTGGTCTCAGAATCGACTGATCCGTTCTTCAAATACCTAATGGAAGGATCCATCTAACTCACTGGGCATGGAGCTGGGGGTATGCTCCTACTTGTGGTACTTCTTCCATGATTGCAGGTGTAGAGACCCATATGGGCAGTTGTCTGTCAATGTTTCCTTGTTTGGAGAGGAGGTTAACAAGTTGATTATGCTCCTTGGGGATTTGAATGATCTCAAAATACTGAGTTTAATGACTTTGGTTTTGAGTTTTGAATAAGTACCTAGAGAGCAATTCGTCTCTAACTTCGTATTTACCATTGAGCAGGTTTAACATGAGTTTAGTCTAAGTAGACTTCTATGCGAGTAATGCCCATCTTGGAAGCAAATTGCAGTCCTGTAAGGCTTTGTATTCCACTTGATTGTAGGTGACTTGGAATTTGATGTTGACGGACTGAGTGATGACAATTCCTATAGAACATTTTAGGACAATGCCTTCTCCAACCCCTTGCTTTCCTAAGGCATCATCTACATATAGAGTCCGGTGAGGTTGGGTCGTCATTTCTGAGTATATGCTTTGGTTGGTGTAGATTACGAGAAAGTCGGATAGTGCTTGAGCCTTGATAGTTGTCCTTAGCGTGTAGGTTAGGATGAATTTGTAGAGTTCAGCAAACCATTTGAATAATCATCCTGAGTGGTTAGGTTTGGCGAGAACTTCCTTAAGAGGGTGGTCAATTACAACCTGGATAGAATGGACCTAGAAATAAGGTCATAATCTTCTAGTTAAGTTCACTAGTGCCCATGCAAGCTTTTCATTATGGGATATCTGTGTTACTCACCTCGGAGCATGCAGCTCACATAATAAATAGGCCATTGCTTCTTTCCTTCCTCCCTAACGAGTACGGAATTGACGGCGTCTTCACCAACTCTGAAGTGTAGCAATAAATTTTCACTTAATCGAGGGCTATGTTGGATTGGCAACAAAGTGAGGAGGTTCTTTAGCAATCAGAAAGAGACTTTGTAATCATCTCCCCAAGAGAATTTGTGTGCTCCTGAGGGTTCTGAAGAAGCAGACACATCTCTCTCCCAACTAGGAGATGAAACGATTGAATCCAACGAATCGGTTGGTGAGTCGCTGGATTTGGATTTCTTTGACAGTTATGGGCATATATTCATGGCATGTATAGATTCTACCTTATTGAGCTCGACTTTGATTCCATCTGGTTTGAGAAACAACCCTAACAATTTTCTCATGCCAGCTCCAAAGGTGCATTTCAACGGGTTCAACCTCATGTTGTTCTTTTTTATAATGAGGAATGTCTCTTGCAAGTCGGGATATTTACTTTTAATAAGGAGGTCGTCTACGCATACTTAAATATTTCATCCTTTCTGTTCTATGAATACTTTATCCATCATCCTCTGATTGGTGGCTCTAGTGTTCCTTAGTCCAAAGGGCATAACTTTGTAATAGTATAGGCCTTCTGCAGTGATGAACATGGTTTTCTCATGATTTTTGGGATGCATTTTGATCTGATGGAACCCTGAAAAAGTGTCTAGGAAACTCATGATGGAATGGCCCACCACCCAGTCGACTAGGGCGTCAATCCTTAGCAGCAGGTAGCCATCATTGGGACATGATGAGTTTCGATCAATGAAATCCACACGCATTATCCATTTGCTGGTCAATTTCTGAACCATTACCATGTTGTAAATCTAATCTAGATATTAGACTTTCTGATGAAATTGGCGGTGAGTAGTTTTTCTACTTCTTCTCAGATGAGTTCGACGAGTAAGTCGGTAGTCTTTATGATTCTTTGTTTGATGGGGCAAGCATCTCTTCTTGCATTTAGTTGGTGGCATATGATTTCTTTATTGATGTATGCCATATCCGCAGCTATCCACATGAATACTTTGGATTGGTTGCAAAGAGTTTGAATCAACTTGTCTTGATATTCCTTGCCAAAATAGGTCTTGATTTGAAAAGCTTTTCATGGTTCATTTTCTGCTGCGGATATTTCATTAATGAGTTCTGTTGTTTCGAGGCTCGAGCCTCGCTCTATATGTCCACTTGAAAGATTTCTTTGGAGGTGTCGGTCAGACTGACTGCTCGCAAGTAGCAGGTGCGTGACTGGGCTAGATTGCCTTTCACCATGACCTCCCTTCCCTCGACAGGAAATTTAACGGTGACGTAATATGTGGATACCATGGCTCTAAATGTATTTAACAATGGCCTGGCAAATATGGCATTGTAGTTAGCTAAGGCATCGACTATGATGAAGTCTTCCATGCTAGTGTACTGATGTTTTCCTTCGCCCTAGGTGACAGGTAAGGAGATTATTCCTTCAATTCCTTGCACTCCCCTGAGAATTTGTAAAAGGGTCCTACAATAGGAACCAGCTGGGAGGCGAGCATATTCATCTTATCAAATGAACTCGCCGTATCAATCAGAATATTGTCAATCTAATAGTTTGAAGAATTCTTTGTTTTGGATGGCCCCAACAAACTCAGATGGATAGCCTCATCAGGTCTTCCGTCTTTACTTGTGCGGGTCTATCCCTCATATATGACTTATCTCATTTAGCCTTTTAATTTACCTCCTCATAACAATCATCAAAAAATGTCATTTCAAAAAATACTTGATGAACCAATAACTAAAGACACAATAAAATTGGAAAAAATGCTACCACAATTATATAAAAAAATATGTGATTGCAATTACATAAAGTTTACTATTTTCTATACTATAATTTGATTATCTCATCTCGTTCTCTGGAGTAGGCGGGTGAATTTGTTCCAACAAGCAGTCTTTAAACTCTCTCCAGGTCCTGTGGGCCGCATCATATCCCTTCACTGATACCATGGTAATGTTTTCCCCCTCTAAGCACAGCCTAACCGCCGTCAATCTCTCCTACGTCAATACATTGACAACAAAGTACATTTCCACCCTATAAATCCACCCATGTGTATCATCTCACTTAAAAACAAGCATCTTTAGCTTCCTCACCCTCGAATCTCTTATATTCCCTTTATTTCCTCCATAACATCTCATTCCCCAAGGGGGTAGTCTCCCCCAAATATCCTGATCATCCCTTCTACGTTCGTACCCAAGCCCTTCATCAAAATCCCCCTTCTTTTTAAATCCAGCACCCGTCCAGTCATAATCAACCCCTCTCCTTTCAAATTCAGCACCCATTCGCTCATACCCAATCCCCTCATATCCCTCCTCATACCCTCTACCCATCTCCTCCCTAGGAATAGGCTCTAGGGGAGGCATTCTCTCTTCTCCCTCCAAAATCTCCACCTCCTAATCCTTCCCTCTCCTTATTAGAACTCCTTATCGGAGTAGGGTTTCCCCCACTCCTAAGGCCAACGGCAACTCCCCTCGCCTCCGACGACACGTTTTGGTTTTGACCACGAGCATCTTCCACATCATCTCCTCATTGATGGATTTCCGAATGATCTTTTCATGGACGGCTAAAATTTCATTTTCGAAATATGATATTTTTTCTTCAAAATCATATTTCAATTGTTTGATCTCTTCTTCCAATACTTTTACCCTTTTTTCTGCCATAGGTATCTAGATCTAGACTTTGATACCAATTTTATACATCTTGGAAGAAAAAATAGCAAGTAAAAGAGAAGAAAATCAAAGTAACACCAAGATAGGGTTATTTTTTTATTATCTCTTCAATAATAAAGCAAGATACAATTGATTGATCAGCTCTCCCAGCAACCCTAGACACTGCTAGGAACTCACAATAACATGAGAAAAAAAAATTTAGCAATAGCATAAACTAAACCCTATGCAACTCCCCCTTAAATAGCCTTAATACACAATAACATAGACCGAACATTTCTAATCAACACTAAGCCTAATTTAAGAAATCTTTTTAAATAATTAGACCCTTTCTAATTAGCCTAAACATAATTTAAGAAACCTTTCTAATCAATTAGTAGCACAAAAATCTTCTTGATTTTTATACTTCCTTACATAGTGAATATTAACTTTCCTAATCAACATCTTCAAGGGGCTCACGGCGAGTATCAAGATCGGTTATCTCTTCAGGTGTGTTGATAGTTAGTGGCAGGTGGTCAGCAAAAGTGAAAGCACCTTGAATAAACTTTAAGAGCCGTTCTTCCATTTGTAAAAAAGGAGAAAGGAGAGATATTGTGAGTTTTAATAAAATCTTTACTATCCCGACCAAATATACAAGAATAATGAAAGCGAGAGCTCTTCGATAGTAGAGCTTATAAAAGGAAAAGGAAAAATTATACATCATCTCTCTTCTCTTGTGGGTTCCTCCTTTCTATTTTCTACCTTATTCCTTTTATAGAGCTTGAAAAGACATAGGGAGTATGTCCTTGATATAGTAGCTATCCAATAAATCTTTGTTGTACCTTAGCCTTCAGTGTAGAGTGGAGTGGCGATTTGAGAAGGGGCGGTCCAGTTGGCTTGTGGAGACTAGAAGCCCATTAAAGTCAATTGGAAATTTGTCTAGAATCCCCCATTAAGATGAAAAGGGGCAAGTATCATCAGAGCATGATCAAGAGAATGGGTTTACATGAAGATAAAGTTGATCTAAGGTTACCCCATTAAGATTAAGAGGGGTGAGTAGTATCTCGATGGACCTTCGAGTTTATTTGGACATGAGAGATGTATAATACCCCAAAAAAGATTGTTGGTTGAATTCTAATATGGGTAATTGTTTAATTTAGGAAAGAGATTTTGGGTTGAATGAGAAGATATTTGGTAGAGGTGGTGTACAAAAGGAAAAGAAAAAAGATTCTAGGAGAACCAAATCCTAGCAGGTGAGATATCCAAACTATGACATAAAAAATTAAAAAAAAAAAAAATATATATATATATATATATAACAGTAAACTCTCATTGAATGTGATTTCGATGATATTAATTTCAGTTTCATTCTATAGTTGGATAAAAAATTCATCAAACAATTATGTCAATAGCACATTTTTATTATGATTGTTATGAAAATGTGAGATAGATCATATATGGAAGATAGGCCCGCACAAGTAAAGATGAAAGATCTGAAGAGTGAAACCTACACTCTCGGAATTCTAAAAGTTGGGAATTCAAACCCAACAATGCATGAGAGAACAACTTCAATTCTAAAAGTTTAGATTGCGAACCAAACCTAGAATTAGAAAGTTGTGAGTGTGCAAAAGCCTATAGTTATTATATGACTTGCATAAAATTGTTGAACAATGAATATAACAGAAAATGATGTTCTGTATATCTTATGCCTATTATAGATTTTTTCATGTGTTTCAATTGATTGCAAATATGTTTATTTTTGTTATATATTGCTTGTGTATTTTATTGAGCTCTAACTCATTAGAAGTTGTAGTACTGCAAGAAAGGAGAAGGATCTAGTGAGACATTAAATAGGATGGTTGACTGCCCTTTTTGGGTGTACATAGATGTCAAAGTATAATATGTACATAAACTTTTGGGTATGTAAATATTATTTGAAAGTTTAGTAAAGCCCTATATTTTACTTGATGTGTTTACTAGATATGTTTAAATATGCTTCCATTTATGAAATATTAATTCCAGTCTTAACTTTTGAAAAACATGAATTTTTGGAAGAGTTTAAATTGACCATTTCCTACTCACGTGGTCCTGATATAAGTATTTCAAAATAGGTGTTAGTAAGAGATGAGTCTGTTCATATTCTTCCTCTTTGTTACACTTTAGATTGATTATAGGGGGTCAAAATAGGGTGTGACAAGATGTTTGTAGAGGTGATGGGTGTTGTTAGCTGTTTGATGTATCTCGCTTTGGAGTTTTGGCTTTGGTCGAGATGAATAAAGATTTGTCAATCTAGGAAAGGAACTTCTGAGGCTGCCTTCGTCAAGAGTGTGACTACCAAGAAGAGTGGTCGATGATGGTCCGTGGTGCCCCAGTATTAAGCTCATTTTCAGCTCTTGAGCGAATTTCCTCAAATGAACTATTCCGAAATAGGAGTGGACCCTCCTTCCGCTCGACCTCAAACTAACTTGTGAGACATCTGCGAATGGGTACCTACACAAGTAGTCATGGGTGTACAACTCCAACCTCCTAGGTAGACTCGTGACTTCAACCATATAGGTGATTGAAATCCAGACCTCCATTACATCAAAGATGTTCCTCAATCAACCATTATATTCATGATTCAAATGAGCTCTTGTGCTACATCTTTTTTTTTTCTCTTAGAACACAATGTAGCTCCCTTTGAACAACATAATGAATGAATGAAATTTACATTGCAATGTTGCATGTTTGTCGATATAACGGTAGGCTATCTAAGAATGATCTTTGGTAAGTTTCAATTATCCTTTTTTTTTAGCTTAATTCTCTCCATACTAACACCTCTGAGCCAATTGTGAGCTTTGAAAATTCGCACTTGGCTATGCTGAGATAGTTTATGCTCCAAGTTAATTTTTTAGAAAGTAAATTAGATTGCAGATAAGACATTAACCAAAAATTTTGACCTCCTTTTGTGATGACTCTAGGATACGGTTCCATGTTTCTCATAGGCGCAAGCACCATGGTTAATTACTCCTCTCAATAACGAGAGAAATATTTCAATTGAGGCTTTTTTTTCAATTAAGGCTAGTTGATAAGCACTAAATGCATAGCATAGCAAAAACAATTTTGATTTTAAGATGAGAAATTTATCATCATAAACTTAAAGAAAATGATAAAGGAAATGATAACTAACTCGATCAAGTTCTCTGTATACATTATCTCATATTATCATTAGACCTTAGTCTACTTTGTTAGAAGAGGTAATTAACCCAACTTGACCGAAGGACTATTTTCTATAGCCATGAGTTGCATCATTGAAGAGAACCTCGTAGACCTTTGATGGCTATTTGTTTAAGAGGACAAATTTAAGCCGACCTTAGCTAATAGATAGCTTTACGCCCTATCAAATGTATTACATAACCCATAATTAAAGAATTTTTAAGCCTTTGGGTAACTCAAAAGTTTTGGTTATAACTATAATTTCTTAGTATCATTTTATGACAAAACCACTAGACTAGATAACCCTGGTCATGACCGTTTACCTGTGGAATCATTTAGTGACAAAATCATTAATTAGAGGACACGTTTCATGTCCTTATTAGAGAGAGAGCTTGTTTAGTGTGAGCATGGAGATACGCTTGACAAGACATTGGCTCTTTAAAAACTAAGGTTATTCTTTAATTTATCAGGTTCAATAAATAATTACGGGGGTGGATGAACTTTGCTTTAAATTATAGGGGGTAGACTTTAGTTGTGCATTTTTTACATCTTATATTTTTTTTTTTAATTTGAACCCATAATAATTTGCATTGAGATTTGGGAACATTAAAAAAAAGTACCTTTAGTTAAGATTTGCTTTCAACACGACCTTCATCGAGGCTATGAGCACTTTCATTTTGTAGTTTTCGACCTTGTAAACTATACTAATTTGCTTGCAGAGCAGAGGATAAGGTTTATAATTAGCACTTGCAATTGCATTTTGAGAATGGATTAGCTTGTTAAAAGGTTTGAGGGCCTTATGCAAACATAAAACAAAATATCACTATAATATTGATATCAAATATTTTATAAAAAATTTGCTCAGTTAAAAAAGTCTATTACAATCATTGTTCAATTATTTACCAAGGGTGAACGTTTTGTCAACTCTGGTCTTGTGACATGGAGGATATGACTTCAAAAGTAGGACTTACAACCTTATCCTATACATAGGGCGACCTATTAGAGAAGATGTGTATATGCTGATAAACTTGATTTTAAAAGAGAAGTTTTACAAATTTTTCAAAGTAATTACATGTTTTCTTAAAAATAGTTACATGATTCTCAAAGGAGTAAATTTAGGTTTAACTTATTGTTGGTCCATGCAACATTCTCAGATATTAAGTTTGAGATTCAAAATGTTTGTCAAAGCATATGATGACAACTTTGATTTTGAAAAACGAATTTGTGAATTTTAAGATGATTAAAGTCTTTGTACAACAATTGCACATTTTTAGAGCAAGATGAATTTGTGTTTATTTTATTTTTGGCCCGTGCATCATTCTAATATCCATATTTGAATCTTAGCACATCTATCAAAGCACATGCATCGATTTGACTTTTAATGATTTGACACATCTTTTGGATAATGTGCATGACTTTTTGTATATTTGCATGTTGCATTATGCACTTGCATACTCTTTGATGTTCTTACATGATATATTTGCATCATTTCAATGCATTTACATGGACTTCAACACACTTTCTTTCATAGTGCACTTACACTCTTGTTGATATATTTACATGTACATTTCTTGATGCATTTGAATAATATACATAGATGTTTCTTCGTGCATGTGCACTATATTCTTTTATTTTTTTCATTGCATTTAAATGTGCATTTTCATGATTCATGATATACTTATATACTTCTTAATATATTTACATTATGCACTTGACTGCACTTAGATGCATTTGCACAACATACTTGCATATTTTCAATATTCCTTTTGGTGAAGTGGCATGCTTCTCAAAATAGTTGCACGCTATCGCCTGATATGCTTCTCAGATAAATGCATACATCTCGAGGCAATTGCATGCTTCACTATGTAATTACACTCTTCTAAAGATGGTGGCAGTTCAAAGTTGCCTCAAAAAGCATCTAGCATTTCAAATTTTTAATTCTAACATACCACATTCCCCTCTTGTCCTCTTATGTGTATGTGTTATGGGTTTGATGGTGTATATGGCAAGTAAGGACTTTGTTATGAGTTCAGAGTTTTTATTGTTTACAATTAGCCCTAATGAGCGTTCAAGTAGACCTCCATAATAATACTCTTTAAACTTTGAAAAATAGTTATCACTTAGTCAATTTAATGTTCATTCATAGTTATGTTGTTTGAGTGCCCTGGAAGTCAAATAAAGGTCCCTTTTATGCTAGTTGATAAGTTCGCAAGTACCATGTTGTCTAGTTCTATGTACAACTATATTTAGTTTTGATTCTGTGGGCTCCGAAAATTCGGCCCCGGCCTCCGCTCGCTCTTCTTATTCGGCGAGGGAGTTTTAACAGAAATAAGTTCCGAGGTAAATTTTGGAAGGCAGATGGGTTTGTAGATAAGACACTACCCAGAGATTTCGCCCTCATTTTGGTGAGGACTTTATGATCTGAGTTCTGGTTTCCTATAGGCGCAAGCCCCTATAGTTAATTACCTCTCCCGGTCACGAGAGAGAACTTTCGATTAAGGCTAGTCGTCGATCAGATACGTAGTAGATACGTGTTATCTGGCATATAGTAGCAGCAATGGTTTAGATTTGGAAATTGAGGAGTTGAGTTTGAATTTGGGTATTTGGAAAGGTTTAGAAAATTTGATATTTAAAATAGAAATTTCACCATCATGCACTTAAAGCTGATGGTGGGGGAATGGATGATAGGCCCGATCAAGATCCCATGGTTCCGTCGTCCCGGGCCATCGTGGTCCCTGGTTTACTTAGTCAGAGGAGGTAGTCGACCCAACCTGACAGAAGGATCCTTGTCAGCAGCCATGGGTTGCTTCGTCCAAGGGGACCTTGTAGACCTGGGGTGAAGGTTTGTCTAAGGGGACAAATTTGAATCCACCTTAGCTTACAGAGGGCTTTGTGCCCTATTGATTATATCCTATTGATTCATATCTCAAGGATTTAGCGCCATTAAGGAGCGTATTGGCTCTGGCCATAACCGCTATCTGTGGTGCCATTTGGCGGCAAAACCACTCGGTTCAGAGGGCCCCGGATCATAACCGTTTACCTGCAGTGCTATTTGGCGGCGAAACTGCCGGTTAGAGGACACGTACCACGTCCTTACTGGCAAAAGATTGTTTGAGAATGGATCCTAGTGATATTTTCGACTAGGCATTTGGCTCTTTTGTGAGCTGAAGTAGTTTTTGATTTGTCCGCCTCGACAAACAGTTGCGGAGGGTGGATGGATTTTGCTTTAATTGCGTTGATGGATTTATTTCACTTTTAAATATTTTTGAGATTTTGGGATTTTTGGATTTTGTGGATTTTTTTGGGTTTTGGATATTTGAGTGGAGCTTTGGACGTTGGATATTTGGGAGACATTTGAAAATATTTGGTAAACCCCTCCGGTTGAGATAATCATTCAACACGGCCATCATCGGGGTGTTTGGGGTCATTTTCACTTTATGGATTGAACCTTGTCAACTCTGTCGGGCTGTCGACAGAGGATCGGGTTTCGTAGGCTTTGTACCCTCGACAGTGAATTCTTTTGATTTTAGGCATTGAAGGCCTAATATGAATGTATTAAAATAAATATTCTGGTCGCCACGGCCACATATTTATATATTGGTTCGAACCTTGTCGACTCCTATTAATCCGTATAGGAGGATCGGGTTCGAGCCTGAATTCACTTGTCAACCGCGCAGCATCCCTAGACGTCACGTGTATACCAATAACACGCTCGCCGGAGCCCATGCGGGTTGTAATTGCATTTACCCCTTTTTAGTGCACCTATGTGTATACAAGTTATGGTGCACGTGCAGGGGTATTTATTTTAGACTTTGTTGACGCCTTCTGTCTGCTTGTACAAGGATTGCAGATCCGGTGGCGTGTCGTAGCAGCTTCTGGATAGAATTATTCGCTGCTTCGTACAGGTAGACTGTCGTGCACTATTTGTTGATTTTTGTAGGCGGGTCATAGTGCACTAACTAATCTCCTGCCTTATGTTGTGGAAGCTCGTAGGAACTTGTAGTCTTTATGCATTTTGCTTTGATTTTGGTCTTTATAACACGGCCACTACTGTTGGAGGTAGATGTATTCATCCTTAGACTGAAGTTGACTACAGGATACTGCATTTACTGTAGTCTTTACGCATCTACCTATCAGTGGCATGTGACACATACATTTTGTTTTCGTAGAGAGATCGTATGTGTTGCAGATCTTTAACATTTGCTTGATGTTGAATGAGGGTTGACTACAATAATATTACAACATTCATTGGCTATTGCAAATTATTGTTTTCTTGCATTTTGATTGGTATAAGAACCTTTCAATATTCATTTGGAAACTCTATTAGCACTTTGATTGTGATGCCACCACATTCGTCGTGCACCTTCTACTAGTATGTCAAGTGTCTTCGTAGAGAAATCCTTTGTAGAACATAAGAGGCACTTATTATCACTTGTAGTTTGATGGATTGGAAATCATAACAGATCTTATGCTCACTTCATTTGATTTTAAATCGAATATGAGCCTAAGTACAAATTGGCTCAATGTTTAAATCAAATCCCCCGAGCTCAAGTTCTTTGTCTTTCAATGTGCAAATTCAAGTCTCATTTTCATTTGAGTTTGAGCCCAAATGTGATTTGATGTGTCCCAATCAAGCACAATCCTTTGTAATTGTTCAATTTCAATTTGAATTGTTCAAGTTTACTTAAGTCCAATTTTGCCCAATCAAGTTCACAAGTTCGCTGTTGACTTATCCAAGTCCTTGTTTAAATGCAAAAGTCCACTATGGTTCGAGCTTGATTCAAGTTTGAATTCTTGTAGTCATTTGCAAGTTCAAGTGTGAGCTCCTTGTTTGAGATCAAATTCTAATTCAAGTCCAATCGTGAGTTCAAGTTCAAGAAGCAAATTCAAGTTCTCTTGTAGTTGTCCCAAACTACAATCTCCAAGTCAAAAAGTTCTTTGCATTTGTTCTAGCTCAAAATGTTGGAGCCTTGCTTCAATATTCAAACTTGATTTAAATTGTCACAAATTCAATTAGGCTTAAGTTCAAGTCATGTTCCGATCGAGTTCGAGTCCAAATGAAGTCCTCCATATACTCCAACTTGCTTGAGTTCAAATATTCAAGATCATGTTCAAGTTCTTTGCACCATGTTCTTTATCATTTGAGTTCAAATGGTCCACCTCTTGTTTTGAATTTTGCTTAAACCATTTGCTTATTCAACTTTGAATTTAGTTCAATTGATGTCCAAATGAGATTCAAAATTGTTTAAAGTCCTTGGATTTTCAATCCAAATTTCGGCAGCCTCCCGGCGTCTCCCCCGTTTAGGGGAAAAACCAAGAGGCAACCATTCCCATCGACGCTACGTGAGCGCTTCAGGTAGGTGTCAAAAATGACACCGCGGTCGCAAATATATTATTTTTTTATCCCCGCCTGCTACGTGAGCATTAAAGGGTTTTTATGTTTGTTGATTATAAGAAGAAAACAGGCGTTAGGAAAAACACAGATTTTCCCCCCTCTACACCACGTGGGCGTTCGGGAGTACTTATATGAAAATAAAGAACTCATTTTTTTATCCCCTTCGCCGCAAGCGTCGCACCGGTTTCCCACCCTAAACGCTACTTGAGCGCCTCGGGGGTTTGCCGGCTCATTGCAAGCTTTGAAGAGGGATCCTTAAATCGTCGCGAGCCTCGCACCGGTTTCCCACCCTAAACGCTACGTGAGCGCCTCGGGGGTTTGTCGGCTCGTTGCAAGCATCGAGAAAAGAACCATTTTTATTATTATTTATAGATTAATTATAATTAAAATAATTAATTATTATTAATGATAATTAATTATCATTAACTATAATTAATGAAGATTAATTATAACTAACCACAAATATATTACAATTAATTATAATTATCTTATAATAAATAATTAAAATTAAAATTAATTAATTATGATTAGAATAATTAGTTATAATTAACGATAATTAATTATAGTTAATTAATAATAAAAGTAATTAACTATGATTAACTATAATTAATATAACCTAATTATAAAAAACATAATTAATTTCTAATTAATTATAATTATTTTATAAGTTAATTATAATTAAAAATAATTAATAATAATAATATCATAATAATAAAAGGAAATAAAAAATAAAATAAAATAATATATATAAAAAAAAAACAAATATTCCTATACCTAAAGGGGGTCGGGTAGAGGAGAGTGAGCTGAGTGGCTGAGTTAGAATGGGTAGGATTTTAGTGGGCTAAGTGGAGTGAGTTGAGTGAGTTGGGACTGAGTCGGGGCTGAGTTGATGTGAGTGAGCTGAGCTGATTGGGTGAGTTAGGTTTTATTTGAGTGATGATAAGAGAGGGATCGGCTGAGAGGTTGGATCGGGCAAGAGGATCGGCCAAGGCAGGGGATCGGGCTAGGGGGGATCGGAGGTGGAGCTCGGACCGAAGGCTTTGGAAGAGGAGGAGCTCGGGTATGAGGAAGACTCTCTCTCTCTCTCTCTCTCTCTCTCTCTCTCTCTCTCTCTCTCTCTCTGGATCGGGAGCAGCAAGGAGGCCGGCTTGAGCTCGGCAGTGGGAGAGGAGAGGGGCTTTGGTCGGATGTGGGAAGGTCGGAGCAGGAGCTCGGCTGCGGCTTGGGGAAGGAGGAGAAGTGGAAGGGCAGAGAGCCGAAGCTCTCATTTGGGTCGCTATTTATCGACTCTTGGCGAGGTGCGACCGAGGCAGTTTCTCGGGATTTACGGGATCTGATCGCAAACGGCGCCGAACAGGTACGAAGCTGCAGGATTTCTGTCTGAGTTCGGCAGGATTTCAGCGGAAAATCGGGACTACGTGGATTTTTTTGTTTTGATTTCTTCTTTCTCATTTTTTTTGTTCATTATCTGATGGTCAACAGATTCTCTGTAGCTCATTTGGCGCAACATCCAACAACAACAACAACAACATCAAGCCTTTGTCCCACTACGTGGGGTTGGCTACATGAATCCTTTTTCGTCATTGTATCCTGTTAAAAGTCAAATTCTCATTTAAACCTAATAAAGAAAGATCATTTCTAATATTTTCTAACCAATTTGGCACAACATCCATGATATTTAAAATGTTCTTTGATATTTTACT
The DNA here is from genome assembly GCA_022539455.1 of Dendrobium nobile. Classification (NCBI taxonomy): domain Eukaryota; kingdom Viridiplantae; phylum Streptophyta; class Magnoliopsida; order Asparagales; family Orchidaceae; genus Dendrobium; species Dendrobium nobile. The sequence continues at coordinate 21,913,787 of CM039721.1, forward strand.
TTGAAGCTTTACAATTATATTTTCACTTTTATTTATTGTCATGTTATTGAGTCCAAAAGTTCATTTTAATTCTATTATTTTCAAATACGACCACTAAAACAATTTCAGCAATCTCACGGCATCGCACCTGCATAGGGGGCATCCACGGGGAGTATGGGTCAGTCCACAATATAAAGAAAAGTATGCATAATCGGTATTATACACCACCAAAAGGGGGTCTTCTATTCTAACATACCAAGAAAAGCATTTATGAGTCTCCATGTATTTGTTTAAAAAAAAATTTGCAATATTTCCCAGCCGCACTAAAACAACACGCACAAATACTTAAATTTGATTTTTTTTTCTTTCATGTTATGAGAAGCACACATAAATCTTACCAACTACATTGCAAGCGTCACCTACAAATTTTACTTGTGGTGATAAAAAAATCACACAGGCTCTGCTCTTCATATTCTATATTTATAATTATTTTTTTAACCCTTTTTTCTACATTATATATATGTATATGTATAGAAAAAGAGAGTGAGAGAAAGATAGAAAAATAGAGCTACAAAAAGAGTGATGGAGAGGGAAAGGGATACCGAGAGAAAGAGAGTAAGATAGAGGGAGAGAGAAAGAGAGACATAGAGGGTTAGAGGGAAAGAGAGTATGAGTGTGTAAGAAAGAGAGAAAGGGAGAAGGGAGATAAGAGAATGAAGTGGAGAGATGGCTTGAGGTAGAGAAGTGGCAAAGAGGATAGATAGCCAGTGGTTGGAAGAGATCGAGATGGTAGTGGAGGTTTGGTTGTCGGTGTTGTAGTGTTGGAGAGGGAGCTAAAACAACTAGGATGCAATGGAGCTACGAGATACAAAGCAGGAAAAGAGATAGGACGAGTTAATGCAAAGGCTAGTTCACAATTTTTGAGAGAGAAGAAGAATGAGAGGGAGGCGTGAGGCCACGTCAAGTGAGATTTGATGTTGGGACTCTTCGCAAGAAACGGAGATGAGAGGTGCTCAGTCGACTTGGGGCGCTGAGGTTGTGAGAGGGAGTTAGAGCAAGAATGCAAGAATGCGATTATGAGGGGGATTGAAAGTGGCAAGTCAAGGACTTTAGTTTTCTAGTTTTTCTTTTTTTATTTTGGACATGTTAAGGGACAAACAGGACTGGCATCCGAACTAGAAGAATTTAGAGGGTTAGTTTGACATGGCAGATTTAATAAAAGATTATATATGTGTGTGTATGTATGTATTTTAAAAATAATATGCTCATCAATCCCATATCAAAGGTTCATCCGCATCTTACACATGGATAAATTTTGCTTTTTTTTTATCCTATAACCTAAGTAATATGAGTGTCTACCGTAAGTATTTTAGACATTTTGAATAAATCAGTACAATTCGTTTGGCAAATAGATAACATTCAAGTGATTTTGATTACGGATGACACATTCTGAACATAATTTGTATGACATAACGTCTGTTGTCAGCCATTTTTCCGTGTCTAATCAATCAATAAAGAGGTTTTTTCTTGATAAATTTAATGCTCCAAACACAGGTGTCTATATTATGAAATGGATGATGATTGATGATTTTGATAGTGATCGGAGCCTTTAAAATCCGATATAAGCAATATAACGATCATTGTCCGCCATGTTTGTCACATTTTAATAGATCATTTGCAGAGAAATTATAGAGGTCAACAAATACCCTCAATAAAAATGGTCCACAACTAAAGCACGCAATACTAATTGCAAATTAGTTGACTCTGAACCTCCAATTATCTGTTTTGGGTGTCACACAAAGAGTTTGACTGTGGACCGCCAAGTCAAAGTGTTTGCTTTGATTTCATGCAAGATTCCTCTACAAATATCTAGAGGAATTCACAGATATTGATGCAAGAAGTGAATTACACTTTAGCTTGTGTTCTTTCGATGTTTTTGACTGATTAATGCATCATCCTATCTTAAAAATTTGTTGGACCTTGATAATTCCCTTTTGAATAGAAATGAGTCTCCAAGGGTTGGGTGTAAATTTTGATATTTTTTTTTGGTTTGTCTAAGATAGCTTGTTGAGCCAATCAAGGTTGTTATCAGTTCAATGCTTTGCATTTGATGGACTTCATAATGAAATCATTTTTTCGGTAATTCTGAAATTTAAATTTTATTCTAAACTACCTTTGTATTTAACATAATTAATTAGGGAATTAACTTGAATTGACTTTGCCCTATAATTAAACCAATTAGTCATTTCTCACACGCTACAGAAACTGTTTAATGCTACAGGAACCAGAAACTTTGGGAATCTCAGATGGTTACAAGAACTAGAAGCTCAATAATCGCATGTAAGGCCACAGGGATCAAACAATCCAGTAGCATCCGAACATCCGTATAAATATGGGTACAGGGTATAGAAGTTAAACAGCGCAAATCTCATGTGAATCATAAAATCAACCAGCAACGGCAGATCCAAACCAATCCATCAAACCCAACCAAAACCAAAGGTAGACCAAACCAAGGTCAACATAACAAAGAGAATGCATACCATTATTGTAAGCACATTATCAAAAGCAAATTAAAACAACTAAATTGAAATTAAACAAAAATTACACAATAAAACTATGAAATAATGAAAAATAAATAAAACATTGCTCAAATCATTTATTTGCTCCATGATTTTAACGAGCTTAAATTTGCAGATTAGCATCAAAGAGACTGCTGTGTGTTAAAACATAGAGCATTTCTGAAGCTAACTAATCCATTATATCTTGAACATAGAAGGAACCATCAAAAGATCAATCTTACATTGTCATCTATACCATCGAGCAGATAATGATAGTACTCGTAAGACCCATCAACCAAGGAAACAATACCTTCAGAAACTATAACAGAACATTCAGTTGATCATAATATTTTAACAACTAAAAAAAATTTACAGATAAGAAAACTAACCACCGCTCATTGGTATCTGCGTATGTACATTTTTAAGATATGGATAATCTGTAAATAATTTTCTGTTATTAGAAAGTAGAAAGCACGAAAAATTAAGCAGCAATTACAACTACATTTCAGTCATGCAACATGTTGATGATTATGAGGAGACCGTTTCTTATTATGTTGTTGGCTTTTGTGCCAAACGTTAGCGCACTAGCAATACGCAAGAGTGGGCGATCCAAGGGTAATCCAAGTCGTGAATGCAAAGACCTCCTAATTTCACCTAAGCCAAAAAGACACTTAGTAATTGTTAAAATGTAGAAAGAAACTTCGTGTTTGTGTTCATCTACAGAAGTTGTGCATTATTTTTTGAAAATTTGGATAATTCTTTATCCCATAATAAAGAAATCAATGGACAATCAATTTTAACTTACTTTGCCCCACTTCATTTTCTCCATATCTTAGTTCATATATAGCTGTTATAGGATGTAAAATGCCCGGGGGCAGGAAGTGATAAGGCTTAAGCTGCAGAAAATAAAACATTTACATAGATCAAAACCTGATGCATGGAATAAATCTAGTGAAAATAGCATATAACAGGAAAACTAAATAAAAAATAGATTTCATAGGTTCAGATGCCTTGCATATATATATATATATATAGCGTACAGAAATCTGATCTTATCTATTGCGCTGAGAAACAAAATATTTATAGGCAGTCAAAATATGAAACCTCAAAGACAAAAATCAACTCCCGCACTTGTGCATGAGTACTATAATTTTTTATAAATGTTCCAGGGTCTTGCTTTACAATATGGAACCTCAAAGACAAAAATATACAATTAATAGAGAAGCAATGTGCATTAAAGAAAACAGTACATGAAAACATAGTGCTCATCAAGTGGAACCAATGCATTTGATTATTAAAATCCAAGACATAGATACAAGGTTACGACCTTCCAAAGTTAGATTATTCCTAAAGAAAACCCTAATAGACACCTAATTGAAGATATACCAAAAATATATTTTTTTATAAAAAGCATAATCATTAAACGTGATTGAAGATAAACCAAAAATCAAGTTTTTATAAAAAGCGGAATGATTAAATCACCATCTTCCACTTCTTGATAGATCCCGAATGCAAGATCAACAACCTGCATAGGGCTCGCCAGACAAATTGATCCCATGACACCCTGTTTTTTGTCAATCATAATTGTTAAAAGGGTTGCGTTATGTAGTTGTCAACCAGCATAAAATTTGTCGAATAATCATGACATGAATTCTTTAAAAAATTGTGTTAATGCTAGGGCATCCTCTAGAAGCGACACACTATATGACCTGAATACAGTGACAAGTGTGCAATGGCCACACACCGGCGTCCGGGTGCAGTGTTAAATAGGCAAGGGTTCCCACATCAAGGACAGATGTGGGCAAATAAGTTAATCCATGAAACTAAAATTAGGATATGAACTTAGAATATAGATTCTCTTAAAGGAAAATTAATGAAATTTATAGATATTATGATTCATAGGTAGATAAATATTATGTACATTCAGGAAACTAAATGGGTTAGAGAGAAGGTGATAGGAAACACTTGTAGATCTCAAGTATTTCCTATCACTCTTCGAAAAACAGCGAGAATTCTTCACAAAAGTCCGCCAAAACCACGAAAGCAGTAGATAATTTGTATTATTTGATGAAAGGAAAACCGAAATTAGCAAGATACAATTGATCCTCTATTCGAGAGGAGGATCATTCTCTCCCAATCTCTAGACTCCGCTAGAGCCCAAAAGAAATCCAAGAGATCTCAAATTTCAGCCAAATTTAAGATGCCCTAATCCTAGGAAAAACAAAATATTTAATGCATACAAATCAAAAGGAAATCCCTAAACAATCCCTACATTCAATTTCCCTCCTAAACTCTCAAAATTCCTTCCTAAAACGCTCTCGTGAAATCGCGGCTCACGCGGCATTCGCTAGAGGCGGAATAGCGTCGCGGTTTCGCCCGTGAACCGGTCCCGCCTGGACCGGCTGGACCGGTTCAGTGGACCGGTCTAACAATACTCCCCTCCAAAAGATCCACCTTGTCCTCAATGTGAAAATATGCTCATGTTCCCATGGAGGTGGCCATCCTTGAGGTGGTTGAAAATCCATACCAAATTGCTGAGTCAAGGGCTGCACTAAAAGAGAAACATCCCCTCCCTCCGCCAATCTGATCGCATCCAACCTGTATAGTCCCACCAGATAATCTTCCCCCACCTCTTGTATGTCCCTAACTATGGCCTTAAGTGATGTCATGGCTTTGGATAGCTCCGCATCTCCACTTATAACCACATTTCTCCCATCCACCATTAATTCCATCGTGAGTGCTCCCCAATTGTCCTTGGTTTCCCACAAGGTTTGCAACCACTTCATCCCCAGGATGACCCCAATACTTCCTAACTCTAGTGGGAGAAAATCCTCCCTTACTTGATGTGGGCTCCGAAAATTCGGCCCTGGCCTCCGCCCGCTTTTCTTTTTATTAAGCGAGGGAGTTTTAACTGAATACGTTCCGAGGTAAATTTTGGAAGGCAGATGGGTTTGTAGATAAGACACTACCCAGAGATTTCGCCCTCATTTTGCGAGGACTTTATGATCTGAGTTCTGGTTTCCTATAGGCGCAAGCCCCTATAGTTAATTACCCCTCCCGATCACGAGAGAGAACTTTCGATTAAGGCTAGTCGTCGATCAGAAACATAGAAGATACGTGGTATCTGCTATATAGTAGCAGCATGGGTTTGGAATTTGAAATTTAGAGAATTTGAGAATTCGGAGTATTGGAAGATTTGGAGATTTCATATTTAAAATAGAAATTGCACCATCTTGCACTTAAAGTGGATGGTGGGGGGATGGATGATGAGCCCGATCAAGATCCCATGGTTCCGTCGTCCCGAGCCATTGTGGTCCCTGGTCTACTTAGTCAGAGGAGGTAGTCGACCCAACCTGACAGAAGGATCCTTGTCGGCAGCCATGGGTTGCTTCGTCCAAGGGGACCTTGTAGACCTGGGGTGAATGTTTGTCTAAGGGGGCAAATTTGAATCCACCTTAGCTAACAGAGGGCTTTGTGCCCTATCAATCATATCCTATTGATTCATATCTCAAGGATTTGATGCCATTAAGGAGCGTAACGGCGTTGGCCATAACCGGTATTTCGTGGTGCCATTTGGCGGCAAAACCACTCGGTTCAGAGGGCCCCGGGTCATAACCGTTTATCCTGCGGTGCCATTTGGCGGCAAAACCGCCGGTTAGAGGACACGTACCACGTCCTTACTGACAGAAGACTTTTTGAGAATGGATCCTAGTAATATTTTCGACTAAGCATTTGGCTCCATGTGAGCTGAAGTAAATTTCAATTTGTCCACCCCAGCAAACTTTTGCGGAGGGCGGATGGATTTTGCTTTAAGTGTTGATGGATTTATTTCAGTTTTAAATATTTTTTTCTTTTGGATTTTTGAGATTTTGAAGATTTTTTGAATTTTTGGATATTTGAAACGGCATTGGAAATTATTTGGAATGAACCCCTTCAGTTGAGATCTTTTTGTTCAACACGGCCATCATCGGGGTGTTCTGGGTTACTTCTTTTTATGGATTGAACCTTGTCAACTCTGTCGGGTTGTTGACAGAGGATCGGGTTTCATAGGCTTTATGCCCTTGATAGTGAATTCTCATTGTTATAGGCATTGAAGGCCTAACATGAATGTATTAAGACAAATATAACGGTCGCCACAACCGTATATTTGTTTGTTGGTTCGAACCCTGTTGACTTCTATTGAACCGTATAGAAGGATCGGTTTCGAACTTGAATTCACTTGTCAACCCGCGCAGCATCCCTAGACGTCATGTGTGTACCAATAACATGCTCGCCGGGGCTCATGCGAGTTTGGGGGCATTTTATAATTATACCCTGTCTACTCCTTTTTATCTATTTAGGAGGATCGGGTTCAAAATTTTATAACCCGCGTAGCATCCCTAGACGTCACGTGTGTACCAATAATACGTTCGCTAGGGCCCATGCGGGTCAAGAATATATTTTCCCTTTTTAGTGTACTTATGTGTATACAATTTATAGTGCACGTGCAGGGAATACTTTGAAATAATTGTAGTTGTGCATATAACTATCGTTTGGATGCACACAACTTTTCATTTAAGAGCTTATACACGCCTTCTGTCCGCTAGTACGAGTGTTGCGGATCCGGTGGTGTATCGTAGCAGCTTCTGGATCAGTTGTTTGCTATTTTATAAAGGTAGACTATTGTTCACTATTTGTTGATTTTTGTAGGCGGATCATAGTGCACTAACTAATCTCCTGCTTTTGTTCGTAGATGCTTGTATTCGTTGTAGTTGTTTGGTTCATGTAGTACATCCGTCATTGTTATGAGTGGACAGGTAGATGTATTCCTTCACAGACTGAAATTGACTTCAGGATACTGCATTTACTGAAGTCTTTCTGCATCTACCCATCAGTGGCATGTGGCACATACATCTATCTTTGTAGAGAGTTTGTATGTGTTACAGATCTTTCTTTGCATACAAGCTGATTGATGGGACCCTCACTTGCACTTGCTCCTCTCTTGTTCATTGACGTTCATTACACGTTGCTCTTCAATGCTTGTAAGAAGCCAATGTATTTGCTAGCAATTTGTTTGTTATCAGTTGTGTGAGCATCCCGACATATATTCATCACCTCTTGTTACAGCTGTCTGTAGGTGATTTGTATATATTGTTGCCATAGCACTCTTGCCTCTAGATGGTGTCTCATATGTATATCTATGCTCATAGAAGACCGATCTTCCTTGCAATATGTTTGTCATTGTTGGTTGTGTGTATGTTTGAATTCACCACATATTGTCTATCAAACTCTTCTGCTTGTAGAAGATTCATGCATTCCTTTGTAGGTTGAATTGCAGTTGATAGAGACACTATTGCACTCCTCCATATTTATTCTCTTTTTGTTGTCTATTGCATCATTGATACTTGCTTTTCCATCAAGCTACATGTCAAATCCTTCTAGTTGTAGTTGATTGAATGATTGATACATATGTCATTCTCAAATTGACTTGGCTGAATAGTCTAAGCCATTTTGTATGCATCATTCTTCACTTGAATGCATTGAGAGCTTATCTTCCACTTGCTTGCATAAGATTTAAATGACCAAAATTTCTTAATTAGCAATTACATTCAAATTGAAATGATAATTCTTTAATGTTCATTGAAACTTTGTATTATTAAGTGTGAACATATCATAGCATTTTCCACTTGATCTTTATTTGTATGATTAAAGTTCTCATCTTATTAAAATACAATGTTAATTTTCATTTTGTTTTTTCATTTGTTCAATGTCAAGTTCAAATGGTTCAAATCTTGTTCAAGTCCCCTGTTGTCCAACTCAAGTTTGAGTTCAGTTCAAGTTCATGTCCACTGCAGTCCCAAATCAAGTCCTCTTGCACTTTGTTCAAATGTTCAAGCCTTTGTTCATCACATTTGATTTACAAGTTCATTTATTATTTAAATTGAGTTAAAATCATTTTATTTGCTCAAACACAAATATGAGCTCAAGTTCAAATTGTCCACATTTTGTTCAAGTCTTGTCCACGGTTCACTGAAAATTTTGGCAGCCTCCCGGCGTCTCCCCCGTTTAGGGGAAACTACGGGAAACTGGGCCATCCCACCACGCTACTCGAACGTGTATGGTAGGTGTCGGGAGGACACCGGGCCGTACATCTTTCATCCCACCACGCTACGCGAGCGTGTATGGGGTCTTCAAAAGTAACCGTACGAAGAGCACAAGTGAACCTCCCCACCACGCTACGAGAGCGTGTATAGGGCTTACCCATTTCTCCGTATGCGCCGCAGCAAAGAGGGGAAGGTGGGCTTTGCAAATAGTTTGGCTATGGGCTGAATTCAAGTAGAGAAGTGGACTGTAAGGATAAGGAGGTTGATTACTGTTTGAGCTGAAGAAGGATTGGGAAATGAAGGTGGAGTTGAAGGTTGCAAGTGGGCCGAGATAGGTATGAAGGGTCCTCTGTAGTTTTTCTGGAGATTGAGCAACTAAAGAAAATAATTTGGAATTTTCTTTCTCATCCTTTGATGGCTCAAAATCTGCTTGTGAGATCTTGCTGTCAGTGGCATCAACCTTCTCCTTGAGTTGTTTAGCCTATTTCCTTATTGACATTTGCTGCCTTTTATAGTTCTGTATAGAATGCTTCAACTTGTTCACTTCAGCATCAACCTCATGGACCAAAGGCTCCTCTCTTTTTTTATTTGCAACTTCGTAGTCCACACTTCGCTTCTTCAACTTTGCAAGCTTCTCCTCGAGTTCACTTCTTCTTTCATTACAGACGGGCAGCTTTTCCATGAACACTTGCAAAGTGGCCAGCTTTTCCTCCCTATATTAGAGGAAATTAACTATGGCGTTGAAAATGAGGACCATCTTCTGCAGTTCCATCCTCAATAGATTGGAGAGCTGGAATCCGTTACAATTTATAGACATGAGAGGCTCATTCATCCACCGAGCTTATAAGTTTTGAAGCTTGCTGTGTGACTCCTGCATCTTGCTCTGCATTCATATTTGGAATTATAGAGAAGAGAACATACTATGATTGGGTGTGAAAAGATTTGTGTTGACGAATATTTTCGCACCGACCCGACCCCGATCGAGCCCGACTAGGCTCGATCGCGCTCGATCAACTCGGTCGATCGACGTCGAGACAAATTCGACTCAAATTGGACTCCAATTTAATTAAATTAAATCAATTTAATTAAATTAAAATTAAATCAAATCAATTCAGACCCCGTCGAGCATCGTCGAACCTAATTCGACGTGATTCGACACCGATTCGAGTTCAATTTTATGAAATTAAATTGGTTGAACTCAATTGGACCCAAACCGACCCAAATCGGTTCGGGTCGAGTCCAATTCGGGCTTAATTTCAGCCCTAACTAATGAAATCATAAGCTGATTTGATTTCTAAAATCAAATTTCTTGATCTAGGGCTGGGATTGAATCACAAATCCCACCCAATTTCAAATCAGTTGAGCAGCAAATCTACTCAAGTGGATTTTGCTCTCGTTTCGCGTAACGAGGCGGATGGATGGGACGAAACGAGAGTCTCGTTCGGCTGGGCTGGCGTCCCTAAGTAAAAAAAAGAGCGGGGAGCCTCATTCGGCTCCCCCGTCGCTTTCCTTCTCCCGTCCCGACACCCAGAGAGCGAGCGAGCGAGAGAGGAGATCGGAAATCCCCTCTCATACGCGACTCCAGGCGGAAGTTCCTCCCCCGCGCGCGACTCAACCCGGCGAAACCGAGGACCCCTGCGTGCGGCTCCTTCGTGCGTCTCCACCGTGTCCTGTCGCCCCTCTTCCAGCAAGCCAGAAGCCTTGCTCGTGGCTCTTCTAGTGGAAGGAAGAAGAAAAGTTCAAGGTTTTGAGCTCTTTCCTCATTCCAAAGGAGGTTAAGCCTCCCATTTGCTTCCTTTCTCAAAGATCAACGAAGTAGGAAGGTTTCTAGCTCTTCCTCCTTCAACTCCGGCGACCTCGAGACGAGTTGGGAGCTGTTTGAAGCCTCCAAACAGCAAAAGGAGGCTCCTAAACCTCCCAAACAACAGTTTGGAACCTTCGAAACGTCCCGGACAGCAGCGGCGACGTCCGGAACGGCTTGGACAGCGGAATGGAGCTTTGTGCGGAGCTTGGATAGCAATCGGAACTTGGAGCGGAGCTTGGACAGCAGCTTGGACCTTGGTTTGGAGCGCTTGGACAACCCGGGGAAGGTATACCGTTGAACTTAGGCGAAACCTAGGGTCTCCCAAGGCCAATTGATGTGTGGTTGACGCTCCCAAAGCCTTAGGTCCTTAGAAACTTTAATTTTTTGATCCCCCAAAACCTTTATGTTGGCTGTCCACTTCGCAAAGGCTATGGAAATTAGGAAATTTCCATTAGTTGACTCTTATGTAAGAGTTCGGAGAGGATTTTAACACGCGTAGAGGCGTCGGGTTGTTATCCGACATCTCTCAAATGTATGTTATGCATCATATTGAGCTTAGCACCTTCGCCTACATTTAAACCTTAGGGCATGATACTTGTTGTAGCTAAAACATAGTGGATAGCTCACATCTTTTCCCAAATCTCACATTGTGTACATGTATCTATACAACACTAGTGTCATGCGCTAAATAGACATATGATTTAGGAATTTTGTGGAGCTTGTGGGGTTGTCATAAGCCTTGCAACATATCCAAAATATTTGTGATGACTTATTGTAGGATCTAGTGTGAGTTCCAAAGATTCACTACGAAAATCCTAGAGCAAGTGTTTTGATCAAACTCGCCTTTGGATGCGTTGTATGGTTTGTGATAGAAAAGTTGATGGCTAATCATTTTTGTTACGCAAATATTCCAAAGTTTGGAAACTCATTTTAATGTTTTTAATGGGTCAAATCATGCCAAAAGTGATTTGATCCCTTAAAGGCTTTAAGATACATGTTTCCCTACTAAATCATGATTCAAGCCATATGTTATTTATTCCTTGCTTAAAATTAGTGAATGTATTAACTTGCAAATTTTCATAAATGTGCTTACTTAATCCTAAGTGTTGGTAAGATTGATTTGGAGCATTTCATGGACCTCAAAGGCCCATGATCAATGCTCCATCATATTAAGGGGTTATTTAAGCTCATTTTTCCTAATTTGCAAGATAATATAACCAAATACAAGCTCTCAAATTTCCAAATCATATTAGGTACGATTTAGGGGAAACCACCTTCTTATAGAGCTTTGATAATATTATAGGTTGTCTTCCAAATTCAAATTGTAGGACCAATCTTTCTATCCAAATTATGCCAAAATTGATTTGGAAACCTTTTCATTGAGTTGGAAGCTCTCTAATAGTCTTTCCTTTCTCATGTATGGAATTTTGGGGCATCTTAAAGTGTCAATTTTCCATTGCGTGAACAAATCTTAACCTAGGACCCCAAAAATCCTAGATTCAACTCTCTTTGCTTGTAGATACAAATTCTACAATCACTCACCTATCTCTCCCTCATGCATGGTAATTTGGAGCACCACGGAGCTCCATCTTTTCATTGCATGATTGTTCTCAACCTAGGATTCCAAAAGCCTAGGTTCCACTACATGTTTGTTCTTAGGTCCCTCTTAGATCTTGCCAAAATAGATCTTTAGGTTTCTCCTAGAAACTTTCAAGTCCCCAAAATCATATCAAATTTGATTTGGGAAAACCTTCCACGCATTAGGAAGTTAGCTTTCCCTCTTTCAAGCAAATCCAAAACATTTGTAGGAGAGTTGGAAGTCCTCGTCCTCATGTACATGTCCCTTGCACTTAATAGTTGGGACGTTCTCTAAGTCCCAATTATTATAGTGCATGAATCAAGGTTTTAGGAAAACAAATCCTAAGCCTCTCTCCCATATCCATTTGCTAACAACACAAAGTTAGCAAATAAATGTTTCTCCCTTCATAAATGATGATTTGGAATTCTCTAAAATTCCAAACCTATCATTATATGAAAATCTTGTAGCTTAGAGCCAAAAAAAACCTAAGTTCTCCCCTTCTTTCATTTTGAGACTAAGATCAATGAAAGAATTCCTTTTTAGGCTTGGGATTCTAAAATCTAGCCTATTTCATTTGCCTAACCTATATAGGTAGATGACCCCTTAATTTGTAGTCCAAAAACTACAAATTACATCTCTTATGCGATGTTATTTGGAGCGTCCCGAGCTTCAAATATCTCATTGCATGTCTCCTAGTCTATCGTAGGAGCTATCACCCACTTTCATCATGTGTTGCATTATGAATTCCCAAAAGGCAAAAGTCCTTAATGCATCATGTTATAAGTTTTAGAAACTTGGAGCCAAAATCCAAGTTTTCTTACATCTCTTGTTGGAACCCCAAAACCAACAAGTATCCTCTCATGTGAGGTGAATTGAAGCCCCTCAAGTCTTCAAGGATACCCACATGAATCGTTGTAGTTTGGAACTAAACTCTAAACTATCAACCCATTCTCTTAGCCTAAATTAAGTGAATGTGTGTCCTTTTCTTTGAACACCAAATGCTCAAGGAAATTCCTCTAACTTGCAACTTCCAAGTTGCACATGATTTCCCCTTTTCTACAACCCGAAAAATGTAGGAAGGCCATCTTCCTCCTTCAACCCCAAAGTTGTAGGAAATTCACTAAATCATTTATTCATTGGGATACAAACCAATGAGTAATCCTCTAAATTTAGGACTCAAATTCTAGTCTTTCTCATTTGCTTAGCCCAAAGTTGAGCAAATGATAATCTTCCTTTGAGTACCAAATGCTCAAAGAGACTTCACCATTTACTTAGCCTAAATTAAGTAAGTGGTCCTCCCTAACCTCTAACTTACAATTCATAAGTTGTATTTCGTATCTTCTTTTCCTACAAGTTGTAGGGAAACCTCCTCCTTCCTACAATCCAAAAAAAATTGTAGGAAACTCTTTCATTCTCTCAATCCAAGTTTTGAGAATGCACCCTTCTCCTTTGGATACCCAATGTTCAAAGAATCCTCTAGAGGTTGTAACTTCCAAGTCACCTCCCCTCTCCTTTTCTCCTCCAACCCAAAATTGGAGAGATGAAACTTTTCTTTTCTTTGGACACCACATGTCCAAAGAAATTCCTCCAATTTGCAATCTCTAGATTGCACATTGGAGTATTTCTTTTTCCTACAAATCTAGATTGTAGGAAACCTCCAAAATCCTCTTCATTTCCCTTAACCCAAATTAAAAAAAATGAAATTCCTCTTTGAATACAAAAAATTCAAAGAACCACCTTCTTGATTTGTAACCTTAAAGTTACAAATCCTCTTTCACTCCTATAGACTCCAAAAGTCTTAAGGAATTCTTTACCTTAGCTCAAAACCATGGGTTCTTTCACTTTTCATACAACTCAAAAGTTGTATGAAGCCCGCTTTCACTCAACCTATATTGAGTGATCCATTTTTGTCCCAAATTATCTTACTTGTTGAACTAAAAATAACAAGTAATTTCACCCCAAGCTTAGGATTCAAGTCCTATTTCTCCTTGTCCTTCCAAACTCAAGTTAGAAGGGGGCAATTCCCTCTTTGGACATCGAAATGTCCAAAGGCCTTAATGAATTTGCAACCCAAAAATTGCATTTTCTCTCAATCCTCCTCCAACTCCAAAGTTGTAGGAGATTTCCCCCTCTCTTTAGCTCCAAACGCTAGAGGGAGTTCTCCTACATTTAGCTCAAAAGCTAAATGTTGGATCTCTACTTTCTCTTCTTAGCCCAAAAAGCTAAGGGGAACTCTTCCAACACTTGGCCCAAAAGCCATGTGTTGGATTCTCTCCCTTTCCCTTTCTTTAGCTTCAAAGCTAAAAGAAATGTTCGTTCCCTTTCTTGCTCCAAAAGCTTGGGGGGGAATTTCTCCAACATTGAGCTCAAAAGCTAAATGTTGGATCTCTACTTCTTCTTCTTAGCCCCTAAGGCTAAGGAGAATTTCTCCCAACAAGTGGCTCCAAAAGCCATATGTTGGATGTTCCTCCCTTAGACCCAAACTCTAGGAGGACCCTTAGTGTGACATACCACACAAGCCCCACACACTTAGGTGCACAGCCCTTTAGGCATGCTAGGATTAGGATTTTTCTTTGTGTGCGCATGTGATTGACGTTGTGGATTGATTGCCCTTGGATTGTCTGCGTGTGGGCACTTGCCCTTAAGTGGTTAGTATAGAAATATATATGCTTTTCTGTGCAGGTGGTCATGTCCAAGAAGGGGGTAAATGTCATAATTTTATTAATGCTGTTTGCTTGCAGGCGCTGCTTAATACCCCCCAGGAGACATGGCCAATAGGGTAGAAGCAGGGGGCCTAGCACTTAGCACTCTAAGTGTTAGGCCAATTTTGAGATGATTACATGCTTAATTATATAAACTGCCTCCTAACTCTGTTTTGCAGATTTGAGTCTTTTTTTTTTATCATGTATTTGGTAGAAATAGGATGTAAAACTTGTGGGGTTTGAATTAGAAAGCAAGGAGGATCAAAGAAGAAAGTATCATTTTGGAGATGAAGCTCCAAGACCTCCTTGAAGGTTAAAGCTTGAAGATCCCCACAAGTAGAGTCTGTAATTAATTCAACTGGGTTGTATAATGGCAGGCAACTCAGCTGCCAAATTTGGTTGTAATAAATTGGACTTTATCTACATTTCTGCATTTTATTTATATATAAGCATGTGTTGAAGTGTTTACTGGGTGCGCATTAGAAAAGCATGTTTTTTTTTCTAGGTTTCTTCTCTTGTTTTTGTGGGTGTGGCCTGGACTTGATTACGTTAGGCTCTTAGGTTAAAAAACTAAATTTTCTACCCCTTAACATGTAAGCAACCTAATAATAAAATCAAATTAGGCTCCATGTCTTTCAAATAAGGAAAATTGCATGGCTCCCTTCAAGGAGCCAAGTTTTCAAAACGAAAATAAACATGCATAGCCAAAAAAAATGTGTCACATGTAGAATGCCTCAACTTAAGGACTAGATAATAAAATCTTTTCTTTATGAGTCAACATTTTGCATACCCACATAAAAAGGCATCTTGGCCTCAAAGCCAAGCTATAAGACCTACCCTCTAAATAAAAACAACCCTACCACTCTACATTTGCATTGAGACCGAATAGCATGGTTTTAAAAGCGATTAGGGGGAGTTTAGCTGGTAGTCCCTTCCAGGCGGGATAATAAATCCAGAGGTCGGGCGGGTTATGCCTCTTGTGAGGTGTAGCTTGTAAGTCCCTCTTTGCACTCGTTAGATCTAGGTTCGAGGCACTACCTCTCGGTAGTCCTCACCTTAGTCTTAGGGTCCGAGGCATGGGTTGATTCCAAATCACCCTATAAGCCCTCATCTTTCGGGCAATTCCTCCAACAAGTGTTGTTGGGATGTAAGCCCCAATCTTCTAATAAAAAGTTCAACTTAAATCAAAATTTAGATTGCTAAAATGTAAAGCCCAACATAGGATAGTTTGGGCACCTCTGAGTTTCATCTCAGAATCAAGTGCCCCTACTTCAACTTCTTTGGCTTCCTTTCCCAAAAATCTAAATCTAAGTTGATCCACTCCTTGAAATTCCTAAAGGACTAAAACCTTTAAGCAAGACTTTCACAGATTTTAAAATAAAACAAAAATCAAGCTTTAGCCAATATCTAAATGACTTCCAAATGAAGAAAACCACTAGTTTAATCAAAAGTTTTCCCAAACCAAATTTGGGAAGTAATTAACCATAGGGGCTTGCCCCTATGGGATGTCTGTACCCCAGAATAAATAAACCCCACTCGACCAAACATTGAGTGGGGGAATCTCTGTTAAATAATTGTAAATTTTATGATTGAGTCCATAAGGAGATGATATTTTTACCCTTCGGGGTGATATATCATATTCTTATGCCGTATTCGATGATAAAATATGCAATCCGTTTGAGGATACAAAAATTCTCCAACAGATTTTCTGGCGACTCCGCTGGGAGGATGTCTCTTTTCATCTTAACTAGTGGTTTTCATTTAGTCATTTTTAAATGTTGGCTAAATGGATTTGCAAAATCAAATTTTGTGTTGTATGCCTCTCCCTTTGCAAATTGGGTTGAGTGATGTCAATACAAGCAAATGTAAAGCAAAATGAACTTTCAAAAGTGAGAAAGATGAACTTTGGTTTTTCAAGTCAATCATTTTCAAAAAAAAATTTCACATTCTCAAATTCCTAATTTCAAAATCTTCTCTTCACCATAATTGTTGTGGTTGTATGAAATCTACAACCAAACAATATCAAATGGTGTGGGATTCCAAAGTCAAACAAAATTCCATCATCATTCGTCAAAATCCGGGTCACAGTTGTGGGTAGTCAGTGATTCAAGTCAGTGGTCAGAAAACCCAGAAAAAGTGCAGTGATTAGTTGATGTCATGATAATTGGATAAAAAAGATGCAACAGAAAGATTGATATCAGAAATTTTGATTTTCAGGATATCTGTTGAGGTTCAGTTGTTTGAAAATTCAGTTTGGCAGAAATGGAAGGCAGATTGATTTTTAAGTTTGGTGATCAGTTGCAGTTGTCTTTTGATCAGTCCCGTTTTGCTCCTGGGGACATGATCAAATTTGGGCAAGGTTTTGAGGATATGGAGGTTATTTTCCAAGGTCCTACACCATCTGAGGCTAGGACTTTGGAAAACCAACCTTCATCTGAAAAGAAGGTGTTGGAAATAAACCTGCCCACTAGGGAGAGGTCACCTACTCAGGATAGTAGGAAGAGGGTGGCTGAGCTGTCTCCCAAAGCTTTAGCCTCTCGACCTTCTGTTTTTAATAGATTGACCTTCCCTAAGGTCTTGAAATCAGATGAAAGACAAACAGCTTTGACTCCGATGTTGCATAAGCAGAAGTTTGTTAAGAAAGAACCTGAGCCAGTTCAGTCTGTAGTAGTTGCCCCGAGTGTCCCTGGGTCTGAGGGTCCTTTCCAGTTCAGTCAGTTTGAGGAAGGGGGCAGTTCTACCTACCTCCTTACAAAATCCTAGAAAAGGAACAAATATAGGAGGTATAAGAAGAGAAAGCTGAGCGGGATTCTGAGATGATGGACCTCTCTCCATTAGCTGAGGGGAGTAGGTTTTATCCTCTTTCTTTGTCCAGGGGAGAGGAGGATGTTAAGAAGATAGTTGCACCACCCCCTAGGCCTCCATCTAGAACTTCTGAATGTACTCCTGATGAGATGACAAAGAAGTGGGAGAAAGGAATAAGGAGAATCTTTCAAAGGGTGGCTGATCAAATGCACACAACTAAGGAGGAAGTGATTAAAGCCATGAAAAATACAATCACCAGAGATTTTGCTAAGCTACTTCTGAAAGAGGATAGAGATCCTGAGGATAGTAAACTGATTGTAGAACCATCCCAAAGAAATAGGCGCAAATTCTCTAGGCAGCCAGCAGTGTCAGCTTTGGCAGATGGGTATAGTTCTGGGCCTCGTCAGGAAAGGGCAGCTAGTGAGCAGATTGTTTTGGTTGATTACTCAGCACCACTACCTGAGGTCCGTGGCAGACCAAAAGTTGATCATCCTGATCGCCGAGTGGTCCCTCGGACTTCTCTTTCCAGTTCTGTTAGATCCGATGTACCCACTAGGTTTAGGAGGTCTCCAAAAGAAGACCGACCTCCTACTCCTTATGATGAGCCATACTCTGGGGGTCACATTCAGACTCCACCTTTAGATGAGGTAAATTTGGGGCGCCAAAAATCCCATACCTCCTCATCTGGGGTGAAGGAAGAATGGAGACCCAAGGTAGTGGCTCCATCAAAGGTACACTCTTCCTCTTCCACTCATGTTGATCCTAATGATAAAGGGAAAGCACCAATGGAGGTGAACAGTTATGAAGAATACCATCCTTCCCATGTCAACCCTTCAACGGGCAAAACCATTGAAGAAATGATGGATTATTTGAAAGAAAGCCTTAAAAAGATCGATGAGGATGAAAGGAGAGACAAGGAGGAAGAGGAAAATTATAAAAAGTTGATTGAAAATTTTAATCCTGATGAGGATGATCTTATGGATGAGGAGGATATCTATGTTCTCCACTATAGCAGAAGAGGATCCTCTCTTCCAGGAGACCCTCATACAGATGAGCTGTTGGAGGTGCCAGTAGAGGAGGAAGGGAGTGAAAATCCCCAGATCCGTGCCTTGCTACAACAGTTGAAAGATAAAGACACTCAGCTTAGTGATATGGCTAAGAGATTAGATGAGATGGCCTCTGCCATGACTGCCCTTACTACTCAGCTTTTGGGTCCCCAAAAGGCCCCAAACACAATTGATAAACCCTCCACTAGTGCAGAAAAGGCTAAGGAGGTAGTACAAGTTGATGAGGATATTGGTAGTCAGGAGAAGAATGAACCTGGGTCAGTAAATCTCCAACCTTCAAAGGAAGATTTGAAGGATTTCATTAGTCAGCAGATTAAGGAGTCTATAGCACAGGGGAAAGGAGGTCACTCTATTCAAAGAGGAAGACCTTATCCCGAGGAGTTTGACTTGGTACAGTATCCCAAAGGTTTTGTTTCCCCTTCCTTCAAGCTCTTCAATGGTATAGGAAACCCACGTCAACATTTAGCTCACTTCAGAGCTGGGTGTTGTAATGTGGGTGGCAGTGACGCTCTCCTCTTCAGACAGTTTGTGAGCAGTCTTTCAGGGGTGGCTTTTGACTGGTACGCTGAGTTACCAAATGGTTCAGTAAAGACCTTTTCAGAGTTGGAATCCTTGTTTGTAAAGAGGTTTGCGGGGGCCCAACATCATGTTACAGTGGGAGACCTTGTGGTGGAGAGGCAAAAGCCAAATGAGGGGTTGGTGGATTACATTCTTAGGTGGAGGAATCTTAGCCTAAAATGTGAACCACAACTCCAAGAATAGCACGCCATAGAAATTTTACTAAGAAATATTCACGGTCCTATAGCACTCATTCTCAAAGGGTTCACTATTAGGACTTTTGAAAAATTGATTAGTAAAGCTTCTGGCTTGCAATCTGAAGCATCTCAGTTGTCATTCCTTAAAGATAACAACAATGGTGACCAGGCCAAGAAATTCAAGCAGAAACCAGTTGAAAGAAAGGGCAGTGTGTCAGCATTATCATTTCAGAAGGGAAAGCAGATTCAGATCACTGAGCAACAACAGCCTAGAAAGATTACTGAGCAGTAGCCTAGAAAAGATAAGGAGAGGGTAACCAAAAAGCCTGATCCTAGGGGATTGACAGAAAAGATTAACCAACAGTACTCTTTTAGGAGAGATGCCACAAAGAAAATCTTTAAATCCTTGATTCAAGATGACAATTTCCAACTCCCTAAACCCAAAAGACCAGCAGATGTTGATAAGAGCAATGAGCCAAACTATTGCCCTTATCATAGGATGTTGGGTCATGTTCTAGAAGATTGCTATGTCTTTAAAGATTGGGTTGAAAGTGAGTACAAGTCTGGTAGGATGAGTATTCCTAATGCATACCTTGCAAACCCCTCACAAGGGTCGGCTAAGGTTATTCATGTGGAGGTCATCCCTACTAAGGGGCAGAAAGCAGAGTCAGCCACTACAGTTTCCCCTCCGACAGTGTTCAACCAGAAGGGCAGTGTTGAGTTGCTTACAGATGCAGATGGCTGGCAGTTGTCTTTGTCTAAATCTTCTTTGAAAATGTTAAACAAACTACCCAACACCTCATTGGAGTTTCCAAAAGAAACTCAAATGTCCATAAAAAAGACATTTGGAGTTCCTCCAAATAACTCAATGAAGGGAAAGGGTCCTTCACATTTGAAAATTCTTGAAAAGAGAGTTTCAATGGTGAAGGGAAAAGAAAAAGAAGAATCATTTTCTAAAGTCAAGCAAGTTATCCTTCCAAATGGCAAGGGGAAATCCCCCAAGCCTCTTACCCTATCTGATTTCATGTATGTTCCAAAGGGTGTTAGTAAAATGAACTATCCTTCCGCGTACGTGCAATCTGTCCATTCTGAATCTGATAATGAACATGTAACTGAATCTTCTCAAAATCCTGAATCATGTGAATCTAGTTCTGATGATGATCTACCCGTGTACAAAATGCAGGGAGTAAGGATTGTCATTGAGCCCGAGTCACCTGATTTAGAGACAAATCAAATGAAAGAAGAATCAGATTCTGAGGTTTTGGTTGATGTGACCTCAACTTCTGAGCCTGAAGAGATAACAGAAATTAATCTCAGAAGTGGTCGTGTTGTACCATCTCCAATGGCATCCAAGAAAGATAAGGGAAAAGAACCTGTCCAGCAAAATGAGGGCGTGGTTCCACCAACACATGTTCCACAAGGACAAGTGGGTGGTGGACCACCAAAAGTGGATTATAATGTGCTAGCTCACCTTAGGAAACTACCTGCGAAGTTGAGCATATATGATGCTCTCGTGCTTTCTCCTGAAATGCGAGAGGCTTTGGTCAAGGCTTTACTTGATCCTGAAATTTGTTTGGCTCAACTCGCAGAGTGTTCCTTCGAGGAGGCTTTACACTTCAAAGAAGTACCTGGAGTAACCTTTTCTGATGAGGATTTACTTCTAGGTACTTCAGATCACAATCGTCCACTTTATATAACTGTTGACATTGACAATTTCAAGTTGAATAGAGTGCTTGTTGATCCGGGTGCATCGGTCAACATAATGAGCCTAAGAACTTTGGCCCATCTCAATGTTGACACGCAAAAACTAAGTTCTGACAAAATGATGTTGCGTGGCTTCAATGAAAAGGGGCAAAGGGCTTTAGGCTCTGTCACTCTTTCTCTTTTGATAGGGGATTTGAGAACTGAGGCTAAATTCCATATCATAGATTCTGAAACTTCATTTAAAGCACTTCTTGGTAGGCCTTGGCTCCATGAATACAAAATGGTTCCTTCCTCTCTACACCAATGTATGAAATATGAAAGGAATGGTGTAGAGTACTGCATAAAGGGAGATTTGAAACCATTTAGTGTGCATGAAGTTGGGAAATACGAAGATGCTTCTTATTATGTTCCAAAGAGGCTATCAGTGTTTTCTAGATCTGTGGTACCAACTGAAGATCAAGTGGGAACTAGTGCACCTAAAGAAAAGTCTCCAACACTTGTCCAAGAGCACCTTCAAGAGGAGCTTGAGGAAAAGATTAGATGGAGCCCTGCCCCTCCTTCAACACAACGAGGAGGTAGGATGGCACAACGTGCTCGTGGGAGAGATCGTGGCAGAGGAGGTAGAGGCCAAGATGGGTGGAGGATGAGGGCCACCAAAGCCTCATCTCCACCACCTACTCCTAGAAGGCCCATCACCCATGTAGGCTCAGGGTCCAATACAAAAGCTGAGCCAAATGTGATGGGTAGTTCAAAAGATGCTGCTTCAAAATGGGTTATCACTGAAAAGCCTATTTGGAACATTAAAGAAAATTTTCTATGTGATGAGGACAACTCTCAGAAAGAGGAGGTGTCCGATTTCACTACATTTGGAAAGTTGAATGAATTTGTAAAGAGCTTAACTTCTTTGTCTGAAAGCACAGTAGAAGATTTGAATGTATGTGTTGCACCTAAGTTAGAAGAAGATGTGGGGAAGAATCGTGTCTTTTATAAAGCACATCAACCCTCAAGTTCAGAAGTGGGTGTAGAACTTGAGGATCTTTCTTTGAATGAAATGGTAGAACTACCTTTTGATTGGTATCCCGCTGGTGTAAAAAGTTTAATTAAAAGAGGTTTTGCTCCTTCTATGTGGTCCAAAGGCGAAGCCAAACAACATGAAAGTATATGGAATGCCAAATACAAATTAAAGAAAAATAAATATGGCATTGGCTTTGGCACTGTCGGACCAATAGATGATGATGAGTACTGTTTGGTTATTACCAACAATCTGGAAGTTGATATGATCTTTACAGGAACCTACAACGCTGTTGAGAGGTTATGTTTAGAGGCTAGCAACGACCCAGATTACCTTCAAATTAGGGATGCACCCCCTGAATTTGAGGAAGAAATCAAATCAACGATTGATGAATTGAAAGAGATTAATTTGGGTACTGAAGAAAATCCACGCCCCACTTTCATAAGTGCTTTGTTAAATGAAACTGATGCCAATGGTATGGTACAACTCTTGACAGAGTTTAAGGACTGTTTTGCTTGGAGTTATGATGAAATGCCAGGATTAAATCCAGACATAGCAGTCCACAAACTTGCCATTCAACCAAATGTTGTTCCAGTCAAACAAGCTCCTAGAAGGATGCGTTTGGAGATTGAACAACAAGTGATTGAAGAAGTAAAGAAATTACTTGAAGCTGGTTTTATTCGAGAGGAAAAATACCCCTCTTGGTTGGCTAGCGTTGTCCCTGTTAAGAAAAAGAATGGACAGATTCGCGTATGTGTCGACTTTAGAGACTTGAATAAAGCATGTCCTAAAGATGAGTTCCCATTACCAATTCCTGAACTCATGATTGACATTGCTTCTTCTCACGGTCTCTTTTCCTTTATGGATGGGTCCTCGGGGTACAACCAAATAAAAATGGCCCCGGAGGACGAGCAATACACTGCTTTTAGAACACCCATTGGAATATACTGTTATAAGGTCATGCCTTTTGGCCTGAAAAATGCTGGTGCAACCTACCAGCGTGCAATGACCAGAATCTTTGATGAACTCATTCATGACAAAGTTGAATGTTACATTGATGATCTCGTGGTCAAAAGCAAAGAAAGAGAGGATCACTTGTTTGATTTAAGGGTTGTATTTGAACGGCTTCGTCGGTACGACCTCAAGATGAATCCCTTGAAATGTGCTTTTGGGGTAACTTCAGGGAAGTTTCTTGGGTTTGTTGTTCGACACCGTGGCATCGAAATTGACCCTACTAAAATCAAGGCGATATTAGAAATGAAACCTCCTAGAAGTCTTACTCAATTAAGATCTTTCCAAGGTAGGTTGGCATATCTAAGACGCTTTATATCTAATTTGTCCGGTAGATGCCAACCCTTTGCAGCCCTTTCAAAGAAAGATTCAGAATTTTATTGGGATGATAGCTGCCAAAAAGCCTTCGATAGTATAAAACGCTATCTTTTGTCCCCTCCAGTTTTGGCCGCTCCCATCCCGGGGAAGCCATTAATTCTTTACACTGCAGCCTCAGATGAGTCTCTTGGTGCTTTGTTGGCCCAAACCAACAATGAAGGAAAAGAGAATGCTTTATACTACTTGAGTAGACGTCTAATTCCTACTGAAATGAATTATCCTTCCATTGAGAAGCATTGCTTATGCCTTATTTTTGCTGTTCAAAAGCTTAGGCATTACATGCTCTCTCATAAAGTCAATCTGATCTCTAAGGTCAATCCCCTTCAATATCTCATGACCCGTCCTACACTCTCAGGACGCTTAGCCAGATGGGCCATGATACTACTTCAATTCGATATCACTTTCACTCCTCAACGTGCTATAAAAGGGCAAGCTCTTGCCGATTTCTTAGCAGCACACCCAATACCGGCAGGATCTCCCTTAAATGACGATCTTCCTGATGAACAAGTAATGAATTTAGATGACCATGAAAGCCCCGCTTGGGAGTTATATTTTGATGGTGCGGCTTCTTTCCAAAGAGGTACTGAACCACAAAGTCTTCTCCCCGGCAAGGCTGGAGTTGGTTTGATATTCATAACACCTGATAAAGCTATATTGCGATATTCTTACAGTTTATCGGACCCTTGTACAAACAACGAGGCGGAATATGAAGCTCTGATAACTGGTTTAGAATTAGCAATATCAATGGAAATTAGAAATATCAAAATTTATGGCGATTCACAGTTGGTGATTAACCAGGTTGCGGGAACCTACAAAGTTCTAAAACCCAACTTGCTTAAATACCACTTGTATGCCATGAAATTGTTTGAGCAAATTCCTAATGCTACTTTGTTTAGAATACCGCGTGGTCAAAATGCTACGGCGGACGTTCTAGCAAAGCTTGCTAAGGAAATGTCATGCCCCGAAAAGGGTTCAATCCAAATAGAAGTTCAAAATCGCCAAATTTTGTCTCCTATTGACTTTGAGAATTTGAATGAACCTTCCTCTTGTGGTGAGTTTTCGTTTGTGGTAGATGATGAAGATGATTGGCGCCAACCATTCATTGATTATCTCCAAAATGGTAAACTACCAAAGGAGAAGTCCGTTGCTCACCAAATAAAGAATAGAGCATTGTCATTTTCACTGATTAACAACACGTTGTATCGGCGGTCATTTGACCAAATGTGGTTGCGATGTCTTGCAAAAGATGAAGCCCATAAGATAGTGACCGAGGTGCATGCGGGGTTGTGTGGTGCCCACCAATCGGGCCCCAAAATGAAATTGAAAATTAAAAGGCTTGGGTACTATTGGCCTTCAATGATTAAAGATTGTGTTGAAATAGCACGAAAATGCCACCAATGCCAAGTACATGGGGTAGTTTTGCATCAACCACCTAATGTTTTGCATCCAACAATAGCCTCTTGGCCTTTTGAAAGCTGGGGAACTGATATTGTTGGGCCTATTGATCCTCCTTCCTCTAAGGGTCATAGGTTTATACTTGCTGCTACCGACTACTTCTCAAAGTGGGCTGAAGCCATACCATTGAGAGAAGTCAAAACTAGCCATGTACTACAATTTTTGAAGGACCATATCGTATACAGGTTTGGCGTTCCACGTCGAATCATATCCGATAATGGTCCTGCTTTTAAGAGTACCAAGCTTAATCAATTTGTTAACAAACATAGCATTGATTGGAGGTATAGTACGATATACTATCCCCGAGCTAATGGATTGGCTGAAGCTTTCAACAAGACATTAGTTCAGTTGTTAAAGAAAACCTTAGATGAGAACAAACGTCAATGGCATGAAAAGTTGGTGGAGGCGTTGTGGGCCTATCGGACCACATATAGAACTCCAACACAGGCCACTCCGTTTGCTCTAGTCTATGGAGCGGAGGCGGTTCTCCCTTTGGAGTTACAGCTCCCATCTCTTAGAATTGCAATAAACAACGAAGTTACAAGTGAACAAAATGCCCAACTAAGGTTGGAGGAACTCGATGGTTTAGATGAGAAGCGTTTGCTTGCTCAACAGAACCTCGAGTTGTACCGAGCCCGCATGGCTCAAGCCCATGATAAATTGGTCCGTCCTAGGACTTTCAAGGTTGGCGACTTGGTCCTAGTTCTTCGCAGACCGATTATAGCCCACCGCAAAATAGGTGGCAAGTTCGAACCTACTTGGGAAGGCCCTTTTGTAGTAGAGAAGGCCTATCAAGGTGGGTTTTACCAGTTGATTGATTGTAATGGTGAACGTCCTATGTTGCCTATCAATGGGCGTTACCTCAAGAAATATTACAATTGATTGTATGCAAATTTTAAATTTCAATAAATGAATGTTTCTTTCAAGTGGAAATGTTCTTTTCATCCGGTTGTGGACTGGGTCCGGATTACCAAAACCTTGGTTCAAAATTTCAAATCTCTCATCTTTTCCCAAAAGGAAAGAAAATCCAAATTTCTCTAAAGGAAAATCAAGTTCATTTTTCTACAAGTGAAAGTTCATCTTTTTCTTTCCCTAAAAGGAAAGTTAAAATTTTTCTTTCTCCAAATGAAAGTCAAATGCAAATCTTAGTACCAAATGCTAAGTGTAGACATCCCCAAATAGGAGTCTTCTTATCAAATTCCGAGTTTAGGTAGAATTCAAACCTTCTAAGGTCTCTCCTAGCTCATTCCTTTAGATCTTGTTCTATCCAAATTGAACATCAATAGGTCTAACCAAATCTAGACTTTTAGTGGTTGCCAAAATACCCTTTAGTCTTCCCAAATGTTAAGGTTTATCTTGCCAAAATGAATAACCTTACACCAAATACCTTCAAGGTTTAAGTAGTAGTCAAAATACTCTTAGCCTTAACCTTCTTGAGTCTTATCTTATCAAAATAAGATAAACTCTATTTCTAGGTGGTTGCCAAAATACCTCTTAGAGCTTACCAATAGGTGCCAAATATGCCTTTGGACATTTTAGGAAACAACAAATGTTCCTAACCCTTCTCAAATGATAGTGAAAATATCTTTGAGAACCCTTTAGGTGGTAGCCAAGACACCCCTAACCTTTTAGGAGATAGCAAGATATCCCTAAGACCCTTTAGAGACACCAAATGTCTCTAATCTCTTTTCAAGTGATAGCCAAAATATCCTTGGAAATCTTGTAAGTGGTAGCTAAAATACCCCTAGCCTTTAGGTGATTATAAGATATCCCTAAGCTCTTTTAGAAGTTATCAAATTTCTTCTAATCAAATCAAATTTTTTCTAAAAGATACCAAATATCTTTAGGAATCATTTCTAGAAATAACAAATGTCTCTAGAATTCTTCTTAGAAGTTGCCAAAATACTTCTATTCCTATCAAATCCTCCCTAAAGATATCAAATGTCTTTAGAGACCTCTTTAGAAGTCGCCAAAATGCTTCTAAACACTCTTTCAAGAGTAATCTAAAACTCTTTCTTTGAGGTGATATATAGAAATCTTCTTATCCTCGTAGATCTTGCTTAAACCCAAGTTTAGGCTTTCATAGATCTCTCTTTCTCTTCCAAATCATACCCTATTTGATTTGGAAGATCTCGTTTGATCATTATTTGGTCAACGCCAATATGTGTGGCGTACTTCTTTTCGTTCACCACACATATTGGGGGTCCTTTTGTTGACGAATATTTTCGCACCGACCCGACCCCGATCGAGCCCGACTAGGCTCGATCGCGCTCGATCAACTCGGTCGATCGACGTCGAGACAAATTCGACTCAAATTGGACTCCAATTTAATTAAATTAAATCAATTTAATTAAATTAAAATTAAATCAAATCAATTCAGACCCCGTCGAGCATCGTCGAACCTAATTCGACGTGATTCGACACCGATTCGAGTTCAATTTTATGAAATTAAATTGGTTGAACTCAATTGGACCCAAACCGACCCAAATCGGTTCGGGTCGAGTCCAATTCGGGCTTAATTTCAGCCCTAACTAATGAAATCATAAGCTGATTTGATTTCTAAAATCAAATTTCTTGATCTAGGGCTGGGATTGAATCACAAATCCCACCCAATTTCAAATCAGTTGAGCAGCAAATCTACTCAAGTGGATTTTGCTCTCGTTTCGCGTAACGAGGCGGATGGATGGGACGAAACGAGAGTCTCGTTCGGCTGGGCTGGCGTCCCTAAGTAAAAAAAAGAGCGGGGAGCCTCATTCGGCTCCCCCGTCGCTTTCCTTCTCCCGTCCCGACACCCAGAGAGCGAGCGAGCGAGAGAGGAGATCGGAAATCCCCTCTCATACGCGACTCCAGGCGGAAGTTCCTCCCCCGCGCGCGACTCAACCCGGCGAAACCGAGGACCCCTGCGTGCGGCTCCTTCGTGCGTCTCCACCGTGTCCTGTCGCCCCTCTTCCAGCAAGCCAGAAGCCTTGCTCGTGGCTCTTCTAGTGGAAGGAAGAAGAAAAGTTCAAGGTTTTGAGCTCTTTCCTCATTCCAAAGGAGGTTAAGCCTCCCATTTGCTTCCTTTCTCAAAGATCAACGAAGTAGGAAGGTTTCTAGCTCTTCCTCCTTCAACTCCGGCGACCTCGAGACGAGTTGGGAGCTGTTTGAAGCCTCCAAACAGCAAAAGGAGGCTCCTAAACCTCCCAAACAGCAGTTTGGAACCTTCGAAACGTCCCGGACAGCAGCGGCGACGTCCGGAACGGCTTGGACAGCGGATTGGAGCTTTGTGCGGAGCTTGGATAGCAATCGGAACTTGGAGCGGAGCTTGGACAGCAGCTTGGACCTTGGTTTGGAGCGCTTGGACAACCCGGGGAAGGTATACCGTTGAACTTAGGCGAAACCTAGGGTCTCCCAAGGCCAATTGATGTGTGGTTGACGCTCCCAAAGCCTTAGGTCCTTAGAAACTTTAATTTTTTGATCCCCCAAAACCTTTATGTTGGCTGTCCACTTCGCAAAGGCTATGGAAATTAGGAAATTTCCATTAGTTGACTCTTATGTAAGAGTTCGGAGAGGATTTTAACACGCGTAGAGGCGTCGGGTTGTTATCCGACATCTCTCAAATGTATGTTATGCATCATATTGAGCTTAGCACCTTCGCCTACATTTAAACCTTAGGGCATGATACTTGTTGTAGCTAAAACATAGTGGATAGCTCACATCTTTTCCCAAATCTCACATTGTGTACATGTATCTATACAACACTAGTGTCATGCGCTAAATAGACATATGATTTAGGAATTTTGTGGAGCTTGTGGGGTTGTCATAAGCCTTGCAACATATCCAAAATATTTGTGATGACTTATTGTAGGATCTAGTGTGAGTTCCAAAGATTCACTACGAAAATCCTAGAGCAAGTGTTTTGATCAAACTCGCCTTTGGATGCGTTGTATGGTTTGTGATAGAAAAGTTGATGGCTAATCATTTTTGTTACGCAAATATTCCAAAGTTTGGAAACTCATTTTAATGTTTTTAATGGGTCAAATCATGCCAAAAGTGATTTGATCCCTTAAAGGCTTTAAGATACATGTTTCCCTACTAAATCATGATTCAAGCCATATGTTATTTATTCCTTGCTTAAAATTAGTGAATGTATTAACTTGCAAATTTTCATAAATGTGCTTACTTAATCCTAAGTGTTGGTAAGATTGATTTGGAGCATTTCATGGACCTCAAAGGCCCATGATCAATGCTCCATCATATTAAGGGGTTATTTAAGCTCATTTTTCCTAATTTGCAAGATAATATAACCAAATACAAGCTCTCAAATTTCCAAATCATATTAGGTACGATTTAGGGGAAACCACCTTCTTATAGAGCTTTGATAATATTATAGGTTGTCTTCCAAATTCAAATTGTAGGACCAATCTTTCTATCCAAATTATGCCAAAATTGATTTGGAAACCTTTTCATTGAGTTGGAAGCTCTCTAATAGTCTTTCCTTTCTCATGTATGGAATTTTGGGGCATCTTAAAGTGTCAATTTTCCATTGCGTGAACAAATCTTAACCTAGGACCCCAAAAATCCTAGATTCAACTCTCTTTGCTTGTAGATACAAATTCTACAATCACTCACCTATCTCTCCCTCATGCATGGTAATTTGGAGCACCACGGAGCTCCATCTTTTCATTGCATGATTGTTCTCAACCTAGGATTCCAAAAGCCTAGGTTCCACTACATGTTTGTTCTTAGGTCCCTCTTAGATCTTGCCAAAATAGATCTTTAGGTTTCTCCTAGAAACTTTCAAGTCCCCAAAATCATATCAAATTTGATTTGGGAAAACCTTCCACGCATTAGGAAGTTAGCTTTCCCTCTTTCAAGCAAATCCAAAACATTTGTAGGAGAGTTGGAAGTCCTCGTCCTCATGTACATGTCCCTTGCACTTAATAGTTGGGACGTTCTCTAAGTCCCAATTATTATAGTGCATGAATCAAGGTTTTAGGAAAACAAATCCTAAGCCTCTCTCCCATATCCATTTGCTAACAACACAAAGTTAGCAAATAAATGTTTCTCCCTTCATAAATGATGATTTGGAATTCTCTAAAATTCCAAACCTATCATTATATGAAAATCTTGTAGCTTAGAGCCAAAAAAAACCTAAGTTCTCCCCTTCTTTCATTTTGAGACTAAGATCAATGAAAGAATTCCTTTTTAGGCTTGGGATTCTAAAATCTAGCCTATTTCATTTGCCTAACCTATATAGGTAGATGACCCCTTAATTTGTAGTCCAAAAACTACAAATTACATCTCTTATGCGATGTTATTTGGAGCGTCCCGAGCTTCAAATATCTCATTGCATGTCTCCTAGTCTATCGTAGGAGCTATCACCCACTTTCATCATGTGTTGCATTATGAATTCCCAAAAGGCAAAAGTCCTTAATGCATCATGTTATAAGTTTTAGAAACTTGGAGCCAAAATCCAAGTTTTCTTACATCTCTTGTTGGAACCCCAAAACCAACAAGTATCCTCTCATGTGAGGTGAATTGAAGCCCCTCAAGTCTTCAAGGATACCCACATGAATCGTTGTAGTTTGGAACTAAACTCTAAACTATCAACCCATTCTCTTAGCCTAAATTAAGTGAATGTGTGTCCTTTTCTTTGAACACCAAATGCTCAAGGAAATTCCTCTAACTTGCAACTTCCAAGTTGCACATGATTTCCCCTTTTCTACAACCCGAAAAATGTAGGAAGGCCATCTTCCTCCTTCAACCCCAAAGTTGTAGGAAATTCACTAAATCATTTATTCATTGGGATACAAACCAATGAGTAATCCTCTAAATTTAGGACTCAAATTCTAGTCTTTCTCATTTGCTTAGCCCAAAGTTGAGCAAATGATAATCTTCCTTTGAGTACCAAATGCTCAAAGAGACTTCACCATTTACTTAGCCTAAATTAAGTAAGTGGTCCTCCCTAACCTCTAACTTACAATTCATAAGTTGTATTTCGTATCTTCTTTTCCTACAAGTTGTAGGGAAACCTCCTCCTTCCTACAATCCAAAAAAAATTGTAGGAAACTCTTTCATTCTCTCAATCCAAGTTTTGAGAATGCACCCTTCTCCTTTGGATACCCAATGTTCAAAGAATCCTCTAGAGGTTGTAACTTCCAAGTCACCTCCCCTCTCCTTTTCTCCTCCAACCCAAAATTGGAGAGATGAAACTTTTCTTTTCTTTGGACACCACATGTCCAAAGAAATTCCTCCAATTTGCAATCTCTAGATTGCACATTGGAGTATTTCTTTTTCCTACAAATCTAGATTGTAGGAAACCTCCAAAATCCTCTTCATTTCCCTTAACCCAAATTAAAAAAAATGAAATTCCTCTTTGAATACAAAAAATTCAAAGAACCACCTTCTTGATTTGTAACCTTAAAGTTACAAATCCTCTTTCACTCCTATAGACTCCAAAAGTCTTAAGGAATTCTTTACCTTAGCTCAAAACCATGGGTTCTTTCACTTTTCATACAACTCAAAAGTTGTATGAAGCCCGCTTTCACTCAACCTATATTGAGTGATCCATTTTTGTCCCAAATTATCTTACTTGTTGAACTAAAAATAACAAGTAATTTCACCCCAAGCTTAGGATTCAAGTCCTATTTCTCCTTGTCCTTCCAAACTCAAGTTAGAAGGGGGCAATTCCCTCTTTGGACATCGAAATGTCCAAAGGCCTTAATGAATTTGCAACCCAAAAATTGCATTTTCTCTCAATCCTCCTCCAACTCCAAAGTTGTAGGAGATTTCCCCCTCTCTTTAGCTCCAAACGCTAGAGGGAGTTCTCCTACATTTAGCTCAAAAGCTAAATGTTGGATCTCTACTTTCTCTTCTTAGCCCAAAAAGCTAAGGGGAACTCTTCCAACACTTGGCCCAAAAGCCATGTGTTGGATTCTCTCCCTTTCCCTTTCTTTAGCTTCAAAGCTAAAAGAAATATTCGTTCCCTTTCTTGCTCCAAAAGCTTGGGGGGGGGAATTTCTCCAACATTGAGCTCAAAAGCTAAATGTTGGATCTCTACTTCTTCTTCTTAGCCCCTAAGGCTAAGGAGAATTTCTCCCAACAAGTGGCTCCAAAAGCCATATGTTGGATGTTCCTCCCTTAGACCCAAACTCTAGGAGGACCCTTAGTGTGACATACCACACAAGCCCCACACACTTAGGTGCACAGCCCTTTAGGCATGCTAGGATTAGGATTTTTCTTTGTGTGCGCATGTGATTGACGTTGTGGATTGATTGCCCTTGGATTGTCTGCGTGTGGGCACTTGCCCTTAAGTGGTTAGTATAGAAATATATATGCTTTTCTGTGCAGGTGGTCATGTCCAAGAAGGGGGTAAATGTCATAATTTTATTAATGCTGTTTGCTTGCAGGCGCTGCTTAATACCCCCCAGGAGACATGGCCAATAGGGTAGAAGCAGGGGGCCTAGCACTTAGCACTCTAAGTGTTAGGCCAATTTTGAGATGATTACATGCTTAATTATATAAACTGCCTCCTAACTCTGTTTTGCAGATTTGAGTCTTTTTTTTTTATCATGTATTTGGTAGAAATAGGATGTAAAACTTGTGGGGTTTGAATTAGAAAGCAAGGAGGATCAAAGAAGAAAGTATCATTTTGGAGATGAAGCTCCAAGACCTCCTTGAAGGTTAAAGCTTGAAGATCCCCACAAGTAGAGTCTGTAATTAATTCAACTGGGTTGTATAATGGCAGGCAACTCAGCTGCCAAATTTGGTTGTAATAAATTGGACTTTATCTACATTTCTGCATTTTATTTATATATAAGCATGTGTTGAAGTGTTTACTGGGTGCGCATTAGAAAAGCATGTTTTTTTTTCTAGGTTTCTTCTCTTGTTTTTGTGGGTGTGGCCTGGACTTGATTACGTTAGGCTCTTAGGTTAAAAAACTAAATTTTCTACCCCTTAACATGTAAGCAACCTAATAATAAAATCAAATTAGGCTCCATGTCTTTCAAATAAGGAAAATTGCATGGCTCCCTTCAAGGAGCCAAGTTTTCAAAACGAAAATAAACATGCATAGCCAAAAAAAATGTGTCACATGTAGAATGCCTCAACTTAAGGACTAGATAATAAAATCTTTTCTTTATGAGTCAACATTTTGCATACCCACATAAAAAGGCATCTTGGCCTCAAAGCCAAGCTATAAGACCTACCCTCTAAATAAAAACAACCCTACCACTCTACATTTGCATTGAGACCGAATAGCATGGTTTTAAAAGCGATTAGGGGGAGTTTAGCTGGTAGTCCCTTCCAGGCGGGATAATAAATCCAGAGGTCGGGCGGGTTATGCCTCTTGTGAGGTGTAGCTTGTAAGTCCCTCTTTGCACTCGTTAGATCTAGGTTCGAGACACTACCTCTCGGTAGTCCTCACCTTAGTCTTAGGGTCCAAGGCATGGGTTGATTCCAAGTCTCCCTATAAGTCCTCATCTTTCGGGCAATTCCTCCAACAAGTGTTGTTGGGATGTAAGCCCCAACATTCTAATAAAAAGTTCAACTTAAATCAAAATTTAGATTGCTAAAATGTAAAGCCCAACATAGGATAGTTTGGGCACCTCTGAATTTCATCTCAGAATCAAGTGCCCCTACTTCAACTTCTTTGACTTCCTTTCCCAAAAATCTAAATCTAAGTTGATCCACTCCTTGAAATTCCTAAAGGACTAAAACCTTTAAGCAAGACTTTCACAGATTTTAAAATAAAACAAAAATCAAGCTTTAGCCAATATCTAAATGACTTCCAAATGAAGAAAACCACTAGTTTAATCAAAAGTTTTCCCAAACCAAATTTGGGAAGTAATTAACCATAGGGGCTTGCCCCTATGGGATGTCTGTACCCCAGAATAAATAAACCCCACTCGACCAAACATTGAGTGGGGGAATCTCTGTTAAATAATTGTAAATTTTATGATTGAGTCCATAAGGAGATGATATTTTTACCCTTCGGGGTGATATATCATATTCTTATGCCGTATTCGATGATAAAATATGCAATCCGTTTGAGGATACAAAAATTCTCCAACAATTTGGTGTGCGTGAAGATCAACTGGCTTCAGGACGGGATTTTGGCCTGAGATTGGAGGACGGATGGGCTGAGGTTCGGATGAGTGCCGGGAGAGGAGAGTTAGGTAAGGCTGTAGGAGTTATGCCCGGGGAAGGGAGCTGGGGTTCGTATATCTAAATATTACGAGACTTATTTTGTTTCGAGGACAAGCCAAAGCCAGCTTGTGATGTGCAGGATTGACAGACAAAACGAAGTAACATTAATAGCATTAAATTTCTGATATGACTTCTTTCTCTATATGGCACATATACTCTATTAAAATTTTATTAAGCCATCAGCTCTATTCGTGATATGTCATTGCGCATTAATTAGAAATGGCAGAGCTCCATAAATCAAATAAAAAATCACCTCAATTTGCGTTTTGTTTTTTCGTTTTGCATGTCAATTGTCTCGTTTTGCATGTCGAATTCACCGACCATCAAAATTAGACAAATTGATAGTTCTTTTAGGGTATTGCCGACGTTCTGGTCTCAACGACGCAGTCCGTTTCGCGATCGGACGTCGTTTGAGCAACGCCGAGGCTAATTTTTGCATTGGACCGCCTCGATTAGCGTGCACAACCTCAATTTAATAAATTGGTAGTGTATTTAGGGTATTGTCGATGTTCCGGACACAACGACGTAGTCCGTTTCGCGATCGGACGTCGTTTGAGCAACGCCGAGGCTAATTTTTGCACTGGACCGTCTCGATTAACGTGCACAACCTCAATTTAATAATTTGGTAGTGCATTTAGGATGTTTTCGGGGTTCCGAACACAATGATGCAGTTCGTTCCATAATCAGACGTCGTTTGAGCAATACCGAGGCTAATGTTTACCTGGGGCCGCCTCGATTGGCGTGCACAACCTCAACTAAACAAATTGGCAGTGCATTTAGGGTATTGTCGGTGTTCCGAACCAACGACGCAGTCCATTCGTCAATCGGACGTCATTTGAGCAATGCTGAGGCTAATGTTTACTTGGGGCCGCCTCGATTTACGTGCACAACCTTAACTAAACAAGGTGATAGGGCATTTAGGGTATTAACGATGTTCCGAACACAACGAAGAAGTCTGTTTGTCAATCCGGCATCGTTTGATCAGCCTCGCGCTTTAATTTTAGGTGTCGGTCATCACTTTTGGCTTGATCTTGTACGATTCAATTGCAAGGAGCCTCGACCTTGCCAAATTCGACGTCCTGATCGCAACGGCGCCATCCATTTGACAATCAGAGATTGTTTGATCCTTCAAGTGACACGTGGCGCCAAGGTGCATATCGCTTTACTTACCAGTTTGATCCTTTCGCATGTGGTTTGAGGTATAGGGGTCAACACTTGAATCCCCTGGATGGTCAACACCACTCTACATATCCCCTGGCCTTTCTCCACCATCCCTGTAACCATCATTACTTCATAACAACCGGTGTCCAACAACTTCACTTCCAATTGGTCAACGAACTAAGTGGAAATAAAATTATAGGTAGCCACACTATCAATTAGCACCACCACCTCCCTGCCCTCTATCTCCCCCTTCACCTTCATGGTATGATTCGTAGTGAATCCTACCACTGAGTTCAGGGAAGCCTCAGCTAGATCCAAGTGTAGCTTCTCCTCCATCTCCTCCTCACCTCCCTTCTCAATTTCCTCGTCATCACAGACGGTGAGAACCTGAAGAGTTAGGTTCTTGCACCGATGCCCTGGCGTATACTTCTCCTCGCACCTGAAACACAACCCCTTTACCCTTTTCCCCTGCATCTCTTTCTCTGTCAGCCTCTTGAAATTTTCCCCACTCCCTCCTACTGGCTTCTCCCTGGTGATCTCATTAATGTTGCCTGATGCAGGTCCCTTAGATGCTTGAAGAGTGGTCGTAATCTTGTAAGAGCCTCCTGAGCTGCTGCTCCTGGCTCCCTTCTCCAAATTCTTCTGATTTTTGACCAGTTGTGCCAACTTCATGACATCCCCCAAGTCACTAGGCATCAGAACTTTCACTGCCGCTCGGATCTCTGCCTTCAATCCCTTCATGAAGTTCCTCTCCAATACCGTATCTGATAATCGCTCCACCCTACTGGCTAGGTGCTCAAACTGCTCTCGGTAGTCTACTACTGATCCCTCCTGTTTAGAGCAAAGAACTGCTCATATAAATATCCTCCCAGGTCGGTTTGAAAATGTTCTATTATGCAGTCCTTGAATTCCCTCCAATCCCTGATAGGTCTCCTCTGGTCTCTCCACTAGTACCATGACAGTGCCTTCCCCTCCAAACATAGGCCTGCTGTTGTCAGTTTCTCCTCCTCCGTTAGCCCATTAACGGCAAAGTACCTCTCCACCCATACGCATTCCTCCCCTTCGAAGATAAGCATCTTCAACTTCCTCACCTTCTGATCTCCACCATTCCCCCTTATTCCTCCATAGCTTCCCCTCTCCCAAGGTCTCGACCCACCCCATGTCTCCCAATTTTCCCTTACCCTGCCATAGCCCAAACCCCCTTTGAATTCCCCTCTTCTTCTTTCAAAATCAGCACCTCGGCGACCATAATGTCCCCTCCCGACGTTCCCAATCAGCACCCCTTTGCTCCGTCCCTCCATACCCATGCTTTTCCCCATACCTACCTCCTCTATCCTCCCTCTGGAAATGCTCCATATAGGGTTTCCTTCTTTCTCCCTCCACAATTTTCACCTCATCTTCCTCCCTACGAATTCTGAAATTCGTGTTTTTTCTTTCCTCCTCTTTTGCCACGGAAGCCGCCGTTTGGTTGTGGATTTCCAACATTTTCTTCATCATGTCCCGGAGATCGGCTACTTGTCCTTCCATGGAGGAAATCCTTTCCTCCACCGTTGTCTTGATTTGGATCATCTCTCCTTCAAGCCTTTCCTCTAATGCATCAACTTTTTTGGCCGCCATCTCGATCCAAACTATTGTAAATCCAAAAATTTGGATTTGGATTATAAAAACAGCACTTCGTCCCTTCTCGATCAAAAATTAGGCGCCGAACTTTGCTAAAATCAGCCCACGAATAGTCCCAAAACTTGCTCTGATACCAATTTGATAGGAAACACTTGTAGATCTCAAGTATTTCCTATCAATCTTCGAAAAACAGCGAGAATTCTTCACAAAAGTCTGCCAAAACCATGAAAGCAGTAGATAATTTGTATTATTTGATGATAGGAAAACAGAAATTAGCAAGATATAATTGATCCTCTATTTGAGAGAAGCATCGTTCTCTCCCAATCTCCAGACGCCGCTAGAGCCCAAAAGAAATCCAAGATATCTCAAATTTCAATCAAATTCAAGATGCCCTAACCCTACAAAAAACAAAGTATTTAATGCATACAAATCAAAAAGAAATTCTTAAACAATCCCTACATTCAATTTCCCTCCTAAACTTCCTCAAAATTCCTTCCTAAAATGCTCCTATGGAATCGCGGCTCGCGTGGCATCCGCCAAAGGTGAAATAGCGTCGCAGTTTCGCCCGTGAACCGGTCCCTCCTAAACCGGCTGGACCGGTCTAATAGAAGGCTAAGGAGAATAATAGTTTAGGATATAAATTATGATGTTCGGTTAAGAGTCGTACTAGAAATGATGTATGTGTGATTATAGATAAGAATTTGAATTATAATAATATAAAAATTAATAGAATTGGAGAAAGAATTATAGTTTTAAAAATTATTATTGATGCAAAAGATTGTTAATATTATAAATGTTTATGCTCCTCAAATAGGTTTTGATATTGTTTCAAATTTAAAATTTTGGAATGACTTAGAAGAATTAATATAAAAGATATCTCTTGAAGAAAGAGTTTTTATTAGAGATGATTTAAATGGACATGTTGGTAGAGAGGTAGATGTTTTTAAAAGCATTCATGGTGGTCATGGGTTTAGAATGACAAATGAAGGTGGTAAGACCATATTAGATTTTTCTTTAGCTTATGATTTTTTAATAGCTAATACTTTTTTTTAAGAAAAGAGATGAGTATCTTATCACTTATAAAAATGGATATAGTAAAACACAGATTGATTATTTTCTTATAAGAAAACTAGATCATTTAGATTGCAAAGATTGTAAAGTTATTCCGAGTGAAAATTTATATATCCAATATCGATTATTAATTTTGGACTTTAAGATAAAATAACATAAAATAAAAAATAAAGTAAAATGATTTTCTAGAATTAGATGGGGGCATTTAAAGAATATTAACAAAAGTAATTTTAAGAGTAAGATTTTAAATCTTAAGATTTTGTCGGTGCATGAATATGCTAATATTATGTAGGAAAAAGTAACTAGTAATATTAAGATTATTGCAAAAGATGTGCTTAGAGTTTCGAAGGGAAAAGCTCCTAATAGTAAAAATAGTTGAAGGTGAAATCCAAATGTGCAAGAAAAGATAAAAAATAAAAAGATTTGTTATAAAATTTGATTTAGACGTAAAAATCAGGCATCTTAAGCAATTTATATGCATTCTTAGAAGGATTGTGTGATGGGCTTACCATAGCAGACTAAATAAATTAAGAAATGTTTAATACAAAGCTACAATAAATCTAGCACGCATTCAAAAAAATCAGGAATGTACAACTAGATTTTGGTATCCATAATATGCATTGCATGGTCTAACCTATAGAACCAACAATTATTTTAAAGTAATCAAAAGCTGAAACTAAACTTAAGAAGATAGATATACTTGGGTTTCATTTGTTATAATTTTTTGACTGTTTATATAGCAAAACAAAGCAATGAACAAAAGAAAAGGTCAGTTTAGATGATAACTTTTTTATGCTCTTCCAAACGTTTGCCATAGAAAAGAAGAAAAGCATAATAAAAGCTGTGGTTGAAAAATAGCTATTAATAGCACAACTAGAAAAGCACAAATCACCTCAAATGAAGACCTAAGCATGCATGGAAATAAAACAAACTATGAGACATATGGAGTCATAACATAAGCTTAGCAAACAAAAGATGTCAAACCTCGCGCACAATTACAAGGTTCACCAGGCTAAAAATTTAGATAAAATGAATGATTGGCTACCGTTCCCCTTGATTTTCTATTTGGACAAGAATTTCTAGAAATAGAAATTTCTTAAACATCAGCTATTTTACGTACTACAACCATTCATTAAGGGCTTCACAAAAGGTCATTTGCATAATGTTGTTGAAACGAGTTAACTCACTCCCATCATCTCTTAGGATTTATTACATTTAAGCCTCTTCTTTCCTCTACCACCAGCCAACCCCACTGCCCCTTTGGAATAAAATGCACTCAAGAACCAAGTTCCAGGAAAAATGCTAAAAGCTTCAAAAGTGAATGTTTTAAGTTTAAAGAAAGATCATCAATATTTTTTATCAAAAGAAAATGTTGCTACCCATCTACCAGCCCCAGACATAGAAAATATAACTTCAAGAACTGGGGCCCTAGGAAAACAATTAAAACTGTGAATTTTGTCTTTTGCATAGAAGTTGCTGGATCAACATTTTTCAGAGAAATACTTAGGTTGGTGATCGGTTGGTGATCCAAATCGTAAGAATAATGTTACCTGAGGATGCCTCGCTGAAAGACTTTGTGAGATAAGATTCTTCATTGTTAATAACTGGTCAATCAACCCTGGCACAACCAATTTGGAGATAACTGAAGCAATGGGACATTCTTTTGAAGAATAACAAAGCACATCTAGCTTGAAATTAGCAAATACACAACTTGCTGGTTCTGCTATTGATAGAAAGAGCTCAGAGTTATTAAGGTATGAAGCTTGTCAAATTGTAGGATATGCTTCAAAGATTATAACACACTATAATCAGTACCCGGGAAGTACTCCGCCACAGGAGCTACAGATTTAGAAACATTCCTAGACCGATTAGACAGCATCGTTATCCAGATGACATCTGCATTCTAACAAACAGAAACATCAGAAAATAGCGGTGCTTATACTAAGTCTATTATTTCATACCACCAGAAAGGGAATATAATGAAGGAGAAATGGTAATGTTGTTTACATTCCCAAAAAAATCCTGTGATGTTCAAATAATAGATAGGGAGGGCGTATATTCTTTTCTGGAAACATTTTTAAAGAAAAAGATATCCACAAGAAGCATAAGGGTTAAAAAATAATTAATATTGCTCCTACAATATAAGCATTGAGTTAAGTAGGCCTTTCATAAGAAAATCAGTTATTTTAATTCCAGGATTGTTTAGTGCTTCCCTAGGCAAACAGACTTCTCATGCAAAGTTGACGAAAGATATTAGAGATTGAATAAAAAGTTAAAGAGGGCTATGATTTGCAGAAAACATGACTTATATGTGGCAAGTAGCATACTAAATCTCTCAAATATCATGAAATTTTGTTTTTATGAATCTAACCTCTCGTAATGAAGAAAATGAAAGGGACTTATTATTTGAGAAAAATTGTGAACAAGCTAAATCCTTTGCATCCGACTCCATATGATTGCTCGTTAACCACACATTTTCAGATATAGATCTGCTGAAATCCAGATCAAAACCATGCAAAACAATGGAAGCAGATGTTTCATTAGAAGTTACACTAGGCCCTTCAACTAGGAATGCAGCACAAGGATCTTTAAGATCAGCAACAGTAATATCGATCAAAGAAGAAAACATGTCTTCCATATCTGAAAACAAATAGAAAACAACATTTAGCAATGAAAGTGTCATCCACAACCACGCAACAATCAGTATAAGTATCATATCATAAAAAGTACAACATATCTATTGTCATAGAAACCATGAAAAAATAGAAATAAAAATTTGAAATATCCGTAGATTACATGATCAGAGACATTTATTAGCTTCCGGTTCTCCCATCATAGTTGCCCAAAACCAAGAATCTGGCTCACTAGCAGCTAGTGTGAGCCATCGTAAATGATAGAGGAAGCCCAGGTTATAGAGATTTCTATAACAAGGATTGTAGCTTAAAGAAATTGGTCTCAACTCTCACTTGCAGAGGACTCAATTGCTTGAGGTAAGCTGCCCAAATCCACAAGCATCTAACAGCAACAACCAAAACACAGAAATCTCTACCTTCACTTATTTATTTTTCCTCTAGTGTTCTATTCCCTATTAACGATTTGATGCCAATGGTGCTTCTTGTGCCCAGTAGTAGTATGGATAGACGAGACCACATTGGCATCCAACCAGCACACAGGATGTCACACCACTTCAACGCTTTTAGGTAATGCGTTCAAGGTGTATGAAGTAGAGCAACAAAAACAGCTAGCTTTAAGGCAATTTAGAGCCATGGCGCATAAAAACAAAGAAAGTTAAAAATATAATAGCATGAATGAAAATGAACCCAATCTATGGCGAGAAGGGCCCATCTTAGTCATCTTCAGCAACAACAACAGCCAGCTAGGTTAAGAGGGCTCTAGCCGATAGCTAAAAATTTGGGAGAGCAGGATGTTCTTCTCCAATTGAAGATCCAATTGTATCTTGTATGCCTCTTCATAGTTTTTCAATACAAATTATTTTTGGGCATTCTTATTCCCAATCTTCTTGTACCGTTCACTGGTTTTTGCTGAAATTGCATCCACTTCATATCAAATTGGTATTAGAGCCTATATCCAAGTACCTATGGCGGAAAAAAGGCAGAAGTGTAAAAAGAAGTGATCGGACAATTGAAATCTGAGATTTTAGATTTCCAAACTCAAATTTCAGCCATCCACGAGAAGATTGATGGGAAATTTGCCATCAAGGAGGAGATGATGAAGAAATTGCTCGAGGGCCAAACAAAAAAGGCATCGTCGGAGGCGAGGGAAGCCACCGGCAATCAAGGGAGTGGGGAAAACCCGAATCCGATGAGGAGAGGGAAAGAACAAAAGATGGAAATCTAGGAGGAAGAAGAGAGAAGACCTCCTCTAGAGCCTATTCCTAGGGAGTAGATAGATAAAAGGCATGGGGAGAGACGTGAGGGGGTTGGGTATGAATGAAGGGGTGCTTAATTGGGGAGCATTAACGATGGAAATGATGGAGGGAAGAAGGGTGGTGATCAGGGGAGATGCGGGGTTATCAAAAAGCCTCAATTTCTCTCAAAACCATGATAAGGACCATACAAGAGATTGGGGGGGGGGGGGGGGGTTCTCATGAATCCGCTGAGCTTAGAGGAGATCAAATTGGAGGAAGGGGGAGATATCCATATTTCAGTATAGCAACTTATACAGCAATTCGGTGAGGTCTTTCAGCCACCTCAAAGATTGCTACCACCGAGGGAGCAGGAGCATGTGATGTAGGCAGGGGGGGGGGGAGGTAATTGATTTTGGGTTCATGTTTGGGTTTGGTTTGGGCTATCTCCTTTGGTGAGCTGCTCTATCCTCTACTAATTCAGCTCATTAATATTTAGTGGAATGCCTTTTTCAGCTCATTATTATGGTGTCCTGGTTCTTCCCACTTTTCCCTCTCTTTATGGCCCTTCGGTTCCTCCACCTGGCTCCAATTACGTTGCAGGTTCCTCCCCCCCCCCCCCCGGTGGATGCCTGTTCCGGTTCCCTGTGGGCGCCCGTTCCTATCCTCTTTTGTGGCCCCTTCGGCAGCTGTTCCTGGCCACCTACAAGCCTTCTATTTCATCTGTTCTGATTGGTTCGGCTGGAAGTTTTGGGGGTTGTTTGGCTGCCTCTTTTCAACTATAAAAAAGGGTTGTTTGTTGATAAAAAAAGAGAGATGATGGACTGATTTTTTGGACAGAAAAACCTACGGGTTTCTTCTTGGAAAAGCTTGCGAGGTTGTTCATTTTCTCTTCCTCTTGGGAAAGCTTACGAGCCTGCCCTCACTTCGATTTCGTCTTGGGCTTCTTACCTCTTTCTTCTCTCCGCAAGGGACCACCTCTGATGCATTCAGGTTTTAGTCTATTTTGTTTTGATGTATTTTGAACAATATTAATTGTGTTTTATGTTTTTTTTAAGCTATCCAATGATGGAGAGCATCCAATGATCATGGTAGGAAGTGCTTGGGCATGGCAAGCCTTGGGTTTACTTGCATTTGGGTCCTTCTTGTCCTTGGGCTGCTTGCTGTTCTCGGTTTGGGGCCTTGGCTGTTCACGGGCTGGACTTTGGCTACTTGGTGTTGAGCTTAAAATTTGGGTTCTACTTGGTATTAGCTCATTAATGCTTGAGCTGAAGTTTAGCTCATTAATTGGAGGAGTAAATGCACTTCCTAACTCATAAAATCAAAAAGGTATTCTTCTATTTTAGCTCATTATTGTGGAGTGGACTTGTGTCTCTGCCATTCCCCTTTGTCTTCTCGATTTTCCCATGGCTGTTGCTGTTACCGTGAAATGCTGATGGGGATCCACCCCCTTTTTCCTTGGCCTCCTAAGTTTCTACTGGTTCCGCCCCTTGTATCCTGGATTGGGATTAATTTGGCTGATATTTGGGATGCATTTTCAGTTGCTCCCCTCTTTTCCATTGGTTTGAAAAGAGGTGGGTGGCTGTTTGGTTTCCCCTTTTCTTCCTATATATAGAGGCTGATTTGAGGCTTGAAAGGTTGTTGATTATCTTGACATAAATTGCTTAAAAACTTGAGGGTTTCTTCTCTTCTCTTGTGAAAACTTGAGAGCTTGTTCCACCCCCTTTCCTCCTCTCTATTTTGTCTTGGATTCTAACCTCTTCTTCTCTACGCAAGTTCCACTCCACCTATATCCTTCTTCTTGAGCTCTTGGAAGTTGTTTGTTGGCTGAAATTTGGAGATATTTGCCGGAGGAGTTTGGTAGGATATTGGACCCTTTTGCAGTGGTGGACCCTCGGTTTGCAAGCCTAATCATAATTTTCATATATTTTCCTACTCTCATTGCATATGAGGAAACCACTAGACGGTTGTTCTGAGGATAGCGTTTTTATGTTATTATTTTGTTTCGTTTGACTTTACTTTTATTTATCCGAATGTTTGTTTGGTTGTTTGCAAGCTATAGTGAATCGAGTTTGATTTTATTTTGTCATTGTGTTTTCCAACTTGGCTTTTCTCCCTAGTTTGCTTACATCAAGCTTGGTATTAGAGTGAGTTAGAATATCCTTGGTTCGTGAGTCCTTATTTTGAAATCTAAGATGGCTAATAATCCGGGGATTGGCAAAATATGATGCAACAGTTAGCGGATTTGCAAAATCAGATGAATAAAATGGCTAACACCCCTGCTAATCTAAATGTAAACCAACAACATGTCCAAACATCTGAAAGCGAAGAAGAAGTCCTTAGGAACCAAAATAGACGATAACAAAATTGAGATTTTGGAAT
The DNA here is from genome assembly GCA_022539455.1 of Dendrobium nobile. Classification (NCBI taxonomy): domain Eukaryota; kingdom Viridiplantae; phylum Streptophyta; class Magnoliopsida; order Asparagales; family Orchidaceae; genus Dendrobium; species Dendrobium nobile. Next base: position 21,957,967 of record CM039721.1, read on the forward strand.
TAAAATTGATGTTCACAACTTTGAGGGAAAATTACTGATCTATTTCTCGAGTGGATTGAAAAAATGGATCAATTCTTCGATTGGAAAGAAATTCCTGAAAACAGAAAAGTAAAATTTGTAAGTTTAAAACTCAATGGTCATGCTCTTACGTGGTGGAAAAACTTACAAAACAATAGACTTAGGCATGGGAAAGAGAAGATACAAAACTGGGAACGAATGAAAGAACAAATGAGGGGAAAATTTTTACCATCTGATCACGCACAAACTCTCTTTCAAGAATTTAATAATTTGAGACAAGGAACTCAATCTGTGGAAGATAACACTGAACAATTTTACAAACTTCAATCAAGAAATGATTTAGAAGAGTCTGAAGAGAAAATTGTCTCAAGGTATATCAACGGTCTTAAGTGGACAATCCAGGATCAACTAAATTTGCATCATATAATAAAACTTGACGAGGCATATCGTATGGCATTAAAACTTGAAAAGCAACATTAAAGGGAAAGGGGTCATAACAAGATAACAGAAACTTATAAATGACGACCAATTGGCGGGGTTAAAAATCAATCTCAAAACTTATGTGGGAACATCGGGTACTAAAGTTAAGTCTTTTGAAAATCAAAATGCGAATAAAGGAAAGAGAATTATGGGCTCTAAACCTTCTGAACAACCTAGATTAATTGGGTCATGCTACAAATGTGGGCTTTATGGTCATCTTTCTGCGGCATGTAGAAAAAACAAACCACCAATAAATAATTTCATTGAAATAATAAAGAGGTAGAGGAAGAAGAAGAAAACGAATCTGAAACTGAAAATGACATTGAATTAGAGAAAGTTGATGTTGAGGAAGATAAAGGTGAAGAGCTTTTGGTTATACGACAATTCTTAACAACAAAAATTGACAACGGGGATAGGTGGCTTAGGAGAAACATTTTCAAAACAACTTGTATGGTTGACGGAAAAATCTGCACTTTTATGATAGATAGTGGAAGTTCTGAAAATTTTGTGTCACAACTTATGGTTAATAAACTCAAGTCCAAACCACTTGTCAAATCTTATAAAATCTCTTGGTTTAAGAAGGGATGTGAGGTTCTAATCACAAAGAATGTGTTGTCAACTTAACAATTGGGGGGGGTCTTTTAAAGATCAAGTTACTTGCGATGTTGTGCCTCTTGAAGTCTGTCACATTTTGTTGGGTCGACCTTGGCAATTTCATAACAAAATCATTCACACCGGAGCAAAAACACTTATACTTTGATTCAAAACAATAAGGAATTCACTCTCTATCCTCAAAAATATGTGCATGATTCGCCTGCTAAAAATAACAAGGTTGCCAAAATAAACACTCCTGAACTGCTTTTGAATTCGATGATTTGAAACACTCTGAAGTAGCTTACTTGATTTTTCGGAAATGAAACTGATTCTATTCTTCAAATTCCTAATGAAATTCGGCATTTAATCAATGAGTTTTCTGATATATCACCTGAAGAACTGCCTGTAGGTTTGCCACCGATGAGAGACATTCAGCATCATATTGATTTAATACCTAGAGCCACTTTGCCTAACATTCCTCATTACAAGATGAGTCCAACTGAGCATGCTGAACTTTTTAAGCAAGTGACTGATTTGTTAGAAATGGGTTTGATTAAATAAAGTTTAAGTCCTTGTGTTATGCCTGCTTTATTAACTCCAAAAAAAGATGAAACGTGGAGAATGTGTGTGGATAGTAGAGCAATAAATAAAATCACTATTAAATATCGATTTCCTATTCCCAAGCTGGATGACATACTAGATATGTTAAGCAGTGCAAAAATCTTTTCCAAAATTGATTTGAGAAGTGGGTATCACCAAATAAGAATAAGACCTAGGGATGGATGGAAAACTACTTTTAAAACTAAAGAAGGTTTGTATGAATGGCTTGTGATGCCTTTTGGGCTTTCAAATGCTCCGAGCACTTTTATGAGAACTATGAACCATGTTTTGAAATCTTTTATTGGAAAGTTTGTTATGGTTTATTTCGACGATATTTTGATTTATAGTATTCATCCTTCTTAGCAATTTAATCATGTGAGACAAGTGTTGCAAATTCTAAGGGAACAAAAGCTATATATCAATCTTAAAAAATGTTCCTTTATGACTTCGAGCTTAACATTTTTGGGTTTTATTGTTTCTGCTGAGGAGATCAAAGTTGATCCGATAAAAATTGAGGCAATTCAAAGTTGGCCCGCTCCTAAAAATATAAGTGAGGTGAGAAGATTTTATGATTTGTCTTCTTTTTATCGAAGGATTATTAAGAACTTCAGTTCTCTGATTGCTCCTATTACTAATTGTTTGAAAAAGGAGATATTTAGATGGACATCCCAGGCTAAACAAATTTTTGAAATCATTAAAGCAAAAATGAGTCAAGCTCCCATTCTTAGCTTGCCAAATTGTAAAAACATTTTTTAAGTTGATTGTGATGTTTCTCATGTTGGTATTGGTGCTGTGTTGAGTCAAGAGGAAAAACTTATTGCTTATTTTAATGAAAAACTAAATGATGCTCGATCCAAATATTCTGCTTATGATTTGAAATTTAATGCTATTGTTCAAACTCTGAAATTTTGGAAATGTTATTTGATTCAACAGGAATTTGTCTTAAAATACTGATCACGAAGAAGCACTACGTTTTCTGGGCTCTCAAAAAATTTGAATAAAAGGCACACTAAGTGGGTTTCTTTTTTGCAAAAGTATACTTTTCATATCAAACATAAAATTGATGTTTTTAACAAGGTAGCTGATGCTTTAAGCCGGAGATCTCATTTGTTGGTAACTGCTTACCCAACTATCACTTCTTTTGATTTTTTGAAAGATACTTATGTGAGTGATATTGATTTTAAGAGTATTTGGGATTCCTATCTTGCTTCTGGAACTGATCCTACTGCTCAGTTGTTATTCATCAAGGTTTTTGTTTAAGGGATCTAGACTTTGCATAATGAAAAATTTTTTAAGATAACAACTTGTGCATGAACTTCATAGTGGGGGATTGAGTGGACATTTTGGGCAGGGAAAAATTGTTGCTTTAGTAGAGAAAAAATATTTCTGGCCTCATATGAGAAAACAAATTGCTAAGCTAGTGAAACAATGTAAAATCTGTTAGGCTTTTAAAGAACTTCTCAAAATACTGGTTTGTATACTCCTCTGCCTATTCCGAATAAACCTTGGGAGGATATATTATCTATGATTTTGTTTTGGAGTTGCCTGTTACTGCTTAGAAAATTTGATTCTATTTTTGTGGTTGTGGATCGCTTTAGCAAAATGGCACATTTTATTCCTTGCAAGAAAACTTCTGATGCCTCATATATTACTGATTTGTTCTTTAAAAAAATTATTCGTCTTCATGATATTCCTTGCACTTTTACTTCTGATAGAAATACTAGATTTTTGAGTCATTTTTTGAGAACGCTTTGGGCAAAATTAGGAGCTAGTCTTCAATTTAGTAGTACATATCATCCACAAACTGATGGGCAAACGAAAATTGTCAATCGAAGTTTGGGAAACTTATTGAGATGTCTAGCAGGTGAGAAACCATCCCAATGAGATTTGATTTTGCCCCAAGCTGAATTTGCTTATAAATAATTCTGTTAATCGCTCCATTAGTAAAACTCCATTTGAAATCATTTATGATCAGCCTATACCTCATATTTTAGATAGAAATTATTTTCTTTTGCCAAATAAAATTAATGCTGAAGCTTCTGAAACTTTTAACCATATCAAAATTGACCAACAGCAAGTCCTTGAAAAACTCTGAATGGCTAATATTAAGTACAAAACTGATGCAGACAAACATCATAGGAAAGTTTATTTCAAAGAAGGAGATTTGGTTATGGCTTACTTTTCGTCGTCAACAATTTTCTTGTTGGTACTTTTGAAAAATTAAGCAAGAAAGAAATTTGAGCCTTTTCGTGTTCTAAAAAAAATTGTGCTCAAATACTTATCTCTTGGATCTTTCCTTCTACTGTTGGCACTTCTCTTGTGTTTAATGTTTCTGACCTTTCTTTATATGAAGGAAATTTTGAAGATCATGTGGAAATTGAAATTTTACCACTCTCCACATCTGTTTTAAGTTATGATGAACAGATTGAAGATGTTATTGATGTCAAGGTTACTAAAACTTGGCATGGCGAATACATGAGGTTTCTGGCTAAGTGGAAGAATCATCCTTTGACAGACTGTACTTGGATGGATGACAATGAGTTGAAAAAGAGCCATCCGGATCTTTATAAAAGGATTGTACAAGCTTTCTAATCAGGAGATGAGATTTTTCTACCAGGGGGGAATTGATACATTCATGTTTTTAGTATATTTTGTTTTGATGTATTTTGAACAATATTAGTCGTGCTTTATATTTTTTAAGCTATCCAATGATGGAGAGCATCCAATGATCATGGTAGGAAATGCTTGGGCATGGCAAGCCTTGGATTTGCTTGCATTTGGGTCCTTCATGTCCTTGGGCTGCTTGCGTTCTCGATTTGGGGCCTTGGCTGTTCACGAGCTGGACTTTGGCTGCTTGGTGTTGAGCTTAAAATTTGGGTTCTACTTAGTGTTAGCTCATTAATGCTTGAGCTGAAGTTTAGCTCATTAATGCTTGAGCTGAAGTTTAGCTCATTAATTGGAGAGTAAATGCACTTCCTAGCCATAAAATCAAAAAGGTATTCTTCTATTTTAGCTCATTATTGTGGAGTGGACTTGTGTCTCTTCCTTTCCCCTTTGTCTTCTCAATTTTCCCTGGCTGTTGCTGTTCCCGTGAAATGCTGATGGGGATCCACCCCCTTTTCCCTAGCCTCCTCGGTTCTGCTGGTTCCGCCCCTTGTATCCTGATTGGGATGAATTTGGTTGATATTTGGGATGCCTTTTCTTTCCTATATATAGGGGCTGATTTGAGGCTTGAAAGGTGGTTAATTATCTTGAGATAAGTTTCTTAAAAACCTGAGGGTTTTCTTCTCTTGGAAAAACTTGAGAGCTTGTTTCACCCCCTTTCCTCCTCTTTATTTCGTCTTGGTTTCTAACCTCTTCTTCTCTACGCAAGTTTCACTCCACCTGTATCCTTATTTTTGAGCTCTTGGAAGTTGTTTGTTGGCTGAAATTTGGAGACATCTGTCGGAGGAGTTTGGTAGGACGTTGGATCCTTTTGCAATGGTAGACCCTCAGTTTGCAAGCCTAAGCACAATTTTCATATATTTTCCTACTCTCGTTGCATGTGAGGAAACCGCTAGATGGTTGTTCTGAGGATAGCGTTTTTATGTTATTATTTTGTTTCGTTTGGCTTTACTTTTGTTTATCCGAATGTTTGTTCGGTTGTTTGCAAGCTATAGTGAATCGAGTTTGGTTTTATTTTATCCTTGTGTTCTCCAACTTGGCTTTTCTCTCTAGTTAGCTTACATCAACCTCATTTGTATCTTTCTTCTCGATGAATGAAAAAGAGAGATATGTAATGATTTTTTGAGCCAAAAACCTAACGGTTTTTCTTCTTGGAAAAGCTTATGAGCTTGTTCCTTATCTCTTCTTCTTGGGAAAGCTTGCGAGCATGTCCTCTCTTCGATTCGTCTCGAGCTTCCTATCTCTTTCTTCTCTCTACAAGTGACCACTTCATTTGTATATTTATTCTTGATGAATGAAAAAAGGAGTTATGCGATAATTTTTTACAGCAAAACCTGCGAGTTTCTTCTTGGAAAAGCTTGCGAGCTTGTTCCATTTCTGTTTTTCTTGGGAAAGTTTGCGAGCTTGTCCCTCTTTTCTTCTCCTCTTTTTGACTTCGTCTTGAGCTTCTTATTTCTTTCTTCTCTCTGTAAGTTCCACACAACCACTTGTATATTTCATCTCAATCAAGGAATGCAAGCAAAGTTTAGGTGTTTTATTTCATAAGTTTGTAAGCATCGTCTTTATTCTATGAAAGTTTTATTGTGTTTTTGTTCAAGCGTGGTAATTAGAAAGGATTTCCTAGTTTTATGTAATCTGCGATCTTTTTTATTGCATCAACATGTCATCACCTTGAGGGAGGGAATGTCACCAATTAGTGTCAGGCCCTACCAATACTCTCAAATCCAATACCTCAATGAGGTTTGTACCAGTTTTCTTTGATGACATCTAGGTGTACAGCGGATCGGACGAGATGCATTTGGTGCACTTGAAGATAGTTTTTTTTTATTTTTTTTTTTTTTTGGGGGGGGGGGGTGTTCTTGTCCCTTGAAGTGAGCACAAGGAGGATTTTTAATAGATGAGGGGGCGATTAGGGGGAAATTTTAAATACGGAGGGTTGCTTAGGGATCTGCTTAAATGGAATGTATGCTTAAGTAGGTTGTTTACCTGAGGTTTTAGCTATGTCTTATTTATTATTTTTGAAGTTTGCCTAAGTCGGGATCTTCCTCTCTAATTGAAGATCCAATTGTATCTTGCATTTCTCTTCAAACTTCTTTCAATAAAAATTATTTTTGGGTGTCCTTCCAAAATCTTCTTGTACTGTTCACTGATGTTTGCTAAAATTGCATCCACTTCATATCAATTGGTATTAGAGCCTAGAAGGGTACCTATGATGGGAAAAGAGGCAGAAGTGTTGGAAGAGAAGATCGAACAATTGAAATCTGAAATTTTAAATTTCCAAACCAAAATTTTCATCCAACCACGAGAAGATTGATGGGAAATTATCCATTATGGAGGAGATGATAACAAGAAGGGAAGAACAAGAGTCTATTCCTAGGTAGGAGACAGATAAAAGGTATAGGAGAGGCGTGAGGGGGTTGGGTATGAACGAAGGGGTGCTCGATTGGAGAGCATTGACGATGGAATTGATGATGGAGGGAAGAAGGGTGGCGATCATGGGAGATGCAGGGTTATCCAAAAGTCTCAATTTCTCTCAAAACCATGGTGAGGACCACACAACCATGGTGAGGACCACACAGGAGGTGGGGGAAGGATTTCTGATGGAGCTGCAGAGCTTAGAGAAGATCCGATTTGAGGAAGAGGGAGACATCCATCTTTCAGACACAGCCACTTATACAGTAATTCAATAGGTCTTTCAACCACCTCAAGGATTTCCACCATAAAGGAGCAGGAGCATGCCAACACCTTAAGAAAAGGAGTGTCACAATTAGTGTCAGGCCTATCAATACCCTCGAATGCAAAAGGATGAGATCAAGAAGCTGATATGGGAAATGTTTGAGGCAAGGAGCATCAGTCGAGCGTGATCCCTTTTTCCTACCCTATTGTACTGGTCAAAATTTAGGAAAATGGAGCAGGAGAATCTGTGTGGATTACTAGGCCCTGAATAAGGAGAGCCAAAAAAGTTTCCTATTCCAGTGGCAAACGAGTTGCTCAATGAGCTATGTGGAGTTGTGGAGTTCACAAAGATGGATCTGAAGTCTGTGTAGCATCATATCAAGATGAGAGAGGAGAATATCCTGAAGACTACATTCCAGACAAATGAGGGACACTACGAGTTCTTGTTGATATTGTTTGGTCTTACCAATGCCCAAACTACATTCAACAACTCCGTCATGAACAGGTTGTTTTGATCATACCTCAGAAGGTTTGTGCTATCTTTGATGACATCTTGGTGTACAGCAGGTCGAACAAGAAGCATTTGGAGCAATTGAAGTATTGTTGGAGTGTTATAGGAGGATCACTATAGCCAACCTGAAGAAGTGCTGCTTTGGACAAGCAGTGTGGAGTACTTTGGACAAGTGGTATCTCAAGAGGAGGTGATTGCTGATCATGCCAAGATTGAGGCTACGCAAAAATGTCAGCTACCTAGGACCCTGAAGGAGCTGAGGAGTTCCCTATGTTTGACCAGGTACTATAGAAGAGCACTATAGATTGGCTACGATGAAGCAGCTAGACAAGGATAGTTTTTTTTTTTTTTGTGAGAGGTAGCTACTGTGGCCTTTGAGAGACAAAACAAGGCCATGACCATGAACCGATCTAGGCCCTACCAGATTTTAACCAAGTTTTATGATGGAGACTGATGCGTCAGGGTATGGATTAGAAGGGTGCAGCATGAAAAATCGTAGGACCATAGCTTACTTTAGCAAACAACTAGAGCTAGGCTGAAGTTAGCTTATGAGAGGAAGTTGATGACTCATTGTGTTAGTTATTCAGAGGTGGCAGTCTTACTTTTTGGCAGATATTTCATCATCAGGACCATGGATTAAAAAGGCGTTCGAGGCGGACGCCTCGAGGCGCCCCCTCGAATCGAGGCGGAGGTCGGGCGAACTGAGGCTTAAGCCTCGAACGTCTGGGCGAGGCTTACGCCTTTTTCCACGGGGGCGTACGCCTCAATACGTGAGGCGCCGAGGCGCATCGAGGCAGCGCCTCGAAAGGGAGAAAGTTACCTTCAAAGCCAGCGAGCCAACGAGCTCCCGTTGTTTCTTCTTATCAAAATGTCGTAACTTATGATCCGACAGGAAGGGAAAGTCGTCGAAGGAGCGCAGTCGAACAGCCACAAAGGAGCCAAAGAAGCGACGCGTGTAATCTCTACACCTCCTATGAAGCAACGAAGTCGAACAGCAAGGACGAAAAGAGAGAAGATGAAAGGCAAACCCTAGACGCAGCTTGTACCGCTCAGTACATGCTCGGTACCGAGCCAATACCGCTCGGTACCGAGCAATTTATATGCTCGGTACTGAGCGGTACATGCTCGATACCACTAGGTATAACGCTCGGTACCAAGCCAGTACCACTAGGTACATGCTCGATATTGCTCAGTACATGCTCGGTACCGAGCCAGTACCGCTCAGTAACCGAGCGGTACATGCTCGGTACCGAGTGGTGCATGCTCGTACCGAGCAGTACATGCTCGACACTGTTAATTGCTTTATTTTTATCATTTTTTAGGCTTACGCCTCGATCCGCCTCAAAGCTTACGCCTCGCCTCGCTTAGCCAAAACGCCTCGATTCCGATTTCGCCTTTTATAAACGTGATCAGGACATACCAGATGAGCTTATAGTACATGTTAGAGCAGAGGAAGGTGACCGAGGAGCATCAGAGGTGGCTATCAAATTTGTTGGGATATGATTTTAAGATCCAATATAGGCCAGGGCTAGAGAACAAGATAGTTTATACTTTTTCCATATGCATGGGGGACCTCCAAGAAATAGCCATTTCAGCACCACTGATATTGGATTGGGGGGCTATTAAGGAGGAGAGTTTGCAGGACGAGAAACTGAGGGGGATTAGGACAGATATGCTAAGGAAGAGAGTAGCCACACTGGTTATTCCCTAGAGGGGGGAGAAACTACTATACCAAGGAGATTTGTGTTGTATTGGAAGGGGATGCATAAGGATGTGGAGGAAATGGTAGCTAGATATGAGTTGTGCCAGAGGAGAAAATACATGGTCATGGCTTGGGAGGGTTATTGTAACCTCTAACTCTTCTAGACATAGTGATTCAGTCTCCAATAGTCCTCATCTTTCGGGCAATTCCTCAACATGTGTTGTTGGGATGTAAGCCCAACATTCTAATAAAAGTTCAACTTAAATAAATTTAGATTGCTAAAATGAAAAGCCCAACATAGGATAGTTTGGGCACCTCTGAATTTCATCTCAGAACATGTGCCCTACTTCAACTTCTTTGGTCTTCCTTTCCCAAAAATCTAAATCATAGTTGATCCACTCCTTGAAATCTCCTAAAGGACTAAAACCTTTAAGCAAGACTTTCACAGATTTTAAAATAAAAAAATCAAGCTTTGCCAATATCTATAATGACTTCCAAATGAAGAAAACCACTAGTTATAATCAAAGTTTTCCCAAACCAAATTTGGGAAGTAATTAACCATAGGGGCTTGCCCCTATGGGATGTCTTACCCAAATAAATAAACCCCACTCGACCAAACATTGAGTGGGGGAATCTCTGTTAAATAATTGTAAATTTTATGATGAGTCCATAAGGAGATGATATTTTTACCCTTCGGGGTTATAATCATATTCTTATTGCCGTATTCGATGATAAAATCGCAATCCGTTTGAGGATACAAAAATCTCCAACAATTTGGTGTGCGTGAAGATCAACTGGCTTCAGGACGGATTTTGGCCTGAGATTGGAGGACGGATGGGCTGAGGTTCGGATGAGTGCCGGGAGAGGAGAGTTAGGTAAGGCTGTAGGATTATTCCCGGGGAAGGAGCTGGGGTTCGTATATCTAAATATTACGAGCTATTATTTTGTTTCGAGGACAAGCCAAAGCAGCTTGTATGTTCAGGATTGACAGACAAACGAAGTAACATTAATAGCATATAAATTTCTGATATGACTTCTTTCTCTATATGGCACATATACTCTATTAAAATTTTATTAAGCCATCAGCTCTATTCGTGATATGTCATTGCGCATTAATTAGAAATGGCAGAGCTCCATAATCAAATAAAAATCACCTCAATTTGCTTTTGTTTTTTTCGTTTTGCATGTCAATTGTCTCGTTTTGCATGTCGAATTCACCGACATCAAAATTAGACAAATTGATAGTTCTTTTAGTAGGTATTGCCGACGTTCTGGTCTCAACGACGCAGTCCGTTTCGCGATCGGACGTCGTTTGAGCAACGCCGAGGCAATTTTTGCATTGGACGCCTGATTAGCGTGCACACCTCAATTTAATATAATTGGTAGTGTATTTAGGGTATTGTCGATGTTCGACACAACGACGTAGTCCGTTTCGCGATCGGACGTCGTTTGAGCAACGCCGAGGCTATTTTTGCACTGGACCGTCTCGATTAACGTGCACAACCTCAATTTAATAATTTGGTAGTGCATTTAGGAGTGTTTCGGGGTTCCGAACAACATAGCAGTTCGTTCATAATCAGACGTCGTTTGAGCAATACCGAGGCTAATGTTTACCTGGGGCCGCCTCGATTGGCGTGCACAACCTCAACTAAACAAATTGGCAGTGCATTTAGGGTATTGTCGGTGTTCCGAACAAACGACGCAGTCCATTCGTCAATCGGACGTCATTTTGAGCAATGTCTGAGGCTAATGTTTACTTGGGGCCGCCTCGATTTACGTGCACACCTTAACTAAACAAGGTGATAGGGGCATTTAGGGTATTAACGATGTTCCGAACACAAACGAAGAAGTCTGTTTGTCAATCCGCATCGTTTGATCAGCCTCGCGCTTTAATTTTAGGTGTCGGTCATCACTTTTGGCTTGATCTGTACGATTCAATTGCAAGGAGCCTCGACCTTGCCAAATTCGACGTCCTGATCGCAACGGCGCCATCACATTTGACAATCAGAGATTGTTTGATCCTTCAAGTGACACGTGGCGCCAAGGTGCATATCGCTTTACTTACCAGTTTGATTCCTTTCGCGCATGTGTTTGAGTATAGGGGTCAACACTTGAATCCCCTGGATGGTCAACACCACTCTACATATTCCCCTGGCCATTCTCCCACCATCCCTCACATCATTACTTCATAACAACCGGTGTTCCAACAACTTCACTTCCAATTGGTCAACGAACTAGTGGAAATAAAATTAAGGTAGCCCACTATCAATTAGCACCACCACCTCCCTGCCCTCTATCCCCCTTCATCCCTTCATGTATGTATTCGTAGTGATCCTACACTGAGTTCAGGAAGCCTCAGCTAGATCCAATGTAGCTTCTCTCCATCTCCTCCTCACCTCCTTCTCAATTCCTCGTCATCACAGACGGTGATAACCTGAAGAGTTAGGTTCTGCACCGATGCCCTGGCGTATACTTCTCCTCGCACTGAAACACAACCCCTATACCCTTTTCCCCTGCATCTCTTTCTCTGTCAGCCTCTTGAAATTTTCCCACTCCTCCACTGGCTTCTCCCTGGTGATCTCATTAATGTTGCCTGATGCAGGTCCCTTAGATGCTTGAAGAGTGTCGTAATCTCGTAAAGCCTCCTGAGCTGCTGCTCCTGGCTCCCTTCTCCCATAATTCTTCTTCTGATTTTGACCAGTTGTGCCAACTTCATGACATCCCCCAAGTCACTAGGCATCAGAACTTTCACTGCCGCTGATCTCTGCCTTCAATCCCTTCAATGAGTTCCTCCCAATACCGTATCTGATATCGCTCCACCCTACTGGCTAGGTGCTCAAATACTGCTCTCGGAAGTCTACTACTGATCCCTCCGTTTAGAGCAAAGAACTGCTCATATAAATATCCTCCCGAGGTCGGTTTGAAAATGTTCTATTATGCAGTCCTTGAATTCCTCCAATCCCTGATAGGTCTCCTCTGGTCTCTCCACTAGTACCATGACAGTGCCTTCCCCTCCAAATCATAGGCTGCTGTTGTCAGTTTCTCCTCCTCCGTTAGCCCATTAACGGCAAAGTACCTCTCCACATCGCATTCCTCCCCTTCGAAGATAAGTCCTCTCAACTTCCTCACCTTCTGATCTCCACCATTCCCTCTTCTTATTCCCATAGCTTCCCCTACTCCCAAGGTCTCGCCCACCCATGTCTCCCAATTTTCCTTACCTGCCATACGGCCCAAACCCCTTTGAATTCCCTCTTCTTCTTTCAAAATCAGCACCTCGGCGACCATAATGTCCCTCTCCTACGTTCCCAATCAGCACCCTTTGCTCCGCCCTCATACCCTGCTTTTCCCCATACCTACCTCCTATACCTCCCTCTGGAAATGCTCCCATAAGGGTTTCCTTCTTTCTCCCTCCACAATTTTCACCTATCTTCCTCCCTAACGAATTCTGAATATTCGTGTTTTTTCTTTCCTCCTCTTTTGCCACGGAAGCCGCCGTTGGTTGTGGATTCCAACATTTTCTTCATCTTGTCCCGAGATCGGCTACTTGTCCTTCCATGAGGAAATCCTTTCCTCACACGTTGTCTTGATTTTGGACATCTCTCCTTCAAGCCTTTCCTCTAATGCATCAACTTTTTTGCCGCCATCTCGATCCAAACTATTGTAAATCCAAAATTGGATTTGGATTATAAAAACAGCACTTCGTCCCTTTCTCGATCAAAAATTGGCGCCGAATTTGCTAAATCAGCCCACGAATAGTCCAAAACTTGCTCTGATACCAATTTGATAGAAACACTTGTAGATCTCAAGTATTTCCTATCAATCTTCGAAAACACGAAATTCTTCACAAAAGTCTGCCAAAACCATGAAAGCATAGTAGATAATTTGTATATTTTGATGATAGGAAAACAGAAATTAGCAAGATATAATTGATCTCTATTGAGAGAGCTCGTTCTCTCCCAACTCCAGACGCCGCTAGAGCCCAAAGAAATCCAAGATATCTCAAATTTCAATCAAATTCAAGATGCCCTAACCCTACAAATAACAAAGTTATTTAATGCAATACAAACAAAAAGAAATTCTTAAACAATCCCTACATTCAATTTCCTCCTAAACTTCCTCAAAATCCTTCTAAAATGCTCCATGGAATCCGCGGCTCGCGTGCATCCGCCAAAGGTGAAATAGCGTCGCAGTATTCGCCGTGAAACCGGTCCTCCTAACCGGCTGGACCGGTCTAATAGAAGGCTAAGGAGAATAATAGTTTAGGATATAAATTATGAGTTCGGTTAAGAGTCGTACTAGAAATGATGTATGTGTGATTATAGATAAGAATTTGAATTATAATAATATTAAAAATTAATAGAATGAGAGAAAGAATTTAGTTTTAAAAATTATTATGATGCAAAAGATTGTTAATTATAAATGTTTATGCTCCTCAAATAGGTTTTGATATGTTTCAAATTAAAATTTTGGAATGACTTAGAAGAATTAATATAAAAGATATCTCTTGAAGAAAGAGTTTTTATTAGAGATGATTTTAAATGACATGTTGGTAGAGAGGTAGATGTTTTTAAAAGCATTCATGGTGGTCATGGCTTTAGAATGACAAATGAAGGTGGTAAGACCATATTAGATTTTTCTTTAGCTTATGATTTTTTAATAGCTAATACTTTTTTTTAAGAAAAGTAGATGAGTATCTTATCACTTATAAAAATGGATATAGTAAACACAGATTGATTATTTTCTTATAAGAAAACTAGATCATTTAGATTGCAAAGATTGTAAAGTTATTCCGAGTGAAAATTTATATATCCAATATCGATTATAATTTTGGACTTTAAGATAAAATAACATAAATAAAAAATAAAGTAAAATGATTTCTAGAATTAGATGTGGGGCATTTAAAGAATATTAACAAAAGTAATTTTAAGAGTAAGATTTAAATCTTAAGATTTTGTCGGTGCATGAATAGCTAATATTATGTAGGAAAAATAACTAGTAAAATTAAGATTATTGCAAAAGATGTGCTTAGAGTTTCGAGGGAAAGCTCCTAATAGTAAAAATAGTTGAAGGTGAAATCCAATGTGCAAGAAAAATAAAAAATAAAAATTGTTATAAAATTTGATTTAGACGTAAAAATCAGGCATCTAAGCAATTTAATGCATTCTTAGAAGATTGTGTGATGGGCTTACCATAGCAGACTAAATAAATTAAAGAAATGTTTAATACAAAGCTACAATAAATCTAGCACGCATTCAAAAAAATCAGGAATGTACAACTAGATTTGGTATCCATAATATGCATTGCATGGTCTAACCTATAGAACCAACAATTATTTAAAGTAATCAAAAGCTGAAACTAAACTAAGAAGATAGATATACTTGGGTTTCATTATTTTTTTGTTATAATTTTTTGACTGTTATATAGCAAAACAAAGCAATGAACAAAAGAAAAGGTGCATTTTAGATGATAACTTTTTATGCTCTTCCAAACGTTTGCCATAGAAAAGAAGAAAAGCATAATAAAAGCTGTGGTTGAAAAATAGCTATTAATAGCACAACTAGAAAAGCACAAAATCACCTCAAATGAAGACCTAAGCATCATGGAAATAAAACAACAATGAGACATTATGGATTCATAACATAAGCTAGCAAACAAAAGATGTCAAACCTCGCGACAATTACAAGGTTCACCAGGCTAAAATTTAGATAAAATGAATGATTGGCTACCGTTCCCCTTGATTTTCTATTTGGACAAGATTTCTAGAAATAGAAATTTCTTAAACATCAGCTATTTTACGTACTACAACCATATCATTAAGGGCTTCACAAAGGTCATTGCATAATGTTGTTGAAACGAGTTAACTCACTCCATCATCTCTTAGGATTTATTACATTAAGCCTCTTCTTTCCTCACCACCAGCCACCCCACTGCCCCTTTGGGAATAAAATGCACTCAAGAACCAAGTTCCAGGAAAAATGCTAAAAGCTTCAAAAGTGAATGTTTTAAGTTTAAAGAAAGATCATCAATATTTTTTATCAAAAGAAAATGTTGCTACCCATCTACCAGCCCCAGAACATAGAAAATATAACTTCAAGAACTGGGGCCCTAGGAAAACAATTAATAACTGTGAATTTTTTCTTTGCATAGAAGTTGCTGGATCAACATTTTCAGAGAAATACTTAGGTTTGGTGATCGGTTGTGATCCAAATCGTAAGAATAATGTTACCTGAGGATGCCTCGCTGAAAGACTTTGTGAGATAATTCTCATTGTTAATAACTGGTCAATCAACCCTGGCAACAACCAATTTGGAGATAACTGAAGCAATGGGACATTCTTTTGAAGAATAACAAAGCACTCTAGCTTGAAATTAGCAAATACACAACTTGTGTGGTTCTGCTATTGATAGAAAGAGCTCAGAGTTATTAAGGTATGAAGCTTGTCAATTGTAGGATATGCTTCAAAGATTATAACACACTATAATCAGTACCCGGGAAGTACTCCCCACAGGAGCTATCAGATTTAGAAACATTCCTAGACCGATTAGACAGCATCGTTATCCAGATGACATCTGCATTCTAACAACAGAAACATCAGAAAATAGCGGTGCTATACTAAGTCTATTATTTCATACCACCAGAAAGGGAATATAATGAAAGGAGAAATGGTAATGTTGTTTACATTCCCAAAAAATCCTGTGATGTTCAAAAATAGATAGGGAGGGCGTATATTCTTTTCTGTGAAACATTTTTAAAGAAAAAGATATCCACAAGAAGCATAAGGGTTAAAAAATAATTAATATTGCTCCTACAATATAAGCATTGAGTTAAGTAGGCCTTTCATAAGAAAATCAGTTATTTTAATTCCAGGATTGTTTAGTGCTTCCCTAGGCAAACAGACTTCTCATGCAAAGTTGACGAAAGATATTAGAGATTGAATAAAAAGTTAAAGAGGGGCTAGATTTGCAGAAAACATGACTTATATGTGGCAAGTAGCATACTAATCTCTCAATATCATGAAATTTTGTTTTTTATGAATCTAACCTCTCGTAATGAAGAAAATGAAAGGGACTTATTATTTGAGAAAAATTGTGAACAAGCTAAATCCTTTGCATCCGACTCCATATGATTGCTCGTTTAACCACACATTTTCACGATATAGATCTGCTGAAATCCAGATCAAAACCATGCAAAACAATGGAAGCAGATGTTTCATTAGAAGTTACACTAGGCCCTTCAACTGGAATGCAGCACAAGGATCTTTAAGATCAGCAACAGTATATCGATCAAAGAGAAAACATGTCTTCCATATCTGAAAACAAATAGAAAACAACATTTAGCAATGAAAGTGTCATCCAACAACCACGCAACAATCAGTATATAGTATCATATCATAAAAAGTACAACATATCATTGTCATAGAAACCATGAAAAAATAAATAAAAATTTGAAATATCCGTAGATACATGATCAGAGACATTTATTAGCTTCCGGTTCTCCCATCATAGTTGCCCAAAACCAAGAATCTGGACTCACTAGCAGCTAGTGTGAGCCATCGTAAATGATAGAGGAAGCCCAGGTTATAGAGATTTCTATAACAAGGATTGTAGCTTAAAGAAATTGGTCTCACTCTCACTTGCAGAGGACTCAATTGCTTGAGGTAAGCTGCCCAATCCACAAGCAACTAACAGCAACAACCAAAACACAGAACCTACCTTCACTTATTTATTTTTCCTCAGTGTTTCTATTCCCTATAACGATTTGATGCCAATGGTGCTTCTTGTGCCCAGTAGTAGTATGGATAGACGAGTACCACATTGGCATCCACCAGCACACAGGATGTCACACCACTTCAACGCTTTTAGGTAATGCGTTCAAGGTGTATGAGTAGAGCAACAAAAACAGCTAGCTTTAAGGCAATTAGAGCCATGGCGTCATAAAAACAAAGAAAGTTAAAAATATAATAGCATGAATGAAAATGAACCCAATCTATGGCGAGAAGGGCCCATCTTAGTCATCTTCAGCAACAACAACAGCCAGCTAGGTTAAGAGGGCTCTAGCCGATAGCTAAAAATTGGAGAGCAGGATGTTCTTCTCCAATTGAAGATCCAATTGTATCTTGTATGCCTCTTCATAGTTTTTCAATACAAATTATTTTGGCATTCTATTCCCAATCTTCTGTACCGTTCACTGGTTTTTGCTGAAATTGCATCCATTCATATCAAATTGGTATTAGAGCCTAATACCAAGTACCTATGGCGGAAAAAAGGCAGAAGTGTAAAAAGAAGTGATCGGACAATTGAAATCTGAGATTTTAGATTTCCAAACTCAATTTCAGCCATCCACGAGAAGATTGATGGGAAATTTGCCATCAAGAGGAGATGATGAAGAAATTGCTCGAGGGCCAAACAAAAAAGCATCGTCGCGGAGGCGAGGGAAGCCACCACGCAATCAAGGAGTGGGGAAAACCCGAATCCGATGAGGAGGGAAGAAAAAAAAGATGGAAATCTAGGAGGAAGAAGAGAGAAGACCTCCTCTAGAGCCTATTCCTAGGAGTAGATAGATAAAAGGCATGGGAGAGACGTGAGGGGTTGGGTAATGAATGAAGGGGTGCTTAATTGGGGAGCATTAACGATGGAAATGATGGAGGAAGAAGGGTGGTGATCAGGGGAGATGCGGGGTTATCAAAAAGCCTCAATTTCTCTCAAAACCATGATAGGACTCATACAAGAGATTGGGGGGGGGGGGGGGGTTCTCATGAATCCGCTGAGCTTAGAGGAGATCAAATTGGAGGAAGGGAGATATCCAATTCAGTATAGCAACTTATACAGCAATTCGGTGAGGTCTTTCCACCACCTCAAAGATTGCTACCACCGAGGGAGCAGGAGCATGTGATTGTAGGCAGGGGGGGGGGGAGGTAATTGATTTTGGGTTCATGTTTGGGTTTGGTTTGGAGCATTCCTTTGGTGAGCTCTCTATCCTCTACTAATTCAGCTCATTAATATTTAGTGGAATGCCTTTTTCAGCTCATTATTATGGTGTCCTGGTTCTTCCCACTTTTCCTCTCTTTATGGCCCTTCGGTTCCTCCACCTGGCTCCAATTACGTTGCAGGTTCCTCCCCCCCCCCCCCCCCCCGGTGGATGCCTGTTCCGGTTCCCTGTGGGCGCCGTTCCTATCCTCTTTTGTGGCCCCTTCGGCAGCTGTTCCTGGCCACTACAAGCCTTCTATTTCATCTGTTCTGATTGGTTCGGCTGGAAGTTTTGGGGGTTGTTTGGCTGCCTCTTTTCAACTATAAAAAAGGGTTGTTTGTTGATAAAAAAAGAGAGGATGAGGACTGATTTTTTGGACAGAAAAACCTAGGTTTCTTCTTGGAAAAGCTTGCGAGGTTGTTCATTTTCTCTTCCTCTGGGAAAGCTTACGAGCCTGCCCTCACTTCGATTTCGTCTTGGGCTTCTTACCTCTTTTCTCTCTCCAGCAAGGGACCACCTCTGATGCATTCAGGTTTTAGTCTATTTTTGTTTTGATGTATTTTGAACATATTAATTGTGTTTTATGTTTTTTTTAAGCTATCCAATGATGGAGAGCATCCAATGATCATGGTAGGAAGTGCTTGGGCATGGCAAGCCTTGGTTTACTTGCATTTGGGTCCTTCTTGCCTTGGGCTGCTTGCTGTTCTCGTTTGGGGCCTTGGCTGTTCACGGGCTGGACTTTGGCTACTTGGTGTTGAGCTTAAAATTGGGTTCTACTTGGTATTAGCTCATTAATGCTTGAGCTGAAGTTTAGCTCATTAATTGGAGGAGTAATGCACTTCCTAACTCATAAAATCAAAAAGGTATTCTTCTATTTTAGCTCATTATTGTGGAGTGGACTTGTGTCTCTGCCATTCCCCTTTGTCTTCTCGATTTTCCCATGGCTGTTGCTGTTACCGTGAAATGCTGATGGGGATCCACCCCCTTTTTCCTTGGCCTCCTAAGTTTCTACTGGTTCCGCCCCTTGTATCCTGGATTGGGATTAATTTGGCTGATATTTGGGATGCATTTTCAGTTGCTCCCCTTTCCATTGGTTTGAAAAGGTGGGTGGCTGTTTGTTTCCCCTTTTCTTCCTATATATAGAGGCGATTTGAGGCTTGAAAGGTTGTTGATTATCTTGACATAAATTGCTTAAAAACTTGAGGGTTTCTTCTCTCTCTTGGAAACTTGAGAGCTTGTTCCACCCCCTTTCCTCCTCTCTATTTTGTCTTGGATTCTAACCTCTTCTTCTCTACGCAAGTCCCCACTCCACCTATATCCTTCTTCTTGAGCTCTTGGAAGTTGTTTGTGGCTGAAATTGGAGATATTTGCCGGAGGAGTTTGGTAGGATATTGGACCCTTTTGCAGTGGTGGACCCACGGTTTGCAAGCCTAATCATAATTTTCATATATTTCCTACTCTATTGCATATGAGGAAACCACTGACGGTTGTTCTGAGGATAGCGTTTTTTATGTTATTATTTTGTTTGTTTGACTTTACTTTTATTATCCGAATGTTTGTTTGGTTGTTTGCAAGCTATAGTGAATCGGTTTTGATTTATTTTTGTCATTGTGTTTTCCAACTTGGCTTTCTCCCTAGTTTGCTACATCAAGCTTGGTATTAGAGTGAGTTAGAATATCCTTGGTTCGTGAGTCCTTATTTGAAATCTAAGATGGCTATAATCCGGGATTGGCAAAATATGATGCACAGTTAGCGGATTTGCAAAATCAGATGAATAAAATGGCTAACACCTCCTGCTAATCTAAATGTAAACCAACAACATGTCCAAACATCTGAAAGCGAAGAAGAAGTCCTTAGGAACCAAATAGACGATAACAAAATTGAGATTTTGGAATTAAAATTGATGTTCACAACTTTGAGGAAAATTACTGATCTATTTCTCGAGTGGATTGAAAAAATGGTCAATTCTTCGATTGGAAGAATTCCTGAAAACAGAAAAGTAAATTTGTAAGTTTAAAACTCAATGTCATGCTCTTACGTGGTGGAAAAACTTACAAAACAATAGACTTAGGCATGGGAAAAGAAAGATACAAAACTGGGAACGAATGAAAGAACAAATGAGGGGAAAATTTTTTACCATCTGCTCACGCACAAACTCTCTTTCAAGAATTTAATAATTTGAGACAAGGAACTCAATCTGTGGAAGATAACACTGAACAATTTTACAAACTTCAATCAAGAAATGATTTAGAAGAGTTCTGAGAGAAAATTGTTCTCAAGGTATATCAACGGTCTTAAGTGGACAACGCATATCAACTAAATTGCACATATAATAAAACTTGACGGGCATATCGTATGGCAATTAAAACTTGAAAAGCAACATTAAAGGGAAAGGGGTCATAACAAGATAACAGAAACTATAAATGACGACCATTGGCGGGGTAAAATCAATCTCAAACTTATGTGGGGAACATCGGTACTAAAGTTAAGTCTTTTGAAAATCAAAATGCGAATAAAGGAAAGAGAATTATGGGCTCTAAACCTTTGAACAACCTAGATTAATTGGGTCATGCTACAAATGTGGCTTTATGGTCATCTTTCTCTGCGGCATGTAGAAAAAACAAACCACCAATAAATAATTTCATTGAAATATAAAGAGGTAGAGGAAGAAGAAGAAACGAATCTGAAACTGAAAATGACATTGAATTAGAGAAAGTTGATGTTGAGGAAGATAAAGGTGAAGAGCTTTTAGGTTATACGACAATTCTTAACAACAAAAATTGACACGGGGATAGGTGGCTTAGGAGAAACATTTTCAAAACAACTTGTAGGTTGACGGAAAAATCTGCACTTTATGATAGTAGTGGAGTTCTGAAAATTTTGTGTCACAACGTATGGTTAATAAACTCAAGTCCAAACCCACTTGTCAAATCTTATAAAACTCTTGGTTTAAGAAGGGATGTAGGTTCTAATCACAAAGAATGTGTGTCAACTTAACAATTGGGGGGGGTCTTTTAAAGATCAAGTTTCTTGCGATGTTGTGCCTCTTGAAGTCTGTCACATTTTGTTGGGTCGACCTTGCAATTTCATAACAAAATCATTCACACCGGAGAACAAAAACACTTATACTTTGATTCAAAACAATAAGTAATTCACTCTCTATCCTCAAAAATATGTGCATGATTCGCTGCTAAAAATAACAAGGTTGCCAAAATAACACTCCTGAATGCTTTTGAATCGATGATTTGAAACACTCTGAAGTAGCTTACTTGATTTTTCGGAAATGAAAACTGATTCTATTCTTCAAATTCCTAATGAAATTCGGCATTAATCAATGAGTTTTTTCTATAATCACCTGAAGAACTGCCTGTAGGTTTGCCACCGATGAGAGACATTCAGCACATATGATTTAATACCTAGAGCCCACTTTGCCTACATTCCTCATTACAAGATGAGTCCAACTGAGCATGCTGAACTTTTTAAGCAAGTGACTGATTGTTAGAAATGGGTTGATTAAATAAAGTTTAGTCCTTGTGTTATGCCTTCTTTATTAACTCCAAAAAAAGATGAAACGTGGAGAATGTGTGTGGTAGTAGAGCAATAAATAAAATCACTATTAAATATCGATTTCCTATTCCCAAGCTGGATGACATACTAGATATGTTAGCAGTGCAAAAAATCTTTTCCAAATTGATTTGAGAAGTGGGTATCACCAAATAAGAATAAGACCTAGGGATGGATGGAAAACTACTTTTAAAACTAAAGAAGGTTTGTATGAAGGCTTGTGATGCCTTTTGGCTTTCAATGCTCCGACACTTTTATGAGAACTATGAACCATGTTTGAATCTTTTATTGGAAAGTTTGTTATGGTTTATTTCGACGATATTTTGATTTATAGTATTCATCCTTCTTAGCAATTTAATCATGAGACAAGTGTTGCAAATTCTAAGGGAACAAAAGCTATTTATCAATCTTAAAAAATGTTCCTTTATGACTTCGAGCTTAACATTTTTGGGTTATTATTGTTTCTGCGAGGAGATCAAAGTTGATCCATAAAAATTGAGGCAATTCAAAGTTGACCCCGCTCCTAAAAATAAGTGAGGTGAGAAGATTTTATGATTTGTCTTCTTTTTATCGAAGGATTATTAAGAACTTCAGTTCTCTGATTGCTCCTATTACTAATTGTTTGAAAAAAGGAGATATTTAGATGGACATCCCAGGCTAAACAAATTTTTGAAATCATTAAAGCAAAATGAGTCAAGCTCCCATTCTTAGCTGCCAAATGTAAAAACATTTTTTAAGTTGATTGTGATGTTTTCTCATGTTGGTATTGGTGCTGTGTTGAGTCAAGGGAAAAACTTATTGCTTATTTAATGAAAAACTAAATGATGCTCGATCCAAATTATTTGCTTATATTGAAATTTAATGCTATTGTTAAACCTGAAATTTTGGAAATGTTATTTGATCAACAGGAATTTGTCTTAAATACTGATCACGAAGCACTACGTTTTCTGGGCTCTCAAAAAATTTGAATAAAAGGCACACTAAGTGGGTTTTTCTTTTTTGCAAAAGTATACTTTTCATATCAAACATAAAATTGATGTTTTTAACATAGTAGCTGATGCTTTAAGCCGAGATCCTCATTTGTTGGTAACTGCTTACCCAACTATCACTTCTTTTGATTTTTTGAAAGATACTTATGTGGTGATATTGATTTTAAGAGTATTTGGGATTCCTATCTTGCTTCTGGAACTGATCCTACTGCTCAGTTGTTATTCATCAAGGTTTTTGTTTAAGGGATCTAGACTTTGCATAATGAAAAATTTTTTAAGATAACAACTTGTGCATGAACTTCTTAGTGGGCGGATTGAGTGGACATTTTGGGCAGGGAAAAATTGTTGCTTGTAGTAGAGAAAATATTTCGGCCTCATATGAGAAACAAATTGCTAAGCTAGTGAAACAATGTAAATCTGTTAGGCTTTAAATAACTTCACAAAATACTGGTTTGTATACTCCTCTGCCTATTCCGAATAAACCTTGGGAGGATATATCTATGGATTTTGTTTTGGAGTTGCCTGTTACTGCTAGAAAATTTGATTCTATTTTTGTGGTTGTGGATCGCTTTAGCAAAATGGCACATTTTATTCCTTGCAAGAAAACTTCTGATGCCTCATATTACTGATTTGTTCTTTAAAAAAATTATTCGTCTTCATGATATTCCTTGCACTTTTACTTCTGATAGAAATACTAGATTTTTGAGTCATTTTTGAGAACGCTTTGGCAAAATTAGGAGCTAGTCTTCAATTATTAGTACATATCATCCACAAACTGATGGGCAAACGAAAATGTCAATCGAAGTTTGGGAAACTTATTGAGATGTCTAGCAGGTGAGAAACCATCCCAATGAGTTTGATTTTGCCCAAGCTGAATTTGCTTATAATATTCTGTTAATCGCTCCATTAGTAAAAACTCCATTTGAAATCATTTATGATCAGCCTATACCTCATATTTTAGATAGAAATTATTGCTTTTGCCAAATAAATTAATGCTGAAGCTTCTAGAAACTTTAACCATATCAAAATTGACCAACAGCAAGTCCTTGAAAAACTCTGAATGGCTAATATATAAGTACAAAACTGATGCAGACAAACATCATAGGAAAGTTTATTTCAAAGAAGGAGATTTGGTTATGGCTTACTTTCGTCGTCAACAATTCTTGTTGGTACTTTTGAAAAATTAAGCAAAAGAATTTGAGCCTTTTCGTGTTCAAAAAAATTGTGCTCAAATACTTATCTCTTGGATCTTCCTTCTACGTTGGCACTTCTCTTGTGTTTAATGTTTCTGACCTTTCTTTATATGAAGGAAATTTTGAAGATCATGTGGAAATTGAATTTTACCACTCTCCACTCTGTTTTAAGTTAGATGACAGATTGAAGATGTTATTGATGTCAAGGTTACTAAAACTTGGCATGGCGAATACATGAGGTTTTCTGGCTAAGTGGAAGAATCATCTTTGACAGACTGTACTTGGATGGATGACATGAGTTGAAAAGAGCCATCCGGATCTTTATATAAAAGGATTGTACAAGCTTTCTAATCAGGAGATAGATTTTTCTACCAGGGGGAATTGATACATCATGTTTTTAGTATATTTTGTTTTGATGTATTTGAACAATATTAGTCGTGCTTTATATTTTTTAAGCTATCCAATGATGGAGAGCATCCATGATCATGGTAGGAAATGCTTGGGCAGGCAAGCTTGGATTGCTTGCATTGGTCTTCAGTCCTTGGGCCTTTGCTTGTTTCTCGATTTGGGGCCTTGGTGTTCACGAGCTGGACTTGGCTGCTTGGTGTTGAGCTTAAAATTTGGGTTCTACTTAGTGTTGCTCATTAATGCTTGAGCTGAAGTTTAGCTCATTAATGCTTGAGCTGAAGTTTAGCTCATTAATTGGAGGAGTAAATGCACTTCCTAGCTCATAAAATCAAAAAGGTATTCTTCATTTTAGCTCATTATTGTGGAGTGGACTGTGTCTCTTCCTTTCCCCTTTGTCTTCTCAATTTTCCCCTGGCTGTTGCTGTTCCCGTGAAATGCTGATGGGGATCCACCCCCTTTTCCCTAGCCTCCTCGGTTCTGCTGGGTTCCGCCCCTTGTATCCTGATTGGGATGAATTTGGTTGATATTGGGATGCCTTTTTTTTCTTCTTCTATATATAGGGGCTGATTTTGAGGCTTGAAAGGTGGTTAATTATCTTGAGATAAGTTTCTTAAAACCTGAGGGTTTTTCTCTTGGAAAAACTTGAGAGCTTGTTTCACCCCTTTCCTCCTCTTTATTTCGTCTTGGTTTTCTAACCTCTTCTTCTCTACGCAAGTTTCACTCCACCTGTATCCTTATTTTTGAGCTCTTGGAAGTTGTTTGTTGGCTGAAATTGGAGACATCTGTCGGAGAGTTGGTAGGACGTTGGATCCTTTTGCAATGGTAGACCCTCAGTTTGCAAGCCTAAGCAAATTTTCATATATTTTCCTACTCTCGTTGCATGTGAGGAAACCGCTAATGGTGTTGTTCTGAGGATCGTTTTTATGTTATTATTTTGTTTCGTTTGGCTTTACTTTTGTTTATCCGAATGTTTGTTCGGTTGTTTGCAAGCTATAGTGAATCGAGTTTGGTTTTATTTTATCCTTGTGTTCTCCAACTTGGCTTTTCTCTCTAGTTAGCTTACATCACCTCATTTGTATCTTTCTTCTCGATGAATGAAAAAAGAAGATATGTAATGATTTTTTGAGCCAAAAACCGTAACGGTTTTCTTCTTGGAAAAGCTTATGAGCTTGTTCCTTATCTCTTCTTCTTGGGAAAGCTTGCGAGCATGTCCTCTCTTCGATTCGTCTCGAGCTTCCTATCTCTTTCTTCTCTCTACAAGTGACCACTTCATTTGTATATTTTATTCTTGATGAATGAAAAAGGAGTTATGCGTATAATTTTTTTACAGCAAAACCTGCGAGTTTCTTCTTGGAAAAGCTTGCGAGCTTGTTCCATTTCTGTTTTATCTTGGGAAAGTTTGCGAGCTTGTCCCTCTTTTTTCTCTCCTCTTTTGACTTCGTCTTGAGCTTCTAATTTCTTTCTTCTCTCTGTAAGTTCCACACCACTTGTATATTTCATCTCAATCAAGGAATGCAAGCAAGTTTAGGTGTTTTATTTCATAAGTTTGTAAGCATCGTCTTTTATTCTATGAATAGTTTTATTGTGTTTTGTTCAAGCGTGGTAATTAGAAAGGATTCCTAGTTTTTATGTAATCTGCGATCTTTTTTATGCATCAACATGTCATCACCTTGAGGGAGGAATGTCACCAATTAGTGTCAGGCCCTACCAATACTCTCAATCCAATACCTCAATGAGGTTTGTACCAGTTTTCTTTGATGACATCTAGTGTACAGCGGATCGGACGAGATGCATTTGGTGCACTTGAAGATAGTTTTTTTTTTTTTTTTTTTTTTTTTTTTGGGGGGGGGGGGTGTTCTTGTCCCTTGAAGTGAGCACAAGGAGGATTTTTTAATAGATGAGGGGGCGATTAGGGGGAAATTTTAAATACGGAGGGTTGCTTAGGGATCTGCTTTAAATGGAATGTATGCTTTAAGTAGGTTGTTACCTGAGGTTTTAGCTATTGTCTATTTATTATTTTTGAAGTTTGCCTAAGTCGGGATCTTCCTCTCTAATTGAAGATCCAATTGTATCTTGCATTTCTCTTCAAACTTCTTTCAAAAAAAATATTTTGGGTGTCCCCTCAAAATCTTCTTGTACTGTTTCACTGATGTTTGCTAAAATTGCATCCACTTCATATCAAATTGGTATTAGAGCCTAGAAGGGTACCTATGATGGGAAAGAGGCAGAAGTGTTGGAAGAGAAGATCGAACAATTGAAATCTGAAATTTTAAATTCCAAACCAAAATTTCATCCAACACGAGAAGATTGATGGGAAATTATCCAATGGAGGAGATGATAACAAGAAGGGAAGACAAGAGTCTATTCCTAGGTAGGAGACAGATAAAAAGGTATAGGGAGAGGCGTGAGGGGGTTGGTGTATGAACGAAGGGTGCTCGATTGGAGGAGCATTGACGATGGAATTGATGATGGAGGGAAGAAGGGTGGCGATCTGGGAGATGCAGGGTTATCCAAAAGTCTCATTTTCTCTCTCAAACCATGGTGAGGACCACACAACCATGGGTTCCTCCCTAACCTCTAACTTACAATTCATAAGTTGTATTTCGTATCTTCTTTTCCTACAAGTTGTAGGGAAACCTCCTCCTTCCTACAATCCAAAAAAAATTGTAGGAAACTCTTTCATTCTCTCAATCCAAGTTTTGAGAATGCACCCTTCTCCTTTGGATACCCAATGTTCAAAGAATCCTCTAGAGGGTTGTAACTTCCAAGTCACCTCCCCTCTCCTTTTCTCCTCCAACCCAAAATTGGAGAGATGAAACTTTTCTTTTCTTTGGACACCACATGTCCAAAGAAATTCCTCCAATTTGCAATCTCTAGATTGCACATTGGAGTATTTCTTTTTCCTACAAATCTAGATTGTAGGAAACCTCAAAAATCCTCTTCATTTCCCTTAACCCAAATTAAAAAAAATGAAATTCCTCTTTGAATACAAAAAATTCAAAGAACCACCTTCTTGATTTGTAACCTTAAAGTTACAAATCCTCTTTCACTCCTATAGACTCCAAAAGTCTTAAGGAATTCTTTACCTTAGCTCAAAACCATGGGTTCTTTCACTTTTCATACAACTCAAAAGTTGTATGAAGCCCGCTTTCACTCAACCTATATTGAGTGATCCATTTTTGTCCCAAATTATCTTACTTGTTGAACTAAAAATAACAAGTAATTTCACCCCAAGCTTAGGATTCAAGTCCTATTTCTCCTTGTCCTTCCAAACTCAAGTTAGAAGGGGGCAATTCCCTCTTTGGACATCGAAATGTCCAAAGGCCTTAATGAATTTGCAACCCAAAAATTGCATTTTCTCTCAATCCTCCTCCAACTCCAAAGTTGTAGGAGATTTCCCCCTCTCTTTAGCTCCAAACGCTAGAGGGAGTTCTCCTACATTTAGCTCAAAAGCTAAATGTTGGATCTCTACTTTCTCTTCTTAGCCCAAAAAGCTAAGGGGAACTCTTCCAACACTTGGCCCAAAAGCCATGTGTTGGATTCTCTCCCTTTCCCTTTCTTTAGCTTCAAAGCTAAAAGAAATGTTCGTTCCCTTTCTTGCTCCAAAAGCTTGGGGGGGGAATTTCTCCAACATTGAGCTCAAAAGCTAAATGTTGGATCTCTACTTCTTCTTCTTAGCCCCTAAGGCTAAGGAGAATTTCTCCCAACAAGTGGCTCCAAAAGCCATATGTTGAATGTTCCTTCCTTAGACCCAAACTCTAGGAGGACCCTTAGTGTGACATACCACACAAGCCCCACACACTTAGGTGCACAGCCCTTTAGGCATGCTAGGATTAGGATTTTTCTTTGTGTGCGCATGTGATTGACGTTGTGGATTGATTGCCCTTGGATTGTCTGCGTGTGGGCACTTGCCCTTAAGTGGTTAGTATAGAAATATATATGCTTTTCTGTGCAGGTGGTCATGTCCAAGAAGGGGGTAAATGTCATAATTTTATTAATGCTGTTTGCTTGCAGGCGCTGCTTAATACCCCCCAGGAGACATGGCCAATAGGGTAGAAGCAGGGGGCCTAGCACTTAGCACTCTAAGTGTTAGGCCAATTTTGAGATGATTACATGCTTAATTATATAAACTGCCTCCTAACTCTGTTTTGCAGATTTGAGTCTTTTTTTTTTATCATGTATTTGGTAGAAATAGGATGTAAAACTTGTGGGGTTTGAATTAGAAAGCAAGGAGGATCAAAGAAGAAAGTATCATTTTGGAGATGAAGCTCCAAGACCTCCTTGAAGGTTAAAGCTTGAAGATCCCCACAAGTAGAGTCTGTAATTAATTCAACTGGGTTGTATAATGGCAGGCAACTCAGCTGCCAAATTTGGTTGTAATAAATTGGACTTTATCTACATTTCTGCATTTTATTTATATATAAGCATGTGTTGAAGTGTTTACTGGGTGCGCATTAGAAAAGCATGTTTTTTTTTCTAGGTTTCTTCTCTTGTTTTTGTGGGTGTGGCCTGGACTTGATTACGTTAGGCTCTTAGGTTAAAAAACTAAATTTTCTACCCCTTAACATGTAAGCAACCTAATAATAAAATCAAATTAGGCTCCATGTCTTTCAAATAAGGAAAATTGCATGGCTCCCTTCAAGGAGCCAAGTTTTCAAAACGAAAATAAACATGCATAGCCAAAAAAAATGTCACATGTAGAATGCCTCAACTTAAGGACTAGATAATAAAATCTTTTCTTTATGAGTCAACATTTTGCATACCCACATAAAAAGGCATCTTGGCCTCAAAGCCAAGCTATAAGACCTACCCTCTAAATAAAAACAACCCTACCACTCTACATTTGCATTGAGACCGAATAGCATGGTTTTAAAAGCGATTAGGGGGAGTTTAGCTGGTAGTCCCTTCCAGGCGGGATAATAAATCCAGAGGTCGGGCGGGTTATGCCTCTTGTGAGGTGTAGCTTGTAAGTCCCTCTTTGCACTCGTTAGATCTAGGTTCGAGACACTACCTCTCGGTAGTCCTCACCTTAGTCTTAGGGTCCAAGGCATGGGTTGATTCCAAGTCTCCCTATAAGTCCTCATCTTTCGGGCAATTCCTCCAACAAGTGTTGTTGGGATGTAAGCCCCAACATTCTAATAAAAAGTTCAACTTAAATCAAAATTTAGATTGCTAAAATGTAAAGCCCAACATAGGATAGTTTGGGCACCTCTGAATTTCATCTCAGAATCAAGTGCCCCTACTTCAACTTCTTTGGCTTCCTTTCCCAAAAATCTAAATCTAAGTTGATCCACTCCTTGAAATTCCTAAAGGACTAAAACCTTTAAGCAAGACTTTCACAGATTTTAAAATAAAACAAAAATCAAGCTTTAGCCAATATCTAAATGACTTCCAAATGAAGAAAACCACTAGTTTAATCAAAAGTTTTCCCAAACCAAATTTGGGAAGTAATTAACCATAGGGGCTTGCCCCTATGGGATGTCTGTACCCCAGAATAAATAAACCCCACTCGACCAAACATTGAGTGGGGGAATCTCTGTTAAATAATTGTAAATTTTATGATTGAGTCCATAAGGAGATGATATTTTTACCCTTCGGGGTGATATATCATATTCTTATGCCGTATTCGATGATAAAATATGCAATCCGTTTGAGGATACAAAAATTCTCCAACAATTTGGTGTGCGTGAAGATCAACTGGCTTCAGGACGGGATTTTGGCCTGAGATTGGAGGACGGATGGGCTGAGGTTCGGATGAGTGCCGGGAGAGGAGAGTTAGGTAAGGCTGTAGGAGTTATGCCCGGGGAAGGGAGCTGGGGTTCGTATATCTAAATATTACGAGACTTATTTTGTTTCGAGGACAAGCCAAAGCCAGCTTGTGATGTGCAGGATTGACAGACAAAACGAAGTAACATTAATAGCATTAAATTTCTGATATGACTTCTTTCTCTATATGGCACATATACTCTATTAAAATTTTATTAAGCCATCAGCTCTATTCGTGATATGTCATTGCGCATTAATTAGAAATGGCAGAGCTCCATAAATCAAATAAAAAATCACCTCAATTTGCGTTTTGTTTTTTTCGTTTTGCATGTCAATTGTCTCGTTTTGCATGTCGAATTCACCGACCATCAAAATTAGACAAATTGATAGTTCTTTTAGGGTATTGCCGACGTTCTGGTCTCAACGACGCAGTCCGTTTCGCGATCGGACGTCGTTTGAGCAACGCCGAGGCTAATTTTTGCATTGGACCGCCTCGATTAGCGTGCACAACCTCAATTTAATAAATTGGTAGTGTATTTAGGGTATTGTCGATGTTCCGGACACAACGACGTAGTCCGTTTCGCGATCGGACGTCGTTTGAGCAACGCCGAGGCTAATTTTTGCACTGGACCGTCTCGATTAACGTGCACAACCTCAATTTAATAATTTGGTAGTGCATTTAGGATGTTTTCGGGGTTCCGAACACAATAATGCAGTTCGTTCCATAATCAGACGTCGTTTGAGCAATACCGAGGCTAATGTTTACCTGGGGCCGCCTCGATTGGCGTGCACAACCTCAACTAAACAAATTGGCAGTGCATTTAGGGTATTGTCGGTGTCCGAACCAACGACGCAGTCCATTCGTCAATCGGACGTCATTTGAGCAATGCTGAGGCTAATGTTTACTTGGGGCCGCCTCGATTTACGTGCACAACCTTAACTAAACAAGGTGATAGGGCATTTAGGGTATTAACGATGTTCCGAACACAACGAAGAAGTCTGTTTGTCAATCCGGCATCGTTTGATCAGCCTCGCGCTTTAATTTTAGGTGTCGGTCATCACTTTTGGCTTGATCTTGTACGATTCAATTGCAAGGAGCCTCGACCTTGCCAAATTCGACGTCCTGATCGCAACGGCGCCATCCATTTGACAATCAGAGATTGTTTGATCCTTCAAGTGACACGTGGCGCCAAGGTGCATATCGCTTTACTTACCAGTTTGATCCTTTCGCATGTGGTTTGAGGTATAGGGGTCAACACTTGAATCCCCTGGATGGTCAACACCACTCTACATATCCCCTGGCCTTTCTCCACCATCCCTGTAACCATCATTACTTCATAACAACCGGTGTCCAACAACTTCACTTCCAATTGGTCAACGAACTAAGTGGAAATAAAATTATAGGTAGCCCCACTATCAATTAGCACCACCACCTCCCTGCCCTCTATCGCCCCCTTCACCTTCATGGTATGATTCGTAGTGAATCCTACCACTGAGTTCAGGGAAGCCTCAGCTAGATCCAAGTGTAGCTTCTCCTCCATCTCCTCCTCACCTCCCTTCTCAATTTCCTCGTCATCACAGACGGTGAGAACCTGAAGAGTTAGGTTCTTGCACCGATGCCCTGGCGTATACTTCTCCTCGCACCTGAAACACAACCCCTTTACCCTTTTCCCCTGCATCTCTTTCTCTGTCAGCCTCTTGAAATTTTCCCCACTCCCTCCTACTGGCTTCTCCCTGGTGATCTCATTAATGTTGCCTGATGCAGGTCCCTTAGATGCTTGAAGAGTGGTCGTAATCTTGTAAGAGCCTCCTGAGCTGCTGCTCCTGGCTCCCTTCTCCAAATTCTTCTTTTTTTTGACCAGTTGTGCCAACTTCATGACATCCCCCAAGTCACTAGGCATCAGAACTTTCACTGCCGCTCGGATCTCTGCCTTCAATCCCTTCATGAAGTTCCTCTCCAATACCGTATCTGATAATCGCTCCACCCTACTGGCTAGGTGCTCAAACTGCTCTCGGTAGTCTACTACTGATCCCTCCTGTTTAGAGCAAAGAACTGCTCATATAAATATCCTCCCAGGTCGGTTTGAAAATGTTCTATTATGCAGTCCTTGAATTCCCTCCAATCCCTGATAGGTCTCCTCTGGTCTCTCCACTAGTACCATGACAGTGCCTTCCCCTCCAAACATAGGCCTGCTGTTGTCAGTTTCTCCTCCTCCGTTAGCCCATTAACAGCAAAGTACCTCTCCACCCATACGCATTCCTCCCCTTCGAAGATAAGCATCTTCAACTTCCTCACCTTCTGATCTCCACCATTCCCCCTTATTCCTCCATAGCTTCCCCTCTCCCAAGGTCTCGACCCACCCCATGTCTCCCAATTTTCCCTTACCCTGCCATAGCCCAAACCCCCTTTGAATTCCCCTCTTCTTCTTTCAAAATCAGCACCTCGGCGACCATAATGTCCCCTCCCGACGTTCCCAATCAGCACCCCTTTGCTCCGTCCCTCCATACCCATGCTTTTCCCCATACCTACCTCCTATATCCTCCCTCTGGAAATGCTCCATATAGGGTTTCCTTCTTTCTCCCTCCACAATTTTCACCTCATCTTCCTCCCTACGAATTCTGAAATTCGTGTTTTTTCTTTCCTCCTCTTTTGCCACGGAAGCCGCCGTTTGGTTGTGGATTTCCAACATTTTCTTCATCATGTCCCGGAGATCGGCTACTTGTCCTTCCATGGAGGAAATCCTTTCCTCCACCGTTGTCTTGATTTGGATCATCTCTCCTTCAAGCCTTTCCTCTAATGCATCAACTTTTTTGGCCGCCATCTCGATCCAAACTATTGTAAATCCAAAAATTTGGATTTGGATTATAAAAACAGCACTTCGTCCCTTCTCGATCAAAAATTAGGCGCCGAACTTTGCTAAAATCAGCCCACGAATAGTCCCAAAACTTGCTCTGATACCAATTTGATAGGAAACACTTGTAGATCTCAAGTATTTCCTATCAATCTTCGAAAAACAGCGAGAATTCTTCACAAAAGTCTGCCAAAACCATGAAAGCAGTAGATAATTTGTATTATTTGATGATAGGAAAACAGAAATTAGCAAGATATAATTGATCCTCTATTTGAGAGAAGCATCGTTCTCTCCCAA
Source organism: Dendrobium nobile (assembly GCA_022539455.1). Classification (NCBI taxonomy): domain Eukaryota; kingdom Viridiplantae; phylum Streptophyta; class Magnoliopsida; order Asparagales; family Orchidaceae; genus Dendrobium; species Dendrobium nobile. The sequence goes on from CM039721.1 coordinate 21,991,248, forward strand.
TCTCCAGACGCCGCTAGAGCCCAAAAGAAATCCAAGATATCTCAAATTTCAATCAAATTCAAGATGCCCTAACCCTACAAAAAACAAAGTATTTAATGCATACAAATCAAAAAGAAATTCTTAAACAATCCCTACATTCAATTTCCCTCCTAAACTTCCTCAAAATTCCTTCCTAAAATGCTCCTATGGAATCGCGGCTCGCGTGGCATCCGCCAAAGGTGAAATAGCGTCGCAGTTTCGCCCGTGAACCGGTCCCTCCTAAACCGGCTGGACCGGTCTAATAGAAGGCTAAGGAGAATAATAGTTTAGGATATAAATTATGATGTTCGGTTAAGAGTCGTACTAGAAATGATGTATGTGTGATTATAGATAAGAATTTGAATTATAATAATATAAAAATTAATAGAATTGGAGAAAGAATTATAGTTTTAAAAATTATTATTGATGCAAAAGATTGTTAATATTATAAATGTTTATGCTCCTCAAATAGGTTTTGATATTGTTTCAAATTTAAAATTTTGGAATGACTTAGAAGAATTAATATAAAAGATATCTCTTGAAGAAAGAGTTTTTATTAGAGATGATTTAAATGGACATGTTGGTAGAGAGGTAGATGTTTTTAAAAGCATTCATGGTGGTCATGGGTTTAGAATGACAAATGAAGGTGGTAAGACCATATTAGATTTTTCTTTAGCTTATGATTTTTTAATAGCTAATACTTTTTTTTAAGAAAAGAGATGAGTATCTTATCACTTATAAAAATGGATATAGTAAAACACAGATTGATTATTTTCTTATAAGAAAACTAGATCATTTAGATTGCAAAGATTGTAAAGTTATTCCGAGTGAAAATTTATATATCCAATATCGATTATTAATTTTGGACTTTAAGATAAAATAACATAAAATAAAAAAATAAAGTAAAATGATTTTCTAGAATTAGATGGGGGCATTTAAAGAATATTAACAAAAGTAATTTTAAGAGTAAGATTTTAAATCTTAAGATTTTGTCGGTGCATGAATATGCTAATATTATGTAGGAAAAAGTAACTAGTAATATTAAGATTATTGCAAAAGATGTGCTTAGAGTTTCGAAGGGAAAAGCTCCTAATAGTAAAAATAGTTGAAGGTGAAATCCAAATGTGCAAGAAAAGATAAAAAATAAAAAGATTTGTTATAAAATTTGATTTAGACGTAAAAATCAGGCATCTTAAGCAATTTATATGCATTCTTAGAAGGATTGTGTGATGGGCTTACCATAGCAGACTAAATAAATTAAGAAATGTTTAATACAAAGCTACAATAAATCTAGCACGCATTCAAAAAAATCAGGAATGTACAACTAGATTTTGGTATCCATAATATGCATTGCATGGTCTAACCTATAGAACCAACAATTATTTTAAAGTAATCAAAAGCTGAAACTAAACTTAAGAAGATAGATATACTTGGGTTTCATTTGTTATAATTTTTTGACTGTTTATATAGCAAAACAAAGCAATGAACAAAAGAAAAGGTCAGTTTAGATGATAACTTTTTTATGCTCTTCCAAACGTTTGCCATAGAAAAGAAGAAAAGCATAATAAAAGCTGTGGTTGAAAAATAGCTATTAATAGCACAACTAGAAAAGCACAAATCACCTCAAATGAAGACCTAAGCATGCATGGAAATAAAACAAACTATGAGACATATGGAGTCATAACATAAGCTTAGCAAACAAAAGATGTCAAACCTCGCGCACAATTACAAGGTTCACCAGGCTAAAAATTTAGATAAAATGAATGATTGGCTACCGTTCCCCTTGATTTTCTATTTGGACAAGAATTTCTAGAAATAGAAATTTCTTAAACATCAGCTATTTTACGTACTACAACCATTCATTAAGGGCTTCACAAAAGGTCATTTGCATAATGTTGTTGAAACGAGTTAACTCACTCCCATCATCTCTTAGGATTTATTACATTTAAGCCTCTTCTTTCCTCTACCACCAGCCAACCCCACTGCCCCTTTGGGAATAAAATGCACTCAAGAACCAAGTTCCAGGAAAAATGCTAAAAGCTTCAAAAGTGAATGTTTTAAGTTTAAAGAAAGATCATCAATATTTTTTATCAAAAGAAAATGTTGCTACCCATCTACCAGCCCCAGACATAGAAAATATAACTTCAAGAACTGGGGCCCTAGGAAAACAATTAAAACTGTGAATTTTGTCTTTTGCATAGAAGTTGCTGGATCAACATTTTTCAGAGAAATACTTAGGTTGGTGATCGGTTGGTGATCCAAATCGTAAGAATAATGTTACCTGAGGATGCCTCGCTGAAAGACTTTGTGAGATAAGATTCTTCATTGTTAATAACTGGTCAATCAACCCTGGCACAACCAATTTGGAGATAACTGAAGCAATGGGACATTCTTTTGAAGAATAACAAAGCACATCTAGCTTGAAATTAGCAAATACACAACTTGCTGGTTCTGCTATTGATAGAAAGAGCTCAGAGTTATTAAGGTATGAAGCTTGTCAAATTGTAGGATATGCTTCAAAGATTATAACACACTATAATCAGTACCCGGGAAGTACTCCGCCACAGGAGCTACAGATTTAGAAACATTCCTAGACCGATTAGACAGCATCGTTATCCAGATGACATCTGCATTCTAACAAACAGAAACATCAGAAAATAGCGGTGCTTATACTAAGTCTATTATTTCATACCACCAGAAAGGGAATATAATGAAGGAGAAATGGTAATGTTGTTTACATTCCCAAAAAAATCCTGTGATGTTCAAATAATAGATAGGGAGGGCGTATATTCTTTTCTGGAAACATTTTTAAAGAAAAAGATATCCACAAGAAGCATAAGGGTTAAAAAATAATTAATATTGCTCCTACAATATAAGCATTGAGTTAAGTAGGCCTTTCATAAGAAAATCAGTTATTTTAATTCCAGGATTGTTTAGTGCTTCCCTAGGCAAACAGACTTCTCATGCAAAGTTGACGAAAGATATTAGAGATTGAATAAAAAGTTAAAGAGGGCTATGATTTGCAGAAAACATGACTTATATGTGGCAAGTAGCATACTAAATCTCTCAAATATCATGAAATTTGTTTTTATGAATCTAACCTCTCGTAATGAAGAAAATGAAAGGGACTTATTATTTGAGAAAAATTGTGAACAAGCTAAATCCTTTGCATCCGACTCCATATGATTGCTCGTTAACCACACATTTTCAGATATAGATCTGCTGAAATCCAGATCAAAACCATGCAAAACAATGGAAGCAGATGTTTCATTAGAAGTTACACTAGGCCCTTCAACTAGGAATGCAGCACAAGGATCTTTAAGATCAGCAACAGTAATATCGATCAAAGAAGAAAACATGTCTTCCATATCTGAAAACAAATAGAAAACAACATTTAGCAATGAAAGTGTCATCCACAACCACGCAACAATCAGTATAAGTATCATATCATAAAAAGTACAACATATCTATTGTCATAGAAACCATGAAAAAATAGAAATAAAAATTTGAAATATCCGTAGATTACATGATCAGAGACATTTATTAGCTTCCGGTTCTCCCATCATAGTTGCCCAAAACCAAGAATCTGGCTCACTAGCAGCTAGTGTGAGCCATCGTAAATGATAGAGGAAGCCCAGGTTATAGAGATTTCTATAACAAGGATTGTAGCTTAAAGAAATTGGTCTCAACTCTCACTTGCAGAGGACTCAATTGCTTGAGGTAAGCTGCCCAAATCCACAAGCATCTAACAGCAACAACCAAAACACAGAAATCTCTACCTTCACTTATTTATTTTTCCTCTAGTGTTCTATTCCCTATTAACGATTTGATGCCAATGGTGCTTCTTGTGCCCAGTAGTAGTATGGATAGACGAGACCACATTGGCATCCAACCAGCACACAGGATGTCACACCACTTCAACGCTTTTAGGTAATGCGTTCAAGGTGTATGAAGTAGAGCAACAAAAACAGCTAGCTTTAAGGCAATTTAGAGCCATGGCGCATAAAAACAAAGAAAGTTAAAAATATAATAGCATGAATGAAAATGAACCCAATCTATGGCGAGAAGGGCCCATCTTAGTCATCTTCAGCAACAACAACAGCCAGCTAGGTTAAGAGGGCTCTAGCCGATAGCTAAAAATTTGGGAGAGCAGGATGTTCTTCTCCAATTGAAGATCCAATTGTATCTTGTATGCCTCTTCATAGTTTTTCAATACAAATTATTTTTGGGCATTCTTATTCCCAATCTTCTTGTACCGTTCACTGGTTTTTGCTGAAATTGCATCCACTTCATATCAAATTGGTATTAGAGCCTATATCCAAGTACCTATGGCGGAAAAAAGGCAGAAGTGTAAAAAGAAGTGATCGGACAATTGAAATCTGAGATTTTAGATTTCCAAACTCAAATTTCAGCCATCCACGAGAAGATTGATGGGAAATTTGCCATCAAGGAGGAGATGATGAAGAAATTGCTCGAGGGCCAAACAAAAAAGGCATCGTCGGAGGCGAGGGAAGCCACCGGCAATCAAGGGAGTGGGGAAAACCCGAATCCGATGAGGAGAGGGAAAGAACAAAAGATGGAAATCTAGGAGGAAGAAGAGAGAAGACCTCCTCTAGAGCCTATTCCTAGGGAGTAGATAGATAAAAGGCATGGGGAGAGACGTGAGGGGGTTGGGTATGAATGAAGGGGTGCTTAATTGGGGAGCATTAACGATGGAAATGATGGAGGGAAGAAGGGTGGTGATCAGGGGAGATGCGGGGTTATCAAAAAGCCTCAATTTCTCTCAAAACCATGATAAGGACCATACAAGAGATTGGGGGGGGGGGGTTCTCATGAATCCGCTGAGCTTAGAGGAGATCAAATTGGAGGAAGGGGGAGATATCCATATTTCAGTATAGCAACTTATACAGCAATTCGGTGAGGTCTTTCAGCCACCTCAAAGATTGCTACCACCGAGGGAGCAGGAGCATGTGATGTAGGCAGGGGGGGGGGGAGGTAATTGATTTTGGGTTCATGTTTGGGTTTGGTTTGGGCTATCTCCTTTGGTGAGCTGCTCTATCCTCTACTAATTCAGCTCATTAATATTTAGTGGAATGCCTTTTTCAGCTCATTATTATGGTGTCCTGGTTCTTCCCACTTTTCCCTCTCTTTATGGCCCTTCGGTTCCTCCACCTGGCTCCAATTACGTTGCAGGTTCCTCCCCCCCCCCCCCCCCCCCCGGTGGATGCCTGTTCCGGTTCCCTGTGGGCGCCCGTTCCTATCCTCTTTTGTGGCCCCTTCGGCAGCTGTTCCTGGCCACCTACAAGCCTTCTATTTCATCTGTTCTGATTGGTTCGGCTGGAAGTTTTGGGGGTTGTTTGGCTGCCTCTTTTCAACTATAAAAAAGGGTTGTTTGTTGATAAAAAAGAGAGATGATGGACTGATTTTTTGGACAGAAAAACCTACGGGTTTCTTCTTGGAAAAGCTTGCGAGGTTGTTCATTTTCTCTTCCTCTGGGGAAAGCTTACGAGCCTGCCCTCACTTCGATTTCGTCTTGGGCTTCTTACCTCTTTCTTCTCTCCGCAAGGGACCACCTCTGATGCATTCAGGTTTTAGTCTATTTTGTTTTGATGTATTTTGAACAATATTAATTGTGTTTTATGTTTTTTTTAAGCTATCCAATGATGGAGAGCATCCAATGATCATGGTAGGAAGTGCTTGGGCATGGCAAGCCTTGGGTTTACTTGCATTTGGGTCCTTCTTGTCCTTGGGCTGCTTGCTGTTCTCGGTTTGGGGCCTTGGCTGTTCACGGGCTGGACTTTGGCTACTTGGTGTTGAGCTTAAAATTTGGGTTCTACTTGGTATTAGCTCATTAATGCTTGAGCTGAAGTTTAGCTCATTAATTGGAGGAGTAAATGCACTTCCTAACTCATAAAATCAAAAAGGTATTCTTCTATTTTAGCTCATTATTGTGGAGTGGACTTGTGTCTCTGCCATTCCCCTTTGTCTTCTCGATTTTCCCATGGCTGTTGCTGTTACCGTGAAATGCTGATGGGGATCCACCCCCTTTTTCCTTGGCCTCCTAAGTTTCTACTGGTTCCGCCCCTTGTATCCTGGATTGGGATTAATTTGGCTGATATTTGGGATGCATTTTCAGTTGCTCCCCTCTTTTCCATTGGTTTGAAAAGAGGTGGGTGGCTGTTTGGTTTCCCCTTTTCTTCCTATATATAGAGGCTGATTTGAGGCTTGAAAGGTTGTTGATTATCTTGACATAAATTGCTTAAAAACTTGAGGGTTTCTTCTCTTCTCTTGTGAAAACTTGAGAGCTTGTTCCACCCCCTTTCCTCCTCTCTATTTTGTCTTGGATTCTAACCTCTTCTTCTCTACGCAAGTTCCACTCCACCTATATCCTTCTTCTTGAGCTCTTGGAAGTTGTTTGTTGGCTGAAATTTGGAGATATTTGCCGGAGGAGTTTGGTAGGATATTGGACCCTTTTGCAGTGGTGGACCCTCGGTTTGCAAGCCTAATCATAATTTTCATATATTTTCCTACTCTCATTGCATATGAGGAAACCACTAGACGGTTGTTCTGAGGATAGCGTTTTTATGTTATTATTTTGTTTCGTTTGACTTTACTTTTATTTATCCGAATGTTTGTTTGGTTGTTTGCAAGCTATAGTGAATCGAGTTTGATTTTATTTTGTCATTGTGTTTTCCAACTTGGCTTTTCTCCCTAGTTTGCTTACATCAAGCTTGGTATTAGAGTGAGTTAGAATATCCTTGGTTCGTGAGTCCTTATTTTGAAATCTAAGATGGCTAATAATCCGGGGATTGGCAAAATATGATGCAACAGTTAGCGGATTTGCAAAATCAGATGAATAAAATGGCTAACACCCCTGCTAATCTAAATGTAAACCAACAACATGTCCAAACATCTGAAAGCGAAGAAGAAGTCCTTAGGAACCAAAATAGACGATAACAAAATTGAGATTTTGGAATTAAAATTGATGTTCACAACTTTGAGGGAAAATTACTGATCTATTTCTCGAGTGGATTGAAAAAATGGATCAATTCTTCGATTGGAAAGAAATTCCTGAAAACAGAAAAGTAAAATTTGTAAGTTTAAAACTCAATGGTCATGCTCTTACGTGGTGGAAAAACTTACAAAACAATAGACTTAGGCATGGGAAAGAGAAGATACAAAACTGGGAACGAATGAAAGAACAAATGAGGGGAAAATTTTTACCATCTGATCACGCACAAACTCTCTTTCAAGAATTTAATAATTTGAGACAAGGAACTCAATCTGTGGAAGATAACACTGAACAATTTTACAAACTTCAATCAAGAAATGATTTAGAAGAGTCTGAAGAGAAAATTGTCTCAAGGTATATCAACGGTCTTAAGTGGACAATCCAGGATCAACTAAATTTGCATCATATAATAAAACTTGACGAGGCATATCGTATGGCATTAAAACTTGAAAAGCAACATTAAAGGGAAAGGGGTCATAACAAGATAACAGAAACTTATAAATGACGACCAATTGGCGGGGTTAAAAATCAATCTCAAACTTATGTGGGAACATCGGGTACTAAAGTTAAGTCTTTTGAAAATCAAAATGCGAATAAAGGAAAGAGAATTATGGGCTCTAAACCTTCTGAACAACCTAGATTAATTGGGTCATGCTACAAATGTGGGCTTTATGGTCATCTTTCTGCGGCATGTAGAAAAAACAAACCACCAATAAATAATTTCATTGAAATAATAAAGAGGTAGAGGAAGAAGAAGAAAACGAATCTGAAACTGAAAATGACATTGAATTAGAGAAAGTTGATGTTGAGGAAGATAAAGGTGAAGAGCTTTTGGTTATACGACAATTCTTAACAACAAAAATTGACAACGGGGATAGGTGGCTTAGGAGAAACATTTTCAAAACAACTTGTATGGTTGACGGAAAAATCTGCACTTTTATGATAGATAGTGGAAGTTCTGAAAATTTTGTGTCACAACTTATGGTTAATAAACTCAAGTCCAAACCACTTGTCAAATCTTATAAAATCTCTTGGTTTAAGAAGGGATGTGAGGTTCTAATCACAAAGAATGTGTTGTCAACTTAACAATTGGGGGGGTCTTTTAAAGATCAAGTTACTTGCGATGTTGTGCCTCTTGAAGTCTGTCACATTTTGTTGGGTCGACCTTGGCAATTTCATAACAAAATCATTCACACCGGAGCAAAAACACTTATACTTTGATTCAAAACAATAAGGAATTCACTCTCTATCCTCAAAAATATGTGCATGATTCGCCTGCTAAAAATAACAAGGTTGCCAAAATAAACACTCCTGAACTGCTTTTGAATTCGATGATTTGAAACACTCTGAAGTAGCTTACTTGATTTTTCGGAAATGAAACTGATTCTATTCTTCAAATTCCTAATGAAATTCGGCATTTAATCAATGAGTTTTCTGATATATCACCTGAAGAACTGCCTGTAGGTTTGCCACCGATGAGAGACATTCAGCATCATATTGATTTAATACCTAGAGCCACTTTGCCTAACATTCCTCATTACAAGATGAGTCCAACTGAGCATGCTGAACTTTTTAAGCAAGTGACTGATTTGTTAGAAATGGGTTTGATTAAATAAAGTTTAAGTCCTTGTGTTATGCCTGCTTTATTAACTCCAAAAAAAGATGAAACGTGGAGAATGTGTGTGGATAGTAGAGCAATAAATAAAATCACTATTAAATATCGATTTCCTATTCCCAAGCTGGATGACATACTAGATATGTTAAGCAGTGCAAAAATCTTTTCCAAAATTGATTTGAGAAGTGGGTATCACCAAATAAGAATAAGACCTAGGGATGGATGGAAAACTACTTTTAAAACTAAAGAAGGTTTGTATGAATGGCTTGTGATGCCTTTTGGGCTTTCAAATGCTCCGAGCACTTTTATGAGAACTATGAACCATGTTTTGAAATCTTTTATTGGAAAGTTTGTTATGGTTTATTTCGACGATATTTTGATTTATAGTATTCATCCTTCTTAGCAATTTAATCATGTGAGACAAGTGTTGCAAATTCTAAGGGAACAAAAGCTATTTATCAATCTTAAAAAATGTTCCTTTATGACTTCGAGCTTAACATTTTTGGGTTTTATTGTTTCTGCTGAGGAGATCAAAGTTGATCCGATAAAAATTGAGGCAATTCAAAGTTGACCCGCTCCTAAAAATATAAGTGAGGTGAGAAGATTTTATGATTTGTCTTCTTTTTATCGAAGGATTATTAAGAACTTCAGTTCTCTGATTGCTCCTATTACTAATTGTTTGAAAAAGGAGATATTTAGATGGACATCCCAGGCTAAACAAATTTTTGAAATCATTAAAGCAAAAATGAGTCAAGCTCCCATTCTTAGCTTGCCAAATTGTAAAAACATTTTTTAAGTTGATTGTGATGTTTCTCATGTTGGTATTGGTGCTGTGTTGAGTCAAGAGGAAAAACTTATTGCTTATTTTAATGAAAAACTAAATGATGCTCGATCCAAATATTCTGCTTATGATTTGAAATTTAATGCTATTGTTCAAACTCTGAAATTTTGGAAATGTTATTTGATTCAACAGGAATTTGTCTTAAATACTGATCACGAAGCACTACGTTTTCTGGGCTCTCAAAAAATTTGAATAAAAGGCACACTAAGTGGGTTTCTTTTTTGCAAAAGTATACTTTTCATATCAAACATAAAATTGATGTTTTTAACAAGGTAGCTGATGCTTTAAGCCGGAGATCTCATTTGTTGGTAACTGCTTACCCAACTATCACTTCTTTTGATTTTTTGAAAGATACTTATGTGAGTGATATTGATTTTAAGAGTATTTGGGATTCCTATCTTGCTTCTGGAACTGATCCTACTGCTCAGTTGTTATTCATCAAGGTTTTTGTTTAAGGGATCTAGACTTTGCATAATGAAAAATTTTTTAAGATAACAACTTGTGCATGAACTTCATAGTGGGGGATTGAGTGGACATTTTGGGCAGGGAAAAATTGTTGCTTTAGTAGAGAAAAAATATTTCTGGCCTCATATGAGAAAACAAATTGCTAAGCTAGTGAAACAATGTAAAATCTGTTAGGCTTTTAAAGGAACTTCTCAAAATACTGGTTTGTATACTCCTCTGCCTATTCCGAATAAACCTTGGGAGGATATATCTATGGATTTTGTTTTGGAGTTGCCTGTTACTGTTAGAAAATTTGATTCTATTTTTGTGGTTGTGGATCGCTTTAGCAAAATGGCACATTTTATTCCTTGCAAGAAAACTTCTGATGCCTCATATATTACTAATTTGTTCTTTAAAAAAATTATTCGTCTTCATGATATTCCTTGCACTTTTACTTCTGATAGAAATACTAGATTTTTGAGTCATTTTTTGAGAACGCTTTGGGCAAAATTAGGAGCTAGTCTTCAATTTAGTAGTACATATCATCCACAAACTGATGGGCAAACGAAAATTGTCAATCGAAGTTTGGGAAACTTATTGAGATGTCTAGCAGGTGAGAAACCATCCCAATGAGATTTGATTTTGCCCCAAGCTGAATTTGCTTATAATAATTCTGTTAATCGCTCCATTAGTAAAACTCCATTTGAAATCATTTATGATCAGCCTATACCTCATATTTTAGATAGAAATTATTTGCTTTTGCCAAATAAAATTAATGCTGAAGCTTCTGAAACTTTTAACCATATCAAAATTGACCAACAGCAAGTCCTTGAAAAACTCTGAATGGCTAATATTAAGTACAAAACTGATGCAGACAAACATCATAGGAAAGTTTATTTCAAAGAAGGAGATTTGGTTATGGCTTACTTTCGTCGTCAACAATTTCTTGTTGGTACTTTTGAAAAATTAAGCAGAAAGAAATTTGAGCCTTTTCGTGTTCTAAAAAAATTGTGCTCAAATACTTATCTCTTGGATCTTCCTTCTACTGTTGGCACTTCTCTTGTGTTTAATGTTTCTGACCTTTCTTTATATGAAGGAAATTTTGAAGATCATGTGGAAATTGAAATTTTACCACTCTCCACATCTGTTTTAAGTTATGATGAACAGATTGAAGATGTTATTGATGTCAAGGTTACTAAAACTTGGCATGGCGAATACATGAGGTTTCTGGCTAAGTGGAAGAATCATCCTTTGACAGACTGTACTTGGATGGATGACAATGAGTTGAAAAAGAGCCATCCGGATCTTTATAAAAGGATTGTACAAGCTTTCTAATCAGGAGATGAGATTTTTCTACCAGGGGGGAATTGATACATTCATGTTTTTAGTATATTTTGTTTTGATGTATTTTGAACAATATTAGTCGTGCTTTATATTTTTTAAGCTATCCAATGATGGAGAGCATCCAATGATCATGGTAGGAAATGCTTGGGCATGGCAAGCCTTGGATTTGCTTGCATTTGGGTCCTTCATGTCCTTGGGCTGCTTGCTGTTCTCGATTTGGGGCCTTGGCTGTTCACGAGCTGGACTTTGGCTGCTTGGTGTTGAGCTTAAAATTTGGGTTCTACTTAGTGTTAGCTCATTAATGCTTGAGCTGAAGTTTAGCTCATTAATGCTTGAGCTGAAGTTTAGCTCATTAATTGGAGGAGTAAATGCACTTCCTAGCTCATAAAATCAAAAAGGTATTCTTCTATTTTAGCTCATTATTGTGGAGTGGACTTGTGTCTCTTCCTTTCCCCTTTGTCTTCTCAATTTTCCCCTGGCTGTTGCTGTTCCCGTGAAATGCTGATGGGGATCCACCCCCTTTTCCCTAGCCTCCTCGGTTCTGCTGGTTCCGCCCCTTGTATCCTGGATTGGGATGAATTTGGTTGATATTTGGGATGCCTTTTCTTCCTATATATAGGGGCTGATTTGAGGCTTGAAAGGTGGTTAATTATCTTGAGATAAGTTTCTTAAAAACCTGAGGGTTTCTTCTCTTGGAAAAACTTGAGAGCTTGTTTCACCCCCTTTCCTCCTCTTTATTTCGTCTTGGTTTCTAACCTCTTCTTCTCTACGCAAGTTTCACTCCACCTGTATCCTTATTTTTGAGCTCTTGGAAGTTGTTTGTTGGCTGAAATTTGGAGACATCTGTCGGAGGAGTTTGGTAGGACGTTGGATCCTTTTGCAATGGTAGACCCTCAGTTTGCAAGCCTAAGCACAATTTTCATATATTTTCCTACTCTCGTTGCATGTGAGGAAACCGCTAGATGGTTGTTCTGAGGATAGCGTTTTTATGTTATTATTTTGTTTCGTTTGGCTTTACTTTTGTTTATCCGAATGTTTGTTCGGTTGTTTGCAAGCTATAGTGAATCGAGTTTGGTTTTATTTTATCCTTGTGTTCTCCAACTTGGCTTTTCTCTCTAGTTAGCTTACATCAACCTCATTTGTATCTTTCTTCTCGATGAATGAAAAAAGAGAGATATGTAATGATTTTTTGAGCCAAAAACCTAACGGTTTTCTTCTTGGAAAAGCTTATGAGCTTGTTCCTTATCTCTTCTTCTTGGGAAAGCTTGCGAGCATGTCCTCTCTTCGATTTCGTCTCGAGCTTCCTATCTCTTTCTTCTCTCTACAAGTGACCACTTCATTTGTATATTTATTCTTGATGAATGAAAAAAGGAGTTATGCGATAATTTTTTTACAGCAAAACCTGCGAGTTTCTTCTTGGAAAAGCTTGCGAGCTTGTTCCATTTCTGTTTTTCTTGGGAAAGTTTGCGAGCTTGTCCCTCTTTTCTTCTCCTCTTTTTGACTTCGTCTTGAGCTTCTAATTTCTTTCTTCTCTCTGTAAGTTCCACACCACTTGTATATTTCATCTCAATCAAGGAATGCAAGCAAGTTTAGGTGTTTTATTTCATAAGTTTGTAAGCATCGTCTTTATTCTATGAAAGTTTTATTGTGTTTTGTTCAAGCGTGGTAATTAGAAAGGATTTCCTAGTTTTATGTAATCTGCGATCTTTTTTATTGCATCAACATGTCATCACCTTGAGGGAGGGAATGTCACCAATTAGTGTCAGGCCCTACCAATACTCTCAAATCCAATACCTCAATGAGGTTTGTACCAGTTTTCTTTGATGACATCTAGGTGTACAGCGGATCGGACGAGATGCATTTGGTGCACTTGAAGATAGTTTTTTTTTTTTTTTTTTTTTTTTTTTTGGGGGGGGGGGGGGTGTTCTTGTCCCCTTGAAGTGAGCACAAGGAGGATTTTTTAATAGATGAGGGGGCGATTAGGGGGAAATTTTAAATACGGAGGGTTGCTTAGGGATCTGCTTTAAATGGAATGTATGCTTTAAGTAGGTTGTTTACCTGAGGTTTTAGCTATGTCTTATTTATTATTTTTGAAGTTTGCCTAAGTCGGGATCTTCCTCTCTAATTGAAGATCCAATTGTATCTTGCATTTCTCTTCAAACTTCTTTCAATAAAAATTATTTTTGGGTGTCCTTCCAAAATCTTCTTGTACTGTTCACTGATGTTTGCTAAAATTGCATCCACTTCATATCAAATTGGTATTAGAGCCTAGAAGGGTACCTATGATGGGAAAAGAGGCAGAAGTGTTGGAAGAGAAGATCGAACAATTGAAATCTGAAATTTTAAATTTCCAAACCAAAATTTCATCCAACCACGAGAAGATTGATGGGAAATTATCCATTATGGAGGAGATGATAACAAGAAGGGAAGAACAAGAGTCTATTCCTAGGTAGGAGACAGATAAAAGGTATAGGGAGAGGCGTGAGGGGGTTGGGTATGAACGAAGGGGTGCTCGATTGGAGAGCATTGACGATGGAATTGATGATGGAGGGAAGAAGGGTGGCGATCATGGGAGATGCAGGGTTATCCAAAAGTCTCAATTTCTCTCAAAACCATGGTGAGGACCACACAACCATGGTGAGGACCACACAGGAGGTGGGGGAAGGATTTCTGATGGAGCTGCAGAGCTTAGAGAAGATCCGATTTGAGGAAGAGGGAGACATCCATCTTTCAAGACAGCCACTTATACAGTAATTCAATAGGTCTTTCAACCACCTCAAGGATTTCCACCATAAAGGGAGCAGGAGCATGCCAACACCTTAAGAAAAGGAGTGTCACCAATTAGTGTCAGGCCCTATCAATACCCTCGAATGCAAAAGGATGAGATCAAGAAGCTGATATGGGAAATGTTTGAGGCAAGGAGCATCAGGTCGAGCGTGATCCCTTTTTCCTACCCTAGTTGTACTGGTCAAAATTTAGGAAATGGAGCAGGAGAATCTGTGTGGATTACTAGGCCCTGAATAAGGAGAGCCAAAAAAGTTTCCTATTCCAGTGGCAAACGAGTTGCTCAATGAGCTATGTGGAGTTGTGGAGTTCACAAAGATGGATCTGAAGTCTGTGTAGCATCATATCAAGATGAGAGAGGAGAATATCCTGAAGACTACATTCCAGACAAATGAGGGACACTACGAGTTCTTGTTGATATTGTTTGGTCTTACCAATGCCCCAACTACATTCAACTCCGTCATGAACAGGTTGTTTTGATCATACCTCAGAAGGTTTGTGCTATCTTTGATGACATCTTGGTGTACAGCAGGTCGAACAAGAAGCATTTGGAGCAATTGAAGGTAGTGTTGGAGTGTTATAGGAGGATCAGCTATAGGCCAACCTGAAGAAGTGCTGCTTTGGACAAGCAGTGTGGAGTACTTGGGACAAGTGGTATCTCAAGAGGAGGTGATTGCTGATCATGCCAAGATTGAGGCTACGCTAAAATGTCAGCTACCTAGGACCCTGAAGGAGCTGAGGAGTTCCCTATGGTTGACCAGGTACTATAGAAGAGCACTATAGATTGGCTACTGATGAAGCAGCTAGACAAGGATAGTTTTTTTTTTTTTTGTGAGAGGTAGCTACTGTGGCCTTTGAGAGACAAAACAAGGCCATGACCATGATACCGATCTAGGCCCTACCAGATTTTAACCAAGTTTTATGATGGAGACTGATGCGTCAGGGTATGGATTAGAAGGGGTGCTCATGAAAAATCGTAGGACCATAGCTTACTTTAGCCAAACAACTAGAGCTAGGCTGAAGTTAGCTTATGAGAGGAAGTTGATGACCATTGTGTTAGTTATTCAGAGGTGGCAGTCTTACTTTTTGGGCAGATATTTCATCATCAGGACCATGGATTAAAAAGGCGTTCGAGGCGGACGCCTCGAGGCGCGCCTCGAATCGAGGCGGAGGTCGGGCGAACTGAGGCTTAAGCCTCGAACGTCCGGGCGAGGCTTACGCCTTTTTCCACGGGGGCGTACGCCTCAATACGTGAGGCGCCGAGGCGCATCGAGGCAGCGCCTCGAAAGGGAGAAAGTTACCTTCAAAGCCAGCGAGCCAACGAGCTCCCGTTGTTTCTTCTTATCAAAATGTCGTAACTTATGATCCGACAGGAAGGGAAAGTCGTCGAAGGAGCGCAGTCGAACAGCCACAAAGGAGCCAAAGAAGCGACGCGTGTAATCTCTACACCTCCTATGAAGCAACGAAGTCGAACAGCAAGGACGAAAAGAGAAGATGAAAGGCAAACCCTAGACGCAGCTTGTACCGCTCAGTACATGCTCGGTACCGAGCCAATACCGCTCGGTACCGAGCAAGTTTATGCTCGGTACTGAGCGGTACATGCTCGATACCACTAGGTATACGCTCGGTACCAAGCCAGTACCACTAGGTACATGCTCGATATTGCTCAGTACATGCTCGGTACCGAGCCAGTACCGCTCAGTACCGAGCGGTACATGCTCGGTACCGAGTGGTGCATGCTCGGTACCGAGCAGTACATGCTCGACACTGTTAATTGCTTTATTTTTATCATTTTTTAGGCTTACGCCTCGATCCGCCTCAAGGCTTACGCCTCGCCTCGCTTAGCCAAAACGCCTCGATTCCCGATTTCGCCTTTTAAAACGTTGATCAGGACATACCAGATGAGCTTATAGTACATGTTAGAGCAGAGGATGGTGACCGAGGAGCATCAGAGGTGGCTATCAAAGTTGTTGGGATATGATTTTAAGATCCATTATAGGCCAGGGCTAGAGAACAAGATAGTTTATACCTTTTTCCATATGCATGGGGGACCTCCAAGAAATAGCCATTTCAGCACCACTGATATTGGATTGGGGGGCTATTAAGGAGGAGAGTTTGCAGGACGAGAAACTGAGGGGGATTAGGACAGATATGCTAAGGGAAGAGAGTAGCCACACTGGTTATTCCCTAGAGGGGGAGAAACTACTATACCAAGGGAGATTTGTGTTGTATTGGAAGGGGATGCATAAGGATGTGGAGGAAATGGTAGCTAGATATGAGTTGTGCCAGAGGAGAAAATACATGGTCATGGCTTTGGGAGGGTTATTGTAACCTCTAACTCTTCTAGACATAGTGTGGGAGGAGGTCAAATGGATTTTATAAATGGGTTGTCCAGATCTAAGGGGTTTACAATGATTTTGGCGGTGGTGGATAGATTAAGCAAGTATGTTCATTTAATTCTCCTATGATATTCGTATATGGCAATGACAGTGGTAGCAGCATTCATCAAAGGTGGTCAAATTGCATGAGATACCGGAGCCTAGTGTATGACAAAGATAATGAGTTTATCGGCCATTATTGGAGGGAGTTGGTTTAAGCTACAGGGGATAGTATTGAAGAGGAGAATCGCTTATTACCCCTAGATAGATGAGTAGACAAGTGGTAAATGGGAGACTTGAGATGTATCTGCAATGTTTTGCTAGAGAACAAGACAGTTTATGATATATAGGGGAGCTCGAAGAATTAACCATTTCAATACCACTGATAATGGATTGGGGGGCAATTAAGGAGGAGAGTGTGCAGGACGAGAAACTGAGGGGGTTAGAACCTATGATGCACCGACACTTCTCCTCAAAGAGGCGTACAGTGTCAGACACGTATTCGACATGACACGCATCTGACACTCTGATACATGTAAGACACATCGAAAATGTGTCCGATTAAAAAAATATTAAATACAAATTGGACACACGTGTCCGATATGCTTATCTTAAATATTTTATGAATTTTTTTTAAATATAATTTCTTGAATTTAAAATTTGTACTTATTTAAAATATAAAAACTAAGCTTTTTATTTCTTATCCATAACATCAAATTAATTGCCCACACTTGATACCCCATTCATCGAATATTATTATTTTCATTTCTCTTTGGCGGGTTACAACTTCGATTTCACAACAATGTCTAATATCATCTCAACATCGACATATAACGTCATTACAACATCAACATTTCAAAATGATCTCCATATCAAAGTCTGACGATGTCTTTATATTGATGCTCGATGCTAGCAATTTTTAGACTCACAACTTGACATCTCATCTTTGTCCAACGGTTTCTCAACATCAACGACCAATACTCTCAACATCGACAATAAACGCCATCTTAACATGGACGACCAATTTTTATTGCATAACATCAATGCCCGACTCTCGACAGTATTGTCATATCCTCTCTCAATGACTGATAAACGACATCGATGTCCGACTCTTGACATCCTAATATTAATCATTTTAAGCATAAATTATAGTTAAATAATTTATTATTTCTAATTTATTTTTAAAATTATACTTATTCAATTTTTATACACTATTTTAAAAATGTAAAAATTATAATATTGTGTCTAACTCGTGTCCGTGACCAATATTTTCAATAATTGACATGTCCCGTGTTCGTGTCGTGTCATATCCGTGTCGCCGTGTCCGTGTCTGTGCATAATAGGATAGGACAGATCTGCTGAGGGATGAGAGTAGCCACCCTAGCTATTCCTTATAGGGGGAGAGACTACTATACCGGGGGAGATTTGTGTTGTACTGTAACGGGATGCATAAGGATATGGAAGAGATTGTAACTAGATGTGAGGTGTGCCAAAGGAGCAAATACATGGCCATGGCTCCGAGATGGTTACTGCAACCTCTAGCTCTTCCAGACGAGTGTAGGAGGATGTCATCATGGATTTTATATATGGATTGTATAGATCTGAGGAGTTTACAATGATTTTGGTAGTGGTGGAGAGATTGAGCAAGTATGCTCATTTAATTCCCCTACGACATTCGTATATGGCAACGACAGTGGCAGCGGCATTCATCAGAGGTGGTCAAATTGCATGGGATACCTGAGTCTAGTGTTTGACCGAGATAATGTGTTCATCGGCCATTTTTGGGAATAGTATTCAAGAGGAGAATCGCCTACCACCCCCAGACGGATGAGCAGACGGAGGTGATAAATAGGAGCCTTGAGACGTATATAATACCCGAAATATTCAAAATAAATGTAAGTATAAAAATTCTCTAAATGTTCACTTATTTTCATTAAGTTCTACTTTTAATCCTGAGCATTTTGACATGTAAACTATTAACCTAATGTCTAATTTAATTAATTGTCTAGTTATTTAATTATTTTTTCTTTATACTTTTTGACTGTATAAGATTTAGATAACCGTAACAGATACTTAAATGTCTTACTTAATTGGCATTTACTTCAATGTATATTTTTTTATTAATAATTACTGTAGCTGGCAGCAATTCCACTTAGCTGTGCATGCATAGGCTTGATGGAAATCATGTGACTGTAGGGTTAGTGGAAAGGATAGTGAAAGTAGTATATTAGTTATTTAATTAGGTAAGCACCAAGCGCACTACTCCATTTTACTCATTAGCTTCACGTTATCTTTGGCATTCAAGGAGGTGGGCTGTGCCGTGACCTGCAAGTTGAAGGAGACGAATTCAAGCATATAGCTGCAGTGTTTACTTGCTGATTTCTGAATATCAGGGAAGCAGATTTCTGAATTTCAGGAGAAGAAGTATAATAATAGTAGGAATGAAGTGTAGAACAACATAATTCAGTAATTTTGTTTTGAAACGAGATGTGATTTACTGAAATTATGTCATGTTGCTGACGTAGGCTGCAGCAGTTGTTAAAAACTGTATGTAAGATTGTTGTAGTTGCTGAAAACAGCAAGTTCGGTGCTGTAACTTATTGATTTTTATCAAGAAAATGCTGTAGATGTTTTTATAAATCTCTACCCTCAGCTATTAGTAACTAAAAACTAAAATCAGCAAGGAAGGGAAAGAAGAAATATTGAAATCAGATAGAAACGTTTGGGAAAGAAAAGGGAATTTGAATGGAACGAAGAAGAGGAATTACAAGGAAAAGGAAGTATAAAAGAGTATTAAGAGAGAGAAAAGGTTATTATTGAATGAGAAAGAGTGCAATTGAGATTGTATATAAAAGGAAAAGAAGACAAAATCTAGGAGAACAAATTCCTAGCGAGGTGAGATACCCAAACGATGCTATAGGAATTATTAAATATTTTATCAAATTGATGCGAAAGACCTGATGAGGTAAGCCTGCACTCTTAATTCTAGAAGTTGGGAATTTAGGCCTAACCTTAAATGAAAGAGCAGCTTCAATTCTAAAAGTGGGAAATCTAGACCTAACCTTCAATTGGAAAGATGAAAGGGTGCAAAAGCTTATACTCATCATATGACTTCTTTAATGAGGTAGAACAGTTGACAAGATAAAAAGTAATGTTATGCATTTCTCATGATCAATATGAAATTTCAATTGGAATTTCAATGTGTTCTAAATTAATTATTAACAATGTTATTATTAATTCTTATATATTGCTTGTGTATTTCATTGAGCCTAGCTCATTAATAGTGGTTATATTGCACGAAAGGAAAATGAGTTCGTAGGGCACTAGACAGAAAAGGGGTAACTGTTCTTTTTTGTGTATATACATTTTGGGTGTACAAAGATATCTGAATAATTGTTATACAGACTTTTGGATATGTAAATAAATTTTAGAGATTTTTAGTAAAGCTCTGTAATTCATTTGAGATGTACATTTTATGATATATACTGCCTCCTATAAAAACATTGATGTATTATGATTAGTGTTGTAAGGATAGTATGAATAGATTACATTTTATTTATCTAGTTCGGTTATCAGTGTATTCATAATGAGGATAAGTAAGAAGATGTCTATTTAGATTCTCCTTCGCTGTAGACTCTAGATTGATTGTGGGGGCTCAAAATGGGGTGTAACAACGTATCTGCAATGTTTTGCTTCAGAGACACCGCGGTTGTGGGTCAAGTGTCTGCAATGGGTGGAGTATTGGTACAACACTTCATAAGATTCATCTTCATAGATAACTCATTTCAAAGTGTTGTACGAAAAGGACCCATCTCACTTGTTGCACTTTGGGCAGAGTAGCACACCAGTCTCGCCAGTCTCGTCGGTAGAGTAATACTTGGAGGAGAGGGATAGGGTGTTAGTTGAATTAAAAAGGCATTTATTAAAGGCTCAGCAGATCATGAAGAAGTAAGCATATGAGTATAAAAAGAACATCCAGTTTGAGATAGGGGATAAGGTATACTTGATGCTTGGTCCCTATAAATAAAGGACGGTAGCTAACAAGAGGAATGAGAAGCTAACCTCAAGGTATTTTGGTCCTTATGAGATATTGGAGAGGATTGGAGCAGTGGCTTATCGATTGCAGCTACCCCCGACCACTACTATACATCTAGTGTTCTATGTGTCACAATTGAGGAGAGCTATCAAGGATCATGCATCTAATTCAGAGTTACTCGGGCACAAACAGAGGATTTGGTGGTGGTGTTACTAGAGCTGAAATGGGTGCGACAAAGAAAGAGATCAAGTGTTGATAAAATGGAAGAACATACTCGACTATGATGCCACATAGGAGTCGTACGAGATGGTTAAGAAGCAGTTTCCATCTTTCCACATTTAGGAGAGGGATGTTGATAGACCATTCCCTCCTGGATTGGTTATAGAAGGGCCAGTCCATCTTGGACAAGCCAGGGTCTACACCAACAAGGGGGGATCCCGCCACCTTAAAGTGGGCCAAAGGAAGATTTTTTAATAAGGGGGCAGGCTAGGAGGGAAATTTCAAATAGGGAGGGCTGTTTAGGGATTTGCTTTGGAGGGATTGTATACTTTAAGTAGGTTGTTTACCTAGGGTTTTGGTTATGTCTTGTTTGCTTCTTTTGAAGTTTGCCTAGGTTCAGAGGGCTCTAGCCAACGGCTAGAAATTTGTGAGAGCAGGATCTTCCTCTCCAATTGAAGATCCAATAATATCTTGTATTTTTCTTCATAGTTCTTTCAATAAAAATTATTTTTGGATGTTCTTCTTCCCAATCTTCTTATGTCGATCACTGATTTTTGCTGAAATCGCATCCACTTTATATCACAGGACTTGTGCAGAACTTGTGACGGACTGGAAGTTATGGGGGAAAGATAATTTGAGAAAAGAGTTATTAGGATGGAAATGAAACCCTAGTAATCGATTATGAATCAATCCAAAGAAGTAGATAGTCCAAGCTAGCATGCTGCACAGAAGATAAATTATCGGAAACAAAACAAAAGATTTTCACTTCCAGGCTTTAAGAATGATGTCCAAACTACAAAAGCAAAAATCAGTGCAGACCAAAAAGTTATATATGCTCAATATTGGTTAATAAGTTCTTTTGTTTCTAGCTTACACATGACTAGGTATGGCTGTCTATCACAAATCATTATCAGATATCTCTGCATGCCACTATCTGAAAGAAAGTATCATTGGAAAGCATAAAAACCGCAATAGCATGCTACTAATGATTAGCATTTTGTCTAACTAGCAAAAACATTTTAAAATACATCTAAAGATTGCAACAAGTTTCCAAAATAAACAAACCGCCTAGGTTCCTACTTCATGGGATACAAGAAGGCTTGATACATGTAATCAACAAAGCTAGGCTGGCCAGTTAATTGAAATTGAAAATAAAAGCCTGAACCGTATTGATAAACTGGAAATGACTGAGCTTTCCTTCTTGCCTGGCAAATTTTTAAACCCACTCACCAAACCAAAACGCCCGTGACAAAATCAAATGGACCCTATAACAAACCTGAGGCAGACACAAAACAAGGTCTTCAATTGCAAAACATAAGTTTCAAAGTTGGTCTATAACCATTAATGAAGACTTTTAAAATCTTCTATCACTCTACCAACATATTTATTTAAATCTCCTATAAAAAGACTTTCTTTAAGAGGTGGTCTTTGTATTAATTCTTCTCAGTCATTCTAAAATTTTAATTTTAAACACATATTCAAACCTACTTGAGAAGCCTAAAAACTTATAATATTAATAATTTTAACATCAACAATAATTTTAAAACTATAATTTTATCACCAATTCTATTAATTTCTACAATATTATCCTCCAAAACCTTATTAATAATCACACCAACATTATTTCTAGTACAACTCCTACCTAAATATCATAGTTTAAAGTCTAGACTATCAATCTCCTTAGTCTTCTTTCCAACCCATTTAGTTTTCTGAATATGTATATAATATTTATCTTCTTATGAATCATAATATATATTAATTCAATTATTTTTTCTATAAGAGAACATATATTCAAAGTTCATATCTTAATTTTAATTTCATTGACTAGCTTTCTTTGCCTAAAGCTGTCCATAATATGGGAACCATTAATTTAACCAAAGAAAAAACAAAAGTTGAAACCAGGATCACAATCAAACATTAATTCACATAGGTGGTGCATAAGTAATTCTGGAGAATTAGCCATTGCCACCATTCTGTGGCATTCTATAAAATCGACATTAAAATTCTATTTAGATATTTTTTCTAAATCCTCTATAGCCTCGAATTAAAAATTAAAAAAAAAAAGCATGATTCATAAATTTAGTAAATCACTTTATAAACATAAAAAGTTCAAATGCAATAAAAAAACATAAAAATTTTGAATGGATTGATCACTATAATGAATATTATGAATAATTATTTTATCAAAGGGTTAAATTTCAAAATAGTCCCCCGATAATTCGTATATGGTAATTTTAGTCCCAGAGTATAACGTTGCTTCAATTTATTCCCTCAACTATACAAAATTGATCCAAAATGACCCCATTGGACTAAATTAGGATCAATTTCGTAAAATCGAGGGACTAAATTGAGATCAATTTTATATCACAATTATAATATGAGGAACTATTTTGGATCAATTTTATATAGTCGATGAAATAAATTGAGACAACGTGATACTCTGGGACTACATGGCCATACAGGAATAGTTTAAAAAATATTTTGTGACTTTTTTCCATCTTATCAAATAATTATCAATAACATGGATGCGTAACAGGCATAACTTACATGAACTAGATGTTTATAGAGAAAAATGCGCAAATTAGAATACTAAAATCCTAGGTAACCGGTTCTGCTTCAAATTTATTTTTAAAAAAGAAAATAGCATTTGCTATTTATGATGCAAATACATGAAGTAAGAAAAAAGAAAACGAATAAATAATTAACTAATCTAAACTTTCTACAGACTATACACATTTGAATTTCAGACGGGAAAGTCTGTAAACCAGAAGAAGAAAAATGATGCCTAACAATCAAGATAAAAGAAGGTTCTGTTTCGCAAAACTTGAATGGATTTTCAATAGAGAGGAGAAGACAATGAAAGTTCTGAGTCCAAAATTTATTTTACTGTAGAATTATGAGTATAAGTTGCTAAGGCCTTAAGCAAAGCAAGAAACATAAGTATCAAGGACAATTTGTACGCTGATCACGATAGAAGTTTCAAGGCTACGTTTTTTAAAACCCTTTGTAATAGGCATTGCTTTGAAAATTTTCCATGCATGCCTTCTAAAAAATTAAGTTGACAGCATAGAGTAATAAATTTTTCGATGCATAAACAGAAATCAATCAATACAACATGCAATGCCAAAAAAAGAGTAATAAAGTAAAACTGAGTTTTTATCCAGACGACACTTAAATTATGAAATCAACATTTACCTGATGCTATATTTCCAGGAGTATAAATGGGAAATTTTAACGCCAACTCACACCTAGTAAGACAGCCTTTCTCCCACACTAGCTTCTCAGGATCGGTTTCATATGAAATGGTACTGAATGATTCAACATTTTTAAAATTTCCCATTTCATACTTAAAAAACTGGATCGAGTCACTATTTAAATCAGCAGCTGCTCCAATTATGTCATGATGTTCAGCATTTACTGAAAGATAACTCCTTATCTTACAGGAAGCTTCTGCTGCCTTTCTAGCATTAAACTCCATGTCTCCATTGTTAATCAATAGCGCTCCTACTATATCAAACCCTCTGATGAGTAATGTCCGGAAATCATCTGTTTTAAACACAGCATAGGTAGATTTATGCTGAAATCCGCACATCAAGCTAAAGATCAATTAACTACAAAACAAACGGATCGATACAATGAAGAAAGGTACATAAAGGCAGAAGAACAAAAAGTGTGGAAGCATAGGAGGAAAAGGCGTGCTATAAAGTCTCAATTAAAAAAGCAGGAAATTATAACTAGAAGAAGCAAAATAGCAAGATACTTCAAAAAGCAAGAAATATATATATATATAGAGAGAGAGAGAGAGAGAGGACCAAAAAAGTCCAACTCTTTGTGAGGGATCAAAATGATCTCCAATTTTTTTAAGGGACCAATTTAGTCCCTCAACTTCTTAAAAAGGGGTCTTTTTTGTCCTAACATTAAATTTCGGGGTTAACGATGTTAAATCAAGGGGTATTTTGGTCATTTTTTAATTAAGTTATTTATTAAATATAATTTCAAAATAATAGTATTTTTTAATTTATTAAACATTTCTTTAATAATAATTCTAGTATATAATGATCCTAAATTAAAACTAGAATTATTAAACATTTTTGAAATCACATCTACAATTATTAATCATTTTTTTATTAAAGAAATGCTTAATAATTTTTAAAAAAAAATTAATATTACTTAAAAATAATATTTAATAAATAATTTAATCAAAAAATGACTAAAATACCTCTTTATTTATCACGATTAACCCCAAAATTTAATGTTAGGATCAAAAAGACCCCTTTTTAAGAAGCTGAGGGATCAAAATTGGTCCCACAAAAGAGTTGCGGATCGTTTTGGTCTCTCACAAAAAGTTCTCTCTCTCTCTCTCTCTCTCTCTCTCTCTCTCTCTCTCTCTCTCTCTCTCTCTCTCTCTCTCTCTCTCTCTATATATATATATATATATATATAAACCCAATGGAACCTTTAAAATATCACAACGCTCAACAATACCAGGTTGGATACAACAGAAGATAATATGGATTTTAAAAAACTTTCTCAAAGATTATTTTGATACATTTTAGTTAGCAAGCCAAATTATGCCCACTCAAGTGAAGTGAATAGACCCACTAATTGTGGACATTGTATAAGTCTAGCAAAACCTACTTTACTAAGACAAATTTTGTGGACACGCAACAAGCTATGACATAAGATCACAAGCAAATATATACTACAATAAAAAGAAAGAAAGCTTGAAAATTATAATGCACTATCACTTCATAATGACGAAGCATATCGTGTCGGACATGTGCGGGTACCTAACATCTGCCCAACACATGTATCTATGTGTTCAATTAAAAGAAACAAAAAAATTTAACGGATATACATTTCTAGCAAATGTGCCTCGAATAATAATTTTAATTTTAAAAGTATTTTACATAAATAATTTAGGCTAACATGATCATTCTCTTTTATTTTGAAATCAATTACTTAAATAACCTAATAATTACTCAACAATAAATTTATTTTCCTTATGTTTCTCTATTTTGATGTGATTTCTCATAATGTTTATTTTTATTTTTATTTTACAAAAGAATCAATTTTTAACTTCAAGTTAACAATCTATAATATCATGCTATAATTTTTTCTTCAATTGAATTTAAGATATTAATAATTTGAAATATGTATTTAATTTTATAAAAAATTGAAATAAATTTATTATTATATGAATTTATTTCATATTTATTTAATTGTGAAATATTATATATTTCTTGACTTTTAAAATATAATATTATAATGTCATGTCCAATTCATATCCTTAATTTTTATTTTCAATAATAAACATATTCCGTATTTGTATTGTGTCCATACTAGTGCATCATAGCTTGAAAACTAGAATTTGGAAGTGAACAATACCATTTCTACTGAAAATCATAAAGAAACCTAATAGCAACTTGAGGAATTGTTGAGCCACATAAAAATGCCATTTCGATAGGGTTTAGGGTTTAGGGTCACTGTTTCAAAATCATTAAAAAAAATTTTGCTTCCACCCAATTACATTATTTATGGCCACTGCCACCAGGATTCAACCTATTTTCCAGAAAAAAGAGCAAAAAACTATGGTAGAAACCTGGTGCACCCACAAGAGTAGGTATTAGGAAAAAGTTTGTCCTACCATACTGATTGACACACAAAGGAAGGTTTTTGGAGGCATTTGGTTTGTGTTCATTTAGTAGTTAGATAAATAAGAAAAGTTTCTCAGTTTTTATAGGTTCTATACATGTTTCTTTTAAGAACATCCTTTAGAAATGTGCAAAAGCTAAAGAAAGAGTTTTTTGAGGTTTCAAGACATAAATCTACAAAACGTTTCTTCAATACTGAAACCACTTCAAAATATTTCATCAATACAAACATCTCAGCTGTGATCACACAATGCTGCCATTCAAGGCAAATACCTGTACTAGGAGCCATAGCTCAGTTCTCTTGAGAATAAGCTAAATTGTGCAAGCCTTAAAGAAAATTTGCAAACTGAATGCATTAGGAACATGCAACATACATTCTATTCAACAACGCAGGACTTTATTTATCTTTTGTTTCTCCCTATTCAGACACTGGACTCACTTTTTGCCAACATGGAATAGATTCCTTGATATTGAAACCCCTACCCAAAAACGATCAAACTCCCTCAACAAAAGCCTATCATAACATGAACAACCACATGATAGAATAACTCTATAAAAATAAGCTCAATAAATAGAATTATAACTAAACATTTGCTCCTCAAGCCACCATCCATCAATCAAAGACCATAATCCTGCTTTCTCTTGAGGGATTTGATTAATATTTTACAATCTTTTTAGAACCTTGAACTAAAAATGGTTCAGTTTCAATGCCCTGCAAACAACGTAACAACCCACTATCAGTCTTCCAACCAAATTCAGACCAATGGCCTGCATAGCTGCAGACTACTACCTCAGTCACCTCTGCCAAAGAATTCATCTCAGCCATAGACCTCTATCCTCACCATCAGTTCATGATCACTCAAGTACCTCTATAACCTTATGTATCAGGCTGCAAGAATAAGTGTATTATATAAAAAAATGTATCACCACATCCATATTTCTCTTTCAATATAATGCAATGCCTTTAGTTGCCTCTTATCTTCTTATTCTTACTTAATACTCCGTTCTCTATAGCTTCTATACAATTCTAACATGGTATCAGAGATCCAGCCTAACAGCATACGCTCCTGTAAGTAGACCAGCCTAACTCCTCTACAAGCTACAGTCAGCACCGAACCCCTTTTCTTGCCCAAATGGCTGACACGGTCATTCCTCCTCACAAATTCCTCATGGCACACATCAGATCAAGTGAAACAATGCCTCTCTCAAATGACAACTATCCCATTTGGACAGCCCATATACGCAAACTCTTCAAGGAAAAAGGGTTTGAGAAGTTGTACTTGGGTCAGACCACTGACCACCCAAATTTATTCCTGATGGCACTAGGCAATTCATTGTAAACCCAAAATACAACACTTGGCAACAGGTTGATCAAAATATAGCAACCGCCATGGTCTCTACACTCTCAAACATCATCCTCCCATATGTCCTGAATCTTGAGAGCTCCTCTGCAACATGGATATAATCTGAAAAATGGTTGCAGTCCTCCAACATATCAAGAGTATTCAGCTCAATATTGAGCTGCATCACATCTATATCAAGAATCAAACTATGAAAAAATACTTACAAAGGCTAAATCCATCGTCTACAATACCGTGGCTATAGGATAGTCAATCGACAATAAAGGCATCATACTATATATACTTAGCGGATTACCTCCAAGATATCAAAGCTTTCAAGACAGCCACTGTACTAAACTCACACTGATAATTCTCGATGATTTCTACACACTAGTCGCTATT
Organism: Dendrobium nobile; assembly: GCA_022539455.1. Lineage (NCBI taxonomy): Eukaryota > Viridiplantae > Streptophyta > Magnoliopsida > Asparagales > Orchidaceae > Dendrobium > Dendrobium nobile. The sequence goes on from CM039721.1 coordinate 22,019,335, forward strand.
GTGCAGTGAAGAGATCAACACCGTTGTTGAATCTATGAAGGATCTCATGATCAACAACTCCACCCTTGCTTTTCAAGCATTCAGCAACCATGGCACAAGAGGGTCCTAGCCGCGGGAGGAGGGTGTTAAAACTCTTTAAGATAAGTTTGTTCATCATTTGTCAAATATGTGGCAAGAATGGCCATTTGATAGTAGATTGTTGGCACTGTGCAAACCTATAAGATAATCCCCTCTCCAGTAGTCAAAACCAACAAGCACTTATAACTTTGCTCAACAACATCAGAGTGGGTTTTAGACTCTAGCACCTCTTCATCTCAATCCTATGCTAGAAAATTCATAGCAATACTCTTCATACACAAGAATTGACCAAGTTACTGACAAAAATGGTAGCAGTGTAGCCATAACCCACATCGAAAATGGTATTCTCCCTACACCAACCCATAAGCTCCTTCTCTCCCATCTCCTTCATACTCCAAAATTGTCATGCAATCATTTATCCATTCACAAATAAGCAACAAAAAACAATTGCTCTATCACTTTTGATGCAATGATTTTTGCATCCAAACCAGAAAATCAATCAACTTTTTCACGGCAACTGCCATAGAGGTCTCTACTCCATTGCTCATACCATGCCAAGCCCTACAATTATAACACTACTCTCCAAGTCCACCAACAACCATTGGCATAGGCATTTGGGTCACCCTCATTCACAGATTATGTCAACAATTTAAATTAAAAAAAAAAAAAAAAAGCTTGTCATATACCCATAGTTTTCTTTTTCCACAATACTTGTGGAATCACAAAATGTCATACACTGCCATTTACTAAAAGTTCAACCACTTATTAGTCTTTAGAAATGCTATACTCTATAGTGGTGCCAATATATGGCCTGGCCCGCTAACCCAACCCAAAAATTTTGAGTTTGAGTTGACTCGTTTAAAAAACAAAAAGGATTTGAGTCGAGAATTCCAAAACGTTTATTAAACGAGTCAGGATCAGGTTGACCCACTAATCCGATTTTGACCCAAAAATGATCCATTTAATATTTTTTCCCTTAAATTCTTCTATTTGTTGGTATGATCTTCTTATGTTTAAAAATTTATAAAAAATTTGTTAAATCAAAACAAGTTATCGAGTTAGGTTCGAGCCATTCAGGTTGCTAGCAGGTCAGGTTTGGGTCCATCTTTTTTACATGTTTATTAAATGGGACGAGTTTAGGTTGATCGGATTATGATTGGGTCAATTTCAAGTCAGACTGGAATATAATTCATTAACTCATTTTGACACCCATAATACTCTGATGTATGGGGATCATCCCCAGTAGTTTTAATTTATGATTATAAATATCAAGTTTTTTATACTAATGCACTATCTCGTTTTTGTTGGACTACCCGACATTCAAACAATTTGAAACAACTCAAAAATTCATTAATCTTCAATTCATGGTAGAAAATTAATTCAGCAAACACATAAAATATCTTTGCAATGATGGTGGTGATGAATAAACCAATAATTCTCTTCACAATCACCTTCTAACTCATGGCATCATCCACAAATTAAGTTGCCCATACACATCAGAACAAAATGGATCAGCGGAACAAAAACACCACCATTTCTATCCATGCTCTTATTCTTAAAGCTAATCTTCCCCTCAAATTTGGGGTCGACTATCTCTCATTGTAGCCTATCTTATCAACCCTCTAAAAACAAATATATAAACTCCTCTACCAAAAGCCTCCTACCTACTCTCACCTAAAGGTGTCTGGGTGGCTCCTACTTTCATTATCCATAAGCAAACTAGCTCCTCAATCCTTACCCTCCACTTCCCCTACTCATCTGTCCACAAAGCCTACTGATGTTATAATCTCAATTTCAGCAGACATCTCATGAAATGACATATTTGATTAAAATACCTCCTTAATATCCACAAAGAACTACACAACATGTACCCTCTTCATCAAACCAAGTTCCTACTCTCACCCTAACACCTACTCATCCCCTCTACATCATATCCATAGCCCTCTCAAATCATATCCGCTAACTCTAATAACTCAACAGACAACACTTTTCCTTCACTATCTAGTGATTCCACAAAAGCTCTTGACTTTTTCAACCCAACAATCACCACTCAAAATTCTACCTCAACCACTTAACCATTCCAACAACATAGCCATCTTAACCTACCTATACACTATATACAAACTTGCTATAAAACCAAAAAGCTCAAACCAAAAATCTTATTCAACCAAGTTCACCAAATCACTATCTCACCAGACCCTACCTGTTTCACACAAGCCATCAAACTTGTTCATTGGCATTAGTTCCTCCGCTATCACATCACAATGTTCTTGGCTACATGTGGACTTACAAAACAAAATACAATGCTGACAGCACAATAACATGCCACAAAGCACATCCCATCGCACATGGCTTCAAATAACAAAACATATACTACAAATGAGACATTTAGTCCAATTCCTAAAATGCCAACTATTCGCATTCTTTTCACAATTGCCACTCACCAACACTGGTCAGTTCTTCAGTTGAACATCTCGAATGCATTTATCCATGGCAAGCTTGATGACATCATCTATGTAAGACCTCGTTCCTTTACTTTAGCCGCTGGAAAAATGATTTTCCTCCCAGAATCGGCCAGGACGATGTTGAGATCGTCCAGGCCGATCAGTGCATTGAACAGCTGATTTCTGGTGTGTTTTCTGGAAGGATTTCTGCACAGATCGTCCAGGCCGATCGTGAGATCGTCCAGGACGATAGTACTGTAGAAATGATCGGCCAGACAATAGCCCTGGGTGAGATCCAGGACGATCCAGGACGATCAGGATTTGGTCTGATCGTCCCGGGACGATGTGAATATCGGCCTGGCCGATCAGTGTATAGATATAAGAAAATCAGCTCGTTTTGAAGAGAGAGAAAAACATTTTATAAAATCAAAATATCTGAGGAGAGAGAAGGAGCGGAAAAGCAAAGGGAAAAGTTCGATTTCGAGGCCCGCGGAGCGATTTTCGTCGTTCGTTGCTGTTGGATAGTTTGTTTATCTCGCTGTAAGGACTCCGAACCTTACTTCTGTTTTCGAAGATATTGTGTTTTGACCGAGTTGTGATCTGTTTTGTGTTTTCGTAGTCGACTTTTCGACATGATTCTGATTTGACACAACTTTCACCGCACAACTTTTAGTATGTTATAGATATGATTATTGTACACGATTCGACTGTATTCTACGAAGATTTTACCGGTCGGAATTGATTCTACGCGCTTTTAATTGAATATAATAATATCAAGACCTGAATTGATTTGGATTCTATAGATTGATAGTCTTGCATTGATGCCGTGGTTATTCTGTTGTAATTTGGTGAAATTCAGAATTTGTCTTTTTGCAGGCTTTTTGTGTAATTTCGATAGACTACCGTTACTCTGCCCGATTTTCGTATGATTTCTGATTTTCCCGGAATTGATAGATTGAATTGATCTGCCTATGACTATTGATATGATCGTTCTTGATTTCTTTAATATTGCTTATTGCATCGATTATTGTATTGATATTGATTGATTGCTGAAAGACAAGTGGAAACCTAGTTGAACGTTGGTTATAGAAACCAACGTGTATTGAACGAACTACAACAGCACTATTGATATTGAACGAACTACAACAGCACTATTGATATTGAACGAACTACAACAGCACTATTGATATTGAACGAACTACAACAGCACTATTGATATAGATTGACCACTACAACAGCACTATTGATATTGAACGATTGATAACTACAACAGCATCATGACTAGTGTTTGGGCTTGTCGAGTAAGACCAGTGTATGAAATTGCATGTATATGATATAGCATCGTATAGATTTCCTGATTTGTATTGATTTATTGATTTTGGATCGGTTTATTGATATTGATTGGATTTATCGAATTGATTTATCGATTGACTACTGGGCATTGATTCTACTGAACGTTGATAGAACATTGATAGATATAGATACTGCATTGATAGCATGAACATGGATATCGTACTACTGCTTATTTGCTTATAGATTCTATTGCCTATAGATTTTATAGATTCACTGTTGCTACTGTTCTACACCGTATGGATTGTTTTATAGATCGCTCTTCTCGATTGACTTCATTGATTAGATCGTACTGATTTGACCGTATCGTTTTGATTGACGAATATTGATTGATTGAATTGATTTATCGATTTGCCTGCCGCTGCATTGATTGGTTTTATTGACTATTGATTTCTGTATTGCATTGACTCATTGATCATGTTCGATTGATTGATTTGACTTGATTTGATTAACCTGCATATTGTTTTCAGTGTCGTGCTTTGATTTCAGTTGTAGGCTTTGGTGACCTGCTGGGCTTTGTAAGCTCATTATATGTGGTCAATGATTTCAGGTGCAGGGCCTCCAGCTTGACGATCTTTCTGCCGAGTTCCGTAGCTTTTCTTTTGTAGCCTTGGTAGGCTTCCTTTTGTAGCCTGTATAGCTAGTGTAATATTTTCTTTTGACCGTACTTTGACTGTTGTATATTTTGTGAATTATAGTATCCGCTGCAGTTTCTTTTCTGTAATGTAATTATCTCTGGCTCTGGATATATGTATGTATGGATTGATATGAACAGCAAATGAGGAAAATTGATAGAAAGAAAAAAAAAAAAAAAAAAAAAAAAAAAATCAGATGAATCCTTTCGCTACACGGATCTTGGGTTATTACAATTGGTATCAGAGCAAGTGTAGTGAAAAGGATTTGATTATATCCAGAGTTGAAGATTGCATTATTTGATTTGTTTTGTTTTACGTATTTGATTTCCGCGATTTTGATTCGAACGATTTGTATTGATCAGGCCGATGGATCCGAAAGGAAAGAAAGTTGAGTCTACTACTGATCTCCCACTCACATCTGCAAATATGAATAAGTTTGCTAATATGGTCGCTCAGATGGTGAGTGACAAATTAGCAAAACGCTCTGGCCGTAGCAAGAAGAGTGGGGAAAGTAGCAGAGCAAGATTTAATGTTTGTAAATGTTGTGGGAAAAGACATCCGGGACAATGTTATCTGAGGACTGGTCAATGTTTCCGATGTGGTGGATATGGACATAGAGTGACGGAATGCCCAAGTTCTGAAAGACAAGGACCTGTTCCGATGGTTCTGACTGCTCCGACTGTCCCGACTGATCTGATTGGAGATAAGCAAGAGATGGAGGAGGATGCACCAGGGATGCCTGTAAATGTGATTGGTACGAATTTTGTTTATCGTCTGTTTTGTTGTGATTTGCGCGATTTATTGCATGATTGGGTTTGTTTCGTTTTGCTTTTGTTTTGCTCTGTACCCTTAGGGAAATGTCGGGACGACATTTTTCTAAGGTGGGGAGATTGTAAGACCTCGTTCCTTTACTTTAGCCGCTGGAAAAATGATTTTCCTCCCAGAATCGGCCAGGACGATGTTGAGATCGTCCAGGCCGATCAGTGCATTGAACAGCTGATTTCTGGTGTGTTTTCTGGAAGGATTTCTGCACAGATCGTCCAGGCCGATCGTGAGATCGTCCAGGACGATAGTACTGTAGAAATGATCGGCCAGACAATAGCCCTGGGTGAGATCCAGGACGATCCAGGACGATCAGGATTTGGTCTGATCGTCCCGGGACGATGTGAATATCGGCCTGGCCGATCAGTGTATAGATATAAGAAAATCAGCTCGTTTTGAAGAGAGAGAAAAACATTTTATAAAATCAAAATATCTGAGGAGAGAGAAGGAGCGGAAAAGCAAAGGGAAAAGTTCGATTTCGAGGCCCGCGGAGCGATTTTCGTCGTTCGTTGCTGTTGGATAGTTTGTTTATCTCGCTGTAAGGACTCCGAACCTTACTTCTGTTTTCGAAGATATTGTGTTTTGACCGAGTTGTGATCTGTTTTGTGTTTTCGTAGTCGACTTTTCGACATGATTCTGATTTGACACAACTTTCACCGCACAACTTTTAGTATGTTATAGATATGATTATTGTACACGATTCGACTGTATTCTACGAAGATTTTACCGGTCGGAATTGATTCTACGCGCTTTTAATTGAATATAATAATATCAAGACCTGAATTGATTTGGATTCTATAGATTGATAGTCTTGCATTGATGCCGTGGTTATTCTGTTGTAATTTGGTGAAATTCAGAATTTGTCTTTTTGCAGGCTTTTTGTGTAATTTCGATAGACTACCGTTACTCTGCCCGATTTTCGTATGATTTCTGATTTTCCCGGAATTGATAGATTGAATTGATCTGCCTATGACTATTGATATGATCGTTCTTGATTTCTTTAATATTGCTTATTGCATCGATTATTGTATTGATATTGATTGATTGCTGAAAGACAAGTGGAAACCTAGTTGAACGTTGGTTATAGAAACCAACGTGTATTGAACGAACTACAACAGCACTATTGATATTGAACGAACTACAACAGCACTATTGATATTGAACGAACTACAACAGCACTATTGATATTGAACGAACTACAACAGCACTATTGATATAGATTGACCACTACAACAGCACTATTGATATTGAACGATTGATAACTACAACAGCATCATGACTAGTGTTTGGGCTTGTCGAGTAAGACCAGTGTATGAAATTGCATGTATATGATATAGCATCGTATAGATTTCCTGATTTGTATTGATTTATTGATTTTGGATCGGTTTATTGATATTGATTGGATTTATCGAATTGATTTATCGATTGACTACTGGGCATTGATTCTACTGAACGTTGATAGAACATTGATAGATATAGATACTGCATTGATAGCATGAACATGGATATCGTACTACTGCTTATTTGCTTATAGATTCTATTGCCTATAGATTTTATAGATTCACTGTTGCTACTGTTCTACACCGTATGGATTGTTTTATAGATCGCTCTTCTCGATTGACTTCATTGATTAGATCGTACTGATTTGACCGTATCGTTTTGATTGACGAATATTGATTGATTGAATTGATTTATCGATTTGCCTGCCGCTGCATTGATTGGTTTTATTGACTATTGATTTCTGTATTGCATTGACTCATTGATCATGTTCGATTGATTGATTTGACTTGATTTGATTAACCTGCATATTGTTTTCAGTGTCGTGCTTTGATTTCAGTTGTAGGCTTTGGTGACCTGCTGGGCTTTGTAAGCTCATTATATGTGGTCAATGATTTCAGGTGCAGGGCCTCCAGCTTGACGATCTTTCTGCCGAGTTCCGTAGCTTTTCTTTTGTAGCCTTGGTAGGCTTCCTTTTGTAGCCTGTATAGCTAGTGTAATATTTTCTTTTGACCGTACTTTGACTGTTGTATATTTTGTGAATTATAGTATCCGCTGCAGTTTCTTTTCTGTAATGTAATTATCTCTGGCTCTGGATATATGTATGTATGGATTGATATGAACAGCAAATGAGGAAAATTGATAGAAAGAAAAAAAAAAAAAAAAAAAAAAAAAAAATCAGATGAATCCTTTCGCTACACGGATCTTGGGTTATTACAATCTACATATCCCAACCACTAAGATTTGTAGATCCACAATATCCAATAATGCATGTGCCTTCTACAAAAAGTCATATCTGATCTCAAGCAAGCACCTGAGCAATGGTAGTCGGCCTTCTTAAATCACCTTCTTGCTTATGGTTTCAAACTAAACACAGCAGACCCCTCTCTACTCATTTACAATTGCAACAACAAACCCATCCACAATTTAGTTTATGTAGACAAAATCATTATCATTGGCAATGCCAACGATAGCATAAAAGATCGTATTTGAACCTTAAATGGCATCAAAAACACAATCTACCCAACACTATCAATGACCTTACCTACAATTCTATTCAAACTCGGATTTGGCCAGTAACATTGAAGATCAAAAATCCACAATTGGATATTACCCCTTCCTAGGAATGACCCTTAATTCATGGAGTGTCAAGAAACAATCTATGGTGACACAATCCTCCACAAAAGTTAAGTACAAAGCCTTAGCTACATATGTAACCGAAGTTATTTGGGTACAATGATTACCTTAGGAATTTAGCACTTCAATCCATTGTGACAACATGTCTGCCATGGCACCAGCAAACAACCTGGCATTTCATACACGCATCAAACATATCGAGATTGATTATTACTTCGTCTATTACAACATACACTCCAAAGAAATTCATGCGCATCATGTCACCGCCTACAATCAAATTGTAGACATTCTTACTAAGTCCTTACCTGTCCCTCACTACCACGGCCTTCAAAGCAAGCTGGCAATACAATCCACGGAGCATTATCTTGAGGGTAGGTAACAAATCACTATCAATTTTCCAATCAAATTCAGACCGGTGGCCTGCATGGCTGCAGGCACTACCAACCTCAGTCACTACTCTACCAAAAGAATTAATCTCAGATATAGAGCTATAACAGAAACCTCTTTCCTCTCCATCAGTCCACGATCTCTCAACTACTTATATACCCTTATGTATCAGCTTACAAGCATTAGAGTATAATATATCCAAATGTATGACAGCATCCATGTTGCTCTTTCAATGTAATGCAGTGAATTTAGCTGTCTCTTATCCTGTCATTCTTACTCCTCAATACTCTCTTCTCTACAGCTTCTATACGAGTCTTACTCAACTAACTAGTAAAACTGGGCATCAGTTAAATCAGCGCAATAATATTCACAAATTCGTTGGTCTAAGGAAACCAGACTTCACATACAACACGAATGCACTTTTTTGCAAAATTACATCGTTCTTCGTCAATTTTTTCTTGTAAATTTATATTCCTAATATTGATTCACCACGTGAAAAAAAAAATAACAGATTCAATTTCGTCGCCCTAAGCAGATGAAAGCATTAATCTCACAATAGAGAGAAAGGAATGACAGATGAGGGAGGGACCTGCTTCGTGAGTAAAGTCCGGGGAGCAGGGATCGCTAGGTAGGTAGTGGAGACATCGGAAGGAGGAAACAACGTTGAATGATGGGAGGAAGAGAGGAGATCCGATCAGCCACCGAATACCCTGTTCCCTCGGGTAGAGCAGGGTCTTCTTAGAGCACAGAAGTCGCAGGAGTTTCGCGTCACCGCCCATGTAGAAGAGGGTCGGTAGATCGATGAGCGCTCGCCTCACCGAACAGTTTCGCACTTCGAATACGGTCAAGGTGCAAATCTGCAATGGCCGGAAACCGATTTCTGAAATATTTTTATTTTAATAGAAACTGTAAAGGTTCATTTTTGAAAAAAAAAACATATTTGCTAATTTGACATAATCCAAAGTACAATATGTAGATTTAGGCTTCGTTTGGGACTGTTTTTTTATTGCTTTCTAAATGAAGTTTTAGTACAAAAATAAAATATTTTGTACTAAAACTCAGTTTTAGAAAGCAGTAAAAAACCCATCCCAAACAAAGCCTTAAATAAACAGCTATAAAATTTGTTCCCAAGTCTGTTTTGATTATTTAAAGACAAAATTTATATTTAAAATTTTATTATTTTATCGAATATAGTTAAATTTTTATATATTTTTTTTAAAACATCTTTTATGTTTAATAGAAAAATAATTTTAATTTTACATTCAAAATAAGTAAAATAAAATATCTATTTTTAAAATATGATTTTTGTCTTCTAATGAGATTAGCTAAAAAATTAATTTTATAAATAAATTCCTATGTAGTTGTTTGGTTGTAAATATTTAACATTTATGATATTTAAAATACATTGAAAATTCAGTACAGCTTATTTGGAATTCATAATTGTTGCGGGCTAGAGTATTCGCGGCAGTAAAATACAAAAAACTTCACGTCTTAGCGTTGCACGAGTATCCAGCACACAAATAGAGGAAAAAGAAACACCATAATTTTTATGTGGAAAACACTAAAAGGGAAAAATCATGGGGCCACACTTAGTTGAAATGATTCCAGTAATGTTTGAATATATTACAAGTAACTGGTTTCTCTTTGAAATTGAGGACGATCAGATTATACAAGTCAACTGTTGATTTAAAAACTAGTGACAACTGGAGATCAAACGAAAGTCCAGTGATATTCGACGATCGGGCTAAAATCCTACATCGATTGGCGGCAGAGAGGAAGTCTAATGTTAGTCCTACGACAGACAGAATTCCAGTGATGGGAGGAAGTACTATGACGAGCGGAAGCCCGACGATGGATAGAAGTATGGTGTCAGGCAGAAGTCCGGCGATGGACAGAAATCTGGCATCAAGGAAAAGTCTGTTAGAAGTTTGGTGATGGGCGGTGGTCCAGCAGAGTCTGACGACGGGCAAAATCAAACAATGGGTAGAAGCAGGCGATGGGAGGAAGTCCGACGTTGGGGAGAAGTCTAACAGAAGTTCGATGACTACCGGTGATCTGGCGAAAGTCTAACGACAGGAAGAAATCCAACAATGGGTGGAAGTAAGGTGACTGGCGAAACTCCAACAATGGACAGAAGTCTAACATCGGGCAGAAGTCCAACGAAAGTACGGCGATGGGTAGTGGTCCGACGAAAGTTCGGCAGTGGCCAATGGTCTGGAAAAAGTTAATGTAATGAGTAGCTTGGTGGCAAGATAGATCTGAGATTCTCTTCCTTCTTCCTCTCCTTCTCCCTAATTTTTTCCTCCCCATTTTTTTGAAGAATGGGGGTTTATTTATAGTTTTTGTGGAGTGGAATTACCAGTAAATAGTGAGAAGATCTAAGGTAGGTTGGGAGTGTTTCAAATGAATGGCTGATATTGATTTTCTTGATCATTGACTATTTATCGATGATTTGAGTGCCTTAATAATGTTAGAATTCAATGATAATGGGCTCGTTGGATTTGTCTCGTCGAGCTGCTCGATTCAAATATAAGCATGACATGTTTGAAAATCATTTGACCATCCAATTTATAGTTTGAACTTTCCAAATGTGCTTCGGGTCTTCAATTTTTGCTCATTTGGGCTTGGATTAAGTCGAATTTGGTGTCATTGGATTTATCTTTTCGAGAAATTCAATTTGATTATAAGTTTGCTGAAATCTGAGATCGAGTTTTCCCCAATTTAATTTTGGAAATTTCTAGCTTGATTTTGCCTCGATATTCATGCTTGATCAAGATAATTTTTTAATGATATATCAGTTGCCCTTTATTTTGGATGCCAAAGCTTGTCGAGTCCAAAAGTACATGTTGAAGCATTTCAATTTGTTTTAATCATAAAACCATAATTTTCATGTGATTACGAGGAACGACTACTTCCTGGATGTTAATGTGAACCTCCCCTCTAGGCCAAGAACCAAGTAAACTACCCTTAATTATAAATAGAGCGTGTCCTGAAGTTGGCGCGTCGATTGAGGTGAAAAATGTTGAGAAATTACATTTCAAAACTTTTTAAAATACTCAAAATTTACTGTAGAGGCTCCAATGGCTTTTGAAAGTGTCAAAATAGAGTCTATAACATAAAAAAAATGGCTTTAGAGACCCTGAAAATGTATGAATCAAACTTTCCACGCCAAAAATTAGGTCCAGACTAGAATTGGTTGTTGAACAGGCCCACTAGCCTGCTGGTCCAACTGGCCCGCTGACCCGCCTGGCCCATGTATGAGGCCTACCTGGGCCATGTTTGTGGCACGCCTAGGTCTTGACCTCTAGCCCGCTCAATCATACCCAACTTCATGAACGTTGACGAAGTTATGGGCCAATATTTCCTAAATATGGAAGTAGTGGGCCAATGGTAAAGGAATTTTTGAAGGTGGAGCCTTGGGCCAATGGTGGAGGAAGTGGAGATATTTCCTAAAAAAGATTATCCTACTTTTGATTTAAAATCTTTTTCATCTTTTAAATTGGGCTTTGAAACTAAATTTTTTATCTCCTTACATTTTATTTATCGCATAGGGTTCTTTTGCAAGTTGTTGAATCTAACTCATAATTTTCTTAATCAAGAATTCGCTTTATCAATAGAATGGGTTTACTTTTACTTTTTAAGATTTCAGAAAGGTAGCATATTAAAAAAATTGGTCAATGAAACCAAAAATAAAAGATGCGCAATGACGCCAAATTGAAAAATATACACAAAAGTGTATCAAAAATTAAAAGATGCGCAAAGAGCGCCATTCAAATTGACAAGAGGCATAAAATGAGCCCACAAAATTTAATGTTTACCATTCTTGTACTTCTTAAAAGCTTAAGAAAACCATTGATACTTTTGATACTTGAGTTTGAAAATCTTGATTCCCGATTCAACAATTCATGCATTAATCTTCTATAAGATATATTTTATGAAAGGAGTTTTGAAAAATTTCTGTTTCTTTCTCTAATTTGTCTTATGATTTAGATATTGAATTAAAAAGTTTTTTAGCCTTTTTAAAGAACTTGAGTTTGGATTATCAAATTCTGAATTTCTAACCTTTTCTGGACTATGCGTTGTCAATCCAATTCTACTAAGTTTTTGATTAAAACCAAGAGGTAACTTTCTCATTTTAAGAATATTTATTTTTTCACTAGATCAGGGAACATTTTTATCTCTTGTTTATTTTATTTTTTCTTTGTGCCTCCTCTCTTTTTGATAATGTCAAAGGGGGAGAATGTATTGTTGAATTTGTATATTTTTTTTGTATCCTTTTTCTTTTTCAAAAAATTAAAAACAAAAATTTGATCTCCCCTATTTTTAAAAGGGGTTATCCTAGTGAGGGGGAGATTAGGAGAAAATATTACTTTTTTAAAAATTCAAATTGAATTGTTTGCCATCATCAAAAAGGGGGAGATTATTGTGGATCAATGGTTTATGATTTTGATGATAGCAAACATTTTTATTTCTCTACGACTACCTTATGTACTGACATTTTAGGTTCACACGATCGGACTGCAATTTGGAACCAGCTCAAGATTGGGTAGATTAGGTCTGAGTCAGTTTATACCATTTTTCCTTTCTTGAGTCTATTGTATTTATTGTGGCTCCTGATGCTTTGTAACGTATAAGAGTTTCTGGCTGTTCCCTAGAGTTTACTGTTTTTGGTAACATCGTCCTGGATGATATTTATATCAGTCGGGATGATCTGTTCAAAAGCAGAAACCCTAATTAGGGCATCCTCATTAAAACAGCCGTCATTATGCAAAACACATCGTCCTAGATGATTTTGTATCGGCCAGGACGATATGCTAAATTCAGAAAGTTTCTGCCACCAGATCTACTTAGGAAATTCTTATTTTTGGATATCGGCCTGGTGGATCTCCTTGGACTATAAAATATCGGCCAGGACGATCCAGGACAATTTTTCCAAAATTTCTCTGGCACTTTTGGAAAGCATTTAATGGTGATTTTGTCCGGGCCGATCGCAAGATCGTCCGAGCCGATTAGACATCGGCCAGCTTCATTTCAGGGCGATATTCAGGACAATTTTCCTCATATTTGAACTAATCGGCCAGGACGATAATGTCGGCAACTTGCATTAATGAGCTTATTTTGAGCCCTTCTATTTAAGCTATGACAAGGCATTTTGTATGGGTCTTTGGCAGCCATTGTAGCTTCGTTCTTTTGGGGAAAACTTGAAGAGAGAGCTTGAAAGGGAGTGAGGAAAGGGTGGAGTTTGAGAGAGGGAGAAGATCCTGTGAGGGGGGACTCAAGGGAGTGTGGAGGGGGTTCCACACGATTGCTCCGGCAAGCTCGCACCTGAATACCGTTAGATTCAATGCTTGTCTCGAGGGAAGTTTACCAAAGAAGAAGATCTCTTTGGTGTCAAAGGACCCGGCGACTCCGCCGCACCAGGGAAGGTGGAAGTGATTTTGTAAGGGCTTCTCTGCCTAGCTGTGGGGGCTAAAGGAGAGACACTTAGTTTAGTGCAATACTTGGAGGGTGCCTCCAAGGAGTGGATGTAGGTCAAGAGTTGACCGAACCACTATAAACCCTTGTGTTCTTATTTTGACTGCTTCTGCACGTTATTTCTTTGTAGTGATTTGGTTTGTGTTTGTGCTTTGTCTAAAGATTTTTTTTAAAATACCAATTCACCCCCCCCCTCTTGGTTAGCCTTGGGCCAGTTCATAAGAGCTTAACATCCCTAACGAACTTTCTAGTGCCATCAGAGCACTTTCATAAATCCCCCCCTAGGGTATGAAAATTTTGCGCCTCCTACCTTATCTCTTCTCTTCCTTTCATTTCTTACAATAGAGGCCTTCCCCTAACTCTATACAGGAGCTATCCCCTGTCTAGTTCTAGGGCCCCTCTCTATATAGAAGGAATTCCTTCTTCCTTCCACCCCCCACCCTTTCAAACTTCTTCTTATACAGGAGGCTTTCTCCTATTTTAGATAAGTTGCATCCCTTATCTAACTACAAGATCCCTCCCTATAGAGAAGTCATGATGAGTGATCATCCCTCTCTGAGATATCCAATGACCAAGGGAGATCCACACTCTATTGTGCAGAATGATGGTGAGAGGAGGTCCTGCAAAACTACTAAGGCTGATGATGTGGTGCCCACCGTTATCGATGATTCCCTAATTATTTTTCACAAGAAGTTATATTTCCCTAACGATCTTGTGATGATGGCTCCTAAAAAATATAATCGGGTGTACCTTCCTCCTCGAGGATACCTGACAATCTACAAGATCAATTTGTAAGTGAGGCTATGATTTCCATCCCTTTGGAGTTAATCGATATTTCAGTAATGTGTGGAGTAAGTCTATCTCATTTTTCATATTGAGTCATGTCGGTCACAGTGTGATTAATCTCTTTCTTTAAAGATAGTGGGGCAGTTCTGACACTAGAATATCTTTCTTGGATGGGCCGATTTACCTATGATACGTAAGGACGCATCATATTTAGATCCTAATGATTAGACATCCATACCCTATATCTATCAAAGAGTTGGGTTAGCATATTTTTCTTTGTGAAAAATGACTATGGTCTTATAGAGAAATGAGTGAAATGAATGATTTGTATGTTCCTTTACATGTTGAAGCTGAAGATATAAAGAAGATGCTCAATTTTCCTGATGTTGAACATCTTCTAATGAGGTTTGCTACCTAAATAAATGTCAAAGTTCATATTCAAGGGTAGTTTATTGTGGGGAGATCAACAAAATTCTGGCACCAACGCTAGAACTCCTAGAAGCTCTATCGACATATAATGTCTAGCACGGGGAGGAAGGAGAAGCAGACAGTAGTTCATCAGAGAAGGGAATGATGTATTATACTATAAAATCTACCAGTATGTGAGACTTAATATCAAGCCTAAGCAAGTAATGGTTGCCAAATTCTTCTAGCTCCACCTACCACTTGATTAATCTACCAAATGCCTCTAGTTTTTGAATGATATTTATCAATGGTAGATTTGTATAAACCCTAATTATATGGGATTGAAAGTATGGGTGTAGCTTTCTGGCTGAGTAGACTAATGCCAATATTATTTTATCCGCTAATGGATAATATCCTTTTATTTCGGATAAAATTTTACTAGCATAATAGATAGTACATTGTGCAACATTCTCTTCTCGGACCAAGACGGAAGTGATAGCATAGGTAAAAACAACCAGATAGAGGTATAATTTTTCTCCTTGTGTTGATTTAAAAAGTAGTGGTGGATATGCCAAATACTTTTGTAGCTATTCGAAGGCTTCTTGATATTCATTAATCCATTGGAATCCTGAACTATAAGAACCTCTGAGTATCTTGAATAAGGATAGATATTTGTCTCATGATCAGGCTAATAAATGAGATAGCATTACAATCCTTCCGACCAATCTCTGAACTTCCTTGATATTCCTCAGGGGCACCATATCCCTTAGTTACTTAATTGCTCAAGATTAGTCTCAATCCCTTGGTGGGTTACTATGAACCCTAAGAACTTTCATGAAGTGACTCCAAAAGCACACTTCGTAGGGTTGAGTCGTATGTTGTAGCATCATAACAGGTGGAAGCACTGTTCTAAGTCAAATATATGTTGTAATTTTTCAAGGCTTTTTAATAACATGTCATCGATATATACTTTTATAATGAGCCCAATAAGGTCTTTGAAAATATTATTCATGGGACGGTGATTTATGGCTCCAGCATTTTTTAGCCAGAATGGCATAACCACATAATAGTATAACCCCTTATCTATCCAAAAAGTAATTGCCTCCTCATCTATAGGATCTCTCTTTATTTAATTGTAACCATAATAGGCATCTATAAAGCTTAGCATTTGATGTTCGGAGGTGGTATCAAGTAATTGGTCAATACAAGGAAGCAAAAAATTATCCATAAATTAGACTTTATTGAGGTATGTATAATCCACGCATAATCTCCAAGATCAACTAGCTTTTTATACCATAACGACATTTGCTAACTAGGTGGGATAGTGCACTTCCGATATAAATCCAACCTCTAAAAGTTTATCAAATTCCTGCTCAATTGATTATTGGTGATCTGGTGCTAAATTTCATTTCTTCTTGATAACTGGCTTGCATGTTGGGTTTACTTTGAGGGAACACATGATTACTGCATAGTCGATTCCAGGCATGTATGATGGACTCCAAGCAAAAATATATTGATTTCTATATAGAAACTTTACATACTTTTTCTTTTCTTCTTTTAAGAGTAACGATCTAATCTACACCGTTCTTGAAGGGTACTCATATGATAAAGAGATATAAGCAAGGTCCTCGATAGGGTAAGCCTTTTGAGGAATGTCCTCATTCTAGAGATCAAAATCCTTGATGCGTAGGATAATTGATGGGCATGGTTGAGTTTGCCTAAGATAGAATGATTACACTACTTATTGATTTTCACATACTATGTCAACCCCTGTTAGGGTAAGAAATTTCAATTTAAGGTGCGGGATGGAGGTAATAATCCAAAAGGTCAACTGGAGTAGCCTTTAAAAAATAGCATTATAATTTGATTCTGACTTTATTACAATGAACTAGATAGAATGCGTAGTCTGTCAGGGAAATTCTCCAAGTACCACTAAGAGACTGATTGTTCCTTCCACCAGTACAGGTCAATCATCAAACATATACAGTGAACCTGCGGTGGGCTAGAGTTTCACTCTTGCTAGGCCCGTGTTAAGAAAAATGGAGTAATATAGGATATCCACCGAGCTCCCAGTGTCAACTAAGGTCCTTTTGATGTTATAACACAGGTCGCCAATCCCCACAATAATCATGAGTGGGTCTTGATGATGGGTCTTTATTATCTCTAAATTAGAATCATTGAAAGTAATGTAGTGATTGGTACAAGACTTCTTTGGTGTTGGCTCCTTTCTTATTACAATTAAGAGTTGATTAGATAATGATGGACCCTTAGCAATGGTTTTAATTTAGCTAATCATTTAACAGTTATTCAACGGTTGCCTTTATTATTGATTTTACCCCCAATAAGACCAACCTCATCTCGAGCAGGTGGGTTTTGGATAAACTTTCGGATATATATTTATCGAATTAGTCTCTCAATTTAATCCTTGAGTTATTTATATCATTCAGTAGTGTATCCACAATTATAGTATAAGTGATAGTATTGCTCTTAATTTTTTTATGTTTGGCTTCAAAGGATTTTGCCACTTCACATTCTCTTGATATCGGATGACAATCAATACATTTGCCTGAGATACTTTAAGTGGATTATACTCCTTTTCGTGATGAGGCTCTCATCGCGGCTGTGAGGGACGAGGGGGTCAAGTTGTAGTTTACTTATTTTTTTACTATGAGGATGGATTATTCATCCATGATGCACTTTTATGCTTTTCATTTGTTTGCTCAAATTGCTTTATATGAGCATTAATGACTTCATCTGCAGAGAGTTGTGCCACCATGTGATATATCAGATCAGCGTATGAATGAACCGTATCTTACATGAGTATTAAGTAAACGAGGTTGGAATGAAGCCCTTCAAGGAAAACTCTAAGTAATTCAGGATCCATCCCTGGAATTTATCGAGCCTCAGTAGAAAATATTTAAAAGTATTCTTTGAGGGACTCACTTTTATGTTGGCGAATTCTTGAGAGGTGGAAAGAATCTTTAACCATTCTTTGATTTGCAATAAATTATTCGATGAATACTTTGGTCAATTTGATGAATATGTGAATGGTTCATGCTAGAAGAAAATAGAACCATGTTTGAGCTTACCCTTTGAGGGTAGCCGGGAAAATTTTGATAAAGGAGCCTGTTTGAGGCTTGTTGGATATGAATAATGGTTTGGTAGTGATCAATATGCTCATAGGGGTCAAGTGGAAATCCTATGTCAATTGGCGGCTGGGCGGAAGTCTAACTTTAGTCCTATAACGGACATAAGTCTAGTGATGGGAGGAAGTATGGAGATGGGTGAAATCCTGATGATGGATGGAAGTTCAATGTAGATTAGAAGTAAGATGATGGGCAAAAGGTCAGCAATGGAAAAAATTCTGTTATCAAGGAGAAGTCCAACAAAAGTCTGGTGATAATTAAGGGGTGGCCCGGCGGAAGTCTGACGATGAGCAAAAATTTGATAATGGGTGGAACTTTAACAACGGGAGGAAGTCCAATGATGGACAGAAGTCTGGCATCAGGTAGAAGTCAAACATATGTCTGGTAATGTGTGGTGTTATGGCGGAAGTTCATCGGCGGTCGGTGGTTCAGCAAAAGTCTAGGTGATGGTCAAGGATGAATTTGGTGGCAAGAGAGATCTCACATTTTTCTTCCTTCTTCCTCTCCTTCTCCCTTTTATTTTCTCTCCCCTTTTTGTGAAGAATGAGTTGGGGTCTATTTATAGTGCTTGTGGAGTGGCATGAGTAGTAAATAATGAGAAGATCAAGGATAGGTTGGGAGTGTTTCAGATGAATGGTTTATATTGATTCTCTTGAAGATGGACAATTTATCGAGGATTTTAGTACTTTAATGATGTTAGAATTCAACGATCTTGGGCTTGTTGGATTCGTCTCATCTTTCTGCTCGATTTCATTATAAGAATGTCATGTTTGAAAATCGTTTGGTCATCTAATTTGTAGTTTAAACTTTCCAAATGTGCTTTGGGTCTTCATTTTGTACTCATTTGGGCTCAAATTGAGTCGAATTTGGTGTCATTGGATTAGTCTTTATGAGTCATTCACTTTGACTATAAGTTTTCTAAAATCCGAGTTTAGATGTTCCCAGATTTAATTTTGGATGTTTCTAACTTGATTTTGCCTCGAGATTCATACCCGACCAATATAAATATTTT
Source organism: Dendrobium nobile (assembly GCA_022539455.1). Taxonomy (NCBI): domain Eukaryota; kingdom Viridiplantae; phylum Streptophyta; class Magnoliopsida; order Asparagales; family Orchidaceae; genus Dendrobium; species Dendrobium nobile. The sequence goes on from CM039721.1 coordinate 22,038,509, forward strand.
TATGATATATCCAGAATATCCTTTTTTTAGAAAAATTGTATTTTTAATATCTTATAATAAAAATAATAATAATTAGAAATATACTCATTATTTATTTTTGTGCTGATATATATGAATATTCTTTGAACCAAAATAATTCAATAAGAAATAACTATAGATTGTTTTTTCAAGTCAAAATATATACATTTGGTTCAAAGATGTTTTGATCATTGATCAATTATAGTTTGAAGTTAGATGGAATGTGGTTAGAAGATAGTTTGATTATAGTATAAAGATAGTGTAATTATTATTCAATCATAGATCAAAGAGGGTTAGAAGAAGTTTTGATTAGGCTACAAAGGTTACTCGACCATAGTTCAAATATATTCGACTATATTTTGATTTTGATTCTCAAATTATACAAATAGTGTTCAAATATGGATTGATTATGATTTGAAATTTATTTTGTTGTGTTTATCATCGCTTAAATTTTATTTGATCATTGCTTAATTATAAATTATACCCCAAGATAATGCAATAAAGAGTGCAATTAGAATAAGTATGATACAACACAGAACAATTTTTGTAGCAAACATATTAGTCATAATGTATAAAGCATATGTTTTTATAAATCTTAAAATTCACTTATTTTTTCCATTTCTAGATAATTTCCACCATTGGATCTACTGACCTAGAGAAAGGAGAGGATTTTTTAGAGAAGGAAAGTCCATTTTTGAGGTCTCTAGGCTATTTTTTTTTCCATTAGGCTAGTTATGAAGGTTATTCGAATTGAGGTAAGTTATATTTACCCTCTCTTTATTTTTAATAATACAAGATTTTATGAGATTTTTGGGCTTTTAATGACACAAAAATGATGATATTCTAATATGTAGGAAACATTCATTATGTAACTTTTGGTATGTTATTATTCTTATTATTCCACACATTTTGATATATTTCCTTAGAATTTTTACTATATATTTTTGATTGTAAGGACTTTTGAGCATTTTGATGGATGCCAAATCAGGAGAAAATTTGTTATAGAAGGATAAAAGACTAAAAATACTATTGTGAATGTTATTTGTGAATAATTTTATAATCGATAACTATTAAAGTGTGTATAAATTTAACCTAAATATGTTATTATTATATTATAAATTTGCAATTTTGAATTTTTTTATATTGTACTTAATTCTTTTTATATCAATTGAAAGTATGATATTTTTATGTTTGTGTGATTGAATCTATGTGTAGGAAATGCTAGCAATTGTTATTGATATTATGTGCATCCAAGTGGAGATATAAGGGGTTGAATTCTACATGAAGAAAAAGGTGTTATACACTGGTAGTCATAAAAAGGCCCTAATTTTGTAACATACACAAGGAATAATATGGGTATGTTATAATGTGTTATATATGTTATATTATTTGTGTGACATTGGCTTGTATAAGGGCCTAAGGGACTGATTCAATCGGATGTGATTGGAGACTAAGGCTTCATTTGGGGCAACATTCTTATGACTAGATGTTTCTGAATGAATAATCTATCTTTTTCTTACATAATTTTAGAGTAATTTATTTATATATTAATTTTATTTATTATTAAGAATTTAGGTAGTTCCCATTTAGTTTATATAGTCATGTTTCCTCATACCTACTTTTTCTATATGTTTTAATTTCAGGCCAAAGAAAAGGAAAGGGGCAAGTTGAGTATATAGAGGTTGTAGATTTTTGGTGTTTAGTATATTTTCTATAAGTAGATTTTTTGTAATCATGGTGTGTACTTGATGTTGATGTATTGTAATTTTATGCCACGATTATTATTTCTATGGAAACTTTATATGTATATAATTTTAAGATGAATAAAAATATTCCTAAGTTATTTTTGGTATTATTAATGAGTTGTTTAGTGCCTCTGTGTTCTAATAATAAATGAAATGAAAGGAAATTCCTTTCAATTTTGACTTTAGAATTTAACTATTGGAATATGAAATGGTATAATTTGATATGTATACGGATTATGTCGGATTGGGTTGTGGAAATTAATCTTTGGTATTAGTTTAATAATTTTAGAGGAATTAATTATAATATAGCCATATGATTAATTTGTAGAATTGTAATAGACTTTAGGTAGTTTAAGATGCTAATGTCATTTCTATTTTCATCTGCATGTGATCCTTCTAAAGTGTAAATTCTATGATTTAATCTAATGAATCCCCAAGAGCCATAAATGATTGATGGATAGAGTTTCAGCTAAACTTTACCAATCTTGAGTACAATAGGGCTATGACTTGTAGTTATATATTAAAGTTTGTTCAATTAGTGGCTTAGTTAATGGGCGTGGCTCTAAGGAGGATGTTTACTATTGTGACTAAGGAGATAGACAAGCATCTAGAAATATTTGAGACTAAAGCCTCCTAAATTTGAAGGGGTTATAAAATCTTGAGTAATAGAGGAATTACTATTGAGGTTGTAGAAGACCATCAATGGGATGCAATATTTAAAGGATTGTAAGGTGCCTTTGGTAGTATTTCTATTAGACGAGGAAGTAAAGCGCTAGTGGTTGGGCTAGCAAAGAAAAACTTTAAGGGAGGTTAAATGTTCTAATTACCTGGGAGGAGTTTAGTAATACATTGAGGGAGTGGTTTGTGTCCCCCTTATGTTAGAAAGTAAATGTAGAGTCTTTTTAGAGACTATTACATGGAAGTAATTGAAAGTTCGTTAGGGATGTTAAGCCCTTATGAATTAGCCCAATCTAACCAAGAGGGGGGGGGGGGGGGGGGGGGTTGGGTTAATTGGTATTTTAAAAAATCTTTCAATCAAAAACAAAATCTCAACCAAACCAAAATTCACTACAAAGAAATTTAATGTGTGGAAATTAAATGCGGAAAAAATAGTAGAAAAGAAACACATAAATTTATAGTGGTTCGATCAACTCGACCTACGTCCACCCCCTGAAGGCGTCCTCCGAGTATTGCACTAAACTCAATGATTCTTCTTTTGCTCCCACAGTAAGGAAGAGAAGCCTATACAAAATCTTCTTTCCACCAACACTAGTGAGGTAGAGAACCTAACTCCTTTTCCTTCCTCCTAAAGTAGGCAGAGAACCTTGATCGATTGCTGAAGTGGACCTCTCTCGAACTTCCAAGAACAAGGGATGACGATAAAAAAAGATGACTTGGATCCTTTCTTGGAGCAACCTTTGTGAATCCCCTCACAAACTCCCCCTCACAAGATCCTCTCTCTCTCCCTTTCTCTCCCTCTCCTCTAGGCTCTCTCAAGTCAAGACAGCAGCAAAAAATGATTTCTTGGGTAAAATAACAGCTCTTAAATAGAAGAGTTTTGGAATAGCTCTTAATTTATACAAACTGACTTTATCGTCCATGATGATATAAATATCGTCTTGGACAATCAGTGTAAATTTTGCTTAATCAGCCCGGACAGTTTGGGACGATCAGAAGATTTTTGTTCATATCTACCAAGCCGATAGAATATCGTCCTGTACGATCAGTACAAATCCTTGAATATTATCCAGGCAATTGCACTAAATAGATGTCTAAATGATGAAAAAAAAACTTGATCGTCCTGGCCGATCTCACGATCGTCCTGGACAATTAATTCAAATCCATGAAAATCTTCCAAACCCTCGCCTTGAAGGCAACTAGTCGATGTAGATCGTCCAGGAACAACTAAGGTTTTTTGAACTGATCATCCAAGCTGATCCTGTGATCGTCCAGGATGATTTAATTGAGCAATCAAAACCTTAATTGCTTTCCTTTATAACTAGATTAATTTAGGCATAATTGTGTTTCATCATCAGGATGATGTCCAAAATTAAATAATACCTAAACAGATCTTGCGGTTGATTCTTTCTTATTTGAGCCTATCATCCTGGCCAATACAAATATCGTCTAGGATGATGTGCTTAATGATAGCTACCTTAACCAGGATGCCCTAATTGGGATTTCTATTTTTTAACATATCATCCAGGATGATTTGTGGATCGTCCCAGATGATGTGACCAAAAATAGAAAACTCTAAAAACAGACAGAAATTTTTCCCCAAGTGTGTGTGTGCAAGGTTACTTAGCATCAGGAACTACATCATTAACAATAGACTCAAGAAAAGGAAAAAGTTTACAAATTGACTCAAACTTAGTCTATCCAATCTTGAGCTGGTTTAAATTACAGTCTTGTGGACCTGAAATATTAGTAGGCAAGACAGTTGCAGAGAAACAAAAGTGTTTGTTATCATCAAAATTATACTCCCTGAAAGCAGATTTGTAACAGTAATACTGTAACATAACATGAGGCAAAATTAATTATATTAGCAAGGTATGCTTCCCATCTTGTTAGTACTTTTGAGAAGAAATACTATAGATTTTTTAAGGGACTTAAAGATAGTCTGAGGTAACCTTTAGTTTAATTCTGAATCTCTTATTTATTATGAGTTGGTTTGAGAGGGCATGACTGGAAGAGAATGATCAGATAGCAACCCAATAATATTGGATTTCCAACAAAAAGAGGTTTGATAGAGAGGCTTTTAGGAGTGGCTTTAGTGGGAACAAGAGTAGGTTTGAGTTAGGAGATACCAAGAGGGGCCAATTTGTATTTATTAGTGGTAGTTCAATAGATTTCATGAGTTATATTAGTAGTGTACCTGCATGTTTAACTTGTGGAAGATTACATTTTGATGTTTACTTATATTCTTTTAAAAATTTATTATAGAAGGACAAAAGATATTATTTGAAAAGTTATCAATGAATAGTTTTATGAATGGTAAATATTCAAGTGTATATGTAAATTTACCTTAAAATTTTGATTGTTCAGTTATAAATATGCAATTCTATCTAATTTTGTAATGTGTTAATTATATGTATATCTTCTAAAGAATGTGATATTTTTATGTTTGTATGATTGAATATATGTGTAAGAAATGTTGACGATTATTATTGATGCTAAGTGCATCCAAGTAGAGATATAAGAGCATGTTACTACTGTGCTATAACAGGGATTCATAAAGGCCTAATTTTGTATTTATTATGTTATTTATCAAAATGTTGAGGGCCTGAAGAAAACCATTAGTTTTCTTAAGATTTTTTTTTGACCTAGAATAGTTAGAAAATTATTTCATGAGTCATTATCAGTTTAAATCATAAACTGTCTTTACAGTAACGTCTATATTATTGTATTTTAATTTCACTAATTTTTTTATAATTTTTGTACTTATATGAAATTCCTTAAGAAATTGGCCCTTTTTAGTATAAGTTTGAATTTGGGACCGATAAGCGTTTGTTTTGCAAACCAATTTCACTAAAATGTTTATAAATGCTTAGTTAATTTCTAAATACTTTTATGTAAGTTTTGTATTCCTAATTTGAAGATATAAAATGATTTATATGAATTTTTAGCTAAAAATAAATAAATAAAATTATTACCTAAATATCTTTAAATATTTTATTTTAAAATAGTATTCCACTTAAAAAACTTAAAAAAATCATTTCCCTATTAATCTTCAGCTAACATAGAAGGGAAAGGAGGAATTGATGGAAAAAGAGAGGAGCGAGAAAATTGAAATCCAATTTTGGGCGAATTCGAGCTATTTTTGTTTATCGGCCTAGTTATAAAACTTGTTTGTCTCGAGGTAGGCCATTCTACGCCCATCTCAATTTTTAAAAACATGAAATTTTTATCTAATTTTTTGAATAAATTTTTATTTCTGTTAGCGAAAAATGTAGATAACTTTATATTGGTAAAGCTTTCATTACATAACTTTTTATATGTTATAAATATTGAGATTACAAACAATTAAAGTATTTTTTAAAAATTTAATAATGGTGATTTAAAATTTGTGAGGTTTTTATTAAATAAAAAATTATATGGATATTAAAAAATGGTGATGTAGTTTGATAAAAACCTTAAATCATTATTTACATAATCCCTGGTAAAATGAGTATTTTCTAAAAATTATATTTTGCCTAGTCGAGTTTTTTGTTGCCAACCGTTTGAAAACACTGTACAATTTTGACACATGCAAAATTATGCTTTAAATGCTATAATATTTTAAAAAGTTTACATATGTGATTAAATAATATCTACTAGGGGTCATAAGGGATTAGAATCTTTTGAGATTCTATTTATGTCATAGAAAATTCTGGTGCCTATAAGTCATGTCATGATAGTTGTAAGCTATGTTCTGGTGCATACAAGCATGTTCTTGTGCTATAAACACAATATTAAGTCATAAGAGGACAAAATATTTTGAGATACTATATAAGTCTAGGGAATGTATATGAACTATTCTATGATATGAATTGCAATTTATTCATATACTCAATATTATTTTTTTATAATTGGATAACTACTATGCTCGTATTTTGTTTATCAATACAATAATTTATTAGATTATATTTAACTAATTTTAAATATTTAGTAAAAAATTCCATAAAAAAATTAAAAATTTAGATCAGTTTGTGTAGCCTGCTAAGCTATTACAGCTCATTATGGTATTGCTTTAAGTTTTGAGGCTCTAGAAAAGCAAAATATCTTGTGGATTAGTAGTTCATGACAAGATTTAAGTTTATAGATATTTACCTATTTTAATTTTTATATAATCATGGCTAGTTTATTGTTCAGTTATGTAGCTTCTACATGTAGCTATGTACTATAGTGTAGATACATTTTAATAAAATGTCAAAATCTTATGGATGAGTTTAGTTTTAGTATTTGAATATTTTAGTAGTTTTGTAGTCTATAATTTATTTAAAATAAATATTAAAATAGAATCTAAAACATTCTAAAACTAGATATTAGGATTTGCTTTTTCACTGCTCAACACGATAGGACATGTCTTAATCAGGTTAGGCTACGATAAGATTTAATGGCATAAAGCAATAGTTTTGGAATCAAATTAAAAAAAGAGCTATATGAATTGATAGGTAAGTCTAGTGGGGTAGTTTTTAGTCTATATGAGTATTCACTATTATTTATTTCATGTGCATATATATTTAGTTATATAATCCATGTGAGTATGGATATGCCAGACCAAGACATGATAGATAGATAAAGCTCAAGTTAGTAAGCTCTTATACATAATACTACTCCGATAGTTGGTTCAATATAGTTTTATAGTTTACTACTTTGATAGCCTAGATAATAGGCAAGGGATAGAGTAGGGTTCCTATTATGATATCTGATGAGGTAGGTAAGCATCTACAAATATTTCTAAGATTGAAGCCTCAGAGGTTTAAGGGTACTGTTGAGCACAGGGAAGCAAAGGATTGATTGAGGAGGCTAGAAATGATATTTGATAGTAGGTAGTGTCCTTCTAAGAGGAAGGTATTATTAGCAGTATTTTTATTCGATGGTGTGATAGAGCACTATTGGATAGGACAACAGGAGAAAAATCTTTGAATGAGACTGAATTCTCTAATTACCTAGGAATAGTTCTCTGATGTATTTTGAGCTTAATTTTTATCACCTTATTTACAAAGTTTTGAGCTAAGATCTGAGAGCTTTTTTAGCTCGATAGGGAGACTGAGGAAACTTTTGCTCTATATATTTTTTTGAGGAACCACTTGGTAGGGCCAGTGGTTAGAGAGAGCCTAGTAGTTATATTTCCCTAGCTACAGTTATGTTAGTTTAACTAGGTGTATATAGTTTGACATAGTAAGAGGCTTGCGATACTTCAAATGTTATGACAAGTCTAATTTATATTTTTGAGCATCCATATTATATTTTATTCAATTATGAAGCTAGTTATTCATTTATTTTTCAGATTTTTTTTGATTTATTGTACTTATATTTAGTTTTAATATTTGTTTCTCTTTCTTTTACTTTATCGACTAGATATGGTATGATAGTTAGTAGATTTTATTTCTATTATATTAAGATTTCTAACATGACCTAAAAATCCAATTTAATTTTATTACTCATTTCCTCATATGATATTATTCTTGATATGGACTAGTTGATTCAGTATGAGACTAAGACTAATTGCTTGAAAAAGTGAGTTATTTTGTTTATGGTTAGCAAGAATTATGTATTGAGTTGCATGTTGCTTTTAGCATTAGTCCGCGATAAGATTATAGATTCTTGTCTTATTTTGGATCTTCTTGTAGTAGAGGAATTTCCAAATTTATTTCTTGAGAGTTTGGTTAGTTTAACTCCAGACAAAGGCTTAGTATTATGTATTGATATATTTCTAGGTGCGACTCAAATTTCTAAAGCTCCATACAAGATAACACCTAAGGAGCTTCAAGGGTTGAAGGTTTGGCTTTAGGAGGTGGTTAGCAACAAATTTGTTGTCCTAGTGTGTCTCTATGGAGAACACCTTTTTTGTAAAGAAAAAGGATGGTATGATGTGCATGTGTATTAACTACAGGGAGTTGAGTAAAACTTCTATCAAGAGCAAGGATCCTTTACCACAAATTTAAGATTTATTTGATCAGCTCATTGGATCTTCTATATTCTTAAAGATTAATATGCAATCTGGCTACTATTAGGTGAAGGTGAGAGAGGCTGATGTGATGAAGATAGATTTCAGTGCTTAGTATGGACACTATGAGCATGTAACTTGGGGTGACTAATGCACCACCTTTCTTTATGGATCTGATGAATAGAGTATTCAAATATTATTTAGATGAATTTGTGATTATTTTCATATATGATATTTTGGTATATTCTACTTTGAGGATGATCATGCTAGACATTTGAGGATTATTTTGACGACTTTAAAGAAGCATCAACTATATTAAAATTTCTTCAAATGTTTGTTCTAGCTAAAGAATATGACTTTTTTATGGCATGCTGTGAATATTATTGGTATTTCTATTGATCCCTAGAAAGTTCAAGCAGTCACTGATTGGTCGAGGCCCATTACTTTGTTTAAGGTATGCAAGTTCTTATAAGTGCAAATTATATACTATTTTCTATAATTTATTTTTAGTAAAATATATTATTTTAGCTTTTTTTATGCAAAAAAAATCAAAATGATAAAAATTATGTGGAGACTACATCATCATGGTGTTTGATAGAATAATGTCGTAGTGACACCTTCAATATCACTGAGGTGTCATAAATTGGACATTAAGGCATCGAGTTCCCTATTTGTAAGAGCTACATAAGCAACACAGTGAGTACCGCAACATTACTAATGCTGCGGCATCAACAAGTCAGCTTGGTAGCACTTAATTCTATATTTTCAAATATTATAGTGCCATAATTTCTCATGCCTTGGCTCCATTTTTTGCTACTCAGGCGCTACATTACTCAAATATTAAAAACATCACATATTGCTGTTGTAACTTTCAGGGGACACATTCTCTTAGTGAAGAGATGCGACTATTCACTAAGTAACCAATCTACATAAACAAGTGTAACGACGGTGCAAAAGTTTTAGTGTTAAGGTTTTTTTTTCTTACTTAAATTGTGCCGTGATACCTTTTTTTCAGGTGCCATAGTACTATATTCCTTTTTGTGTTATCCTTTAAATAGTTATGATGCTATGTTTATAAGAGAATTTAGTCACTTATGTAAAATTTAATACTTCCTTTTAGAGTTCTTTAATTCCCTCTTAGAGTAAAATCTAAGTGATGCTAAAAGTATAAGCTACAATCATTTGAAGTGTTTAGCCATTGAATCATTCTGGTGATACCTATATCTTGTATCTTCTTTTTATCATGATATTAATAAAAATGAGTTTTCTTTAATTCCACTCCATATATGGCTATAATCTCTAATTTTGTATTAATGATGTAAATATCATATATAATACTAATGAATTCTCTTATTCCTTAAATGATTAAAAATATATTTTTAATATTACTAAATATTAATTTAATGCACATAGTTACTATATTTCTAGTTAAAATTAGGTTTACTATAGGGCCACGATGGAGGAAAGTAGACATAACTAGGAATATTAAATTAGTATGCAACATGCCTAGATAAATGATATGAAATATACTAAATTCTTAAGGAGATGATATAACTGTAGGAAGTCGTTAGACACCCTTTGTTCCTATAAGCTCGACATAGATCTAGAAATGCATATACTATGAACAACATCACAATTAAAAGAGGATCATTAGAAAAATATGTTATTTATACTCAACAATCTAAAATATTTTATTCATATAATGTATTCATTATCTTTTTCTAATTTTATTTAAGTGATTGAATCTTCACAACAACTTTTTTTTTATTGAATATGATAATTATTATAATTTTAGTATATATTATTAGTATTTACAAGTGAGCACATTTTTCTCGTGTAATCGATACTCTAATATATCACCATATTACTTGATTCAGCATGTATACTTGTGTATGTTAAATAGGTTTTTTAAAATTTTTATATAAGCATTGTTAGGGATTGATAGAGCCCTAAATCATTTCATAATTCTATAGGTTGCTTCATAACCCTCATCAATATACTTGTAAATTTTAAGTGAAATTTTGATATTTTTATATCAAAGAAAATCTAAGGATTTTTTAGAGGTGATTGAGTCCTAGGTTTTTAAAAAATTCAAAAATTCACTCCATAGCCTCATCATGTTTTTGGCACCATTACCAGGAAAATATTTTATTTTTTTATAATTTTAGCTATATTATTGAATTAATTATATAGATGGACCTGCTTATATCTTTTATTTTATTTGATGATTGCATATTCATGATTATATGCTTTATAGATATGAAAAAGAACTATTTGTAGACCTCCGAAAGGGTACCGCTCAACGGGGGCAGAATGCAAAGGGTATACAACCACAACATCCCGAGGGATGAGATAGTCATAGACCTTCGTGCTCTTTACAAGCGAGCCAATAGAAGGGTAGATTAGATCATACATATGATTAACCATTGAGGATAATAGTTCTCAAAAAAACGCACCCTGTTGGGTAATAATATGCGCAGCCTGATCAAAACAATGAGGTTTCCCCCACCCGATACAGTAGCTCAAGAATATTTTATTTGATGGTGGAATTCAGTTTCCCATGGCATAAGCCCTCGTGGTTAAATATATTTTAAGCCAAGGCTTAAGAAGACTTTCGATTAAGTATCCTATATTATCCTCTTAGATGGGATTGCCACATAGGGAGGAGAGTAGGAAATTCCTACTCAAAGGAAAGGAAAGGGTTTAACTTGGCTTAATCAACATACACGGTTCACATCAACATCCAGAGGGACTAAGGTAGTGAGAAGAATTTGGTGAAAAGAAATAAACAATACACTTAAAGTATATAAGAGAGAAGGATGGAGGTGGCATCAACTATGTGACGCGGGTAGGTAAGATTTATAGCCCCTGAAGAACATGAGACTCACCAACCATGAGATATACTACAAGACACCAAATGTAGTAGCCTTGAATCCTAAATCTAGAGTGGGATTAGTGTTTTATATATAACACTAACACCCGTGTCCTAGCTAATGCATTCTTGACTTATATTCTGCCTAAAAAGGATAGTCAGCTAACCACCTAAGTGTAGAAAATCCATGATGTCTGATCTTTATGAAAGATTGGTGGGTAGCTCAATTTTTGGAAGTTAAGACCAATGTCTATAGAGGCTTCTAAATGGCCTTATACTTATGTAGGGTGGAATGCTTCTAGAACTAATGCGATTAAAATTTTGATTTAGTTAGTTTTTAATGCAATACATGATAGTTAAATCTTTAAATAATATATACTTGAAATTTAAAAAAGGCTTATAAAAATAGTTTTTTAGAAAGATTATACTTTCCTAGATCCAACATCTCATACTTATAGGTCGGATTATCTAAGCTCTACCTGCAGTCAGGGAAGTGTCTTAAAGCAAGGAGGAAGAAAAATATAATAATATGTATGGGACCTTGGATGATTCTGGCTATTCCCTAGGTCATTAGATTTTTATGTTATTTAATTCCTGAAATATTAAATTTTAATTATAAGTAGAAAAATTTCTAGTCGTGAGAGAGCCTAGTAAAATGAGGCGCACACACCAACAAGAAAAAAACCTAGAAAAAGCAGACAATTTTTACGACACAAATAAAGTAAACACATCAATATAAATAAAATCACCAGAGTAAAAAAAGTCCATGGAAAGTGCCATATAAGTACAACCTAGAGTTTGCAGAAAAGTAATGGTGGCCAGGCCCCACTTACAACATCATAGATTCTAATCCTATTGAATAATGCAAGTCTTAAAAGCAAGACATTTCATCTTCATCTTGTCTTCAAGATCTTCTTCAGATCATCTTCCCTCAATCTTTGTAGGGATCATCCTTCAGAATGGTACCCAAATCAAAAAAAGAAATTCACTGTGAAGGGCCTTTCTTTTTCCCTTTGGATCCTTGGTAGTTAAAATGCCTCAATTTTAAAAACTTTCACAACTCGATACTTTACATACAAATTTACATCATTAAAAAGAGAAAATCTAGAATCTCATATATGGTTATTCTAAGCAATTTATATAAAACATCACAAGTAGTTATATATATGGAAATAAAATACTCATGCCAGTTATACTTGGCCATGCTCTTATTTATTTGGGGGCTAAGTGGCTGAAGCACATATAGCAAGCAATTATAAAATTTATTTATATTTTAGCTCACTTTATTTTTGTACTGCATGAGCATATCCACCTATAGAAGACATCGTCAGTATCAATATCTCCCCTAACATATGAGTAATCTATCGCATAACACATCATAAATAAAATGCAGTAATAAAAGAGACATCACTACAATCATCACAGCAAAACAAAGCAACCAGCACACATGCCACATACAAAAGTGTCACATTATAGAAATAAAAAGTAAAGCATCTTCTTAACCTAGAACTAGAAGTGGTTCCCTAGCAAACAATTCTACGTGTGTGTAGTAGGCTATGTGGCTTTGGATAGGTCCTATGTTATGCAATTAGTTCAAGTTGCTTTGTGATCTGAATTATTGAAGGTTAAAATGGAAATTTTGACTAAGGTTTTAATATTAATAATTTTTGAATCAATTTTAATTCATTTAGTTAGTTGGTCAAATTTAATGTTTAGTGTGGTATTCTTTGAAGTTTAAGTTAAGTTAGAAGATTTTGGAAGGTTTATCATCCTACCCGCTAAGTTAAAGGAGTCTAGAAGGTCACTATTAGAAATATGTTAGGTTTTGAGGTAAAAGTATTTTTTTATTAAATATTAGATCTTACAAGGAGTAATTAGACTTTGAGTTTGAGTTTTGGAGTATTCTAGGCAAAGTTATGAATTTTAGAAGTTTCGAATCCTAGTTAGCGACCTACGGTTGCCAGAAGAGTTGACTTTTTAATTTAAGTTGATTTATGGAAAGATAATATTTTTAATAAATACTAGATTTTAATATCTTTTAGTTTACCCAAATTGGAGTTTTTTAAAATTAGTTATTAGTTTTTAAAGTTTGGGTATTTAATGAATTATTAAAATTGTTTAGTTAAAGGTGTTTTAGGGAGTTTTATCCAAATCAGCTCCAAACCTCTTGGAATCATCCCCGAAGGTCAAGAATGACCCAAAGATTTGTTCTTAAGTGTTTGGAGAAAATTTGAAATTTTTAATAATTTTTAATTATTTAATTTAATTAAAAAAGTGGTTTTAATCAAAATTAAATTAAGTTTGAGATTGAAGTCCAATAAAGGAGCTTTTAATTTTTTGATATTAAGATTTAATTTTGAAGGGTTTAATATATTATAAAGAATTTTTAGATTTAATTTAAATTTATTAAAATTTTTTGAAGTTATCGGGCTTAAGAAAGTGGTTAAATTAGAGTTTATTTATTAAGGGGTTTATAAAATCCTAAAAATTCTAAAAAAAATTGGGAGATTTAGGATGTCACGAAGTATAAATTTATCCAATTTAATATCAATCTAAGGTGCATCATAGCTATTAGAATTTCTCTATGTTCGCTAGATGGGCCCTTAATTATTGTCCTTAGGGTGTTGTTACGTTAAGTAGGTTTAAATCCAATGTTAATGACTAACCCTCAAGGTAACATAAAAAGAAATACAACATAACAAAACACCCCCATATCCTTAGATCTAGGAGAGCCTAAACTAAGTACTCGTGCGTCCTACACATGTAAAAGATAACAAAATAATAATTAAACATGATTAATAATGTGATTAGTAAATGATTGGAGCCCAATCATTCACTAATCCTCACCCCATAAATTCAGTTCAAAAACACAATCTTTGTTTAAATTTTACAAGTAGATCTCTCAAACTTAAGAGATTAATATATCTATATATATATAATATTATATTATATATATATATATATATATATATATATATTATATATATATATATATATATATATATATATATATTATATATATAATATATATATATATATATAACCTTAAATAATTTAAAATACATATATATTAAAGGTATAAGTATATAAGTTTAAAAGAAATAATGTAATTAAAAAATAATTCCATGTACATAGGTATATAAATATCTAAGAGATCCTCTTGTCTCCCAAAAGGAGGTTTGAATATAGTTTGAAAATAATTTTTAATTTAAAATGAAGTTGAGATGAATTTAATATGAATTATTGAAGTTTAAAATAATTAAAAGCTATTTTAAAATATATTTTTTTTTGGAAAATTTGGGGGAAAGCCCCTTATTAAATTGAAAAGAAGGTTGCAAAGAACCATAAAAAATACCTATACTGAAAATATAAGTGTAAACTAACATCAAAACCTACAAAAGGCAAATAAGATCCCAAAAAGGCTTAAGAAGTTTGAAATAGGGCTCAGGAATACTAGAATTGATACAATGGGCTATCAATCAAAGCATCAGGAACTTAGAAGCCCATAATAGGTAGAAAGTCAGCCCGGTTACCGAAGGAACAACCAAAAAAATGTTTTGCAGATTGCTTCAAATTCCCATCCAAATGCAAAAACCAAAAGTCAAATTGTCCAGGCCATCTAGGGGCTAAGAATAATAAAGTAAACGTTCCACACATCATCACCCAATACATTGATAATCAGCCAAAATGTGATGTTGTAGAGAGAAGCATGAGAGAAAAGAGGATTGCAACTTGTCAATGTGTTTCCATCTTCTAGTTTTTTTGGTAACGTCAAATGAAATTCTCGGCTAATAGTGTTAGGAGAGCCTTGAATACCTCCAAATCTTTTGTCATTTATTTACCTCCACAAAAAGTACACTGCACAACAATAAATAAAAACAAAAGTTCTTCTCAAACTATTTAAGTTGCTGCAACCCATTAAAAAATTCAAAAATCTAAATAAGATAAGGCTGAAGGAAGAAGCCTTCAAGGTAAGGAAGAAGAGTGGAGATAACCTCAAAAGAGAAATCATAATTAAGCATAAGATGAAGATTGGATTCATCTTCCAGCCAAAAGAGATGGCAATTGCTTTGAATATCAATGTTTCTCCTACTTAAAACATATGCTATTTTAGCCCATCATTCACTGCCAACCAAGTGAAAGATGTATACCTACATGCATAGTGTTTGTGCCAAATGAATTTATTCCAAGAGACAGTTGGAATATCAGAGAAAAAGATCTCTTTAAAAGTTTTAAAACTAGGCTCCCCTTTCGTAACCCAAGAAATACAATCAGTTGGGTCGACCAAAAAATTCACTATATAGTTGTGTTGTATAACATTTATAACAATTGGAAGAAAGAAACGGTAAGTTCTGAATTCTCAAACAGGTAAAATTCTGGACGCTAACATAACCAGCTATGGGAGGTTGAAAAAGCTCTGAAAGAGCAGCACGTTAAGCCAAGCGTCTCAAAACATGTCGAATTTGCATTTAGCACTATCAATGGTAAAGTTAATGTGATATTTAATACGACTAAAAGTGGTACAAATGAATTTCCAATATTTAGAGGCTTTAGAAGAAGGAGGTTTCCAAGGAGAAACATGTTTGCATCTAAACCAGTCAGCAACCAGAAAGTTCTAAGCAATCGCCAAAAGAAGGTGCAACCAACCCTAAAAGAGAGGGATTGAATACCAGGAATACCCACCCCGCAAAAGAGGCAGGGAGACAAGTTTTCTTCCAAGAAATGAGGTACAACTTCTTCTCAGTAGAGGATCCATGGAAAAGAAATATTGGATTCTACCTCCAAAAGACAAGAACTATTCTTTACAACCAGCAAGTAGAGTAGAAATTCACTTAGTAGTGGTTGGAAGTGAGTAGTGGAAAGTTTTTTAGAGGATGTGGGCAAGCCCAAATATTTGATAGAACGATCTATCATGTTGAAGCCAAGCAGAAGGGAAATGTCATTTTCAATGCTAGTATTCTTAGAGAAGATGATGGAGCACTTTTCCTTATTAATAAAAGGCCCAGATGATGTAGCAAAGAGGTTAAGTACAACTTTAAGACTCTTTGTATTTTCTAGCTTTGCCTCCCCAAACACAAAAACATCATCCACATAGAGAAGATGATTCAAAGTAATATCACCACAAAAAATGCTCGAAAAGTTTCTAGCATCAAGAGAATACGAGAAGGCATCCATGACTATGGTAAACAGTAACAAGGGAAAGTGGACATCCTTGTTGGAGACCCAAAGTAGAGTTAAAAAACCATTTCAGGGCACCATTGATGAAAATAAAAAAGGAATGTCCAAGATGCAACCTTTGATCCAAGATATATATTTATCGGAAAACCTTTTTCACAAAGTCTAGAAATGAGGAACTCCGAGAGGACAGTGTCAAAAAGCCTTTCTTATGTCAATTTTGGCACAAAAGAACTTCTTGTTCTGATTAGCATTGAATTCTCTCAAAATTTAAGATGCCAACACAATATTATCAGATGCTTTCTTTTATGAATGAAACCCGCTTGGCTTTTGTGGATAATAAAAGGCAAGACCTCATTTATTCTATTTGCCAAGATTTTGGCAATAATTTTGTAGAAAACATTACAAAGGGAAATGGAACGGTAATCAAATATGTGGAGGCAAGAGGGTATTTAGGGATTAAGGCTATAGCAGTGGCTTTAGCACCTTTAGGATGGTGACCAGTAGAGAAGAAGTTTCTAACCGCATTACAAACATGAAATCTAATAATATCCCAAAGAGGACTTGTAAAATTCAAATGTGAAGCCATCTAGCCCAGGGGAGGAAGAGGCCATAATAACATAAAATAGTTGCTTTTATCTCATCATTGGACACCATAGCAGTTAGCTGGTCAATAAGGTGAGCAGGTAGAGTACAACCAATGGGTTGATGCTAGTAGAATGAAGGGTCAGAGAAGGGGTATTATAAAGGTTTTTGAAATAATTAATTGCAACATTTGCAATATCTAGATGTTCAATGTGAATAACCATCATAAGTAGATACTTCCTTGATGCGATTAGAGTTTCCTGTAGATTTAATTCTGGCATATAGAAGCCTAAATCATCTTCCCCATTAGAAAGCCATTTTGCTTTTGCTCTTTGAACAGTGACAACTGGAGATCAACGAAAGTCCAGATGATATTCGACGGATCGGGCTAAAATCCTACATCGATTGGCGGCAGAGAGGAAGTCTATGTTAGTCCTACGCAGACAGAATTCCAGTGATGGGAGGAAGTACTATGACGAGCGGAAGCCCGACGATGGATAGAAGTATGGTGTCAGGCAGAAGTCGGCGATGGACAGAAATCTGGCAATCAAGGAAAGTCTGTTAGAAGTTTGGTGATGGGCGGTGGTCCAGCAGAGTCTGACGACGGGCAAAAATCAAACAATGGGTAGAAGCAGGCGATGGGAGGAAGTCCGACGTTGGGGAGAGAGTCTAAAGAGTTCGGAATGACTACGGTGATCTGGCGAAAGTCTAACGACAGGAAGAAATCCAACAAGGGTGGAAGTAAGGTTGACTGGCGAAACTCCAACAATGGACAGAAGTCTAACACGGCAGAAAGTCCAACGAAAGTACGGCGATGGGTAGTGGTCGACGAAAGTTCGGCAGTGCGCAATGGTCTGGAAAAAAGTTAATGTAATGAGTAGCTTGGTGCAGATAGATCTGAGATTCTCTTCCTTCTTCCTCTCCTTTCCCTATTTTTTCCTCCCATATTTTTGTAGATGGGGGGTTTATTTATAGTTTTTTGGGTGGAATTACCAGTAAATAGTGAGAAGATCTAAGGTAGGTTGGGGAGTGTTTCAAATGAATGGCGATATTGATTTCTTGATCATTTGACTATTTATCGATGATTTGAGTGCCTTAATAATGTTAGATTCAATGATATGGGCTCGTTGGATTGTCTCGTCGAGATGCTCGATTCAAATATAAGCTGACATGTTTGAAAATCATTTGACCATCCAATTTATAGTTTGAACTTTCCAAATGTGCTTCGGGTCTTCAATTTTTGCTCATTTGGGCTTGGATTAGTCGAATTTGGTGTCATTGGATTTATCTTTTCGAGAAATTCAATTTGATTTTATGTTTGCTGAAATCTGAGATCGAGTTTTCCCCAATTTAATTTTGGATTTTCTAGCTTGATTTTGCCTCGATATTCATGCTTGATCAAGATAATTTTTTAATGATATATCAGTTGCCCTTTATTTTGGTGCCAAAGCTTGTCGGTCCAAAAGTACATGTTGAAGCATTTCAATTTGTTATAATCTAAAACATAATTTTCATGTGATTGACGGGAACGACTACTTCCTGGATGTTAATGTGACCTCCATCTAGAAAGACCAAGTAACACCCTTAATTTTAAATAGAGCGTGTCCTGAAGTTGGCGCGTCGATTGAGGTGAAAAATGTTGAGAATTACATTTCAAAACTTTTTAAAATACTCAAAATTTACTGTAGAGGCTCCAATGGCTTTTTGAAAGTGTCAAAATAGAGTCTATAACATAAAAAAAAATGGCTTTAGAGACCTGAAAATGTATGAATCAAACTTTCCACGCCAAAATTAGGTCCAGACTAGAATTGGTTGTTGAACAGGCCCACTAGCCTGCTGTCCAACTGCCCGCTGACCCGCCTGGCCCATGTATGAGGCCTACCTGGGCCATGTTTGTGGCACGCCTAGGTCTTGACCTCTAGCCCGCTCAATCATACCCAACTTCATGAACGTTGACGAAGTTATGGGCCAATATTTCCTAAATATGGAAGTAGTGGGCCAATGGTTAAGGAATTTTTGAAGGTGGAGCCTTGGGCCAATGGTGGAGGAAGTGGAGATATTTCCTAAAAAAGTTATCCTACTATTGTTTATAAATTCTTTTTCATCTTTTAAATGGGCTTTGAAACTAAATTTTTTATCCCTTAATTTATTTATCGCATAGGGTTCTTTTGCAAGTTGTTGAATCTAATCATAATTTTCTTAATCAAGAATCGCTTTATATCATAGAATGGGTTTACTTTTACTTTTTAGATTTCAGAAAGGTAGCATATTAAAAAAATTGGTCAATAATGAAACCAAAAATAAAAGTGCGCACATGACGCCAAATTGAAAAAATATACACAAAAGTGTTTCAAAAATTAAAAGATGCGCAAAGAGCGCCATTCAAATTGCAAGAGGCATAAAATGAGCCCACAAAATTTAATGTTTACCATTCGTTCGTCTTAAAACTTAAGGGAAACCATTGATAATTTTGATACTTGAGTTTGAAAATCTTGATTCCCGATTCAAAATTCATGCATTAATCTTCTAATAAGATTTATTTTATGAAAGGAGTTTTGAAAAATTTCTGTTTCTTTCTCTAATTTGTCTTATGTTTAGATATGAATTAAAAAAAGTTTTTTAGCCTTTTTAAAGAACTTGAGTTTGGATTATCAAATCTGAATTTCTAACCTTTTCTGGACTATGCGTTGTCAATCCAATTCTACTAAGTTTTTGATTAAAACCAAGAGGTAACTTTCTCATTTTAAGAATATTTATTTTTTCACTAGATCAGGGAACAATTTTATCTCTTGTTTATTTTATTTTTTCTTTGTGCTCCTCTTTTTTGATAATGTCAAAGGGGGGAATGTATTTGTTGAATTTGTATATTTTTTTGTTCCTTTTTCTTTTTCAAAAAATTAAAAACAAAAATTTGATATCCCCTATTTTTAAAGGGGTTATCCTAGTGAGGGGGGATAGGAGAAGGAAAATATTATCTTTTTAAAATTCAAATTGAAGTGTTGCCATCATCAAAAGGGGGAGAATTATTGGGGATCATGGTTTATGATTTTGATGATAGCAAACATTTTTATTTCTCTACGTACTATAGTACTGACATTTTAGGTTCACACGAACGGACTGCAATTTGGAACAGCTCAAGATTGGGTAGATTAGGTCTGAGTCAGTTTATACCATTTTTCCTTTCTTGAGTCTATTGTATTTATTGTGGCTCCTGATGTTTGTAACGTATAAGAGTTTCTGGCTGTTCCCTAGAGTTTACTGTTTTTTGGTAACATTCGTCCTGGATGATATTTATATCAGTCGGGTGATCGTTCAAAAAGCAGAGAACCCTAATTAGGGCATCCTCATTAAACAGCCGTCATTATGCAAAACACATCGTCCTAGTGATTTTGTATCGGCCAGGACGATATGCTAAATTCAGAAAGTTTTGCCACCGATCTCTTAGGAAATTCTTATTTTTGGATATTCGGCCTGGTGGATCTCCTTGGACTATAAAAATATCGGCCAGGACGATCCAGGACCAATTTTTCCAAAATTTCTCTGGCACTGTGAAAGCATTTAATGGTGATTTTGTCCGGGCCGATCGCAAGATCGTCCGAGCCGATTAGACATCGGCCAGCTTCATTTCAGGGCGATATTCAGGAAATTTTCCTCATTTGAAACTAATCGGCCAGGACGATAATGTCGGCACTTGCATTAATGAGCTTATTTGAGCCTTCTATTTAAGCTAGACAAGGCATTTTGTATGGGTCTTTGGCAGCATTGTAGCTCGTTCTTTTGGGGAAAACTTGAGAGAGAGCTTGAAAGGGAGTGGAGGAAAGGGTGGAGTTTGAGAGAGGGAGAAGATCCTGTGAGGGGGGACTCAAGGAGGTGTGGAGGGGGTTCCACACGATTGCTACGGCAAGCTCGCACCTGAACTCCGTTAGATTCAATGCTTGTCTCGAGGGAAGTTTACCAAAGAAGAAGATCTCTTTGGTGTCAAAGGAACCGGCGATCTGCCGCCACCAGGGAAGGTGGAAGTGATTTTTGTAAGGGCTTCTTGCCTAGCTGTGGGGGCTAAAGGAGAGACACTTAGTTTAGTGACAATACTTGGAGGGTGCCTCCAAGGAGTGGATGTGTAGGTCAAGAGTTGACCGAACACTATTAAACCCTTGTGTTCTTATTTTGACTGCTTCTGCACGTTATTTCTTTGTAGTGATTTGGTTGTGTTTGTGCTTTGTCTAAAGATTTTTTTAAAATACCAATTCAACCCCCCCCCTCTTGGTTAGCCTTGGGCCGTTCATAAGGCTTAACATCCCTAACGTAACTTTCTAGTGCCATCAGAGCACTTTCATAAATCCCCCCCTAGGGTATGAAAATTTTGCCCTCCTACCTTATCTCTTCTCTTCTTTCATTTTTACATAGAGGCCTCCCCTAACTCTATAGGAGCTATCCCTGTCTAGTTCTAGGGCCCCTCTCTATATAGAAGGAATTCCTTCTTCTTCCACCCCCCACCCTTTCAAACTCTTCTTACTAAGGAGGCTTTCTCCTATTTTAGATAAGTTGCATCCCTTATCTAACTACAAGAACCCTCCATAGAGAAGTCATTGATGAGTGATTATCCTCTCTATGAGATATCCAATGACCAAGGGAATCCACACTCTATTGTGCAGATGATGGTGAGAGGAGGTCCTGCAAAACTACAGGCTGATGATTGTGTGCCCCCACGTTATCGATGATTCCCTAATATTTTTCACAAGAAGTTATATTTCCCTAACGATCTTGTGATGATGGCTCCTAAAAAATTAATGGGTGTTCTTCTCCTCGAGGATACCTGACAATCTACAAGATCAATTTGTAGTGAGGCTATGATTTCCATCCCTTTGGAGTTAATCGATTTTCAGTAATGTGTGGAGTAAGTCTATCTCATTTTTCATATTGAGTCATGTCGGTCACAGTGTGATTAATCTCTTTCTTTTAAGATATGTGGGGCAGTTCTGACACTAGAATATCTTTCTTGGATGGGCCGATTTACCTATGATACGTAAGGACGCATCATATTTTGATCCTATGATTAGACATCCATACCCTATATCTATCAAAGAGTTGGGTTAGCATATTTTTCTTTGTGAAAAATGACTATGGTCTTATAGAGAAATGAGTGAAATGAATGATTTGTATGTTCCTTTACATGTTGAAGCTGAAGATATAAAGAAGATGCTCAATTTTCTGATGTTGAACATTTCTAATGAGGTTTGCTACCTAAATAAATGTCAAAGTTCATATTCAAGGGTAGTTTATTGTGGGGAGATCAACAAAATTCTGGCACCAACGCTAGAACTCCTAGAAGCTCTATTCGACATATAATGTCTAGCACGGGGAGGAAGGAGAAGCGACAGTAGTTCATCAGAGAAGGGAATGATGTATTATACTATATAATCTACCAGTATGTGAGACTTAATATCAAGCCTAAGCAAGTAATGGTTGCCAATTCTTCTAGCTCCACCTACATCTGATTAATCTTCCAAATGCCTCTAGTTTTTGAATGATATTTATAATGGTAGATTTGTATAAACCCTAATTATATGGGATTGAAAGTATGGGTGTAGCTTTCTGGCTGGTAGACTATGCCAATATTATTTTATCGCTAATGGATAATATCCTTTTATTTCGGAATAAAATTTTACTTGCTAATAGATAGTAACATTGTGCAATTCTCTTCTCGGACCAAGACGGAAGTGATAGCTAGGTAAAAACAACCAGATAGGGTTTATTTTTCTCCTTGTGTTGATTTAAAAAGTAGTGGTGGATATGCCAAATACTTTTGTAGCTATTCGAAGGCTTCTTGATATTCATTAATCATTGGAATCTGAACTATAAGACCTCTGAGTATCTTGAATAAGATAGATATTGTCTCATGATCAGGCTAATAAATGAGATAGCATTACAATCCTTCCGACCAATCTTGAACTTCCTTGTTATTCCTCAGGGGCACCATATCCCTTAGTTACTTAATTGCTCAAGATTTAGTCTCAATCCCTGTGGGTTACTATGACCCTAGAACTTTCATGAAGTGACTCCAAAAGCACATTCGTAGGGTTGAGTCGTATGTTGTAGCATCATAACAGGTGGAAGCACTGTTCTAAGTCAAATATATGTTGTAATTTTCAGGCTTTTTAATAACATGTCATCGATAGATATCTTTTATATGAGCCAATAAGGTCTTTGAAATATTATTCATGGGGACGGTGATTTATGGCTCCAGCATTTTTAGCCAGAATGGCATAACCACATAATAGTATAAACCCTTATTATCAAAAAGTAATTGCCTCCTCATCTATAGGATCTTCTTTATTAATTGTAACCATAATAGGCATCTATATAAAGCTTAGCATTTGATGTTCGGAGGTGGTATCAAGTAATTGGTCAATACAGGAAGCAAAAATTATCCATAAATTAGACTTTATTGGGTTATGTATAATCCACGCATTATCTCCAAGATCAAATTGCTTTTTATACCATAACGACATGTTGCTAAAGGTGGGATAGTGCACTTCCGATATAAATCCAACCTCTAAAAGTTTATCAATTCCATGCTCAATTGATTTTGGTTGTCTGGTGCCTAAATTTCATTCTTCTTGATACACTGGCTTGCATGTTGGGTTTTATTGAGGGAAAACACTGATTACTGCATTAGTCGATTCCAGGCATGTTTGATGGACTCCAAGAAAAATATATTGATTTCTATATAGAAACTTTACATACTTTTTCTTTTCTTCTTTTAAGAGTAACGATCTAATCTACACCGTTCTTGTAGGGTACATCATATGATAAAGAGATATAAAGCAAGGTCCTCGATAGGGTAAAGCCTTTTGAGGAATGTCCTCATTCTAGAGATCAAATCCTTGTGCGTAGGATAATTGATGGGCATGGTTGAGTTTGCCTAAGATAGAATGATTACACTACTTATTGATTTTCACATACTATGTCAACCCTGTTAGGTAAGAAATTTCAATTTAAGGGCGGGATGGAGGTAATAATCCAAAGGTCAACTGGAGTAGCCTTTAAAAATGGCATTATATTTGATTCTGCTTTATTACAATGAACTAGATAGAGATGCGTAGTCTGTCATGGGAAATTCTCCAGTACCACTAGGACTGATTGTTCCTTCCACCAGTACAGGTCATCTTTTTATCTCAAACATATACAGTGAACTGCGGTGGGGCTAGATGTTTCACTCTTGCTAGGCCCGTGTTAAGAAAAATGGGTAATATAGGATATCCACCGAGCTCCCGTGTCAACTAAGGTCCTTTTGATGTTATAAACACGGTCGCCATCCCCACAATAATCATGAGTGGGTCTTGTTGATGGGTCTTTATTATCTCTAAATTAGAATTCATTGAAAGTAATCGTAGTGATTGGTACAAGACTTTCTTTGGTGTTGGCTCTTTCTTATTACAATTAAGAGTGTGATTAGATAATGATTGGACCTTAGCATGGTTTTAATTTAGCTAATCATTTAACAGTTATTCAAACGGTTGCCTTTATTATTGATTTTACCCCAATAAGACCAACCATCTCGAGCGGTGGGTTTTGGATAAACTTACGGATATATATTTATCGAATTGTCTCTCAATTTAATCCTTGAGTTATTTATATCATTCAGTAGTGTATCCACAATTATAGTATAGTGATTAGTATTGCTCTTAATTTTTTTATGTTTGGCTTCAAAGGATTTTGCCACTTCACATTCTCTTGATATCGGATGACAATCAATACATTTGCCTGAGATACTTTAAGTGGATTATACTCCTTTTTCGTGTTGAGGCTCTCATCGCGGCTGTGAGGGACGAGGGGGTCAGTTGTGTTTACTTATTTTTTTATACTGAGGATGGATTATTCATCCATGATGCACTTTTAGCTTTTCATTTGTTTGCTCAAATTGCTTTATCTATGAGCATTATATGACTTCATCTGCAGAGGTTGTGCCACCATGTGATATATCAGATCAGCGTATGATAATGAACCGTATCTTTCATGAGTATTAAGTAAACGAGGTTGGAATGAAGCCCTTCAAGGAAAATCTAAGTAATTCTGGATCCATCCCTGGAATTTACGAGCCTCAGTAGAAAATATTTAAAAGTATTCTTTGAGGGACTCACTTTTATGTTGGCGATTCTTGAGAGGTGGAAAGAATCTTTAACCATTCTTTGATTTGCAATTAAATTATTCGATGAATTACTTTGGTCAATTTGATGAATATGTGAATGGTTCATGCTAGAAAAATAGAAACATGTTTGATGCTTACCCTTTGAGGTAGCCGGGAAAATTTTGATAAAGGAGCCTGTTTGAGGCTTGTTGGATATGAATAATGGTTTGGGTGTGATAATTGCTCATAGGGGTCAAGTGGAAATCCTATGTCAATTGGCGGCTGGGGCGGAAAGTCTACTTTAGTCCTAAACGGACTTAAGTCTAGTGATGGGGGGAATGTATGGAGATGGGTGTGAAATCCTGATGATGGATGGAAGTTTCAATGTGATTAGAAGTAAGATGATGGGCAAAAGGTCTGCAATGGAAAAAATTCTGTTTCAAGAGAAGTCCAAAAAGTCTGGTGATATTAAGGGGTGGCCGGCGGAATGTCTGACGATGAGCAAAAATTTGATTAATGGGTGGAACTTTAACAACGGGAGGAAGTCCAATGATGGACAGAAGTCTGGCATCAGGGAAGTCAAAATATGTCTGGTATGTGTGGTGTTTATGCGGAAGTTCATCGGCGGTCGGTGGTTCAGCAAAAGTCTAGGTGATGGTCAAGGATGAATTTGGTGGCAAGAGAGATCCTCATTTTTTCTTCCTTCTTCCTCTCCTTCTCCCTTTTATTTTCTCTCCCTTTTTGTGAAGAATGAGTTGGGGTCTTTTATATGCCTTGTGGATGTGGCATGAGTAGTATATAATGGAGAAGATCAAGGATAGGTTGGGAGTGTTTCAGATGAATGGTTTATATTGTTCTCTTGAAGATGGGACAATTTATCGAGGATTTTAGTGTCTTTATGATGTTAGAAATTCAACGTCTTGGGCTTGTTGGAGTTCGTCTCATCTTTCTGCTCGATTCATTATAAGAATGTTGTTTGAAAATCGTTTGGTCATCTAATTTGTAGTTTAAAACTTTCCAATGTGCTTTGGGTCTTCTTTTGTACTCATTTGGGCTCAAATTGAGTCGAAGTTTGGTGTCATTGGAGTTGTCTTTAGAGTCATTCACTTTGACTATAAGTTTTCTAAATCCGAGTTTAGATGTTCCCAGATTTAATTTTGGATGTTTCTAACTTGATTTTGCCTCGAGATTTCATACCCGACCAATATAATTATTTTTTTGATATATCCAGAATATCCTTTTTTTAGAAAAATTGTTTTTTAATATCTTATAATTAAAAATAATAATAATTAGAAAATATACTCATTATTTATTTTTGTGCTGATATATATGAATATCTTTGAACCAAATAATTATAAGAATAACTATAGATTGTTTTTTCAAGTCAAATATATACATTTGGTTCTAAGATGTTTTGATCATTGATCAATTATAGTTTGAAGTTAGATGGAATGTGGTTAGAAGTGTTTGATTATGTTATAAGATAGTGTAATTATTATTCAATCATAGATCAATGAGGGTTATGAAGGAGTTTGATTAGGCTACAAAGGTTTTACTCGACCATAGTTCAAATATTTCGACTTATTTTGATTTTTGATTCTCAAATTATACAAATAGTGTTCAAATATGGATTTGATTATGATTTGAAATTTATTTTGTGTTGTGTTTATCATCGCTTAAATTTTATTTGTATATGCGTTAATTTATAAATTATACCCAGATAATGGCAATAAAGAGTGCATTGAATAAGTTGATACAACACAGAACAATTTTTGTAGCAAACATATTTGTCATTATGTATAATGCATATGTTTTATAAATCTTAAAATTCACTTATTTTTTCCATTTCTAGATAATTTCACCATTGGATCTACTGACCTAGAGAAAGGAGAGGATTTTTTTAGGAAGGAAAGTCCATTTTTGAGGTCTCTAGGCTATTTTTTTTCCATTAGGCTAGTTATGAAGGTTTTCGAATTGAGGTTAAGTTATATTTACCTCTCTTTATTTTTTAATAATACGATTTTATGAGTATTTTTGGGCTTTTAATGACACAAATATGATGATATTCTAATATGTAGGTAAACATTCATTATGTAACTTTTGGTATGTTATTATTCTTATATTCCCCACACATTTTGATATATTTCCTTAGAATTTTTATATATATTTTTGATTGTAAGGACTTTTGAGCATTTTGGATGGATGCCAAATCAGGAGAAAATTTGTTATAGAAGGATAAAAGACTAATAAATTCTATTGTGAATGTTATTTGTGAATATATTTTATATCGATAACTATTAAAGTGTGTATATAATTTAACCTAAATATGTTATTTTATATTATAAATTTGCAATTTGAATTTTTTTATATTGTACTTAATCTTTTTATATCAAATTGAAAGTATGATATTTTATGTTGTGTGTTGATATATGTGTAGGAAATGCTAGCAATTGTTATTGAATTATGTGCATCCAAGTGGAGATATAAGGGGTTGATTTTACATGAAGAAAAAAGGTGTTATACCATGGTAGTCATAAAAGGCCTAATTTTGTATACATACACAAGGAATAATATGGGTATGTTATAATGTGTTATATATGTTATATTATTTGTGTGACATTGGCTTGTATAAGGGCCTAAGGGACTGATTCAATCGGATGTGATTGGAGGACTAAGGCTTCATTTGGGGCAACATTCTTATGACTAGATGTTTCTGAATGAATAATCTATCTTTTTCTTACATTATTTAGTAGTAATTTATTTATATATTAATTTTATTTATTTATTAAGATATTTAGGTAGTCCCATTTAGTTTATATAGTCATGTTTCCTCATACCTACTTTTTCTATATGTTTTAATTTCAGGCCAACAGAAAGGAAAGGGGCAAGTTGAGTATATAGAGGTTGTAGATTTTTTGGTGTTTAGTATATTTTCTAATAAGTAGATTTTTTGTAATCATGGTGTGTACTTGATGTTGATGTATTGTAATTTTATGCCACGATTATTATTTCTATGGAAACTTATTTGTATATAATTTTAAGATGATATAAAAATATTCTAAGTTATTTTTTGGTATTATTAATGAGTTGTTTAGTGCCTCTGTGTTTAATAAATAAGAAATGAAAGGAAATTCCTTCAATTTTGACTTTGAATTTAATATTGGAATATGAAATGGTATAATTTGATATGTATACGGATTATGTCGGATTGGGTTGTGGAAATTAATCTTTGGTATTAGTTAATAATTTTAGAGGATATTATAATTATATATAGCATATGATTATTTGTAGAATTGTAATAGACTTTAGGTAGTTTAAGATGCTAATGTCTTTCTATTTTCATATGATGGATCCTTCTAAAGTGTAAATTCTATGATTTAATCTAATGAATCCCCAAGAGCCAAAAATGATTGATGGATAGAGTTTCATGCTAAAACTTTACCAATCTTGAGTACAATAGGGCTATGATATCTGTGTTATATATTAAAGTTTGTTCAATTGTGGCTTAGTTATGTGGCGTGGCTCTAAGGAGGATGTTTACTATTGTGGACTAAGGAGATAGACCAAGCATCTAGAAATATTTGAGACTAAAGCCTCCTAAATTTGAAGGGGTTATTATCTTGGTAATAGAGGATTATATTGAGGTTGTAGAAGACATCAATGGGATGCTATATTTAAAGATTGTAAGGTGGCTTTGGTAGTTTATTTCTATTAGACGAGGAAGTAAAGCGCTAGTGTTGGCTAGCAAAGAAAAAACTTTTAAGGGAGGTTAAAATGTTCTATTTACCTGGGAGGAGTTTAGTAATCACTTGAGGGAGTGGTTTGTGTCCCTTATGTTAGAAAGTAATGTAGAGTCTTTTTAGAGACTTTTACATGGAAAGTAATTGAAGTTCGTTAGGGATTGTTAAGCCTTTATGAATTAGCCAATCTAACCAAGAGGAGGGGGGGGGGGGGGGGGTTGGGGTTTTAATTGGTATTTAAAAATCTTTCAATCAAAAACAAAATCTCAACCAAAACCAAAATTCACACAAAGAAATTTAATGTGTGGAAATTAAATGCGGAAAAAATTAGTAGAAAGAAACACATAAATTTATAGTGGTTCGATCAACTCGACCTACGCCAACCCTGAGGCGTCCTCCGAGTTATTGCAATAACTCATAGATTCTTCTTTTGCTCCTCACAGTAAAAGGAAGAGAAGCCTATACAAAATCTTCTTTCCACCAACACTAGTGAGGTAGGAGAACCTAAATCCTTTTCCTTCTCTAAAGTAGGCAGAGAGAACCTTGATCGATTGCTGAAGTGGACCTCTCTCGAACTTCCAAGAACACAAGGGATGACGATAAAAAAGATGACTTGGATCCTTTCTTGGAGCACCTTTGTGAATCCCCTCACAAATCCCCCTCACAGATCCTCTCTCTCTCCCTTCTCTCCCTCTCCTCTAGGCTCTCTCAAGTCAAGACGCAGCACAAAAATGATTTCTTGGGTAAATAACAGCTCTTAAATAGAAGAGTGTTTGGATAGCTCTTAATTTTTACAAACTGACTTTATCGTCCAGGATATATAAATATCGTCTTGGACAATCAGTGTGTAAATTTTGCTTAATCGCCCGGACAGTTTGGGGACGATCAGAATGATTTTTGTTCATATCTACCAAGCGATAGATATTCGTCCTGTACGATCAGTACAAATCCTTGAATATTATCCAGGCAAATTGCACTAAATAGATGTTCTAAATGATGAAAAAAAACTTGATCGTCCTGGCACGATTCACGATGTCCTGGACAATTATTCAAATTCCATGAAAATCTTCCAAACCCTCGCTTGAAGGCAACTAGTCGATGTTGGATTCGTCCAGGAACAACTAAGGTTTTTTGAACTGATCATCCAAGCTGATCCTGTGATCTGTCCAGGATGATTTAATTTGATGCAATCAAACCTTAATTGCTTTCCTTTATAACTAGATTAATTTAGGCATAATTGTGTTTCATCATCAGGATTGTGTCCAAAATTAAATAATACCTAAACAGATCTTGCGGTTGATTCTTTCTTATTTTGAGCCTTCATCCTGGCCAATACAATATCGTCTATGGATGATGTGCTTAATGATAGCTACCTTAACCAGGATGCACCTAATTGGGATTTCTATTTTTTAACATATCATCCAGGATGATTTGTGGATCGTCCCAGATGATGTGACCAAAAATTGAAAACTCTTAAAAACAGACAGAAATTTTTCCCCAAGTGTGTGTGTGCAAGGTTACTTAGCATCAGGAACTACACATTAATATAGACTCAAGAAAAGGAAAAAGTTTACAAATTGACTCAACTTAGTCTATCCAATCTGAGCTGGTTTAAATTACAGTCTTGTGGACCTGAAATATTAGTAGGCAAGACAGTTGCAGAGAAAACAAAAGTGTTTGTTATCATCAAATTATACCCTGAAAGCAGATTTGAACAGTAATACTGTAACATAACATGAGGCAAAATTAATTATATTAGCAAGGTTGCTTCCCATCTTGTTAGTGACTTTTGAGAAGAAATACTATAGATTTTTTAAGGGAACTTAAAGTATAGTCTGAGGTAACCTTTAGTTTTAATTCTGATATCTCTTTTTTATTATGAGTTGGTTTGAGAGGGCCATGACTGGAGAGAGAATGATCAGATAGAACCCAATAATATTGGATTTCCAACAAAAAGAGGTTTGATAGAGAGGCTTTTAGGAGTGGCTTTAGTGGGAACAAGAGTAGGTTTGAGTTAGGAGATACCAGAAGAGGGGCCAATTTGTATTTATTAGTGGTAGTTTCAATAGATTTCATGAGTTATATTAGTAGTGTACCTGCATGTTTAACTTGTGGAAGATTACATTTTGATGTTTACTTATATTCTTTTAAAAAATTTATTATAGAAGGACAAATAGATATTATTTGAAAAGTTATCAATGAATAGTTTTATGAATGGTAAATATTACAAGGTATGTATATGTAAATTTACCTTAAATTTTGATTGTTCAGTTATAAAATATGCAATTCTATCTAATTTGTTGTGGTGTTAATTATTGTATATCTTCTAAAGAATGTGATATTTTTATGTTTGTATGATTGAATATATGTGTAAGAAATGTTGACGATTATTATTGATGCTATAGGCATCCAAGTAGAGATATAAGAGCATGTTACTACTGTGCTATAACAAGGGATTCATAAAGGCAATTTGTATTTATTATGTTATTTATCAAATGTTTGAGGGCCTGAAGAAAACCATTAGTTTTCTTAAGATTTTTTTTTTGACCTAGAATAGTTAGAAAATTATTTCATGAGTCATAATCAGTTTAAACTATAATTTATAACTGTCTTTACAGTAAGTCTATATTATTGTATTTTAATTTCACTAATTTTTTTATATTTTTGTACTTATATGAAATTCCTTAAGAAATTGGCCCTTTTTAGTATAAGTTTGAATTTGGGGGACGATAAAGCGTTTGTTTTGCAAACCAATTTCACTAAAAGTTTATACAAATGCTTAGTTAATTTCTAATACTTTTATGTAAGTTTTGTATTCCTAATTTGGAAGATATAAAATGATTTATATGAATTTTTAGCTAAAAATAAATAATAAAATTATTACCTAAATATCTTTAAATATTTTATTTTAAAATTTGTATTCCACTTAAAAAATTAAAAAAATCATTTCCCTTATTAATCTTCAGCTAACATAGAGGGGAAAGGACAGGAATTGATGGAAAAGAGGAGGAGCGAGAAAATTGAAATCCAATTTTGGGCGAATTCGAGCTATTTTTGTTTCGGCCTAGTTATAAAACTTGTTTGTCTCGAGGTAGGCCAATTCTACGCCCATCTCAATTTTTAAAAACATGAAATTTTTATCTAAATTTTTTGATTAAATTTTTATTCTGTTAGCGAAAAAATGTAGATAACTTTATATTGGTAAAGCTTTCATTTACATAACTTTTTATATGTTATAAATATTGAGATTACAAACAATTAAAGTATTTTTTAAAAATTTAATAATGGTGATTTAAATTTGTGAGGTTTTGTATTAAATAAAAAATTATATGGATATTAAAAAATGGTGATGTAGTTTGATAAAACCTTAATCATTTTTACATAATCCCTGGTAAAATGAGTATTTTCTATAAAAATTATATTTTGCCTAGTCGAGTTTTTTGTTGCACAACCGTTTGAAAAACACTGTACAATTTTGACACATGCAAAATTATGCTTTAAATGCTATAATATTTTAAAAGTTTACAATGTGATTAAATAATATCTACTCTAGGGGTCATAAGGGATTAGATATTTTGAGATTCTTTTTATGTCATAGAAAAATTCTGGTGCCTATAAGTCATGTCATGATAGTTGTAAGCTATGTTCTGGTGCATACAGCATGTTCTTGTGCTTATAAACACAATATTAAGTCATAGGAGGACAAATATTTTGAGATACTATATAAGTCTAGGGAATGTATATGAATATTCTATGATATGAATGCAATTATTCATATACTCAATATTATTTTTTTATAATTGGATAACTACTATGCTCGTATTTTTGTTTACAATACAATAATTTATTAGATTATATTTAAACTTAATTTTAAATATTTAGTAAATAATTCAAAAAAATATAAAATTTAGATCAGTTTGTGTTAGCCTGCTAAGCTATTACAGCTCATTTGGTATCTTTAAGTTTTGAGGGCTCTAGAAAAGCCAAAATATTCTTGTGCGATTAGTAGTTCATGACAAAGATTTAGTTTATAGATATTTACCTATTTTAATTTTTATATAATCATGGCTAGTTTATTGTCAGTTATGTAGCTTCTACATGTAGCTATTTTACTATAGTGTAGATACATTTTAATAAATGTCAAAATCTTATCTGGATGGTTTAGTTTTATATTTGAATATTTTAGTAGTTTTGTAGTCTATAATTTATTTAAAAATAAATATTAAAATGAATCTAAAACATTCTAAAACTAGATATTAGGATTTGCTTTTTTCACTGCTCAAACTACGATAGGACATGTCTTAATCAGGTTAGGCTCGATTAAGATTTAATGGCATAAAGCAATAGTTTTGGAATCAATATAAAAAAAAAGCCTATATGAATTGATAGTAGTCTAGTGGGGTAGTTTTTAGTTATATGAGTATTCACTATTATTTATTTCATGTGCATATATATTTAGTATATAATCCATTGTGAGTATGGATATGCCAGACCAAGATAGATAGATAGATTAATAGCTCAAGTTAGTAAGCTTCTTATTACTTAATACTTCTCCGATTAGTTGGTTCAATAGTTTTATAGTTTTACTTAACTTTGATAGCTAGATTAATAGGCAAGGATAGAGTAGGGTTCTATTATGATATCTGATGAGGTAGGTAACATCTACAAAATTTTTAAAGATTGAAGCCTACAGAGGTTTAAAGGTACTGTTGAGCACAAGGGAAGCAAAGGATTGATTAGAGGAGGCTAGAAATGATACTTTGATAGTAGGTAGTGTCCTTCTAAGAGTAGTTTATTAGCTGTATTTTTATTCGATGGTGTGATAGAGCACTATTGGATAGGACAACAGGGAAAATATCTTTGAATGAGACTGAATTCTCTAATTACCTAGGAATAGTTCTCTGATGTATTTTGAGCTTAATTTTTATCACCTTATTACAAAGTTTTGAGCTAAGATCTGAGAGCTTTTTTAGCTCGATAGGGAGACTGAGGAAACTTTTGCTCTAATATTTTTTTGAGGAAACCACTTGGTAGGGCCAGTGGTTAGAGAGAGCCTAGTAGTTATATTTCCCTAGCTACTAGTATGTTAGTTTAACTAGGTGTATATAGTTTGACATAGTAGGGCTTGCGATACTTCAAATGTTATGACAAGTCTAATTTATATTTTTGAGCATCCATATTATATATTTTATTCAATTATGTAAGTAGTTATCATTTATTTTTCAGATTTTTTTGATTTATTGTACTTTATATTTAGTTTTAATTTTTTTCTCTTTCTTTTACTTTATCGATACAGATATGGTATGATAGTTAGTAGATTTTATTTTCTATTATTAAGATTTCTAACATGACCTAATAAATCCAATTTAATTTTATACTCATTTCCTCATATGATATTATTCTTGATATGGACTAGTTGATTCAGTATGACGACTAAGACTAATTGCTTGAAAAAGTGGTGATATTTTGTTTATGGTTAGCAGAAGATTATGTATTGAGTGCATGTTGCTTTTAGCATTATGTCGCGATAAGTTATAGATTCTTGTCTTATTTTGGATCTTCTGTAGCTAGAGGGAATTTTCAAATTTATTCTTGAGAGTTTGGTTAGTTTAACTCAGGACAAAGGCTTAGTATTATGTATTGATAATTTCTAGGTGCGACTCAATTTCTAAAGCTCCATTACAAGATTAACACCTAAGGAGCTTCAAGGGGTTGAAGGTTTGGCTTTAGGAGGGGTTAGCAACAAATTTGTTGTCCTAGTGTTGTCTATTTTGGAGAACACTTTTTTGTAAAGAAATAAGGATGGTATGATTGTGCATGTGTATTAACTACAGGGAGTTGAGTAAAACTTCTATCAAGAGCAAGGTCCTTTACCACAAATTTAGATTTATTTGATCAGCTCATTGGATCTTCTAATTCTTAAGATTAATATGCAATCTGGCTACTATTAGGTGAAGGTGAGAGAGGTGATGTGTTGAGATAGATTTCAGTGCTTAGTATGGACACTTGAGCATGTAACTTGGGGTGAACTAATGCACCACCTTTCTTTATGGATCTGATGAATAGAGTATTCAATATTATTTAGATGAATTTGTGTTTATTTTCATATATGTTATTTGGTATATTTACTTTGAGGATGATCATGCTAGACATTTGAGGATTATTTTGACGACTTTAAAGAAGCATACACTATATTAAAAAATTTCTCAACATGTTTGTTCTGCTAAAGATATGACTTTTTTATGGCATGCTCGTGATATTATTGGTATTTCTATTGATCCCTAGAAAGTTCAGCAGTCACTGATTGGTCGAGGCCCATTACTTGTTTAAGGTATGCAAGTTCTTATAAGTGCAATATTATATATTTCTTTATTTATTTTTAGTAAATATATTATTTATTTTAGCTTTTTTTATGCAAAAAAAATCAAAATGATAAAATTTGTGGAGACTACATCATCATGGTGTTTGATAGAATAATGTCGTAAGTGACACCTTCAATATCACTGAGGTGTCATAAATTGGACATTAAGGCATCGGTTCCTATTTGTAAGAGCTACATAGCAAACACTGTGAGTACCGCAACATTATAATGCTGCGGCATAACATACGTCAGCTTCGGTTAGCATTAATTCTATATTTCAAATATTATAGTGCCATAATTTCTCATGCCTTGGCTCCATTTTTTGCTTCTCAGGCGCTACATTACTCAAATATTAAAAAACATCACCATATTGCCTGTTGTAACTTTCAGGGGACACATTCTCTTAGTGAAGAGATGCGGACTATTCACTAAAGTATCCAATTATACTAAACAGGGTGAACGGACGGTGCAAAAGTTTTAGTGTTAAGTTTTTTTTTCTTACTTAAATGTGCCGTGATACCTTTTTTTCAGGTGCCATAGTACTATATTCTTTTGTGTTATCCTTTAAATAGTTATGATGCTATGTTTATAAGAGAATTTAGTCACTTTGTAAAATTTAATACTTCCTTTTAGAGTTCTTTAATTCCCTCTTAGAGTAAAATCTAAGTGATGTAAAAGAGTTAAGCTCAATCATTTGAAGGTGTTAGCATTGAATCATTCTGGTGATACCTATATCTTGTATTTCTTTTTATCATGATATTAATAAAAAATGATGTTTTTCTTTATTCCAACTCCATTTATGGCTATAATCTCTAATTTTGTATTAATGATGTAAATATCATATATAATACTAATGAATTCTCTTATTCCTTAAATGATTAAAAAATATATTTTTAATATTACTAAATATTAATTTAATGACATAGTTACTATATTTCTAGTTTAAAATTAGGTTTACTATAGGGCCACGATGGAGGGAAAGTAGCACATAACTAGGAATATTAAATTAGTATGCAACATGCTAGAAAATGATATGAAATATACTAAATTCTTAAGGAGATGATAACTGTAGGAAGTCGTTAGACACCTTTGTTCTATAAGCTCGACATAGATCTAGAATGCATATACTATGAACAACATCACAATTAAAAGAGGATCATTAAGAAAAATATGTTATTTATACATCAACAATCTAATTATTTTATTCATATATGTATTTTACTTTTTCTATTTAATTTAGTGATTGAATCTTACAACAAACTTTTTTTTATTGAATATTGATAATTATTATAATTTTAGTATAATATTATTAGTATTTACAAGTGAGCACATTTTTCTCGTGTAATCGATTACTCTAATATTATCACCATATTTCTTGATTCAGCATGTATATTGTGTATGTTTAAATAGGTTTTTTAAATTTTTTATATAAGCATTGTTAGGGATTGATAGAGCCCTAAATCATTTTCATAATTCTATAGGTTGCATTCATAACTCATCAATATACTTGTAAATTTTAAGTGAAATTTTGATATTTTTATTATCAAAGAAAATCTAAGGTTTTTTTAGAGGTGATTGAGTCCTAGGTTTTTAAAAAATACAAAAATTCACTCCATAGCCTCATCATGTTTTTGGACCATTACCAGGAAAATATTTTATTTTTTTATAATTTTAGCTTATATTATTGAATTAATTATATAGTGGACCTGCTTATATCTTTTATTTTATTTGATGTTGCATTATTCTGATTTATATGCTTTATAGATAATGAAAAGAACTATTTGTAGGACCCGAAAGGGTACCGCTCAACGGGGGCAGAATGCAAAGGGTATACAAACACAACATCCCGAGGATGAGATAGTCATGAGACCTTCCGTGCTCTTTACAAGCGGAGCCAATAGAAGGGTAGATTAGATCATACATATGATTAACCATTGAGGATAATAGTTCTCAAAAAACGCACCCTGTTGGGTAATAAATATGCGCAGCTGATCAAAACAATGAGGTTTCCCCCACCGATAAGTTAGCTCAAGAATTTTTTATTTGATGGTGGATTCAGTTTCCCATGGGCATAAGCCCTCGTGGTTAAATATATTTTAAGCCAAGGCTTAAGAAGACTTTCGATTAAGTATCCTATCTTTATCTCTAGATGGGATTGCCACATAGGGATGGGAGAGTAGGAAATCTCACTCAAAGGAAAGGAAAAGGGTTTAACTTGGCTTATCAACATACACGGTTCTAATCAACATCCAGAGGGGACTAAGGTAGTGAGATAAGAATTTGGTTGAAAAGAAATAAACAATACACTTAAGTATATAGAGAGAAGGGATGGAAGGTGAGGTGCATCAACTATGTGACGCGGGTAGGTAAGATTTTAGCCCTGAAGAACATGAGACTCACCAAACCATTGAGATATACTACAAGACACCAAATGTAGTAGCCTTGAATCCTAAATCTAGAGTGGGATTAGTGTTTTATATATAACACTAAACACCGTTGTCCTAGCTAATGCATTCTTGACTTTATTTCTGCTAAAAAGGATAGTCGAGCTAACCACCTAAGTGATAGAAAAATCCATGATGTCTGATCTTTATGAAAGATTGGTGGGTAGCTCAATTTTTGGAAGTTAAGGACAATGTCTATAGAGGCTTCTAATGGCCTTATACTTATGTAGGGTGGAATGCTTTAGAACTTAATGCGATTAAAATTTTGATTTAGTTAGTTTTTAATGCAATACATGATAGTTATATCTTTAAATAATATATACTTGAAATTTAAAAAAGGTTATAAAAATAGTTTTTTAGAAAGATTATACTTTCCTAGATCCAACATCTCATACTTATAGGTCGGATTATCTAAGCTCTACATGCAGTCAGGGAAGTGTCTTAAAGCAAGGAGGAAAAATATATAATATATGTATGGGACCTTGGATG
Organism: Dendrobium nobile; assembly: GCA_022539455.1. Classification (NCBI taxonomy): domain Eukaryota; kingdom Viridiplantae; phylum Streptophyta; class Magnoliopsida; order Asparagales; family Orchidaceae; genus Dendrobium; species Dendrobium nobile. The sequence goes on from CM039721.1 coordinate 22,076,718, forward strand.
ATTCTGGCTATTCCCTAGGTCATTAGATTTTATGTTATTTAATTCCTGAAATATAAATTATTAATTATATAGTAGAAAATTTCTAGTCGTGAGAGAGCCTAGTAAATTGAGGCGCACACACCAACAAGAAAATACCTAGAAAAAGCAGACAATTTTTACGACAAAATAAAAGTAAACACATCATATAAATAAATCACCAGAGTAAAAAAAGGCAAGGAAAGTGCCATATAAGTACAACCTAGAGTTTGCAGAAAAGTAATGGTGGCCAGGCCCACTTACAACATCATAGATTCTAATCCTATTGAATAATGACAAGTCTTAAAAGCAAGATCATTTCATCTTCACTTTGTCTTCAAGATCTTCTTCAGATCATCTTCCCTCAATCTTTGTAGGGATCATCCTTCGAATGGTACCAAATCAAAAAAAAAAATTCACTGTGAAGGGCCCTTTCTTTTTCCCTTTTGGATCCTTGGTTAGTTTAAAATGCCTCAATTTTAAAAACTTTCACAACTCGATACTTTACATACATATTACATCATTAAAAGAGAAAATCTAGAATCTCATATATGGTTATTCTAAGCAATTTATATAAAAACATCACAAGTAGTTATTATATGGAAATAAAATACTCATGCCAGTTTACTTGGCCATGCTCTTTTATTTGGGGGCTAAGTGGCTGAAGCACATATAGCAAGCAATTATAAAATTTATTTATATTTTAGCATCACTTTATTTTTGTACTGCATGAGCATATCCAACTATAGAAGACACGTCAGTATCCAATATCTCCCCTAACATATGGAGTTAATCTATCGCATAAACATCATAAATAAAATGCAGTAATAAAGAGACATCACTACATCATCACAGCAAAACAAAGACAACCAGCACACATGCCACTACAAAGTGTCATTATATAGAAATAAAAAGTAAAGCATTTCTTAAACCTAGAATAGGAAGTGGTTCCCTAGCAAAACAATTCTACGTGTGTGTAGTAGGCTATGTGGCTTTGGATAGGTTATGTTATGCAATTAGTTCAGTTGCTTTGTGATCTGAATTATTGAAGGTTTAAAATGGAAATTTTGACTAAGGTTTATAATTATTAATTTTTTGAATCATATTTTAAATCATTTAGTTAGTTGGTCAAATTAATGTTTAGTGTGGTATTCTTTGAAGTTTAAGTTAAGTTAGAAGATTTTGGAAGGTTTATATCTACCGCTAAGTTAAAGGAGTCTAGAAGTCACTATTAGAAATGTTGGTTTTGAGGTTAAAAGTATTTTTTATTAAATATTAGATCTTACAAGGAGTAATTAGACTTTGGTTTGCTAGTTTTGGAGTATTCTAGGCAAAGTTATGAATTTTAGAAGTTTCGAATCCTAGTTAGCGACCTACTGTTGCCAGAGAGTTGACTTTTTAATTTAAGTTGATGTTTATGATAGATATTATTTTTAATAAATACTAGATTTTAATATCTTTTAGTTTACCAAATTGGAGTTTTTTAAAATTAGTTTATTAGTTTTTAAAGTTTGGGTATTTTAATGAATTATTTAAAATTGTTTAGTTTAAAGGTGTTTTTAGGGAGTTTTATCCAAATCAGCTCCAAACCTCTTGGAATCATCCCGAAGGTCAAGAATGACCCAAAGATTTGTTCTTAAGTGGTTTGCGAGAAATTTGTATATTTTTAATAATTTTTAATTATTTAATTAATTAAAAAAGTTGGTTTTTAATCAAAATTAAATTAAGTTTGAGATTGAAGTCCAATAAAGGAGCTTTTAATTTTTTGATATTAAAGATTTAATTTTAAGGGTTTTATATATTATAAAGAATTTTTAGATTTAATTTAAATTTATTAAAATTTTTTGAAGTTATCGGGCTTAAGAAAGTGGTTAAATTAGAGTTTATTTATTAAGGGTTTATAAAATCCTAAAAATTCTAAAAAAAATTGGGAGATTTAGGATGCACGAGTATAAATTTATCCAATTTAATATCAATTAAGGTGCATCATAGCTATTAGATTTTCTCTATGTTCGCTAGATGGGCCCTCTATATTTATTGTCCTTAGGGTGTTGTTACGTTAAGTAGGTTTTAAATCCAATGTTATGATAACCCTCAGGTAACTAAAAGAAAACAACATAACAAAAACACCCATATCCTTAGATCTAGGAGAGCCTAAACTAAGTACTCGTGCAGTCCTACAATGTAAAAGATATACAAAATAATAATTAAACATGATTAATTATGTGATTAGTAAATGATTGGAGCCCCAATCATTCACTATCTCCTCACCCATAATTTCAGTTCTCAAAAAACACAATCTTTGTTTAAAATTTTTCAAGTAGGATCTCTCAAACTTAAGAGATTATTAATTTATATTAATATTATTATATATATATATATATATATATATTATATATATATCATATAATATATATATATATCTATATATATATATATATATTATATATATATATATCATATATATATAATATAACCTTAAAATTATTTAAATTACATTATATATTAAGGTATAAGTATATAAGTTTAAAAGAATAATGTAATTAAAAAATAATTCCATGTACATAGGTTATAAATATCTAGAGATCCTCTTGGTCTCCCAAAAGGAGGTTTGAATATAGTTTGAAAATAATTTTTAATTTAAATGAAGTTGAGATGAATTTAATATGAATTATTGAGAGTTAAAATAATTAAAAGCTATTTTAAAAAATTATTTTTTTTGGAAAATTTGGGGAAAGCCCCTATATTAAATTGAAAAGAAGGTTGCAAAAGAACATAAAAAATACCTATACTGAAAATATAAGTGTAAACTAACATCAAAACCTACAAAAGGCAAATAAGATCCCAAAAAGGCTTAAAGAAGTTTGAAATAGGGCTCAGGAATACTAGAATTGATACAATGGCTATCATCAATCAAAAGCATCAGGAACTTAGAAGCCCATAATAGGTAGAAAGTCAGCCCCGGTTTCAGTAAGAACAACAAAAAAATGTTTTGCAGATTGCTTCAATTCCCATCCAAAATGCAAAAAAAAACCAAAAGTCATATCCCAACCACTAAGATTTGTAGATCCACAATATCCAATAATGCATGTGCCTTCTACAAAAAGTCATATCTGATCTCAAGCAAGCACCTGAGCAATGGTAGTCGGCCTTCTTAAATCCCTTCTTGCTTATGGTTTCAAACTAAACACAGCAGACCCCTCTTACTCATTTACAATTGCAACAACAAACCCATCCACAATTTAGTTTATGTAGACAAAATCATTATCATTGGCAATGCCAACGATAGCATAAAAGATCGTATTTGAACCTTAAATGGCATCAAAAACACAATCTACCCAACACTATCAATGACCTTACCTACAATTCTATTCAAACTCGGATTTGGCCAGTAACATTGAAGATCAAAAATCCACAATTGGATATTACCCCTTCCTAGGAATGACCCTTAATTCATGGAGTGTCAAGAAACAATCTATGGTGACACAATCCTCCACAAAAGTTAAGTACAAAGCCTTAGCTACATATGTAACCGAAGTTATTTGGGTACAATGATTACCTTAGGAATTTAGCACTTCAATCCATTGTGACAACATGTCTGCCATGGCACCAGCAAACAACCTGGCATTTCATACACGCATCAAACATATCGAGATTGATTATTACTTCGTCTATTACAACATACACTCCAAAGAAATTCATGCGCATCATGTCACCGCCTACAATCAAATTGTAGACATTCTTACTAAGTCCTTACCTGTCCCTCACTACCACGGCCTTCAAAGCAAGCTGGCAATACAATCCACGGAGCATTATCTTGAGGGTAGGTAACAAATCACTATCAATTTTCCAATCAAATTCAGACCGGTGGCCTGCATGGCTGCAGGCACTACCAACCTCAGTCACTACTCTACCAAAAGAATTAATCTCAGATATAGAGCTATAACAGAAACCTCTTTCCTCTCCATCAGTCCACGATCTCTCAACTACTTATATACCCTTATGTATCAGCTTACAAGCATTAGAGTATAATATATCCAAATGTATGACAGCATCCATGTTGCTCTTTCAATGTAATGCAGTGAATTTAGCTGTCTCTTATCCTGTCATTCTTACTCCTCAATACTCTCTTCTCTACAGCTTCTATACGAGTCTTTACTCAACTAACTAGTAAAACTGGGCATCAGTTAAATCAGCGCAATAATATTCACAAATTCGTTGGTCTAAGGAAACCAGACTTCACATACAACACGAATGCACTTTTTTGCAAAATTACGTCGTTCTTCGTCAATTTTTTCTTGTAAATTATATTCCTAATATTGATTCACCACTGTAAAAAAAAAATAACAGATTCAATTTCGTCGCCCTAAGCAGATGAAAGCATTAATCTCACAATAGAGAGAAAGGAATGACAGATGAGGGAGGGACCTGCTTCGTGAGTAAAGTCCGGGGAGCAGGGATCGCTAGGTAGGTAGTGGAGACATCGGAAGGAGGAAACAACGTTGAATGATGGGAGGAAGAGAGGAGATCCGATCAGCCACCGAATACCCTGTTCCCTCGGGTAGAGCAGGGTCTTCTTAGAGCACAGAAGTCGCAGGAGTTTCGCGTCACCGCCCATGTAGAAGAGGGTCGGTAGATCGATGAGCGCTCGCCTCACCGAACAGTTTCGCACTTCGAATACGGTCAAGGTGCAAATCTGCAATGGCCGGAAACCGATTTCTGAAATATTTTTATTTTAATAGAAACTGTAAAGGTTCATTTTTGAAAAAAAAAACATATTTGCTAATTTGACATAATCCAAAGTACAATATGTAGATTTAGGCTTCGTTTGGGACTGTTTTTTTATTGCTTTCTAAATGAAGTTTTAGTACAAAAATAAAATATTTTGTACTAAAACTCAGTTTTAGAAAGCAGTAAAAAACCCATCCCAAACAAAGCCTTAAATAAACAGCTATAAAATTTGTTTCCCAAGTCTGTTTTGATTATTTAAAGACAAAATTTATATTTAAAATTTTATTATTTTATCGAATATAGTTAAATTTTTATATATTTTTTTTAAAACATCTTTTATGTTTAATAGAAAAATAATTTTAATTTTACATTCAAAATAAGTAAAATAAAATATCTATTTTTAAAATATGATTTTTGTCTTCTAATGAGATTAGCTAAAAAATTAATTTTATAAATAAATTCCTATGTAGTTGTTTGGTTGTAAATATTTAACATTTATGATATTTAAAATACATTGAAAATTCAGTACAGCTTATTTGGAATTCATAATTGTTGCGGGCTAGAGTATTCGCGGCAGTAAAATACAAAAAACTTCACGTCTTAGCGTTGCACGAGTATCCAGCACACAAATAGAGGAAAAAGAAACACCATAATTTTTATGTGGAAAACACTAAAAGGGAAAAATCATGGGGCCACACTTAGTTGAAATGATTCCAGTAATGTTTGAATATATTACAAGTAACTGGTTTCTCTTTGAAATTGAGGACGATCAGATTATACAAGTCAACTGTTGATTTAAAAACTAGTGACAACTGGAGATCAAACGAAAGTCCAGTGATATTCGACGATCGGGCTAAAATCCTACATCGATTGGCGGCAGAGAGGAAGTCTAATGTTAGTCCTACGACAGACAGAATTCCAGTGATGGGAGGAAGTACTATGACGAGCGGAAGCCCGACGATGGATAGAAGTATGGTGTCAGGCAGAAGTCCGGCGATGGACAGAAATCTGGCATCAAGGAAAAGTCTGTTAGAAGTTTGGTGATGGGCGGTGGTCCAGCAGAGTCTGACGACGGGCAAAATCAAACAATGGGTAGAAGCAGGCGATGGGAGGAAGTCCGACGTTGGGGAGAAGTCTAACAGAAGTTCGATGACTACCGGTGATCTGGCGAAAGTCTAACGACAGGAAGAAATCCAACAATGGGTGGAAGTAAGGTGACTGGCGAAACTCCAACAATGGACAGAAGTCTAACATCGGCAGAAGTCCAACGAAAGTACGGCGATGGGTAGTGGTCCGACGAAAGTTCGGCAGTGGCCAATGGTCTGGAAAAAGTTAATGTAATGAGTAGCTTGGTGGCAAGATAGATCTGAGATTCTCTTCCTTCTTCCTCTCCTTCTCCCTAATTTTTTCCTCCCCATTTTTTTGAAGAATGGGGGTTTATTTATAGTTTTTGTGGAGTGGAATTACCAGTAAATAGTGAGAAGATCTAAGGTAGGTTGGGAGTGTTTCAAATGAATGGCTGATATTGATTTTCTTGATCATTGACTATTTATCGATGATTTGAGTGCCTTAATAATGTTAGAATTCAATGATAATGGGCTCGTTGGATTTGTCTCGTCGAGCTGCTCGATTCAAATATAAGCATGACATGTTTGAAAATCATTTGACCATCCAATTTATAGTTTGAACTTTCCAAATGTGCTTCGGGTCTTCAATTTTTGCTCATTTGGGCTTGGATTAAGTCGAATTTGGTGTCATTGGATTTATCTTTTCGAGAAATTCAATTTGATTATAAGTTTGCTGAAATCTGAGATCGAGTTTTCCCCAATTTAATTTTGGAAATTTCTAGCTTGATTTTGCCTCGATATTCATGCTTGATCAAGATAATTTTTTAATGATATATCAGTTGCCCTTTATTTTGGATGCCAAAGCTTGTCGAGTCCAAAAGTACATGTTGAAGCATTTCAATTTGTTTTAATCATAAAATCATAATTTTCATGTGATTACGAGGAACGACTACTTCCTGGATGTTAATGTGAACCTCCCCTCTAAGCCAAGAACCAAGTAAACTACCCTTAATTATAAATAGAGCGTGTCCTGAAGTTGGCGCGTCGATTGAGGTGAAAAATGTTGAGAAATTACATTTCAAAACTTTTTAAAATACTCAAAATTTACTGTAGAGGCTCCAATGGCTTTTGAAAGTGTCAAAATAGAGTCTATAACATAAAAAAAATGGCTTTAGAGACCCTGAAAATGTATGAATCAAACTTTCCACGCCAAAAATTAGGTCCAGACTAGAATTGGTTGTTGAACAGGCCCACTAGCCTGCTGGTCCAACTGGCCCGCTGACCCGCCTGGCCCATGTATGAGGCCTACCTGGGCCATGTTTGTGGCACGCCTAGGTCTTGACCTCTAGCCCGCTCAATCATACCCAACTTCATGAACGTTGACGAAGTTATGGGCCAATATTTCCTAAATATGGAAGTAGTGGGCCAATGGTAAAGGAATTTTTGAAGGTGGAGCCTTGGGCCAATGGTGGAGGAAGTGGAGATATTTCCTAAAAAAGATTATCCTACTTTTGATTTAAAATCTTTTTCATCTTTTAAATTGGGCTTTGAAACTAAATTTTTTATCTCCTTACATTTTATTTATCGCATAGGGTTCTTTTGCAAGTTGTTGAATCTAACTCATAATTTTCTTAATCAAGAATTCGCTTTATCAATAGAATGGGTTTACTTTTACTTTTTAAGATTTCAGAAAGGTAGCATATTAAAAAAATTGGTCAATGAAACCAAAAATAAAAGATGCGCAATGACGCCAAATTGAAAAATATACACAAAAGTGTATCAAAAATTAAAAGATGCGCAAAGAGCGCCATTCAAATTGACAAGAGGCATAAAATGAGCCCACAAAATTTAATGTTTACCATTCTTGTACTTCTTAAAAGCTTAAGAAAACCATTGATACTTTTGATACTTGAGTTTGAAAATCTTGATTCCCGATTCAAAAATTCATGCATTAATCTTCTATAAGATATATTTTATGAAAGGAGTTTTGAAAAATTTCTGTTTCTTTCTCTAATTTGTCTTATGATTTAGATATTGAATTAAAAAGTTTTTTAGCCTTTTTAAAGAACTTGAGTTTGGATTATCAAATTCTGAATTTCTAACCTTTTCTGGACTATGCGTTGTCAATCCAATTCTACTAAGTTTTTGATTAAAACCAAGAGGTAACTTTCTCATTTTAAGAATATTTATTTTTTCACTAGATCAGGGAACATTTTTATCTCTTGTTTATTTTATTTTTTCTTTGTGCCTCCTCTCTTTTTGATAATGTCAAAGGGGGAGAATGTATTGTTGAATTTGTATATTTTTTTGTATCCTTTTTCTTTTTCAAAAAATTAAAAACAAAAATTTGATCTCCCCTATTTTTAAAAGGGGTTATCCTAGTGAGGGGGAGATTAGGAGAAAATATTACTTTTTTAAAAATTCAAATTGAATTGTTTGCCATCATCAAAAAGGGGGAGATTATTGTGGATCAATGGTTTATGATTTTGATGATAGCAAACATTTTTATTTCTCTACGACTACCTTATGTACTGACATTTTAGGTTCACACGATCGGACTGCAATTTGGAACCAGCTCAAGATTGGGTAGATTAGGTCTGAGTCAGTTTATACCATTTTTCCTTTCTTGAGTCTATTGTATTTATTGTGGCTCCTGATGCTTTGTAACGTATAAGAGTTTCTGGCTGTTCCCTAGAGTTTACTGTTTTTGGTAACATCGTCCTGGATGATATTTATATCAGTCGGGATGATCTGTTCAAAAGCAGAAACCCTAATTAGGGCATCCTCATTAAAACAGCCGTCATTATGCAAAACACATCGTCCTAGATGATTTTGTATCGGCCAGGACGATATGCTAAATTCAGAAAGTTTCTGCCACCAGATCTACTTAGGAAATTCTTATTTTTGGATATCGGCCTGGTGGATCTCCTTGGACTATAAAATATCGGCCAGGACGATCCAGGACAATTTTTCCAAAATTTCTCTGGCACTTTTGGAAAGCATTTAATGGTGATTTTGTCCGGGCCGATCGCAAGATCGTCCGAGCCGATTAGACATCGGCCAGCTTCATTTCAGGGCGATATTCAGGACAATTTTCCTCATATTTGAACTAATCGGCCAGGACGATAATGTCGGCAACTTGCATTAATGAGCTTATTTTGAGCCCTTCTATTTAAGCTATGACAAGGCATTTTGTATGGGTCTTTGGCAGCCATTGTAGCTTCGTTCTTTTGGGGAAAACTTGAAGAGAGAGCTTGAAAGGGAGTGAGGAAAGGGTGGAGTTTGAGAGAGGGAGAAGATCCTGTGAGGGGGGACTCAAGGGAGTGTGGAGGGGGTTCCACACGATTGCTCCGGCAAGCTCGCACCTGAATACCGTTAGATTCAATGCTTGTCTCGAGGGAAGTTTACCAAAGAAGAAGATCTCTTTGGTGTCAAAGGACCCGGCGACTCCGCCGCACCAGGGAAGGTGGAAGTGATTTTGTAAGGGCTTCTCTGCCTAGCTGTGGGGGCTAAAGGAGAGACACTTAGTTTAGTGCAATACTTGGAGGGTGCCTCCAAGGAGTGGATGTAGGTCAAGAGTTGACCGAACCACTATAAACCCTTGTGTTCTTATTTTGACTGCTTCTGCACGTTATTTCTTTGTAGTGATTTGGTTTGTGTTTGTGCTTTGTCTAAAGATTTTTTTAAAATACCAATTCACCCCCCCCCCTCTTGGTTAGCCTTGGGCCAGTTCATAAGAGCTTAACATCCCTAACGAACTTTCTAGTGCCATCAGAGCACTTTCATAAATCCCCCCCTAGGGTATGAAAATTTTGCACCTCCTACCTTATCTCTTCTCTTCCTTTCATTTCTTACAATAGAGGCCTTCCCCTAACTCTATACAGGAGCTATCCCCTGTCTAGTTCTAGGGCCCCTCTCTATATAGAAGGAATTCCTTCTTCCTTCCACCCCCCACCCTTTCAAACTTCTTCTTATACAGGAGGCTTTCTCCTATTTTAGATAAGTTGCATCCCTTATCTAACTACAAGATCCCTCCCTATAGAGAAGTCATGATGAGTGATCATCCCTCTCTGAGATATCCAATGACCAAGGGAGATCCACACTCTATTGTGCAGAATGATGGTGAGAGGAGGTCCTGCAAAACTACTAAGGCTGATGATGTGGTGCCCACCGTTATCGATGATTCCCTAATTATTTTTCACAAGAAGTTATATTTCCCTAACGATCTTGTGATGATGGCTCCTAAAAAATATAATCGGGTGTACCTTCCTCCTCGAGGATACCTGACAATCTACAAGATCAATTTGTAAGTGAGGCTATGATTTCCATCCCTTTGGAGTTAATCGATATTTCAGTAATGTGTGGAGTAAGTCTATCTCATTTTTCATATTGAGTCATGTCGGTCACAGTGTGATTAATCTCTTTCTTTAAAGATAGTGGGGCAGTTCTGACACTAGAATATCTTTCTTGGATGGGCCGATTTACCTATGATACGTAAGGACGCATCATATTTAGATCCTAATGATTAGACATCCATACCCTATATCTATCAAAGAGTTGGGTTAGCATATTTTTCTTTGTGAAAAATGACTATGGTCTTATAGAGAAATGAGTGAAATGAATGATTTGTATGTTCCTTTACATGTTGAAGCTGAAGATATAAAGAAGATGCTCAATTTTCCTGATGTTGAACATCTTCTAATGAGGTTTGCTACCTAAATAAATGTCAAAGTTCATATTCAAGGGTAGTTTATTGTGGGGAGATCAACAAAATTCTGGCACCAACGCTAGAACTCCTAGAAGCTCTATCGACATATAATGTCTAGCACGGGGAGGAAGGAGAAGCAGACAGTAGTTCATCAGAGAAGGGAATGATGTATTATACTATAAAATCTACCAGTATGTGAGACTTAATATCAAGCCTAAGCAAGTAATGGTTGCCAAATTCTTCTAGCTCCACCTACCACTTGATTAATCTACCAAATGCCTCTAGTTTTTGAATGATATTTATCAATGGTAGATTTGTATAAACCCTAATTATATGGGATTGAAAGTATGGGTGTAGCTTTCTGGCTGAGTAGACTAATGCCAATATTATTTTATCCGCTAATGGATAATATCCTTTTATTTCGGATAAAATTTTACTAGCATAATAGATAGTACATTGTGCAACATTCTCTTCTCGGACCAAGACGGAAGTGATAGCATAGGTAAAAACAACCAGATAGAGGTATAATTTTTCTCCTTGTGTTGATTTAAAAAGTAGTGGTGGATATGCCAAATACTTTTGTAGCTATTCGAAGGCTTCTTGATATTCATTAATCCATTGGAATCCTGAACTATAAGAACCTCTGAGTATCTTGAATAAGGATAGATATTTGTCTCATGATCAGGCTAATAAATGAGATAGCATTACAATCCTTCCGACCAATCTCTGAACTTCCTTGATATTCCTCAGGGGCACCATATCCCTTAGTTACTTAATTGCTCAAGATTAGTCTCAATCCCTTGGTGGGTTACTATGAACCCTAAGAACTTTCATGAAGTGACTCCAAAAGCACACTTCGTAGGGTTGAGTCGTATGTTGTAGCATCATAACAGGTGGAAGCACTGTTCTAAGTCAAATATATGTTGTAATTTTTCAAGGCTTTTTAATAACATGTCATCGATATATACTTTTATAATGAGCCCAATAAGGTCTTTGAAAATATTATTCATGGGACGGTGATTTATGGCTCCAGCATTTTTTAGCCAGAATGGCATAACCACATAATAGTATAACCCCTTATCTATCCAAAAAGTAATTGCCTCCTCATCTATAGGATCTCTCTTTATTTAATTGTAACCATAATAGGCATCTATAAAGCTTAGCATTTGATGTTCGGAGGTGGTATCAAGTAATTGGTCAATACAAGGAAGCAAAAAATTATCCATAAATTAGACTTTATTGAGGTATGTATAATCCACGCATAATCTCCAAGATCAACTAGCTTTTTATACCATAACGACATTTGCTAACTAGGTGGGATAGTGCACTTCCGATATAAATCCAACCTCTAAAAGTTTATCAAATTCCTGCTCAATTGATTATTGGTGATCTGGTGCTAAATTTCATTTCTTCTTGATAACTGGCTTGCATGTTGGGTTTACTTTGAGGGAACACATGATTACTGCATAGTCGATTCCAGGCATGTATGATGGACTCCAAGAAAAAATATATTGATTTCTATATAGAAACTTTACATACTTTTTCTTTTCTTCTTTTAAGAGTAACGATCTAATCTACACCGTTCTTGAAGGGTACTCATATGATAAAGAGATATAAGCAAGGTCCTCGATAGGGTAAGCCTTTTGAGGAATGTCCTCATTCTAGAGATCAAAATCCTTGATGCGTAGGATAATTGATGGGCATGGTTGAGTTTGCCTAAGATAGAATGATTACACTACTTATTGATTTTCACATACTATGTCAACCCCTGTTAGGGTAAGAAATTTCAATTTAAGGTGCGGGATGGAGGTAATAATCCAAAAGGTCAACTGGAGTAGCCTTTAAAAAATAGCATTATAATTTGATTCTGACTTTATTACAATGAACTAGATAGAATGCGTAGTCTGTCAGGGAAATTCTCCAAGTACCACTAAGAGACTGATTGTTCCTTCCACCAGTACAGGTCAATCATCAAACATATACAGTGAACCTGCGGTGGGCTAGAGTTTCACTCTTGCTAGGCCCGTGTTAAGAAAAATGGAGTAATATAGGATATCCACCGAGCTCCCAGTGTCAACTAAGGTCCTTTTGATGTTATAACACAGGTCGCCAATCCCCACAATAATCATGAGTGGGTCTTGATGATGGGTCTTTATTATCTCTAAATTAGAATCATTGAAAGTAATGTAGTGATTGGTACAAGACTTCTTTGGTGTTGGCTCCTTTCTTATTACAATTAAGAGTTGATTAGATAATGATGGACCCTTAGCAATGGTTTTAATTTAGCTAATCATTTAACAGTTATTCAACGGTTGCCTTTATTATTGATTTTACCCCCAATAAGACCAACCTCATCTCGAGCAGGTGGGTTTTGGATAAACTTTCGGATATATATTTATCGAATTAGTCTCTCAATTTAATCCTTGAGTTATTTATATCATTCAGTAGTGTATCCACAATTATAGTATAAGTGATAGTATTGCTCTTAATTTTTTTATGTTTGGCTTCAAAGGATTTTGCCACTTCACATTCTCTTGATATCGGATGACAATCAATACATTTGCCTGAGATACTTTAAGTGGATTATACTCCTTTTCGTGATGAGGCTCTCATCGCGGCTGTGAGGGACGAGGGGGTCAAGTTGTAGTTTACTTATTTTTTTACTATGAGGATGGATTATTCATCCATGATGCACTTTTATGCTTTTCATTTGTTTGCTCAAATTGCTTTATATGAGCATTAATGACTTCATCTGCAGAGAGTTGTGCCACCATGTGATATATCAGATCAGCGTATGAATGAACCGTATCTTACATGAGTATTAAGTAAACGAGGTTGGAATGAAGCCCTTCAAGGAAAACTCTAAGTAATTCAGGATCCATCCCTGGAATTTATCGAGCCTCAGTAGAAAATATTTAAAAGTATTCTTTGAGGGACTCACTTTTATGTTGGCGAATTCTTGAGAGGTGGAAAGAATCTTTAACCATTCTTTGATTTGCAATAAATTATTCGATGAATACTTTGGTCAATTTGATGAATATGTGAATGGTTCATGCTAGAAGAAAATAGAACCATGTTTGAGCTTACCCTTTGAGGGTAGCCGGGAAAATTTTGATAAAGGAGCCTGTTTGAGGCTTGTTGGATATGAATAATGGTTTGGTAGTGATCAATATGCTCATAGGGGTCAAGTGGAAATCCTATGTCAATTGGCGGCTGGGCGGAAGTCTAACTTTAGTCCTATAACGGACATAAGTCTAGTGATGGGAGGAAGTATGGAGATGGGTGAAATCCTGATGATGGATGGAAGTTCAATGTAGATTAGAAGTAAGATGATGGGCAAAAGGTCAGCAATGGAAAAAATTCTGTTATCAAGGAGAAGTCCAACAAAAGTCTGGTGATAATTAAGGGGTGGCCCGGCGGAAGTCTGACGATGAGCAAAAATTTGATAATGGGTGGAACTTTAACAACGGGAGGAAGTCCAATGATGGACAGAAGTCTGGCATCAGGTAGAAGTCAAACATATGTCTGGTAATGTGTGGTGTTATGGCGGAAGTTCATCGGCGGTCGGTGGTTCAGCAAAAGTCTAGGTGATGGTCAAGGATGAATTTGGTGGCAAGAGAGATCTCACATTTTTCTTCCTTCTTCCTCTCCTTCTCCCTTTTATTTTCTCTCCCCTTTTTGTGAAGAATGAGTTGGGGTCTATTTATAGTGCTTGTGGAGTGGCATGAGTAGTAAATAATGAGAAGATCAAGGATAGGTTGGGAGTGTTTCAGATGAATGGTTTATATTGATTCTCTTGAAGATGGACAATTTATCGAGGATTTTAGTACTTTAATGATGTTAGAATTCAACGATCTTGGGCTTGTTGGATTCGTCTCATCTTTCTGCTCGATTTCATTATAAGAATGTCATGTTTGAAAATCGTTTGGTCATCTAATTTGTAGTTTAAACTTTCCAAATGTGCTTTGGGTCTTCATTTTGTACTCATTTGGGCTCAAATTGAGTCGAATTTGGTGTCATTGGATTAGTCTTTATGAGTCATTCACTTTGACTATAAGTTTTCTAAAATCCGAGTTTAGATGTTCCCAGATTTAATTTTGGATGTTTCTAACTTGATTTTGCCTCGAGATTCATACCCGACCAATATAAATATTTTTATGATATATCCAGAATATCCTTTTTTTAGAAAAATTGTATTTTTAATATCTTATAATAAAAATAATAATAATTAGAAATATACTCATTATTTATTTTTGTGCTGATATATATGAATATTCTTTGAACCAAAATAATTCAATAAGAAATAACTATAGATTGTTTTTTCAAGTCAAAATATATACATTTGGTTCAAAGATGTTTTGATCATTGATCAATTATAGTTTGAAGTTAGATGGAATGTGGTTAGAAGATAGTTTGATTATAGTATAAAGATAGTGTAATTATTATTCAATCATAGATCAAAGAGGGTTAGAAGAAGTTTTGATTAGGCTACAAAGGTTACTCGACCATAGTTCAAATATATTCGACTATATTTTGATTTTGATTCTCAAATTATACAAATAGTGTTCAAATATGGATTGATTATGATTTGAAATTTATTTTTGTTGTGTTTATCATCGCTTAAATTTTATTTGATCATTGCTTAATTATAAATTATACCCAATATAATGCAATAAAGAGTGCAATTAGAATAAGTATGATACAACACAGAACAATTTTTGTAGCAAACATATTAGTCATAATGTATAAAGCATATGTTTTTATAAATCTTAAAATTCACTTATTTTTTCCATTTCTAGATAATTTCCACCATTGGATCTACTGACCTAGAGAAAGGAGAGGATTTTTTAGAGAAGGAAAGTCCATTTTTGAGGTCTCTAGGCTATTTTTTTTTCCATTAGGCTAGTTATGAAGGTTATTCGAATTGAGGTAAGTTATATTTACCCTCTCTTTATTTTTAATAATACAAGATTTTATGAGATTTTTGGGCTTTTAATGACACAAAAATGATGATATTCTAATATGTAGGAAACATTCATTATGTAACTTTTGGTATGTTATTATTCTTATTATTCCACACATTTTGATATATTTCCTTAGAATTTTTACTATATATTTTTGATTGTAAGGACTTTTGAGCATTTTGATGGATGCCAAATCAGGAGAAAAATTTGTTATAGAAGGATAAAAGACTAAAAATACTATTGTGAATGTTATTTGTGAATAATTTTATAATCGATAACTATTAAAGTGTGTATAAATTTAACCTAAATATGTTATTATTATATTATAAATTTGCAATTTTGAATTTTTTTATATTGTACTTAATTCTTTTTATATCAATTGAAAGTATGATATTTTTATGTTTGTGTGATTGAATCTATGTGTAGGAAATGCTAGCAATTGTTATTGATATTATGTGCATCCAAGTGGAGATATAAGGGGTTGAATTCTACATGAAGAAAAAGGTGTTATACACTGGTAGTCATAAAAAGGCCCTAATTTTGTAACATACACAAGGAATAATATGGGTATGTTATAATGTGTTATATATGTTATATTATTTGTGTGACATTGGCTTGTATAAGGGCCTAAGGGACTGATTCAATCGGATGTGATTGGAGACTAAGGCTTCATTTGGGGCAACATTCTTATGACTAGATGTTTCTGAATGAATAATCTATCTTTTTCTTACATAATTTTAGAGTAATTTATTTATATATTAATTTTATTTATTATTAAGAATTTAGGTAGTTCCCATTTAGTTTATATAGTCATGTTTCCTCATACCTACTTTTTCTATATGTTTTAATTTCAGGCCAAAGAAAAGGAAAGGGGCAAGTTGAGTATATAGAGGTTGTAGATTTTTGGTGTTTAGTATATTTTCTATAAGTAGATTTTTTGTAATCATGGTGTGTACTTGATGTTGATGTATTGTAATTTTATGCCACGATTATTATTTCTATGGAAACTTTATATGTATATAATTTTAAGATGAATAAAAATATTCCTAAGTTATTTTTGGTATTATTAATGAGTTGTTTAGTGCCTCTGTGTTCTAATAATAAATGAAATGAAAGGAAATTCCTTTCAATTTTGACTTTAGAATTTAACTATTGGAATATGAAATGGTATAATTTGATATGTATACGGATTATGTCGGATTGGGTTGTGGAAATTAATCTTTGGTATTAGTTTAATAATTTTAGAGGAATTAATTATAATATAGCCATATGATTAATTTGTAGAATTGTAATAGACTTTAGGTAGTTTAAGATGCTAATGTCATTTCTATTTTCATATGCATGTGATCCTTCTAAAGTGTAAATTCTATGATTTAATCTAATGAATCCCCAAGAGCCATAAATGATTGATGGATAGAGTTTCAGCTAAACTTTACCAATCTTGAGTACAATAGGGCTATGACTTGTAGTTATATATTAAAGTTTGTTCAATTAGTGGCTTAGTTAATGGGCGTGGCTCTAAGTAGGATGTTTACTATTGTGACTAAGGAGATAGACAAGCATCTAGAAATATTTGAGACTAAAGCCTCCTAAATTTGAAGGGGTTATAAAATCTTGAGTAATAGAGGAATTACTATTGAGGTTGTAGAAGACCATCAATGGGATGCAATATTTAAAGGATTGTAAGGTGCCTTTGGTAGTATTTCTATTAGACGAGGAAGTAAAGCGCTAGTGGTTGGGCTAGCAAAGAAAAACTTTAAGGGAGGTTAAATGTTCTAATTACCTGGGAGGAGTTTAGTAATACATTGAGGGAGTGGTTTGTGTCCCCCTTATGTTAGAAAGTAAATGTAGAGTCTTTTTAGAGACTATTACATGGAAGTAATTGAAAGTTCGTTAGGGATGTTAAGCCCTTATGAATTAGCCCAATCTAACCAAGAGGGGGGGGGGGGGGGGGGGGTTGGGGTTAATTGGTATTTTAAAAAATCTTTCAATCAAAAACAAAATCTCAACCAAACCAAAATTCACTACAAAGAAATTTAATGTGTGGAAATTAAATGCGGAAAAAATAGTAGAAAAGAAACACATAAATTTATAGTGGTTCGATCAACTCGACCTACGTCCACCCCCTGAAGGCGTCCTCCGAGTATTGCACTAAACTCAATGATTCTTCTTTTGCTCCCACAGTAAGGAAGAGAAGCCTATACAAAATCTTCTTTCCACCAACACTAGTGAGGTAGAGAACCTAACTCCTTTTCCTTCCTCCTAAAGTAGGCAGAGAACCTTGATCAATTGCTGAAGTGGACCTCTCTCGAACTTCCAAGAACAAGGGATGACGATAAAAAAAGATGACTTGGATCCTTTCTTGGAGCAACCTTTGTGAATCCCCTCACAAACTCCCCCTCACAAGATCCTCTCTCTCTCCCTTTCTCTCCCTCTCCTCTAGGCTCTCTCAAGTCAAGACAGCAGCAAAAAATGATTTCTTGGGTAAAATAACAGCTCTTAAATAGAAGAGTTTTGGAATAGCTCTTAATTTATACAAACTGACTTTATCGTCCATGATGATATAAATATCGTCTTGGACAATCAGTGTAAATTTTGCTTAATCAGCCCGGACAGTTTGGGACGATCAGAAGATTTTTGTTCATATCTACCAAGCCGATAGAATATCGTCCTGTACGATCAGTACAAATCCTTGAATATTATCCAGGCAATTGCACTAAATAGATGTCTAAATGATGAAAAAAAAACTTGATCGTCCTGGCCGATCTCACGATCGTCCTGGACAATTAATTCAAATCCATGAAAATCTTCCAAACCCTCGCCTTGAAGGCAACTAGTCGATGTAGATCGTCCAGGAACAACTAAGGTTTTTTGAACTGATCATCCAAGCTGATCCTGTGATCGTCCAGGATGATTTAATTGAGCAATCAAAACCTTAATTGCTTTCCTTTATAACTAGATTAATTTAGGCATAATTGTGTTTCATCATCAGGATGATGTCCAAAATTAAATAATACCTAAACAGATCTTGCGGTTGATTCTTTCTTATTTGAGCCTATCATCCTGGCCAATACAAATATCGTCTAGGATGATGTGCTTAATGATAGCTACCTTAACCAGGATGCCCTAATTGGGATTTCTATTTTTTAACATATCATCCAGGATGATTTGTGGATCGTCCCAGATGATGTGACCAAAAATAGAAAACTCTAAAAACAGACAGAAATTTTTCCCCAAGTGTGTGTGTGCAAGGTTACTTAGCATCAGGAACTACATCATTAACAATAGACTCAAGAAAAGGAAAAAGTTTACAAATTGACTCAAACTTAGTCTATCCAATCTTGAGCTGGTTTAAATTACAGTCTTGTGGACCTGAAATATTAGTAGGCAAGACAGTTGCAGAGAAACAAAAGTGTTTGTTATCATCAAAATTATACTCCCTGAAAGCAGATTTGTAACAGTAATACTGTAACATAACATGAGGCAAAATTAATTATATTAGCAAGGTATGCTTCCCATCTTGTTAGTACTTTTGAGAAGAAATACTATAGATTTTTTAAGGGACTTAAAGATAGTCTGAGGTAACCTTTAGTTTAATTCTGAATCTCTTATTTATTATGAGTTGGTTTGAGAGGGCATGACTGGAAGAGAATGATCAGATAGCAACCCAATAATATTGGATTTCCAACAAAAAGAGGTTTGATAGAGAGGCTTTTAGGAGTGGCTTTAGTGGGAACAAGAGTAGGTTTGAGTTAGGAGATACCAAGAGGGGCCAATTTGTATTTATTAGTGGTAGTTCAATAGATTTCATGAGTTATATTAGTAGTGTACCTGCATGTTTAACTTGTGGAAGATTACATTTTGATGTTTACTTATATTCTTTTAAAAATTTATTATAGAAGGACAAAAGATATTATTTGAAAAGTTATCAATGAATAGTTTTATGAATGGTAAATATTCAAGTGTATATGTAAATTTACCTTAAAATTTTGATTGTTCAGTTATAAATATGCAATTCTATCTAATTTTGTAATGTGTTAATTATATGTATATCTTCTAAAGAATGTGATATTTTTATGTTTGTATGATTGAATATATGTGTAAGAAATGTTGACGATTATTATTGATGCTAAGTGCATCCAAGTAGAGATATAAGAGCATGTTACTACTGTGCTATAACAGGGATTCATAAAGGCCTAATTTTGTATTTATTATGTTATTTATCAAAATGTTGAGGGCCTGAAGAAAACCATTAGTTTTCTTAAGATTTTTTTTGACCTAGAATAGTTAGAAAATTATTTCATGAGTCATTATCAGTTTAAATCATAAACTGTCTTTACAGTAACGTCTATATTATTGTATTTTAATTTCACTAATTTTTTTATAATTTTTGTACTTATATGAAATTCCTTAAGAAATTGGCCCTTTTTAGTATAAGTTTGAATTTGGGACCGATAAGCGTTTGTTTTGCAAACCAATTTCACTAAAATGTTTATAAATGCTTAGTTAATTTCTAAATACTTTTATGTAAGTTTTGTATTCCTAATTTGAAGATATAAAATGATTTATATGAATTTTTAGCTAAAAATAAATAAATAAAATTATTACCTAAATATCTTTAAATATTTTATTTTAAAATAGTATTCCACTTAAAAAACTTAAAAAAATCATTTCCCTATTAATCTTCAGCTAACATAGAAGGGAAAGGAGGAATTGATGGAAAAAGAGAGGAGCGAGAAAATTGAAATCCAATTTTGGGCGAATTCGAGCTATTTTTGTTTATCGGCCTAGTTATAAAACTTGTTTGTCTCGAGGTAGGCCATTCTACGCCCATCTCAATTTTTAAAAACATGAAATTTTTATCTAATTTTTTGAATAAATTTTTATTTCTGTTAGCGAAAAATGTAGATAACTTTATATTGGTAAAGCTTTCATTACATAACTTTTTATATGTTATAAATATTGAGATTACAAACAATTAAAGTATTTTTTAAAAATTTAATAATGGTGATTTAAAATTTGTGAGGTTTTTATTAAATAAAAAATTATATGGATATTAAAAAATGGTGATGTAGTTTGATAAAAACCTTAAATCATTATTTACATAATCCCTGGTAAAATGAGTATTTTCTAAAAATTATATTTTGCCTAGTCGAGTTTTTTGTTGCCAACCGTTTGAAAACACTGTACAATTTTGACACATGCAAAATTATGCTTTAAATGCTATAATATTTTAAAAAGTTTACATATGTGATTAAATAATATCTACTAGGGGTCATAAGGGATTAGAATCTTTTGAGATTCTATTTATGTCATAGAAAATTCTGGTGCCTATAAGTCATGTCATGATAGTTGTAAGCTATGTTCTGGTGCATACAAGCATGTTCTTGTGCTATAAACACAATATTAAGTCATAAGAGGACAAAATATTTTGAGATACTATATAAGTCTAGGGAATGTATATGAACTATTCTATGATATGAATTGCAATTTATTCATATACTCAATATTATTTTTTTATAATTGGATAACTACTATGCTCGTATTTTGTTTATCAATACAATAATTTATTAGATTATATTTAACTAATTTTAAATATTTAGTAAAAAATTCCATAAAAAAATTAAAAATTTAGATCAGTTTGTGTAGCCTGCTAAGCTATTACAGCTCATTATGGTATTGCTTTAAGTTTTGAGGCTCTAGAAAAGCAAAATATCTTGTGGATTAGTAGTTCATGACAAGATTTAAGTTTATAGATATTTACCTATTTTAATTTTTATATAATCATGGCTAGTTTATTGTTCAGTTATGTAGCTTCTACATGTAGCTATGTACTATAGTGTAGATACATTTTAATAAAATGTCAAAATCTTATGGATGAGTTTAGTTTTAGTATTTGAATATTTTAGTAGTTTTGTAGTCTATAATTTATTTAAAATAAATATTAAAATAGAATCTAAAACATTCTAAAACTAGATATTAGGATTTGCTTTTTCACTGCTCAACACGATAGGACATGTCTTAATCAGGTTAGGCTACGATAAGATTTAATGGCATAAAGCAATAGTTTTGGAATCAAATTAAAAAAAGAGCTATATGAATTGATAGGTAAGTCTAGTGGGGTAGTTTTTAGTCTATATGAGTATTCACTATTATTTATTTCATGTGCATATATATTTAGTTATATAATCCATGTGAGTATGGATATGCCAGACCAAGACATGATAGATAGATAAAGCTCAAGTTAGTAAGCTCTTATACATAATACTACTCCGATAGTTGGTTCAATATAGTTTTATAGTTTACTACTTTGATAGCCTAGATAATAGGCAAGGGATAGAGTAGGGTTCCTATTATGATATCTGATGAGGTAGGTAAGCATCTACAAATATTTCTAAGATTGAAGCCTCAGAGGTTTAAGGGTACTGTTGAGCACAGGGAAGCAAAGGATTGATTGAGGAGGCTAGAAATGATATTTGATAGTAGGTAGTGTCCTTCTAAGAGGAAGGTATTATTAGCAGTATTTTTATTCGATGGTGTGATAGAGCACTATTGGATAGGACAACAGGAGAAAAATCTTTGAATGAGACTGAATTCTCTAATTACCTAGGAATAGTTCTCTGATGTATTTTGAGCTTAATTTTTATCACCTTATTTACAAAGTTTTGAGCTAAGATCTGAGAGCTTTTTTAGCTCGATAGGGAGACTGAGGAAACTTTTGCTCTATATATTTTTTTGAGGAACCACTTGGTAGGGCCAGTGGTTAGAGAGAGCCTAGTAGTTATATTTCCCTAGCTACAGTTATGTTAGTTTAACTAGGTGTATATAGTTTGACATAGTAAGAGGCTTGCGATACTTCAAATGTTATGACAAGTCTAATTTATATTTTTGAGCATCCATATTATATTTTATTCAATTATGAAGCTAGTTATTCATTTATTTTTCAGATTTTTTTTGATTTATTGTACTTATATTTAGTTTTAATATTTGTTTCTCTTTCTTTTACTTTATCGACTAGATATGGTATGATAGTTAGTAGATTTTATTTCTATTATATTAAGATTTCTAACATGACCTAAAAATCCAATTTAATTTTATTACTCATTTCCTCATATGATATTATTCTTGATATGGACTAGTTGATTCAGTATGAGACTAAGACTAATTGCTTGAAAAAGTGAGTTATTTTGTTTATGGTTAGCAAGAATTATGTATTGAGTTGCATGTTGCTTTTAGCATTAGTCCGCGATAAGATTATAGATTCTTGTCTTATTTTGGATCTTCTTGTAGTAGAGGAATTTCCAAATTTATTTCTTGAGAGTTTGGTTAGTTTAACTCCAGACAAAGGCTTAGTATTATGTATTGATATATTTCTAGGTGCGACTCAAATTTCTAAAGCTCCATACAAGATAACACCTAAGGAGCTTCAAGGGTTGAAGGTTTGGCTTTAGGAGGTGGTTAGCAACAAATTTGTTGTCCTAGTGTGTCTCTATGGAGAACACCTTTTTTGTAAAGAAAAAGGATGGTATGATGTGCATGTGTATTAACTACAGGGAGTTGAGTAAAACTTCTATCAAGAGCAAGGATCCTTTACCACAAATTTAAGATTTATTTGATCAGCTCATTGGATCTTCTATATTCTTAAAGATTAATATGCAATCTGGCTACTATTAGGTGAAGGTGAGAGAGGCTGATGTGATGAAGATAGATTTCAGTGCTTAGTATGGACACTATGAGCATGTAACTTGGGGTGACTAATGCACCACCTTTCTTTATGGATCTGATGAATAGAGTATTCAAATATTATTTAGATGAATTTGTGATTATTTTCATATATGATATTTTGGTATATTCTACTTTGAGGATGATCATGCTAGACATTTGAGGATTATTTTGACGACTTTAAAGAAGCATCAACTATATTAAAATTTCTTCAAATGTTTGTTCTAGCTAAAGAATATGACTTTTTTATGGCATGCTGTGAATATTATTGGTATTTCTATTGATCCCTAGAAAGTTCAAGCAGTCACTGATTGGTCGAGGCCCATTACTTTGTTTAAGGTATGCAAGTTCTTATAAGTGCAAATTATATACTATTTTCTATAATTTATTTTTAGTAAAATATATTATTTTAGCTTTTTTTATGCAAAAAAAATCAAAATGATAAAAATTATGTGGAGACTACATCATCATGGTGTTTGATAGAATAATGTCGTAGTGACATCTTCAATATCACTGAGGTGTCATAAATTGGACATTAAGGCATCGAGTTCCCTATTTGTAAGAGCTACATAAGCAACACAGTGAGTACCGCAACATTACTAATGCTGCGGCATCAACAAGTCAGCTTGGTAGCACTTAATTCTATATTTTCAAATATTATAGTGCCATAATTTCTCATGCCTTGGCTCCATTTTTTGCTACTCAGGCGCTACATTACTCAAATATTAAAAACATCACATATTGCTGTTGTAACTTTCAGGGGACACATTCTCTTAGTGAAGAGATGCGACTATTCACTAAGTAACCAATCTACATAAACAAGTGTAACGACGGTGCAAAAGTTTTAGTGTTAAGGTTTTTTTTTCTTACTTAAATTGTGCCGTGATACCTTTTTTTCAGGTGCCATAGTACTATATTCCTTTTTGTGTTATCCTTTAAATAGTTATGATGCTATGTTTATAAGAGAATTTAGTCACTTATGTAAAATTTAATACTTCCTTTTAGAGTTCTTTAATTCCCTCTTAGAGTAAAATCTAAGTGATGCTAAAAAGTATAAGCTACAATCATTTGAAGTGTTTAGCCATTGAATCATTCTGGTGATACCTATATCTTGTATCTTCTTTTTATCATGATATTAATAAAAATGAGTTTTCTTTAATTCCACTCCATATATGGCTATAATCTCTAATTTTGTATTAATGATGTAAATATCATATATAATACTAATGAATTCTCTTATTCCTTAAATGATTAAAAATATATTTTTAATATTACTAAATATTAATTTAATGCACATAGTTACTATATTTCTAGTTAAAATTAGGTTTACTATAGGGCCACGATGGAGGAAAGTAGACATAACTAGGAATATTAAATTAGTATGCAACATGCCTAGATAAATGATATGAAATATACTAAATTCTTAAGGAGATGATATAACTGTAGGAAGTCGTTAGACACCCTTTGTTCCTATAAGCTCGACATAGATCTAGAAATGCATATACTATGAACAACATCACAATTAAAAGAGGATCATTAGAAAAATATGTTATTTATACTCAACAATCTAAAATATTTTATTCATATAATGTATTCATTATCTTTTTCTAATTTTATTTAAGTGATTGAATCTTCACAACAACTTTTTTTTTATTGAATATGATAATTATTATAATTTTAGTATATATTATTAGTATTTACAAGTGAGCACATTTTTCTCGTGTAATCGATACTCTAATATATCACCATATTATTTGATTCAGCATGTATACTTGTGTATGTTAAATAGGTTTTTTAAAATTTTTATATAAGCATTGTTAGGGATTGATAGAGCCCTAAATCATTTCATAATTCTATAGGTTGCTTCATAACCCTCATCAATATACTTGTAAATTTTAAGTGAAATTTTGATATTTTTATATCAAAGAAAATCTAAGGATTTTTTAGAGGTGATTGAGTCCTAGGTTTTTAAAAAATTCAAAAATTCACTCCATAGCCTCATCATGTTTTTGGCACCATTACCAGGAAAATATTTTATTTTTTTATAATTTTAGCTATATTATTGAATTAATTATATAGATGGACCTGCTTATATCTTTTATTTTATTTGATGATTGCATATTCATGATTATATGCTTTATAGATATGAAAAAGAACTATTTGTAGACCTCCGAAAGGGTACCGCTCAACGGGGGCAGAATGCAAAGGGTATACAACCACAACATCCCGAGGGATGAGATAGTCATAGACCTTCGTGCTCTTTACAAGCGAGCCAATAGAAGGGTAGATTAGATCATACATATGATTAACCATTGAGGATAATAGTTCTCAAAAAACGCACCCTGTTGGGTAATAATATGCGCAGCCTGATCAAAACAATGAGGTTTCCCCCACCCGATACAGTAGCTCAAGAATATTTTATTTGATGGTGGAATTCAGTTTCCCATGGGCATAAGCCCTCGTGGTTAAATATATTTTAAGCCAAGGCTTAAGAAGACTTTCGATTAAGTATCCTATATTATCCTCTTAGATGGGATTGCCACATAGGGAGGAGAGTAGGAAATTCCTACTCAAAGGAAAGGAAAGGGTTTAACTTGGCTTAATCAACATACACGGTTCACATCAACATCCAGAGGGACTAAGGTAGTGAGAAGAATTTGGTGAAAAGAAATAAACAATACACTTAAAGTATATAAGAGAGAAGGATGGAGGTGGCATCAACTATGTGACGCGGGTAGGTAAGATTTATAGCCCCTGAAGAACATGAGACTCACCAACCATTGAGATATACTACAAGACACCAAATGTAGTAGCCTTGAATCCTAAATCTAGAGTGGGATTAGTGTTTTATATATAACACTAACACCCGTGTCCTAGCTAATGCATTCTTGACTTATATTCTGCCTAAAAAGGATAGTCAGCTAACCACCTAAGTGTAGAAAATCCATGATGTCTGATCTTTATGAAAGATTGGTGGGTAGCTCAATTTTTGGAAGTTAAGACCAATGTCTATAGAGGCTTCTAAATGGCCTTATACTTATGTAGGGTGGAATGCTTCTAGAACTAATGCGATTAAAATTTTGATTTAGTTAGTTTTTAATGCAATACATGATAGTTAAATCTTTAAATAATATATACTTGAAATTTAAAAAAGGCTTATAAAAATAGTTTTTTAGAAAGATTATACTTTCCTAGATCCAACATCTCATACTTATAGGTCGGATTATCTAAGCTCTACCTGCAGTCAGGGAAGTGTCTTAAAGCAAGGAGGAAGAAAAATATAATAATATGTATGGGACCTTGGATGATTCTGGCTATTCCCTAGGTCATTAGATTTTTATGTTATTTAATTCCTGAAATATTAAATTTTAATTATAAGTAGAAAAATTTCTAGTCGTGAGAGAGCCTAGTAAAATGAGGCGCACACACCAACAAGAAAAAAACCTAGAAAAAGCAGACAATTTTTACGACACAAATAAAGTAAACACATCAATATAAATAAAATCACCAGAGTAAAAAAAGTCCATGGAAAGTGCCATATAAGTACAACCTAGAGTTTGCAGAAAAGTAATGGTGGCCAGGCCCCACTTACAACATCATAGATTCTAATCCTATTGAATAATGCAAGTCTTAAAAGCAAGACATTTCATCTTCATCTTGTCTTCAAGATCTTCTTCAGATCATCTTCCCTCAATCTTTGTAGGGATCATCCTTCAGAATGGTACCCAAATCAAAAAAAGAAATTCACTGTGAAGGGCCTTTCTTTTTCCCTTTGGATCCTTGGTAGTTAAAATGCCTCAATTTTAAAAACTTTCACAACTCGATACTTTACATACAAATTTACATCATTAAAAAGAGAAAATCTAGAATCTCATATATGGTTATTCTAAGCAATTTATATAAAACATCACAAGTAGTTATATATATGGAAATAAAATACTCATGCCAGTTATACTTGGCCATGCTCTTATTTATTTGGGGGCTAAGTGGCTGAAGCACATATAGCAAGCAATTATAAAATTTATTTATATTTTAGCTCACTTTATTTTTGTACTGCATGAGCATATCCACCTATAGAAGACATCGTCAGTATCAATATCTCCCCTAACATATGAGTAATCTATCGCATAACACATCATAAATAAAATGCAGTAATAAAAGAGACATCACTACAATCATCACAGCAAAACAAAGCAACCAGCACACATGCCACATACAAAAGTGTCACATTATAGAAATAAAAAGTAAAGCATCTTCTTAACCTAGAACTAGAAGTGGTTCCCTAGCAAACAATTCTACGTGTGTGTAGTAGGCTATGTGGCTTTGGATAGGTCCTATGTTATGCAATTAGTTCAAGTTGCTTTGTGATCTGAATTATTGAAGGTTAAAATGGAAATTTTGACTAAGGTTTAAATATTAATATTTTTTGAATCAATTTTAATTCATTTAGTTAGTTGGTCAAATTTAATGTTTAGTGTGGTATTCTTTGAAGTTTAAGTTAAGTTAGAAGATTTTGGAAGGTTTATCATCCTACCCGCTAAGTTAAAGGAGTCTAGAAGGTCACTATTAGAAATATGTTAGGTTTTGAGGTAAAAGTATTTTTTTATTAAATATTAGATCTTACAAGGAGTAATTAGACTTTGAGTTTGCTAGTTTTGGAGTATTCTAGGCAAAGTTATGAATTTTAGAAGTTTCGAATCCTAGTTAGCGACCTACTGTTGCCAGAAGAGTTGACTTTTTAATTTAAGTTGATTTATGGAAAGATAATATTTTTAATAAATACTAGATTTTAATATCTTTTAGTTTACCCAAATTGGAGTTTTTTAAAATTAGTTATTAGTTTTTAAAGTTTGGGTATTTAATGAATTATTAAAATTGTTTAGTTAAAGGTGTTTTAGGGAGTTTTATCCAAATCAGCTCCAAACCTCTTGGAATCATCCCCGAAGGTCAAGAATGACCCAAAGATTTGTTCTTAAGTGTTTGGAGAAAATTTGAAATTTTTAATAATTTTTAATTATTTAATTTAATTAAAAAAGTGGTTTTAATCAAAATTAAATTAAGTTTGAGATTGAAGTCCAATAAAGGAGCTTTTAATTTTTTGATATTAAAGATTTAATTTTGAAGGGTTTAATATATTATAAAGAATTTTTAGATTTAATTTAAATTTATTAAAATTTTTTGAAGTTATCGGGCTTAAGAAAGTGGTTAAATTAGAGTTTATTTATTAAGGGGTTTATAAAATCCTAAAAATTCTAAAAAAAAATTGGGAGATTTAGGATGTCACGAAGTATAAATTTATCCAATTTAATATCAATCTAAGGTGCATCATAGCTATTAGAATTTCTCTATGTTCGCTAGATGGGCCCTTAATTATTGTCCTTAGGGTGTTGTTACGTTAAGTAGGTTTAAATCCAATGTTAATGACTAACCCTCAAGGTAACATAAAAAGAAATACAACATAACAAAACACCCCATATCCTTAGATCTAGGAGAGCCTAAACTAAGTACTCGTGCGTCCTACACATGTAAAAGATAACAAAATAATAATTAAACATGATTAATAATGTGATTAGTAAATGATTGGAGCCCAATCATTCACTAATCCTCACCCCATAAATTCAGTTCAAAAACACAATCTTTGTTTAAAATTTTACAAGTAGATCTCTCAAACTTAAAGAGATTTAATATATATATATATATATATATATATATATATATATATATATATATATATATATATATATATATATATATATATATATATATATATATATATATATATATATATAATATTATACATATATACATATATATTAAAGGTATAAGTATATAAGTTTAAAAGAAATAATGTAATTAAAAAATAATTCCATGTACATAGGTATATAAATATCTAAGAGATCCTCTTGTCTCCCAAAAGGAGGTTTGAATATAGTTTGAAAATAATTTTTAATTTAAAATGAAGTTGAGATGAATTTAATATGAATTATTGAAGTTTAAAATAATTAAAAGCTATTTTAAAAAATATTTTTTTTTGGAAAATTTGGGGGAAAGCCCCTATATTAAATTGAAAAGAAGGTTGCAAAGAACCATAAAAAATACCTATACTGAAAATATAAGTGTAAACTAACATCAAAACCTACAAAAGGCAAATAAGATCCCAAAAAGGCTTAAGAAGTTTGAAATAGGGCTCAGGAATACTAGAATTGATACAATGGGCTATCAATCAAAGCATCAGGAACTTAGAAGCCCATAATAGGTAGAAAGTCAGCCCCGGTTACCGAAGGAACAACCAAAAAAATGTTTTGCAGATTGCTTCAAATTCCCATCCAAATGCAAAAACCAAAAGTCAAATTGTCCAGGCCATCTAGGGGCTAAGAATAATAAAGTAAACGTTCCACACATCATCACCCAATACATTGATAATCAGCCAAAATGTGATGTTGTAGAGAGAAGCATGAGAGAAAAGAGGATTGCAACTTGTCAATGTGTTTCCATCTTCTAGTTTTTTTGGTAACGTCAAATGAAATTCTCCGGCTAATAGTGTTAGGAGAGCCTTGAATACCTCCAAATCTTTTGTCATTTATTTACCTCCACAAAAAGTACACTGCACAACAAATAAATAAAAAACAAAAGTTCTTCTCAAACTATTTAAGTTGCTGCAACCCATTAAAAAATTCAAAAATCTAAATAAGATAAGGCTGAAGGAAGAAGCCTTCAAGGTAAGGATGAAGAGTGGAGATAACCTCAAAAGAGAAATCATAATTAAGCATAAGATGAAGATTGGATTCATCTTCCAGCCAAAAGAGATGGCAATTGCTTTGAATATCAATGTTTCTCCTACTTAAAACATATGCTATTTTAGCCCATCATTCACTGCCAACCAAGTGAAAGATGTATACCTACATGCATAGTGTTTGTGCCAAATGAATTTATTCCAAGAGACAGTTGGAATATCAGAGAAAAAGATCTCTTTAAAAGTTTTAAAACTAGGCTCCCCTTTCGTAACCCAAGAAATACAATCAGTTGGGTCGACCAAAAAATTCACTATATAGTTGTGTTGTATAACAATTGGAAGAAAGAAACAGGTAAGTTCTGAATTCTCAAACAGGTAAAATTCTGGACGCTAACATAACCAGCTATGGGAGGTTGAAAAAGCTCTGAAAGAGCAGCACCGTTAAGCCAAGCGTCTCAAAACATGTCGAATTTGCATTTAGCACTATCAATGGTAAAGTTAATGTGATATTTAATACGACTAAAAGTGGTACAAATGAATTTCCAATATTTAGAGGCTTTAGAAGAAGGAGGTTTCCAAGGAGAAACATGTTTGCATCTAAACCAGTCAGCAACCAGAAAGTTCTAAGCAATCGCCAAAAGAAGGTGCAACCAACCCTAAAAGAGAGGGATTGAATACCAGGAATACCCACCCCAGCAACAGAGGCAGGGAGACAAGTTTTCTTCCAAGAAATGAGGTACAACTTCTTCTCAGTAGAGGATCCATGGAAAAGAAATATTGGATTCTACCTCCAAAAGACAAGAACTATTCTTTACAACCAGCAAGTAGAGTAGAAATTCACTTAGTAGTGGTTGGAAGTGAGTAGTGGAAAGTTTTTTAGAGGATGTGGGCAAGCCCAAATATTTGATAGAACGATCTATCATGTTGAAGCCAAGCAGAAGGGAAATGTCATTTTCAATGCTAGTATTCTTAGAGAAGATGATGGAGCACTTTTCCTTATTAATAAAAGGCCCAGATGATGTAGCAAAGAGGTTAAGTACAACTTTAAGACTCTTTGTATTTTCTAGCTTTGCCTCCCCAAACACAAAAACATCATCCACATAGAGAAGATGATTCAAAGTAATATCACCACAAAAAATGCTCGAAAAGTTTCTAGCATCAAGAGAATACGAGAAGGCATCCATGACTATGGTAAACAGTAACAAGGAAAGTGGACATCCTTGTTGGAGACCCAAAGTAGAGTTAAAAAACCATTTCAGGGCACCATTGATGAAAATAAAAAAGGAATGTCCAAGATGCAACCTTTGATCCAAGATATATATTTATCTGGAAAACCTTTTTCACAAAGTCTAGAAATGAGGAACTCCCGAGAGACAGTGTCAAAAAGCCTTTCTTATGTCAATTTTGGCACAAAAGAACTTCTTGTTCTGATTAGCATTGAATTCTCTCAAAATTTAAGATGCCAACACAATATTATCAGATGCTATTCTTTTATGAATGAAACCCGCTTGGCTTTTGTGGATAATAAAAGGCAAGACCTCATTTATTCTATTTGCCAAGATTTTGGCAATAATTTTGTAGAAAACATTACAAAGGGAAATGGAACGGTAATCAAATATGTTGGAGGCAAGAGGGTATTTAGGGATTAAGGCTATAGCAGTGGCTTTAGCACCTTTAGGATGGTGACCAGTAGAGAAGAAGTTTCTAACCGCATTACAAACATGAAATCTAATAATATCCCAAGAGGACTTGTAAAATTCAAATGTGAAGCCATCTAGCCCAGGGGAGGAAGAGGCCATAATAACAAAAATAGTTGCTTTTATCTCCTCATTGGACACCATAGCAGTTAGCTGGTCAATAAGGTGAGCAGGTAGAGTACAACCAATGGGTATGATGCTAGTAGAATGAAGGGTCAGAGAAGGGGTATTATAAAGGTTTTTGAAATAATTAATTGCAACATTTGCAATATCTAGATGTTCAATGTGAATACCATCATAAGTAGATACTTCCTTGATGCGATTAGAGTTTCCTGTAGATTTAATTCTGGCATATAAGAAGCCTAAATCATCTTCCCCATTAGAAAGCCATTTTGCTTTTGCTCTTTGGATAATCCATGAAGCCCAGGCATTTTGGAAAAACTGGAGGGATTTGTTGGTATCTCTAAGATTTGCATTAAGTACAGGGTCAAGAGGATTTGCATAAATTAAAGTAAACAAATAAATCTATTGACTTTCAAGAATAAAAATGTTTTCTCGAATGTAAGAAGAGCTAGCCAAATTCCTTTTTCTAAAAAGAGATTTCAAATATCCCAATTTACCTTAAAAATTTGTAATAGCACTGCCTTCAAAATGAGTGGAGAATGCAGAAATAATATCCTCCTAATAACCATCCATAGAAATCCAAATTTTTTTAAATTGGAATATACCATAATTGACCACCGAAGAACCAGAATACAGCACCAAGGGAGAGTGGCCAGAACAACTCGGGGATTCAACCTTTTAAAAAGAAGAGGAGAAACAATCAAGCCAAGCTTAATTAACCATCATCCTGTCAAGCTTAATATGAATCAGATGTTGAGGTCTTTAGTTATACCAATTGTAAAATAATTCAGTAGATTCAAGATCAAAAATTCCATTGTCAGTGATCCAGTTATTCATTTCCCCTAGTCGACTAAAATGAGGAGGATTACCCTTGGAGTTTTCCTTCATCTATTTAAAATAGTTGAATTCCCCCATAATGATTCAAGGGGAGGTGATACTATTAGACAAAGTAGAGAGCTGCTGCAACATAGCAGTCCTCTCCATCAAGGTATTAGCCATATAAACCGCATAAATTAAAAAAGTAATGGAAGAACTGGATTGGAAAAAACCATGAATAAGCTGAGAAGAGACAAGGGAAGGAGTGAAGGAAACCAAGTTAGAGTTCCACTTCACCCAAATTCTACTAGGAGAGGAGGTGGAGTTATTACAACTCAACTCATTTGGGAAAATTTTGTGGGTCTTAATGAACTAAGGGTCATAGAAGTGATGAGAGAAAATTTTAGCTTTGAGGATGCAAATCATGTCAATCTGATGAAAAGAAATCAGGTTTTTGCAAGCAAGAACCTTTTCAGGGCTGTTAAAACCCTGAACATTCCAGCAACCAATATGGGGGAGGTTCATTTAGATTTGGAAGAGTGCACTTTTTTGGCGCTTTTGGCTCTAGAGGATTTAGGTTGATTGGGTTTTTGGTTAAGGTGAGGGCCAAGAGGACCTCAGCTTTACCCTGATCATTGTTGGGGGAGGATTCTGGAGTTTCTTGAGTGTCTGGAGGTTCTTTAGGTTATAAAATAGCAAATTTGTTAGGAAGGTTATGGAGTTGGTGTGCTTTGGGAGGGCGGGTCCAAACAGGTGTGAAAATAGGAGTGGCTTTATTGTAATTGGTTTTTTCTATCAAATCAGAAGGCGGCTGATCCCAACCAAGAGGTAAATCAAACATCGCTTGAATCGAGTTGGGAATGATTTGAGAATATGAAGAGTAGACATCATCCATGGGAGAGTTCAAGTTGGGGATGTCCTCTTTGATATGATGAGAAGTAGGTGGAGTAGTGGAGGAAAGGGATGCTATAGAGGAAGGAGGGGAAAACGAGGAGGAATTAGAGGATTGTTCAAGAGAAGCAGTAGTGGCACCAATTGGGATAGGGGGAGTGCTAATTGGCATAGTGTTGGTTTGAGGGTTAGGCAGTAAAGTTGGGTCTCTGGATGTAGGGGGAAGGGGTATGGCTGGGCAAATGTGGTTGGTACTTCTATCGTGTGAGTTTGGCTAAGGAGGAGCTTTAAGTTGTGTATTTTTTTGGCAAAGTGTGGAACCAATGAACCATAACTAGTGCACGGTACAGGCTTCCAATCATAAACTACTTTAAGTGAGACATCATCTCCATTCAAAGAGATGGGAATTTCATCTGGTAGGGTAGAAGTATTTGTAATCATGATGTAAACCCGAGCAAACATTGGTCAAGTTTTCCTAGTCGTAAGAGCATCAACAACAAGCAGGTGTCGAATGAAACTGGCAATTTTCAAAATTCCAAGATGATTCCAAATAGCTAATGGAAGATCCATAATTTTAATCCAAATAAGGATAGAAGTGAATTCATCCCTCTTTGGCTTAAATTTAGGGGTCCATTTTTGTAAAATAAAAAGTCTTCCAAAGAAGAACCAAGGACCACCCATCCAGGCAACATCAAAATCATCCGGCATAGAGAACTTAAATCGAAAAAAAACCATCATTCATAGAGAGTGTTAAGAGAGTTGCTAATTGCATGTTTTATATTCTTGCAACTTATATAGTTTTGATGATTACAAATATTATTGTTTTAAGTTTTGTTATCTCCTAAACACTTTTTGGAAGATTTGTTTTTTTCTATTGTGTGGACTAACATTTCAAGAAATTCGAACTCCAGACTAATGAATACTTCCAATCAAATTCAGCATAAGATAGTTTGTAAATTGAAGCTTGTATTTTGCTTTAAATTGAGTTTGAGAGGGAGTGATTGTAAACACACACAGACATATTTAGGGAGATCTTTAAAAAATTATATTGATCGTATGGGACAAACACAGTTCATACGGGACGATCAAGTTAGTTATCTCCTCGGAAGAGCAATGAAATGAATAGGAAGCCTAAAATTTTTTTTAAGTCCTGATCGTCCAGGACGAATTTCCTAGTCGTCCCAATATATAATGGGCTCTGGAAAATTTTCATTCAGACGAAATTCATATTCGTGCCAGGATAAAATGATCTCTAGAAAATTTTCATCCAGACGAATTTCCAATTCGTCCCAGGATGAAATGTCCTCTAGAAAATTTTTGTTTAGACAAAATCCATATTTGTTCCAGGACGAAATGCTCTCTGGAAAATTTTCGTCCATACGAATTTCCAATTTGTCCCAGGATGAAATGTCCTCTGGCAAAATTTTATCCAGACGAACTCATATTCATCCCAGGACGAAGTGAAACGACTCTTGAAAATTTGGCGACTTTTTGCAGATTTCGGGACTGAATTATGGTATAACCGTTCGTATCGGACAAACCTTGTTGGTACGGGATGATTATCGTGTACGAAGTCAGTTCGTACCAATATACATTAGTTTCATTTCCAACTGAATTAAGTAACATCGTCTGGAACGATCCACGATCGTACAGAACGATCCACGATCGTACAGAACGATCCACTGCTGACAAACTTGAATTTTAGCAGTTTTTGGATGATTTTTTGTGTCTTCCCTATATAAAGTCCAATATAAACTGCCACTTAATCTTTTTGCCTACTGATCTTCGTGGCAATTGAAAGGAGAGTCAAGGAGAGAGTGTGAGAGAGTGTTTTAAGGAGAATTCTTACTACTAGAGCGTGAAGGTTTCACTTGGTACTCAAAGGTAAGAGTCTCTACTTTTGGTTTTTTATTACTTCACTCTTTTATCTCTTCCTTCTAGATTTCTTGTGAAGAAGATCTGTTAAGGAGATCCGGTTGAAAGGACGAAGGGTTCTCTGCCTACACTAGGAGAGTGTGAACAGCTAAAGGGTTCTCTGCCCACACTAGGAGAGTATGAAAGGACAAAGGGTTCTCTACCCACACTAGAAGAGTGTGAACAGCCGAAGGGTTCTCTGCTCACATTAGGAGAGTGTGAAAGGATGAAGGGTTCTCTGCCAACACTGGGAAGAGTTTAAAAGGACGACAGTTCTTTGTCGCACCGAGTAGTGGTGGAAGTGAGTTTTGTAAAGGCTTCTCTGCCTTGCTGTGGGTGCAAAAGGAGAGTCACTAGTGGTATTAGTGCAATACTTGGAGGGTGCCTCCGGGGAGTGGATGTAGGTCGTGTTTGACCAAACCACTATAAATCTCGTATTTTTTATTTTTTCGCTACTTTTATTTTTATTTTACTGTTTCTAACTTGTGATTGAAAATTTTTATATAAAATTCACTAAAGTTAAATTCTCAATTTTAAATTTTAAAAATGGTAAAAAATTTTAAATACCAATTCACCCCCCTCTTGGTTAACCGCTGGGACATAAGCTTAGGTTTAACAACCTAATTCATAGTGAACAAGTTTCAATAAGTGGTATCAGATCTTTGTTTCAAAATCATAAGTTTAGACTAGTTTTTGATTAACGTAGATGGCTACATTTGGAAACCAAAATACACCTGAGGGTTACTCTATAGCTAGACCTTCATTGTTCGATAATATTGCTTTTGATTTTTGGAAAACACGCATGTTTACATTTTTACAGTCACTTGATTATCGTATGTGGATCTTAGTTTAGGAAGGGTATACAAAACCAACTAGACTAGTTGACAGAGTTAGAGTTGAAACACCTTTTGTGGACTAGACAGTAGAAGAACGTGACTTAGCACATTTAAATGCCAAATGCTTGAACAGTTTCTTTTGTACACTTAAATTAGAAGATTACATGCGGATTTCTACTTGCAAGAGTGGAAAGGACATATGTGATAGACTTTGTATAACATATTAGGGGACTAATGAGTTTAAGCAATCTAAACTTAATATCTTGTTGCATGATTATAAATTATTTTGCATAAAGCCTAATGAATCCATTTCTAATATGTACATAAGATTCACACAGATAGTCACCTCTTTACATGCATTAGGTAGGGAACTAACGAATGCTGAAATGGTTAATAAGATTATTCGTTGTTTGCCTACTGCTTATGATGCTAAAATTACTATAATTACAGAGTCTGAAGATCCAAATATTTACTCTATCGACAATCTTCTTGGTTTGCCAATTATTTACAGCAAGGAGTTAGCCAAAGAAAGAATGATGCAGGTGAACCACGAAGGGAGAAGAACATAACACTGAAAGTGGAGGAGTCTGAGAGTGAACACTCACAACTTGAGGATGAAGACGACATCGCATTAATGACTAGACAATTCAAAAGCTTTCTGAAGGGAAGCAGTAGAGATGCCAGCAATGGAATAGAGGTAAATTTAATAGAAATGCAAAGGTTTCAAATGATGTTATTTGCTATGAGTGCAGGAAACCTGGACATATAAAGACAGATTTCCCAAAACTGAAAGCAACTCTTAGCAAGAGAAGGTAGAGGAGAAACCTTTTGTGAAGAAGGGCAAGAAGAAATTCTAAAGAGCCTTTTGGGTGGATTCAGCTTCGGACTCGTCAGAGACAGAAAAGGAAGAGGAAGTCATTAATCTGTGCTTAATGGCCGATAGTCTTGATCAGTTAGATCAAGAAGAGGTATGTGACTTAAGTTATGATGAACTTTTTGAAGTTTCTGAACACATGCATGATGCATATAGAAAATGAAGAAAATGCATGCTAGTCTAAGTTTAGAATTTAAAAAAATACAAAAGAATCATGAAATCCTTTGGAAAGAACATGCTTTAATTGATGATAAGCACATGAAATTATTTGATGAGTTTGATAACTTGAATAAAAATCATGAAATTTAAAATCATCCTATGAAAAGCTGGAAAAAAATTTTAAAAATTTTAAGGATGAATCGAAGAGCAAGATTTATAGATCTAATTATACAAATCGAGTTTTAGAATATATGAATTCATTTATCAAATTAACGATAAAAGCTCTCGAGGATAATAGGATAACCCCTAAACTTGAAGATTTTACTAATCCTATTTTGTATCATAAATTTATGCAATCCCTAAAAATATAAATGAATAGTAGTAGTAAACTTAGGAATTCTTTTCCAAAAGTCAAATGTAACAATTATGGATTGATTGGACATATAGCTCACACCTATACTTTGAAGAAGAAAACTTATTTGGTGTGGAAACCTAAGATGCATAAACCTAGACATATCATACATGCATCTCTTTATAAATTGCCAAAAGGAGAACCTAAACTTGTTTAGGTTCCCAAGTCTAACGTTTGATAATTTTACAGGGTCGCTCTCACACAAGACCTCGTGAGAGTATATGGTACCTGGACAGTGAATGTTCAAAGCATATGACTGGAGATACTGCACAATTCATATCACTAGAAGCCAGGAGTGGAGGCAAGGTTACACTTGGAGATAACACCACAAGGAAGGTGATTGAGACATGTATGATTGGAAATCTAAAGAATTTTTATATTGAAAATGTGTTGTTGGTAGAAGGCTTAAAGCATAATTTGTTAAGTATAAGCCAGATATGTGACAAAGGATATTGTGTAAAATTTTTTCATACTAGCTGTATTTTAAGCCTAAATGGAATGATGTTTTAAATGGAAAAAGGGTAAACAATATTTATATGCTAGATTTAAATTGCATTGAAACTCGTACTGCTTTTTTTTTAAAAACTATTTCTGATGAGTCATGACTTTGGCATAGGAGACTTTGTCATTCTAGCATGAAAAACCTTAGGAGAATAACCCAAAAAGAACTTAGTGAGAGGTATACCAAAGCTAGACTTTATTAAGGACCACCTTTGTGATGCATGTCAATTAGGAAAGCAAGTGAAGTCCTCTTTTCAATCCAATAATGATCATATAACTAGTAAACCATTAGAAATTTTGCATATGGATCATTTTGGACTAGTTGGAACTGTAAGTCTAGGAGGAAAGGTATACGGATTTGTGATTGTGAATGATTACTCAAGATTCACATGAGTTAGATTTCTATTTCATAAGAGTGAATCATTTAAGAAATTTATAAATTTTTTGACTTAGATTCAAAGAAAACTTGGGTGTGAAATCATGACTATACAAAGTGATCATGGAGGAGAATTTGAAAATTAAAAATTTGAGAATTTTTGTAAGGAGAATGGAATTGATCACAATTTTTATGCACCTAGACCCCTCAGCAGAATGGGGTAGTCGAAAGGAAAAATAGAACATTAATAGAAGCCGCCCGAGCAATGTTGGCAGAATACTCACTTCCTAAATACTTTTGGGCTGAGGCGGTTAGCACTGCATGTTATGTTCTGAATAGGGTGAATGTTAGATCTAAACTAAATAAAACACCCTATGAGTTACTAAAAGGAAGAACACCTAATTTGTCTAATTTGCATATTTTTGGTTGCAAGGTGCTTATATATAACAATGGAAAATCTGCCGTAGAAAAATTTTATCCAAAATCAGATGAAGGAATTTTTGTTGGATACTCAAGTGTTGGAAAATCTTATAGAGTATTCAATAGAAGAATTTTTGTAATTGAGGAGACCACACATGCTTTATTTGATGATTCTAGAAATTTGAAAGAGCCAAATGTTGTAGAAGATGAGATTAAGGATAACTCCCAAAAGATTGATAAAATAAATTTGGAAGAAAATGTGGAAGAAAATTTGGAGATAGAAAACCCTATGCCTAGAGATTTGAGATTTTCTAAAAACCACCCAAAGGAGTTGATAATTGATAAACCTAGTGAGGGTGTAAGGACTAGGCGTGGATTAAACAAAGAAGTCAATCATTCAGCCTTCGTTTCAATAATAGAACCCACTAATATTGATCAAGCACTTTCGGATGAATTTTGGATTTTGGTCATGCAAGAAGAGTTAAATCAATTTGTAAGAAATAAAGTTTGAGAATTAACTACAAGGCCAAAGGATAAAAGTGTAGTTGGAACTAAGTGGGTATTCAAAAATAAAATGAATGACTCAGGAGTAGTCATTAGAAATAAGGCTAGATTAGTTGCTAAGGGG
This sequence comes from Dendrobium nobile, assembly GCA_022539455.1. Taxonomy (NCBI): domain Eukaryota; kingdom Viridiplantae; phylum Streptophyta; class Magnoliopsida; order Asparagales; family Orchidaceae; genus Dendrobium; species Dendrobium nobile. Next base: position 22,116,305 of record CM039721.1, read on the forward strand.
AATAATCAGATTGAAGGGATTGATTTTGGGGAGACTTTTGCCCCTGTAGCTAGACCAGAAGCAATTAGGGTTTTGCTAGCATTTGCGTGTTTTTGAGGATTTAAATTATATCAAATGAATGTAAAACGTGCCTTTTTAAATGGGGTAATTCAAGAAGATGTTTTTGTAGAACAACCACTAGATTTTGAAAATTCTAAATACCCAAATCAAGTTTTCAAATTAAAAAAGGTATTATATGGATTGAAACATGCACCTAGGGCTTGGTATGAGAGGTTGAGCATCTTCCTACTTGAAAGATCATTTGAAAAAGGAAGTGTGGATACAACTCTCTTTTTGAAGAGATTTGGAAAGGATATACTCATTGTACAAATTTATGTGCATGACATCATCTTTGGATCTTCAAATAAAAATTTTTGTGATAATTTTTCTAAAATAATGTGTAGTTAATTTGAGATGAGTCTAATGGGAGATTTAATTTACTTTCTAGCATTTAGCATTAAGCAAATTAAGAAAGGTACATTTCTTAGTCAATCAAAGTATATTAAGGACATCCTCAAAAAGTATGAAATGGATAATGCTAAACTTGTTAGTACACCTATGAGTTCCTTGCCTAGAGATTTTTTGACTTGTATTCAAAGAAAACTTGGGTGTGAAATCATGACTATACAAAGTGATAATGGAGGAGAATTTGAAAATGAAATATTTGAGAATTTTTGTAAGGAGAAAGGAATTGATCACAATTTTTCTGCACCTAGAACCCCTCAGTAGAATGGGGTAGTCGAAAGGAAAAATAGAATATTAATAGAAGCCACCCGAGCAATATTGGCAGAATACTCACTTCCTAAATACTTTTGGGTTGAGGCGGTTAGCACTGCATGCTATATTCTAAATAGGGTGAATGTGAGATCTAAATTAAATAAAATATCCTATGAGTTGCTAAAAGGAAGAACACCTAATTTGTCTCATTTGCATGTTTTTGGTTGCAAGGTGTTTATACATAACAATAGAAAATCTGCCTTAGGAAAATTTGATTCAAAATTAGAAGGAATTTTTGTTGGATACTCAAGTGTTAGAAAATCTTATAGAGTATTCAATAGAAGAACTTTGGTAATTGAGGAGACCATACATGTTGTATTTGATGAATCTGGAAATTTGGAAGAGCTAAATGTTGTAGAAGATAAGATTGAGGATAACTCCCAAAGATTGATAAAATAAATTTGGAAGAAAATTTGAAAGAAAATATGGAAGAAAATTTGGAGATAGAAAATACTTTGCCTAGAGATTTGAGATTTTCTAAAAACCACCCAAAGGAGTTGATAATTGGTGAACCTAGTGAGGGTGTAAGGACTAGGCCTGGATTAAACAAAGAAGTCAATCATTCAGCCTTCATTGCAACAATAGAACCCACTAATATAGATTATGCACTTTAGGATGAATTTTGGATTTTGGCCATGCAATAAGAGTTAAATTAATTTGTAAGAAATAAAGTTTGGGAATTAACTACAAGGTCAAAGGATCAAAGTGTAGTTGGAACTAAGTGGGTATTCAAAAATAAAATGAATGACTCAGGAGTAGTCATTAGAAATAAGGCTAGATTAGTTGCTAAGGGGAATAATCAGATTGAATGGATTGATTTTGGGGAGACTTTTGCCCCTGTAGCTAGACTTGAAGCAATTAGGGTTTTTCTAGCCTTTGCCTCTTTTAGAGGATTTAAATTGTATCAAATGGATGTAAAAAGTGCCTTTTTAAATTGAGTAATTCAAGAGGATGTTTTTGTAGAACAACCACCAGGTTTTGAAAATTCTAAATACCCAAATCAAGTTTTCAAATTAAAAAAGGTATTATATGGATTGAAACATGCACCTAGGGCTTGGTATGAGAGGTTGAGCACCTTCCTACTTGAAAGATCATTTGAAGAAGGAAGTGTGGATACAACTATTTTTTTAAAAAGATTTGGAAATGATATACTCATTCTACAAATTTATGTTGATGACATCATCTTTGGATCTTCAAATAAAAATTTTTGTGATGATTTTTTTAAAACAATGAGTAGTGAATTTGAGATGAGTCTAATGGGAGATTTAAGTTACTTTCTAGGATTTAGCATTAAGCAAATTGAGGAGGATATATTTCTTAGTCAATTAAAATATGTTAAGGACATCCTCAATAAGTATGAAATGGACAATGCTAAACCTGTCAGTACACCTATGAGTTCCTCAGCTTAGTTGGATAAGGACCCTAAGGGAAAATCTGTTGATCAAAATAAATTTAGAGGGATAATTGGATCTTTACTTTACTTAACAGCTAGCCGGCTTGATATCATGTTTAGTGTTTGTTTGTGTGCTAGATTTAAATCAGATCCAAAAGAATCACATTTGACAGCAGTAAAAAGGATTTTAAGATATCTGTTAAGAACTCAGAACTTAGGAATTTGGTATCCTAAGTTTAGCTCTTCATTTAAAATAATTGGTTATTCAGATTCTTACTTTGCAGGTTGTAGGGTGGATAGAAAGAGCACTTCTGGAACATGTCAGTTTATTAGAAATTTTTTAGTCTCTTGGTCCAGTAGAAAACAAAATTCAGTAGCCCTATCTACTGCAGAAGCTAAATACATTGCATTATAAAGTTGTGTGGCACAAGTACTTTGGTTGAAATAATAGTTGATTGATTTAGGATTAACTATAGGCACTATTCCAATTTATTATGATTACACTAGTGCTATTTGTATTTCTAAAAATCTTATTCAACATTCAAGAACCAAACGTATTAACATATGACATCATTTCATAAGGGATCATGTATCCAAAGGAGAAATTGAACTCACTCATGTTTCTACTGAAAATCAACTTGCAGACATTTTTACAAAACCTTTAGCCTTTCATACTTTCAGTGCATTATGAACAAGGCTTGGAGTAATCGATTTGAATGCTTGATAAAAATGTTTTTTCTGTAACATTGATGTGTGTTTTTAGTTAGTAATTTTCTGTATATCATTGTGTTTTGTGATTTTTTTCTGTATCTTGAGTTTTTGTTTTCGTTTTCATTATATTTTTAGTGTGCTTGTATTTTAGTTTTGATTGAGTGCTTGTTTTGAAAAATTTGAGTGACAATCGTATGGGACAAAATTTTTTCATATGGGACAAATTGTGTCGTGTGTCAAACTGTCAGATTTTGAACCATTTGCGTGCAATTTTTTCAATTTTTAATTTTCACTTCGTCTGTATGATCGTCACGATCGTCCAGGACGAACTTGTTCAAATGACAGGACGATTGAATTCCAGTTAAACGGATAAGGTTATTTTTAATGCGATATTTCGTACGTATGAACCTTTGGTTCGTCCGGATGAATACATGTAGGTTCAATGCAGGGGACAGTTTCAACTGCCATTAAAATGATCATAAGTTCTGATCGTCCAGGACGAACACATGTTTGTCTGTACGATCGTTTTGGTCAAAAGTCTGTACGAAAGGATGCTTTGTAAGTTGTGTGATTTTGAAAAGCAGTTTTATTTTGGACGCATTCATTCGTCCTTACAAAATTTTTTCGTACGGGATGAATAGATTTTGTACGGGACGAACGTAAAATTTTGTCTATAAGAACAGTTATTTTTCAATAAATTGGAGGGCTTTCGAACTCAATAGTAATCACTCACACATCACTTTCAAAACCTTTCGACCTTTAGATCCTTTGCAATGACAAGTTCAAGCAAGCGACAAAAGACTCTAGCCAAGGGACCACCTAGAAACTCTTTTGATAACTTTCTTTTTAAAGCCAATGAAGAGTCTTTTCCCAGATTCGTGTCCGCTAAGATCACCCCCTCTAAAATTCTTATCCAGGATCAACTGACATTTCAGGTAATGAACTTGTTTGCTTCAACTCAATTTGGTTTCATCCTCACCCTAGTTTATGTCTACAACAAAGAAACCTTTCACTATTTCCTGGCGAACATGTCTTTCAACTCCGACCATTCTGTCATCCGTTCCTATGTCTTTAAGAAAAAAGTTGAAATCACCAAGGCTGACCTAGGAATCTTTTTAAACTTAAGGACTGAGGGAGCTAGAGCACATACCTTGACCATCACTTCTGAATATGAATGGTTTGAAATTAAAACAGTGATCAGAGGAATCATTTTTTACGAGCATATGCCTAAAGTATCCAGTCTCGTTCGTAATGCTTGTATCATCCAACATGTTCTTAGAACTTCTATAATTCCTAAAACTGGTGATATAATCAATATTACTCCTCTTCTTTCTATAGTAACCTTCTTGATCATGACTAAATAACCTATAAATGAAGCCCAACAAATCCTTAACTATCTTTATGGACTCTCTGAAATTGGTCATGTCGAATATAAAAGAAAGAAGAAGATTGCCTTAGGATATCTGGTTGCCTACATTCTGGATAAGAAATACAATTTGGTTCATCCTGATCAAGATTTTGAAGAACTGCTCTACTACAATGACAGATCATTTAGAGCAATCTTCAATAAAGAAGAACAAAGTAAAATACATATCATTAATGATACTGAGTAAGAACATGAAGCTGCACCTGCACTTGCTAATGAACCAAATTATTAAGATTTGGTTCAAAGATTTGACCGTTTAGAGACTCACTTTGATCAATGGTTTGATCAAATTGAAGCTCATATGCAGCAGCAGGATATACTGTACACTCAAGATATGAGATTTATGCGAGAACAGATAAATGATATAAATTCCAATATGCTTATGATCAGTAGCTATTTCAACTTCTTCGGTGCTTCACCTCCTCCTCCTCCAAATCAGGGACCATAAGAATGATTTGATGTACTTGATTATGTGTTTTCTTTAGTTGATGTGTTAGTTTTGTGTTTTAGGAAAATGTGATGTATTTTCTTTTCATTAGATGTTTTTGTTTTTGTATCTTATGTCGTATTGATATCATTTGGTGAGATTGTAATATCCTTTATTTTGATATCAATATAAGTTATCTTGTTTTTGATTTAATCTTATTTTTGAAATGTGTGTTAGTCCATATGATAATCGTTATAATTTTTTATCTTAAGAGTACTATACTTTGAAATGCAAGTTAAAATTAAATTCATTAGAAAATCTATTTTTTCTAAATTTAAGTTTTGCTTATAACTTGATGTAATTAAGACTATCAATTTCATGTCTCTTATTTAGACTACATTAATATTTAATATTATTATTGCAATTATGATATTTTCTTATTTTGTATTTCACTTATCAATAAATATTTATGCACTTAAAAAAAATTTTAATTTTTTATTATTGATTTTGGAAAGAATATGATTACTTTGAAAAAAATGTATAAATGTACAAAAATCAAAAGGAATGCGCAAAGGCTCGCAATTTGAAAAAGAGGCACAAATAAGCCCATAAATGAAAAGATGCACAAAAATGTGCCACAAATTTGAAAAAGATGCGCAAAGCGCCACATGTGGTAGTTACTTCTTTCCATAATATTTTACTCTCTTAATTCAAATTGATCTTCGGTATATTTATATTCCATATTAAAATTTGAAATATATAAATTTTCTATTCATCCTTTTTGCAATGATTTTTTCTATTCTAATGTCTAAATTGACTCATATTTTTTGATATATACTTTTTATTATCAATATTGTATCTCTTCTTAAATTCTATGAATTACTATGATTTGCCTAATGTTTTGATTTTATTTGCAAAATTTATTTGAATCATTTTCAAATATCAATTATCAAAGAATTATCATATGACTGCTTACATTTTTGGTCTTTTTCTTCTTCTCTTTTTTGCTGTTGTTAAAAAGGGGGAGAAAATATTATTTGTTCGTATCTTTTCACTCGTATTTTTTTTGTATCCTTGTTCATATCGTATTTCTGTTTTGTAGTGGTGTTTTTGTTGCATTTTTAAAATTAAAAAAAAGAGGGAGAGATAAAATTATTGTGCAAAGCCTCCTTATTTTCAAATGTTCATCAATTCAAGGGGAGTTTAGGAGATTCTTAAAATTTGAAAATTATTCAAACAATAATTATTTTGCCATCATAAAAAAGGGGGAGATTGTTAAGAGAGTTATTAATTGCATGTTTTACATTCTTGCAACTTATATAGTTTTGATGATTTCAAATATTATTGTTCTAAATTTTGTTATCTCCTAAACACTTTTTAGAAGATTTGTTTTTTTGCTCTTATGTGGACTAACATTTCAGGAAATTCAAACTCCAGACTAATGAAGACTTCAAATTAAATTCATCATAAGATAGTTTATAAATTGAAGCTTATATTTTTCTTTGAATTGAGTTTGAGAGGGAGTGATTGTAAACACACACACACACATTTAGGGAGATCTTTAAAAAATTATATTGATCGTACGGGACGAACACAGTTTATACAGGACGATCAAGTCAGTTATCTCTTCGGAAGAGCAATGGAACGAATAGGAAGCCTAGAAAATTTTTCTAAGTCCTGATCGTCCAGGACAAATTTATTATTCGTCCCAATACGAAATGGGCTTTGGAAAATTTTCGTTCAGACGAAATTCATATTCATGCCAGGACGAAATGCTCTCTAGAAAATTTTCGTCTAGACGAATTTCCAATTCATCCTAGGATGAAATATTTTCTGGAAAATTTCATTTAGATGAAATCTATATTCGTTCCAGAATAAAATGCTCTCTGGAAAATTTTCCTCCAGACGAATTTCCAATTCATCCTAGGACGAAATGTCCTTGGAAAAATTTCGTCCATATAAACTGCCACTTAATCTTTTTGCCTTCTAATCTTCGTGTCAATTGAAAGGAGAGTCAAGAAGAGAGTGTGAGAGAGTGTTTTAAGGAGAATTCTTACTACTGGAGCGTGAAGGTTTCACTTAATACTCAAAGGTAAGAGTCTCTACTTTTGATTTTTGATTACTTCACTCTTTTCTCTCTTCCTTCTAGATTTCTTGTGAAGAAGATATGTCAAGGAGATTCGATTCTCTACCGACACTTGGAGAGTGTGAAAGGATGAAGGGTTCTCTGCCCACACTAGGAGAGTGTGAACAGCCGAAGGGTTCTCTGCCTACACTAGGAGAGTGTGAAAGGACGAAGGGTTCTCTGCCCACATTAGGAGAGTGTGAACAGCAGAAGGGTTCTCTGCCCACACTAGGTGAGTGTGAAAGGACGAAGGGTTCTCTACCAACACTAGGAAGAGTGTAAAAGGATGCAATTCTCTGTCGCACCGGGTAGTGGTGGAAGAGAGTTTTGTAAAGGCTTCTCCACCTTGCTGTGGGTGCAAAAGGAGAGTCACTAGTGGTATTATTGCAATTCTCAGAGGGTGCATCCGGGGATTGGATGTAGGTCGTGTTTGACTGAACCACTATAATTCTCGTGTTTTTTTATTTTTCCACTGTTTTTTTATTTTTGTTTTACTATTTCTAACCTGTGGTTGAAAAACTATTTCTATAAAATTCACTCAAGTTAAATTCTCAGTTTTAAATTTTAAATAGAGGGAAATTTTTTTTAAATACCAATTCACCCCCCTCTTGGTTAGCCGCTGGGACATAAGCATAGGTTTAACAACCTAATTCATAGTGAACAAGTTTCAATAGAGAGAAGATCAACCAAACCTTTAGGCGACCAAGACTTATTGATAGCATTTTACAAGCTCAAATATGTAGGTCTGGGACAGATCGAATAGCCTACCAGGGATAAGCTCCAATCGGGAACACCCAATACCAGATGATCAGAGGGAAAAGGGATCTTGGATGGAGGAGGAATGAAAGAGAGGGAGAAATCAAAAGCAACTGGGTCTTTATTGGTGAGGTTAGAGATGAAGTTTAGGTTTATGGGGATAGCGGGATAAGGCATGGAGGCACCAAGGAGCATGGAGCAAAATCAGAGAGATAGGTAGAAAAGGAATCCATGGAGTAGGTGGCGGGGGGTAGGGGAAGCCACTCCCCAAGTAGGAGGCACAATGAGTAAAAGATGGAAAAGGCGCCAAACCCTACCAAAGCATGTGCCTAACCTCACCGATCTTTTTCTGCATTTAAAATAATTAATTTTTAAAAATATTTATTAAATTATATATTAAGCTTTCTCAAATTTAAAATAATTTAATAAAAAATAATTTTATAAATCTTAGAAAATAATTGAATTCTAATTTAATTAATTATTAATTAAGTATTTAAGTAATTAGATAATTAAGGAAAATACTTTAAATAGAAAAAATTCATTAATTTAAAATGAAATAACTAAAAATATTCCTCTAATTTTAAAGAAAATTTAATATTATTTTTATCATATATATATATTTTAAAAATAATTATTAATAATATATATTACTTAAATATTAATTATACATTAATATATAGTAATTATTTAAAAATAATTAAGTATTAAATTAAATTTTAGATTAAAATAAATTGAATAAGCTCTAAAATAATAACATATTTTTTTTAAACAGGATTTAAAATTTTATAAAATAATTTAATTATTTATAATTATTTATAAATTAAAAATAGGAAATATTTAATAATTAATATAATTTAAAATAAATTTAATATTTTAAACCAATTATATTTTTGAATGAAAGGGAATATTTTTTTGAAAAACTTGATATATTATACACAATTTTTGGGTTTAAAAATAATTTTTATAGTATGGTAGAATAGAGGAGAAAACAAAGGGAGAGAGGGGGGGGGGGGTCTCATATTCACCTGACCACATCGAAATAATGAATGTGGATAACGTGATGTGCACCTAACCATATAAAAATAGTGAAACAAAGAAGAAAGAGATAAAGTCACTCAACTACCTGCCTGACCATATCAAAATAGTAGGATAGAATGTGGAAGGGTCCCGCATTCACTTAACCTTATCAAAATAGTGAGTGGGAAACCCGAGTAAAAAGGTAAGATAACTATCTATTTGATCATATCAAAACAATTGAATAGAAGGTGAAAGGATCTCGTATCCACCTGACCATATTTAAGTAGTGGATGGGGTGAATCAATACTTGCCTGACTATATCAAAATAGCAAATAAAGAAGCCACAAAATCTGATGTTCGCCTGATCGTATCAAAACAGCAAGACAATTAGGAAAAGAGTCTGACATTCACCTGACCATATCAAAATAGTGAATGTGGACAACTCAATGCTCACCTGACCATATCGAAATAATAAAATAAAGAGTGAAATGGGTGGTGAGGTATGCCTCCCAGGGACTATCGATCTCTCAATCTGCCTGACCATACCAAAATATTAAATATGAACAGCTCAATACTCACCTGACCATATTAAAATAATGAGTAAGGAGTCAAGGGTGATGGGGTATGTCTCCTAGGGACTTTGTTGGGCACCCCATATGGTAAGGTTCAACATCCACCTGACCATATTGAAACAATAAATATGAATAGCTGAATACTCATCTTATAATATTGGAATAGTGAGTAAGGAGTTAAGGGTGGTAGGGTATGCTTCCTAGAGACTCTATCAGGCACCTCGCTAGGTAAGGTTCAACATCCTCCTGACCATATCAAAATAATGAATGCCAACAGCTCAATACTAACATGACCATATTAAAATAGTGAGTAAGGAGTCAAGGGTGGTGGAGTATGCCTCCAAGGGACTCTGTCGGGCACCCCATCGGTTAAGGTTCAACATCTACCTTACCATATCAAAATAATGAATATGAATAGCTCAATACTCACATGACCATTACAAAATAGTGAGTAAGGAGTCAAGGACGGTGGGGTATGCCTCCGAGGGACTCTGTCGGGCACCCTACCGGGTAAGATTCAACATCTGCCTGACCATATTGAAATAACAAATGTGAATGGCTCAATACTCATATGACCATATCAAAATAGTAAGGAGTAAAGGGTGGTGGGGTATGCCTCCCAGGGACTCTGTTGGGCACCCCACCAGGTATGTAAGTAAACCGACTACCTGCTTGACCATATCAAAATAGCAGGATAGAAGGGAAAAGGATCCCACATTCACCTGACCATATCGAAATAGTGAATGGGGGTGGCTCAATATTTGCCTGATTATATCAAAATAATAAATAAAGAAGCCATGAAGTCTAATGCCCACCTAACCATATTGAAGTAGAAGGATAAAAGAGAAAAATCACCTCAATAATAACCTGACACATATATATAGGGATGTGAGGGTGAAAGGAAAGGTAATTGGAAGAATTCTAAGGAAGTAGTTATCTAAGAAGTCCTGAGCCAACATTTTAGTTACCATGTGGTAGAGGATAAATCATCATGGCCATGAGTATCTAAATGCTAGAAGAATTTCTTAGGTAACACTAAAATCATATATAAAAGGGGAAACATCATACTGATGCTTTAAGGGACAACATAAAGAGATATGCCCTCAACAAAGTGAGAGAGGGGCAATCTCATTGCAAGTGAAAAATAACTGAAGTAACAAGGGGACATGCTCGCTATGAAGAACAAAACTCTATCAAGGGGAAATAATCATCAAAGGATGTATAGTGGTGGACCCATACTAACTGATTGGGACCCTTTAAAAAGTGGAAACAACATCAACACATCTAAGAGACCTCTCTGGTAGCAAAGAGCGGGGTTCCAATGAGCAAGTATATAACATAGGAGCCTATAAAGCTGATCTTATGCTAGAAAATAAGAGCTCAAAAAGGGGTGATGGCAATATCTTGAGGCATGATGTACTACATCACCATCAGGGAGAAAATTGAAATAGCGAGGAAACACACTCACCACCAAGGACAACAAATAAAAATAGGATCAATAATCAATGAAAGATCATAGTGGTAACACCCACACAAACTAATGGGTCCCTATATAAAGTGAAAGCCAACTCAATGCATCCATAGGGCTACCCTAGTTGTTAAGAGTAGGGTATGAATGGGAAAGTAGGTCGGTGAAGAAGTCAATGAGTTGATCTTCTGCTAGAAAATTAGAGCTCTCAAAGAAGTGATACTAACATCTGAAAGATGATGCGCTACATCATAATCAGGGAAACAACTCAATGGGAAAGCAGGTTGCTAATAAAAGTGATGGAGCTGATCTTCTGTTAGAAAATCAAAGCTCTCAAAGTAGTGATGCTAACACTTGAGACTAGGTGTACTACATCACCATTAGGGAAACAACTGAAAGTAGCAAGGGGACACACTCACCATCGAGGATAGTAACTATGAATAAGATTAATAATCATCAAAAGCTCATAGCGGTAACACCCACCTTAATTGGGTGGGACCCTGTGGGAGGTGAAAGAAACACTAATGCATCCATAGAACTACTCTAGCAGCTAAGAGTAGAGTACGAATATGAAAGTAGGTTGCTAAAGAAAGAAGAAAGGGGGCTGATGTTTTCCTAAGAAGATCTAAGCCCATAAGGAAGTGATATTAACATCCAGGATGAGCTATTTCACATCACCAACACAAATAATGAGAGACAAAGAATCATAATAAAATAGGTGTATGCTCATCCTTAAAGTAATCACCAAGATGATTCGAATGAGAGGAAATAATAAATTTGGGGAACTTGAGCTCTAGAGAGTAAAGCCAGGTTCCACCTGTGATAAGGGAAACCAATTTTTCTCTGCTAACAGCTTCATTCTTTTTTGTCATCATATATATATTTTTTGTATTTTATTTTATATGTTCACAATCATAAACTAGGCATACCTCATATTGTCAAAGATAACACATGGTAGAGAGGACGTTTATCATATCTGTGTTACTCCTAGTATGAAAATATTCTCTAATGATTGAAACATAAAGAGAGAGAGAAAGATATGAATGACTTTGATACCCTAGGCCATATTTACCACATGAATAAAATTAGGGAGAGAGAAAGTATTTAGGATATTATAAAGGAATGAACCATTGGATTTGATAACTCTAGCCACATTCAACGTATGTGAAAGAACTGGGGAGCATAATCAAAGAAGAATTAATATATGAATGAAATCCATATATGGATAGTGGATCAACATTACCATTCCTGACTAACATAGATTCGTATGGACCTAACATCACATCTATAAAGGATCTAAGTCAATGGTTTGATACCTCAGACTACATTCAACGCATATGAATGAACTAGGGAGCACAACTATTGTAACAAGATTGATAGAAGAAAGAAATTCACATGAGGATAGTGAGTCAATATCACCACACCTAACTAACTTAAGTGGGTATGGACCCAATACCACATTCAACAAAGGAGTTTGAACTAGTGATTTTGATATCCTAGACCACACTTAAGGGTGACAAGCGAAATTAGGGATGTAAAACTCAGGGTAGATTCAAGGGTAAATGAATCTCATAAGTCTATACTGAGCTATGCAAACCATAAAGCTTATATATACATGAATCGTATGGTTTACACTAGAGTAATAAGATAAATCTAAGAACATAACACATTAGTTTTGATAACCTAGACCACACTTGGGGGTGCCAAGTGAAATAAGGGGACACTAAATTCTTATAAGGGGAGGACAAATTAAAGGTTCTATGTGCTAGTACCAATGTGATTGGTGTGCTCAAATATAAGTACAAACATCCCTACGGCGCATAAGTGTATCATCTTTAAGGATATCCTTATACTCTTCATAATGAACATCGTGTGCTAGTGGACAAATTATCATGGCCACACAAATTGCCAAAGAGTAAGAAGGATCCTTTCAGGAGCTACAAATATAGAGGGATGTTCACATGAGATAGGGAGGATTTCCCTATGATGTGAAAGACTTAAGCATAGTACTTTTTCAAGTACTGTCCATTGATGTCAGGCATAGGGTGAATGCCATTTACATCAATAAGTATGTAAGCATTGCCTTCGTAAACTTGCTCTACAGTAAAGGACCTTCCCAAATAGGCTCAAACTTACCATTTCGGTGTTGGCATAAAATGATTGGCCTATATAAGACAAAGACTAATTCACCAACGCGGAAAGCACTGAATCGAACAAGGCAATTATGTCATTGGGCTATACGGGCCTGTTATAACTTGAGGTTCTGATGAGCTTGTAAATGAAGCTCTTTTAAACCATCAAGATCTTCTAACCATAGTCGAGCATTATCTTCAAAATATAGATTATAACTAACTACCACATACAGCAAGGGGAGCTCGACCTCGAGTAGGAGGAATGATTCAACCTCGAAGGTCAAAGAATATGGAGTAGACTGGGTAGGAGTACATTATGTAATCATGTAGGCCCATAACGTCTAGAGTAACCTATCATGCCACTCTCATTTATTTGCGACATAGATTTCCTTATCAATTGCAAGAGAGTATTATTAAATTCTATTACCAATCCACTGGCTTTAGGGTAATAAATCAAAGAGTATCACCAATTATTATTATGGTGGTGGGAAAATCTAGTAATTTTGGTACTTTTAAATGATGGGCTGTTATAAAAAATGATATGACATGAAACACTAAAGAGGTAAATAATGTGATCGCAAAAGAAACACATCACATCCTCTAATTTGACTTCTTTTAGTGGGGTAGCTTCTACCCACTTAGAGAAGTAATCAGTGGTAGCTAAAATAAACCTATGACCCTTAGAGGAAGGAGAGTCAATAAGACCCATTACATCTGTGCCCCAACCTTCAAATGGCCAAGACAACACAGCGGGGTGGAGTAGATTAGAGGGTTGGTTAATCACCGTGCCATGAATCTAGCATTGGTGGCACTTTTTAGTGTGCTCTATACAATCATAGCTCATGATCGGCTAAAAGTAACCAAGGCCTTTAAGTCTACCTTTCATTTTTGGTCTAGACTGATGAGCACCGTAAGGCCCTTCATATATCTTGCTTATAACCTTACGAGCCTTTTCATTATTAAGGCAACACAACCACATTTGATAAAAAGAACATCGATGCAAGGTGTTATTTATATAGGTGAAAGATAGTGCTTTTTTTCTAATTTGGGCATCAATAGATCGATCATCCAGAAGCCTATAATGCTTCAAATACTCAGTAAAAAGAACTCTCTATTCTAACTCTTCCTCAATCACAACACTTGAAGGATCTGATCCGGAGAAGATAAGTCTGTGGGGCGCACGACATGATTATACTAGATAATAATAGACACTAGGTTTCCAATTGGGACAGCCAATTCTTTAGTGAGCTTGGTCAATGTGTTTGCTTTACCATTTACAAATTGAGGGATTTTAGCTAAGGTCATTTCAGGATTTAAGAATAAGAGCTTCATTGCTTTGTTGTGATAGGATAAGAGCTCAGGCTTAAGTATTTTGAAGACTCATGCTACTTGATTTATGATTAGTTGGGAGTTTGTGAAGATCTTTATATGTATAATATTCATCTGAATGAACAACTCAAGTCCCAAAATTAGAGCTTCATACTCAACTTTGTTATTCGTATGAGATTCTAAAAGACTATCAGAGTATCGAAGAGTGTGACCTTTAGGGTATATAAAAATAAGGCCCAAACCTACCATAACTGTGAGAGTTTTATTTGGATATAATGCTTTAATGGATGACACAATGTCAAAGTAGAACTCCCAAGTAGGGGACTCTTATTTATCTAAACTCATGATTAGTTCATTAGGCAGATCATCATTGAGTGGGGAATTCGTAGGGATCAAGTGAGCAAAAAGAAAGTCAGCTAGAGAAATCCTTTTATGGTCTGCTGAGGGATAAAAGTAGTATCAAACAGTAGTTTGATCATAGGCCAACATGCTAAACAACCTGAAAGGGTTGGACAAGTCATCAAATAATATAGGGGGTTGACTCAATAAATCAAATTAACCTTGTACAAAATAATATAATGTCTAAGCTTCTACATAGCAAAAATCAAAGCTAAACACTGCTTTTCCATCAACGGGTATTTTAGCTCTGTAGGTATCAATAATCTGTTAAGGTAGTATAAGGCATTTTCCTTGCCTTCCTTATTTTCTTGAGCTAAAAGTGCACCTAGGGATTCATCTAGGGTCGTAGTGTAGAAAATTATTGGCCTCCCTGGGATGGGTGCAACTAAAATAGGGGGGTTCATCAGGTAGCACTTTATACTCTCAAAGGCCTCTTGATAACATTGATCCCAATGAAAATGAGCATCCTTTTTCACTAGAGCAGTGAAGGGATAACATCTACTGGAAGGATTAGAGATAAATCTCCACAAAAAAGCGAGCTTACCCTAGAAAGATCTCAACTGGGTAAGATTCTTAGGAGGTTTCAAATCCACCATGGCTTTGATCATCAAAGGATCAACCTCAATGCCATGATAGCGGACTATAAACCCTTAAGAAATTTCCTATACTAACCCTAAAAACACCTTTCAAAGGATTTATTTCTAAATCATACCTGCGCAGACATTAAAAAACGATTCATAAATCTCAAAGGTAATCTCCATGGACCTTACTTTTGACCACCATATCATCCATATAGCATTCAACTTGCTCGTGTATCATCTTATTGAAGAAATAAATCATAGTATGTTGATAGGTGGCCCCAATATTCTTGAGGCCAAAGGCCATCACCTTGAAACAAAACATACCTATAGGTGTGCAGAATGCAGTAAACTTTTCATCTTTAGGGGCTATCTTTATCTGATTGTGACCGGATGAATCATCCATGAAGGAGAATATGGTATAGGATAAAGCTATATGTACCATAAGCTTAGTGATAAGAAGAGGGAAATCATCTTTAGGGCATGCCTTTTTTAAATAAAAGAAGTCAATATAGACATGAATCTGTCTACTCTTCTTATGGACTGGAACAATATTGGCAAGCCAAGTGGGATACTTCTCTTACAAAATAAATCCAACTTCTATAAGCTTCTTAGTTTCAGCGATCACATATTGTTCAATCTCCAACCTCATCCTATAAGGGGATTATTTAATAGGGATTGCAATGGGCTTAATAGCCAAATTATATATTAATACCTTTGAGTTTAAACTAGGCATTTTAGTGTAATTTAAGGCAAAGCAATCTTTAAATTCTAAGAGTAGATTGATGTAATCTTGAGCCTCTGAGTTAAACAATAAGGCACTATGAAAAATAGGCCTAAGGTGTGATTCAGTGCCTAAGTTTACCTCACACAGTTTGTCCATGGCAGAAGTGGTGCTATCTTCGAACTCTTGTGGAGCATCAAGGACCCTATCCTTACCATCATCTAGGTCTTCTTCATCAGCAAGATAAAAAACCAAATATGAATGAGAGACAATACGAACATTAACATGAGTTGACTGATTCTTCCCCATATAACCCATGCCTTCATGGGTTTCAGGGTAATAAGTTCGCCAACACGGGTTTTCTGTAGAGCTCGTTCATTGGACCAAGTCCAAGAAATGACACCCCACTCTACGTAGCCTTCAATAATAATGGAAAAGTAATGAGGAACATTTGTAACCCCTTTATCTATATTAGTCTCTACCGAACCCTGACTCTCAAGACCTAGTGGGGTACCTACACTATGGGATAAAGAGGAACACTCACTAGATCATAGTGGCATGAATGATTTGTATAGATAAGGTATAGTGTGCTCGTTAGTCTGTAGTGAACCACCAACACTAGTGGAAGGAGTCTCAGAAGATCTTTGATGAGATTCCTCGACTCTTATTCCGCATATTTAATGGTAAAGGGGCTGCCCTCTAGTAGTCTGACGTTAGAAGTTTTCTTCCTCATTTGAGTCACTATAAATAAATAATCCACCCTAAGTATCAGGTACCTATGAAAGGTAGGAAGTGAATCATAACTGGCAGAATCCAGGGTTGATGAGGGAACTGAATGATGAGGAACATCAATCATCTCATCATTTAAAGAGTCAAACTCGATAGTCAAAGAAGAAGTGTAAAGATGCGAGGGAGGAGGAATTTAACTATCGTAGTTTCTCATAGGGCGAGCTGACTCTCTACCTCTACCTGATCCTCTCCTACCTCTACTAGGGGAACATCATGCCCAACTGTAAATTAAAAAGGAAATCTATCAGAATTTAGAGTGGAAACATCTACCTCAATTCTAACCTGTGATGGATCCTTTACTAATAATTGTATAAGACCATGTGCATGTGACTGAACAGGGGGAGGTCTACAAGTCTTTCGAGGCATATAATGCTCAGCATCATCATAAATAAAGACCACATGTATAAAAAAAGATTGGGTATCTCTAGGAATGGAGTACTCCACATAATTCCTTATATACTTCATACGTTGGTGTAAGGTAGAGGGAACCATTCCTTATTTATGAAGCTAAGGCATTCCTAAGAGAGCCTTATATGAAGTATTAGCTTTGATCACGAGAAACTTTACCTCAGTTAAGAAATTTCCAAACTTCAAAGGTAGGGTAATAGAACCTAGAGCGCGCTGGCCTTGGTTATTGAAGCCTTTCAATATAATCTTATCAGAAGTGAGCTTCAAATGACCAAGGGAGATGCCCTTTAAAGTTTCATAGCTTAGGATATTAACTGAAGCCCTTTAGTCAATGAGGACCCTATTCAACTCATAATCATTGACTTCGGCAGTGAAATATAAGGAACGATTATGCAAGGAAGTCCCTAAGAGAAGATCTTGATATGAAAAGGTAATGCATGGCATCTCTCTCAAATGACATGCATCCCCAATAAACTCAAAAGTAAAGAAGGCTTGATAGGACTCTGACTCAAGTATCATCACCAGGGTCTCTCTCAAGTTGGGAGACATCGTCAAAGCATTATAGATGCTAAGATGTGAAGGAATTTTTCTTAAGTGAGCTAATACATTATAATCAACCTCTAGTTGATGGACTTTTTCTTTCTCCTTAGACTACTCTTGGGTGGAAGGAAAAGGATCATCTTGCTCGATAATAATATTTTTTTCTTTTTCTTTCACATTCTTAGTCATCCTAGTTGGAAGGACCTTCCCTGAATATAAGTGAACTTCTTATAATGAGTCATCCTCAATAGGAGATTCACTTGGCTTAGTGATGATATCTTGTGTTGTCTCTAAGTAAATTGATTGGAGTGGGTTCTCTGATTCATCTCCTATATTCATGTAACAACCACCGTCTGGAATAGTAAATATAAGTTCTTTAACACTCAGACTCGTCATCATATAAATAATCATTAACATTGCAAGAAATATGTAATACATAAAAAGCTCAAGTGCTAGAAGAACTAGAGCGAGAAGAAACACAAGACTAGAAGTAGCCATAATCATATTCTTCTATTATTTCAATATCAGTCAAAGGGAGAATAAAATCATTCAGCGTAAAAGCTAGAAGGGGTCCTGTCTTCCCCTCTACAGTTACAATAATATTTTCTCTTTCATACATTTTCTTATTACATATAGAAGAAGAAGAAATGTGATCAGTAGGCACTATAATAGAAGAAGAGGAAGAAAAAGGAACTGGCGAAGTTATTGATCTGACAACTATCAACTTGGTCTACAAAGGCATCCTCTTATCTGCCTTTGAACTCTAAATCGTTTGCTTGATCATCTGCTTTGTCTTCTATGAGAGTGCTAGCTACCACTCTCCCTCAGAACCATGAGGTGATCCACTACTACTACTCTGACTATCACTATGGTTGAAACCCGAAATCATCTGAACAATCTGATTAGTCTTACTATGGGGTTACACCAAGTGACAATCTTGCAGGTGTATCTTCCCACTAGCCATGAGCCTCTCAACTCTGTCCTTGAATATATAACAGTCTTTTATAACATACTTGATATGTCTATGGATGGGAAAATAGAGTGGGTGATCCTTCAGCCCCTCTTTCTCCACTCTACTGTTCTTCAGGAATGTTAAGATATTCTTCTTAATATGGAATTTGAATATTATTTTTAAAGTTTCCCTTTTAAAGGGGTATTCTTTACTAAGCTTCTCATGTAGGTATTATTGACTCTATGGAGTCCTATGAGAGGGTCTAGGCTGTGCTGCTAACTGGTTGGGTGTGTATGACTGCTGCGATGATGCTGAACTGACTATGGGCCTCTTTCCCTTATCTAGTGGCCCATACGTATTGTGTATAACCCCTTTCCTAAGAGGAGGTGCCCCTGAAGACTCCTATCACTGAGATCTATATGATAGTTGATTCTCAACCTTAGGAGAGACTATATCAGGTATGTTGTCCTATAAAATGATAACCTTTGTTAATAACTTTTGGAATGTTCTAATACTAAAACCTTTCAGGTAAGGTGCTATGGGGCCATCTATAATTTTCAACATAATCTCTACTAAATGATGCTCCTGTAATTGGGGCACACACTACAAAATGAGGTTTCTCCATCTGACTATGTAATCTATAGAGTATCATGGGGATATTATCTGGCCAGAACTAACTCTTCAATTATAACTCTATGCTCGGCATTGACAAACATCTGAACAAATAGTTGCTCAAGCTCATCAAAAGTATGTACTGAATCATTAGGGAGGTTGTCCTATCATGTAAAGGCCACCCTAACTAAACTACTAGCAAAGAGTCTCAATATCATTGTTCCCTCCTATATTGCAACATATGGCCCAGTACTGAGCCACATGCTGCCTAAGGTTCCCAAATCTATCAAACACTCTGAACTGTGGAGGAATAAAGCCAAGTGGGTAGGGCTCCCACTTGTACTTAATTAGGTAAGATCTCCCCCTACTAACTACCTCTCAAGACTTCCTGGAAGAAATGGCCTGCTCGTCCTTCTTAGCTATCAGATCCTAAATCTGCCCAACTGATAACTATATCGTCTGACTCTAAATTGGGGTAGTAAAGGTTGCTACTATATAAGCCTAGAGCTACAACATCTTTATCTACCACTGTGTAACAAACCAACATGACTACCTTTAACTTAGAAGGAACCACTGTATCCATCTACTCAATATCCTCTACTAACTGTACTATCATGATAGGAGAGTCTACATGTCATCATCTCCATACCCACCTGTTGCGGTGGGATCCAATAAGGGTAACTAACTATTGAGGGGCAATAATAACTGACTGATCTGAGATTTAGCAGGCTCCAACTATTATCTCCATCCATGATGACGTGGGCATCATCCAACAATGGGAGCAACTATCTGTGATCAAACTAACAGAATTAAATTGATAGACTGCCATGGTGGCTATCCTCTCTACCACTGGTATCTCTGCCTCAAAGACTGCCTCTATAATTAAACATGGGCCTGAGAAATCTAATAGATTAAGCTCTCTTGACTAACAGACCCTTAACCTCGTGCTTGGAAAATGATGATCCGAATCCTCTAAGTGAGGGCTCGAGCAACATCATCCATGGGGACCCTAGCTCAGGATAAAGTAGCTGTAACAAGAGGGGCTGCCGTAACACGAGTGAAGTCCTCCTCATCACCACCGCTTATCAGAGGAGAGAATCATCCTCACTGGATTGCTTCTATCTTAGGTGCTACTATAACATCTGGGGTTGATGTAACTGGAATTAGGTGTGGTTCCCTTTATAATGGGACTAACCTCCTCTAGATCGGCTCCTACTGAGCCACTACCTCTACCTTCCGCTACTTGTTTGCCTTAGATACTGCTAACTGAATTCTTTGATTTGTATTCCTTTGGGCCCTTTGCCAAGGTCGGAGGTGAAGGATGAAGCTAGGTCTGAACCCACTACCTGAGAGATTGGGGGAATAGGAACTACAGGAAGCACCAGAGTTTACTTGGGGTCTCCCAGTGAGAGAGCTAAGAAAACACATAAACTTGATAGGAGGAAGAAAAAATGGGCTTGATCTTGGCACCCCTCTTCCTAGAGGAAGAAAAAGGGTAAACCCGAACACAAGCTGCCTCCGCTGGAACAACAAAAGTAGTAACTACTACCTACAGGCACTAAGGGGTCGGAGCAGGCTAAACAATTGGAGCGGTAAGTGCTAGTCTCCTAACCGTTGGACTGGTGGACTGAATTGGGAGTGATCTAGGCACTAGCTTCCCAACCACCGGGTGCACTGGTTACAAAAGAATGGGAGTGGGATGAGCAGGTTTCTGGAATATCCCGCTAGCAATTAGATGTCTGAAGGGGTGCATGGTTGTATGGCCTCTCCTCTTGGGAGGAGAAAAAGGTGGCCGTCTCAAAAGAGGTCGGCCCACCAAGAGTGACGAAGGCTGAGTCTGTGAAGGAAGCAAAAGTGATTCCTCCAGTAGGGGGACTAGCTAGCAGGGACTCAGGGAGAGTCACTCATGCATCCGCACAAAAGTGGAAAGTAAAAGAAGGAGCAAAGAAAGTAATTGCACTTTTAGTAAACAAAAGAACAAAAGAAATTTGAAATGATTAGTAAAAGATGATATTACGGGAGAAGAAGAGAATATAGTGGATAAGGGATAAAATGGGCCAGTAGGCCAGATAAAAAGGATGCTAACTAGGGAGAACGCTAGATAAGAAGAAGGAAACTTAACTAAGGAAAACCCTAGCTAAGAGTGGGATGGACTTAATCTAAGTAGTACTGATCCTGGAGTACACACAAGGATAATATAAAATCCAAAGATGAAGAGAGAAACCTATCTCACTATGGTCGCCAGACACTAGTGAATGTCCAAAAGGGTACCGCTCAATGAGGGTAGAATGCAAAGGGTATACGATCGCACTATCCCGAGGGAAGAGATGATCACAAATGTTTACGCACTTCACAAGTGGGCTAATAGAAGGGCAGATTAAATTATACATATGATTAACCATTGAGGATAGTGGCTCTCGCCAACGCACCTCGATGGATAATAATATATGCGACTTGATCATAACAATGAGAATTCCCCCACCATATACATCAGCTCGAGTGAGATTTATTTGATGGTGGAATTTAGTTTCCTACAGACACAAGCCCCCATTACTAATTACATCTTAAGTTGGGGCCAAAGAAGAATCTCGATTAAGGATACTATATTTTCCTCTCATATGGGATTAGCATATAGGGAGGAGACTAGGAACTTATTACTAAAAATAATGGAAAGGGTTCAATCTGGCTTAATCAACATACACAAATCACAACAACATCTGGAGGGACTAAGGTAGTGAGAGTAATCCCGAGAAAAAGAAATGAACAATACACTCAAAGCATATAAGAGCGAAGGATGGAGGTGGCGTCATCCTGAAGAATAGGGGACTCTCCCACTGATAAGGCATATTATAAGACATCAAATGTAGTAGACTTGAATCCTAAATCTAGAGTGAGTGAGTTTAGTATTCTACACATAACACTAATACCTGTGTCCTAACTAATACATCCTGAAAAGGAAAGCAAGCTAATCACCTAAGCATAGAAATTTTATGTTGTCCAGTCTTTATTAAAGATGGGTGGGTAGCTTAATTCTTGGAAGTTAAAGTTTAGAGAGGCTCATAAATGGTTTTTTACTTATATAAGATGGAATGCTTCTAGAACTAATACAATTAAACTTTTGATTTAATTAGTTTCTAATTCAATGCATACTAGTTAAATCTCCAAATTAGATATGCTTAAAATTTAAAAAAGGAAAATAAAAATAATTTTTTAGAAAGACTAGACTTCCCCATATCCAAAACCTCATCCTCATAGGTTAAATTATCTGGGCTCTACTCACACGCAGGGAAGTGTCTTAAAGCAAGGAGGGAGAAAAATACAATAATATGCATATGACCCCAAAAGATTCTGACTAGGTCATTAGGTTTTTATGTTTATTAATTCTTAAAATATTAAATTTTATTTACAAGTGAAAAAGTATTAGTCCTGAGAGAGCCTAACAAAATTAGATGCACACATATACAAGAAAGAAACCTAGAGTCTACATAAAAGTAATGGTGGTAAGAAAAACTCCATGGCACGTGCCATGTAAGTACAACCTAGAGTCTACATAAAAGTAATGGTGGTAAGGCCCCACTAATAATAACTAGGATTCTAATCCTACTGAATGATGCAAGTCTTAAAAGCAAGGCATTTCATCTTCATCTTCATCTTCAAGTTCTTCTTTGGATCATCTTTCCTCAGTTTTCATAGGATTTATACTTCAGAAGGGTTTCCAAATAAAAAAGAAATTCCCAAAAAAGGGCCTTTTCCCCCCTTTGGATCGCTGGTAGTTGAAATGCCTCACTTTTGAAAACTTTCACAACTCGATACTTTACATACAAAATTACATCATTAAAAAGAGAAAATCTATACTCTTCTGAAAGAGTATCCTATGTAGTTAATAAAACACATTCCAAGAAATTATATATGGATATTAAATACTTATGCTAGTCACACTTGGACATGCTCTTTTTTATTTGGGGGCTAAGCGGCTAAAGCACTTGTAATAAGAAATTATATAATATACTTATGATTTTAGCCCTCTTTATTTTAGCACTGCATGAGCATGACCACTTGAAAAAAATATCAACAGTATCAAGATCACCCCTAACCTATAGGTAATCTATCACACAATACATCATAAATAAAGTGCAGTAATAAAAGAGACATCATGGTAATCATTATAGCAAAATAAAGCAACCCAAGAAAGGTGTGGGATTGAGCCAAGAAGGGTTTGAATTGATTTGAAATTGAAAGGAGAGGGTTTGGGTCAATTGAGTCAACCTGGGTTGACCTGGTCAACTAGGTTGACCTAGGGCAGGGCGTAGGTCTGGGCTCAGTAGACTTGGTTTGACCCACTAAATTGAATGAGAGAGGTCTTGGGGTCTGACTTGGTCAATTTGATTAAGTCAACCCCCTTGACCTAGGGTTGGTGGAAATCAAGGTCAACACCATTATTGTTTGACTCTAAAATAAAAAGAACCCTTTGAAATTTAAAAATTAAAAAGATTATGAAAATGTCTAAACTTGCACTAATTTAAGATCATTCTAGACTTCTTAGAGATTACGCTAACCCTTTAATAGACAAGATTCATCAGAGCATTAATAAACCTATGATCCAAGATAAAAATTTTAATTTAAAACCTCTCATAATTCAAATAATTCAAAATTCTCAATTTAGGGAAACTCCTATTGAAGAATCCAATTTATAATTTTTTAATTTTGCATAAATTTATTCAACATTTAAGTATAATGTATCGTTAATGATGTTATTAGATTTAGGTTCTTCTCATTTTTTAAGAGATAAAGTTAAGATGTAATTTAATTCTTTACCCTTAGGTTGTATAACTAGTTGAAACGAGTTGGCTTATAAGCTTCTTACTAAGTGTTTCCCACCACAAGAGATTATCAAACTTAGAAATGATATCACTTCTTTTACTGAATTTGAAGGAGAATCAATTTATGAGAGTTGAAAGAGAATTAAGAAAATGTTTAGGAAATGCCCTCATCATGCTTTATATAATGTGCTAATTATTCAAATATTTTATAATAGATTAGTAGGATCTCTTAAAACATGCATAGATGTTGCAGTTGGAGGATCATTAATATCTAAGCCATTTGAGGAAGCATATGCATTAATAGAAGAAATGACTACTAATAATTTTTAATAGCCCATTGATAGTGTAAATCCTAAGAGAATAGTAGGAATTTATGAATATGATGCTTTATCAAATTTAACTGCACAAGTTGTAGCAATTTTTTAAGAAGTTAAGTAGGTGAATTTTGGATTAGGAATTTAATCATTTATGAAATTGGATGATCAAAATTTAATTAAAATAGTAATGTACAAGGGTTTTAAAATATTAATTTTATTGGAAGACAAGAAAAACCCTATTCTAATACATATAATCTAGGTTAGAGGAACCATCCTAATTTTAATTGGTTAAATAATATTGTTGGTAATAATCAATAGATTTATAGTCAAAATAATCAATGAGTAAATTGGAACAATCCTCAACAACATGCTGTTAATCGTAGACCTACATATACTCTAAGATTTCATCAAAGAAATAAGTTTGAAAGTAGATAATTACCATTGGAAGATGAAATAATGCAATTAGGGATTCAGTTGCAAAATCGAGTTATTTCTATTAAAAATTTAGAAATCCAATTAAATCAGCTTGCAATTTTAGTTAGTAGTAGACCTCTTGGATCATTGCCTAATAATACTTAAGTTAACCCAAAAGAAAAAGAAAAATATCCTAATGAAAATCATAAGAAGAATGGTAGCAATATACTACAATCAAATTGATAAATTTAGGCAAGTCATACTAAAGACTATAAACTTGGCACTGATGGAAGGCAATCCACTTATATCTTTATTAATCTTGTTATGATGGTGAGAGTGATGCTTTAAGCACTAGTTATCATGTATCTTATGATTTACTTTATATATATATCAACCACAATTTAGAATTAGTAATCTTATTAAATCCTTATATTAAACTTATTAAGATTGTAAGTAGATTTTAAGCAAAACTAATAATCAAAATCATTAACTATATGATCCAAAAAAATAAAAAGGAAAATAAATGTGAAAAGAGTTCTAAAAAGAAAAAAAAAAAAGAAAGAAAGTACATTTAAAAGATAAAAGCTTAGAGTCTAACTGCTATCTTATACTTAAATTCACAAAAAGATAAGATAATAGAACTAGCACACATGAAGGTGAACTAATGAAATTTCAATTTTAAATATAACACATCTAATTTTTAAGCTACATTATTCAATTCAGAATTTGAAAGTCAATGATTATATTTATAACATATAAATTCAAATTAAGCAATAATAAGGGTGATTGGTTAGAATAATTTTTAGTATTTTTTTAAGCTAGAATTATAACTTTGTTCATTTCACTACTTCTAGACTATGATATATTATCATATTTTTTTGGTAATTTTAAATTATTAGTTTTTATTTTGATTATTTGATTAATCAAAATTGCCAATTTATTTATTTACTATAGGATAATTAAGAGTTTAAACTGGGAAGATTTTAATAAGTGCCAATTATATACTATTTTATTTATTTTATTTTCAATGAAAATATATTATTTTTATCATTTTTTTTTGTGAGAAAAATTAAAAATGACATAATTTCTAAAGAGATTATAAGGCCATGGCATTCAACGAAATAACACCGTAGCACCACCTTCAGTACTATCGAGGCGCCACAAGTCCGACATTGCGGTGCCAAATTTTTTATTTGCAAGCGTTGCGATGGCAACACTGGCATCGCTATAGCATTACTAGTACCACGACGTCAAAAAGTCAGCTTTTCATCAGTAGATTATCTATTTTCAAATGTCACGATGCCCTAATTTCTTACAGTTTGGAACCATTTTTTGCCAGTCAGGCATCGTATGGCACAAATATCAGCAACACCACGACATTACTGTTGTAACTTCCATGGCCCATATTCTCTTAGTGAAGAGATGCAATTATGCACTATTAACTCATCCATGATAGCAAGCACCACAGCAGTATAAAAGATTTAGTGGCGAGGTGTTAGTTCACTTTAATGGCACTGTAGTGCTACTCTTTTAGGCACCACAATGCCAGATGTCTTCTGCATTATAATATAAATAGTTGTGATATTATATATATAAAAGAATGATTAGTGTTAATTATGTATTATTTTATATTTTTTAGTGAAAATTTATTATTTTAGTTATTTTGTGCAGGAAAAACTAAAAAAATGGTAGAAATTCTAAGGAGCCCACAGTGCCATGGCATTTGATGAAACCACACCACAATATTGCCTTCAATACCATCAAGGTGCCCCAATTATGACATTATGTCATTGAGTTCTCTAGTTTCAAGCTTTGTGGTGGCAAAATAGATAGTGTAGCAACATTATCAGCATCATATGTCAGAAAGTCAACTTGAAAGTTTTGAATTCTTTATTTTTAAATGTCATGGTGCCATAATTTCTCATATATTGACCATAGCGCTCGGATGACCACAACACCATAGTGTTACAGTTTAACTTCCAAGTACCATATTCTATCAGTGAAGAGATATGAAAATTCACTAAGTAACCAATCCACATCAACAAGCACCATGGTGGTGATGAAGTTCTAGCATTAAGGCACTAGTTCATATTAAGGGCATCGCGGTGCCAATCTTCCAAGCACTGCAGTGCTTGATTGCCTTTTTATATTTTTTTTATAAGTAGTTGTGATATTATATTTATAAAAAGAGTTTAGTCAGTTGTATTATTTTTGGTACTTTTAAAGTACTTCTTTACTTCCCTCTTAGATTAAGATTTAAGGGAGGCTAGGAAAGTACAATATTTAATAAATTAAAGTGTTAGCCTATATTTTTTTGAAGCAACTCTATAAGTTAAAGGGAGAACTGAGTGTAGAGGAGATACTACAAACTTTTCTGGTGATATCACTCTTTTATAATTTTATTTTTTTAAGAGTTTAATGAAAACAAGGTTTCTTGTTATTTATTCTATATCTATATAGTTCTCTTAGTTTGGATTGATGAAATAAAGTGCTTATTGAGTACTAATGAAGACTCTTATTCTATAAATGTTAAATGATATTTGTAATGTCATCTTGTTCTTTATTTAATGTGTATATTGGTCATATGTGTACTTAAAATATTGAGATAAAATGTTTACATACTTAGATATAAAATGTTAAATATTATAGATTCTTATGGAGATATTATGACTGTCGGAGGTCAACAAATATTGTTTTCACCCCATGCTCTAAATAACATTTATAATTAAAAGTTTCATTATGAAAGATATCAAATTTATATTGGTCAACAAATATTGTTTTCACCCCATGCTCTAAATAACATTTATAATTAAAAGTTTCATTATGAAAGATATCAAATTTATATTCATGAATCATAAATAATTTTATTACATATTATATCCAATATTTTTATAATTTTATTAAGTTATAGAATCTCCAAAAAAAATCATTTTTATTTTAGTAGGATAATTATTGTAATTTGAATAAATGGTAGTCATTTGTTACAAGTAAGCATACTCTTTTATGGGTTTGACACTCTACTCTATATTTTTATTACTTGATTCAACACATATACTTTGTGTATATTAAGTGGGGTTTGTTATTTTTATGTCAAAGAAAACATAAGCATTATTTAGAGGTGATAGAGCTCTAAATTTTTATACAATTTAAAAGTTAACTCCATAGCATGTGCACCCCATCAAATTTTTAGTGCCATTATCGGGGAAGTATTTAGTTTGTAATTTTAATTTTATTATTGAATTAATTATATAGTTATGCCAACTTGTATCTTTTCTTTTTGTTTTATTTTATTTATTGATATTATATTCATGGTTGTATACTTTATTGACATAGAAAAAACCTTTGTTGTTTGGCTCTAAAATAGAAAAAACTCTTTCAAAAAGTAAAAACAAAAGTAAAAATGGTGGAATTTGTATTTGATCAAGATCATGTTAGACCTCTTAGGGATTATGCTAACCCTTTAGTAGATGAGATGCATCAGAGTATTAATAGACCTACGATCCAAGCTAATAATTTTGAATTTAAACCTGCCATAATTCAAATGATTTAAAA
Organism: Dendrobium nobile; assembly: GCA_022539455.1. NCBI lineage: Eukaryota > Viridiplantae > Streptophyta > Magnoliopsida > Asparagales > Orchidaceae > Dendrobium > Dendrobium nobile. The sequence goes on from CM039721.1 coordinate 22,144,582, forward strand.
TTTCTAGTTTGAGGAACTCTTATTGAAAATCCTAATTTACACTAAACAAGTTTATTAGAAATTTATGTAATATTTAAGTATAATGGTGTTAGTAGTAATGGAATTAGACTTAGATTTTTTTTCATTTTTTCAAGAGATAAAGCTAAGATGTGGTTAAATTATTTACCCACATGCTCTATAACCACGTAGAATGTGTTGACTCATAAGTTTTTTGTTAAGTTGTTTGCACCTTCAAAGATTGCCAAACTTAAAAATGATATCATTTCCTTTACTTAGTTTGAAGGAGAATTAATTTATAAGTATTGAAAGAGATTTAAGATCCTCACCATACATTATCAGATTGGTTGATTACTCAAATGTTTTATAATGGATTAGCAGGATTTCTAAGAGCAATCATAGATGTTGCAGTTGTAGGATCATTAATGTATAAATCATTTGAGAAAGCATATAAATTATTAGAGAAAATAACTACTATTATTTTTGGTAGCCTGTTGATAGGATTTAGAACTTGAGACTTTGTTAACATTAACTACACAAGTTATAAGAAGTTCTAAGATGTCCAGCATCTAGAAAAAGTAAGAAGACTACTGATTTGTAGTTTAAGATTGTATCTTAAATTATAAGTATTTCTCTATTTTGATTTTTGTGCAGTGAAGGCTAGTTTACTATTTTGATTGTATCTTAAATAAAAGAAACCTGGTGGAAAATTTTTTTTTTCAATACTTGAATTTTTCAATAGCTCTATAGTCTATAATTTAATTTAAATTAAATATTTGTAAGAAAATTTAAAATATTCTAAAACTAGATATTGGGAATAGCCTGCTACAGCTCAACATGATGTGAAATGTCTTGATTGGGTTGGGGAGTGATAAGCTTTTGTGGTATCAAATCAATAATTTTGAAATTAAATCATTACACAAAACTATAAGAATTGATTTGCAAGTTTAGAGTGGTAGTTTGTAATTGTCTGGGTGTTCATTATTCTTTGTTTCATATACATATGTGTTCAATTGCATGCTCGGTATGAGTATGGATCTGCTAGACCTAGTTATGACAAATAGGCATAGTGATAGTCAGGCAGCTACCATATATAGTACAACTCTGATAGTTGGTTCTGATATAGTTTTATAGTTTATTACTTTGATAGCCAAGATGATAGATAAAGTATAGAGCAGGGTTGTTGCTATAAGGTCTGATGAGGTGGATAGACATTTACAAATGTTTCTATGATTGAAAATTTTGAGATATAAGGGTCTTGTTGAGCTAGGGTAGTAGAGGATTAGTTGAGTAGATTGGAGAAGATATTTGATGATATGTAGTGTCCTCTAAAGAGGAAGGTACCATTAATAGTTTTTTTGTTAGATGGCAAGGCAGAGCACTGTTGGATAGGATAGTAGGAGAAGTTTCAATGGAGGTTAAACTCTTTGATTAGTTGGGATAAGTTCTTTGATTTATTTTGAGCATAATTTGTACCACCTTTTCAACAATAGTGGATGTAAGAGATTTTTCTGTGACTAGTTCATTGGAGCATGATAATTATGCAGCATGAGGCAGAGTTTGGTGTTTTGGCTAAATATGCTCCACAGTTAGCACTCCTGCATAGAGCTGTTATAAGTTTTTAAGAGGACTTTATAATACTCTGAGATAGCCACTAGTACCATTTCACTTCCCTGATGTCTCTAAGCTTATGGAGAGAGCTCATTTGATAGAAAATGATTTGATGGCTACTTAGAAGCGATAAAGTGCTAGTTGGAAGAGATTCAATGGTGAGACTTTTGGGGATGTCTTTTCTAAGAAGAAGAGTAGATTTAGGAGAATCTAGGAAAGGTGGATAGTCTATAGCAATGAAAATTTTGAGTAAGGGCAATATTACTAGTTCTTGAAGTTTTATAGCGGGGCACCTGAGTGCCAGAGTTATGGTAAACATAACTTTTGTTTAGTGTTATAGGATGATTATCCATTATTGCAGATGCAAATAGACTGGTCATAGGATGGTTGAGTGTCCACATACAGGATTTAATTGAAGATCTGATCCCATATCTAAGAGTTCTGTTAGAACAACAGGGAGACTAAGGATATTTAAACAATATACATTTGTTGAGAGTTCTACTGGTAGAGATAGTGGTTCTAATTTGGTAGCATGTAGAATGTCTGGCATTTTTTAGAGAGAGTCTGGTATTACTATTGCTTCAACTCCAGTATAGCCACATATGTATATTTTGACTCAACAGGAGGCTTGTAATGCTCAAGATATTATGACAAGTACAATTCATATTTTTGAGCAACCATGCCTTATTTTATTCGATTATGGAGCTAGTCATTCTTTTTTTTTTTCAAGCATTTTTTTGATTTACTGCACCTACCTTCAGTTGTACTACTTATTTCTCTTTTTATTATCCTACAAACAGGAGATAGTATGATAATCAGTAGAATTTATTTTTGTGATATTGAGATTTTTTATAAGAAGTGGAATTTAGTTTAAATTTTTTAGCCATTTCTTCATAGGATGTTATTTTACTTAAAGAAGTGAGTTGCATTATTTTTGGGCAGTGAAAGATGTGTATTTTAGGGAGTTAGAGGTGTTTTATCTTGTCTGATTTCTACTATGAAAACATAGAGATTGGGAAAGAAGGGTTACATGGTATTTTTAGCATCATCAAGAGGTATAAGTATCGATTTTGGTATTCTTTCTGATATCCCAATCGTATGAGAATTTTTAGATGTATTTTCTAAGGAGTTAGTCAGTTTACCACCAAAAAGATAAATAAATTTTTGTATTGATATATTTTTGGCTATGACCCCGATATCTAAAGCTTTGTATATGATTGCATTTAAAGAGCTTCAGGAGTTAGTTGATAGAGGATTCATTCATTCTAATATATCTCCTTAGGGAACACATATTCTATTTGTTAAGAAAAAAGATGGTACGAAACCTATGTGTATTGATTACAAAGAGTTAAATAAGGCCACTTTAAAGAACAAGTATTCTTTTCCACTGATTGATTATCTATTCAATCAACTTACTCGATTTTTTATATTTTTTAAGATTGATTTATGATTAGGATATTATCAGGTGAAGGTGAGAGGCTGATGTGATGAAGTTAACTTTCAATACTTGATACATAGACTATGAGTTCTCAGTCATGCCATTTGGGACTGACAAATGCAGCATTCATCTTTATAGATCTAATAAATATAGTGTTCAAATATTTTCTAGATCAATTTATTATTATTTTCATAGATGATATCTCTGAGAAAGATTATGCCAAGCATTTGAGGATTATTTTGGAAACTTTAATGTAGCATCAACTATATGCAAAATAATCCAAGTGTAAGTTCTAGCTGAGTATGTCTTTTTTGGGGTACATAGTGAGTGGTGATGAAATCTTTATAGATCCCTAGAAGGTTCAGACCATTACGGATTGGCTGATGCCTATTACTATGCTTGAGGTACGTAGTTTCTTAAGTATGGCTGAACATTACAGGAAGTTTGTAAGAAACTTTTCTTAGATTTTTGCACCTATAACAAGACTAACTCATAAGTCTGTAGCTTTTATTTGGACACCAGAACACAAGGCTAATTTCTAGAAATTGAAGGATTGCCAGAATTCTACTCCAATTTTGGCTCTACCATCTAGTATAGAAGGATTTCAGATATTTAGTGACTCTTCACTGAGAGATTTGGAATGTATTTTAATGCAACACGGTAGAGTTATAACTTATGCTTCTAGATAGTTGAAGCCATATTAGAAGACTTATCTGACACATGATTCTGAGTGAGTTATTGTTATCTTTGCTTTAAAGATTTGGCGGTATTACTTGTACAATAACAGATGTGATATTTTAACTTATTATCATAGTATGAAGTATATATTCACTTAGAATGATTTGAATCTTAGGAAAAAAGATGGCTTGAATTGATCAAAAAATATGATTTGACAAATCAATATAAATCTGACAAGGCTAATGTAATAGCAGATGCTTTGAGAAAGAAATCTTCTAGAGTCTCATTTCTTTAAACTAATAATGATGAGCCGTTAATACAGGATATGGAGATATTACGATTTGAGGTGATTTGTTCTACTAAAGGGGATTATGATATGTTGGCTTTGATGATTATTCAACCTTCTTTATAAGAAAGTGTTGTAACTCGAGCTTATAAGTTTATGTTTTTGATGATAATAAATATTATGGCTCATATCTTTATGTCTACTTATATTTGTAATATATATTTGTTGTGTGTGTATTAATATTTCAAGAATATTATGCACCATCAAACGAAGATTCAGGGCTCAAGATTGGTTAGAATAGGTTATGTTGTAAATTTTTTTATAATATTCAATAATGTACTTTTAATTTCTTGAGTCAAGTCCTATAAAGGTGTTTGCTAGCTTGGACACCATGCACACACACACACACACTCAGGGGAGTGAGATTTAGTCAAAATTAAAAGTTCATTGTTGACCTCATTATTCGAGGTCAATTTCCTCGGAATCGACTCTAGCACCTAGGTCTTTGTAGCCTAGCGTAGACGTCGCCCATAGGATTTCCCTTAGGTGGACGCCCACTGACGTAGCACAGACTCGAACCTTTAAATCAACCTAAATCGATTCGTCTCGACTCAATCAAATTCAAATCATTGTATTTGAGATAAAATTAGTATTTTAAAATTATTTCTATTTTAAAATTAACTCAAAACATATATTTTAAATTATCAATTATTTTCTAAATAATATTCTAAATCAATTTGAATTATAACTAACTCCTAAATTTATTTTAAGATACGATTTAATCCTAGCCATTGATTTTGAATTAAGAAATGGTTTTGAATTTGATTGAGCCGGTTTAACAAACCAAGCCCCATCCATCTCTCTCGGCAGTTCAAAAAAAAAAAACCCAGCCCCACACGATCCCTCTCACTCTCTCATTTTTGGAAAACCGAACCCAAACCTCCCACTACCTCCTCATTTTTGCATGTACAGAAAACCTCTCATATAGAACCGTCCCCTTTGCAGTTCATAGAACCTCTCCATTTTCACGTGAAATACTTCCTGCTCATTGCTTCTACTGCAATTCACACAGAACTCCTTCCTTTTTCCTCTGTTTTCGCACGACTAGCATAGGGCTGAGCCCTTCTCTGGCTTGCTCCCTTTCTTTGGTTGATTTCACCCTTAAGAAACCTGTCAAGTCCTCTGTAGCAGCAGCTGCTATCCGATTGAACCCAGGGAAGCAAAACAGAAGTCTCCGCTTCTCTTGCTTGCGTAGATAGAAACTTTAACTGTTGATACTCCCTCCAATTGCAAGGTATTTTCTATCTTCTTCTTCATTATTTGGCTGAAGTTCTTAGCTCTCATACCAAATTTTCATGATCAACCATTATTTGGAATCATAAAATGAGTATAAAACCCATTTCTAGCAAAGTATCATCAACTAGATTTTCATATCTCTACTTCCTTTATAGTCAGATTGAAAATATTTAATTGTATTTAATCAAAAGTGTAACTTGTTGGATCTACATTTTCTTTCCTTTGAAACGAACTCTCTATGGATAAAATTTTTGTTAGGTTTACAAGAGCATATTGATCATCTCCTCTTAACTCAAATGTTGTTATTCTTGAGTAATTTTAAGTTGTCATTTTTGGTAGCAACGGAATAATAAAAAAAAAATGAAATATTAAACTCTTGTTGATAGTTTTCTTGGTCTTTATAGAATTTGAGAGGATTTCTTGAATCATTTACTTAAGTTTTACTTAACTAATAATTAGTTCTCATAATCAGTTAGTGAATGATTTATTTTTGTTTTCTCTTCAAGATCTTAACAGTAAAAAAAAAAAAAAAAAAAAAAAAGAGTAAGTTATTATGAGTTCTTTACATTGTATAGTTATTATTCTCATCCCAATATAATCAAATAGCTTTATGTTTACAGCTATATGTGTGTATATTTTAAGGCTTATAAAGTTGTAGGAAAGTTTCATTGGTTTTGAAAAAGAATAAAGTTGGTTTTAATTCTGTTTTTTGAGTTGTATTTGGCATAAATATTGATTTGAAAGGTGAAAAGTAGGTGTATGCATTTATCTGGTGGGTCATGATTGGTAAAGTTTCGTAAGGCTTTGCAAATATCAATCTTCTCGTTGTAAACTACAAAGTGTTGAAGTTAGCCTGTAATGAATTTCATTGTGTTGGAATACTTTTGTAAAGAGTTACAGGATCTTTGTTGTACAAGTCATGGTTTAGTTGGAGTTATAGGTTTTGTTTCGTATGTATATGTTTTTGAAGGGTGACATGTGTAAATGTTGAAAAGAGAAGTGTTTTTGTGAAAAGTGTGTATTGGAAAGTGTTTAGATTTTGAAAATTTAAGAAGTGGAACTAATGTGTTTTGAAAATTGAAACTCAAGGTGATGCTTATTAAAGATGGGAAGTGGAGATGGTAGGTTTTAAAGGTAGAAGTATATGTTGGAAGGGTTTTGTGTAAGAAAAATGAAAGGTGAATTGTATGATTCTTTGGAAAAATGACACATATATTTTGAAAGGCGAATCATGTATAACTTGAAAAGTGAAATGTTTTGAAAGCAATTTTTGTTTAAAGGAAAGTGTATTTCTTTGAAAGGTAAAAATGAGTGATTTGTAATAGTGAAGGCTATGAGATTTTTGAAAGTTATAATATTTTGAGAGAGAAAGTTTGGGTGAGGAAGAATGAGTTTGTTGGATGAAAATCAAAAGCTCTATTGCTCTCTACCTTTCTCTATTTACTTCTTCTTCCCCTTTCTTGTCGCCTTAGAATGAATGTTAGAAAGATATAAAATATACTTCCAAAAGTAAAAGTTTCAGAAAGCAAGTACAAAGCTAGTGATCAAGCCCGAAGAAAGGTACGTTTGGATTTAAATTCTGTCTTTCAATTATTTCATTTTATAATTATAAAATGTGCTTCTAATCCCTATTTTCCTTATTTTTCCTGTTTATTTGTATGAACTACGATGAATGGAACCGGTCGAGGGAACAAAAGTACAACGAGCTAAAGGCGTCAGTCGCCTCTATCCAGCCGGGTAGAGGTGCTACGGGCGGATCCACCGGGTCGTAGCCCCCGGTGACTGTAAGTATTTCTAAACTTAGAAAACCTTTAGGGACCCCTTGATGTGGTGTGCGCAAACCCTTCCCTTTTAGGTCCCTATAGTAACTTCAATTTAATTAGGATTACTTTTTGCTCTTAGACCCCTAAACCTCTTTATACGTACGAAAAGTCCTAAGGGTTAGTGATAACAAATATTTTTATCCCATATAACAGTAGTGACACTTAAGGACAAAAATTAAGGACCGGGTCTTAGAAAACTTAGATTTAGGATGCATGTACACTTTAGGGTAGAAACATATAACATAGAAAACTTAGTGACATTTATTATTATTATTATTATTTTATTTTATTTTTATTTATTTATTTAACAAATTAAATTTAATTAACTAAAAATTTTTCTTTTAAATAATAATTGATTTAGGACATATCAAAACCACATAACCTATTGCACACACTTAGATTTGTTTGCTAGGACAACCAACCCTAGTTTTAGGTTAAGCCGGTGTTTATTTCCTTACTGCACTGTGACGGGCTTTTTCTCGAGTTTTATTGCATGCTGGTTGTAAAGTGTTGGTGTGTTTGTTTACTTTTACTGCATTCTGCGATGTGATTCGATTGACGATTAGATTACCCATAGGTTAGGAGCGATCTGATTGCTAACAGAATTTTCTGCAGGTGGTCACACTCATGCAGGGCAGTAAAGGGGGCTAACTAAATAATAATTATATATATGTGCTACAGGTGCTTCAGCTGCTTAGCCCCCAAATAAGAAAGAGTGTGGCCAAGTGTGACTGAGTGATTTAATTTAAATATAAATATATAACTGCTTGGGATGAATTTTATTATAAACTGCTTAGGATAACCCTGCAGGTGATCTAGATTTTTATTTTTCTTTCTGTGAAATGTAATGTAATGTAAATGTATTTGAAAAGTTAAAAAATTGTGAAAGTGATTTTGAAAGTGGGATATCATATCCAATTTGGAATCCAAAGAAAGGAGAATATACCTTAAAAGGATTATTCTCTTTATTTGGAAAGCCAAATTAGGATGATTCAATATCTAAATAGAAAAGAAAATACCCCTTTTAGGGATGAGTTTCTTTTCATTTGGATATCCAGAACCCGACGAATTCAAGAAGTTTGTAGAAGAAGAAAAGACAGAACGAGAAAATTGAAGAAAGAAGATGAAGAAATGAAGATTCAAGGAATAGTATATCCCATTTCAAAAATCACTTGCGTCATTCTTAGGATTAGAATCCGGGTTTGTTGTCAGTGGTGCCCGGCCACTTTACTTTTCTGTAAATTCTGGGTGTAATATGGACATTGGACATTGGACATTATATTTGGATTATTAAAATTTGTTTGTTTACATTGTTTGTGCAGTAGCTTTTTTTAGGGCCCTTGCATGCCGTGTTTTGTTTTAGCCTGGATTCGAATCGGAGAGATTTTTTTCGTAAGGGTACGCTTAAAATTCTTCTACTTGTAATTTTAAATAAAAATTTTTAGGCTCACATAGTAACTCTAACGATCTAAGAAGTAAGCTCGGGACCGCCGAGAGTCAGCATAAGCATATTAATACCTTCTCTTCCTTGTTAGGCACCTCCCCGCCTGCGGGTTTTGGCAGACCACTTGACCTATGAGGGTGCAGTTCTGTCAAGGGGAAGTTGTGCAATCTCTAGGGAAAAACCTATTTTCTAAGCCTAATTTTTAAACTGCTTCATATTCATTTTATGCATTCGAGTCAATTAGCATGCATTGCATTAGATACAAATTAAAAAGAGTCTAAAATATTAATTGCATTTCTAGACATTTATCACCCTACATAAGTTGAGGGGCCAATTAGGGTCTGTCTTAGATGTCGGCCCCCAATTCATTAAAACTTAAACAACGTTCCTACCCATCTTTCATAAGAGACTGGACACATGGTTTTAAAGCGCCTAGGTGGTTAGCTGGCTCCCTAATCCAGGCCGGGGTAAGTCCAGATTTATACTTCATTAGTTAGGTTCGGGTCACTATTTTATAGTACCCAAATTAGATTTAGGTTCTGAGGCTGATTTCTTTTAGAATCTTAAGTCCTCGCCCTCCGGGAATATAATCCCAAATTTCTAATAAAATATCAACTTAAACATAAAATTTCTCTCCTAAAATGTAAAGCCCAATATAGGATAGACTGAGGTTGCCTTTGAGCTTCTTAGAATCCGGCACCTCCTACTTTTCCTCCTTCGACTCGCTAATAAATGTTCAACATTGAGCTTTCTCATTGGAAAATCTTTACTTCTATTTCCTTGTCTTTTACTTTGTAGTCAAAAGGGTATATAATCACTGCTTTAATCGAGAGTTTTCTTAGGAGTATCCCTCCTAGGATGTAATTAACTATAGGAGCTTGCTTCTATAGGGATTTGAGAACCCCAGACTAAAATAAACCTTGTTTTATTCGTATAAAACAAGGGAAGAATCTTTGGGAACGTAGATATTTTTAAAACCTCATTTCTAATTTTGAATAGACTTGTAGAATTTTATTATTATCTTTTCAGATAATATGATATTATACTTGTTATATTCAATTTTAGAAATGATGAATTTTATAAAACTCATTCTTGCTTTTGGATATCTTGAAGAATGTTATGTTCGTCTTTTAAGATGATATAATATTCTTCTTGCCATATCTAAATAAAAGAATGAATAAACTTTTTCAAAAATGTATTTCTATCTTTAAACATATTCTATAGAATTTCATGTTCATCTTTTGAGATGATATGTTATTCTTTGAACTATGTTTGATTATAGAAATATCAATTTTCAAAACCCTATTTTGATATTGAATCCATTATAGAATATTGTGTCAATCTTTCGAGATTGTACTTTATTCTTAATGCAGTATTCGATTACAAAATAGGAGAAATCAAAATCTGCGTGGTGACATAAAATTTTCCCACCAAGGTTTTTCTGGCGACTCCGCTGGGGATGCTATCCTCTCTCCATCTTTAGCAGTGTTTTATACCCTTTAATCGGTAGTATACTTATGCTCGTCATAGGTTGTAACTACCTTTCTTCCGCCGGTTCTTTTATTCATTTCATTCTTGAATAATTCGGCCGGTATCTAAAAATTTTTTTAGAGGTCTTATTTTGGACCCCGTTAGAAAACTAACGGGAAGATCCTTTATAATGACCTATTTGTAAAGTAAATCCCCGTGTTAATTCGAACGTTGTAGTTACATTATTCTTGTAGCTTGATGTTTGAATTAGCACTGGGTCCAAAATTTCAAAAGTTGAAATTAAAACACTAAATAAAATTCATCCCTATCTCAATATTATGTATTGTAGTTATATTTCCATATAACTCAATATATATGAAATGAGATAGGATTTAGTTTATTTAGTTGGATTAATTAAACTTTTACAATTTAAGTAAATTTTCAAAGTCTAATAAAAAATCTCTTTTAAATTTCAGGAAAAATGACGGGTAAATTAATTTTCTCCCTGTCTGACAACATGAACCTGTCCTACAATCCATTTGCTGAGGGTAGTATAATCAAGTTTGGAAAAGGATTTGAGGATTTACAGTTGTCTGTTAGTGGACCTGAGTTCACTATTGTTCCACCCAGTGAGGTTGCTAATCAGAAACCTATCTTAGAATTCACTTTGGGATGCGGGTCTCAAACTGCTCCTATAGCCCCTAAGCCCTCAGTGTTTGATAAGATTGAGCATTCTAGTCAAGATCAAAAACTCAAGTCAGTTGTGGTAGCAAACAGTTCAGTCCCTTTCAATGCACCCAGTCAATTTGAGATTGGATCTTCTTCTAATTTATCGACGATTATGACTAAGACTCAAAGAAGGAATAAAAATCGTCGTATAAAAAGAAGAATGGAAAAATTAGGAAAGTCAAAGAAAAATGAGCTTATCCCTCCAACCTCTCCACATCTTAGTGGTAGTAGGTTCCATCTTCTCTCCGCTGCTGAAGGAGAAGAAGATACGAGGTTGATTGCTCGATCAGCCCCTACTACTGTTAGAAAGTCTATCACTGAGCCAACAAAAAGTAAGGAAACACATGTTCAGAATTTGGTAAAAGCTATAGTACAAGATTGTGCTGATGGTCCTCCACAGACTAGAGAAGAATTTTTAAGGAAAATGAGAAGATTGATCAGTGATAGAATTGAAGAAGAAACTTTAAGGCAGAAACTTATTAAAACTAGGGTAGGAGGTCAGTTGAGAGCAAGAGATAGTAAAAGAAAATTCAAACCAACTGCCATCTCCGCTCTTACTGATGGATACCCTAAGGAGCCAAAGAGATCCAGTAGAAAAACAGACAGTATTGTGTTAACTGATGCTTCAGTGAGATTTAAAAGTACTAAGCATGTTCCACAGAAACTCAATCGTCAATTGTCCCCTTCTTCTGCACCACCACAGAGTCCTAGTAAGATTCAGCGTAGTTCTCATACCCATTCTTCTCCCCGGATAGATAGGCACCACTCTACGGGTCCTACTCCATCTTCTTATCCTGATGTAGAGAGGTTGGAATCCTCAAACCAACCCTCTTCAACATCTGATGAGAAGAAAGTTTGGAGACCCAAGGAAAAAGCTACTTCTCCTGTAGTAGCTTCACCTGAGAAGCCTATAGAAAGTGAACTTGAAGAGAAGGAGAGGGTTGAGAATACTACTCCAGATCCCATGGATTGTGAAAAGTATATTCCTGTTGATCCCAACTATGTTTCTGGAAGATCTATAGAGGAGATGATAGGTGAACTAAAAGACAGTATTAGAAATCTGGATGAAGAAGAGGCTTTAAACTTTGACTTAGATGGAGATGATATGTTAGATGATACAGTGGCTGATATCTTTATGGTTGAAACAAGAACAACATCTTATAATGAGCAGATTGAGGAAGCTGTATTACAAGATGTTGCAGTTGAGGAAGGCATAGCGCCAGACTTAACTCAACGTCTTGTACAGCAATTAAAACAAAAGGATGAACAAATTTCAAGTATGGAAAAGAAGATAGAAGAGATGATGGCCACTATGGCTTCTTTCCAAAGTCAGGGTCCTTTACCACCACGAGCACAGGTTGAGTCTTCTCAACCCGAGCCTGTTCAGGTGATAGGAAAGAAACAAGTGATTGAGACTATAGAAGAGCACCAGCAAGATCCAGAAGTAAAAGCTTCTCAGTCAAAAGAATTAAAGCAAATGGTAGAAAAGCAAGTAAGGGAGGCATTAGCAGAGTCTCAAAGTGCATCATATACTCCAAAGGGTAGACCTTACCCAGAGGAGTTTGATACAGTTCCTTACCCAAAGGGATTTGTGCCTCCCTCATTCAAGATCTTTGATGGTACTGGAAACCCAAGACAGCACATAGCCTACTTTAGAGCCAGTTGTTGCAACGCTGGGGGTAGTGATGCTTTGCTTTTCAGACAGTTTGTCAGTAGTCTGTCAGGGGTAGCATTTGATTGGTATGCAGATCTTCCAAATGGTTCAGTACACAGTTTCACAGAGTTAGAGAACATGTTTGTGAAGAGATTTGCAGGCAGTCAGCACCATGTTACAGTTGGAGATCTGGTGATAGAAAAACAGAAGCCTGGGGAAAAGCTAGTTGACTATATACTTAGATGGAGGAATTTGAGCATGAAATGCGAACCTCAATTGCAAGAACAACATGCAATTGAGATTTTGCTTAAGAACATTCATGGACCGGTAGCCTTTCTTTTAAAGGGTTTTACCATCAAAACATTTGAAAAATTGCTCAATAAAGCCTCCAGTCTCCAAGAAGAAGCTTCACAGCTCTCCTTCCTTGTTGATCAGTCCTCTTCAGACCCTAAGAAGCTGAAACCCCAGAAGGTCTTTGAAAAGAAATCTGGGACGGTGTCAGCTGTGGATAAGGGAAATCAGCCAATGAAAGTGCAGACAGAAAGGTCCCCTCAGTTTTATAATCAGCAGTATCAGAGGCCACAGTATCCGCCACCACAGTATCCTCCACCACAGCATCCGCCATTTCGGATTCAGCCAGAGTTTAACCAACAACGACCTTACCTTACTCCAGAAGAAAGAAGGGAAAATTGGGAGAAATTCAATGCATTAATTGGTAAGACTTACCCCTTTAAGAAGGAGGCTTTAAAGAAGATATTAAAAAATCTTCTTAAAAAGTCAGACTTCAAGTTGCCTGCACCTAGAAGGCCAGAAGAAGTGGGTAAGTCAGATCACCCCAATTATTGCCCTTACCATCAGATGTTGGGCCATCAGCTTGAAGAATTTGTCACTTTTAAAGAATGGCTCGACAGAAACATGAAATTAGGAGCTGTAGTGATTCCCAAGGAATACTTAGTGGATCCAGGGCAGGGATCAGCTAAGTGTGTGACTGGTGAGCCTATCGTTCCTACTTCCTTTTCAGATTCTGATTCAACTTGGGATATAGCTTTATCCCGTTCTTCAAAGAAATATCTAAACAAACTTTACTTTTCTTCTCTTCAGGAGTCTTTGGGAGCTCAGAAGCCTCTCCAGGTTGATCTGATAGTTCCAGAAGATGATGTAGAGATAACTCCACCTTCAGAGCTTAAGGAAGCCCGAGTCAGCCAGGATCCTATAGTTCAGGAGAAGGAGGACACTAAAGATCATTTTATTGCTTTTAGTAGTGTTGATTGTGATGTATCTAGTAGAGTTGTGTTTTCTTCGGATGGGGAGACTGTTATCCTCAATCCTCTTGTCTTAGATGACTTTTATTTTGTTAAGTGTGATGATGTTAAATCAATGAAAAAGGATTCTGCTTATATCTTGTCTATTTCTGATAATGATGTTACAGATGACTTAAAAAATATATCTGAAAATGATTCTCTACATGATCAGTTTAATTTAGAAGAATTAAAACATTCTCTTGGTTATTATTCAGATAGTGATGTCCCTGCTCTTGATTTGCAGGGTATGCCTATCTGTATTGAAGCCGAGATGTCTGATTCTGAAGATTTAACAGAAATAAAATCAGAATTAGCTGAGGTCGAAGAAGATAACCTGCCTGTCGCTTCTTCTGAAGAGATAGTGGAAATCAAGCTTCGTAGTGGCAAAGTGTTACCACCTCATACTTCTTCTGAAGATAAAGGGAAACAAGTTGTTGACGAACCAAAGTCTTCTCTTCCACCTCAACCCGTTCCTTTTCAGAGTCCAATTGAGAGTGGAATGCCCAAGGTCGATTACAATGTCCTAGCTCATCTCAGGAAGCTACCTGCCAAATTGAGCATTTACGACGCCTTGATCCTTTCCAAAGAAATGAGGGAAGCGTTAATCAAAGCATTGTTAGATCCAGATATTTGCATGGCTCAGTTAGCAGCTGCACAGCCTGATGAAGCTCTTTGTTCTAGAAGAGTTCCTGAAATTTCCTTTTCTGATGAAGATCTGTGTTTAGGAACGGCTGATCACAACCGTCCACTATACATAACAGTGAACATAGATAACTTCAGATTGTCACGTATCCTTGTAGATCCTGGTGCATCAGTTAATATTATGACTCTAAGAACTCTTGCCTATTTGAGAATAGACGTCCGTAAGCTCAGCTCAGATAAGATGATCTTACGGGGTTTTAACGAAAATGGCGAGAGGGCTTTGGGTTCAGTTACTTTGTTGTTGGAGATAGAAGATTTTAAAACTGAAGCTAAGTTTCATATTATAGACGCTCCAACATCCTTCAATGCTCTCTTAGGTAGACCCTGGCTTCACGAATATAGGATGGTTCCTTCATCCCTACATCAGTGCATCAAGTACATCCGAGATGGTATTGAGCACTGTATTAAGGGAGATTTACAACCATTCTCAATTCATGAAGTAGGAATTTATGAAGATGCCGCTTATTATTTGCCTAAAAAGCAAACAGTTGTTTCCAAAGATCTCAAATTTGATAAAAGTAAAATTGCACCTGAAAACAAAAATGAAAAGGAAAAAGAAGAAAAAATAGATGAAGAATATCCCTGCCTCGAAGATAGCATTCGTTGGCATCCTGCTCCTCTCTCACAAAGAGGTGGTAGGATGACCCAACGAGGGCGAGGTAGAGGCAGAGGATGGCAAAATTATGAAAGTGCAATGTATGAAAACATACAAAAGCAAAACCCTACGATACACATCGAGTTAGAATCTGGTTCAGATGATGAATCATGTGTACTGAAGGGTGAAAATGGTAACAAAAGGCCAAAATTTGAGATCTCTTTGGAAAATGACAGTGATGAAGATAAAATTCAGGCAAATATAGAGGATGATTCAGATTTGTCTACCTATGAAAGACTTAAAGGATATGTAAAAACTTTAGCTCTAACCCCACTATCTCAAGATAGTATAGCCGGGTTGGCAGTTAAAGTTTCACCTGCTTTGAGCGATGATTGTAAAACTGCTAAGTTTATTCCTTCTTCTAGCAAAAATGATGAAACTGATGTACACATTGATGATCCTTTTATGAATGAAATAGTGGAACTCCCTTTTGATTGGTATCCTTATTGTGTTAAAAATTTAATTAGCAAGGTCTTGCCCCATCTACTTGGACCAAACGTCAAGCTCAGTCCTTTGAAAGTCTTTGGAATACGGAATTTCATAAACCAAAGTCAAAAGCAGGACTAGGCTTTAATACTGTTTGTCCATTTGATGATGATGATTATTGCTTAGTAATTACTAACAATGTAGGATCTGATCATCTTTTTGTAAAAGACATTGAAAATCTTAATGAATTTTGTTTAGAAACTTTAGATGATTCGGATGACTTTCAAGTTAAGGAGGCACCTGCTGAACTTGAGGAGGAAATCCGGTCAACTATTGATGAACTAAAAGAAGTTAACCTTGGTAATGAAGAAAATCCACGTCCGACATTCATAAGTGCCTTATCGAACGAGGATGAGTCAAATAACTTAGTCAAGTTACTTTCAGAGTTTAAGGATTGCTTCGCTTGGAGTTATGACGAAATGCCCGGATTATCTCCAGAAATAGCAATTCACAAACTTGAAATTCAACCTGACATAATTCCTGTCAAGCAAGCCCCACGACGCATGCGCTTAGAAATTGAACAACAAGTGATAACTGAAGTTAAGAAACTAATCGATGCAGACTTTATTCGAGAGGAGAAATATCCCTCTTGGTTGGCTAGTGTCGTCCCAGTAAAAAAGAAAAGTGGTCAAATTCGCGTATGCATTGATTATAGGGATATGAATAAGGCATGTCCAAAAGATGAGTTTCCGTTACCCATACCAGAACTCATGGTAGACATAGCCTCTGAGCATGCAATTTTCTCTTTTATGGACGGTTCATCTGGATATAACCAAATCAAGATGGCTCCTGAAGATGAAAAATTTACTGCATTCAGAACACCTATAGGGGTCTTCTGTTACAAAGTCATGCCCTTTGGGCTTAAAAATGCTGGTGCAACTTACCAGCGAAAGATGACCCGAATCTTCGATGATTTAATCCACCAACAAGTGGAATGTTACATCGATGATTTGGTTGTCAAAAGTCGTCAAAGGGAAGACCACCTTCATGATCTGAGAATCGTTTTTGAAAGGTTGCGCCGCTATAACCTAAAGATGAACCCCTTGAAATGTGCTTTCGGAGTTACTTCAGGGAAATTCTTAGGGTTCGTAGTGAGACACCGAGGTATAGAAATTGATCCTTCCAAAATAAAAGCCATCTTAGATATGCCACCTCCTAAAAGTCTAACTCAATTAAGATCTCTTCAAGGTAGGTTGGCATATCTACGGAGATTCATTTCTAACTTGTCTGGTAGGTGTCAACCATTTGCTGCTTTATGTAAGAAAGATGCCCGATTTCATTGGGATGAAAAGTGTCAAAATGCCTTTGAAAGCATAAAACAGTATTTGTTAACACCTCCAGTCTTAGCGGCTCCTTTTCCGGGAAAACCTTTGATACTTTACCCCGCAGCTTTAGACAACTCTCTTGGCGCCTTGTTAGCCCAAACTAATGAGGAAGGAAAAGAGAACTCACTTTACTACTTAAGTAGAAGGCTCTTACCAACTGAAGCTAATTACCCACCTATTGAGAAACATTGTTTAGCCTTGATTTTTGCTGCCCAGAAATTAAGGCATTATATGTTAGCTCATAAAATCAATCTTATTTCTAGAGTCAATCCACTCCAATACCTAATGACTCGTCCAACGTTGTCAGGACGTTTAGCAAAATGGTCAATGTTTTTACTCCAGTTTGATATCACGTTTATACCCTTACGTGCTATCAAAGGTCAAGCCGTAGCTGACTTCTTAGCAGCACACCCGATCCCTGCTGAGTCCCCTCTAAATGATGATCTCCCTGATGAACAAATTATGAGTTTAGAGGAGCAGGAAGGAAATACCTGGGAGTTATATTTTGATGGTGCCGCATCTTCACAAAAGATTGGGGAACCTCAGGAAATAATCCCAGGGAAGGCCGGTATCGGGTTGGTTTTAATAACCCCTGAAAAAGGATTGTTGCGTTATTCTTATCATTTATTAGAGCCTTGCACTAATAACGAAGCTGAATACGAAGCTCTAATAACTGGTTTAGAATTAGCAATATCAATGGAAATTGAGGAAATCAAGATCTTTGGAGATTCTCAACTTATTATCAATCAAGTTGCTGGTACCCCGTGGAAGAAATTCTATGGCGGATGCCCTTGCAAAACTTGCAAAAGAGTTAGCTTGTATAGAAGAAGAGTCAATCTCTATAGAAGTTCAAGGTCGCAAAATCTTATCTCCTATAGACTTGGAATACATCAATAAAATTTTTCCTTCTAAGGGTGAGATTGTTCTTGCTGTTAATGATGAAACGATTGACTGGAGAAAACCTTTCATTGACTACTTGCAAGAAAACAAACTCCCTCGAGAGAAATCTACTGCAGATCAGATTAAGAGAAGGGCTCTCTCTTATACGCTGATAAACGGCACTTTGTACCGCCGGTCTTTTGATCAATTGTGGTTACGTTGTCTTAACAAACAGGAAGCCCAAAAGATCGTGACCGAGGTACATGCCGGATTGTGTGGTGCTCACCAATCTGGTCCTAAAATGAAAATGAAAATTAAAAGATTAGGATATTATTGGCCCTCAATGATTGACGACTGTATGTCTATTGCACGTCGTTGTCACCAATGCCAAGTACATGGTGTAGTCCTACACCAACCTCCTAATGTCCTACATCCAACAATTGCTTCATGGCCTTTTGAAAGTTGGGGCACAGACATCATTGGCCCTATTGATCCTCCCTCTTCTAAAGGTCACCGGTTCATTCTAGCAGCAACAGATTACTTTTCAAAATGGGCAGAAGCTGTTCCACTACGAGAAGTCAAGACTCATAATGTGCTCCAGTTCTTTAGAGACCATATCGTATATCGATTTGGCATTCCTCGTCGAATTATATCCGATAATGGTCCCTCTTTCAAAAGTACCAAACTGAATAATTTTGCTAAACGTCACAATATTGATTGGAGATACTCCACAAGCTATTACCCACAGGCGAATGGTTTGGCGGAGGCCTTCAATAAGACATTGGTAGGAATTTTAAAGAAAAATTTAGAGGACAATAAGCGACAGTGGCATGAAAAGTTGGGTGAAGCTTTATGGGCTTACCGAACCACATATAGAACCCCAACTCAGTCTACACCGTTTGCTTTAGTCTTTGGGACAGAGGCTGTTCTCCCTTTAGAGGTACAGCTCCCCTCTCTAAGAGTTGCAGTTAATAATAGTATCACATCTGAACAGAACGCTCGACTTCGATTAGAAGAACTCGAAGGTTTAGAAGAGAAGCGACTGCAGGCTCAACAGAACCTCGAGTTATATAAATCCCGTATGGCTCAAGCACATGATAAATTGGTTCGTCCTAGAACCTTTCGAGTAGGAGAGCTTGTGTTGGTCTTACTTAGACCTATCTTGACTCATCGAAGGTTTGGGGGTAAATTTGAGCCTACCTGGGAAGGTCCTTTTGTGGTGGAGAAAGTCTACCAAGGAGGATCTTACCAATTGGTGGATTGTAAGGGTGATCGTCCTATATTACCCATCAATGGGCGTTTTCTTAAAAAATACTATGTGTAATGACGTTGTTATGATGATTTTGCAATAAAATTACAAATTTCTCAGAATATACGTTGTTCTCAAATTTTTGAATGTCACATATTGTACTGGGTCCAAGTGATTTGTATACTTTTGAAAATCAAAATTGAAAGGTTACAAGATTTGAAATAATTGAGATGTTCTATAATACTACTGTAGAATTGTCCTTTTATTAGTTTCCTTTTCTTTCACATATGATGATCCAATATAGAAACAAAATCCCCAGTGGAATATTTGTAAGTTATAAGGATCATTTATGTTAAAAAAGGGAACAAATTTTCAATTCAATAGATTTTCAAAATTTTTAATCTTCCAAAGTTTGTCCTTCTCTTCTAGAAAATGACATTTACAAATATTTTTACCTCTAGTAGAATATTTGCAATTTGTCAATGTCATTTGTGATGAAGGGAAATAATCCAAAATTTTAAAAGATATCAATTATATTTCTAAATTCAGTCTTAAATCAGTCTTTAGGTCTAAGTCCGCTTTTACGGCATCCTATTGGCTTTCTGGCTTAAGTCCGCTCTTACGGCAGCCAATCCTGATTAAATCAGTCTTTAGGTCTAAGCCCGCTTTTACGGCATCCTATTGGCTTTCTGGCTTAAGTCCGCTCTTACGGCAGCCAATCCTGTTTAAATCAGTCTTTAGGTCTAAGTCCGCTTTTACGGCATCCTATTGGCTTTCTGGCTTAAGTCCGCTCTTACGACAGCCAATCCTGATTAAATCAGTCTTTAGGTCTAAGTCCGCTTTTACGGCATCCTATTGGCTTTCTGGCTTAAGTCCGCTCTTACGGCAGCCAATCCTGATTAAATCAGTCTTTAGGTCTAAGTCCGCTTTTACGGCATCCTATTGGCTTTCTGGCTTAAGTCCGCTCTTACGGCAGCCAATCCTGATTAAATCAGTCTTTAGGTCTAAGTCCGCTTTTACGACATCCTATTGGCTTTCTGGCTTAAGTCCGCTCTTACGGCAGCCAATCCTGATTAAATCAGTCTTTAGGTCTAAGTCCGCTTTTACGGCATCCTATTGGCTTTCTGGCTTAAGTCCGCTCTTACGGCAGCCAATCCTGATTAAATCAGTCTTTAGGTCTAAGTCCGCTTTTACGGCATCCTATTGGCTTTCTGGCTTAAGTCCGCTCTTACGGCAGCCAATCCTGATTAAATCAGTCTTTAGGTCTAAGTCCGCTTTTACGGCATCCTATTGGCTTTCTGGCTTAAGTCCGCTCTTACGGCAGCCAATCCTGATTAAATCAGTCTTTAGGTCTAAGTCCGCTTTTACGGCATCCTATTGGCTTTCTGGCTTAAGTCCGCTCTTACGGCAGCCAATCCTGATTAAATCAGTCTTTAGGTCTAAGTCCGCTTTTACGACATCCTACTGACTTTCTGGCTTAAGTCCGCTCTTACGGCAGCCAATCCTGATTAAATCCGTCTTTAGGCATAAGCCCGCTCTTACGGCATCCTATTGACTTCTAGTATAAGTCCGCTCTTATGGCAATCAACCCTTAAATTTATCTTTAGGTCTAAGCCCGCTCTTACGGCATCCTATTGATTTCTAGCTTTTAGCAAAATCAAAACCAAACTCTCAATTCTTTCCAAAATACATTCAAATCATTACATTCAACTTTTCTAAATCTTGGCTTTATTAAATAATACTAATTTCATTAGTTATTATCACTAAAGCCATCAATGCCAACATCAACTTCAAAATCACTAAATCAACTTAAAACTCTATCAACTTTTCTCTAGATTTTCTATCAAAATTCAAAATTCCTTCAATTCATATACTCAAATCTTCAACTTCAAATCTGGATCTAGTTGATCGTTTCGGTCAACGCCAATACGCACGATAAACTTTGGCAAGTTTATCATGCCTATTGGGGGTCCATTTGTTGACCTCATTATTCGAGGTCAATTTCCTCGGAATCGACTCTAGCACCTAGGTCTTTGTAGCCTAGCGTAGACGTCGCCCATAGGATTTCCCTTAGGTGGACGCCCACTGACGTAGCACAGACTCGAACCTTTAAATCAACCTAAATCGATTCGTCTCGACTCAATCAAATTCAAATCATTGTATTTGAGATAAAATTAGTATTTTAAAATTATTTCTATTTTAAAATTAACTCAAAACATATATTTTAAATTATCAATTATTTTCTAAATAATATTCTAAATCAATTTGAATTATAACTAACTCCTAAATTTATTTTAAGATACGATTTAATCCTAGCCATTGATTTTGAATTAAGAAATGGTTTTGAATTTGATTGAGCCGGTTTAACAAACCAAGCCCCATCCATCTCTCTCGGCAGTTCAAAAAAAAAAAACCCAGCCCCACACGATCCCTCTCACTCTCTCATTTTTGGAAAACCGAACCCAAACCTCCCACTACCTCCTCATTTTTGCATGTACAGAAAACCTCTCATATAGAACCGTCCCCTTTGCAGTTCATAGAACCTCTCCATTTTCACGTGAAATACTTCCTGCTCATTGCTTCTACTGCAATTCGCACAGAACTCCTTCCTTTTTCCTCTGTTTTCGCACGACTAGCATAGGGCTGAGCCCTTCTCTGGCTTGCTCCCTTTCTTTGGTTGATTTCACCCTTAAGAAACCTGTCAAGTCCTCTGTAGCAGCAGCTGCTATCCGATTGAACCCAGGGAAGCAAAACAGAAGTCTCCGCTTCTCTTGCTTGCGTAGATAGAAACTTTAACTGTTGATACTCCCTCCAATTGCAAGGTATTTTCTATCTTCTTCTTCATTATTTGGCTGAAGTTCTTAGCTCTCATACCAAATTTTCATGATCAACCATTATTTGGAATCATAAAATGAGTATAAAACCCATTTCTAGCAAAGTATCATCAACTAGATTTTCATATCTCTACTTCCTTTATAGTCAGATTGAAAATATTTAATTGTATTTAATCAAAAGTGTAACTTGTTGGATCTACATTTTCTTTCCTTTGAAACGAACTCTCTATGGATAAAATTTTTGTTAGGTTTACAAGAGCATATTGATCATCTCCTCTTAACTCAAATGTTGTTATTCTTGAGTAATTTTAAGTTGTCATTTTTGGTAGCAACGGAATAATAAAAAAAAAAATGAAATATTAAACTCTTGTTGATAGTTTTCTTGGTCTTTATAGAATTTGAGAGGATTTCTTGAATCATTTACTTAAGTTTTACTTAACTAATAATTAGTTCTCATAATCAGTTAGTGAATGATTTATTTTTATTTTCTCTTCAAGATCTTAACAGTAAAAAAAAAAAAAAAAAAAAAAAGAGTAAGTTATTATGAGTTCTTTACATTGTATAGTTATTATTCTCATCCCAATATAATCAAATAGCTTTATGTTTACAGCTATATGTGTGTATATTTTAAGGCTTATAAAGTTGTAGGAAAGTTTCATTGGTTTTGAAAAAGAATAAAGTTGGTTTTAATTCTGTTTTTTGAGTTGTATTTGGCATAAATATTGATTTGAAAGGTGAAAAGTAGGTGTATGCATTTATCTGGTGGGTCATGATTGGTAAAGTTTCGTAAGGCTTTGCAAATATCAATCTTCTCGTTGTAAACTACAAAGTGTTGAAGTTAGCCTGTAATGAATTTCATTGTGTTGGAATACTTTTGTAAAGAGTTACAAGATCTTTGTTGTACAAGTCATGGTTTAGTTGGAGTTATAGGTTTTGTTTCGTATGTATATGTTTTTGAAGGGTGACATGTGTAAATGTTGAAAAGAGAAGTGTTTTTGTGAAAAGTGTGTATTGGAAAGTGTTTAGATTTTGAAAATTTAAGAAGTGGAACTAATGTGTTTTGAAAATTGAAACTCAAGGTGATGCTTATTAAAGATGGGAAGTGGAGATGGTAGGTTTTAAAGGTAGAAGTATATGTTGGAAGGGTTTTGTGTAAGAAAAATGAAAGGTGAATTGTATGATTCTTTGGAAAAATGACACATATATTTTGAAAGGCGAATCATGTATAACTTGAAAAGTGAAATGTTTTGAAAGCAATTTTTGTTTAAAGGAAAGTGTATTTCTTTGAAAGGTAAAAATGAGTGATTTGTAATAGTGAAGGCTATGAGATTTTTGAAAGTTATAATATTTTGAGAGAGAAAGTTTGGGTGAGGAAGAATGAGTTTGTTGGATGAAAATCAAAAGCTCTATTGCTCTCTACCTTTCTCTATTTAATTCTTCTTCCCCTTTCTTGTCGCCTTAGAATGAATGTTAGAAAGATATAAAATATACTTCCAAAAGTAAAAGTTTCAGAAAGCAAGTACAAAGCTAGTGATCAAGCCCGAAGAAAGGTACGTTTGGATTTAAATTCTGTCTTTCAATTATTTCATTTTATAATTATAAAATGTGCTTCTAATCCCTATTTTCCTTATTTTTCCTGTTTATTTGTATGAACTACGATGAATGGAACCGGTCGAGGGAACAAAAGTACAACGAGCTAAAGGCGTCAGTCGCCTCTATCCAGCCGGGTAGAGGTGCTACGGGCGGATCCACCGGGTCGTAGCCCCCGGTGACTGTAAGTATTTCTAAACTTAGAAAACCTTTAGGGACCCCTTGATGTTGTGTGCGCAAACCCTTCCCTTTTAGGTCCCTATAGTAACTTCAATTTAATTAGGATTACTTTTTGCTCTTAGACCCCTAAACCTCTTTATACGTACGAAAAGTCCTAAGGGTTAGTGATAACAAATATTTTTATCCCATATAACAGTAGTGACACTTAAGGACAAAAATTAAGGACCGGGTCTTAGAAAACTTAGATTTAGGATGCATGTACACTTTAGGGTAGAAACATATAACATAGAAAACTTAGTGACATTTATTATTATTATTATTATTTTATTTTATTTTTATTTATTTATTTAACAAATTAAATTTAATTAACTAAAATTTTTTCTTTTAAATAATAATTGATTTAGGACATATCAAAACCACATAACCTATTGCACACACTTAGATTTGTTTGCTAGGACAACCAACCCTAGTTTTAGGTTAAGCCGGTGTTTATTTCCTTACTGCACTGTGACGGGCTTTTTCTCGAGTTTTATTGCATGCTGGTTGTAAAGTGTTGGTGTGTTTGTTTACTTTTACTGCATTCTGCGATGTGATTCGATTGACGATTAGATTACCCATAGGTTAGGTGCGATCTGATTGCTAACAGAATTTTCTGCAGGTGGTCACACTCATGCAGGGCAGTAAAGGGGGCTAACTAATTAATAATTATATATATGTGCTACAGGTGCTTCAGCTGCTTAGCCCCCAAATAAGAAAGAGTGTGGCCAAGTGTGACTGAGTGATTTAATTTAAATATAAATATATAACTGCTTGGGATGAATTTTATTATAAACTGCTTAGGATAACCCTGCAGGTGATCTAGATTTTTGTTTTTCTTTCTGTGAAATGTAATGTAATGTAAATGTATTTGAAAAGTTAAAAAATTGTGAAAGTGATTTTGAAAGTGGGATATCATATCCAATTTGGAATCCAAAGAAAGGAGAATATACCTTAAAAGGATTATTCTCTTTTATTTGGAAAGCCAAATTAGGATGATTCAATATCTAAATAGAAAAGAAAATACCCCTTTTAGGGATGAGTTTCTTTTCATTTGGATATCCAGAACCCGACGGATTCAAGACGTTTGTAGAAGAAGAAAAGACAGAACGAGAAAATTGAAGAAAGAAGATGAAGAAATGAAGATTCAAGGAATAGTATATCCCATTTCAAAAATCACTTGCGTCATTCTTAGGATTAGAATCCGGGTTTGTTGTCAGTGGTGCCCGGCCACTTTACTTTTCTGTAAATTCTAGGTGTAATATGGACATTGGACATTATATTTGGATTATTAAAATTTGTTTGTTTACATTGTTTGTGCAGTAGCTTTTTTTAGGGCCCTTGCATGCCGTGTTTTGTTTTAGCCTGGATTCGAATCGGAGAGATTTTTTTCGTAAGGGTACGCTTAAAATTCTTCTACTTGTAATTTTAAATAAAAATTTTTAGGCTCACATAGTAACTCTAACGATCTAAGAAGTAAGCTCGGGACCGCCGAGAGTCAGCATAAGCATATTAATACCTTCTCTTCCTTGTTAGGCACCTCCCCGCCTGCGGGTTTTGGCAGACCACTTGACCTATGAGGGTGCAGTTCTGTCAAGGGGAAGTTGTGCAATCTCTAGGGAAAAACCTATTTTCTAAGCCTAATTTTTAAACTGCTTCATATTCATTTTATGCATTCGAGTCAATTAGCATGCATTGCATTAGATACAAATTAAAAAGAGTCTAAAATATTAATTGCATTTCTAGACATTTATCACCCTACATAAGTTGAGGGGCCAATTAGGGTCTGTCTTAGATGTCGGCCCCCAATTCATTAAAACTTAAACAACGTTCCTACCCATCTTTCATAAGAGACTGGACACATGGTTTTAAAGCGCCTAGGTGGTTAGCTGGCTCCCCAATCCAGGCCGGGGTAAGTCCAGATTTATACTTCATTAGTTAGGTTCGGGTCACTATTTTATAGTACCCAAATTAGATTTAGGTTCTGAGGCTGATTTCTTTTAGAATCTTAAGTCCTCGCCCTCCGGGAATATAATCCCAAATTTCTAATAAAATATCAACTTAAACATAAAATTTCTCTCCTAAAATGTAAAGCCCAATATAGGATAGACTGAGGTTGCCTTTGAGCTTCTTAGAATCCGGCACCTCCTACTTTTCCTCCTTCGACTCGCTAATAAATGTTCAACATTGAGCTTTCTCATTGGAAAATCTTTACTTCTATTTCCTTGTCTTTTACTTTGTAGTCAAAAGGGTATATAATCACTGCTTTAATCGAGAGTTTTCTTAGGAGTATCCCTCCTAGGATGTAATTAACTATAGGAGCTTGCTTCTATAGGGATTTGAGAACCCCAGACTAAAATAAACCTTGTTTTATTCGTATAAAACAAGGGAAGAATCTTTGGGAATGTAGATATTTTTAAAACCTCATTTCTAATTTTGAATAGACTTGTAGAATTTTATTATTATCTTTTCAGATAATATGATATTATACTTGTTATATTCAATTTTAGAAATGATGAATTTTATAAAACTCATTCTTGCTTTTGGATATCTTGAAGAATGTTATGTTCGTCTTTTAAGATGATATAATATTCTTCTTGCCATATCTAAATAAAAGAATGAATAAACTTTTTCAAAAAAGTATTTCTATCTTTAAACATATTCTATAGAATTTCATGTTCATCTTTTGAGATGATATGTTATTCTTTGAACTATGTTTGATTATAGAAATATCAATTTTCAAAACCCTATTTTGATATTGAATCCATTATAGAATATTGTGTCAATCTTTCGAGATTGTACTTTATTCTTAATGCAGTATTCGATTACAAAATAGGAGAAATCAAAATCTGCGTGGTGACATAAAATTTTCCCACCATTTTTCTGAATTACTCGCTGGGGATGCTATCCTCTCTCCATCTTTAGCAGTGTTTTATACCCTTTAATCTAGTATTTTATGCTCGTCATAGTTGTAACTACCTTTCTTGCCGGTTCTTTTATTCATTTCATTCTTGAATAATTCGGCCGGTATCTAAAAATTTTTTTAGAGGTCTTATTTTGGACCCCGTTAGAAAACTAAGGGAAGATCCTTTATAATGACCTATTTGTAAAGTAAATCCCCGTGTTAATTCGAACGTTGTAGTTACATTATTCTTGTAGCTTGATGTTTGAATTAGCACTGGGTCCAAAATTTCAAAAGTTGAAATTAAAACACTAAATAAAATTCATCCCTATCTCAATATTATGTATTGTAGTTATATTTCCATATACTCAATATATATGAAATGAGATAGGATTTAGTTTATTTAGTTGGATTAATTAAACTTTTACAATTTAAGTAAATTTTCAAAGTCTAATAAAAAATCTCTTCCAAATTTCAGGAAAAATGACGGGTAAATTAATTTTCTCCCTGTCTGACAACATGAACCTGTCCTACAATCCATTTGCTGAGGGTAGTATAATCAAGTTTGGAAAAGGATTTGAGGATTTACAGTTGTCTGTTAGTGAACCTGAGTTCACTCCCTTGAAACACCCTCCAAGGATCTTCTCCCTCTCTCAAACTCCATCCTTTCCTCTCTCCCTTTCAAGCTCTCTCTTCAAGTTCCCTCCAAAAGAATGAAGCTACAATGGCTATAAAACACACTTACTAAGTGCTTGTCAAAGCTTAAATAAAAGAGCTCAAAATGAGGTCATTAATTGTAACTTGCCAACATTATCGTCTAGGCCGATATGTATATTGTCCTAGCCGATCAATATAAATTAAGCCCAATAAGCCAGGATGATTTGGGACGATCAGAAGAAATTTGCTCATATCATCCAGGATGATAATATATCATCCTGGTTGATCAATAAAAATCATGGAATATTGTCTTGAACATCACCCTGAATAAGAGCTGTCCGATGTCCAATCATCCAGTGGATTATCCTGACCAATCCTGCGATCATCTAGGACAATGTGATTGTGTAATCAAATCTTAATTGCTTTCCTTAAATATAAGATTAATTTAGGAAAAATTATGTTGGATCGGCCATGCCGATGCCCAGGACGATTCCCGAGATGATGTCTAAAAATAAGTAATACCTAAATATATATAGCAGCTGATTCTTTTTTATTTGAGCCTATCATCCTGACCGATACAAAATTGTCTAGGATGATGTGCTTAATGATGGCTGCCTTAATAAGGATGCCCTAATTAAGGTTTCTATTTTTGAATCGATCGTCCAGGCTGATATAAATATCATCCGGGAGGATGTTACCAAAAATAGTAAACTCTAGGAAACAGTTAGAAATTCTCCCAAGGTGTGTGTGTGCAAGGTTACTTAGCATCAGGAACCATATTATTTATAATAGACTCAAGAAAGGGAAAAAATACAAACTGACTCAGACTTAATCTACTCAATCTTGAGCTGGCTTGAGTTGCACTCGATCTTATGGACCTAAAAAGTTAGTAGGCAAGGCAGTCGTAGAAAATTATGAATGTTTTCTATCATCAAAATTCTAATCCATGAAAATAGATCCATAACAGTTGATTCAGATCATATAGGACGATCAATTATAACCATAAAAAATAGCTGCCAATCATAATATAGGCAAGATTTTAAGATTCAAATTTTATTCTAATCATTTAAGATGATATATATCGTAAAAGGTGATCTATAAAAATCATACCAAAATTATTCATATGATTAGGGAACAAATTATGGTTAATTTGTTCAATCTAATCATTTAAGATGATCAATGATGATCATATAAGATGACTAAAAGGATGCGTGGGATGACCCCCAATCATAAAAGATGAAAACCATAAATTTATCAACTAATTATCCTAGACGATCATAGAATCATCTTGGATAATCAGTATAAACTATTGAACTGATCATACAGGACAATGCAGTTCTTATTATAAAAAATGGCTATTTTATACTAATCATACATGATGATCATAAAAGATCATACTGGATAATTTTTAACAGCAGAATTGATTTTTTTAGGGTTTTTTAAGCCCCCTATTTAAGCTTTCTCCAAAGATATTAGAAGTGTCTTTGGTATGCATTGAGTCTGTGTTCTTTTAGAGAAAACTTGAAGAGAGAGCCTTGAAAGAGAGAGATGAAAGGGTGGAGTTTGAGAGGGAGAAGAACTTTATGAGCTTCAAAGGAGTGTGAAGGGGGTTTCACACAGTTATTCTGGCAAGCTTGCACCTTAGTACCATTATAACAAATGTTTGTCTTCAAAAAAGTTTTGGGAAGAAGAAAATCTCTTTGGTGTCAAAGGACCCAGCTACTCCATCGCATGGGAGAAGGTGAAATGATTCCAAGTTCTTTGTCTTCACTAGGATGGCGAAAAAAGATTTCAGGTCCTCTGCCTTATCGGGTTGGTGGAAAGAATTTTGTAAGGGTTTCTCTGCCTAGCTGTGGGGGCTAAAGGAGAGTCATTAAAAGTATAGTTTAATATCTGGAGTGGGTGACTCTAGGGAGTGGACATATGTCAGGTTGAGCGAAACATGATAAATCTTTGGTGTGTTTGTTCTTGGTTTTATTTTTCTATACTTTATTTTTCATATTTATTTTTAGGATAATTGCATGGTTGAAAATCTTTGATTTTTTATTATTATGAAATTGCTTTACTTCTGCATTAAGAGATAAAATTATCTATTTTTCATATGTCAAAAAAGCTTAAAAAGGGAGATTTTTCATTATATTTAAAGAAGTTTTTAAATTACTAATTCACGTTCCTCTTGGTTATCCTCAAGACTAGTTTTATAAGGTCTAACATTCTTCACAAACTTTTAAGTGGTATTAGAGCAGGATTCAAAAAATAGAGTTTAAAAAACTTTTAAAAAATGATCAATGGATAACTTTAGAAATTGTAACATAGCAAAAGGCTATTCAATCACACCACCACCTTTATTTGAAAATATTTCTTTTAATTTTTAGAAAATTTGTATGTCTACTTTCTTGCAATTAATTGATTATCAAATGTGACATATGATTTAAACTAATTATTATATACCATCATGTATTATAGATGGAGTCAAAATTGATATTCCTTTACTGAATGGAGTAGAATAGAATGAATTAGTGCTCGATTGAATGCTAAATGCTTGAATTATTTTTTTGTGTTTTGAATTCTAAATATTATTTGAGAATCTCTATATATACTACTGAAAAAAAAATTTGGGATAGATTATGCACTACATACGAAGTTACTATGAAGTCATGCAATCTTAGTTGAATATTTTAATACATGATTATGACCAGTTTTGCATGAAATCGTATGAGACTATCTTAGACATGTATACTAGGTTTACCCAAATTGTGATATTATTACAAGCTTTAGATAAAAAACTTTTAAACTTTGAAAAGGGTAATAAAATTCTTCATTATCTACCTATTAAATTTAATGCTAAAGTTACTGCTATACGTGAATAAAAAAACTTGAATAATTATTCAATTGATAATCTGATTGGCTCACTCATTGCCCATGAGTAATCTGTGAGAAAAAAATTTTAGAAGCATGTGAAATTATAGTGCTAAAAGCTAAAGACATGGATAAAAATGACCTAGTAGATGATGAGAGTAGGGAGATAACATCATTAACAAATAAATTTAAAAATCTACTCAAGCGCAAGCTTCAAGATCAATAAAAGTGGAGCAATGGTAAAAATGGTAAGAATATTAAGATTTACTTTAACATTATTTTTTTGGGTGTAAGAACTTGGACATATGAAAAATGAGTGTTCTAATTTAAAAACTCTTCCTACCAAGGAAAAGGTTAAGAAAAACAAATTGTAATAAGGGAAAATGATAAAAAATAAAAAAATCTCTTCGGTAGATCTAGCTTCTGAATCATAAAACTAGGAGCAAGGTAATGATGTATAATATTTTATTTATGTCTTTATCTGTGTAATAGGTAATGCATGTGTGACAAAAAGATCTCAATTTTAAAATCCAGTTGTTAATGTGAGGTAGATTTTTGTTTAGAATCATTTCATTTTAGAGCGTACGGGATTTTAGAGAGAGAAACAGAATTTCGAAATTTTGTTTGGCAGTAACGGTCAAAATTCTGATGGTGGCGGACGATTGCCAGCACTTCGCCGGCGATTATCTGAAGGAAGATCGTAGAGCTTCATCGGAGGATAAGGTGCTGTCGAAGGTTTCAATTAACCTCCGGCAGGATCAGAATGCTGAAGTTGAGATTTTTCAGCAATCTCGGTTGGCAAAACCTCCATTGGTCAAGGAAAACATAGACGGAATGGAGTTCTTAAATTCTATTCAGATAGGTAATATGCCTTTGATGAAATGTCAAGGTGCATTGGTGATCAAAGAAACTTTTGAACCTTCGCCCAAAGTGGTCAAATATGTGGAAGGGAAAGGTAAGTATGCAGCTGTCTCGGAGGATATGGTTACTCCTAAAAGTATGAAACAGTCTTTGATTCCATTTGATAGTGCTGCGTCGATGTCTGGAATGAAGATTTTTGTTAATAGATTTGTGAATTCGAATGCAATCCCTGGACTCTATTGCAGCGCGATAAATGAAGATTCACGAATTTTGGTTAATAATAATGTTCATTCTGGTTTTGAAAAAGTGAATCCATCAGATGGAGTTAAGATGACTAAAGAATTGCCTAACTTGGTTGATTCTGTTTCTAAGAATCCGTGGAGTAAAAAGCCATATATTAAATTGGACTTCAATGAAAGTGATGTGCTATTATCAGATGATGGAAAAGCTGTGAAGCTCAATGTGGATTTGGAGGAGTTGAATTCTAAAAGGTTGTCCAAATCCTTGGTTATTAAAGTTTTTGGGAAGGATTTACCATCCCATATGGTAGCATGGGAGTTAAGAAAACAGTGGAAACAATTTGGCCAAGTCCATTTTACCACACTAGGTAATGGATGGTTTCTTTGCTCATTCTATTCAAAGGAAATGGTGGAAGCTGTACACACTGGAGGACCGTGGTTTGTAAACGAACACATAGTAGGAATGGAAAGGTGGTCTCCCAAATTTAATTCTTCTTCAACTGATAGACTTTCTTCTCCTATTTGGATTAGAATGCCACACCTTCCTTTACAATGTTGGGATGAGAAGAACATAGCTTTTATTGCTTCAAGAATTGGAACACCAATCATGCTAGATGGAAATATGTTTCATTGGGGAAGAAGAGAATTTGCTAGAGTATGTGTGAGAATTCAACCTGATCAACCTCTTCCTCTAGGTGTTTGGGTTGATAGCATGGGGGGAAGATTCTTTCAACAAGTAGAGTATGAAAAAATATCAAACTTTTGCTTTATGTGTGGGAAGATAGGTCATGTGGAGAAAGAATGTGTGCCTTAGAAAGATATCCATAAAGAGGTGGAGATTACTAATGAAGTTGCTAAAGTTAAAGATTCAAGAAGAGATCCAGTTATCCACAAAGAACCTGCTTATGGCCCTTGGATTTTGGTTAACAATAACAAGAAGAAGAGGATTCCTATTAAGAGCAATAAGTGGATCAATCCAAATTATTCCAGATTGGTTAAAAAGTCTGTTGTTAAAGTGGATGGTGTTGTTAAAAGTAATTCTGGAATAGAAGTTGATATTGGTAAAGAAATTCAGGATTTACTAAAGAAGACAATGTTCTCTGATCAGCAGCTTGAAGAAGGGGAGTTTATTCCAGATTTATCTTAAGACTTCAACACAAAGGGGAAGGGATGCTTGCGAACTCAGGTATATCCTATGGGATTATCTGCGAACTCAAGTATTCCCTATCAGGATTCAGATGGAAAGATTCAGGAACCAAGAAGTAAACAGAAGGTTATTCATAACCCATCTATAGTTATAGAAGCAGCTGAAGAAAATTTTGTTCAGAAGAAACTATCATCTCCGGTGTTGATAGCAGAAAAATAGCTACAGATAAAGATGATGCTAATCTCAATAGCAATAATAACTTTTCTATTCTTCATATTGTCAATGATGAAGATAAGATGGATCCTTTGAAGGATAATTCTCTGGTAGAAAGTGAGGAAAAAGAAATGGAATATGTTGGAAATTTTGATCGAAAGGACTTGGTGGAAAAGTCAGTAAATGGCGAAGTCAAATTCAAACTACAAAAAGAATTAAAATCTTTGGGAAATAATTCTTTGAAATCTAAAACAAGGAAGGGTGATGCCAAAAGTGTTTGTGGTGGGTCTAATCCCACTTCAAAGAAGAAATGAGTTCCCTTTTATTTTGGAATTGTAGGGGAGCTAGAAAGGTGGTGGCCTCCAGGTATTTGAAAGAAATTGTGAAGGATAATGATGCTCTGTTTGTGGGTCTTATGGAAACCAAAGTCCATTCTATGGATCCTTTGGAAATTAAAAAATTTGTTGGTGATAAGTGGGATTCTTTTCTATATCCAGCTATTGGTCTTTCAGGTGGCATACTAGTTTGTTGGAGGCAAGACTTGGCAACATTTGAAGTTATTGAAGCTAACGAACAAGTAGTGATGGGAAGGCTTAAAATCAAAAACCATCAAACATGGATGGTTGGCACGGTTTATGGTAGCAGGGAAAACAGTAAAAGGAAAATGCTTTGGAGTAATCTAGAAAGTCATCATGATGTCAAAATTCCTTGGATCGTAGGGGGAGATTTTAATTGCATAACTTCCCAAAGTGATAAAAAAGGTGGTAGGAAGTTTGTACACTCTCAAGGTTCTCAAGATATGATTTCTTTTATGAATAGAGAGGATCTTCATGAAGTTGGCCATGTGGGTCCGAAATACACTTGGTGCAATAATAAAATTGGAGGAGGAAGGATTTGGAAAGGCTTGACCGTTTCCTTCTTAATTGTGCTGCTCTAAATCTTATCCAAACGGTAGTGGCTAAGCATCTAGCAAGGATAGCATCGGACCATTGTCCTATCTCTATCAATATCTTGGCTAAAAAGGCAACGAATAAAAGAAGTATTATGTTTGAAGACACTTGGCTAACTTATAAAGCTTCTCATTCAGTGGTTCGAGCTTCATGGAACAAACATACAAAAGGTTCGGTTACAGATATTTTAAATACTAAATTTAAAAGGACTTTGAGATCCTTATTCTTTTGGAGTAGAGAAAAACATAAAAATATGTTAGAAACCAAAGAAAAGCTGAAAAGAGGAATCCTGGAGTTACAAGAGGAAGAAATCAATATGGGAGGTTTAACAAAGCTGAAACTTTCTATTTTAAAGGCTAGAGTTGCTGAATTTAACAACACATTGGGCAGGTTAAGTATGTTGTGGAAGTAAAGAGCTAAAATACAGTGGCTAAAAGATGGAGATTCTAATTCCAAATTTTTTCATGAGTATGCTTCAGCAAGGAGAAATTCTAACAGAATAAACTGTGTGAAAAATGAGGAAGGATTCGTTTGTGAAGACAAGCATAGCATTGAAGAGGTTTTTATTAATTTCTTCAGCTGTAAATGGAAGGCTAGAAACTGCTGTTTAAATGGATGGCCGGCTTCTACAAAAAACTGGATGAGGAAGATTGTGAAATTCTATGCAAAGAGTTTACTTTGAAAGACTTGGAGGACATCATTTCAAATTTGGGATCCAATATTTCTCCAGGTATTGATGGCATTACATATTCTTTTTTAAAATCCTATTGGTCAATCTTTAAACTAGATGTTTGGGTTGCTGTTAAAGAATTCTTTGCTTCAGGTTCTCTTTGTCCTAAATGGAAGGAAACTAATGTGGTATTAATTCCAAAGGTAGATTCTCCTATGCATCCTACTAACTACTGTTCCATTAGCTTGTGTAATGCCATTTATAAATTAGTGGCAAAAATGATCTTAAATAGAATGAGTTTCTTATTCCTGAAAATCATATCTATGGAACAAAATGCTTTTATCAAGGGAAGGTCTATTTCAGACCAAATTCTTCTTCTAGCTCAAGAATTGTTTAATAAATTTAGACATTCTAAAGATAAAAAAGGTTTGGTTGCTATCAAAATAGATATGGAACAAGCCTACGACAGTTTGTGTTTGGCTACTTTGGAAAAAGTGATGGATTGGTTTGGTTTCCCTAAGGCATTCTCTAAACTAATTTTGGAATGTGTTGTTAGTCCAAAATTTTCTATTTTGATAAATGGTGAAAGTTCTAAATGGATTGAGGCCGAATGTGGATTTAGACAAGGATGCCCTTTGTCTCCATACCTTTTTATCATGTGTTCTCAATTATTGATGGAAAAATTTGAAAATATTGGGAAAAAAATTGGAATTAAAGTCAATCCTAATGGCCCTATTATTTCTCACTTGATGTATGCTGATGATATCATGATTTTCTCTAGAGCAAATAAGAATTGCATGAAGAAGGTGGATAATATCTTAAAGAATTATTATAGTTAGACAGGACAAAAAGTTAACTTGCTTAAATATGTGGTTTTATTTAGTAAAACTGTGAAAAAAAGAGAATGCAAATCACTTCTCAAAGTTATCAACATGAAGATGGTGAAAGAAATGGAATATTTGGGAGTGAAGATTGCTCTTAGAAGACTAGTCAAATCGGATTTCAGCAAAATCATTGTTAAAACAGCGGCCAAAATGAACATATGGGGTACAAAATTCATTTCTCTTGCAGGTAAAGTTTCTTTGATCAATGCTTCAGTTCTTTCTTTACCGACCTTTCTATCTAGTCATACTTTGATCCCTTTGGGGATATTATATGAAGTAGAGAGAATGTGTAGAGATTTCCTATGGAATAAGAGAGATGGAAGCTATGGAATGCATTATGTCTCTTGGAGCTCTTTGTGTAAACCAAAAAATAAAGGAGGCTATGGTTTACAATCTTTGGTCGAGAGATTGGGTTCGTTGAGATCTAAACATGCATTGAAATTTTTTACAAAACCCAATATTCTTCTCAATAAAGTATTAAGAGAAAAATATGGAGATGTATTATGGGACGGTGCCAGTACTAGTGGATGCTCTTCAACTTGGAAAATCATCCAGAATGGTGCTAAATTTTTACTTCCTGTAATGAGATGGTCGATTTCTAATGGAGAATATGTAGACACTTTCAAAGATATGTGGATTATGGATAAAACATTAGACAATTGGCCAACTTTTGTAACTATCATTGGTCTAGATTTCAGTCAGGTATCAGATTTTATTACCGGAGGAAATTGGGATCACGAGAAATTGAAGCTCTGTTTTGGAGAATTTCTCATTCAATTGATCATCTCTATTCCTATTCATACTGATCACATTGAAGACAAGATGGAATGTATTAAGAAATTAACTGGTAAATCAATAACAGCTGCTGCTTATGAGAAATTTTTTGAAGAATTCAGCGAAGAAGACAATTATAAATGGAGAAAGAAACTGAAGTTAAAACCAAAGATTGACATGTTATGGTGGAGATTAAGCAAGAACAGCATCCCAACATTTGAATTTTTGTCTTATAGAAGGCTTGCTGAACATGGAGGCTGTTCGAAAGGATGCTTGGAATTGGAAAATTCGGAACATGTGACGTCCAAATGTTTTTTGAACAAAAGAGTATTAAAAATGCTAGCTGATTGGGATTTTAATATACCAGAGTTTGATTCCTTATCAGAATGTTATCAGTTATTATTTAAATTGTCTTCTTCTAATCCGTTTTTGGGAAATCTGCTATGCTCTGTAATTTTCTACTGCTTGAATAGTAGAAATAAGCTAGTTCATGGAGGAGTTGACGATAGTTGTTCTGCCATTGCTCCAAGATCTATTATCCAGACTGTATCATCATTTGATTCTGGTTTAATCCATGAAAATTGGGATGCTAATCAGATTTTTAAGCTGTCTCAATCTTCTTGGCATCCTCCTCCCCCGGGTTGGATCAAGGTAAATGTTGATGCTTCAGTTTTTCATAATAATAGCACCAGCATTGGAGGTATTTTCAGGGACTGCAAAGGGCATGGAATTGCTGCTTTTGGTATTCAATGTCTTCATTGGGATTGTGCACAAATGGAGATATTAGCCATTCTTGCTTTTAGAGATACATACAAGGTTGGATGCTTGAAGCTAAAGGTATTGTGATTGAAGGTAACAATTCTAATGTCATCAAAGTCTTTCAAAATGCCTTTAAAAAACTGATGATTGATGAAGAATTTCTAAAACCAAAGGATTTAGATTTTCTTCTTAATTTTAAGCATGTTTATTTTTCTTTGCTAATAGAAATTGTAATAAGTTAGCACATTATTGTGCTGACATTGCCCATTTTTCATCCTTCTTTTGGGATGATTTTTCTAGGGATAAAGTTCCTCCTTCATTTTTAGATTTGTTGAAGGAAGAATCTTCTTGTAAGTAATTGGTGGGTAATAAAATCTTTTCTATTTGCATTTTTTCAAAAAAAAAAAAAAAAGGTAATGCATGTGTGCATGTTCTTTATTCTATTTTTATTCGCCTTGAATATTTTTATGTTTTATGTTGTTTTAATATTTTTATTTTATAGTAGGATACTTATATTTGTAATCTTTTATTTTATTTTTCATATATATTTTTTAGAGCACTTTCTGATTAGCATACACAAATCATATCTCATATTATATTTGTATAAGAGAATCAAATCACTTCTCTTTAATCACATATTTTTAAAAAGAAAATTTATGTCCTTTTTACTTAAAATGTTAAGTGGTGATTGACTTTTATAATTTTTTTTTGAGAAAATGCAAAATTGCATTGATTAAAAAAGAAAAGACAACCTAATACAAACTAAATAAAAGAAACTAATGGTTCCTTTTTTAACATAAAAAAAGGACCTTATTGAACATAAATTTGTTAATTTATACTTATTATAAAAGATATTAAACCCACTATTTCCTATTTTAAAACTGTTGAGATGCAGGGGATACCAAAGAATTAAATAACCCGAGGGTTGATTAGTATCCCAGAGTTCCCATTTAGTTAAAGAATAAGACTCAGTAATGATCCCATAATCAATTAGAAGAAGTCTAAAAGAACAAACTTGAATAAAAAAGAAGCAACAAAAGCTAAAAAGGAAAATACATTTTAACAAAGAATACCAAAAATCACTTAAGAATATCATAGATAGATATTCCATAAGCTTTTTCCAACTTCCAAAGTCATGACTCAATGATAGCATTACTCCAACCTTTTGATAATTTGCTTCAACTTCAAGTATCTATCCACTTTGATCTTGTCAACGGGATAACCATCATTCATATTAATGAGATAAAAGGGAAGAAGAACCCCTTATACCGTTCTTCACTTTGAGTTCAGCCATCTTCCTTCTAGGTAGCTCTTTCACCGGTCCTAATGCTTGAAGTTCCTTGAACAATATGTGCTTAGTTCCCGGGGTCTTGCTCTCCTTTGCAACTTTTTTAAGAGAAGTTTTCTTAAAATTCAAACTAACAGCCGACATTGGAGAAGAATCTCTTAATAAGCCAAAACAGTTTTTCATTTCAGGATAGAAGCTGAAATAATATCAGCATTAATGCTGGAAACAGCCGCCATTATTTCCACTTGAGAATCTGAATTGATAAATTTAAATGCTGGTTTGTTAGGTACCTGAAATTCAGCAACCTGATCTGGATCAGATGAGTCAGCATCTAGTGAAGCTTTACAACTTCCTTCCTTAATAACTTCCACGATTTCAGGGGTTTTGAATTCAAATTCTTGCTGACATTAAAATCTGCTTCATAAGCTCCCAAAATTACATCTTCTATAACAGGAGTAATGCCTTCTGATCCCACGAAATCAGCCACAAGGATCGAAAATTAAGAATTTAAAATCTGAATTTCCTGAGTTTGTTCCTTAATGAAATCAGGAGACATATAATTCTCCTTAATCTCCTTTATAATATTAGGGATTTGAATTTGAATTTTATCAGCCAAAACTGGATCAACATTGGAAGAATCAGCTCCTTGTCTAACTGCCTTTTCATCACCTTCCTTGATTTCAGCAATGACCCAATCTGTCACAGGAACACCATGAACTTCTGAACTAGTAAACCCGTTCTCTTCAACATCTTTCAAGACACCATTAACACAAACATCAGCTGGTTTATCCAAAGCTGAAACAAATTTAAAATGCTTCTTTTCTGGAATTATCCTCCTTTTGTTTTTGAACTTTACATGCATCCATGGTCCAAAAGAATTATTTTCAGTTTAAGAAGAACTGAAATGTTCATTATTAACAAGAGGATCTTGAATATGTGTAGGATTAGGACATACATAATCAATATGTCCAATTTTATCACATTTGAAGCAAAAAGATGATAGATTTTCATACTCAAACTTTTGAAAAAAATCTACCATAAAGTCCTTCCACCCAAATTCTAGAGGGGAGCTTAGAATTTAAATTTACTCAAATGCAAGCTATAGCAAACTCCCTTCTCCCCCATCTAAACATGTTGCCATCCAATAATAATGGAGTTCCAATTCTAGAAACAATTCTAGTGATATTGGATTCATCCCAACAATGTAATGGTAAATGAGGAAGACGAACCCAAATTGGAGATGAGATCCCTTCCAAAGAATTAGGAGAGAAGGTAGGAGACCATTTGTCTAAATCTACCACAAAACCCCCTACAAGCCAAGGACCTCCATTGATAACTTCCTCCATGGCTTCATGAGATTGAAAATAACAAAGGAGCCAATCTAGACCAAGCAATGTTATATGAAATCCTCCAAATTTTGAATATTGCTTCCTTAATTCAAATGAACACTTAGAAAAAGGATAGTTTTTTCTAAGAATTTTAACAACCAAGGAATTGCTCAAAATTTGAGCATTAGATCTTTCCTTTTCCTTGTCAAGAATGACAACATTTGCATCCCCAATATCATCACGAATTTCACAAAAATTAATTTTAATGTGAGGTTTTTTAACCCACACATTAGAATTATCCAATTTTGAAGTAGTAATTGGATTTTTGATATTAACCTTACTTTTGTTAATATCAAAGTCATACTTAAAGATATCAGCGAAACTTCCTCCTGATGAAGATGCTTCCTTGTCATTTGCTCCAGAAATGATAGCCGACAAAGGTTTTGGCTTATCATTAAAAAAAGAAATTATTTCTTTCCCTTTGCCTGAAATCGGCAAAGGTTTATGCATAGTATTCAAACCTCCCTCTCTTATGACTAGAGGAGTTTCCAAAATCCAAAAAGGGGAAATGCGTTTGAAGGAGAATCTACCTCTTGAATCCAACATGACTGGACTCGCGGTAGATAGCAATTTTTTGGTGATCCGGTCATCCATGGATGACCGGCCACCTTCTTCCATCTCCAACAATGGCACCCAAGTTCTTCAAGATCTTCTTCAAATTCTTTCCTATTTTTGTGGAGCTTCTCTCTCTTCACTCACCCGTGGACAATTTCTTTGTCTAATTCAACTTTTATAAATTATTAAAGGAAAGAAATTTATACTTTTTTTCTCTTCTTCTCATTTCTTTTATGGGGGTATTTCACTTTCGAATCAAAATCTATATCAAATTAAAAATTGGACTTAGAAATTAAGTCTTTTTCATCTTCCTACATTTTTCTATCGCATAGGAATCTTTTAGAAGCTGATAAATTCACTTCATAATTTTCTTAAATTAGGCTTTTCATTTTTATTACTAGATCGGGTTAGCTTTGTAGTTTATTCTTCCTTATATAAGAGATGGAGTTTCTTCACTCATATTCAAAAGATAATCTAACAAGTAAGAAAATTCTCTTTTAAATTTATCAAAAAGTAAATTACAAAAGTAAAAAAGAGGCACAAAATCATGTCAAAATAAATAGATGCGTAATGTACGCCAAAATTAGAAGATATACATAGTATATCAAAAATAAAAAAGATGCACAAAGTGAGCCAAAATTAAGAAAGATGCACAAAATGAGTCCAAAATAAATTCACTTGCCTTTATTGTATATCTTTTAATCTTAGAAAACCCATGTGTCTATTGATACTTTTGATATTTGAGTATGAAAATCATGAATCTTGATTCACCAATTTGCATTGATATTCTATTAGATATATTTCATGCAAGAAGATTGAAAAGATTAATTATTATTCTCTAATTTTTTATTTGAATTAGATTTTCTATTTAAAAAAGAGCTTAGCCTGTAAGGAGCTTGAGCTAGGGTTATCAAAATTAAATCTCTAATCTTTTTGACCTTAGATGAGGTCAATGGATTTTTTACTAAGCTTTTGAATAAAATAAAGAGGCAACCTTCTCATTCCAAGAAAATTTGATGAAATTAATTGATTCTTCCAAAACATCACCATCACCATCATTTCCACCTGACCAGGGTCCGTGTTAACTTTAATTTATTATGTTTGTTTTATTCTTCTATGCTTTTTTTCTTTTTGATAATATCAAAGGGGGAGAACATATTTGACTCGATGTATTTGAGGTTAAGTTGCATCTATTTTCATCTTATATTTGCATTTGTTCATCTTGTATTTATATTTATTTATCTATTATTCTAGTTAAAAAAAAATCTATTATTCTAGTTTCTAAAATGTTTTTATCTTAATAAAATAAAATTTAATGAAAAAGGAAAAAAAGACTTTTTGATTTTCTCCTATTTTTTAATATAATTATCTGAGTGAGGGGGAGATTAAGAGAAAATATTTTTAAATTTATAAATTCAATCAGTAATATTTACCATCCTCAAAAAGAGGGAGATTGTTACAACTCAAGCTCACAAGTTTATATTTTTGACGATAACAAATATTATGGCTCATATTTTTATGTCTACTTATATTTTTCATGTATATTTATTTATGTGTGTACTAAATTTTCAGGAATACCATGTACCATCCAACAAAGATTCAGGGCTCAAGATTGGATAAAGTAGGTTATATTATAAAGATTTTTGTAAAATTCAATGATGTACTTTTAATTTCATGAGTCAAGTCCTATAAAGGTATTTTCTAGCTTGTTGATCATGCACACACACACATCCAAGGGAGTGGGATTAAGTCAAAATTAGGAGTTCATATCTATGAACTAATCGTACTATATGATTCATATCGCACTACTTGATCAACTCATAAAAATAACTAATTTTGATTTGTACCACAAATTGAACTAATTATACTGGATGATTTAGTTTGTCCAGGATGATTATTTATGATTATGAAAAATATCTACCAATCATAATTCAGGTAAAATTTTAAGATTCAAATTTTGTTCTAATCGCTCAAGATGATATACATCGTACTGGACGATCTATAACAATCATGTCTAAATTGATCATGTGATTAGGGGACTAATATGGTTAATTTATACAATCTGATTGTCTAGGATGATCAATTAAAATTATACTAAATGACCGAGAGGATGCGTGGGATGACCCCTAATCATAAAAGATAAAAACTGTAAATTTGTCAACTAATCATCCTAGATGATCGTAGAATCATCCTAGACGATCAGTATAAACTCTTGAACTAATTGTACATAACAATGCAGTTCATACTGTTAAGATGGGCTATTTTATACTAATCATATAGGACGATCATACATGATCGTACAAGATAATCTTTGATGACATAATTAATTTTTTAGGATTTTTGAAGCCCTCTATTTAAGCTTTCTTCAAAGACATCATAAATATCTTTGGCATGTATTGAGTATTTGTTCCTTTGGAGAAAACTAAAGAGAATGCCTTGAAAGGGAGTGGAAAAGGTGGAGTTTGCGAGGAAAAATATCCTTGTGAGTTTCAAGGGAGTGTAGAGGGGGTTTCATATGGTTGCTATTGCAATCTTGCACCTTAGTACCATCATAGTCAAGGTTTATCTTGAAGTATGTTTTGTGAAGAATAAGATCCCTTCGGTATTAAAGGACTTAGCTACTCTGCCACACTAGATAAGGTGAAAGTGATTCTAAGTTATTTGCTTCACCAAGAGGGTGAAAAAGGATTCCAGATCCTCTACCTCACCGGGTTGGTGGAAGAGATTTTGTAAGGGCTTCTCTACCTTGCTATGGGGCTAAATGAGAGTCACTGAAGGTTTAGTGCAATACATGGTGTGGATGACTCAGACGAGTGGATGTAGATCAGGTTGACTAAACCACTATAAATCTCTGGTGTGTTTGTTCTTGGTTTTATTTTTTAGCAGTTTATTTTTTATATTTATTTTTGTGATAAAAGCATTGTTGAAAATATTTGATTTTTTATTATTGTTAAATTACTTTGCTTCCGCATCGAGGGATAAAATTAATTATTTTTCTAAGGTTGAAAAGTTTTAAAAAGTGGGATTTTTCTTTATGCTTAAAGAAGTTTTTAAATTAATAATTCACCCCTATCTTGATTAACCTTAGGACTAGTTCTATGAGGTTTAAAAACCTTCACAAACTTTTAGAAAGAATTCATGAAGCTTAAAATTAGATGTAGAGTATTCAAAGTTGATTGATTGGATTAGTTTTATTAAGAAATCTGAATTAGGTGCATCTGATTATGGTATAATTTTTTGTAAGGATAGATTGTGGGTTCCTATTTTAAGAGATCTAAGGTAAGAGATTTTTCATAAGGCTCACTATTAAAGCTACACTATTCACCCAAGAAGCAAGAAGATGTACAATGATCTAAAAAGTATATTTTGGTGTCCTAGATTGAAAAGGATGTTGTAGATATTTTATTTAAGTGTTAATCCTATAGTTATTGAAGGTAGAGAATCAACAATCAGGAGGTATTTTGTAGTCGTTACCCATTTTAGAATGGAAATGAGAAAATGTGACTATATTTCTCTATGAGTTTTCCTAAATTGAGACATGGTTATTATTGATCAATTGGCAAAATCTACACATTTTATTCCTATCTAACAGACATATTCATTGGATAGATTGACACTGGTATATGTGTGTGAGATTATCAGATTACATGAGATATTGAAGGTTATAGTCTCTAACAGTGATGACAGGATTATCTCCAGATTGTGGAGAGGTATTCAAAAAAGTTTAGAAACCAAAATGCCTTTTAGTACAGCTTTTCATCTGCAAACAGACGGATAGTCTGAAAGGACTATATAGGTAATGTTGGATTTTTGAAGACTTTATATTCTACATTTTGGTGGTAGTTGGGAAGATCACGCTCCTCTAATGAAGTTTTCTTATAATAATAATTTTCAATTAAGTATAGGTATGCCTCCATATAATACTCTATATGCTAGAAAATGTAGGATTCTTTTAACTTTGACAGAGATGAGTGAGAGAAATCTCATTAGGTTAGCCTTAGTTGATGATGTTATCGAAAAGATTCATATGATCATAGATAAATTGAAGGTTATACATGATAGGCAATGATAGTATTTTGATGCAAAGCATCAAACTATAGAATTTCAAATAGGAGATTTTGTATATAAGAAGATCAGGCTAATGAAAGGCATTAATAGATTTGGCATGAAAGGGAAGGTGAGTCTAAGGTATGATGGACTATTTGAAGTTATTGAAAGGAA
Source organism: Dendrobium nobile (assembly GCA_022539455.1). Classification (NCBI taxonomy): domain Eukaryota; kingdom Viridiplantae; phylum Streptophyta; class Magnoliopsida; order Asparagales; family Orchidaceae; genus Dendrobium; species Dendrobium nobile. The sequence goes on from CM039721.1 coordinate 22,188,612, forward strand.
TAAAAAAGCTGCCTAAATATTACAATTTTCATATCATATGCTAGAAATTCATAATGCATTCTATGTGTTACTTTTGAGAAAATTGATATATAATTTTGAAAATAGGATATCGGATAAAAACATTTGAGCTATAAGGAAGAACCATTAATGATTTTAGCATATGATGTTATAAAGCTAAGGGGTAAACAGATTCCTAGGCTTCAAGTTTAGTTGATGAATAAGGCTAAAAGAGAAGCTATTTGAAAAAAAAAGTTTTGAGATGTGACATATATATTATGACTGTTTTTGTGATTTGAGGTCTGAGTTTAAAATGTAATGACATTTTTCTGAGGAGAGGAGAGTTGTGACACTTGCAGGTTCAACATCTAGATTGACCTATTTTGACTCGATTAAAAAAGCAGCAAGAAAAGAATTTGGGGAGAAAGATGAAAATTTTTTAGTCGCTATAGGTCTTTTTCAATCATCAGCTCAATTCAAAAAGATGACTGAATTAAGGTAGGTAACATTACGTCTACCTCAATTTTCAAAAGTACAAAGTTTTTATCTATTTTTTTCAATATTTTATTTTGTTAAAAAAATGTGGATAATTTTGCACTAGTAAAACTTTCATCGTGTAACTTTTTATATATTATAGAGATCATAATTATGAATATTTTGAATATTTTTAAAAATTTTTTTATTGGGTTTATTTGAATATGTGCTATTTTAATTAAATAAAAAATAATATGGACACCAAAAAATAAGATAGAAGTACACTGAATGTATTAAAATAGTATATTTTACACAATCATTTATAATTTGGTTATGTTCTGACAATGTAAAAATTTGTTCAATTGGAAGTTTAGTTGCCTATTATTATAGAACTTTGTGTAATTTCAACATATGCTAAATTTTATTTTAATAGTTACAATGTGATGAAATATATACTTATGTGATGAGATATATGCTTATATGATTAAAAAACATATGTTGTGAAATATAAGGGAAAAAATTCTTTGAGATTATGTCTATGTCAGGGATTATTCTGGTGGCTATAAGGTATATTCTAGTGGCTATAAAGCCATATTTTGGGGCTATAAGATATATTCTGGTGCCTACATGCATATTTTGGTGCTAAAGCACAAAAGAGAGATATAAGAGGTCAAAATCATTTGATTATGTCTAGGAATGGGATCTAAAAATTAAATGAACTACTTTGTGATATAAATTATTATATGATTTATTTGATTACATTTAACTGCATTTAAATTGGTTTGTGTGGCTTGCTGAGCTGTGGTAGCTCACTATTGTTTGCTTAAGATTTTCAGGATCTAAGAAAGGGAATAAGACTCTGGATTAGTTGTTCAAGACCAAATACTATATTATAGGTATTTCTTTTTTTTCATAATTATATCTAATTTATTATTCAGTTCTGTAGCTTCTGCATGTAGCCATATATTATAGTGTAGATATATATTTTGATGAAATAAAAGAAACCTAGTGGATGAGTTTATTTTCAATACTTAGATATTTTAGTAGCTTTGTATTATGTTGTTTACATTAAAATAAAATTTGAAAGAAAATTTAAAACATTCTAAAACTAGATTTTGGGAATAAGCTACCATAGCTCAACATAATGATACCTATCCTGATCGAGTTGGTGTGTGATAGAGGGATTGTTTAACTTCTACTATTATTTACTCTTCCATTTAGTATGGAAGGATTTCAAGTATTCAGTGATGTTTCATTATAGTATATGGGGTGTGTTTTGATGTAGCACGATAGAGTTATATCTTATGCTTCCAGACAATTAAAGTAACATGAGAGAAATTATCTAACATATAATCTGGAGTTAGCTGATGTTGTATTTTATTTGAAGATTTGGCAGTATTACTTATACGATGTCAGGTGTAAGATTTTTACTAATCATCATACCCTGAAGTACATATTCACTCAGAAGGATCTAAACTTGAGTCAAAAGAGATAGCTTGAGTTGATCAAAGATTATGATATAACTATTCAACATCACTCTGGTAAGACTAATGTGGTGATAGACACTCTGAGTAAGAAGTCTTCTGGATTATTATGTATATAGCTCACTTCTAATGAGTATTTGATACATGATATAGAGATATTATAGTTGGAGGTGATTTATTCTACTGATTGGGATTAATGATCATTTGCCTTCAGTACAAGAAAATATTTAGTAATCTTAGAAGTCAAATGTATATTATCCGAAGTTGATTGATCATATTATATATAGTAAGAAATATGAACTACAAGTTTCTAATTTTGGTATTACTTTTTTGCAAGGATAGACTATATGTTTCTATTTTTGGAGATCTGAGGTGAGAGGTATTGAATGAGGCTTACTATTTATGCTATACTATTCATCCATGAAAGTAAGATGTATGGAGATTTGAAGGGTATATTTTGGTGGCTTGTATTGAAGAATGATATAGCAAAGTTTATTTTAAAGTATGAAATATGTAAGTTGGTGAAAGCAAAGCATTAGGGATTGGGTGGTCTTATGTAGTCGTTACCTATTCTGGAGTGAAAATGAGAAGTGGTGATGATGGGATTTTTTATGAGTTTTCCTAGATCGAGAAGGGGCATGATACTATATGGGTTGTTAATTGGCTGGCAAAATCTACTCATTTTATTCAAATTCGATAGACTGATCAAGTATATCATAGATATATGTCAAAGATATTATCAAATTATATGGTGTGCCGAAGGTGATTACATCTATTTGTATCTAGATCATGGAGAGGTATTCAACAAGGAGAAAATACGAAGTTGCACTTTAGTATGGATTTTCAACCGTAGATAAAAGAATAGTCTGAAAAGACTATTCAAGTACTGGAGGATCTTCTGAGATTGTGTCTTAGCTTTTGGGGATAGTTGAGAAGATCATTTTACATTGATGGAGTTTGCATATAGCAATAGTTATCTGTTGAGCAGTGGCATGGCTCCTTACAAAGCTCTATACGATAGGAAGTATAGAACTCCTTTGACTTTGATAGAGGTAGGAGATAAATAAGTGATAAGGTCAACCTTTGTGGATGATACTACATTAAAGATACATTTGATGAGAGAGAGATTAAAATTTGCATAGGATAGACATAAAAAGTATTATGATAAAAAACACAGGTTGGGTGAGTTTCAGATTGATGACTTTATTTATTTCAAGATCAGCCCTATAAAAAGTATCAATAGATTTGGGAGGATCAGCAAGCTAAGTCCAAGGTTTATTGGATCTTTGAGATTGTTGAGAGGATTAATAGTTCTACTTATAGGTTACTATTACATGATCATATATCCAATACGCACAATGTGTTTTATGTGTCTTCTTTGATAAAGTGGGCATCCTATTCTGGGAAGAGATTATCTATGAGTTTCATCTGAATCTACACTATAAAGAAGAACCTAATAAGATTTTTGCATATGATGTGAGAAAATTGAGGAGAAAATATATTCTTATGGTCAAGGTGTAGTGGAGACACATGATAACTACATAAGCTACTTAATAGAAGGAATCTGAGATAAGTCAGTTGTATCTAAATTTATTCTAACTTATTCTGGTTTGAAAATGTTGAGTACAATATTTTTTAAGGTGAGTTGATTGTGAAAACCCATATTTTTTTAAGATTTTTTTTTACGTAGAACAATAAAAAAATTATTTCAGGAGTCATTATCAGTCCAAATCACAAACCATCTTTGTCATAACATCTATATTATTATGTTTTAGCTTCACTAATGTTTTCATAAATTTTAGGCTTCGATGAAATTCATAAAAAAATTGTCCTTTTTAGTATAAATGGAGAATATGAGACCATTAGGTATCCATTTTATAAATTGATTTCACTAGAATATTTTGGACATATTTAGTTATTTTATTAATATTTTTCTAAAAGTTTTGGATCCCTAATATGAAGATATAAAATTATTTATATGAATTTTTAGCTCAAAATAAATAATTAAAATAATTACCTAATATCTTATAATATTTTAGCACAAGTTCTTATCTAATTTTCAAATTAAATTTTTGTTTTCATTAGGAAAAAATGCAGATAACTTTACACCAATAAAACTTTTACTACATAAATTTTTATATGCTATAGGGATTGCAATTACAAAAGTTTTAAGTATTTTCTAAAAATTTTATAATGAGTGTTTTAAAATTTGTGGGATTTATATTGAATATAAAATTATCTAGATATTGAAAAATAGTGATGTAGCATGATAAAAGTCATAAAATATTATTTTATATAATCCCTAATAATTTGGTTATTTTATGAAAAAATGTATTTTTTCATATTAGGATTTTTGTTGCTTACTAAAAGTTCGACAGGGATGTTAAGCCCTAATGAACTAGACCCAAGGCTAACCAGGGGGGGGGGTGAATTGGTATTTTAAAAAATCTTTCAATCAAAACACAAAGTTAAACCAAAGTTCACTACATAAAGAAAAGGGTGGAAATTAAATACGGAAGTAGTAATAAAGAACACATAAGTTTATAGTGGTTCGGTCAACTCGACCTATGTCCACTCCCCAGAGGCACCGTCCGAATATTGCACTAAACTCAGTGTCTCTCCTTTTGCCCCCACAGTAAGGCGGAGAAGCCTTTATAAACCTCCTTTCCACCCAACTACTCTTCCTTCCTTCTGAAGCAGACAAAGAACCTCGATTAGATGCTGAAGTAGACCTCTCTAGAACCCCCAAGAAACTAAGGACAATGACTGGAGAAGATGACGATGGATCCTTACTTGTAGCAACCTTTATGAAACCACTCATAAACTCCCCCTCACATGATCTTCTCTCTCTTTCCCTTGATTTCCCTCTCCACTTGGCTCTCTCAGGTTAGAACAATAAGAAAAGATGATCTCTTGGGTGAAATAAGAGATCTTATATAGAAGAGCTTCAAAATAGCTCTTAATTATAACAAACTAACTTTCTCATCGAGGATGATATAAATATCATCCTCTACGATTAGTACAAATTAAGCTCAATCAACTAGGATGATTAGAATGTTTTTATTCATATTGTCAAGTACTGTGAGAAAATTAAATCTATCTAAAACTTTATTTTTAATTTATGGTTTTTTATTTAAATATAATTCTTTTATGTAAATAATTAATTTAATATAATATAATAGAATATATTAAAATCTATATTGTATAATAAATCTATATTATTTAAATAGAGAAAGAGAAGAAGAGAGGGATAGATTTTTTTTTAAAATAATTTTTAAAACAAAATATATTTTATTTAGATATAGGAAATAATTTGCTTTATTTATATTTTTGAACATTCTCTTTCAATTGAATCCGTATAGTTGGATATTAAACCGCCTCGAAAGATAGACGAATATCCTTCTATTGATTCCAAAGAAAGAGAGCAAACAATTCGCTTTCCTAATCGGGTATGACGTAGGGAGTATACAAATCACCCGAAAGGATGATTAGTATCTTCCCTACTTACCTAATTAGACTAGTGAATTGTTCGATTCATCCCTAAAATCAAGCATATAAATGATATTTGATTTACTTATGAAAATAAATCAAATACTTATCTATTTCTTGATTGTAAGGAATAGGTCTAAATAAAAATATAGATAAAGCAGGGTTTTCTTTTAAAAATAAGACCTTTATTTTCTCACACGATTCGCTTTATTTATATTTAGGATATATTTCTCCCGATTAGATCTACATAGTCGGATATTATACTGCCCCGAAGGACAGACTAATATCCTCCTATTAATTTTAAAGGGAGAAGCCGTACAATTCATTCTCCTAATCAGGTGTAGTATAGAGAATATTCAAGTCATCCTGAAGGGATGACGAGTACATTCTCTAATCGACCTGATTAGATTAATGAATTATAATTTTATTTCTACAATTAAATATAGAATACATTCAATTTGTTCGTTAAAACAAATTGACTGTTTGTCTATTATTAATTGTGGAAATAACTCCTAAACATGAATAAGACTAAATCTACGCACACAGATCTTTCCCCTACCTCAGAAAAGAACTTAAGTAGGGTTTAGATTATTCTGGGTTTTAGACTCCCTACAGGGGCAAGCCCCTGTAGTTAATTACATCTCCTAAGAGAATACTCTCGATTTAGATGAAGACTAAATAATTTCCAAAATTATATATATATATTTAATTAAATATTTGGGCAATTAAATTTCCACAATCAGGCTTTAGATTATAGAGTTGTTGTTTAACTTTAGAAAGATTTAAAATTTAATTTAGAAGAAGAAATGTGCAGAGAAAGGTGTATACGATCTGGACTTACCACCTGCCTAGAGTGGGCTGCAAGCTAACAGTCCTAATCACAACAATTCGCCGATGATGCAAGATTTTAGGGTGGTTCTATCCTAGGAATCAAGAAAACTACTAAAGAATCTAATGCAAAGGACAACATGCTTACAAAAAAACCAAAAATCTACTCGTATGCTGATGATGCATGAAATAATTGTAAATAAAAGAGCTGATTTTATTTATATAATTTCATCAGTTACACCCCAGAATTTGCAGTAAAGTAATGGTGGCCAGGCCCCACCGATAACAAACCTGGGTTCTAAGCCTATGAGAAAATAGAATTAAATATAACTGCTTATGGTCTTCGGGCTCCGGGTCTTCTATGGAATTCCAAAAAGGAACGTCCTTTTAGGGAAAGGACATTACTTTTTGGAGCCCCATTTGTATATTTATAAGCAATTATCTTTAATTCTTTTACAGACTCGAGACGCTGTACAGACTCAATCTATATACAATACTTCTAGGAAATAAAAAGCAGTACATTAGGTCCTAAAAACATTCTACTGCAGCAGTAATATAGAAGACAGGAAGTAAAGCAGTTGTATATAATGATGCATGTTATGAGTGCATAGTGTACAGTTATAAATGCAGGAAAGTAAAGACAGAAGAGTAAGTACAGCGGCCCTCACTTTATTCACTCCGCTCTCTGGTGTACAGACAGAAAAAGTAGATATGCTATGTTTATGCAGTACAGAAAAGTAAGCAATCACACATAGGTGCCCTCTAGGAAAGACACCCGCAAACAAACCACAACAAACCACCGGCCTAGCCTAGGCTAAAGTTGGTTGTCCTAGCAAGCATCTAAGTGTGTGAAGAAAGCTGTGTGGCTTGGGTAAGTCCTAATGGATTTATTTGTTCACATTGCATGTATTATTAGGATTGATTTATTATAGGTCAAAGGAATTTGGTTAAAGTTTAAATAAAGTATATTTAGATTTATTAAGAATTATTCCAATTTTAAATGTTGGAGTTATTTAATTTAGTTATAAAGAATTTATAGATTGATAATTCCCTAAGTGTAGGAAATCATCAATTTATAAGTCCTAGGACTTCCAGAATAAATACCCGTCTTAAACAGAAGATAGGTATTTATTCTGATAGCCCTTAAAATTTATTAAGGAGAGAGAAAGGGACCTTACAAATGTAATACAACGTGCCCTCCCGAAGGAATCTAACACATTGTATAAGGTCGGTAGTTTATTATTTTTGTTCGGAGATCTCCAAATCCAAATGGATTAGTGCCTTCCTAAAAGGAGTTGTACACAACCCATAGGAGATCTTTTGTTATTTAAATGTTTTAAGGGTCTTTTGAAATCAAAATGCCCAAAATCCTCCAAAAGGAATCCAACTTTAGGCATAGAAGACCCGAATTCGTTTAATCTAAATTGATTATCAAATCTGATTGATTAAGAGAAAACTTAACCAATCAAATTATCAAACCAATTTAGATTAAAGGAATTTAAAATTTAATTAAATAATTAATGGATTTTAATTAATAGAATTCAGAAATCTTAAGAATTAAAGGTTTATTGAATTATTAATGACTTGAGATTTGATTTAAAGAGATTTGATTTTTAATATTGGTTGGATTCCACCTTTGTTTCACACCGAGGCCGTGAAGTTTATTTCACCTTCCTTGGAGCTAAGCTAATAGCCTCGTAGGCCTGGGTTACCCAGTGGTACCCGATATAGTTAAAAATCTCAAGTTAGTTAGGAAATGAAAGTTAATGAATTTTATTGGAAATGTGTTGGATTACTGATTTTAGAAGTTGATTAGACAAATTCTGGAGTTTTAGAGTAATTTTGAATTTTTAGGAATTATCGGAATATTTTAATCAATTAATTAAGGGGTCAAAAGTTGGCTTTTTATTTAAGGTTAAATTCTGGAAAGTTAGTATTTTATTAAAATATTAGACCTTAAGACGATCAATTAGGAGGTGAGTTTGCTGAAATTGGATTTTTCTGGATTTAGTTATGAAGGTTTGAAGTTTTGAACTAGTTTTAACCTACAATTGACCATTTTATTGACTTTTTGAATTTAAAGATTTTCTGGATTTTTATATTTTTAATAAATATTAGGACTTATTATGAGTTGAATGCAACTGAGTTTGGTTAATTTGGATTTTTCTTTAATTAGTTATGATTTTTCAAAGTTTAGGCTATTTAATGAATTTTTGGAAATTGTCTAATTAAGGGCCTTTTTATGGTTTTGCTCCAAATGGATTCCAAACCTCTTGAAATCAGCTCCAAAGGTCAGGGATGACCTAAGGAGGGATTTCCAAGTGTTTGAGAATTTATTGGAATTTTTAATTATTATTAATTAATTAAATTAATTAAATATTAAATTTTACTTAAAATTAAATTAAGCTTTAAATTGCTGTCCAATAAATTTTGTTTTATTTTTCATTGGTTAAGGGTTTAATTCTTGTCAATTAGAGGTATTATTTATAAATTTTGGGTTTAATCTTGATTTATTACATTTTCTGGAAGTTTTAGGGTTAATTAAGGGTTTGATGAAATTAATGAAATTTGAGTTTGTACTTTGGTTTTGAAGGACTTGATAAGTGTTTTAAGATCAGTTAAGGTGATTTGAGGTTGATTTAGATTGTTAGGAATTTGATTTGAGTTTTATTAAGACCAAAGAGAGAAGAGATCCTAATCTACTAGTTGTTATAAAATTAATTAATGTCAAATCAAAGTGAATTTGATTATGGGGTATATGACACTAGTTTTCTATGTTTGTGTTCAATCCCAAAAGGGATGTAAGTGTAGTTCTTCCTAAATTTTTCTAAATTGACTAAGACCAAGTCCTTAATTATTGTCCTTAATGTCACTAAGTTGTAGGGTTGAAATCAATGTCTACTAACCCTTTGGACACTGAATTACAATCACATCAATACAATCATGAGCAAGTGTACTAAATCTAAGAAGGAATGAAATGAATGCAATGAGATTTTGAAAATTATATTTAAAACATGTTTGATTGTATTTGAAGATCCATTCAATAAGCAATCATATATTTGACTTAACTCAATGGCACTATAATGTGTAGAAGATACAACATAGAGTCATTAGAGTTTATTTGACATTGGATTATTGAATATCTAGAGAGTTATCAAGAATGGTTAAGAGAGTATAACTAGGGTAGCTACCCTCTAAATATTCAATAAAGATTGGATACACAAATATATGATTATTCACTAATACCTCTGAATGTATGTATGGAACCATTAGAAAAACGTTCAATTGACAATACATGTTGGGTCTAGTAATTAGGTTGTTAAGCCTAAGTGAATGTCCCAAGGCTAACCAAGAGGGGGGGGGGGTGAATTGGCAATTAAAAAATGTAACTTCAACTCTTGGAATTTTAGAAAACCTTTTGAATTATTGATGCAAGTTAAAATTAAAGTTTAAAAATAAACTTTTCAACCAGAGTAAACAACTTGCAATAAAATTAAATGCGGAATAAAAAATAAGAAAGAACACACCAGATTTATAGTGGTTCGGTCAAACCTTGACCTACATCCACTCCCCAGAGGCACCCTCTGAGTATTGCACTAATACCACAAAGTGACTCTCCTTTTGCTCCCACAACAAGGCGGAGAAGCCTGTACAAAATCACTTTCACCTTCCCCGGTGCGGCGGAGTAGCCGGGTTCTTTAACACCAAAGAGATCTTCTTCTTGCCAAAACTTCCCTCAAGACGACCCTTGAATCCGATGGTACTGAAGTGCAAGTTCGCCGGAGCAACCGTGTGAATATCCCCTTCACACTCCCTTGAAATCCCCTTCAAAGATCTTCTCCCTCTCAAACTCCACCTTTTCCTCTCTCCCTTTCAAGTTCTCTCTTCTAGTTTTCTCCACAAGAACGAAGACACAATGAATGTCAAAGATACACTTTGTCGTCCTTTTACACTTCTCCAAGTGTCGGCAGAGAACCGAACCGATGTTGTTGAACTTCACTTGAGAGCCTTCGCCGGAGCAACCGTGTGAATATCCCCTCCACACTCCCTTGAAATCCCCTCCAAGGATCTTCTCCCTCTCAATGATCCCTCTCAAGAGAAAACAACTCCAAAGGCATTTGTAATAGTTTCTAGGACTCCTTATATAGAAAGGACATGAAAAACCGCCCAAAAAACTGCCCAAAACAAGTTTTTCTGCGCACTGGATCGTCCCGTACGAAATTTTGTTCATCTGTACGAACCAATTTCGTCCTGGACGAAATTGGTTCGTCCTGGACGAAAATATTTCGTCTGGACGAACAGTTATATCAAAAGTCGGTTCCGGAAACTACCAGAAACTACCATAGTCGGTTCCCATCGTCCTGGACGAACTGGACTTCGTCTGGACGAAATTTTTGCAGAAAACCCATCGCCTGGGACGATGATAAATTTCGTCCTGGACGAATAGGACTTAGAAAATATTTCCAGTTCAGTTTTTGTCCGTTCCATTGCTCTTACAAGGAGATAACTGATCTGATCGTTCCGTACGAATAATGTTCGTCCCGTACGATCAGTATAAAAACTTTTTCAAGATCTCCTTTAAGTTTGTGTAAATTTATTCACTCAATTACAATCACTCCCTTTCAAATTTAATTTAAATAAAAAGTACAAGCTTCAAATTCACAAAGTATCTCATGCCAAATTTGATTTGAAGTCTTCGTAGTCTGGAGTTTGATTTTCCTGAAATATTAGTACACACAAGAGCAAAAACAAATCTTCCAAAAAGTGTTAGGAGATAACTACACATAAAACAATAATATTTGGAATCATCAAAATAATACAAGTTGCAAGAATGTAAAACATGCAAATAGCAACTTTCCTAACAATCTCCCCCTTTTTGATGATGGCAAAACAATTATTGTTAGTAAAATTTCAAACCATTTTAAAATCTCCTAAACTCCCCCTGAATTGATGAATACATTAAAATAAGGAGGCATTTTAAAAAACAATTTTTGTTTTAAAATTTTACATACACACATACACAAAAACAATACACAAAAAAACATTACAAGACACACACAAAATTTTATAAAAAATTCTGATACCACACAATTTTTTATAAAAAATTCTCCCCCTAAACAATACAAACAATAATCTCTCCCCCTTTTTGACAACAACAAAAAGTGAAGAAGAAATAGACTAGTAATGTAGAAAATCTTATGAAAAATTCATGTGTAAATTTAATCTAAAAAAGTGATTGACATAAGAATGCAACTAAGAATTAAGAACATTAGTCAAATCATAGAATTTCATAGAATTTAAAAAATTGATATAACATTGTAATAAGTAAGAATTTATGAAAAACATGATTCAATTTAGACATTTATGATATGAAAAATCATTGTAATAAAGATGAGTAAAAAATTGCATATTCCAAAAATCAATTGAAATATAAATGAACATTAGATCTACTTGAATTAATAGACTAAAAAGAATCTGGAAAGAAGAAAATCACCACAAGTGGCGCTTTGCGCATCTTTTTCATATAGGTGGCACATTTTTGTGCATCTTTCTTTATTGGGCTTATTTTGTGCCTCTTTTTCACATTTGCAACTTTGTTGCGCTTTCGTTTTGATTTTGTACATTTGTACAATTTTCAAGAGTAATTGAATTCTTTCCAAAGACAATAATCTAGAATCTCAAATTTTTCTAAGTGCATAAATATTAATTGAAAAATGAAATACAAAATAAGATAGACATCTAAGATACAATAATAATAATTAAGATTTTGTAGTCTAAAATGAAAGACATGAAATTAAAAAAAATTCTAACTAAAACAAGTTATAGGCAAAAAATTAAATTTAGATAAACTAGATTTTCTAATGAAATTAATTTCTAATTACAATTTTAGTTTAGGCACAATAGAGATTAAAAGTACTAAATGAATTTCATAAAGATTAAGAACATTAACATCGATCTAAAACATGAAATCAAATGAGAAAACATTTCAAAATCATTCAAAACACAAAAACACACAAAACAAGCAAAAATAAAAATACAACAAAAATAAATAAACAAAGGGTTTTAAACATCATTTTTCTCCTGGTCTGATGATTCAGAAGCTAGATCTGCCCAGGAGATTTTTTTCTTTTCATTATTTTCCCATTTTATAATTTGCTTAGCTTTGCCCTTTTCTTTAGTAGGAAGAGTTCTCAAATTAGGGCACTGACTTTTTAGATGTCCAAATTTCCTGCATCCAAAGCAAATAATATTAGAAGAAATTTGAACATTCTTACCATTTTTACCTTTATTCCACTTTTGTTGATGCTTATTCTTGTGCTTTAGTGGACTTTTCAATTTGCTTGTTAAGTCATCGCTTTTCTCACCAACTAAGCCACTTTTCTCCATGTCTTCTGCTTTTAGCATTATTGTTTCACCTGCATCCAAAAGTCTTTGACCCAAACATTCCTCGTAGGCAATGAGTGAGCCAATCAAATTATCAATAGAATATTCATTCAAATTTTTCGATTCACAAATAGCAACAACTTTGGCATCAAACTTGTCAAGTAAACAACGTAGAATTTTATTGACTATTTCAAAGTTTGAAAACTCTTTACCTAAAGCATGCAATGATGTTACAATTTGAATAAACCTAGTATACATGTCTAAGATCGACTCATAAGGTTTCATGCTAAAGAGTTCATAGTCATTCATCAAAAAATTCAACTTAGATTGCTTGACTTCACTAGTACCTTCATATGTAATGCATAAACTGTCCCAAATTTCCTTACATGTAGTACATGTAGAGACTCTCATATAATCTTCAGAATTTAAAGCACAGAATAAACAATTCATACATTTAGCATTTAATTGTGCATAAATTTGTTCTACTCTACTCCATTCAGAAAAAGGGATATCAGTTTTGATTCCATCTATAATACGTGACGGTACAGAATAACCACTTTGAATCATATGCCACATGCGATAATCTATTGATTGCAAGAAAGTAGACATTCGAATTTTCCAAAAATCAAAAGAAATACTTTCAAATAAAGGTGGTCTAACAATCGAACATCCATCTAACAATTTATGGTTTCTAAAATTAGCCATATTCGTTTTTCAAAAAGTAGTCTAAACTTATGATTTTGAAACAAAGCTCTGATACCACTTGTTGGGTCTAGTAATTAGGTTGTTAAGCCTAAGTGAATGTCCCAAGGCTAACCAAGAGGGGGGGGTGAATTGGCAATTAAAAAATGTAACTTCAACTCTTGGAATTTTAGAAAACCTTTTGAATTATTGATGCAAGTTAAAATTAAAGTTTAAAAATAAACTTTTCAACCAGAGTAAACAACTTGCAATAAAATTAAATGCGGAATAAAAAATAAGAAAGAACACACCAGATTTATAGTGGTTCGGTCAAACCTTGACCTACATCCACTCCCCAGAGGCACCCTCTGAGTATTGCACTAATACCACAAAGTGACTCTCCTTTTGCTCCCACAACAAGGCGGAGAAGCCTGTACAAAATCACTTTCACCTTCCCCGGTGCGGCGGAGTAGCCGGGTTCTTTAACACCAAAGAGATCTTCTTCTTGCCAAAACTTCCCTCAAGACGACCCTTGAATCCGATGGTACTGAAGTGCAAGTTCGCCGGAGCAACCGTGTGAATATCCCCTTCACACTCCCTTGAAATCCCCTTCAAAGATCTTCTCCCTCTCAAACTCCACCTTTTCCTCTCTCCCTTTCAAGTTCTCTCTTCTAGTTTTCTCCACAAGAACGAAGACACAATGAATGTCAAAGATACACTTTGTCGTCCTTTTACACTTCTCCAAGTGTCGGCAGAGAACCGAACCGATGTTGTTGAACTTCACTTGAGAGCCTTCGCCGGAGCAACCGTGTGAATATCCCCTCCACACTCCCTTGAAATCCCCTCCAAGGATCTTCTCCCTCTCAATGATCCCTCTCAAGAGAAAACAACTCCAAAGGCATTTGTAATAGTTTCTAGGACTCCTTATATAGAAAGGACATGAAAAACCGCCCAAAAAACTGCCCAAAACAAGTTTTTCTGCGCACTGGATCGTCCCGTACGAAATTTTGTTCATCTGTACGAACCAATTTCGTCCTGGACGAAATTGGTTCGTCCTGGACGAAAATATTTCGTCTGGACGAACAGTTATATCAAAAGTCGGTTCCGGAAACTACCAGAAACTACCATAGTCGGTTCCCATCGTCCTGGACGAACTGGACTTCGTCTGGACGAAATTTTTGCAGAAAACCCATCGCCTGGGACGATGATAAATTTCGTCCTGGACGAATAGGACTTAGAAAATATTTCCAGTTCAGTTTTTGTCCGTTCCATTGCTCTTACAAGGAGATAACTGATCTGATCGTTCCGTACGAATAATGTTCGTCCCGTACGATCAGTATAAAAACTTTTTCAAGATCTCCTTTAAGTTTGTGTAAATTTATTCACTCAATTACAATCACTCCCTTTCAAATTTAATTTAAATAAAAAGTACAAGCTTCAAATTCACAAAGTATCTCATGCCAAATTTGATTTGAAGTCTTCGTAGTCTGGAGTTTGATTTTCCTGAAATATTAGTACACACAAGAGCAAAAACAAATCTTCCAAAAAGTGTTAGGAGATAACTACACATAAAACAATAATATTTGGAATCATCAAAATAATACAAGTTGCAAGAATGTAAAACATGCAAATAGCAACTTTCCTAACAATACATTCCCTCTTAAGGCACTTAGATTGAATCATAATCTACTATAAGAGGGAACTTAAATGTGAATTGAATGAAATCCTAAGTAATTTTATACAAAGACACTCAAGATACACATAGACTTCGTCACCATAACATCTAAAACTAGATCATGCCATTTAAAATCTCCTAGATCGATTAGATGTTTGAATAAAAATGTAATTAAAAGAAATTAAAGAAGAATTCTAATATTTGAAAAATAGATTTTAAAATAATACGAAATAAGATCTGATTTTATTTTTAAAAGAAAGGAAATTTAATTTCGAGAAGAACGAGTAGTTATACAAAAATTTTGGCCAAGTATTTTATTTTATATGATTTTTCAAAGTTTTATATACTAAATTTAATTAAAACAAAATCCTGATATCTGATTTACACGCGGCAGCTGATGGTTGGAACACGCAAACGGCGGCGGTCAGTGGCGGGCCCGTTCACTTAAATGAGTCAACATATTACCAGGGCCGTCCGATTCCCGCGGTTTAGATCCGACGAACGGGATTGAATCCGTTTGCTTGATCTCGATTAAGAGATCGGACGGCCACCACTTAAAGCCGCTGTTTGGAATGGATGGACGGGATCTAGCCAAACGAATCCAGTGATCACCAGGAACCTAAGGCCAACCAAATTTTGACCGTTGAAATCAGATAAGCGAAATCAACGGTCGAGATTTCGTCTTCTTCGCATGACCAGTGTAAACCCTAATTTCAAAAATTGTTTTAAACTCCATTTACAAAGGGTTAAGTGGCATGATCGATGAGATCTAGGTGACAGTCAATTAGATTAAAAATGGGGAATAGTTTTCATGCTTTAAAAACTCCTATTGGGATGCCTATTTACGAACCTAGATAAGAGCCTAGGGTTTAGGATTTACCTCGACTTGAAGGGTGGATTGGGTTGATTAAGATCTCTGTGAACTCGTGGATCGTCCGCGCTCACTTTCTTTCAAGACCTCAAGCTCAGAGAAAGCTTCTGCAGGGAGTTGAATCGGTTTGAATGATGTGGCTCACGGTTCTCCGCTCCTCCCGTCGCCGGTGAGCTCCAAACTCCAGAGAATCAATGAGAGGATGGATAGGAAGTTCTAAGGAGTCGAAACGAAATAGTAAAGCTCTCTGGGAGTGAATGGAATGGGAGATGGCTTGGAATAAGGATTCCCGCCTCTCTTGCCCTATTCCAGCTGTGGGAGCTCGCTTGGACAGCTGGGATCGCTCAGAGGGACGTCCCAGATGTGAGACATCTGTCTCTGGCCGTTAGAGGAGCAGGGGATCGTGCTGGCCAGGTGAAAATGACCTTAAGTCATTCTCAAGTGGGGGGGACCACTAGGTTGGTAGCTCGGGTCCAGGGATGAAATAAACGGCTGGGATGGGTCTAGGTAAGCTCTGAGAATGTTCTAGAATCAATTTGAACGGTTGGATTGATACAGTTTGGGGAGAGCATTTGATTTGAAAATGTTGGACATGGAACGTGTTTTGGGCCATTGAGTTGAGCTAGGGACCAAAACAAAGGCTGGAGGAGGTCTGGCCGAGTCATAGGAAGTTTCTGGAGTCAAGTCCAGGGGCTGGATGTACCTAGATCGGGTTGAATAGGCTTGGTTGGATGTGTTGACTGGATGAGCTCATTCAAGCTCCCATTGAATGTTTGACCAGTCAACGGGGGCATGGCTTGCTGAGCTGGAGTTGGAGTGAGCTGGGAGTCACTTGAGATGGTTGAAACGCCTTGGGTTTGAGCTAGGTATGGATTGATGAGTGAGGTTGACCAATTGAGTTCATTTGAGTTCCTAATTGCTGTTTGACCAGTCAATGGGGGGAGGTAGGGCCTGCTGAGTTGGAATTTAAGTAGGTTGTGGAGTACCTTCCAATGGCTGGATGGGTGTGGTTTGGGCTGGAGTCATTGAGTCAAAGAGTTTAACTATGGAGAGAAAGAGCTTTAAGATATAGGTTGACTGATTCGATCAGTCAACTCAATCAACCCTTGATGAAGGATATTATGATGAATCCATGGTCTGCTAGTTGAATGATGAGACCTTAATTGAGGACTTGAATGGGTTCAAAAAGGCTATTAAGGCCAATAAGGGTTAATGGACCCTTAGTGGGCCTTAGGCCAAAACTGGTTGACTTGGTCAACCAGTTGGGTTCAGGGGTTGGAAATGAGTTCAACAGGTTCAGAACATGATTCTGAGTCTATTGAATGTGGTCCCAGGGTCTGGAGAGGTTGATTTGGTCAAAATCACTATTTGAACCCTTAAGGGCCTTCTTGGGTCAACCCTGTTGACTTGGTAAACCAGGTTGACTCAGGGGCTGGGAATGGGTCCAACAGGTTTGAAATGTGATTTGAAATTTGCTGGAGGTGGTTGCATTTGATTTGGAGGTCATTTGGTTTGAAATCCCCATTTGAGCCCCCTTAGGGGTATTTAGGTCATTTTGGGCTCATGACCACTGGGGGTTGAAATGAGTTCAGAAAAAATACAGTTTATTGATGAACAGGTTAGGATTGATGGTTTGGAGGTAATTAGAAACTTTAAATAAGGCTCTAAGGCTAGGATCTACTGAATGGCAAGTCCAGTGGCATAGACTGTAAATATTTGAAGAATTTATAGCCTTTCGGTTTTAATTTGGTTACTGGGGTTAGAGGTTTTAGATTGAGCTCAAACTTAGAGGGTTGATACTAGAGACATGCTCCATCAGTATGAAACTGATAGAGTCTGAATTAGAGTCCAATTAACTGGGTTTTGGAGTGTTCAAAAATTCATTGGAAAAGGCCTTTAGGACTGAGCCTTGGGGCCTGGAATCTGAGTCTGGAATTGAATTGGATTTGGAATGACTTGAGTCTGGATTGGGTTTAGGATCTCATTAAAGACCTCATACAAAAATGAGGTCAACAAATGGACCCCCAACATGTGTGATGAATTCGAAGAATAAATTACATATGTTGGCGTTGACCGATGTAGATCAGTGAAATTTAGAAACTGGAGATTTGATTGATGAATTTATTTTGTCAAATAAATAGCTGGACCCAATTGAGAGATCGATTCTCAGAGGGGTGAATTTGAGTTTTAAGTGGGAACTTGATTCCCGGATAAGCAGGCATCAGGACCCAACCGATAGATCGATTATCGGAAAGGTGGAATTTAAACTTTGACTGGAAGATCGATTTTCAGAAAAAGCGATACCCAAACGAGAGATCGATTCTCGAATGAGCGGATTTTAAAACCTGACCGATAGATCGATTATCAGAAAGGTGAAATTTAAACTTTGACTAGAAGATCGATTTCCAAAAAAAGCGAATACCAAAATGAGAGATCGATTATCGAATGAGCGGATTTAGAACCTGACCGATAGATCGATTATCGGAGAGGTGAAATTTAAACTTTAACTGGAAGATCGATTTCCAGAAAAAGCGAATACCCAGACGAGAGATTGCTTCTTGAATGAGCGGATTTAGAACCTGACCGATAGATCGATTATCGGAGAGGTGAAATTTAAACTTTGACTGGAAGATCGATTTCCAGAAAAAGCGAATACCCAAACGAGAGATCGATTCTCAAATGAGCAGATTTAGAACCTGACCGATAGATCGATTATCGGAAAGGTGAAATTTAAACTTTGACTGGAAGATCGATTTCCAGAAAAAGCGAATACCCAAACGAGAGATCGATTCTCGAATGAGCAGATTTAGAATCTGACCGATAGATCGATTATCGGAAAGATGAAATTTAAACTTTGACTGGAAGATCGATTTCCAGAAAAAGCGAATACCCAAACAAGAGATCGATTCTCGAATGAGCAGATTTAGAACCGGACCGATAGATCGATTATCGGAAAGGTGAAATTTAAACTTTGACTGGAAGATCGATTTCCAGAAAAAGCGAATACCCAAACGAGAGATCGATTCTCGAATGAGCAGATTTAGAATCTGACCGATAGATCGATTATCGGAAAGATGAAATTTAAACTTTGACTGGAAGATCGATTTCCAGAAAAAGCGAATACCCAAACGAGAGATCGATTCTCGAATGAGCGGATTTAGAACCTGACCGATAGATCGATTATCGGAAAGGTGAAATTTAAACTTTGACTGGAAGATCGATTTCCAGAAAAAGCGAATACCCAAACGAGAGATCGATTCTCGAATGAGCGGATTTAGAACCTGACCGATAGATCGATTATCGGAAAGGTGAAATTTAAACTTTGACTGGAAGATCGATTTCCAGAAAAAGCGAATACCCAAACGAGAGATCGATTCTCGAATGAGCGGATTTAGAACCTGACCGATAGATCGATTATCGGAAAGGTGAAATTTAAACTTTGACTGGAAGATCGATTTCCAGAAAAAGCAGATACCCAAACGAGAGATCGATTCTCGAATGAGCGGATTTAGAACCTGACCGATAGATCGATTATCGAAAAGGTGAAATTTAAACTTTGACAGGAAGATCGATTTCCAGAAAAAGCGAATACCCAAACGAGAGATCGATTCTCGAATGAGCGGATTTAGAACCTGACCGATAGATCGATTATCAGAAAGGTGAAATTTAAACTTTGACTAGAAGATCGATTTCCAGAAAAAGCGAATACCCAAACGAGAGATCGATTCTCGAATGAGCGGATTTAGAACCTGACCGATAGATCGATTATCGGAAAGGTGAAATTTAAACTTTGACTGGAAGATCGATTTTCAGAAAAAGCGAATACCCAAACGAGAGATCGATTCTCGAATGAGCGGATTTAGAACCAAACTGTTTGAATTCTGTTGAAGATCAGTTTGTTGACTTTGTCGTTGGTCGTAAGCCTGAATCTTTTTATCTTTATATATAACTTGAGGTTCAATTGAGCCTGCAGATGCTTCTCTTTCGAACCTCCAAGTTTCTTCTAATCTTGAATTTTAAAATTCAAATCTGGGATAGGATTGTAGTTTACTTCGACTTGGAGTGAAAGTGGCTATACTTCCAAAAAGGATAATAGCCTCTACAATAATGACCAAAGCAAATAGCATATAACAAGTTGGAGTTCTATATGTGGTTATGGAATACCCACAAAGCTTTAACCAACATCTTGTGCTATTAACACTTGTAGTCATTTAAAGTCTTCTTAAACTCTGTACCAGAATTCATTGGAGTCCTCTACCAATCTATTTGTTCGAGGGTGATAGAAGGTCGAGTATCTCCAATTGATGTTGTGATATATAAAGAAATTATATATTCAGGATCTTCTGAATGAAGGACCATTATTCGGAATAATCCAGAAAGGACTACTGAATCGATACGCAACATTATCTTTGAAAGGTGTTAGAACTTGATGAGCTTCGACTTTTCTCAAAGGAAGGATTCATCTTTGATCCAGATTAGTATGTAACACCCAATCCAGCATGTACTTCTTCTGTAGCCTTCTGTTCTTCCATTTCATTTAGACACTTCTACCAAATCTGATCCAATGATCTTCTATGTATAGGGGAATTGATTGGAGTATAAGATAATAAATATCTTTTGATCAGATCCAGATTTGATTTCTCCTGAGGGAGCTTGTTTTCTCACCAGTGTTCGATGAAGGGTTTTCTCCAATTCACCGCTTCATCATCAACTGCTAAAATAATTTTCACCTCAGCTGGGGGTTTTCTATTTATACATCCAGAATCAGGGAATTCTAGATAATGTCGCTTCTGAAATTTGTTTCGATAGAAGAATGGTATCCCGTTGATAAGGAATCGAGATGTCTCTCAATACTTTGTAAATTCTAGCTACCTGATTAATCAGAAGCCACGAATCTCCAAAGATTTTGTTATATGTTCGATCTAATTTAGAATTATCAAATCTAAGCCAGTTATCATAGCCTCGTACTCAGCCTTGTTGCTGGTACATGGCCTTGACATATGATGTGAGTAATACGTCACACCCTGATTAGGTGTGATAAGTATTATATTAATCCTGGTTTATTTTGGGAAGACATAATCTGATTCTTCTTATCAACTGGAAGGATTACCATCAAGATATAGAATTCTCGGATGACTTCTCATTTGACTTGAGTTTCAAGAGTTGTACATCCGGTAGTTCCTTGTTTATCAAGTAATTATCTGGCACTAAGGAATATCATCCGATGTTGTTAACTGACTTGAAGTAACGCCATCAAAAGAGAATTCCCAGATAAACTTCTCATTCGATTTGAGTTTCATGATTCATTCATCAGGTAGTTCCTCATTTATCAGGCAAACGTCTTGAACACAGTAAGTTGCTATGAAATCCATTGTGAAGTATCACTCTACTACTCATAGAGGAGTGAATGTGATGTCAAACTTGCGATAGAACCATCGACCAATTATGATGGACCCAGATTAACTTCCTTAGAAGTTAAAATGAAATCTCCCTTATGTTTTTAAATTAAAACTTATTTCAAAAGATCGAATTCAGGGAAAGAAAATTAATCTTTTCAGTTTCTTGCTTGATCGTTTATATCTAATAAGATATCAATGCATAGAATTAAATCCGATATCTAGATTTTCAAAAATCAAGTATCAAGAAAGATATCGGGAGAAAGTAGATTCTCTGAGATCTAGGAATTTGAAAAGGAAGCCCTTTACTTAATTTATTTTTCAATGTATATTTTTCGATGTATACTTTGAGCATCTTTCGTTGCTTGGCATACTTTGGTGCATCTTTTTCTTTCTTTCTTTTTTTTTTTGGCGCACTTTGCGCATCTTTTATTTGGCACATTTGTATGCGTCTTTTCATTTTCGCGTACATTGCGCGTCTCTTTTTTTTTTTATATATGTATACATGTATATATAAATTTTTAGCAAAGGGACTTCCTTTTAAAACCCTAAAATGAAACTCATTTGTGGAATTATCTTCCAAAAATGAGAGAAGAGAACTCGTTCTCTCATAAAGGGAAGAATTATCTACAAAGCGAATCTGAATTTCCTTAATAAAAATGATAACTTGATAAAGAAAATTTTAGAATAGATCTATAACCATGCTGGTGATACTTATAAGATACAAAATTGCAGGAACTTTGAAAAGATTTTATTTCTAAGCTAAATTTACTTTTGAAATAGGTTTAGATTTAAAATCGATGTCGACCCTCGAGAGAGAGGGAGGAGGGAGGGAACATAATCTTCTTCTTTTTTTTTAGAGTATTGGTTGTTGATGAGTTCTTATTCTTTTGAACACTTGTTGTAGTCAAACTAAAATTTCCTTCATTTGAAATGTAAGATAGATGATACATCGTCCTTAAGCAAAGTCAATCAGATACTTTCTAACAAAATATAAACTCAGGTTCTCTCTGCTTACAGAGATGAGGAAGCATCGACCATGTTAACACTATCAGACGCTTCTCCATCCATTTCTTTATTCTTTGCAGCTTCTGCTTCGTCGATCTGGCGGATACTTTCTTTCAGATGATCCACCATCTCTTCTATTGTCTTCTCTTCCACATCCAGTGGGTATACTGGAGTATTCTCTCTGGAGGAAGAAATTTCTATAATAGATCTCAACTTCTTTGGTGCTTCTTCCGTTGTATTATTCCTCTGATTCATCAGTACTGTTGGAGTTGGAAACATCTCGGGCTGCCAAATCCTCTCTCTGTTAGATAAAGAGTTTGACTGATTTGTGAACTTCAGTCTCCTCTTATCAAAACCAGAGGATGATTTGCTACCCTGTGATTGGTGTCGATCAACTCTTAGGGGAAGCTGATTTGAAAGATGATCAGAAGACCTTGCTGGAGAATTTCTGAACTGACGTGAAGGTGGAGAAGATATGGGATCATACCCTCGACGGGCTGATACTCCATATCCTAAGAATTTGACAGAAGTTTGTTGACTGTACTGTCGGTTTGAGCTCTGATAATGATCGTGGTGGGAGAACTTCTTTGATTTGCCAGGGCGATCTACAGCAGCTGCTGGTCGGCTTGGACCCGGTTCTTGAATTTGACTTCTTCTCTCTATAGGAGGAGATTCTCCTCGCCTTCCACTTGAATGTGGATGCATTTCAGTGGAGATCACATCTTTGACACTTCTAAGAAATTCTAACTTTGACTGCCCAAAATCAGTGGCACAGTCCTGGACCAAAGCATTGAATAGAGATTTGAATTTTCTTTTTCTTTCTGATATTGGAGGAAGGACAGGATCTCTACAAAACGGAGTAGGAGGAGAGTTCAATATTTGTAGTTCATTCTCTTCTTCGGAAGTATCGCATAGTGGTCGAAGTTCACTATCAACCAACTGTGAAGTATTGACATAAGTTTCAGAAGTTTCGGAATTCGTCTTCTTTACTGCTTCAGTTGTAGCAGCAATCAAAGCATCTTCCTCTGACATGTTTTGTCTTTTCTCTCTACGCCTCATACGACGAATTATGTTGCGCCGTTGAGACTTAGTCATCTCCTGGATTCCAGAAGACGACCCAGTCTCAAAGTTTCTAATTTCAGGAGTTTCACCAATGATTGGTGACTTTCCCTTAGCCATAGCAGTTGACTGGGGGAAATTCAGACGGGTGAAAACTGAGGGTCTAGGAACTGCGGGGGCAGCTACAGGTCGTTCCTCGATGTTGATTTGAACGGGAACTGATCTTCTGGATTCAGCAGGAGGTACCACCACTTCAGGTTGTGGTGCACCAAATGTGACTTGGATGTTTTCAAATCCGGATCCAAATCTAATCTGGTTGCCCTCAGCAGATTGGGCAGCGGTGATGTTGATGTTGAATACTAATTTTTCGGACATTTTCTGTAGTATAATGGTAATTCCAATCAAAAACCGATCTTAGCTAATATCCGCAAATAATCTGACTTCTGATAGTTGCACTGACTGAAGTATCATTGAAGTTTTTGATAAAAGAATGAAGGGATTGAAGTTTTGATAGGAGATGGTCCATTTAAGGACCCACACCAAAAGGATATAATCACACCGTGAATGATTTGGAATGGATTGAAGTTTTGATAGAGAGTTTGATAAGATGAAGTCATTAGATTTAAGATTGAATTAAGGACCCTTGTCCTTTCGGATTTTGGAATATAAACGCAAGTAAACACGAGCGGATACGATTAAGAAAGAGAAAAGACAATGAAATTTATAATCTAAAGCCTGATCTCGGCGTATCGAATAAAACCAAAACCGGCGCAAATAAAATGAGAAGACTCTAAAGGTGTAAAAAAAATGACATACAATTTGACATGCAAATGCAAGACAACAAACGGGCGGCATAACCCCTACCAGACCTAGGACCAAACCTCCATTTTCGGGTGGACGTCCGCTAGGCTTTTAGGAGAAGCGCTAGTAACCATGGGTGATGGCCACTCGCGTGGCCATAAACATGCAAACAGTGTGGAAATAAACATGCAAATGCCATACAAATGACATACAGGCTGGGTTAACTCGATTTACTTGGAATTCTAGCAGTTATACAGTTTAAAATAAAAGACAGTCAATCCAGAATTAAAGCAATAAACCAGAGCCAAAGCATCGAGATTCCAAAATAAATATAAAAAAAAGGAAAATTGAATGTAATGCTTATAAAGAAATCGAATGTGAGTTTGAGCGGACTCAGAAAGAATTCTAAGTGATCAAAACATACAAAATGGCATACAAAATGTGAGACTACAAACGGGCGGCATAACCCCTACCAGACCTAGGACCAAACCTCCGTTTTCGTGTGGACGTCCGCCAGGCTTTTAGGAGAAGCTCTGGTAACCATGGGTGATGGCCACTCGCGTGGCCATAAACATGCAAACAGTGTAAAAATAAACAAGCAAATGCCATACAATGACATACAGGCTGGGTTGACTCGATTTACTTAGAATTTTAACAGTTTTATAGTTTAAGTATAAATCTCAATCAGGCTGAAAACAAAGCATGGCTCAAAGACGACAAAATCAAAGCAAATCAGAAAGATCTATGAAAAGAATCGTAGCAGAAAAAGAAAAGCGGACCGAAAAGACCCAAATTTATAAAAGTGAAATCTGAAAGACTAGAAATCGCTAAGGCTACTCAAAAATCAGAAGAGAAACGGACAACACTTCGGCAGACCATGGGGCCTACACCAGTGCTGACTGTTAACTCAACTGCTTAGCCTTATAGACCGGGCTAAAAAGACTACGGCGCTCCACCGAATCAGAAAACCAAATCACGGCGAGAAAACCCCAGCATAAAACATTCGTCAGAATAACAACACAGAATTATATAAAATATCTACAGAGATAGTGACAGACACCGAGAAATAAAATTTAGATGAAAATTTAATTGCCCAAATATTTAATTAAATTATATATAATTTTTAGAAAGAATTTAGCCTTCATTTGAAATGGAGAGAGAAGTCTATCCCCAGCGGAGTCGCCAGAAAAATCTGTGAGAAAATTAAATCTATCTAAAACTTTATTTTTAATTTATGGTTTTTTATTTAAATATAATTCTTTTATGTAAATAATTAATTTAATAGAATATAATAGACTATATTAAAATCTATATTGTATAATAAATCTATATTATTTAAATAGAGAAAGAGAAGAAGAGAGGGATAGATTTTTTTTTAAAATAATTTTTAAAACAAAATATATTTTATTTAGATATAGGAAATAATTTGCTTTATTTATATTTTTGAACATTCTCTTTCAATTGAATCCGTATAGTTGGATATTAAACCGCCTCGAAAGACAGACGAATATCCTTCTATTGATTCCAAGGAAAGAGAGCAAACAATTCGCTTTCCTAATCGGGTATGACGTAGGGAGTATACAAATCACCCGAAAGGATGATTAGTATCTTCCCTACTTACCTAATTAGACTAGTGAATTGTTCGATTCATCCCTAAAATCAAGCATATAAATGATATTTGATTTACTTATGAAAATAAATCAAATACTTATCTATTTCTTGATTGTAAGGAATAGGTCTAAATAAAAATATAGATAAAGCAGGGTTTTCTTTTAAAAATAAGACCTTTATTTTCTCACACGATTCGCTTTATTTATATTTAGGATATATTTCTCCCGATTAGATCTACATAGTCGGATATTATACTGCCCCGAAGGACAGACTAATATCCTCCTATTGATTTTAAAGGGAGAAGCCGTACAATTCATTCTCCTAATCAGGTGTAGTATAGAGAATATTCAAGTCATCCTGAAGGGATGACGAGTACATTCTCTAATCGACCTGATTAGATTAATGAATTATAATTTTATTTCTACAATTAAATATAGAATACATTCAATTTGTTCGTTAAAACAAATTGAATGTCTGTCTATTATTAATTGTGGAAATAACTCCTAAACATGAATAAGACTAAATTTACGCACACAGATCTTTCCCCTACCTCAGAAAAGAACTTAAGTAGGGTTTAGATTATTCTGGGTTTTAGACTCCCTACAAGGGCAAGCCCCTGTAGTTAATTACATCTCCTAAGAGAATACTCTCGATTTAAATGAAGACTAAATAATTTCCAAAATTATATATATATTTAATTAAATATTTGGGCAATTAAATTTCCACGACCAGGCTTTAGATTATAGAGTTGTTGTTTGACTTTAGAAAGATTTAAAATTTAATTTAGAAGAAGAAATGTGCAGAGAAATGTGTATACGATCTGGACTTACCACCTGCCTAGAGTGGGCTGCCAGCTAACAGTCCTAATCACAACAATTCGCCGATGATGCAAGATTTTAGGGTGGTTCTATCCTAGGAATCAAGAAAACTACTAAAGAATCTAATGCAAAGGACAACATGCTTACAAAAAAACCAAAAATCTACTCGTATGCTGATGATGCATGAAACAATTGTAAATAAAAGAGCTGATTTTATTTATATAATTTCATCGGTTACACCCCAGAATTTGCAGTAAAGTAATGGTGGCCAGACCCCACCGACAACAAACCTGGGTTCTAAGCCTATGAGAAAATAGAATTAAATATAACTGCTTATGGTCTTCGGGCTCCGGGTCTTCTATGGAATTCCAAAAAGGAACGTCCTTTTAGGGAAAGAACATTACTTTTTGGAGCCCCATTTGTATATTTATAAGCAATAATCTTTAATTCTTTTACAGACTCGAGACGCTGTACAGACTCAATCTATATACAACACTTCTAGGAAATAAAAAGCAGTACATCATGTCCTAAAAACATTCTACTACAGCAGTAATATAGAAGACAGGAAGTAAAGCAATTGTATATAATGATGCATGTTATGAGTGCATAGTGTATAGTTATAAATGCAGGAAAGTAAAGACAGAAGAGTAAGTACAGCGGCCCTCACTTTATTCACTCCGCTCTCTGGTGTACAAACAGAAAAAGTAGATATGCTATGTTTATGCAGTACAGAAAAGTAAGCAATCACACATAGGTGCCCTCTAGGCAAGACACCCGCAAACAAACCACAACAAACCACCGGCCTAGCCTAGGCTAAAGTTGGTTGTCCTAGCAAGCATCTAAGTGTGTGAAGAAAGCTGTGTGGCTTGGGTAAGTCCTAATGGGTTTATTTGTTCACATTGCATGTATTATTAGGATTGATTTATTATAGGTCAAAGGAATTTGGTTAAAGTTTAAATAAAGTATATTTAGATTTATTAAGAATTATTCCAATTTTAAATGTTGGAGTTATTTAATTTAGTTATAAAGAATTTATAGATTGATAATTCCCTAAGTGCAGGAAATCATCAATTTATAAGTCCTAGGACTTCCAGAATAAATACCCGTCTTAAACAGAAGATAGGTATTTATTCTGATAGCCCTTAAAATTTATTAAGGAGAGAGAAAGGGACCTTACAAATGTAATACAACGTGCCCTTCCGAAGGAATCTAACACATTGTATAAGGTCGGTAGTTTATTATTTTTGTTCGGAGATCTCCAAATCCAAATGGATTAGTGCCTTCCTAAAAGGAGTTGTGCACAACCCATAGGAGATCTTTTGTTATTTAAATGTTTTAGGGGTCTTTTGAAATCAAAATGCCCAAAATCCTCCAAAAGGAATCCAACTTTAGGCATAGAAGACCCGAATTCGTTTAATCTAAATTGATTATCAAATCTGATTGATTAAGAGAAAACTTAACCAATCAAATTATCAAACCAATTTAGATTAAAGGAATTTAGAATTTAATTAAATAATTAATTGATTTTAATTAATAGAATTCAGAAATCTTAAGAATTAAAGGTTTATTGAATTATTAATGACTTGAGATTTGATTTAAAGAGATTTGATTTTTAATATTGGTTGGATTCCACCTTTGTTTCACACCGAGGCCGTGAAGTTTATTTTACCTTCCTTGGGGCTAAGCTAATAGCCTCGTAGGCTTGGGTTACCCAGTGGTACCCGGTATAGTTAAGTAGCTTAAGTTAGTTAGGAAATGAAAGTTAATGAATTTTATTGGAAATGTGTTGGATTACTGATTTTAGAAGTTGATTAGACAAATTCTGGAGTTTTAGAGTAATTTTAAATTTTTAGGAATTATCGGAATATTTTAATCAATTAATTAAGGGGTCAAAAGTTGGCTTTTTATTTAAGGTTAAATTCTGGAAAGTTAGTATTTTATTAAAATATTAGACCTTAAGACGATCAATTAGGAGGTGAGTTTGCTGAAATTGGATTTTTCTGGATTTAGTTATAAAGGTTTGAAGTTTTGAACTAGTTTTAACCTACAATTGACCATTTTATTGACTTTTTGAATTTAAAGATTTTCTGGATTTTTTATATTTTTAATAAATATTAGGACTTATTATGAGTTGAATGCAACTGAGTTTGGTTAATTTGGATTTTTCTTTAATTAGTTATGATTTTTCAAAATTTAGGCTATTTAATGAATTTTTGGAAATTGTCTAATTAAGGGCCTTTTTATGGTTTTCCTCCAAATGGATTCCAAACCTCTTGAAATCAGCTCCAAAGGTCAGGGATGACCTAAGGAGGGATTTCCAAGTGTTTGAGAATTTATTGGAATTTTTAATTATTATTAATTAATTAAATTAATTAAATATTAAATTTTACTTAAAATTAAATTAAGCTTTAAATTGCTGTCCAATAATTTTTGTTTTATTTTTCGTTGGTTAAGGTTTTAATTCTTGTCAATTAGAGGTATTATTTATAAATTTTGGGTTTAATCTTGATTTATTACATTTTCTGGAAGTTTTAGGGTTAATTAAGGGTTTGATGAAATTAATGAAATTTGAGTTTGTACTTTGGTTTTGAAGGACTTGATAAGTGTTTTAAGATCAGTTAAGGTGATTTGAGGTTGATTTAGATTGTTAGGAATTTGATTTGAGTTTTATTAAGACCAAAGAGAGAAGAGATCCTAATCTACTAGTTGTTATAAAATTAATTAATGTCAAATCAAAGTGAATTTGATTATGGGGTATATGACACTAGTTTTCTATGTTTGTGTTCAATCCCAAAAGGGATGTAAGTGTAGTTCTTCCTAAATTTTTCTAAATTGACTAAGACAAGTCCTTAATTATTGTCCTTAATGTCACTAAGTTGTAGGGTTGAAATCAATGTCTACTAACCCTTTGGACACTGAATTACAATCACATCAATACAATCATGAGCAAGTGTACTAAATCTAAGAAGGAATGAAATGAATGCAATGAGATTTTGAAAATTATATTTAAAACATGTTTGATTGTATTTGAAGATCCATTCAATAAGCAATCATATATTTGACTTAACTCAATGGCACTATAATGTGTAGAAGATACAACATAGAGTCATTAGAGTTTATTTGACATTGGATTATTGAATATCTAGAGAGTTATCAAGAATGGTTAAGAGAGTATAACTAGGGTAGCTACCCTCTAAATATTCAATAAAGATTGGATACACAAATATATGATTATTCACTAATACCTCTGAATGTATGTATGGAACCATTAGAAAAACGTTCAATTGACAATACATTCCCTCTTAAGGCACTTAGATTGAATCATAATCTACTATAAGAGGGAACTTAAATGTGAATTGAATGAAATCCTAAGTAATTTTATACAAAGACACTCAAGATACACATAGACTTCGTCACCATAACATCTAAAACTAGATCATGCCATTTAAAATCTCCTAGATCGATTAGATGTTTGAATAAAAATGTAATTAAAAGAAATTAAAGAAGAATTCTAATATTTGAAAAATAGATTTTAAAATAATAAGAACTAAGATCTGATTTTATTTTTAAAAGAAAGGAAATTTAATTCCGAGAAGAACGAGTAGTTATACAAAAATTTTGGCCAAGTATTTTATTTTATATGATTTTTCAAAGTTTTATATACTAAATTTAATTAAAACAAAATCCTGATATCTGATTTACACGCGGCAGCTGATGGTTGGAACACGCAAACGGCGGCGGTCAGTGGCGGGCCCGTTCACTTAAATGAGTCAACATATTACCAGGGCCGTCCGTTTCCCGCGGTTTAGATCCGACGAACGGGATTGAATCCGTTTGCTTGATCTCGATTAAGAGATCGGACGGCCACCACTTAAAGCCGCTGTTTGGAATGGATGGACGGGATCTAGCCAAACGAATCCAGTGATCACCAGGAACCTAAGGCCAACCAAATCTTGACCGTTGAAATCAGATAAGCGAAATCAACGGTCGAGATTTCGTCTTCTTCGCATGACCAGTGTAAACCCTAGTTTCAAAAATTGTTTTAAACTCCATTTACAAAGGGTTAAGTGGCATGATCGATGAGATCTAGGTGACAGTCAATTAGATTAAAAATGGGGAATAGTTTTCATGCTTTAAAAACTCCTATTGGGATGCCTATTTATGAACCTAGATAAGAGCCTAGTGTTTAGGATTTACCTCGACTTGAAGGGTGGAGATCTCTGTGAACTCGTGGATCGTCCGCGCTCACTTTCTTTCAAGACCTCAAGCTCGGAGAAAGCTTCTACAGGGAGTTGAATCGGTTTGAATGATGTGGCTCACGGTTCTCCGCTCCTCCCGTCGCCGGTGAGCTCCAAACTTCAGAGAATCAATGAGAGGATGGATAGGAAGTTCTAAGGAGTCGAAACGAAATAGTAAAGCTCTCTGGGAGTGAATGGAATGGGAGATGGCTTGGAATGAGGATTCCCGCCTCTCTTGCCCTATTCCAGCTATGGGAGCTAGCTTGGACGGCTGGGATCGCTCAGAGGGACGTCCCAGATGTGAGACATCTGTCTTTGGCCGTTAGAGGAGCAGGAGATCGTGCTGGCCAGGTGAAAATGACCTTAAGTCATTCTCAAGTGGGGGAGGGACCACTAGGTTGGTAGCTCGGGTCCAGGGATGAAATAAACGGCTGGGATGGGTCTAGGTAAGCTCTGAGAACGTTCTAGAATCAATTTGAACGATTGGATTGATACAGTTTGGGGAGAGCATTTGATTTGAAAATGTTGGACATGGAACGTGTTTTGGGCCATTGAGTTGAGCTAGGGACCAAAACAAAGGCTGGAGGAGGTCTGGCAGAGTCATAGGAAGTTTCTGGAGTCAAGTCCAGGGGCTGGATGTACCTAGATCGGGTTGAATAGGCTTGGTTGGATGTGTTGACTGGATGAGCTCATTCAAGCTCCCATTGAATGTTTGACCAGTCAACGGGGGCATGGCTTGCTGAGCTGGAGTTGGAGTGAGCTGGGAGTCACTTGAGATGGTTGAAAAGCCTTGGGTTTGAGCTAGGTATGGATTGATGGGTGAGGTTGACCAATTGAGTTCATTTGAGTTCCTAATTGCTGTTTGACCAGTCAATGGGGGGAGGTAGGGCCTGCTGAGTTGGAATTTAAGTAGGTTGTGGAGTCCCTTCCAATGGCTGGATGGGTGTGGTTTGGGCTGGAGTCATTGAGTCAAAGAGTTTAACTATGGAGAGAAAGAGCTTTAAGATATAGGTTGACTGATTCGATCAGTCAACTCAATCAACCCTTGATGAAGGATATTATGATGAATCCATGGTCTGCTAGTTGAATGATGAGACCTTAATTGAGGACTTGAATGGGTTTAAAAAGGCTATTAAGGCCAATAAGGGTTAATGGACCCTTAGTGGGCCTTAGGCCAAAACTGGTTGACTTGGTCAACCAGTTGGGTTCAGGGGTTGGAAATGAGTTCAACAGGTTCAGAACATGATTCTGATTCTATTGAATGTGGTCCCAGGGTCTGGAGAGGTTGATTTGGTCAAAATCACTATTTGAACCCTTAAGGGCCTTCTTGGGTCAACCCTGTTGACTTGGTAAACCAGGTTGACTCAGGGGCTGGGAATGGGTCCAACAGGTTTGAAATGTGATTTGAAATTTGCTGGAGGTGGTTGCATTTGATTTGGAGGTGATTTGGTTTGAAATCCCCATTTGAGCCCCCTTAGGGGTATTTAGGTCATTTTGGGCTCATGACCACTGGGGGTTGAAATGAGTTCAGAAAAAATACAGTTTATTGATGAACAGGTTAGGATTGATGGTTTGGAGGTAATTAGAAACTCTAAAGAAGGCTCTAAGGCTAGGATCTACTGAATGGCAAGTCCAGTGGCATAGACTGTAAATATTTGAAGAATTTATAGCCTTTCGGTTTTAATTTGGTTACTGGGGTTAGAGGTTTCAGAATGAGCTCAAACTTAGAGGGTTGATACTAGAGACATGCTCCATCAGTATGAAACTGATAGAGTCTGAATTAGAGTCCAATTAACTAGGTTTTGGAGTGTTCAAAAATTCATTGGAAAAGGCCTTTAGGACTGAGCCTTGGGGCCTGGAATCTGAGTCTGGAATTGAATTGGATTTGGAATGACTTGAGTCTGGATTGGGTTTAGGATCTCATTAAAGACCTCATACAAAAATGAGGTCAACAAGTACGATTAGTACAAATCATTGAATATCTTCCAGAATATCGTCCTAAATAGAAGATTGCTGATGTTTGATCGTCCAGGAATAACTAAGGTTTTTGAACTAATCATCCCAACCAATCCTATGATCATCTAAGATGATATGATCGAGCAATCAAATCTTAATTACTTTTCTTAATTACCAAATTAATTTAGGCATAATTGTGGTGCATCATCCAGGATGATGTCCAAAAATAAAAGCTACCTAATTAGATCTGGCATCTGGTTCTTTCTAATTTGAGCAAATCGTCCCGGCCGATACGAATATTATCCAGGATGATGCGCTTAATGATGGATGCCTTAACCAGGATGCCCTAAATAGGGTTTGTATTTTTAACTAATCATCCAGGTAGATTTGTGGATTGTCCCGAATGATATAAGCAAAAACAAAAAACTCTAAAAACAGTTAAAAAAATCCTCCTAAGTGTATGTGTGCAAGGATACTTAGCATCAGGAATCACATCATTTACAATTGACTCAAGAAAAGGAAAATATTACAAATTCACTCAGACTTAGTCTACCCAATCTTGATCTGGTTCAAATTACTGTTTAATCTTGTGGATCTAAAATATTAGTAGGTAAGGCATTCGTAGAGAAATAGAAGTATTTGCTATCAACAAAATTATATTCCCTGAAAATAGATTCGTAATAATCTTCCCCTTTTTTATGATAGCAATCAAAAGACCTAGCTCCAACATAACTAATTGGATAAGAAAAAGAGATCCGCTCAAGACTTGGTTTCAGAAAATTGTCTTATAGAATAATATATCAAAGTAATTTGTCACAATTGTAAAATTTGAAATCAAGCCTTTAAAATTTCAAGTGACACATGAATTGTTTTAAGTTTTAAAAGTTTGAAAGAGAAGAGAACTTGCTTTTAGTGGGCTTATTTTATACCTCTTATTAATTGAATGGCGCACTTTGCGTATCTTTTAATTTTTGATACACTTTGTGTATATTTTTCAATTTGACATCATTGCGCATCTTTTAATTTGGCGTCATTGACCACTTTTTTGCAAGCTAGATCCCTTTTCAAAACTCTTAAATATTCTCTATTGTGAGTATATCTTTTAGAAATTAGAGAAGAAAAAACTCACTCTCTAATATAAGGAATAACAAACCATAAAACATAACCAAAATCATGTGATAAATACAATGACATGATAACAAGAAATTATGAAGTAATATAAAGACTTTGAACATTATAAATATAAGATAGATTACTGTAGCAAGATAGAAAAGTTCTTAATCATAAAGTCCAGTTATTAGTTTGAGATAGACTTCTATTTTAAAAAGAAAATTACACCACTAAAAGAGATTAGAGGAAGAGAAATAATCAATGGTGTTTTCTCCCTTTAACAAATTAAGAGATGTAAAACATTGACTATAAATTTTCAAAAAACAAAAATATGGTATAAAATATTATTTCATCAGTGATCATAAAAGAAGAAAAGCTAAAATAGCAGATATAAAATAAAAAAGAGAAATAAAAATTAGTAAAAAGTAAAGTAAGCAAAGTGAAATAAAATAAAAAAGAAACAAAACAGAAGATTCATAAATCAATAAACAAAAAGTTCTGGCATTTATGTCAATCACATCCAATCTGGTCCTTAAGGTGCTGAAGGTGTCAAAAGGAAGTGGTTTAATAAAGATGTAAGCCAGTTGATTCTCAATTGTTACATGGTGTAACTTAATATCTCCTTTGATCACATGGTCTTTAATAAAGTGATGACTTTTATCAATATATTTGATCCTTGAATATTGGATAGGATTCTAAGAAATGCAGATGGCACTAGTGTTATTACAAAAGATTGAAATTGTGCCTATAGGTAATCCTAAATCCAGAATTTATTGCTTCAACCAAAGGAAAGGACTTGGGCCACACAACTTCCTAAGGCAATATACTCAGCTTCAGCAATGAAAAGTGCAATAGAGTTTTATTTTCTACTAGACTAGGAAACTAAAGACCATCCTATGAATTAGCAAGTTCCAGAAGTGTTCTTTCTATCCACCCTACATCTTGTAAAATTAGAATCAGAATATCCAATAATCTCAAAAGAAGTGTTGTGCCTAGGATGCCATATTCCTAAGTTTTGGGTCCCCAAAAGATATCTTAGAATTCTTTTAACTGTAGTTAGATGGGATTCTTTAGGATCAGCATGAAATCTAGCACAGAGATAAACATTAAATATTATATCAGGTCGACTAGCAGTCAGGTAAAGTAAAGATCTAATCATCCCTCTATACTTCTTTTGATTAACAGATTTTCCATTTAAGTCCTTATCCATCTGAATATTAGAAATCATGGGAGTATTTATTGGCTTGACTTTATCCATTTCATATTTCTTCAAGATGTCCTTAATGTACTTTGATTGACTTATAAAGGTTCCATTATCCAATTGTCTTATATTAAATCCAAAAAAGTAGGACAACTCTCCAATCATATTTATCTCAAACTCATTACTCATTATTTTAGAAAAATCATCACATAGCTTTTTATTAGAATATCTAAAAAGTATATCATCAATATATATTTGAATAATAAGTAACTCATCTCCTACTTTCCTTAGAGAAAGGGTGGTGTCTACACTTCCCTTAACAAAATCCCTCTTTAGTAAAAAAGTGCTAAGCCTCTCATACCAAGCTCTTGGTACCTTTTTTAATCCATATAAGGCCTTTTTTAATTTGAAAATATGATTTGGAAATTGGGAACTCTCAAAACCTAGGGGTTGTTCAACAAACACATCCTCTTTTATTACCCCATTTAAAAAGGCACTCTTCACATCCATTTGGTAAAGTAAATCCCTTATAACAGGCAAAGGCTAGTAGCACTCTAATGGCTTCCAATCTAGCTATAGGGGCAAAGGTCTCCTCAAAATCAATCCCTTCTATTTAGTTGTACCCCTTAGCTACCAATCTTGCCTTATTCCTAACCACAACACCAGATTCATTCATCTTATTCTTAAAGACCCATTTGGTTCTAATCCCTTTGGTCTTTCTACAAGCTCCCAAACATCATTCCTAATAAATTAGTTTAATTCCTCTTGCATGGCTAAGATCCAAAACTCATCATATAAGACTTAATTAATGTTGTTGGGTTCGGTCATTGAGATAAAGGCAGAGTGGTTAACTTCATTCTTAAGTCCATGCCTAGTCCTAACACCTTCAAAAGGGTCTCCTAAGATCAGTTCTTTAGGATGACTCAAATATCTTCAATTCCTAGGCAAAGTGTGAGTAGGATCAACCCTTTCCTCTAGATTTGAATTTTCTACTCCTTGGATAATCTCTCCTACTCCTTTAGTGATTTGAGACTCTACTCTCTTATCTAAATTTTCAACTCCTTTGGAAATCTCTATAACACTATATTCATCCTCAATTCTAGACTCCTTAGGATCAGATTCATCAACTACTACATGAGTAGTTTCCTCCACCACCAATGTCCTTCACAACCAATGTCCATTTATTAAACATCCTAAAGGATTTCCCAACACTTGAATAACCTAAGAACACTCCATCAAATTTTGAGTCAAATTTTTCTAAGTGTGACTTCCATTATTATGAATAAAAACCTTACAACCAAAGGCATAGCGGTGGGAAAGGTTGGGTGTCCTACCCTTAAGGATCTCATAGGGTATCTTATCAAGTTTGGCTCTAACATTCTCCCTATTCAACACATAACAAGCTATATTTACTGCTTCAGCCCAAAAGTATTTTGGAAGTGAATACTCAGCAAGCATGGCTCTAGCGGCCTCAACTAAGGTCCTGTTATTCCTTTTAGCTACCCCGTTCTGCTGAGGGATCCTAGGAGCTGAGAAGTTATGACTAATCCCTTTATCCTCACAAAAGTCTCTAAATTTTGCATTTTCAAACTCTTTCCCATGGTCACTATGGATGGTCAAGATCTCACAATCTAACTTTTTCTGAAGCCAAGTGGAGAAAGATCTAAACTCATTAAAGGACTCATTCTTATGTGACAAAAATTTAATCCAAGTAAACCCGAGTAGTCATTGATAATCACAAAATCATAGACTTTACCCCCTAAGATGGTGGTATTAATGGGTCCAAATAAATATATGTGGAGGACTTCTAAAGGTCTAGAGGTTCTAATATCCTTAAAGGAGTGAAAAGAGGATTGGACTTGCTTCCCTAGTTGGCAGGAATAAAAAATGTTGTCTTTAGAGAATTTATGCTTGGGTCACCTCTAACTAGGTCTTTTTGGGTCACTCTCCTAAGAGTTTTCATAATGACATGACATAATCTCCTGTGCCACAACTAAGAATCTTCAGTAATAGTTTTTAAGTAAAATGAAGCAGCATATTCAATATTATTTAAGTCAAGCATGTAAATATTATTGATCCACTTTTCTTGCAAAATAATGTTGTTATTTAAGCTTATAATGCAAGTGTTTGCTAAGAATTATATGATAAAGCCCTTATCACATAGCTGACTGATGTTGAGCAAGTTGTGTTTTAGTTCATCTACAAGCAAAATATTTTCAATCAAAAGGTTATTGGAATTTATGATTATACATGAGCCCATCACTTTCCTGGTGGTGTTATCTCCAAGAGTAACATTGCCTCCAGTCCTGGTTTCCAGCAAAATGAATTGATTGGCATCTCCAGTCATATGTCATGATCATCCGCTGTCCTGGTACTACATGCTCTCATAAGGCCTTTTGTGAGAGTTTGTATACAAGATATCAAATGTCAAATTTAGGAACCCAAATAGGTTTGGGTCCCTTCTTCTGAGAAGAAGAATGTAATGCATTTGTGTTATGCTGTGAAACATGCAATTTTGGTCTCCACACCCAATGTGTACTACAATGAATAGTGCAAGTGTGTGAAATGTGACATAGCATGTCACATGAAAAACATCTAACTCTAGAAAAATGATTTACTAATCTACTTGGGTGGTGATGCTTCCTTTTAACATTTTGTGATGCATGCAATGTTGATTTGTTATTTTCAAATGCTTTGAGATGTGCTTTTAGTGAATCATGCTTAATTATCACTTTAGAATGCTTTTTATTTAAATCATCAAACTCATCAAGTAAAGACGTGTGATTGCTATCAAGTTGAGTGTGTTCTTTACTTAAAATGTTATATTCTTTTTACAAATTCAAAAACTCCAATTTTAAACTTGTATGCGATTTCTTAAGTTTCTTATATAATGTATGAATTTTCTCACAAATTTCAAGTAATTGATCATAGGTTGGTTCACATACCTCTTCTTGATCAGACTGACCAAGTTGATCACCCATTAAGCACAAGTTTGTTATCTCCTCTTTAGCTTCAGTCTCAAATGAGTCAGATGTAGAATCTACCCAGAATGCCTTTTGGTATTGCTTTTTGTCCTTCCTGTATTTAGGTTTCTCCTCACCCTTTTCTTTTTTTTTGAAGAAAAGCAAACTAAAGCTTTATATAAAAATCAACAAAATAGAGAACTACAAAGTGGATTCCTCCTTCAAAATGTTCATGAATGAAGGAGGAATCTTATTAACCAAACAATCATCCCAAGAAAAGTTACTTACTAAAGCATAGTTAGCACATAAGTTAGCTAACTTATTACTTTCTCTATTAATGCAATTAAAGATCACAAATTTGAAATTAGAAAGGAATTCCATACCTTCATCCTTTAGCATCCCTTTATTCAAAGCTTTTTTGAAGAAAGAAATAATGTTTGAGTTATCACCTTCAATGAGAATGCCATTATATTTGAACATCCATTCCTTGATCTCCTCTTTGATAGAATTGATAGCAAGTAATTCTAATTGGCCAATATCCCAATGAGTAAATGATTTACCATATGCATAAAGGAATCTACCTTTATTGTCTCTAAAGACAGCTGCTATGCCCGCTTTGTATGAAGAAGTAAGAGAAGCATCGACATTAGCTTTTATCCAATTGGGTGGAGGAGGATGCCAAGTATTGGACAATCTTAATGACTGATTGACATCCCAAAAGCCCAAATTAGAAGAGCTAAATTTGTTGGTGATCGAAGCTTGAACAATAGCCTCGGATGCTATAAAGCTGGAATTATCTTCTATAAAACTTGAACAATAGCCTCACCCTTTTCTTTGCTTGAGGGATCCTTAAGTGTAGGATAATCAGCTTTGATATGTCCAAGCTTCCTGCATTCATAACAAACAAGATCATAAGAACTTTTAAAGTGATTACCATCCTTACCTCTTTTCCACTTCTGATGATACTTGTTATTTTTCCCTAGAGAGCTTTTGAATTACCTAGTGATGAAGGCAACATCATTGCTTTAAGACCCGAAAGAATTAGTGTCCATGTAGTTGGCCTTCAGCGCTACAATTTTCTCTTTTTTTTCCTCTCCTACATCAAGATTTTTTTGATTTGCCCCTTACTCGTAAGCAATGAGTGATCTAAGTAAGTTATCAATATATTACATATATAAATCTTTAGATTTAGTAATTGCAATAATCTTAGCATCAAAAGAAGAAGGCATTTATTGACTCTTTTATAATTAGTTAGCTCTCTTCCTAAAGCATGCAATGAGGTGATAATTTGAGTAAACCTAGTATACATATCATAAATTGATTCAGAAGATTTCATACGAATAAGTTCATAGTCATGCAACGAAATATTCAATCTAGATTGCTTAACCTCATTAGTTCCATCATAAGTAATACACAATCTATTCTAAATTTCTTTACTTGTTGCATAAGTTGAAACATGCATATAATCTTCAGATTTTAAAGCAAAAAAAAATTCAAATATTTTGCATTAAGTTGCGCTAAATCTCATTCATCAAAAGTTCATTCAGTAAAAGGAAGTTTAATTTTAATGTCATTAATTTCATGAGAAGGAGGTGTATAACCATCCTTAACAAGCATCCACATAAGATAATCAATTGATTGTAAAAACATAGATATGCAAGTTTTCCAAAAATCAAAAGGAATATTATCAAATAAAGGTGATCGTATAATAGAATATCGTTCCATAGTATTACAATTATGAAAGTTAGCCATTGATCAAAATTCAAAAGTTTTCAAAAACTAAATTTTATGAATCCCGCTCTGATACAACTTAAAAGTTTGACAGGGATGTTAAGCCCTAATGAACTAGTCCCAAGGCTAACAAAGAGGGGGGGGGGGGGTGAATTGGTATTTTAAAAAATCTTTCAATCAAAACACAAACTTAAACCAAAGTTCACCACAGAAAATAAAGTATAAAAATTAAATGCAGAAATAGTAATAAAGAACACAAAAATTTATAGTGGTTCGATCAACTCGACCTATATCTACTCCCGGAGGCACCCTCCAAGTATTTCACTTTACTCAGTGTCTCTCCTTTTTCCCCCATAGCAAGGAAGATAAACCTTTATAAACCTCCTTTCCATCAACCCCGGTGAGGCAGAGAACCCAACTCCTTTTGCTTCCTCCTAAAGTAGGTAGAGAACCTCAATCAAATGCTGAAGTTGACTTCTGTAGAACCCCTAAGGAACTAAGGACGACGACTGGAGATGACAATGATGGATCCTTACTTTGAGCAACCTTTATTAAACCCCTCATAATATGCTCTCTCTCTCTCTCTCTCCCTTGCTCTCCCTCTCCTCTTGGCTCTCTTAGGTCAGAATAGCAGCAAAAGATGATCTCTTGGGTGAAACAAGAGATCTTATATAGGTGAGCTTTGGATAGCTCTTAATTGCAAAAAACTGACTTTATAGTCCAGGATGATATAAATATCATCATATACAATCAGTACAACTTAAACTCAATCAGTCAAGACGATTCGGGATGATAAGAAGGTTTTTGTTCATATCATCCAGGCTGATAGGATATCATCCTGTACGATTAGTATAAAACATTGAATATGGTCTAGAACATCGCTCAGAATAGAAGCTGGCCGATGTTTGATCATTTAGGAACAACTAAGGTTTTTGAACATATCATCCTGGCCGATCTTACATTTGTCCAGGATGATATAATCGAGCAATCAAAACTTAATTGCTTTCCTTAATTACTAGATTAATTTATGCATAATTGTGTTGCATCATCCAGGATGAAATAAAAGATATCTAAATAGATCTGGCGGCTGATTCTTTCTGATTTGAGCATATCATCCTGGTCGATACGAATATTATCCAGGACGATGTGCTTAATGATGGTTTCCTTAATCAGGATGCCTTAATTAGGGTTTCTATTTTTAATTGATCGTCAAGGCTAATTTGTGGATCATCCCGGACAATGTGAGCAAAAACAAAAAACTCTAAAAATAGTAAAAAAAATTTCTCCTAAGTGTGTGTGTGCAAGGTTACTTAGCATCAAGAACCACATCATTTACAATTGACTCAAGAAAGAAAAAGATTAGAAACTAACTCAGACCTAGTCTACCCAATCTTGAGCTAGTTCAAATTGTTGGTTGATCTTATAGACCTGAAATTTTAGTTGGGAAGGCAGTTGTAGAGAAATAGAAGTGTTTGATATCATCAAATTTATATTCCCTGGAAATATATTCGCAACACTTACCATTAGAGAAAACTATATAATTTTGACACATGCTCAATTATGCTTTAACTTCTATGATATAATGAAAAATATGCATAGATTATTAAATAATATCTCCCGAAAGTTATAAGGGGTCAGAATTCTTTAAGATTTTATTTGGGTCAAGGAATATTTTGATGCCTATAAGCCATGCTCTGATGGCTTTGTTATAAATACAAAAGGGGGTCATAAGAGACTAAAATCCTTCAAGATTTTGTCTGAGTCCAAAAAAAATGTGATATGAACTGTTCTATGATATGAATTGCAATTTATTCATTTGTTAACTTTTTTTCTAATAATTGGATAGCTGTTATGCTTGCATTGTATTTATCAATATAGAAATTTATTAGATTGCATTTAACTAATTTTAATTCAATAAAATATTTAAGAACAAGATTTAAAAATTTAAATCAATTTGTTTGGCTTGTTGAGGTCTTATAACTCACAGTGATTTTTTTGTTTAGTTTTCAGGCTTTGAGAAATGGAAGGAGCTTGTAGATTAGCACACCAAACCTACCCATCAATAGCACTCTTATTTGAGTTCTAAGACTTATATCTTGAACACTTACCGAATAGTCTCAAACATATGAGGGGCAACATGTTGTTGGCTTAATTCGAGGTTCACAACTATGAAATTCTTCTCATTATAAAATGAATCCTACTAAACATGTTGAACTCAAATGACAAGTGGATGAATTGCTTAAGAAAATGGTACATTTAAGAAAGCCTTAGTCATTGCATAGTTCCAATACTATTTAACATCTAAAAAGGATGGTACATAGAGAATGTACATTGTTGGTAAATCAATCAATAAGATTACTATTAAATGTTGGTTTTACATCCCCATGTTGGATGATATGTTAGATCTTATGGGAAATGCTCCTCATTTCTCAGAGAACGATCTCAAAAGTGGGTATCATCATATTAATATTAGAGTATGGGATGAATGAAATACTACTTTCAAAACCCCTAATGGATTGTATGAGTGCTATTTATGCTTTCAAATTATTAAATGCACCTAGCATCTTAATGAGATTGATGAGTACTATCCTAATGCCTTAACAAAAGAAAATTCCAAGCAATCTATTTCAATAATATTTTAATTTTTAGCCTTAATAGGAAAATGCACCTTGACCACTCAAGGCTCATCCTGATTAAACTCAAAGAAGCAAAGATTTATATAACTCTAAAGAAATGGTTCTTTTGCCAACCTAAAGTCACTTTTGTAATATTCATTATTATCATTGATGGCTTGAAGGAAACCTTGCCAACATTAAACCCATTCTTG
The DNA here is from genome assembly GCA_022539455.1 of Dendrobium nobile. Taxonomy (NCBI): domain Eukaryota; kingdom Viridiplantae; phylum Streptophyta; class Magnoliopsida; order Asparagales; family Orchidaceae; genus Dendrobium; species Dendrobium nobile. Next base: position 22,231,214 of record CM039721.1, read on the forward strand.
ATTTCTTATTTCCTAGGAGCTTTACAGATGTTTGTAGTTTTCATGGCTTATCCATTTTCAATATAAATCTTATCCAAAAAATTTGCATGATAGTAGCTCGAATTGCTACATTTTCGGGAAATACAAAGTTTGTTTGGACTAGTTTTGTACAAAAAATCATGAAACAAATCAAAGTCATCATGACATTCTCTCTCATCCTTAAGCTTCCTAACTTCCACAAGATATTTTAGGCCACATGTCATGCCTTTGGTGTTGGTATAGGAGGAGCTATCAGTTAAGATAACCACCCTGTAGCTTTCTATAAGTAGAAGCTAAAGGAAGGAAAGAAAATATACTTTACATACAATAGATAATTTTATGCCATTATTTATATTCAAAGGCAATGGAGACATTATTTATTGCAAGGGAGTCCATCCTTTGTACTGCCCATCACGCTCTTTAATTATTAAATACCAAAAGAAAGTTAATTTGCAAGCATACAAAATCAATAAAATAGCTTTAGGGTTTTACTTTTGTTTTAAAACATAAGCTTGGGGTAGAAATAACCCTGCACGTGCAGTTAATAGGGTAACCTTGCTAGTTTCATTATTGAATTTGAGTCTTAAAGACGATTATCAAATTTGTTTTGATTTTCATTTAATTTATCATGAGCATGCTAGAAAGATTCGTCATTAATCAATTTAAGTGGTGATTATTCTATTATTGATAGTTATCTTATGAAAGGAAGAGACTATTCATCCATAGGAATTTAATGTAGATATTTCTTATCTTAGAGCTATATTCTTGAGGAACAGTAAGACATTTCGGCAAAATGAAAATTGTACACCTATTATTATAGATTTTATTTGCCATCATTAAAATGAGAAGCATAATGAATGTTAACTCAATTCTATACATCTAAGAAAGCAAAAACCAAAAAAAAAAAAAAAATCGGCAATATTGTGCCTTACCAATTCCATTTAGATATTGGGAGGACATTTTCATGGATTTTGTACTAGGCCTTCCAATGACTCCTTAGGGTTGTGGCAATATTTTTGTGGTGGTAGATAAACTCTCCAAAATGACTCATTTTTTACTTGTTCTAAATCAAATGATGCATCTAATATCACAAAGTTATTCTTTAAGGAAATTGTTAGGCACCATAGGCTTCCTTCTACAATTATTTCTTATAACGATGTCAAATTAGCATCTTATTTTTGGTAATCATTTGTAGATAATTTTTTTTTTTTTATCTTTTATCTCAAAAGATTTTCTTTAAATATATGTTAATGGTTCTTTCAATTAAATCTGCATAATTTAGCATTATACCATCCCGAAGGGTAGACTAATATTCTGCTATCGATTTAAAAAGAGAAATATCAATTTAATTTTCTAATCAGATGCAACATAGGGAATATACAATTCATCCCAAAGGATGAAAAACATATCTTCCTATCGTTCAAATTAAAAAGAATAAATTATTGATTTTTTTTTGTAATCAAATATAGAGGATATTCAATTCACCATAAAAGTAAATAAAATATCCATCTATATTTTGATTATAAAATTAAATTTAAAATATAGATAAAACTAGGATACATTCACAAATTTTCCCCTACCTTAAAAAGGAACTACGATAGGGTTTTTGACTCTCTATAGGGGCAAACCCTTATAGTTAATTATATCTCCTAAAAAAATACTCTTGATTAAAATGAAGACCAAATGATTTTAAAATTCAAATAAGTTTAAAGAAATGCTTTGGCTACTCAGATTTTGATGCACATGCATTAGATTATAAATTTTGGAATTAAATTAAAAAAATTAGATTTTAATTAAGGAAAGAATGTGTAAAGAGATGTGTGTATACAATATGAACTTACCACTTGCCTAGAGTAAGCTACCAACTAATAATCCTAATCACAATAATTGCCATATGAATGCAAGATTTAGTAAGCTTTATCCTAAGCGTCAAAGAGTTGTTATTAAAATTTAAATCAAATACAATATAACATGCTTTAAAAAATAGAAACTACTCATATGATACATAAGATGCATGAACAACAATGTATAAAAGAGCTGATTTTATTTATTATTAATCTTGTAAAGTATAGCCCATGGTCTAAAGTAAAGTAATGGTGGTCAGGCCCCACCAACAACAAATCTGAATTCTAACCCTATTATATATATATAATCAAACATAACTGTTTATGGTCTTCGAGTTCCAAATCTTCTATGCAATTCCAAAAAGAATATCCACTTAGAAAGAGAAAATTATTTTTTGGTGCCCCACTTATATATATAAGCATTTATCTTTAACTCTTTTAAACCTCATGACAATGTATAACTTTTTCTATATACATAATCTATGAAATTTAAATACAAATTTTTATTTCATATACATCATCACCTATGAACATTCTACTTTGCAGAAATGTAAAGAGCAGAAAGTAAAATGCAAATATGAAAGTGCATTGTGAGCAATTATATATATATAAAAGAAATAAATGAATGTAAATTATATGATCCTGAATTCATTCACTCTACTCTTTAGTACACTGTCAGAAAATTAAATTTGACATATATATTTTGTAGAAAGTAAGCACACTCATGGGTGCTCTCTAGGAAAAGACACCCACAATCAAACCAAATCAATGCACTGGCCTAATTTAGGCCAAAGTTAGTTGTCATAGCAAAGGTTGTGTAGCTTTGATATGTCCTATAAGGATTAATGTTTGAATTGCGTGTACATTCATTAAAGGATAACAGGAAATTTAATTAAAGTTTAAGTGATATGTATTTAAAATTTAAATGTTGAAGTTATTTATTTAATTTTAAAGAATTTATAGATTAATAACTCTAAAGTGTAAAGGTTATTAATTTATAAATTCTAAGGCTTTCAAACGAAACACCCATCCCATATGCATGATAGGTGATCATATGAAAGCCTTTGAAGATTTATTTCCAATACAACATACCCTTCAGATGGATTCAAGTATGATGCATAATGTCGGTGTATTATTCATTGTTTGAAGATTCCCCAATCCAATTTGTTAGTGCCTTCCTGAAAGGAATCATACACAACACATTAATAATCTTTTGTTTATTTAAAATGTATTAAAGGCATTAAAAATGAATGTCAAATGTCCTCCAAAAGGAATCAAGCATTAGGCATAAAGACCTTAATTCATTTAATTCAAATTAATCATCAAATTTAATTTATTAAAATGAAGTTTAATCAATCAAATTATCAAATTAATTTAGTTTAAATGAATTAGAATTTAATTTAAATTTTTTTTATTTTTATTGAATTATTCCAAAATTTTAATTAATTATTAAATTTTTAAATATTTAATTCATTATTAATGGATTATTAATAAATAATAATTAAAATTAAAAAAAACCTTTATTTAAATTGTAATTATTAATTTGTGAATTTTATTTGAATTTTATTTTTTTAATTTTATTTATTATATCTAATTAATTATAAATGAAATTATTTAATTAGTGAATGAAAAATTAATTTTTTTAATTAAAAATTATTTAAATTGAAATTATTATTTTATGATTTTTATTCATTGCATAGTTCCAATACTATTTAACATCTAAAAAGGATGGTAAATAGAGAATGTACGTTGTTGGTAAATTAGTCAATAAGATTACTATTAAATGTTGGTTTTACATCCCCATGTTGGATGATATGTTAGAGCTTATGGGAAATGCTCCTCATTTCTCCAAGATCGATCTCAAAAGTGGGTATCATCATATTATTATTAGAGTATGGGATGAATGAAATACTACTTTCAAACCCCCTAATGGATTGTATGAGTGCTAGTTATGCCTTCGAATTATTAAATGCACCTAACATATTAATGAGATTGATGAGTACAATCCTAATGCCTTAACAAAAGAAAATTCGATCCAAGCAATCTATTTCAATAATATTTTAATTTTTAGCCTTAATAAGAAAATGCACCTCGACCACTTCAAGGCTCATCCTGATTAAACTCAAAGAAGCAAAGATTTATATAACTCTAAAGAAATGCTGCCAACCTAAAGTCACTTTTGCAATATTCATTATTATCGTTGATTGCTTGAAGGAAGACCTTGCCAACATTAAATCCATTCTTGATTTGCTAGTTCCTAAGAGCTTATGTTTGTAGTTTTCATGGCTTATCCATTTTCAATATAAAGTTTATCCAAAAAATTAGCATGATAGTAGCTCGAATAGCTACATTTAGAGAAATACAAGTTTTTTTGGACTAGTTTTGCACAAAAAAATCATGAAACAAATCAAAGTCCTCATGACATTCTCTCTCGTCCTTAAGCTTCCTAACTTCCACAAGATATTTTAGGCCACATGTGATGCCTTTGGTGTTGGTATAGGAGCTATCAGTTTAGATGACCACCCTGTAGCTTTCTACTAGGAGAAGCTAAATGAAGGTAAGCAAATATACTTTACTTACAATAGATAATTTTATGCCATTATTTATATTCAAAGGCAATGGAGGCATTATTTATTGCAAGGGAGTTCATTCTTAATACTGTCCGTCATGCTCTTTAATTATTAAATACCAAAAGAAAGTTAATTTACAAGCATACAAAATCGATAAAATAGCTTCAGGGCTTTTCTTTTATTTTAAAACATAATCTTGGGGTAGAAATAAACCTGCACGTGCATTACTAGGGTAATCTTGCTATTTTCATTATTGGAATTTCAAAGTTCTTGATTTTGAGAGTCTTAAAGATGATTGTCATGTTTGTCTTGATTTTCATTTAATTTATCAAGAGCATGCTAGAAAGATTCATCATTTATTATTCTATTATTAATAGTTATCTTTATGAAAGGAAGAGACTATTCATCCCTGGGAATTTAATGTAGATATTTCTTATCTTAGAGCTATATTCTTGAGGAATAGTAAGAATTTCAGCAAAATGAAAATTGTAAACGTATTATTCTAGATTTTATTTGCCATCATTTGAGATGTATAATGAATGGTAATTCAATGCTATACACCAAAAAAAAAAAAAGGCCGGACAATATTGTGCCTTACCAATTTCATTTAGATCTTGGGAGGACATTTTCATGGATTTTGTACTAGGCCTTCCTATGACTCCTTAGGGTTGTGGCAATATTTTTGTGGTGGTAGATAAACTCTCCAGACTCATTTTTTTTACTTTTTCTAAATCAAATGATGCATCTAATATCACAAAGCTTTTCTTTAAGGACATTGTTAGGCACCATAGACTTCCTTATACAATTATTTCTTATAGTGATGTCAAATTAGTATCTTATTTTTGGTAAGCAATTGCGGATAATTTGTTTTTTTTTATATTTTATCTCAAAAGATTTGCTTTAGTATATTTTAATAATTCTTTCAATTAAATCTGCATAGTTTAGCATTATACCATCTCGATGGGTAGCCTAATATTTTGCTATCGATTTAAAAGAGAGAAACTTCAATTTAATTTTCTAATCAGATGCAACATAGTGAATATACAATTCATCCCAAAGGATGAAAAATATATTTACCTATCTTTCCAATTAAAAGAACAGGTAATTCTACTTATATGTATATTGGACCTTTTGAGATCATTGAGAAGATTGATAATTTTACTTATAGGTTATTATTACCTGATCATGTCCGATATACATAGTGTTTTATGTGTCTTCTTTGAGAACGTATGTATCTCATTTTGAGAAGAGATTATTTATTGAAGATGTTGAGGTTCATCTAAATTTATACTAGAGAGAATCAAATAAGATTTTGGCATATAATGTGAGAAAATTGAGGAGCAAACATATTTTTATGGTTAAGGTGCAGTGGAAGTATAGGACATCTAGAGAGGTTACTTGGGAGAAGAAATCTGAGATGAGACATGTGTATCCAAGTTTATTCTAACTTATTATAGTTTGAAAATGTTGAGGATGATATTTTTTTAAGGTGAGTAAATTATGAAAATCATTAATATTTTCTTAAAAATTTTTGAGAGTTCAAAAAATATTTCAGGAGTCATTATCAGTCTAAATCACAAACTTTATTTGTCATTACATCTATATTATTGTGTTTTGGATTAACTAATTTTTTCATAATTTTTGGGCTTAGATGAAATTTCTTTAAAGGGACAAGTGGAGAATTTGAGTCCATTAAATGTCTATTTTGTAAATCGATTTCACTATAGTATTAAGGATATGCTTAATTAATTTATTAATATTTTTTTTTGTAAGTTTTGGATTCCTAATTTGAAGATATAAATTATTTATATTAAATGTTAGGTAAAAATTAAATATTAAAATAATTATTTAAATATCTTTTAATATTTTATTATAAAATAGTACTCCACATAAAATGTTTTGAAAAATCCATTTCTCTATTCATCTTCAGCTAACAGAGAATTCAAAGGAGGAATTAAGAGGAAAAGAGTGGATAGGAATAAAAATCCAATTTTGGGTGACCTTGAGTCGTTTTAATTCGTCAGCCCACTTGGAAAACTTGTTCATCTCAAGATAGGTCACATTACGCCTATCTCAATTTTGAGAAATATTAAGTTTTTATCTAATTTTTTAATTATATTTTTATTTCTGTTAGCAAAAATTGCGGATAACTTTGTAATGGTAAAACTTTTTATCGTATAACTTTTTATATGTTATAGGAATTCATATTAAGAAAGTTATGAGTATTTTTTAGATTTTTTTCAATTGGGTCTTTAAAATTTATGGGGTTTATATTGAATAGAAAATTATTTGAATGTTGAAAAATAATGATGTAGTACAATACAAGTCTTAAATTATTATTTTACATAACCCATAATAATTTATTTATCTTTTGAAAAAAGCAAAAATGATTTCTATTGCTTACAGTTAGAGAAAATTGTACAATTCAAACAAATGCTCAATTATGCTTTAATTATTATAATATGATAAAAAATATGCATATATTATTAAATAATATTTACTGGAACTCATAAGGGGAGAAAATTCTTTGAGATTTTATTTTGGTTAGAGAATATTTTGGTACCAATAGGGAATATTATGATGGTTATAAACCATGTTCTGGTGTCTATGGATATGTTTTGATGCTATAATCATAAAAGTGAGTCATAAGAGATAAGAATCCTTTAAGATTCTATCAGGGATTGAGGAATGTGATATGAGTTGCCTTATGATATGAATTATAATTTATTCATCTGCTTAGTATTATTTTTTTTAATAATTGAATAGCTATTATGCTCATATTACATTTCTTAATACAATAATTTATTAGATTACATTATACTAATTTTAATTACTCAGCAAAATATTTAAAAAAAGAATTTGAAATTTTAGATTGATTTGTATGCCTTACTGAGCTGCTGTAGCTCAATGTGATTTTGCTTCTGGTTTTTAGGCTCAGAGAAAGGGAAAGAGCTTTTGGATTAGCAGTTCATGATCAGATATGAGTTTTTAGGTTTTCTCTATTTTAATTTTTGTACAATCATGACTAGTTTATTATTTAGTTATGTAGCTTCTATATGTATCAATGTATTATAATGTAGATATATTTTGATGAAACGAAAGAAATCTTATGAATGAATTTATTTTCAGTATTTTGATGTTTTAGTAGCTCTATAGTTTGTAGTTTATTTAAAATGAATATTGAAAGATAATTTGAAATATTTCAAAACTAGATCTTGGGATTTACCTATCACAATTCAACATGATGGGACCTCCTGGTCGAGTTGGGTTGTGTCACTGAGATACTGATTGGGTTTGATGTGAAAGGATATAAAATCTAATGTGATTTGTTTAATTTTATTATCTATGAATGTGTGTTATTTCTATTATGTAATTAAAATATTTTGTGGATATTATTTAGAACCTCTTATTGCTCTACTAGAAGTTTATATACGAATAATATATTTATTTGTTTATATAATTATAGAGTAATCTATTTATATTACTTTTTTATTTATTATTAAGAATTTTGGTATGTTCTATGTGACTATTGAGCCATAATTTTCTTATACCTGCTTTTTCTATATGATAAAAATTCAAGCCAAGAAAAGGGAAAGGGGCATATTAAGTAGATAAATATTACAAATTTTTGGTGATTAGGTATGTTTTCTATTAGTAGATTTTCGACAATCATGATATCTATTTGACGATAATTTATTATAATTCTATGCCATGATCTTTGCATTATGAACAGTTTAACTGTATAGCTTTAGAAAATGAATGAAAATATTCTTGAGTTATTTTCTTCATTATTAATTCAATGTTTAGTGGCTGTGTGCTCTGTTAATCAACAAAATAAAATCAATACCATACAAATAGACATTAGAAACTAACTTGTTGCATTCTGACATGATGTAACCCATTTGGTATATGAGTTATGTTTGGTTAGATTGTGGCATTAAATAGCCTCTCCTACATGCCCCACACACACACCAACAACACTCTTATTTGAGTTCTAAGACTTATATCCCAAACACCTACCTGATAGTCTCTAATATATGAGGGACAACATGCTATTAACTTCATCCCATGTTCACATCTATCAAATTCTTCACATTATAAAATGAACCCTACTAAATATACTGAACTCAAATGATAAGTGGATGAATTGCTTAAGAAAATGGCTCATTCAAAAAAGCCTCAGTACATGTGCAATTCTAACTTTATTTAACACCTAAAAAGGGTGATTCCTAAAGAATGTACATTGTTGGTAAATAAATCAATAAGATTACTATTAAATGTTGGTTTTACATCCTTAGGTTGGATGATATGCTAGATCTTATGGGAAATGCTACTCATTTCTCAAAAATCGATCTCAAAGTGTGCATTCATCATATTAATATTAGAGTATGGGATGAATGAAAGACTACTTTGAAAACACCTAATGGATTGTATGAGTGCTAGTTATGCCTTCGAATTATTAAATGCACCTAGCATCTTAATGAGATTGATGAGTACAATCCCAATGCCTTATCTAAGGAAAATTCCAAGCAATCTATTTCAATAATATTTTAATTTTTTTGCCTTAATAAGAAAATGCACCTCGACCACTTAAGGCTCATCCTGATTAAACTCAAAGAAGAAAATCTTTATATAACTCTAAAGAAATGCTTCTTTTGCCAACCTAAAGTCACTTTTGTAATATTCATTATTACCGTTGATGGCTTGAAGGAAGACCTTGCCAACATTAAATCCATTCTTGATTTTCTAGTTCCTAAGAGCTTTATAGATGTTTCTAGCTTTCATGGCTTATCCATTTTCAATATAAAGCTTATCCAAAAAATTTGCATGATAGTAGCACGAATAGCTACATTTTTGAGAAATACAAGTTTGTTTGGACTAGTTTTGCACAAAAAATCATGAAACAAATCAAAGTCCTCATGACGTTCTCTCTCGTCCTTAAGCTTCCTAACTTCCACAAGATATTTTAGGCCACATTTGATGCCTTTGGTGTTGGTATAGGAGGAGCTATCAGTTAAGATAACCACCCTGTAGCATTCTACAGTAGAAGCAAAATGAAGGTAAGCAAATACACTTTACTTACAATAGATAATTTTATGCCATTATTTATATACACAGGGAATGAAGACATTATTTTTTGAAAGGGAGTCCATCTTTAATGCTGCCCATCATGCTCTTTAATTATTAAATACCAAAAAAAAGTTAATTTGCAAGCATACAAAATCGATAAAATAGCTTTAGAGTTTTACTTTTGTTTTAAAACATAAGCTTGGGGTAGAAATAAACCTGCACGTGCACTTACTAGGATAACCTTGCTAGTTTCATTATTGGAATTTAAAAGTTCTTGGATTTGAGTCTTAAAGATGATTATAAAGTTTGTCTTGATTTTCATTTAATTTATCAAGAGCATGATAGAATAATTCATCATTATCAATTTAAGTGGTGATTATTCTATTATTCATAGTTATCTTTATAAAAGGAAGAGACTATTCATCCCTAGGACTTTAATGTAGATATATTTTTTATCTTAGAGCTATAATCTTGAGGAATAGTAAGACATTTTAGCAAAATGAAAATTGTACACCTATTAATCAAGATTTTATTTGTCATCAATTAAATATATTTTAATGATTCTTTCAATTAAATATGCATAGTTTAACATTATACCATTTCAAAGGGTAGATTAATATTATGCTATCGATTTAAATGAGAGAAACGAAAATTAATTTTTCTAATAAGATGTAGCATAGGAAATATACAACTCATCCCAAAGGATGAAAATCATATTTTCCTATTGCTCCAATTAGAATAATAAATTATTAATTTATTTTCGTAATCAAATATAGAGGATATTCAACTCGCCATAAAAACAAACAAAATATCTATATATCTTTTGATTGTGAAATTAAATTGAAAATTAGATAAAATTAGTTTGCATTCACAGATTTTTCCCCTACCTTAAAAAGAAACTAAGATAGGGTTTATCTTATTATGGATTCTATACTCTTTATATGGGCAAGCCCCTATAGTTAATTACATATTCTAAGAAACTAATCTCAATTAAAATGAAGACTAAATGATTTTAAAATTCATATAAGTTTAAATAAATGCTTGGGATACTTAGATTTTGATGCACATGCTTTAGATTATAAATTCTAGAATTGAATTTGAAAATTTGGATATGAATTAAGGAAATAATGTGTAAATAGAGGTGTGTATACAATCTCGACTTACCACTTTCCTAGAGTGAGCTGCCAGCTAACAATCCTAATCATAACAATTGTCATATGAATTTAAGATTTAGTAAGCTCTATCCTAAGAGTGGAGTTGTTATTAAAATTTAAATCAAATGCAGTATAGCATGCTTACAAAAATTGAAATTACTTGTATGATGCATATGATGCATGAGTAATAATGTATAAAAGAGTTTCTTTATTGATTTATAAGCTTGTAAAGTACAACCCAGTATATGAAGTAAAGTAATGGTGGCAAGGCCCCACCAACAATAAATCTGAATTATAATCCTTTCATATATATGTAGAATCAAATATAACTGCTTATGGTCTTCGAGTTCCAAATCTTCTATGGAATTCCAAACAGAATATCCTCTTAGAAAGAGAACATTTCTTTTTGGAGCCCCACTTGTATATATATAAGCAATTATCTTTGACTCTTTTACAACTCATGATACTATAAAACTTGATCTGTATACAAAATATATGAAATTTAAATACATATTTCTCTTTTCATATACATCATTACCTAGGAACTCTCAACTTTACAGAAATGTAAAGAGCATAAAGTAAAATGCAGATATAAAAGTGCATTGTGAGCATTTATATATACAAAAAAGAAAATGAATGTAAATTGCACGATCATGAATTCATTTATTCAACTCTCTGCTGCACTGATAGAAAAGTAAATATGATATGCATATTTTGCAGAAAGTTAGCAAACACTCATGGGCGTCCTCTAGGCAAAGGCACCTACAATCAAACCAAATCAATCCACCGACCTAACTTAGGCTAAAGTTGATTATCCTAGCAAACCATCTAAGTGTATGGAATAGGTTGAGTGGCATTGTTATGTCCTATATGAATTTAATGTTCAAATTGCATGTATTTTTTATGTTTATTCATTAAAGGATAAAAGGGAATTTAATTAAAGTTTAATTGATATGTATTTGAATTTTAAACTATTCAATTTTTAAATGCCGAATTATTTATTTAGTTTTAAAGAATTTACAGATTAATAACCCCTGAAGTGCAAGGGCTATTAATTTATAAATTCTAAGGATTTCAAATGAAACACCCATCCCCTATGCAAGACAGGTGATTAAATGAAAACCTTTGAAGATTTATTAGTGATAGAGAAGGGACCTTATAATCCAATACAACATATCCTCTAGATGGATTCAAGTATGATACATAAGGTCAATGCATTATTCATTGTTTGAAGATCCCCTTATCTAATGTGTTAGTGCATTTCTAGAAAGAATCATGCACAACACATTATGAATCTTTTGGTTATTTAAAATGTATTAAAGGACTTACAAATGAATGACAAAATGCCCTAAAAAATAAAGATCTGAACTCCTTTAATTCAAATTAATCGTCCAATTTAATTGATTTAAAATATAAAATAATTTTTTATTATGTTAATTTGAATTATTAAAAAAAAAATAATTATTAAACTTTTAATTAATTTCATTTATTATTAATGGATTATTAAAGAATAATGATTAAAATTTATTTAAAAATTTATTTAAATTTTAATTATTAAAATTTGAATTTTATTTAAAAATTTATGTATTTATTATAAATTTATTTATTATATTTAATTAATTATAAATAAATTTATTTAATTACTAAATTAAAAATTAATTTTTAATTGTAAAATTTTTTAAATTGAAATTATTATTTTCTGGTTTTTATTATATTTTTATTTGAATTTGTTTTATATTTAACAAATTTATTTTTATTTTTAATGAATTATATAATTAATTTATAATTAAAAGTAATTAAATATTAATAAAAATTTAATGAAATTTGAATTTAAATTTTAATTTTCAATGATTGTACATTTGATTTAGAGTTGATAGAAGTTAATTTTAAATTTTTATGAATTTTCTTTGATTTGTTAGAATTTATTGAAATTAATTCCTTGTTTTGGATGTCAAATCATAGTGAATTGAATCATGGTGTGTATGATATTAAGTTTTGTTTGTTTATGTTTCTTCAAAAATGCATATGTGCGTGAATCTTAAATTTAGCCTAAGTTTATTAAGACAAGCCTTAATTGTTGTCCTTAAGTGTCACTAGGTTGTATATGATTGCAATCAAGTTTATTAACACTTATACATATGAATATACACAATTACATCACATCAAACATAGTGTGCTAAATCTATGTAGCAAGAAAGTAAATGAATTTCTAAATATTTAAGTCAAATTATGACTTAAGTATTTGAAAATTCAATTGAGAGACAATGATATATCAAATGGGTTCAATAGGACTAAGCTATATCCTTACTTATAACTCCCCATAGATGTATTTTTTTTCCTGATAAAGCTTTGTTTAATGATTCCAATGAGTATTTTATATGAATGAAATGGCTTTTAAATGGATTTATAATGAATTTTTAAAATTAAAGGTCAAATTATGATATATGATTTTATAAATTCAATCACTATTAAAATAATTCTCAAATAAACCTAAGAAAATTACTCGAGATCATAAACATACTTCAAAATATTTTCACAAAATTTTAGATATATTTTTATCTAACAAATTATTATTTAAAAGCTAAAAATAATATAACTTATATTACTTATTATTTATATAATATTTTTTATTTGATTTTAATTTTAAATAAAAGTAGATTTTATTTTGGTCAAAATGAAATATTATATGTTTAAATCGGATAAAAATGAATTAGTATGATTTTTTGAATTTTCTGTTAATTAAATGCATAAAAAAACATTTAAAATAAATTTTATTAATTTAACTAATGGTGGTGAAGATGGTGGGTTATGCGACGCTTATTGGTTGGTTGAGTGAAAACATGCATCAATCATTGCGCGGAGGTGCATTGATTGTCGATGATTGTGCCACCAGCAATCATTTGCATTTAATGCACAGCGGCGATGACGTCATGCGGTTTCACTTATCCACGTCAGCGTCGTGCGGCTACCAACGGATCCTCCACGATATTGAATCAATGGCAAGGATATCGTCAGATGAAGATCCGAATGACTAGAGGCGCTGCACAGTTTGGATTTGATATAGAACAACACAATCTAAGGCATTGATCGTGAGATCAACGGCCCAAAAAATGTACATTATAAGCATACTATGATGTTGCGAATATATTTTCATGGATTATGATTTTGATGATAGCAAACACTCCTATTTTTTTTACGACTGCATTGCCTACTAACATTTTAGGACCACAAAATCAGAGGACAATCGGAACCAGCTCAATATTGGGTAGCCTAGGTTTGAGTCAGTTTGTAATGTACTTTTTCCCTTTCTTGAGTCAATTGTAATCTTTAAGGTGTCTGATGCTAAGTAACCTTACACACACACACTTGAGTGATTTTTTCTATCTGAATTTAAAGTTTTTTTTTTTTTATTTTGCTCACATCGGCCAAGACGATTGGTTCAAAAATAAAAACCCTAATCAGGGCATCATGGTTAAGGAAGTCGTCATTAAGCCGATCTGCCTGGACGATAATGTATCGGCCATGATGATAGGCTCAAATCAGAAAGAATCAATCGCCATGATCTATTTAGGTATTCTTTATTTTAGGACATCAGCCAGGATGATATACTATCAGCCTGAATGATGCATGACAATTATGCCTAAATTGATCTGGTGATTAAGGAAAACAATTAAGGTTGATTGCACGATCACATCGGCCGGGCTGACGGTGTGGATGATTGATATCGGCTTACTTCAATTCAGGGCGATGTCCAGGACGATTTGGCTTGAATTTGAACTAATTGGCCAGGACGATATCCTATCAGCCTGGACGATGTGACCAAAATTACTCTAATCGTCCCAAACTGACCGGGCTGATTGAGCGAAATTTACGCTGATCGGCTAGGTCGATAACCTTATCGGCCTAGACGATAAAGTCGGTTTGTATAAAATAAGAGCTATTCCGAAGCTTTTCTATTTAAGATCTCTTGCTCTACCTTAGAGGAGATCTTTTGCTGCTGTCTTGACCTGAGAAAGCCTAGAGGAGAGGGAGAGAGAGGATTTTATGAGGGGGAGCTTGTGAGAGGAATTCACAAGTGTTGCTCCAAGCATTATTCCACTTCTTCCACTAGAGTCTTTTGTCTTTGGAAGGGTTGAGAGGTAAGCTTCAGCAATCGATCAAGATTCTCTGCCTGCTTCAGGAGGAAGCAAAAGTAGTTGAGTTCTCTGCTTCGCCGGGGTTGGCAGAAAGGAGTTTTTGTGAGGGCTTCTTCACCTTACTGTGGGAGTAAAAGGAGAGTTACTTTTGTAGTGCAATACTCGGAGGGAGCCTCTGGGGAGTGGACGTAGGTCGAGTTGATCGAACCACTATAAATTCTTGTGTTCTTTTTCTACTGCTTCTGTATTTAGTTTTTCGCACTTTGATTTATGTTGTGGTGAATCTTGGTTTTAGTTTTGTGTTTTGATTGTAAGAATTTTAAAAATACCAATTCACCCCCCTCTTAATTAGTCTTGGGCCAGTTCATAGGACTTAATATCCTTAACAAACTTTCAAGTGGTATTAGAGCTGTATTCATAAAATTAAGTTTAAAATTTTTTTGAATTTTGATCCATGGCTAACTTTGGGAATCATAGTACAACAGAAGGATATTTTATTACACGATCACCTTTGTTTGATAATCTTCCTTTTGATTTTTGGAAAACTCACATGTCTACTTATTACAATCGATTGATTATCGCATGTGGATGCTTATTAAAGAAGGATATTCTCCATATTCTTGTGAACTTAATGGAATTAAAACTGAAGTACCTTTTACTAAATGAACTTTTGATGAACTAGATTTAGCATAACTTAATGCAAAGTGTTTGAACTATTTTTTCTGTGTTTTAAAATCTGAAGATTACATGCGTGTTTCAACTTGTGCTTCTAGTAAAGAGATTTGGGATGGATTGTGCATTACTTATAAAAGAACTAATGAAGTTAAGCAATCTCGATTGAATATTTTGTTGCATGATTATGAACTTTTTCGTATGAAACATCATGAATCAATTTCTGAAATGTATACACTGTTTACTCAAATTGTAACTTCTTTGCATGTCTTAGGAAGAGAACTCACTAACTATGAAAATGAGAATAAAATTTTGAGATGCTTGCCTTCCTCTTTTGATGTTGAAATCACTGTAATTACTGAATCTAAAGATTTAAATACTTATTCAATTGATAATTTACTTGGCTCACTCATTGCTTACGAGCAATGAGTGAATCAAATAAATATGGATATAGGTGAGAAAAAGAAGGAGAAAACTGTGGCACTAAAGGCCAATAACTCAGATACTGATTCTTTCAGGTCTGAAAGTGATGATGTTGCCTTCATCACATAGCAATTTAAAAGCTTTCTAAAGAAAAAGTAAAAGAATCATCAAAAGTGGAACAAAGGTAAGGGAAACAAAATTTTTTAGAATTTTTTTGATGTTGTTTGTTTTGAATGTAGGAAGCCTACATATATGAAAGCTGATTGTCTTACACTTGATGATCACTCAAGCAAAGAAAAGAGTGAGGAGAAACCTAAGTTCAGGAAGGATAAGAGGCGAGTCCAAAAGGCGTTCTGGGCTGAATCTGCATCTAACTCCTCTAAGACTGAGGCTGAGGAAGAGACAACAAACATGTGCTTAATGACAGATGATCATCTTGATCAAAGTGAGGAAGAAGAGGTATGTAAACCAACCTATGACAAATTGTTTGAAATATGTGAGAAAATTCATGCATCATATAGAAAACTTAAAAAAACTCATGCTAATTTGAAATTGGAGTTTTTGAATTTACAAAAAGAGCATGAAATTTTGATTAAAGATCACCTCCAAATTGATAGCATTCACATGTCTCTACTTGATGAATTTGATGATTTAAATAAAAAGCATTCTGAATTAATTATTGAGCATGATTCTTTGAAATCTTCCTACACCTCGTTTGAATTTGATTTTAAAGCTTCTACTAATGAATATGAGCATAAAAAGCACTGTTTGAATGTTGATTTAGAAAATGCTAACTTGAGGCTTAAAGTAAAATTGAATACACTTGAGAGAAGTTGGAATACATCAATACCTGATTTAAAGCCTAAACCTAAGAAGAGGCATTATAACCCGAACCGATTAAGAAATCATTTTCCTGGTTTTAAATGTTTTTCATGTGGCATGTTAGGACACATAGTACACACTTGCACCATTCACCATAATACACATTGGGTTTGGAGACCAAAACTGCATGTTTCACAGCATGTCATAAATTCATGAACTTATTTTCTACTGATTTTTTATCTGCTGTTTATTTTTCTTTCTTCTTCTTTTCTTTTATTTTTTGATAGTTTTTCTTTGTTTATTTTTGTTGGTTTTTTTGTTTTTGTGCTTTATTTTTCATATGCTTTAATTTGTTTTCTTAAATCATCGCTGAAGTGATATTGTATGCCTTGTTCTTATTTTTAAAAATTTGTAGTCAATATTTTACATCTCTTAATCTGTTAAAGGGTAAAAATACACCGTTGATTGTGTCTCTTTCTCTAACCTATTTTAGTGATGCAATTTTCTTTTCTAAATAAAAGTCTATCTCAAATTAACAACTGGATTATGCAATTGAGATCTTTTTTACCTTGCTACAACAACTCTAGCTTATATTTATAATGATCAAAGTCTTTATGTCACTTCAAGATTTCTCGTTATCCTGTCATTGCATTTTTCATACGATTTTTTATTCTGTTTTGTGGTTTGTTCTTCTCTATATTAGAGAGTGAGTTTTTCTTCTCTAATATCTAGAAGATATACTCACAACTAAGATTATTTAAGAGTTTTTAAAAGAGAATATTGTTTGTAAAAAAAAAAGTGGCCAATGATGCCAAAAATAAAAGATGAGCAATGACGCCAAATTAAAAAAAAATAATAAATACGCAAAGTGTATCAAAAATCAAAAGATGGGCAAAGCGCCATTCAATTGACAAGAGACATAAAATGAGCCCACCAAAAGCAAGTTCTCCTCTCTTTTCAAAACTTTTAAAACTTAAAAGAATTCATGCATCACTTGAGAAAATCAAAGGCTTGATTTCGAATTTTGTAATTGTGACAAATTACTTTGATACATTATTCTATAAGATATTTTTCTAAAACCAAGTAGTGAACGGATCTCCTTTTCATATTCAATTAAATTTTTTGAGTTTGGTCTTTTGATTTTAAAAGACAATTTTGCCCTGAGAAAAGTCTGAGCTAAAGGTAAACATGATCAGATACTTTACCGCTTTTTCGGATTTTTGATGTTGTTAACTCATTAACTTACAAGTTTTTAAAATCAATCACATGGAGACTATGTCATATTCATGCCATGATGAAAAAAAAACTTTGTTTTAATTCATTTTTATGACTTTTTTGCTTTACTTTCCTCCTCCTTTTTGTGATGACAAAAGGGGGAGAAGTTTGTACTGTTTGTTCTGATTTTTGATCCCTTACTCACTATTTTGAACTATTTGTCATTTTCAAAAAGGGGGAGATTGTTGCGAATCTATTTTCATAGATTATGATTTTGATGATAGCAAACACTCCTCTTTTTCTACGACTGCCTTGCCTACTGACATTTCAAGATCGCTAGATCAGAGGGCAATCAAAACCAGCTCAAGATTGAGTAGACTAGGTCTGAGTAAGTTTGTAATGTACTTTTTCTCTTTCTTGAGTCAATTGTAATCTTTAAGGTGTCTGATGCTAAGTAACCCTACACACACACTTGAGTGATTTTTTCTGTCTGAATTTAGAATTTTTTTATTTTGCTCACATCAACCAGGACGATATTTATATCGGCTGGGACGATCGGTTCAAAAATAGAAACCCTAATCAGGGCATCATGGTTAAGGCAATCGTCATTAAGCCGATCAGCCTGGACGATAATGTATCGGCCACGATGATAGGCTTAAATCAGAAAGAATCAGCCACCATGATCTATTTAGGCATTCTTTATTTTAGGACATCAGCCAGGATGATATACTATCGGCCTGGACGATGCATCACAATTATGCCTAAATTGATCTAGTGATTAAGGAAAGCAATTAAGGCTGATTGCACGATCATATCGGCCGGGCCAATCGCAGGATCAGCCATGACGATGGCGTGGATGATTGACATCGGCCTACTTCAATTCAGGGCGATGTCCAAGACGATTTGGCTCGAATTTGAACTAATCGGCCATGACGATATCCTATCGACCTGGACGATGTGACCAAAATTACTCTAATCATCCCAAATTGACCGGGCTGATTGAGCAAAATTTATGCTGATTGACCAGGCCGATACCCCTATCGGCCTGGACGATAAAGTCGGTTTGTCTAAGATAAGAGCTATTCCGAAGCTCTTCTATTTAAGATCTCTTGCTCTACTTTAGAGGAGATCTTTTGCTGCTATCTTGATCTGAGAAAGCCTAGAGGAGAGGGAGAGAGAGGGAGATAGAGAGAGGATTTTGTGAGGGGGAGCTTGTGAGGGGAATTCACAAAGGTTGCTCCAAGCATTGTTCCACTTCTTCTTCCACTAGAGTCTCTTGTCCTTGGAAGGGTTGAGAGAAGTGAGCTTTAGCAATCGATCAAGGTTCTCTACTTGCTTCAGAAGGAAGCAAAAGGAGTTGGGTTCTCTACCTCGTCGGGGTTGGCGGAAAGAAGTTTTTATAAGGGCTTCTCCGCCTTGCTGTGGGAGCAAAAGGAGAGTCACTTTTGTAGTGCAATACTCGGAGGGCACCTCTGGGGAGTGGACGTAGGTCGAGTTGACCGAACCACTATAAACTCTTGTATTCTTTTTCTATTGCTTCCGCATTTAATTTTTCGCACTTTGATTTACGTTGTGGTGAATCTTGGTTTGAGTTTTGTGTTTTGATTGTAAGAATTTTTAAAATACCAATTCAAACCCCCCGGTTAATCTTAGGCTGGTGAATCTCGCCAGCAATTTTTGATCCTCAGATCTTGACTAGGGGGATGTTAAGGAGGGTCTGTAGAGCTAAAACGAAATCAGAGTTAGCTCTTTGGAGGCTCAAATAGTGAGAGAGTGCATGATACTTAAATGAACCCTTTTTGGTCATCTAGTTTAATATAAATTGCCCTGAGCCATATGAAAGGCTAGGATCATTTTGGCAACATTCAAAGATGCTTACAAAGTGTCCTCAAGTTGGTTAGGAGGACAGGAGAAAGGAAAACAAAGATTATGAGGTGGAAATGTGTTCTTGTCCTTTTGTGGGTATGGGGGACCATCTAGCCATTTAAAACTAATAACTCATATTAGGAGATGTTTTGGTATATTCAAGAAGAGGTTTAAGCTGCTGAAGTGGTTTAGTTTGGAGTGAAATGAATTAGCTAAGTGATTTGATAATTTAAGCCTTCTTTGGCTCTTTGTTGACTAGTTTGACCAATCAATGGGTCAAACTATCTGAGATAGCATCTAGGTGGTGTTTAGGTGACAATGGGATACGTTGCAAAGAGTCCTGATGGCTAGATCCATTACATGAGTGAAGGGGTCATTGTATAGTGAGGTTTGACCAAATCTTAGTGAGTT
Source organism: Dendrobium nobile (assembly GCA_022539455.1). Taxonomy (NCBI): domain Eukaryota; kingdom Viridiplantae; phylum Streptophyta; class Magnoliopsida; order Asparagales; family Orchidaceae; genus Dendrobium; species Dendrobium nobile. The sequence goes on from CM039721.1 coordinate 22,251,415, forward strand.
GGCTTGGTCAAATTTACTATAATTTGACTCATAATGGGTTAAGAAGTGTTCAAGGCATTGAGTGAAATAGATTTGAGGCTTGATGAAGCTTGAATATATTTGATTGGTTGTAGGCCATGAATTGACTCATGAGTTGACTTGATTTGACCATACATTGGTCTAGTTTGACCAAATCAACTATTGACTGGGTCAAGATGTCTAGTCTAGTTCATTTCTTTAGGAAGGATGCTCAGAGGAGTTTGGTGAAGATCATATGCCATTTGGAATTTGATTGAAGATGAAATATATAATCAGTTGAGCTAACTCACCTAAGTCAGATGAATCAATAGGTGAATGCAAGTTTCAGTGATGATTATTGATATACCATGATTGACTCCTAGTGAAGTGATATAAACTATGATTGGAGATCAGAGGTGTCAATGCACTGAACTAGGCAGTGCATTGGTTTATCTGGCTACAATGCAAGGCTGCATGTGCTCAGGTAATTGAAACTATGATTTAATGTGATTGAATTTTAGCTGGAGCCTTGATATTTAATTGAATGATTAAATATTGATGTGAAATTGACTAATGAATTGCATGCTTATGTATGATTAATTGATTGAAGAGATGATTAAATGATTGATTGTATTGAACATAGAATTTATTATATGTATTGATTGATTGAGTATTGGATGATTGACAGCTGGGTGACTGTCAACCATCAGTGAATGATAAGAAGTCTGAATAGATCCTGATGACCTCATACAAAAATGACTTCAACAACATTATGAAAGTTAATGGGTATAAAACACATGTTTTCTTCACCCTTTGACTTATAATTTGATAGCCAAGCTGAGATCAACAACATATCTTTAGAAAACCTTACTAGGAATTTGGTAGGTAAAAGCTTAAACAATTGGGACATTCACCTACCCACATCTGAGTTTGCATATAACAATTCAATTTCTAGTGCTACTAAAAAAACACCTTTATCATCATGTTATTTTTAATTGTGTAGATAGAGATTGTAATAAATTAACTGATGTTTGTGCTAACCTTGCTCTTAGTTATAATTTTCTTTGGGATGATATTAGAATGGATAAAATTCATCCTCATTTTCTTCATCTGTTAAAGAAGGAATGTGATTGTATTTGTAGTTTGTATTAGATATTTCCTTCTTAATAATATTGCTTTTGCATCTTAAAAAAAAAAAAAAAAAGCTTTTGAGGTAGTTTATGGTTGCAACCCCACAGCCAATTGATCTTACTATCATCCCCTCACATGTATTTTCTGATTCTGCATTTACATTTGCAAAGATTTTCAAAGCCTTCATTAAAATATAAAACAACAATTAGAAGTCACTAATACAAAATACACTGAAATAAAGAATAAAAATAAATCCTTGAAAGAATCTATCAAGAGATGTCACTTTCACTCAATTTAAAAAATTTACATGCTATATCATATATGCCGCTTGAGATTATTTGGAAAATTAACATGAATGCTAATGCTATTGAATTGCTAAAATACATATTTATTAGCCCAATTTTTAATGTAGAAGATCTTATATCATATAAGAGAGTTAGCCAACCTCCAAGTGCACATGATGATTCTTTTGTGGGAACACAAAATCACTCTTTATAGTTGCCAAACCAACACTCATTCTTTGAGGTGGAACACATCAGCACATATGAAGTAGAACATATTGGAGATCATAGGTTTCTTGTGAGATGGAGAGCAAACACCCAATGAAGATAATTGGCTTACCGGAGGAAATTTAGAGAAGCTAGCGCTAGAGCTTGAAGTTGACTATTTGGACTTCAACTCTTTAAAGAAGTGTTCTTTAGGGTCCAAAGGAATTGATGTAGAATATGGAGGAAATCAAGAGAAAGGAGGCCCAATTACAAGATCCAAGGCTAGGAGAGCTTCACTAGAGAAAAGAATCAAGGGATTACTTATATTATTATTTTTATGTGAATGTATTGTCTCATATGTAAAAGTGTCTTCATAAGTGAGTTTCCAACTATGTGTTGAGTTAGCCATTTTGATTTGCCTAATTAAATTGATAATTTGGAGTAGAGTGGCCATCCTTTGCATGAGTTGTATCTAGCCAAGTGTGCAAAGGAGGGAGGAATTGTGGTGGTTACACTAGTGGTTGCCTCCCCCTTCATCTTCTTTCTAATTTTAAAGATTTTAGCTGAATCTAATGATGTTTTGTGACTAAAACTTAAGGAAAAATCCTTTGGTAGAATCTAAAGCTGCATATTATGGCTAGAAATTGGAATTAAGTTGGCCGATCACGAACATCTTTCCAACCCTAATTCTACTCAAAATTAAACTCAGCCAAATATATCCTCACTCTCCTAGTCATCTCAAGAGAGCCCTCCATTCACCAATTTGATCACATTAGTGATTATGTAGCCCACACCACCATCACCAAACAATAGCCAAGGAGATCCTTATTCTTCATTTGAGGCATGCTTTTAAAAGACTGCTATAATAACATCATGATGAATCCTTTAAAATTTCTCTTTAGCCTCATGTTGGGAAAACTCCTTTGATTCATAATATAGCATCAAGGGATTGACATAGGTCATTCGAAGATCAAGGTCATTTTAGAAATGAAAATATCCCTACCAGTCTCACACAATTAAGATTATATCCTTACAATTCTATATATATCATCCATGTCAACAAGCATCATTTCTTTAGCGAACTTTCCTTCAATGATGTAACTATATAACATAACCATATGTATCACTAACACCCAAATGTTGCTTCTCATAATTGTTTGATCATCACCTATAGTAGCTTACATATCCAACATTTGCCTTTTTAATCCATCCCGATTGCACTCTTGATCTAGCTGTCACTAAAACTATCTACAACACCCATGACAACTTGATGCTACAATGATCGACATCACCATAATTCCTTTGACAACGCACTTAACAAAATAATACCAATGACTCCACTTATACGAGGGAAGGCAATTTCTTATGTTTCATTTTATCATAGTGGGAACTATCAGACTGAGCAAAACCCTATAATTCCCCCCCATAGGAGTTCATATTAAAAAAATTCTCTCTCACTTATTTTGACTTAAGTCCAATCTAGCAACTAATAGTTTTTTGAAAAGGACAGGTTACTGATGTAATGGTAGAAAACCGCATATTAGGGAGAAATAACATATGCAATAAACATGGTATCAGCATATATAGGATACATGAGATGAGTGCAAACAATCATGAAAAATTATAATCACTACTACAAAAAATCAAAATCCAAAGTATTGTAAAAGATAAATTTTTTCTCATCACTACAATAAAATCTAACAATAATGTAAAAGCTATAATCACTGTTATAAAACAGTCAAATAAAAAATATAGTCAAAGATAAATGTCTCATTACTACACAATACATGACAGCTCTTTGCTACTCAATGTCATCAAATCATCATTGTCTGGAATGTGCATGATACAAATATTTCAGTAAACATTATGTTCTATAGTTGAAAACCCTATGGCCATATAACATATCCGATTTCAAGCCAGAACGATCTATCACTAATATCATATATAAGTCATAATAGAATTCTACCCATAAAATTGATCAATTTATAAAACGTACTACATATGAAGGGTAAACTGTAATTCTCCACCAGATGAGCTTTAGAAATCTTGCTGACAAGGAGGTTTTACATTTGGAAGGAATTTTTTTTTTTACTTGCCACCATAAAACCTGCAGCAAAAATTCAGATCATTAACATTCATGGGTAAAGCGTCTACAGACGCATGAAACAAGTGAATGAGCATTGATAGGTTGAAATCAAATCACATTTTGAGCAAGTTCAATTCAATTCAAAATTAAAAAAAAAAATTCAACTGACTCAAATTTAGACGAAGAAATGAAATTGATTTGAGACTCCAAACAATTTAAAAATCAATATATGTAAATCAAACTACATTTGAGTAAGGTACTAAGGTCAAACTCTAAATAAATTTGAAGTCTAGACAAATTATTAACTTGGCTTATTTTTTTATAACCCCAACTATGATTTTAAATATGGAGAAGCTTTTATAGTGAAAAAGTAAAGAAGCCCAAGCTAAAAAGTTTCATTTGAACCATCTATCATTGAATTGCAGTACTCGCATTTCTTTATGGGTTCCACGTAATATGAATGAAAACCACAAAAATGAAAATGAATATATGAATAAAACTAAATACCTCGAGGATAAAATTGGAGCCTTCCAACAAAGAAATCTTGAACTAAACCTTGAATATTTTCTCGTCCTACAGTGAAAAAACATGGGGGTAAATAAATAAAACGCAGTAATATGTTTGATCAGACTAGCAATTTGTTGAAGTTGTTTACAAGTTGGAAGAATTAAATGTTGAACACCGAATGTGTAAAAGTTCACAAAAAACAACAAAGATTGAAATAGATGGAAGAAAAACGACCAATATACAATGTGTATTAACACGAGAAGTAAGGACTTGTGGTAGCTACAAGCCTACAAGAAAAAATCAAGAAGAATAGATGACATACCACAAGTTTAAATCTGGAAATAAGATTTAAAACAAAACGTAACATATAGTGTTGGATTTAAGAATTTATTATCCTGATAATAAGGTTAAAAAAGAGTTAGAGATTTTTAATAGCACATGGATCAAAACGAAGCATGATAAAGGGGTTAAGGGGTCTTAACAGATGCAACTTATGTAAAATATTTTTTGTAAGAAAAATAAGTGGCAGATGCACAACAGACTCCGTAGGACATCACGCAGCTTTGATCTAGGCAGACTAGGATTCTTCATAAGGTGAAAAAAAAAAAAATCTGAACACATAATTAGTAGGATCTCCAACAACATGACGTACTAAGCATTAGTTAACAATTCAACTCATCAAATACCATGCCAGTTCACCCATGATTTTTGGGACTTTGAGCTAGAGCAAAGAGGTAGGACATGAAATACTATCATGGTAGGTAGATTAAATTTCTATCATGATTTAAACTTGTACCCCAAAATTCAGCATATGATAGTTTAATTTGTATATTAGCTTGTACTTTCATTTGCCATGCAATTATCATCTTTATCCTTATCTCAACTATTTGAGGTGGCAAAGAGTCAACTTATATAATAATGTTAGCATGAAGATAAATCACATAAAGAATATTGGATTCAAATTTTTTTTCTTTATGGATGATACTCAACCTTACCAACAAGTCCTTGGGGGTTAGAGAAAACGAACTAGTAAAAAGCTCAAAAATCTTTGCAAATAATATCCATAGGATGAAGTCCAAAACATGCATTTTCAACCCCTCATTTATAGAGTTAAGAGAGCTATGTGAAATATTACAACTAGCATAGATCGAAAAAAAGAACATGCTGCGATTAATATAGCCTGACATGGGCACATATACTAGTTGGATGTACTCGTGGGCACCTATCTCTGGGGTGGCCCTTCGTCTTAGGTAAGTACCTTGGGCAAGTCTACGGAACCTAGGGTGAGTTTGTGAAGATGTGCTTAGGTGCAGGAGGCGAGTCCCCTAGTGGAGGTAGCTATGGACTATAGTGAAGTCATGGCTATGTGGTTTATAGGTATGTGCTTCCTATAACTTGATCGAGGATATCTATGATAGATAGAAGGCCTTAATTAAGGACAATGACTATGGGACAAATGAGTTCTCCTATAGCTAGTGCCCCTCAGGGCGAAGGCTTGCTTGGGTGAGTCCTTTGAAAGAGCCAATCGAGAGTGAGCGTATCTTCGATCCAATCAGGGTGAGCTCCTATGTCACAAGCTCTATTGGGATGAATTCTTGTTTTCTAAGGGACTGAGGCTGACAACTAACCCCTAAAGCAAGGTCGTCTTCAGGCGAGCGTTGCAGTGAATGTGTCCCTCTAGACAAGATCCTTGACAAGAACCTATTTAGATACCTACAATTTATTTACATAGGCATGTATGAGTATGCTAGCTCCTTGAATGATGCTAAAACTGAGTCATCATTGTTTCATTTACATTCTTCATGATTGAGGTTAACTCATGTCATTTTCCCATAAACCTATTGAATGATGCCTTAGGGTTGGGGATCAATTATTAGACACTAAGGTATCAACTATAATGCCCAGCTCATTATTGGAAATTGAAAACGGCCCAACAGAAAGCTTCCCTCAAATTTTTGTTCAAAAAATGGCAACGTTGATAGCAGGACAAATTTGATTTAGAATTGGTGAGTTGGGGTCTAAATTGAGCACTTAAAAGTTTGGGACTGGGAGCACCAAAAGAATCTTGGGACATTTTAATCATCTACTACATATTACCTTGTCCCTTAAAAGTCAAGTTAAAACAATTCTCCCCAAGGGAAGATTAATGTGAGAATGTGGTGGACACAATAGGGCAAGTACACATTGATATTATTTAAAAAGATAACGGAAGGAGTAAAAAATGAGAAATATTTGGAAGAAACAGAAAATATAATTTTGCCTACTTGCATAGTTTCCCTTTTCCAGAACTTAAAATTTGGATCATCAAGTTTCAAAACCTTACATTTGAATTCCTCTAACTCCTAAAAAGTTTCAGATAGGCTCTTTTCTATTACATTAACAGATATTTATGGGCAGGCATAACCCTTTTTATCACCAAAGTTTAAATATGTGGTTGTTTACTCTCCTTTTAAACTGAGGTCGCTGTCCATGCCACAAATGATGTTAAAACAAGCATTATCAGTTTATAACGGTCAAATCATATGATCCAAAAAATGCTATAGATGCAATGTGTAAAAGTAAAAATAAGAACACCCAACTTACATTCTGTCTCCAGATTTGTAAGCAATTAATGCATTTGATGCAGGAGTTAAGTTGCAACGATCATATGCTAAAAAGTATGCTTTGTCCACTCCTTTCTTAGTCTTAGATAATTCTGATTTGCTACCTGAACAGATCTTTAAACAGATAATGTGAGAAGCACCAGATGAAAGAATTCTTTTTTGACGCTCAAGGAACCCGGAAAAACATGTGGGTGGAATTTCAGCTTCCTCAATGCCCACATAGGGTACCTCTTCTCCAACTTCTGAAGAGTTTGATTTAGAATTGCATATTTTTGGCTCTTGTATAGACAGACTAGGTATCTTACTACTGTTGCTTTGAGTAGTCTCTGCCAACTGCTTGATTTGAGGTGAAAAACTCGGATCATGATTTGAGGGACATCTCTTATACATTGAGTCCCTTTGTGTCTGCGTTTCAATTGTAACTTTTTCAGTGATGCTTGCCTCTGAGATTTCTTGGTTTCTGCCAGAACAGCTCAACAAACTAAATGATTTCCTTTTCTTTTTGTAGCAAGTGGAGAGAAGCTTTATTCTTATCTCCACATAACATCCCAATATATTCTGAAATGAACTTGCAATTGAATTCGATGCTTTCTCTGCCTTTCTAACATGATCTGGATGATTAAAATCAATTGTAGCAATTGCGAGACCTTGAAATTGAACGGTATACCAAATCAGGAAATGAAAGTTACTTCTATTATAAACCCTAAAAATTATGTAGTCATTGCTCGAATAAAGTTTGAAAGATAGAAACAATTCAGCCCGTGTTCTATGAAAGCTCATTACCTCAAAGCTTGCTAATGATTAAAGATCCAACATGAAATAGTTAGTTTTATAACTGGTTCATGAAATGTTTTCAATAGTAATCTATATTATATTGTCATACTTGTTCCTGCACTGAAGAAAGAAAAGGTGTGCACTTGAGCTGCGCCAGGTTAGGTTTTTCTACTACCATTGAACAAGTGCATCTCTTCGCAGGTGCCATCCTATTGGTTTGTATATATATATATATTCCTTCGAATTTTCCATTGCAATGAATTGATTACAACAGAGGCGTTCCAAACTATCGCAAACTAGCCAATAATAAATATTAAAAAAATTTCACATGCAGAAGAGTTTAATTACTGGATTGGCATTAACCCTAGATAGTCCAAAATAGAGTTTCTCCCAGTATGGGAGGGAAAGTATAATTATTTCTCTTTAAAAAAGTAGCAAACTACCATCCCTTAAAACAACTTTCTTCCCATTTTGAAGCATGTAGCCAAGTCACCCACTCATAACCAAATTCGCCAAAAATTTTGGTTTATTATAATTGAGAAAAATTTTAGCAACTAAACTAGTAGTGTCCTCAACCGAAGTGACCCGCTCAAATCTGATATAATTTCCCGCAAAGCCTCCCAATGTAAAATACAGAGTAGTGTCCTGAAGATTTAATATGAAAAGAACAAGAAGTTTATTAAGCAGCAGTTTATACAATTATACTCAAAATTATACAAAATAAATGGGAAGATTGGGTAAAGACCAAAGAAGAACCTTCCAAAGACGGCAATATGTAAACAAGGTATTTGGTCAAAGAAAGAAAGACTGTAATACAAGCCAAAGCACATATAAAGCAATCGAAGAACTGCCCAATTCCAATCGGCACAAGCAAGGTCCTCAACTAAAATGGCCCAGCCGAATCTTCCCAGATACAGGAATTAATAAAAAATCTGCCACCAGTAATAGCTTTAGTATATAAATAGTTTAATTTTATTTCAGTTATTACCTAGTAGACATAAACCGGTTCATTGTAAACTATAAATGTAAAACCCGAAAAAAAATATCGATCATCTGCGTCGCACGCATTTCGATGCGCCGCGATGAAATTAGGAAAAATTTCAAAGTCGTCGGAATTCGACGCAATAAATTTTATAAAATTATACGCGAAATTTCGATCCAAACGCTATAAAGAACATATACCTAATTTTGCACGGTTTTAAAATTAAAAATCGTCTAAGTCCGTTTAAGTAAACTTTAACCCATTTTTCTCATTCTACCCTGCATGAAGCTTTAGGGAAAAGTTAAGTAGGAGGGGCACATGTGTAATTCTTCCTCACACACCCTTAAATTCCTATCAGACCGAAATATTTCGGTCCCATTTGTTGTTTGCTCGGTTGGCCGAACGAAAGGAGAGGGAGGTGAAGGGAGAGGCGAACAGTGACCCTATGGGTGGATTCCGGCGGCCGATCATGGAGGAAATTGTAGTGAAGACTAAGAGAAGGTTAAGGTAAATTGGTCACTCTTTTGTAGGGAAAAATCTAAAGTTTGATAAAAACTTCAAATCTCTTTAAGAAATTGATAGGGAAGGTTTAGGAGATGGGTTTATGCATAAAAATGAGATGTTTCCCTAAAAATTTTAGATTTAAAAAATTAGGGTTTTCTCCGATTTTCGTTTTCTTTCAAAATGACATTGTAAAAATGTTTCCTAATGGCATTAGAAAGCTTCTATAGGAAGTTAATTCAATTTTATGATGCAATTTCAAGTTTTTAAAAATTAGGGTTTTCCATAATCATGAAACCCTTAAGTATTATGGTTCTAATTGAACTTAGGAAGGGTTTTAGAGGTGAATTTTAGAGTTTTTATACAAAATGTTATTTTTTTGAAATTTAAATTTCGTTTAATATGAAAATTTATAGTACTTTCTTTAAGTATTAAGTGTATGGGAGGTTCTTTAAGCATGTTTTATGTAATGGACATGAAGAATGTTCCCAAAAAGTTAAGATCATGATGAAATCCCAAATTTAGAAAAATTAGAAATGAGATTAATCTTGGATTGGGAATGGGTTCAATTAGGAAAAGTAAGAATATCGTAGGGGAAAGGGTTCAATTAGAAAGTTTAAGAATAGTGTATGGGTGGGTTCTTTATTCCCATAGTTTAGGGTTTTGAGAAGTTTATGTGAAAACAAGTGACATTTATGCATTATGTTATGTTTCTTTTAGATATTGATCAAGTAAATAGAAGAATTCGTTAGAACTTTCGGCAAATCACACCACGATGAGGTAAGTAATATGAAGTTATTTTAAATTTGAAAAAATTCTCTAAATGCAATCATGTAAAAAGTTATCTTTAAATGCAACTTGTACTTTCATATGTGATTTAGCATGTTCTTACATGAATACTTTTGAACACATGATACAAATGCAAATCTCTCATGTAATGATGGTAAAAAGTATAAATCTTATGTCTCTTTTTATATGTAATGCATATGTCTTCTTTTACATGTAGTATATATGTGATCATATCTCTTTTCTTATGAATTATGCAATTACGTAACCACATATGAGAACATTTGACCATACGCATGAATGGCATATTAAAGTCTCTTTTATGAATAAATAAAGATTGTTCGCATGTGCATGTTTGATGCAGAGTATCAATGGTAAAGAGGCTTTTTTGATCCAATGGTAAAGGGACTCTTCTGAGCCAAATGATAAAGGGTTCTTTAGAACCAAATGATAAATGAATGACCAATTAAAGGTGTACATGATCAGTATAAAATAAATGATACTACCGCGACGGGTGATTAATATTATGTTATTATGATATCATGTCATTATGTTATAGTTATAAGAGGCATCAAATGAATCATGAATGTTTAATGAAAAAGAATTACAAGCTTATACAAAGAAAGAGAACAAAAATATTAAATTAGAGACATTTGTTACTTTAGATGATATATTATGATATGTTGAATGTTTCTTTAATTAGAAGTATATGCATGTTGTACTCCTTTCATTGCCTCTAAATTTAATTGAATGTCATTTTATCTACTGAGTTGTGACTCACCCAACTTATAAAACATTTTTTAGGAGAACCTGATAAGCGATAATGACGGATAGATCACCCTATACATACCGTCGTAGGGAGACGACGGGTGATAAGTTCCTTTTTGATTTTTTTGATATTTTGTATTAGATGGATTCAGGATGACTTATAATTGGAAGACTTATGGATATCCATCCATGAATTAAACTTTTATGTTTATGTTGATATTTTGGAATGATAGAGAAAAAGAGATATTTTGATTATGTTGATATTTCGAATGATAGAGAAAAAGAGAAAAATTTATTTGGATTACTTAATGGCTCTTTTTATATGTTTAGAGATATTTTGATTATATTATGTGAATGTTTTTAACTTTTACCGTCTAACTTTCGTTCCCGCCTCGCCTATGCGAGCTTATCGGGCTTGGTCGTGACAATAAATAAGCCCATATTGTACTTATTTGAGGTAGGTAATAAGATTTTTGTTTTTCTCTTTATCTTCTTTCTTCTTCTCTAGAGTTTGCACCTACTCAAAAAATATTTCGTTACTTTTTCATCCACCAAGAAGCATAACAATTGGTGCTCTTATTCTTTCATAATTAAGAATTTTGACTTGGCCGACATCCTTTGCTCATTGCAAGCCAGTCAAAAGTTTCAATTTTCAAAAATCTAGAAATCATTTTGAGCAATTGGAACTGTCCTATGGGCTCCGAAAATTCGGCCCCGGCCTCCGCCCGCTGATTGCTTTTCTTCAGCGAGTGAGTTTTAACGAAATAAGTTCCAGGGTAAATTTTGAAAGGCTAATGGGTTTGTAGATAAGACACTACCCAGAGATTTCACCCTCATTTTGTAAGGACTTTATAATCTGAGTTTTGGTTTCCTATAGACGCGAGCATTTATAGTTAATTACCCCTCCCAATAACGAGAGAGAACTTTCGATAAAGGCTAATTGTCAATCAGATATGTAAAGTTACATGGTTTCTGGCATATAGTAGTAGCATTGGACTTAGGTGTTTGAAAAGTTTGGATGGTTGAAAAATTGGAGAATTTGGAAATGGTTAATAATTTGAAGATTAATATTTAAAATTGAAAATTTCACCATCGTGCACTTAAAGCTGATGGTGGGGGAATGGATGATGGACCCGATCAAGATCCCATGGTTCCATCGTCCAGAGCCATCGTGATCCCTGGTCTACTTAGTCAGAGGAGGTAGTCGACCCAACCTGACAGAAGGATCCTTGTTGGCAGCCATAGGTTGCTTTGTCTAAGGGGACCTTGTAGACCTAGGTTGAATGTTTACCTAACAAATTTGAATCCACTATAGCTAACAGAGGGCTTTGTGCCCTATTAATCATATCCTATTAATTCATATCTTAAGGATTTGATTTAACTAAGGAGCGTATTGGCTCTGGCCATAACCGATATTTCGTGGTGCCATTTGGCGGCAAAACCACTCGGTTCAGAGGGCCCCGGGTCATAACTGTTTATCCTGCGGTGCCATTTGGCGACAAAACCGCCGGTTAGAGGACACGTACCACGTCCTTATTGGCAGGAGATTATTTGAGAATGGATCCTAGTGATATTTTCAATCAGGCATTAGCTCTATTTGAGCTGAGATATATTTCAATTTGTCCACCCCGACAAACTGTTGCAGAGGGTGTATGAATTTTTCTTTAAGTGTTTCATGATTGGATTTCAATTTTAAATATTTTTGAATTTGGATGATTTTAGAATTTTGGACACTTAAGTGTCATTTGAAGATATTTGTGAACCGCTCCAGTTGAGATCTTCGTTCAACATGACCATCATTGGGGTGTAAGGGGTTATTTCCATTTGAAGCTTAAATCTTGTCGACCCTATCAACAACTTGATAGGGGATTGGATTTTGTAGGCTTTATGCTTTTATTAGTGAATTCATGTTATTATAGGTCTTCAAGGCCTAATATGAATGTATTAAAATAAATATATTGGTCGTCACTACCGTATACTTGTTTGATTGTTCGAACCCTGTCAGCTTCTATTGACCCTTATAGAAAAATCAGGTTCGAACTTGAATTCACTTATTGACCCGCGCAGCATCCCTAGATGTCACATGTGTTCCCACAACACGCTTGTCGGGGCCCATGCGTTTATTTGGGGGCATTTTATAATTATACCATGTCTACTCCTTTTCACCTGTTTAGGATGATTGGGTTCAAATTTAATAACCCACGCATCATCCCTAGATGTCAAGTGTATACCAATAACACGCTCGCCGGGGCCCTTGCGGGTTGTGATTGTATTTACCCCTTTGGTGTACTTATGTGTATATAAACTACAGTGCACATGCGGTGATACTTTGAAATACTTGTAATTATGCAACTGCCATTTGAATGCACATCATATTTCATTTGAGAATTTGAACACGCATTCTGTCCACTTGTATGTGTTGTGGATTCGATGGCGTGAAGTAGCAGCTTCTGGATTGAGTTGTTTGCTGCTTTGTACAGGTAGACTATTGTGCACTACTTGTTGCTTTTTGCACGTGGATTGTAGTGCACTAACGAATCTTCTGCTTCAACACGTAGGTACTTGCATTTGTTGTATTTCTTCTTCCTTCGCTTGCATGATCAACATGAATTTGCACATTAACTGTCATCATTGGTAGAAAATTTAACTGCCAGGGGTTTTGTATTATTCGCTCGCAACAAAACTATACCTTCCCTCTAATTTTTTTTGCTTGCTGAGTTCAATGCATTTGTTTGTATGTTTGGTATTGGCTGTGGGAATATCATTGTATATGTTGCATTCATCTTCTTAATGAACCAACGTATTCTTCAAGAACCTTTCTAGTGAATCAACATACCAAATTTATGTTACCTTATGGTCCCCTTACATTCCAGATCTTATTATGTTATAAATAAACCAAATTATTGCAAACTCTCTTATTCATGCTTGTAGGCGAGTCATATTCACTGGGTGTTCCTTTCCACATGTGTATGCACTATGTATATCCTTCACAAGTTAACCAGTATTAGTAGAACATTTGATATTTTATTCACACCCTTCTTTTCTTTTGCTAATCAGCATTGCTCTCACTTGAAATGGATTTCGCTGCTCAATACTCGAGTGCATTGGAGCTCTATCTTTCATGAGTTCCTTATTTGTTCATTTGCATTTGATCTTTCTCTTTGATATATCTTCTTAGAGTTTGATTGTTGTTGGTGGTAGGGATGTAGGTGCTTTCCCTAACTCATCAGGATTCATTGAACGGGACTCATTTATTTATTGCATGTCATTATCCATCATTCATACATGAACTATTGGCGATCGTCTGCATTTATCATGATCTTTATGTTGACTTCAATTCACCTTCGCATTTGTTAGATATTTCTTGTAAGTTGATTGTGCTTGTGGATTTGCTTGCCACATATTTCTAAATCATGTTCATTGGTGCCTCATTAGATTCATCAATCTTAATGACACCTCAAGAGTTGATGCACTCATTGTTCATAAATGAGATGTTAGGGATTTCACATCACCTAAGTCCTTGCTCGCTTGCATGAGTTTTGAATGGCTCAAATTTTCCTTGTTGAACAATTGTATTCAAATTGAAATAAGAATTCTTTAATGCTTATTGAAGACTTTGTATTGTTAAGCATGAGCATACTATTGTATTTCTCCATTTGATCATTGCTTGAGTTCAAGTAACAAGCTCAAGGTATAATTCAAGTTCTCATTTAGTTCTTTGAGTTCAATCAAATTTAGGTCATTGATCCAAGTCCTTGCTTGAGTTCAAATACCAAACTCAAGTTCTTGTTCTTGTTTGAGTTCAAGCCCAGGTTCAGTTCAAGTTCATGTTCGTGCCCACCATGCATGATTCCAATCAAGTCCAAACTTGCAAGTTCTTATGTTTGTGTTCAAATCAACTGAGTCCTTGTTGAAGTTCAAATTCGAGTTCATGTGTGAGTCCAAGTTCATTTTTTTGTTCAAGTCCTTGTCCTTTTCGGGCAAAAATTCGGCAGCCTCCCGGCATCTCTCCCGTTTGGGAGAAAAACCAAGAGGCAATCTTCCCCTAGACGCTACGTGAGCGCTTTAGGTAGAAGTCAAAATAACGCCGCAGTTGCATATTTTTATTAAAATCCCTGCCCGCTACATGAGCGTTTAAGGGTTTCGCGCACATTTTTGAAAGAACACAATTCATTTCCCCCTTCGGCACTACGTGAGCGTTCGAAGGTAATTATTATTATTATTATATATATTATCCCCCTCGTCGTAAGTGCCACACAGGTTTCCCTTCCTACTATGCTACGTGAGCACGTAAGGGGTTTACCGACTCGTCGCTAGCATTGAAGAAGGATTTTAAGTCGTCACAAGCACCGCACCGGTTTCCCTCCCTATTACGCTACGTGAGCGCGTAGGGGGTTTGTCGGGCCGTTGCAAACCATGATAGAAGGATTTTTGAGTTAGAAAATTATACCTTTCCAATGACCACTTTTTTTTTACTCTATTTTTTTTACTTTTCAAATATATAAATATATAATATGATAAATAATATATATATATATATATATATATATATATATATATATATATATATATATATATATATTACAGCAGATACATATTATATATTATAATATATTTACATGTATATAGATAGAGAGAGATAGGGGTTACTTGTGTTGGCTAGGTTAGATTAAGGTGGATCTAATTGAAACAAGTGGAGGCTGGTAGATAGGGTTGGATATAATAGAGAGGGGGTTTGGATGGGGTCGCAGTAGCAAGGAGAGATTGAAAGGTAAGAGGGGGCTCGGGCACAGGGAGATGAGGCGTCGGTTGCTAGGGCTTACAAAATTCGGCATGTTGAGGTTAGAATAGGGAAGATCGACGGGAGGAAGGCCTTCGGCTAGGTATGGAGAAGGCTCTACCTCTCTCTCTCTCTCTCTCTCTCTCTCTCTCTCTCTGTGTGAAATGTGGCTTACGAATGGGGTAGAGGGAGGTTGGGATAGGGAAGAGCATTTGCGTGGAAGGAATGAATCAGCCAATTGCTTCATTTGAGTCGGTCTTTAACGACGTGCAAGGGCGCTCGATCGAGGTAGGCTGTAGGAATCCCGCAAGGAGACGCGAACGGCGCCGACTGAACAGTGTTTTTTCAGCGGGTTTTTAGCTGAAGTTTCAGAATTTCAGCCTGGATTTGAGTAGGATTTTTGGATTCAGGTATCTATTGATCCATTTTTTTTCTAAATATCTTATTGAGGTCAACAAATGCCCCTCAACAAATGTGATTCGTGCCCAGAGATAACTACGTTTGTTGTAAGCTGATTGATCCTTTGGATCTTTAAATATTTGCTTTGGATGTCACACTAAGGATTTTTGTATAGTGGATCTTCAAAAGTTTGCTTGAATGACACACTAAGATTTTTATTTAGTGGATCTCCGAAAGTTTGCTTGGATGTCATACTAAGGTTTTCATTCAGTAGTCTCCAAGAGTCGATCTTTGTGCCATTGTGGATCTTTTAATGCACTTGTAATATTCAGTATAATTGATATATGGTCCATGGGATAGTGATAGAGTACATCATACTCAGATCCCTAGAGTGTTGATCTATAGATTGATACTAGTGGATAGCATTATCACCTCTTACTCTGCTTTTGCACCACTGTCACCTTCGTTTCTAGCATTTTTGTATCTGCTTGACATTCTTTTTTACCACTATCGCATAGGGATGTGATGTCTTTTTGTTGATAGCACACTCAATTTATGGAGGATCTCCACTTCTTCCCTCCTTTAGTTGTATTTTGGTAAGAAGTTCTAAATATTTATTTGGGGATTTCGGCACGCGGTGCGATATCGACCCAAATAAATATTTAAAATGCCCCCAGTCTTTAAGGACATTTGTAGGTATCATTCATGATACTTCTTTTCATAGCTTTAGCTTGGGTATTGAGATTTTGATTCCTTTTGCCTAGTGCTCTGAATGGCGAACTCAGTGAAGGGTTATCTGATTTGTCTTTGCTGACTTGTCAGAAGATTTGTAGGTCTTCTGCCCTTTGCTTCTAGCTTTGGCGGGCTTGATAAAGGGGTAGAAGCCTGTGACCTAAACCCTTTAGATTTATATTAGGTCTGTGACGAAAAGTCATCGGTCGAGAACTTTGGGCATAGCAGACTTGTTGATGACGAATTCTTTTAGTTCAGCCTTAGACTTTTGTGTGAACTATAGGATATTTTCTTCGGACCTTTGCTTTATACTTTGACGGACTTGTTGAAGAAAAATTCTTTCGATCCTCGCTTTGTGCTTTGCGGATTTGTTGAAAGATTTGCAGCTTTTGGATTCGATCGATAGTAACAAATGCGGGTAGTATCTTGATCCTTAACCACTTAAGGAGATAATCTGAGTCACTTTAGTTCATCAGATCAGGAGAGCTAGGGATTTGATAGCTCTTCGTCCTCTGGTTGCTAAGATGGGGGTCTACTACGACCTTTCTTATGGCGTGTTGAGCAGATGGAGTTGCCAGCGATCCAGCCATATTTGGGCTTGTTGGATACGACCTTTTACATCCATTCAGGCTTCAGACTTGAGCTATGGGAAATGTGCATCCCAATGCTGATTTTTCTGAAGTTGGCAAATTTGAAGTCATCCTTTGTGGTTGAAGATTTTGGAGCCTAGAACATTCGGTGGTTGATCGAGATCCCTTCTTCCCACTAGAACTTTGATTCTCCAGTCATTTAGGAGAATTTTGTAGACTTCGATCAATTGAACTTATCGAGTCAAATTAGCTTTCGTGGTTCATACAGTCTCTACTAACGAGTTAACAAAGTGGGGGTTCCACTACTACGGTATTTCTTATGACTTGTTGAGTAGACGGAGCTGCAAGCGATCAGGCCATAATTGGGTATGTTGGATCCGACCTTTTACACCCATTCGAACCTTAAGCTTCAGACTGTCGAAAGACTTCAAGCTATTTCAGCTCAATTTGTTTGAGTGTGTAGTCATAAAAAAATCTTTCTTGACTTTTGAATCATGTACGTTAAAGAAGATGGTGTCTTGAACTTTTGAAAGATCACCTGCATATACTTTGAAAAAGAAATCATTATATTCTTCAGCATGAAAAAAAATTTGTATTGATAATTTTAAATATTTATTCGAGGATCTCGGCCTATAATGCGATGTCGACCCGAATAAATATTTAAAATGCCCCTATCTCGTAGGGACATTTTAGGGTAGAATAAATTTGGAATTTTAATATTTTAAATATTTATTTGGAGATCTCGGCACATAACACGATGTCAACCCAAATAAATATTTAAAATGCCCCTGCCTTGCAGGGACATTTACGGATAGAATAAATTTAGAATTTTAAAATTTTAAATATTTATTTGTGGATCTCAGCACATATCACGATATCAACCCAAATAAATATTTAAAATGTTCCCTATCTTATAGGGAGATTTTGGATAGACTTTGTATCATTAAGATTTTAAATATTTTTTCAAAGATCTCGGCATACGACGCGATGTCGACTCGAATAAATATTTAAAATGCCCCCAGTCTGATGGGGGATTTCAAAATGCATTATTGCTATACAACAGAATTTCAAAATATAAGCATGTATTGATAAATATGCATATAAAATTTTGATCATTATAAAGTACATTAGTCATGAAATTTTCATGCATGATACTTCTTTAAATGTCGGCCGTTGATAGACGGCATAGGCCTCTGACAGTTCAAATCGATCAACTGATACCCTCCTCCTTGATACACCTTCTCGATGACAAAGGAGCCTTCCCAATTGGATGCGAATTTGCAACCGATTTTTCAGTGTGGGATGATTGATCTTCTCAACACGAGAACCAATTCTCCTTCTTGAAATAATCGGGGACGTACCATCCAATCAAAGGATTTTGCCATTCTTCCTCGGTAGATTTTCAGGTTTTGTTGAGCTTGCAATATGATTTCATCGAGTGCATCAAACTATTCCATTCTTAAACGAGCATTTTGTTCTTGGGTAAGGTCATTCTGGATTGCTACTTGGAGTGATGGTAGTTCAATCACCAATGGTAATACGACTTCAACACCGAATACCAATGAATAAGGAGTGACTTTGGTTGGCATCTTGTAGGTTGTACAGTATGCCCATATCGCTTCTGCCATCTTCGTATGCCACTCTCTTTTGTTCTTGGTGAGGATCTTCTTTAATAATTTTACCATCATCTTGTTGAAGGCCTCTGCTAAACGATTTGCTCTTGGATTGTATATTGATGAATATTGTCAATCATTTTTATGCCGATCGATGAACTTGTAAATTTTTATACTTTTGAAAGTCGTACCGTTATCCGAGATTATGCAGCGTGACACACAAAATATGTAGACAACATTATGGGTAAAAAATTTAATCACATGCTCGGATGTGACCTCTCTGAACAGAGCCTCTTCCGCCCACTTTGAAAAATAGTTTGTTGCTATTAGGATGAAGCGATGTCCCGCTGATGACGGTGGATCTATTGGCCAGAATATATCAGTGCCCCAGCTTCAAATAGCCATGATGCTGTTGTTGGCTGCAGTGAATTTGGAAGCTGATGTATAACATCACCATGGATTTGACATTCATGGCACCTCTTAGCGTGGTTAATACAATCTCTCACTATGATCGACCAATAATAACCCATTCTTTTGATTTTAGCGGCCATTTTGGGGCCTGACTGATGTGTACCACAAAGTCCTTCGTGGACTTCTGTTACCACCTTATCAGCTTCCTTGGTCCCAGGCATCTTAACCACATTTGATTGAAAGCTTGGCGGTACAGTATATATTTGACGAACACGTATTGTAATGCTCTCTTCCGAATTTGCGTGGCAAGAGATTTATCTGTCGGGAGCTTACTTTTTTTTAAGTAGTCGATAAAGGGTTGCCTCCAATCATCTTCTACTTCGACATCTAATCAATGCAACTATGATTCTGAAGCTTGACTAGCTTTACGCCTCTTGGCCACATGATATCCTTACAGATAATTTTCTATAATGATCTGATGGAGATGTTGAGGATCAACTGGGGCTTCATCCTGCTGGCTTGAATCTGAAATTCCTTCTGCCTACGGGAATTGAAATAGAGTGGGCTCTAATATCCGACTGTTGTAAACTCCGATGAATATAGGCTTATTCTCATTAGTATTTGTCAATTACTTACCACTCCTTAGCCAATTTTGCTAAGTAATCTGCTTTGGCATTTTGTCCCCAAGGAATCTGAACAATTTAAACATTCGGCACCTGCTTCAGGAGCTCAAGGGTCCGTCGATTGTAATGAGCCAACTCAACCTTACAAATCTTGTAAATGCCCAAGACCTGATTTATCACAAGTTGAGAGTCGCCGAAGATTTGAAGATTTTGAATTTTGACGTCAATTGCGATCTCCAATCCAACTATTAGAGCTTCATACTCGACTTCGTTGTTGTTCTGAGGTTCAGTCAAACTGAATGAAAACCTCATTATGCCTCCTTCAGGTGGTATGAGAACAAGACCGATATCGGCTCGGGCTCTTGCAATTTTTAGAGGTCAGGCAGGTTTAATCGACGATGCCCCATCGAAGTACATCTCCCAGAATGATAGCTGTTCATCTTCTTCAACCTGCATAATTTGCTCATCAGACAAATCATCATCGAGTGGGGAATCTGCCGTGATAGGATGTGCGGCGAGAAAATCTGCCAAAGCTTGTCTTTTCACCGCCTTTCGTGGCATATATGTGATATTAAACTGCAGTAATAACACTGCCCACCTAACTAAGCGACCTGTCAAAGCTGGTCTTGTCATCAAGAACTTCAGCGGATCGATCTTTGAAATCAACATGATTCTGTGAGACAGCATTTAGTGACGAAGTTTCTAAATTGCAAAAATCAACGACAGATAATGTTTTTCAATAGGAGAATAACGGCTTTCTTCTCCAATCAAACTTCGACTGATGTAGTAGAGCGCATTTGCTTTGCCCTTTTCATTACTGGGTCAATAATGCTCCAAGGGATTCTTCTAGTGCTGTTGTGTACAATATAAGAGGCTACCCCAGAATTGGTGCTACGAGAATGGGCGGATTTAACAAATATCTTTTGATACCGTCGAATGCTTCCTAACACTCTCCATCCCACTTGAAACGAACATCTTTCTTTATCAATTTTAAAAAATGGCTGGCACCTACCCGACATATTCGATATGAACAGCCAAATGAAAGCCAGTTATCCTTGTAAGGAGTGAAGTTGTCGAAGATTTTTCGAAGCTGGCATCTCCATAATTGCCTTGGTCTTATTGGGGTCAATCTCTATTCTTCGATGACAAACAACATACCACAGAAACTTGCCAGAGGAGACGCCAAAAGCATACTTGAGGGGATTCATCTATAGATCATACTTTTCAATTCTCTCAAATATAATTCTCAGATCACTTAGGAAGGTCTTTCCGCTCCATGTACTTGACAACAAGGTCGTCCATATAGCATTCGACCTTTTGATGTATTAGCTCATCAAATATACGTGTCATTGCCCGTTGATAGGTGGCACCAGTATTAGCTCACCTGAAGGGCATGACCGTGTAGCAAAAAATGTCAATGAGCGTTCTAAATGATGTGTACTTTTTATCCTCAGGCGCCATCTTAATTTGATTGTAGCCCGATGATCCATTCATAAATGAAAACATATCATAGTTGAAAGTGTTATCCACTAGTAGTTCTGATACGGGAAGCAGAAAGTCATCTTTCGGACAAGCCATGTTAAGGTCCCAAAAAACAATACAGATATGAATCTGCCAGTTCTTCTCTTTCACAGGGATAATATTGGTGATCCAATCATCATATTTTTCTTCTAGAATGAAGTATGCCTCTATAAGCTTCTTTGTTTCTGCAATTATTTGTTCTTCAATCTCCAATCTCCAATCTCATTCTCCTTGGAGTTTATTTGACGTGTGCTACATCTAATTTGATGGCTAATCTGTGAACCATCATATTAGGGGATAAGTCAGGCATTTCAGAATATGTCCAGGCAAAACAGTCCCTGAATTCACTAAGATCTTTTATTTCCTCTACTTGGCCTTTAGGCAAAAGGGCACTGACGAAGGTTGGGCGAGGGTCCTCCTAAGTCTGATAAGATATATTTGAAAAGCGATGTGATTTCATGGAGAATTCTCAAAAATGTCGACCATCGAGAACATTGTATGCGTCTTTGGGACTCACTGTGGATGAATTTCTTTAATGGTGGATCTTTAGGGATTACACTAGATGTCACACCATTACTTCGTGTATATTTTTCTAGATAAGTGGGTTTCTATATTTATTTTTACTTATGTTGGGACCTTTCGGCGGTGGATTCATGGATATGCTTCCAAGTGTCACACCCCGATGCTCACCGTACATATCTTTATTCTTTCTTTGCTCTACCATTATAACAGATAGTTGCTTTTAGCTTTATCGGGACCTTTCAGTGACTAACTTTTTGGATATATGGACCAAGTGTCACATCCTGATGTTCACCATATAAGGCTTAATATCATCATTATTCTTTTTACTACTACAATAGCATTTAGATGACTAGCTAAAGATGAAAAGAAAAACCAATCCCCAGCGGAATCGTCAGAAATCTGCGTGCTTTCAAAATTCGATCTCGGCCTGCGCCCGCTGATTGCTTTTCTTCAGCAATGGAGTTTTAACGAAATAAGTTCCGTGGTAAATTTTGGAAGGCAGATGAGTTTGTAGATAAGACACTACACTGAGATTTCACCCTCATTTTGTGAGGATTTTATGATCTGAGTTTTGGTTTCCTATAGGCGCAAGCCACTATAGTTAATTACCCCTTCCGATAACGAGAGAGAACTTTCGCTAAAGGCTAGTCGTCAATGAGATACGAAGAGATACATGGTATCTGGCATATAGTAGCAGCATTAAACTTAGGTGTTTGAAAAGTTTGGATGTTTGAAAAATTGCAATTTGGAAATGGTTGAGAATTTGAAGATTAATATTTAAAATTAAAAATTTCACCTTCGTGCACTTAAAGCTAATGGCGGGGAAATGGATGACGGACCCGATCAAGATCCCATGGTTCCTTCATCCTAGGTCATTGTGATCCCTGGTCTACTTAGTCAGAGGAGGTAGTCGACCCAACCTGACAGAACGATTCTTGTCGGCAGCCATGGGTTGCTTCGTCTAATGGGACCTTGTAGACCTGGGTTGAATGTTTACCTAAGGGGACAAATTTGAATCCACCATAGCTAACAGAGAACTTTGTGCCCTATCGATCATATCCTATTTATTCATATCTCAAGGATTTGATGTCACTATGGGCGTATTGGCTCTGGCCATAACCGATATTTCGTGGTGCTATTTAGCAGCAAAACCACTCGGTTCAGAGAGCCACGGGTCATAACCGTTTATCCTACGGTGCCATTTGACGATAAAATCACTAGTTAGAGGACACGTACCACGTTTTTATTAGCATGAGATTATTTGAGATTGGATTCTAGTGATATTTTCGACTAAGCATTAGCTCTATGTGAGCAGAAATATATTTCAATTTGTCCACCCGGCAAACTATTGCGGAGGATGTATGGATTTTGCTTTAAGTGTTTCATGGTTAGATTTCAATTTTAAATATTTTTTAATTTGAATGATTGTAGAATATTGGACATTTAAGTGGCATTTGAAGATATTTGTGAACCCCTCCGATTGAGATCTTCGTTCAACACGGTCATCATCGAGGTGTAAGAGGTTATTTCCATTTGAAGCTTGAGCCTTGTCAACCCTATCAACAAGTTGATAGGGGATCGGATTTTCTAGGCTTTGTACATTTATTGGTGAATTCATGTTATTATAGGCCTTGAAGGCCTAATATGAATGTATTAAAACAAATATATCGGTCGCCACCACCGTATACTTGTTTGATTGTTCGAACCTTGTCGACTCCTATTGACCCATATAGAAGAATCAGGTTCGAACTTGAATTCACTTATTAACCCGCGTAGCATCCCTAGATGTCACATGTGTTCCCACAACACGCTCATCGGGGCCCATGCGGGTGTTTTAGGGCATTTTATAATTATACGTTGTCTACTCCTTTTTACCTGTTTAGAAGGATCGGGTTCAAATTTAATAACTCGCGCAACATTCCTAGACGTCACGAGTGTACCAATAACACGCTCGCCAGGGCCCTTGCGGGTTGTGATTGTATTTACCCCTTTGGTGTATGTATGTGTATACAAACTACGATGCACATGCGGGGATACTTTGAAATACTTGTAATTGTGCAAGTAACTGCTATTTGAATGCACATAATATTTTATTCGAGAATTTGAACACGCTTTCCATCCACTTGAATGAGTGTTGTGGATTCGGTGGCGTCAAGTAGCAGCTTTTGGATTGAGTTGTTAGCTGCTTTGTGCAGGTAGACTGTCATAAACTACTTGTTGCTTTCTGCATACGAATTGTAGTGCACTAACGAATCTCCTGCTTCAACATGAAAGTGCTTGCATTATTTGTATTTATTATTCCTTCGCTTACATGATCAACATGAATTTGCACATCAACTATCATCATTGATAGGAAATTTAACTGCCAGGGGTTTTGTATAATTCGTTCGCAACCAAACTATACCTTCCCTATAATTTTCTTTGCTTGCCGAGTTCAATGCATTTGTTTATACGTTTGGTATTAATAAAAAAATCTGTCACCTTTAATAACTTTAATATATAAATACTTTAGTTTTATTTTAGTTTTTACTTAGTAGACTGTTGACTAGAATAATAATAAAAAAAGAAGACGAAAAATGGAAAATGCAAAATAAAAAAATTCGTTGCAGATAATCGAACAATAAACAAATGTGATGCTTTGCAAAACGATAAAACTGTTCGGCGATTTAGTCGATACAACAACAACATCAAGCCTTTGTCCCACTACGTGGGGATGGCTACATGAATTCTTTTTTCATCATTAAGTCTAGTTAAAAGTCAAATTCTCATTTAAATCTAATAAATAAAGATCATTTCTAATATTTTCTAACCAAGTCTTTTTAGGTCTACCTCTACCTTTCTTAACATAAGTCAAATCCAATACCTCAACTTTCCTAACCGGGTCATTAGAATGCCTCCATTTAATTTGACCAAACCATCTAAGGCGGCTCTTTCTAATCTTATATTCCACTAGAGCTACTCCAACCTTTTCATGTATATGCTCATTTCGTATCCTATCTCTAAGGGTCAAGCCACTCATCCACCTAAGCATCCTCATCTCTGCAACACTTAAATTAGTATTAAGCTTCTCTTTTAATAGCAAACATTCGGCACCATAAAGCATTACAGGTCTCACCACCATCTTATAGAATTTTCCCTAGAGTTTGAGGGGGACTTTTCTATCGCACAATAAGCCCGATGCATTCCACCACTTCAACCATCTAACTTGAATTCTGCTTGATAATATCCCCATCAATTTTGCCATCACTCTGAAAATAGATCCAATATATTTAAAACATGTACTTTTATTAATGATTTCATCGCCAAAAGTCGCAATCCCATCACTAGGTCTATTGCTACTAAAATTACACTCAATATATTCAGTTTTAGATCTACTCAAGCAAAAACCTTTAGACTCTAAAGTTGACCTCCATAACTCGAGTTTACCTTTAACTCCCTCTCTAGTCTTATCAACAAGAAGAATATCATCAGCAAAAAGCATACACCAAGGTACATCCTCTTGCAAATGTCTAGTGATAACATCCATGACTAAAGCAAATAGATGTGGACTTAAGGCTGATCCTTGATGTAATCCAACTGAAATAGGAAAATACTTAGTCAAACCACCTTGTGTTTGAACACAAGTAATAGCTCCTGCATACATATCTTTAATGATTTGAATATAAGCATTATTAACTCCTTTTTTTCAAAAACTTTCTATAGTACTTCTCTTGGAACTTTATCATCTGCTTTCTCTAAATCAATAAATATCATATGTAGATCCTCCTTATTCTCTCTATATTTCTCCATCAAACCTGTCAATAAATGTATGACTTCCATAGTAGACCTACCCGACATGAATCCAAATTGATTTTGAGAAACATTAGAATCACGTCGCAACCTACGCTCCATAACTCGCTTCCATAGTTTTAAAGTATGACACATTAACTTAATTCCTCTACAATTCGCACACTCCTGTACATCACCTTTATTCTTAAAAATAGGAATTAACACACTCATTCTCCACTGATCAGGCATCTTTTTAGTCTTTAAAATACTATTAAAAAGTTTAGTAAACCAATAAATTCCTTGAAATCCTAAACATTTCCACATCTCTATTGAAATATAATCAGGTCCAACAGCTTTTCCACACTTCATTTTCTTTAAAACCTCTCTAACTTCAATTTTACTTATACGCCAATAAAATCTAAAATCTTACTCTCAAAAATACTTTTGTTAATATCCTTTAAATGCCGCGATCCAATCCTAGAAAATCGTTTTACATTATTTTTTATTTTTTGACCCTTTATCTTAAAGTACAAAGTTAATAATCGATGCTGGGTACATAAATTTTCACTCGGAATAATTTTACAATCTTTACAATTTAAAAGATTTAATTTTCTTATAGAAAAATAATCCATCTGCATTTTACTATATCCATTTTTATAAGTGATAACATGTTAATCTCTTTTCTTAAATAAAGTATTAACTATTAAGAAGTCATAAGCTAAACAAAAATATAATATATTCTTACCACCTTCATTTGTCGTTCCAAACCTATGGCCACCATGGATACTTTTAAAATCATCTACCTCTTTACCAAAATGTCAATTTAAATACCCTCCAATAAAAGCTTTCTTCAAGAGGTATATTTTGTATTAAATCTTCTAAGTCATTCCAAAATTTTAATTTTGAACTCATATCCAAACCTTTTTTAGGAGCATAAGCACTTATAATATTAACAATCTTAGCATCAACAAAAATATTTAAAGTTATAATTCTATCTCCAATTATATTAATTTTTATAATATTATCCTTAAAACTCTTATCTATAATCACAACTAGACCATTTATAGTACGACTTCTAACCGAATACCATAATTTAAATTCTAAACTATTGATCTCCTTAGCTTTCTCTCCAACCCATTTAGTTTCTTGAATGCACAAAATATTTATTTTCCTATGAATCATAATATCTATTAATTCCATTAATTTTCCTATAAGGGAGCCCTATATTCCAGGTTCCTATTCTAATTTTATTTTCATGGACTAGCTTCTTTTCCCACATTCATCCTTGATGTGGGAACCCTTGCCTATTTAACACTGCACCCAGGCGTCGGTGCAACGGCCCTTGCATACTTGTCACTTTATTCAGGCCATACAGCGCATCGCTTCCAAGGGAAACCCTAGCATTAACACAATTTTTTAAAGGATTCATGTCATGATTATTCGACAAGTTTTATGCTGGTTGTCGACTACCTAACGCAACCCTCCACTTTTCTCATCCAGGACTTAGGACCTAGCAACGACAGTATTCGATTTAGTCGATAAAAGACAAAATAATTTGAATAATAAACTTATGTTCGTTTAATCTTCCTCACACTTTGTTCTCTGACGAGTTTTGTCCATCTCCAACAAAACATCTAAATCTCACTTCCTCACACTGTTTGAACCAACACACTCATGTGATTTGACCCTGTATCCTGCACCACTCATGACCCTCCCACATGAATTGCATCGATTGAATACACGCTTAACTACACACCGCCTCCTTCCGACCAGCCCGCAAACCTTCAAACCAGTCTGAAACTCTCTATCTGATTCCAACAAGCACGAGCTAGCCCCAGTCCACCTCTGACTCTCGATCCTACTTTTGTCGAGCGTCTCTCTGCACCGCAAATCTCCCTCACGTCGATCTTTTTCCACCCGCACCAGACCTACTTAGCCCATATCGATCGCCTCTTAGGTTTCACACATCACACCTTGCACACCTCTCGTGAACCGTAACTTTCGCCTCCACCTATAAAGGTAATGTCCCTGTACGTGAACAAGTCTATGGCCAAATGACCTAACGCTATTCAATCTCATGCCTTTCGCCTCAATTACTCAATTCAATATTCGTCACTCACGCGAGCTATTGTGAGTGCCTCTTGTTCTTGCATTTGTCATATTTGTCTACACTTCCGTAATCTACAATTGCCGATAAGCTCAACTCGACCAATCCCTATCCGTTTTGCTGGAAATATGAAAATCAAACTACTCCATGCATACACGATTACGTTAATTAATTTCCCAATTAAGCATAAAGTTGTGTAAAAATTTTTATTAAATTGATAGTATGTTCATTGATTCAAGACCTCGCGCCAATGTTTTTAAA
Source organism: Dendrobium nobile (assembly GCA_022539455.1). Classification (NCBI taxonomy): domain Eukaryota; kingdom Viridiplantae; phylum Streptophyta; class Magnoliopsida; order Asparagales; family Orchidaceae; genus Dendrobium; species Dendrobium nobile. The sequence continues at coordinate 22,279,365 of CM039721.1, forward strand.
TCCGGTCATGATGATTTTAAATTTGAGACCTTGCGCCGTCGATCTTAGATCTAGCCGGGATGGTTTCAAACTCAAGACGTCGCGACATTAATCTTAGGTCCGGCCGGGATGTTTTTAATCGAAGACTTCGCGCCATCGACCTTAGAACCGGCCAAAATGGTTTCAAATCAAGACCTCGCGCCATCGACCATTGGTCCATCCGGGATGGTTTCAAAGCGAAGAACTCACATCATGAAACTTAAGTATGGCGACTAAAATTAACCATTGCCACAGATCCTAAAACTAAGGTGAGGACTACTAAGAGGTAGTGCTTCGAACCTAAGTCTAATGGAATGCAAAAAAGACTTACAAACTAAGCTTTACATGAAGCATAGCCAGCCCGACCCCTAGATTTATTGCCTTGCTTGAAAAGGGCTATCAGTTAGACCCACCTAGTCGTTTTTAAAACTATGATTTTGGCCTCAATGCATATGAAGAGTGGAAGGTTATTTTTGTTTAGGAAGTAGGACTTATAACTTGGCTTTGATGTCAATATGTCTATTTATGTAGGGTATGCAGAATGCTGACTCAAAAATGCAAACTTTTTCTTTATTATTCAGTCCTTAAGTGAGGGCTTTTCTACATGAGATACATTTGGGCTATGCATGCTCAATATAAATTTTGGAAAGCTTGACCCTTTGAAAGGGGGCCATGCAATTTCCTTTCCTATTCATAAAACCATGAAGTCTAGATTGATTTTAAGTTGTTTACATTTTAATGGGAAGAAATCTTAAATTTTTCCTAAGAGCCTACCATATTAAATAGTCTAGGTCACTCCCAAGCAAAATAAGAAAGCAAAATAGGAAAAAACATGTTTTTATATTGCGCACTCAATAAATAATCAACACATGTTTGTAAATATAAATCAAACGCAAGGAATATAAATGGAGTTCAAATTATTACAATCATATTTGGTAGCTGAGTTGTCTGCCATTATACAACTCAGTCAAATTTTAATACAAACTCTATTTGTGGGGAGTCTTCAAGCTTTTGACTTCTGAATGGAAGTTGGGCTTAGCTTCAGCAGGTATATCCTTCTAGTTCACTTCCTTCTTTTAATCCAAACCCCCATGTCTAATATAATTCCTACTACTATTAAACACATATGAAAATTATAAAAAACTCAAAACTGTAAAATAGAGTTAGAAAACAGTTCATATAATATCTCATATCCAAAATTTGCCAAACACTAGAAGTGCTAAGCACCTGCTTCTACCCTGTTGGCCACATCACTTTGTGGGGGGGGGGGATTAAGCAACACCTATCATGCAAACATTTTTATTATTTATGATTTATAACACCCCCCTTTGGATATGGCCACCTGCAATAAAAGCATATATATTTCTACACAAATCACTTAAGGGCAAGTGTCCACAACGCAGACAATCAAAGGACAATCATACCAAATCATAAACCACATACGCAAAAAAGAAAAACCTTAATCCTAGCATGTCTAGGGGTTTTGCACCTAAATGTGTGAGGCTTGTATGGAATGTCACACTAAGAGTGTTTCACTTAGAGTTTGCATCTAAGGAAGAGGTGACCAACATATATTTTTGGGCTAAATGTTCGAAAACTCTCCTTAGGTTTTGGAGCTAGGGAGAGGAGATTGAAACTTCTTTTAGCTTTGAGGCTAAAGAAGAGGGAGCGGAAGTGTCCAACGTATAGCTTTTGAGCTAAGGGTTGGAAGATTCTCCTTAGCTTTTGGAGCTACAAGGAGAATGTAAGAATTCAAAATTGAACTTTTGGGCTAAATGTTAGAGAACTCCCTTTAGCTTTTAGAGCTAAAGAGAAGGGAAATCTCCTACAACTTGAAAGTTGGAGGAGAGATGGATCAAACCTATAACCCTTAAGCTTAGTTTGGAAGGATTCCTTGGATTTTTGGAGCCCAGAGAAAAGATAAGTGACTAGTAGTTTTGGAACTACAAGTCAAGAAGCATTCATTGGATTTTGTATTCAATGATGCAAGATTATTTACCTAATTTGAATTAAGTAAATATAGAAGGGTGAGATGTAAATGTGGATTACAAATCACAAGGAGTTTTCCTTGAACTTTTGGGTGTTCAAAGAAAAATGTTCACTCACTTAACTTGAATCAAACGAACGAAAATATCTCCTACGACTTTTGAGTGGTAAGAGAGGGGTGTGTAGCATGCGACTTGAAGGTGTGCAAACTAAGAATGAACTATTGAATTTTCTCTTCAATGGGAGATGATTATCTACCTAGTTTGGTTAGATAAATATGAGAAACAACGTGTAATTTAGGTGATACGCATTGGTTGCAAGTTGGAAGGTTATTCGTGGAATTTTGTGTTCAATGAAACTTGATTATTTACCAAAATGTGTGTTAGGTAAATAGGGGGCAAAAATTACAACTTAGATGTTGCAACTTGGGGAAATCTCTTGAATAATTGAAGTTCAAAGAGATCCATTCATTATGCCCAATTTGAGGCTAGACAAATGAAGGAGAATTTAGAGATTTCCTACCATTTTGGCTTATAGGAAATGAAAAAGGGAAAAAGCAATTTAGAGATTGCAAATCAGAGGAAACTCTTTGAACATTTGGTGTTCAAAAAGGGAGGATTATCTAACCAATTTGTGTTAGGCAAATATGAGAATGCGACATGTAGATTTGTACTACACGTCATGAGAGTTTTTTGGGCTTTTAGGTGTCCAAAGGAAAAGGTTCATTCACATAACTTGGGTTAGGAGAATGGGGAAGAAATGAGATTAATATTCTTATATTCGGTATAGGAATATGAGTTATTTTTACCCAACAAGAGAATTTTGTGGATGCAAACTCTCCCATAACTCTAAGGTTAAGGGGCATGAGATTTTTTTTATCAAGCTTTGGCTTAACAAATAAATGATCTGATAGACTCCACACAACATTGGGGTTGAAGGAATGACATATAACTTAAAAGTAATAAATTTTTTTGAATATTTCTTCGAATATTTGATATTCAAAAAGAGATGATCATTCACTTAGATTAGGTTCGTACAAATTGAAAGAAAGAACTTAAAGTTTGATTCTAAGTTCAATAACCTCATGTAATAGTAAGTATAAGTTTTGGAGAAGCTTCAAATTATTACATATGAAGAGAGAAGTGATATTTGTTTGTTGACTTTGTGTCAAACAAAAAAGGGTAAAGAACCTAGGATTTGGTCCTGAAATTAAAGGACTCATGTAACGATATGTTTAAAGGCTTGAGGAGCCTTAAAACATCTTGCATGAGAAGATATTTGTTGATTTCATGTTCCAACAAAAGAGATAAAAGAACTTGGAAGTTGGTTTCAAGTTTCATCCAATTCATGGAATGATGTGCTTGGAGCTTCGAGGAAACTTCAAATGTCATGAATGAGAGGTACAATGTATAGTTTTGAAACTACAAATTGAGAAGCAATCATCAATTTTTATACTTAATGATGCAAGGTATTCTACCTATGTAGGTTAGGTAAATGAGATAAGCTAGGATTAGAATCCTAAGCCTAAGAAGGATATTTGTTCGTTAATCTTTGTATCTCAAACGAATGAAAGAGTGAGCTTAGAATTTGGCTCCAAGCTCCAAAATCTTCATATAATGATATGTTGGAATTTTAATTCCAAATCACTATATATGAGAGGAGAGACACATTCATTTGCTAACTTTGTGTTATTAGCAAATGATAGGGGGATTTAGGATTTATTCCTAAAGCCTTAATGATTAATATAATGGGACATTTGGAGCTTAAAGAGGCTCCAAAATATCACATATGGAGGTGTGCATGTTTGTTGATTTTTTGTCTCAACAAAAAGGAAGTGACATAGGATTTGGTCATAAAATCTTGATGTTTCATGTAATGCAGTATTTGGAGCCCTAAGGAGGTTCCAAAGTATTACATATGAAGGGAAAAGAGTGCTTAAAAGCAAACTCTTTATATTTATTAGAACCCATGCAATATAAAACTTGGAGCTTTGAGGAAGCTTAAGAAAGAACTTAAAGTTTGATTCTAAGTTCAATAACCTCATGTAATAGTAAGTATAAGTTTTGGAGAAGCTTCAAATTATTACACATGAAGAGAGAAGTGATATTTGTTTGTTGACTTTGTGTCAAACAAAAAAGGGTAAAGAACCTACGATTTGGTCCTGAAATTAAAGGACTCATGTAACAATATGTTTAAAGACTTGAGGAGCCATAAAACATCTTGCATGAGAAGATATTTGTTGATTTCATGTTCCAACAAAAGAGATAAAAGAACTTGGAAGTTGGTTTCAAGTTTCATCCAATTCATGGAATGATGTGCTTGGAGCTTCGAGGAAACTTCAAATGTCATGAATGAGAGGTACAATGTGTAGTTTTGAAACTACAAATTGAGAAGCAATCATCAATTTTTATACTTAATGATGCAAGGAATTCTACCTATGTAGGTTAGGTAAATGAGATAGGCTAGGATTAAAATCCTAGCCTAAGAAGGATATTTGTTCGTTAATCTTTGTATCTCAAACGAATGAAAGAGTGAGCTTAGAGTTTGGCTCCAAGCTCCAAAATCTTCATATAATGATATGTTGGAATTTTAAAGAATTCCAAATCACTATATATGAGAGGAGAGACGTTCATTTGCTAACTTTGTGTTATTAGCAAATGATAGGGGGATTTAGGATTTGTTCCTAAAGCCTTAATGATTAATATAATGGGACATTTGGAGCTTAGAGAGGCTCCAAAATATCACATATGGAGGTGTGTATGTTTGTTGATTTTTTGTCTCAACAAAAAGGAAGTGACTTAGGATTTGGTCATAAAATCTTAACGTTTCATGTAATGCAGTATTTGGAGCCCTAAGGAGGTTCCAAAGTATTACACATGAAGGGAAAAGAGTGCTTAAAAGCAAACTCTTTATATTTATTAGAACCCATGCAATATAAAACTTGGAGCTTTGAGGAAAAGCTTAAACACCAAATTTGAAGGAGGATATGCATAAGAGAGAATTCCCCATTCCTCCATGGATGTTTTAGACAAAATCACAAATGCTAACGATGCAATTTTCTAAAGGGGATGAAGAATTGATTTCCTAAGGCTTTGGAGAGGATTCTAAACCAATTTTGGCATGATTTAGAAAATTTGAATAGGAGAGATCTATCCCTATGACTTCTAGGAGATTTAAGATAAAATTTGATATGATCTAAGAAGAACCTAGGAGTGCATATATGTGATGGTTTTGCAAATTCAGGAACTTTAGCAATCTCACCTTAAACATTCAATTTTGAAGTTACAAAATAGGATTAGATAATTCCAAAACATGAGGGCTCATGAGCCTTTGAGGGACCATAAAACATCTCAAGTTCATTTTTTTTGAATTAAATAAGAATATTTAATTATCTTCCAAACTTTCACAAGTGAGGGATTGCAATCCAAATCATGCAAACTAACTTAGTCAAGTATGCAAACATTTGATTTGGAGATTTTTGTTATTTGTCTTTCACTCCAAATTTGAGGAAGTGTCAAAAGTGAATTCAAAATAATTTATTTTATCATGAGATTTGAAAACATGAACCTGAGGGTTCATGAAAGACCCCACTATTTGTTTCGCAAGCTTCCAAAATCAGTTGAATTCATTTTCTTGACATTCAACAAATTCAGACAAAATCACAAATGCTAACGATGTAATTTCCCAAATCACTAAGTCAATTTTGTCATAACTTACGATTTGCTAAAAGTAAAGTGCATGCTACAAGATGTGAAAGTCCCTACACATTGTCATTCAAGGTATGGTTGAGTGACAATGCTTAGCCTAAAGGTTTGGTCATATTTGAAGGTATTAGACACAAAATGAATGCTTTTACATGTATTTGAGGGGTTGTCGGATACAAATCCGACCAGCCTATGTCACGACCCGGCCCGGTTAGCTCGTAGATACGAGGCGGGAACGAGATCGGACGTTAAGATAAGTAACTAATCATTCTTTAAGTAATTAAGACTATTCAATGAAATCTTCAAGAACAAAAAGGCGCCTCTAAGCATTAATAATTTCATTCCAAAAAGAGTGTTTTCAATAAATACAAGATGGCTAACTTCTAATCAATCATGCTAGGATGAGCCATCCAAAACAAAAAGTAAGAACTACAACAAGTAAAACTACTAAAAAAATGAACCTGTCACCCGGGGTACGACGACTATAAGTAAACCTCGGGTTGTCAGTCATCCCTTCTACCAGGTTCTCCTGAAAATTCCCAAAACTAGGGAGTGAGCTAACGCTCAGATAGAAATTCTAATCCTAAACATGCTCATGCTATCATGTTTGTCAAATGAATGCTATCTTGTTTGTCATATGAATGAGAGATAATTTAGATGTCATATGCATGTCATTGATATAAGGATGTACATATAAAATGAATATCATAATAAAATGCTTACTTATTTAATATATACAACCGTCCCGGAGTACCAGGGGTGTACTGATCAGGTACACAAACCTCTTTTGGCCATTTATTCCTTTTTCCTCTTTTGCCCCAAGGGCCATAATGTTCCCATATTGCTCATATGTGCCTTTGGCACCATCTTTGGTACTCCGCAATCAATCATGCACATTCATATATATATATTTGTTTCATATAAACATACATTCTTTCCTTCCTTTCATAATTCCTTCCTTTTCATATAAAATTATGCATTTTCATGAACTAATGTGACATGAATCTCTAATCATGAATGAAATGACTTATCATAATTACACTTAAGCATGAAAGAAACAATGAAGTAACTATATTGCATGTGTATTGCATGGGTAACAACTATTCCATTTCTCAATTCATGTCATAAAAGTTTAACAAATGATATAAGCATAAAATTTCAAATAGACATGTAAGGAAAAGAATTCCTACCTCAAAAGTTTATGAACTCCTCTTCTCCTCTATAATTATTATTCTTCTTCTTCTTATCACCACCTAAAAGAAAATAGTTTAACTTAAACCTTGCCAAAATAAAATTTCTAATTCGTTTAGAAGCATCCTATAAACCTCCTACACCTATTCTTAAGGTATAACACCATCAACATCATCAACCTCTCACCAAACTTGATGTTTTTAATAATAAATTTCGGATTTAAATAAAATAAAATATTGGAAAAATAATTTTCTCTCCAATTTTGACATTAGAGGCCTCTTGAAGCTCTTAGGAACCCAATTAGGAAACATGCAACCTATAAAAACTAGGTTTGGAAAAACCCTAAACTTTCCCTAATTTTTAAACTCAAAAATTCTTCAAGAAAACTTTGCATTTGCTTACCAAAATCCTTTCATCACATTCTTCTAACAATCCCTATAAAAATAAAGCATAAAACAAAAACCCTAATTTCGGATTTAATGCTTTCCTTTACGAAATCATCAATTTTAAAGCATAAAACTATAAATCTAAGCAAACCCTAAAGGTTTTCAAAAGAAATCCCTAGGAAAAACCAAACCCTAAAATCTTGCTTCAATGAAAACTCAAGAAAAATTACATATTCTTCAAAAAGAACTTACCTCTTATCTTCCTCAAGTCTTCCTCTATCTTTTCCTAAAAGCGCTCGCCGGAAACTCACCGGAATCTCGCCGGAAAAGCCGCCCTCGAGCTCCTCCCACCGCTTTTCCTCTCTCCCGTCGCCTTCCCTCTTCGGTCGGCCGAAAGACACGAACAAGGGACCGAAATAATCGGTCCCTATAGCTATGTGAGGTTTTAGAAAAAGATTTAGGTGCCAAATGACGCATGTGCCCTTAACCTTAACATTTTCTTTAAGACTTAGAAGGGCAAAATAGGAACTTTAGGAAAAATTTTACTTAAACTACCTTCGGCAATTTATATCTTCCAAGCCGAGCGAAATTAGGTATAAGTTCTTTATACCATTTTGCTCGAAATTTCGAGACGAATCTAATGAAATTTATTTAGTCGAATTCTGACGCCGTCGAAATTTCACTTAAGTTCGTCGCGGTGCATCGATATGCGTGCGACGCACTCAATTGACGAATTTCGGATTTTACAGCCTACGCATATGGCATGCCTCTTTGGCTCTCCGAAGAGAGCAAACAAACGGAAATCACTAGATTTCGGCTATTTTGCGAAGAGGATAGCAAACGAAGGATTTTGGGGAAGAAAAAAATGAAGTTTCTAAGGGACACATGGCTTTGGATCGTCAACCATACATCAATCGGCTAGGGGGCCTTAGGGCTTTTCCTATGTTTTTGAGATTTTACCTCACCCGGGCTATCCAAGGGGAAGTAGACTGCTGTCCAAGCCGCTCCAGATGCCTCCTTTGTTGTCCAAGGCACTCAAAAACCTCCAAACTGCTGTTTAGGAGGTTCCAAAGGCTTCCTTTGCTGTTTGGAAACTTCCAACAGCTCCCGGAAGTGGATTTCGCCGGAAAGAAGGCTCCAGACTACTGGTTCTGCTGTTTGGATATTTTCGGAGGCTGATTTTGGCGTCCAAAATGCTCCAAACCACTGATTTTGCTATCTCAAGGTCACCGGAGTTGATTTGGAAGGAAGGAGAAGCCTTCCACCTCCTCCTAGGGGTAGAAGAAAAGAACTACAGCAGTTCTTTATCCCAGATTTTGTGATAGGAAGAGGATATCAGTGACAACGAGAAGGAAACGGCTGACGGTGAGGTCATGGCGCCTGAACAAGACCGACGGCTTGAAGGGTCGCACCACACGATGAGAGAAAGCAGCAAGGGGGCGTCAGCCAACTCTGCTAAAGCTGGACAAGCAGCAATGGGGCAGACGTACCATCCGCACCTCCCTCTATTCTGCTTGGAGATGCACGAGACCCGCCTCCTCCCTCTCTTTGCTTCGCCTAGGACGAATGAACGGCACGCAAGCAAGGGGAGACGCTCCCTTTTCTGCTCTATCTGGGATAGGCTGGGAGAGCCGCTCTCCCTCTCCTTTTCGCTCTCTTGGAGACCACGAGAGCAGTAGGCCAACCGCCCAAATGCCCCAATCCGGTTCCCTCTCACACAAAACAAAGGATTTGAGAGGGTTTAGATGAAATCTCAACCCTTGATTGGAAAATCTGATCAAGCAAGAAGCATAACAAAGTTGTTCCAACGACCACCTTTTTCGAAATTCAAAAAGGAAATGCAGTTCTATTGCTATATTTATCTCTCAAGACATCATTTGCCTATATGCGAATAATTTGTTTGCACCTATGGAGGCATTTCCCAAAAATATATAGGAGCAGGTGCATACAAACATGAGGACCGTGGATTTAGCCACCATTCAAGAATTTGAGGGCTTGGATAACGTCAAATTTTAAATCAATTTAGTATGTGCTTACCACAATACGGATAATAAACCCATGATTCAGTTACTTCAGTATTGTCGATTGTAATTCAAAAGGGTCTGAGAATTCATTATTTATCTTCAAAACAAAATAAAATTAGCCAAAAATGCCTGTGTTTACCTTCACAGAAATGTAAAGCTGATAAGTTCCCTTCTTTCTGCAGAAATCTCCTTAGTTTACCTGACTGGAATACTGGCATGACACTTCTCCAAAAGGTTTCCAGTTTTGCTCTGTTGCAATTTTTTCCAGAACATTTTAACATGTTACACCCATAACAAAAGAAGTCCTTCTGAGTTGCTCCAGCTGAGGAAGAATCGAACACTACAGGATCTGCCCAACAACCAGTGCATGTCAAAAAATACAATGTTTCTCTCTAATACCACAATCTATAGAATCTAAAGGACCGCCTACTATTTATGAATAATAATCAAGCAATACTCAGAATGATGTCCCATTTCAAACCAGATACGGAAGAAACCCCATATCAAAGGGAAAAAAATGATGAAGAAAGTTTCAATTACAAAGAGAGAGAATTTCCAAATGAAAAAAGTTAGTGATCTCCAGCTCATTTTTCTCTCCTTACTCAACTTGAATAGATTATAGCTCTTACCTCTAAACAATGTCACTTGGGGGCATTCCATAGATTCATGCACATCGATAAGAGAGGGTTCTTGAGTACCAAGTTGTAAAAGTGCCACAGTAAGCCACGTTGCCTGGTTTTTTGAAGTTTTAAGTTGGTTTTCAGTTTCAGAAAGAATTTTCAATGCATGTCTAAGTTTCTGAATGCCAGCCTGAGCCACTGCATAAAAAGTACAATAAGCTAAGCAACTTAAAAATGAAACAAGAAGCTTGCTTTAAGCTATATAACCGGCAGTTATTTTGAGATTATGATCAAGGGCTTGAGAAAATAATACAGTAGTTCAAGATACTTGATATGGAGAAAAATAGGGTAGGAAATTAAAGTGACAAAGAAACTTTATTTAAATTCCATTTGCAGTGCCCCAAACCTATAACTAAAAATAATTCATGCGCACAAAACTTTTTATCAGTTATGCAGGTTTAACATTTAGGTGCATACTTTGAACATATGAGAAATTATGGTACATGTCACACCCCATTTATCTATGTACACACCCAAAATATATGTACACAAAAGGGCAATCAACCTTCCTGCCTAATGCCTCCTTGACTCATTTCCCTTTCTTACAATACAACCACTGCTGATGATGTAGAGAATAAAATACACAAGTAATGTGTAAAACATAATAAAAATATTTGCAATTGTTGACCTCTGTAGGCATCAAAACAAAAAAAAGCAAATAAAAAAAATATACAACATACCTGTCCGCAAATTCCACTGAGGCCCTCCGGAAATCCTGTAGTTCGGCGCCGTTGTATAGCTTCTCCGCGATTTCTGCTCAAATCCTGTCTCAGTTTTTCTCCCTTCGCATCTTTAAAAGCCGACCAAATGAAGCTTTCTCGGCCTCTCCTTCGCGGTTCCCGCACGACTCCAACGCCACAGAAATCCCAAACCCCCGTCGCTACTTCCCTGATCCCGACCTCTTGCTTCTTCGACCCAGAGAGAGAGAGAGAGGGAGAGAAGCCGACCTATCTTGCTCCTCCAAAACCGAATCTCCCATCTACCAAACTCCATAGCCCTAGCCAAACCCATCCCCGTCGCTTCCTATTCGCTTCCTCCTTCGACGTCCCCTTGATGTGGGATCGGAAGCAAGAACAGGAAGCCGCTTGCCGTGAAGGTAAATTTATCCCTTTCACGTGCCTCTTCGGCCAAATCCCATAAGCTTGCCAAATTCTTGAGGCAAAAAGAGGGAAATGGAGGATTTATTCCACTGAGATTTATAGTGTAATTAATTCGATCAAAGGGATTAATTATAATTAATTTTAGTTAATTAATTATAATAATTTTAATTACTTGTAATTATTTTAAATAATTATAATTATTATAATTATTTTTAATTGATTAATTTTAAATAATTTTAATTAAAAGTTAATTTAATTGATTATATTTAACTTTAATTAACTATAATTATTTAATTAATTATAATTATTATAATTAATTATAATTAATTTGTAAGTAATTAATTATAATTAGTTTTAATCAATTATGATTAATTTTAATTAAAGATAATTTTAATTAACTATGATTAATTATTACTTTTAATTAGAATTAATTAATATTAATTATTTATAATTAATTAAAACTATTTAAAACTAATTAAGGATATTCTTTTAATTAATTATAATTAATTATGTTGGGTTCTAATTAATTATGGTTAATTATAATTAATTATGGTTAATTATAATTAATTAGTTCTTAATTTTGATTAATTATAATTAATAAAAATGCTTCATTTGTCTTGATCCACATGCCATCTATCTCGCCGGAATGCAAAGGTATAACATACTAAACTTGGGAAAATCTATCTCGGCACTTGCAACACGGCGAACAACTACCCATGCGCGTTTTTCTTAGCACGGTGGGAGGAAGTTCGTCACGGTGCTTCTCGCGAGGCAGGTAATCCCCTCCAAAAGTCCTAATTTCGACGTTTGCAGCGCGTCGAGGGACCCCCTGTGCATGCTTTTCTTAGCGTGGCGGGAGGAAACTCGGTGCGAAGCCAATGGCGAAGCGGGCAATTCCTGTGCGTGCTTTTCTTAGCACGGCGGGGCAAAAAAATATAAGTACCTGTACGCGGGTAAAGAAGTGTTTTTTCGATAAAATGCTTTTAAAGACCCACGCACGCATTTCTTGACGTGGTGGATAACAAAAAAATCACCGTCATGGTGTCTCACAAACACCAACCGTGCACGTTTTTCTTGACGTGGCGGATAGGCGGCCTTTTGGTTTTTTTCCCTAAACAGGGGAGACGCCGGGAGGCTGCCGAAATTTTTTTTGAAATAAGACAAGGACTTGAACAACATTCAAACCACAGGGGACTTGAACTGGACATTAATGACTAAGTGCAAACTTGAACAAAAGACTTAAAATCAAACTTAAGTAAGAAGAATTTGAACTCAAAGAATTGAACACTAGAACTCAAATTTGATCAAATGAGAATATGATCTTGGAGATTTGAACTCAAGCAAAAAACTTGAGTTGGACAACAAGAGATTCGACGAAAGGAATAGGCTTATTTTGAGCCTGAACTTTATTTGAACATGTTTTTGGACTTAAACTAAAGACTAAAGCTGAACGGGTTTGATTAACAAAATACTTGAATCTAAATGAAATAAGTTCAGACTTGAACTTGATTTGAATGCTAGGTGAATGACTTGAATCTATTGGGCTCTAACCCAAATGAACAAAGATCAAATGAAATGCTTATGAACAACAATACAAAGACTTTCAAATGAATATTAGATAGCCACTTTGATCATCTACATGCATTCAAGTAGATATCATGCAAGCGTGCAAGGATTCATGCATATCATTCATAAGCAATAACCTATGCATTCATGTATATGTAAATTGATTTGCAAATGGGTATATCAATCAGTGTACAAAGTGAACTACATGGAGTAAAGCCTAAGACGAAGAGTAAGAACCTAAAACTCTCATTTGATGAAATGCATGGTTGAAGGACAAAAAGAATATTTATACATATGATAAACTTCAATCATTAAGATGAAATTCATAAGAAATGTGATTACATGCAAGCAGATGCGGTTCTCATGCAATCATTGTCACTTGATCGCGAATGAATCCAATAATTCCCTGTGAACAACAATAGTCAACATCTATAGAGAGAAGTTGACAATAAATGCAACTTGCCTGACGATCTACATTAGCACACTGATGAATATGTCAAAATATTTGAAATTAAAAATAGAATTTAATATATATAACTTTAATGTTTTATGGTGAAATGATAAAATGGGGTAAATTATAAGCTTACCTTTTTGACAAAATTTTGGGTCTTATAAATTATTTGCTTACCTTTTTGATAAAACGGGGTAAATCATGAATGACACACCCCAGCGCAAAGTTTTTTTGTGGAGCCATGGCATGATGCACATCATTTTAAGCATAACACAGTGTAAAATAATTACAATATATATTTATTGATATTAAATATCATTAAATAGCAAATAATAGGTTAATTTGAGCAAAATTTAAGCATAAATTTCCTGCCAAATAGCAAAATGACAATTTTAAATCCTATAGAAACTTGCATCAATAGATTTGAGTAGGATTTAAGCACAATTTAGCCTAAATTCTACCAAATAGTAAAAATGATAGCTTTAAATCTTGTAAAAAAGCTAAATCCTTTAATTGTTTTTGATAATTTATTAATTTGATATTTAATTAATTAATAATTAATTATAATATTAATATATAATTGTTAAAAAAAATAATTATAAATTATAATTTGAAATTTCTAACAAATTAAAAAAATAACGTGCATTATTTGCATCATGTGTCATTGCCCAAGCATGGCGCAAATAGTGCATACTATTTTGATGTCTTACACCAAGTAGATAATGTCGTATGTACGCCGCACGGTATCGTGCGCCATGACACATGCCATTTTACGCTTAACAGTGTGGCTACAAAGAATATTAGATTAATCAAAAAAATATTAGAAGCAGCCCAGGACAAATAGAAATATTATTACCCAAAGCATAAGCCATGGAAGTTTAGATTTGTTATTTTGTATTCTTAATTATTGATCTGATGAATGGTGTAAGCAAATTTGAAAAAGACAATAAGTTAAATCCCAGGAATATATGACCATTTGAGGTAAATGAAATAATTAGAAAATCTTCTTATAGATTATCCCCTGCCGGATCACATGTCAGGCATCCCAATATATTTCACATATAAGTATCAAGAAAGTGGATATCATATATAGATCAACAAAAAGATGAAGATGAAAATGAAATTGAAGTACAATTCAATTTACCTATAGGGAAGAGCTGGAATAGATATTAGCCTATGATGTGAAACAATTGAAAACAAGCAAATTTTTATGGATAAAGTCAATGGAAGCATAAGTTAGAGTGACAGGCAACTTGAGAGAAGAAATTAAGATGAGGCAGCTGTATCTTGATATATTCTGAAGGTGTAACTGACTTGTATGTAAATATTGAGGATGACATATCTATAAAGAGGGGAGAATGTAACACCCATTGTTCTAGGATCCAGTTAAATGAAGTAATTTGATTTGAATCCCCACTTATGTTGATTTAATTATTGATTTTAAGCTAAATGTCAAAATAATCTTAAATAAGTGTGAGAAGTGAAATGAAGAAATCTAGGGGCAAAAGAGCCCTTGAAGCGTCATGACGCTCAACTCTTAAATTTGAGGAATCTAAAAGAATTTACAATATTCAGGGGAGTGTTGGGAAAATGGGCACTACGACACTAGATTAAAATAAAATTTTTATATATAAAATAACCCAATTCATTTAAACCCCCCCATCAGCTAATTCCCAGAGAAGAGAAAAGGGAGAGAGAATAGAGAGAGAAAGAGAGGGAGATTTAGAGGCCATAGCTCGGGATTCATCATATCAGTTTGAAAAACCATGAGCTTGAGGTAATTCTAAACACATGTCTTTGATTTTAATTTCAGTAATTTTATAATAAGACAGATAAAAATATATTTTTTTTTAATTTTATGATGCTTTCAGTGTACTTTTTGTATATTGTTGTCTGCTTTAATCCGTATGTTTTGACTATAAAAAGTTAAATTTTCACCTATTAATTTTCTCTATAATGATTTTTGTATATATAGAATAAATGAAGCATTTTTATAGTTATGATAATTTATGAACGTCTTAAAATACTGCTTTAAATATTTTTTTGAAATTATGTTTGAAAAAGAAATTATTAAGAATGGAAGGTTCTGTACATGCAATGTTACCCTATTTTGATAATTCTAGTAGCTCATACATTATGATGCTCATATTTAAAACAAATTTACCCAATGTTGTATTCAAATTGCATAATTCATTGCAGAACTTCTGATATTTGAAATATTATAAGTGCACTCTCTGAAATTATAAAAGAACCCTATATAATATGTTCTAGTCTCATCTACCTTGCGTGAATATGATAGGAATTTTGGCCCACTTATTAAATGCCGGTGTGGGAGGTTGTTCTGTTCTATTCTAGCCCCACTTGCTATATATGGGTGTGGGAGATTGAAAGGGAGTTACAAATGGAAGTGGAGTTATAAGCAAAAATCAGAACATGTGCATCATATTTATGCATTGTATATACTAAAAATTTAGTGAACTAAGTACAAATTATATCATGAACACATTTTGATAACTCTGAAACCTCCAAATATATTCTAATAAATCAAGAATGTTTATGTTCAAGCAATACTTTGATACCAAAAATATTCTAATATCTCTGACACCTATGTGAAGTTTATATGTAAAGGTGCAAGTAATGACTCTGAAATCTTTGACAAATGATATTCTGAACACGCTTTGATACTCTGAAACCTCAATATATATTTTGATGGATCAAGAAGGTTTAAGTGTAAGTAATATTCTGCTAATATCTCTCCTCTATAAAGTTTATCTATGAAGATGCAATTAATAACTCCGAAATCAAATACATTCTAATAACACTAAAAGATTACTTCATGTTAGCATTTAGTTTATACTTGTATTGCTTAAATTAAACATTTGAATAGATTATTATCAATTTTTTAATAGATATTGATATCTGTGATAGGAATGTGAACGAAATCTATTGAGCTAGTGATGCTCATTCTATGAATTATTTATAATGTTTTAGGAATAGGAAAAGGCCTAATAGAGTGAAGTGATAAGGACAAGTCCAACGATGTTGAATAATATTTTCGCATCGACTCGACCCCGATCGAACCCGACTAGGCTCGATCACGCTCGATCAACTCAATTGATCATCGTCGAGGTGAAATTAATCTGAATTAAGCCTCAATTTAATTAAATTAAACACAATTTAATTAAATTAAAATCAAATCAAATCAATTCAAACCCCGTCGAGCCTAATTCGGCGCAATTCGACACATTTCGGCACCGATTCGGGTTCAATTTCATCAAATTAACTCTATCGGACCCAAGTCGACCCAAATCGATCCAAGTCGGGTTCGATTCGGACTCAAATTCAGCCTTAATTTGTTAATTTAGGCTGAATTTGACTTTCAAAACATCTTTTTGAGATCTATGGCTGCGATTGAGCTCCAAATCCCACCCAATTTCAAATCAATTGAGCAGCAAATCTACTCAAGTGGATTTGCTCTCATTTCTCACAACGAGGCAGGGACATGGGGTTATTGAACTTAGAACCGAACTCTAAGTTCTTTCTCTCAATTGTTTGAACCTAAGTTTAACAATTGAACATCCTGCTTAGACTTAGGACCTAAATCCTAGTCTTTCTTCTCCATTCACTTAACCCAAAGTTAAGTGAATGATCACCCCTCTTTGAATAACAAATATTCAAAGGCCTTCTATGAATTTTTATAACTTTCTAAGTTAAATTTTCTTCCTTCAACCCCTAAGTTGTAGGAAATCTATCAAACTATTTATTTATTGGAACACCAAACCAATGAATGATTTCTCGGTCTTAGGATTCAAATCCTAATCCCCTTTCTCCTACGACTCAAAATTGTAGGAAAATATCTAATCCCCCTCATTCTCCTAACCCATGTTAGGTGAGTGAATCCTTTTCTTTGGGCACTTAAAAGCCTAATGAATTCTCATGAATGTTTATTCTCTAAATTGCACATGATTTCCTCCTTTCTACAACCCAAAAGTTGTAGGAAAATCATCTCATTCCCCTAAAACTCTAAATTAGGAGAATGTGTACATCTCTTTTGGTCAACAAGTGTTCAAAGAATGTTCTTAACTTGCAACCAAGAGTTGCATTTCCCTCTCTTTCCTACAAGCCAAAATTGTAGGGGAGCTTCCAAATCATCTATTTGTTGAATCGAAATCAACAAATAGTTCAATATAAAATCCCTTATTTGTTGAACTAAATTCAACAGATAATCCCATATTGAGCAAGGGAGAAACTCCTAGCTTTCTTCTATTCTCCTAACCTAGATTAGGTGGATGTTCCGCTCTTTGGACACTCAAAAGTCCAAAGAATTCTTTATGTATAGGCCAAACCTATACATAATTCTCTTATGTTTGCTTATTCCAAACCTAGCAAACTAAATACTCTTTATTGAACATAAAAAGTTCAATGATAACCCCTCCCGATTTGTAACCTTAAAGTTACAAATCCTCTTTCACTACTATGGACTCCACAAGTCTTAAGGAATTCCTTACCTTAGCCGAAAGTCATAGGTTCCTTCACTTTCCTTTCCCTTCTACTCTCCTAAACCTAAGTTAGGAGAGTATGCCCCTCTCTTTGAATACCAAATATTCAAAGAGATGTTCGGAAGGTTACAACACCTAAGTTGCACATTCCTCTCTTCTCTACAAGCTCAAAATTGTAGAGAAATTCAACCTTCCTACAACTCAAAAGTTGTATGGAACTTCCTTGTACTCAATCCATGTTGGGTTGTTTAATCTCATTCCATTTATCTTATTTGTTGAACCAAAAGAAAAAAGTAACTTCACCCCAAGCATAGGATTCAAGTCCTATTTCCCTTCACCCTTCAAAACTCAAGTTGGAAGGGTGCAACCCTCTTTTGGACATCAAAATGTCCAAAGACCTTCATGAATTTGCAACCAATAAGTTGCATATTCTCTCAATCATTCTCCAACCCCAAAAGTTGTAGGAGATTTCCTTTCTCTTTAGTTTCAAAAGCTAGAGAAAATCCTCCAACCTTTAGCTCAAAAGCTATATGTCGGATTACTTATTCTCTTCTTAGTTCCAAAAGCTAAGGAGAATTTCCCTCAATATGTAGCTCAAAAGGGCCAAATTTTAGAAAAAAGCTTGTGAGTACTGACAATTAGAAAAAAGAGTATAGTTAATAAAAATTTTAAAAAGCAGCGGATAAGCCATTACATTAGGTGTATTCTTAGAGAAAGAAAAAGAGATGAAATAGGAGAGAGGAGAAAGAGAGAGAGGGAGGGCAGCAAATACGTCATTAAGAGTGAGTCATTAAGAAAAATATAATATGAATATTTTTTAGTTTTATATTAAATATATTACCAATATAATATTTTTTGTTTAAATATAATATAATTATTTATACTTCAAAATTATATTTTTAAAAATATATTTATAAGAATTTAAAATTATTTTTATTTTTTAAAATCTAATTTATTAAAACATAAATAATTAATTTTTTTTAAAAGATAAATAATTAATTAAATAATTTTAGTTTCTTTTAAATATTATATTTAAACATAGAAAAACATAATTAAATTTAAATAATAAATTTTATCATTAAATATTTAAAATATTTATGTAATATTATAGATATCTAAAAATTATATTAAATAGTAATTTTAAAATTTTATTTTATAGAAAAAGTTAGCCATAATGAATGACTAAACGGACCATCACAACACCTCCGAGATCCGCCAATAGAGATATCTTATTTGCCAAAAGACCATCCAAGGATGCTGGAGAGATGTAGACCTTTGCTCATAATGGTCCCAAAACATAATCGAAGCAGTCGGTTACTGAACCGAGAAAGAGCTGAAGAACAAATGGCTGCATGAGGCCAAAAAGATCAGAAAATCATTCCAATAGTAAAACTTTTCTCAACAAAATAGGAAAGAGATCTTCCCAAATGACCAATACACCAAAACAAGCCAAAAAGAGATGCCGCAGAAAATTGAAATGGCAAGAAGCATATGTAAGCAATCTAGATCATAGAAAATATTTTTTAGTTTTACATTAAAATTACTCATATTATATTTTTTGTTTAAATATAATAAAAATTTTTATAATTGAAAATTATTGTTTTGAGAAGATATTTATAAGAATTTAAAATTATTTTTTATTTTTTAAAATCTAATTTATTAAAAGATAAACAATTTAATTTATTAAATTTTTTAAAAGATAAATAATTAATTAAATAGTTTTAATTTCTTTTAAATATTATATCTAAACATAAAAAACATAATTAAATTTAAATAATAATTTTTTATTATTAAATATTTAAATTATTTATGTATAATTATAAATATCTAAAAATTATATTAAATAGTAATTTTAAAATTTTATTTAAAAAAAATTGAAAAAACATAAATAGATTTAAAAAGGGTAATATTAAAAGATTCCCTCTTAATGAAGTAATTGCTGCCCTACATACCGCTCCCTCTCTCATCTCATTTTCTTTCTCTAAGAATACGCCTAATGTAATGACGTATCCGCTGCTTTTTAAAATTTTTATTAACTATGCTCTTTTTTCTAATTGTCACTACTCACAAGCTTTTTTCTAAAATTTGGCCGCTCAAAAGCCACAGGTTGGGCATTTCTTCCTTAGACCCAAACTTTAGGAAAACCCTTAGTGTGACATACCACACAAGCCACACACACTTAGGTGCACAACCCCTTATGCATTCTAAGATTAGGATTTTTCTTTATGTGCGCATGTGATTGATGTTGTGGAGTGATTGCCCTTGAATTTTCTGCGTGTGGGCACTTGCCCTTAAGTGGTTAGTATAGGAAAATACATGCTTTTTTGTGCAGGTGGCCATGTCCAAGAGAGGGTAAATTAAATCATGATTATCATAATGTTGTTTGCTTGCAGGCGCTGATTAAAACCCCCCAAGAGGCATGGCCAATAGGGTAGAAGCAGGGACCTAGCACTTAACACTCTAAGTGTTAGGCCAATTTTGAAATGATTATATGCTTATTATATAAACTGCCTCCTGACTCTGTTTTGCAGATTTGAGTCTTTTTCTATTTTTCCATCATGAATTTGATTAGATCTAAGATATAAAACTTGTGAGGTTTGAATTGGAAAGTAAGGAGGATCAAGGGAGAAAGTACCTTTTTGGAGATGAAGCTCAAAGACCCCTCTGAAGGTTCAAGCTTGAAGACCCCCACAAGTAGAGTCTGTAAATTTAACTGGGTTATATAATGGCAGGCAACTCAGCTGCCAAACATACTTGTAATAACTTGGACTCTATCTACTTTTATTGCACTATATTTATATATATAAGCATGTGTTGTTTATTTACTGGGTGTGCAACAGAACAGTATGTCTTTCCTAGGTTTCTTCTTTTATTTCTGTGGGCGTGTCCTGAACTCTACTACGTTAAGCTCTTAGGATAAAAAAAAATTTTCTACCCCTTAAAATGTAAGCAACCTAAAAAATGAAATTAGGCTATATGATTTTCTAATAAAAGAAAATTTGCATGGCTCTCTTTCAAAGGGCTAAGTTTTCCAAAAGCTTAAAATAATCATGCAAAGCCCCAAAGTGTGTCACATATAGAATGCCTCCACTTAAGGACTAGATAACAAAATCTCTATTTTTGTAAGTCAGCATATGCAAACCCACATACTTAGGCATCTTGGCCTCAAAGCCAAGCTATAAGTCCTACTTTCTAAATAAAAATAACCTCTCCACTCTACATTTGAATTGAGACCGGATGACATGATTTTAAAAGCGATTAGGAGGGTTAGCTGGTAGTCCCTTTCAGGCAGGACAATAAATTCAGAGGTCGGGCAGGCTATACCTCTTGTGAGGTGTAGTTTGTAAGCTCATTTGCACTCGTTAGATTTAGGTTCGAGGCACTACCTATCGGTAGTCCTCACCTTAGTCTTAGGGTCCGAGGCATGGGTTGATTCCAAATCACCCTATAAGCCCTCACATTTCAGGCAATTCCTACAACATATGTTGAAGGAATGTAAGCCCTAACATTCTAAAAAAAATGTCAACTTAAACCAAAATTAGAGTTCAAAAATGTAAAGCCCAATATAGGGTAGTTTGAGCACCTCTGAGTGTCCCTCAGAATCAAGTACTCCTACTTCACCTCCTTTAACTTTCATTCCCAAAAAAAATCTGATTCTTTGTTGATCACCTCTTCCTTGAAATTCCTAAAGGGCTAAAACCTTTAAACAAGACTTTCATGAATTTAAAAAAAAAAAATCAAATCTTAGCCAATGTTCGAATGACTCTCAAAAGAAAGCAAAACTACTAATTTAATCAAAAGTTTTTCAAAACTAAAGTTTGGGATGTAATTAACCATAGGGGCTTGCCCCTATGGGACGTCTGTACCCCAGAAATAAATAAACCCTACTCGACCAAATATCGAGTGGGGGAATCTCTGTTAATAATTGTAAATTTTATAGTTGAGTCCATAAGGAAATAATGTTTTTACCCTTCGGGGTAATATATCATGTTCTTATGCCGTACTCGATTATCAAATATGCAATCCGTTTGAGGATACAAAAATTTTCCAACAAATTTTCTGGCGACTCCGCTGGGAAGGATGTCTCTTTTCATCTAAACTAGTGGTTTTCAATTAGTCATTTCAAATATTGGCTAAAAAGCATTTGCAAAATCAAATTTGTATTGTATGCCTCTCTCTTAGCAAATTTGGGTTGAGTGATGTCAATACAAGCAAATGCAAATCAAAATGAACTTTTCAAACTGTTTTCAAAAAAATTTGAGAAAGAGGAAGTTTGATTTTCCAAATCAATCATTTTCAAAGAAAAATTTACATTCTCAAATATCTAATTCCAAAATCTCCCCTTCACCATAATTGTTGTGGTTGTTTGAATCTACAACCAAACAATATCAAATGGTGTGAGATTTCAAACTCAAACAAATTCTTTCACCATCCGTTAAATTCGAGTCACAGTTGTGGGTGGTCAGTGATTCAAGTCAGTGATTAGAAAACCCAGAAAAAGTGCAATGATTGGTTGATGTCATGATAATTGGGTTAAAAGAGATACAACGGAGGGATTGATGTCAGAAATTTTGATTTTCAGGATATCTTTAGAGATTCAGTTGCTTGTGAATTCAGTAGAGCAGAAATGGAAGACAGACTGATTTTTAAGTTTGGTAATCAGTTACAGTTGTCTTTAAATCAATCCTGCTTTGCTCATGGGGATATGATCAAGTTTGGGCAAGATTTTTGAGGATATGGAGGTTATTTTCTAAGGTCCTACACCATCTGAAGCTAGGACTTTGGAAAACCAACCTTCATCTGAAAAGAAGGTGTTGGAAATAAAACTGACCACTAGGGAGAGGTCACCTACTCAGGATAGTAGGAAGAGGGTGGCTGAGCTGTCTCCCAAAGCTTTAGCCTCTTGACCTTCTGTTTTTAATAGGTTGACCTTCCCTAAGGTCTTGAAATCAGATGAGAGACAAACAGCTTTGACTCCAATGTTGCATAAGCAGAAGTTTGTTAAGAAAGTACTTGAGACAGTTCAGCCTTTAGTAGTTGTCTCAGATGTCCCAGAGCCTAAGGGTCCTTTTCTGTTCAGTCAGTATGAGGAAGGGGGCAGTTCTACTTATGTTCCAACTAAATCTCAGAAAAGAAATAAATATAGAAGATTTAAAAAGATGATGGAAAAGCGAGAGAAAGCTGAGCGGGATGCTGAGATGATGGACCTCTCTTTATTAGCTGAGGGGAGTAGGTTTTATCCTCTTTCTTTGTCTAGGGGAGAGGAGGATGTTAAGAAGATAGTTCCACCACCCCCTAGGCCTCCATCTAAAACTTCTGAAAGTACTCCTGATGAGATGAGGAAGAAGTGGGAGAAAGGTATAAGAAGAATTTTTCAAAGGGTGGCTGATCAAATGCACACCACAAAAGAAGAAGTGATTAAAGCCATGAAAAATACAATCACTAAAGACTTTGCTAAGCTACTTCTGAAAGAGGATAGAGATCCTGAAGATAGCAGACTGATTGTAGAACCGACCCAAAGGGATAGGCGCCGATTTTCTAGGCAGCCAGCAGTGTCTGCTTTAACAGATGGGTACAATTCTGGGCCTCATCAGGAGAGAGCAGTTGATGAGCAGATTGTTTTGGTTGATTACTCAGCACCACCGCCTAAGGTCCGTGGCAGACCAAAGGTTGATCACCCTGATCGCCGAGTGGTCCCTCGGACTTTCCTTTCCAGTTCTGTTAGATCTGATGTACCCACTAGGTTTAGGAGGTCTCCAAAAGAAGACCGACCTCCTACTCCTTATGATGAGCCACACTCTGGGGGTCACATTCAGACTCCACCTTTAGATGAGGTAAATGTGGGACACCAAAACCCCACACCTCATCTGGGGTGAAGGAAGAATGGAGACCCAAGGTGGTGGCTCCATCAAAGGTACACTCTTCCTCTTACACTCATATTGATCCTAATGATAAAGGAAAAGCATCAATGGAGGTGAACAGTTATGAAGAATATCATCCTTCTCGTGTCAACCCTTCAACGGGTAAAACCATTGAAGAAATGATGAAGTATTTGAAAGAAAGCCTTAGAAAGATTGATGAGGATGAAAGGAGGGAAAAGGAGGAAGAGGAAAATCATAGAAAATTGATTGAAAACTTTAATCCTGATGAGGATGATCTTATGGATAAGAAGGATATCTATGTTCTC
Source organism: Dendrobium nobile (assembly GCA_022539455.1). Classification (NCBI taxonomy): domain Eukaryota; kingdom Viridiplantae; phylum Streptophyta; class Magnoliopsida; order Asparagales; family Orchidaceae; genus Dendrobium; species Dendrobium nobile. Next base: position 22,303,157 of record CM039721.1, read on the forward strand.
CACTATAGCAGAAGAGGATCTTCTCTTCCAAGAGACCCTTATACAGATGAGTTGTTGGAAGTGCAAGTAGAAGAGGAAGGGAGTGAAAATCCTCAGATCTGTGCCTTGCTTCAGCAGTTGAAAGATAAGGATACTCAGCTCAATGATATGGCTAAGAGATTAGATGAGATGGCTTCTGCCATGACTACCCTTACTACTCAGCTCTTGGGTCCCCAAAAGGTCCCAAATACAATTGATCGACCTTCCACTAGTGCAGAAAAGGCTAAGGAGGTAATACAAGTTGATGAGAATATTGGGAGTCAAGAAAAGAATGAACCTGGGTCAATGAATCTCCAACCTTCAAAGGAAGATTTAAAGGATTTCATTAGTCAGCAGATTAAAGAGTATATGGCACATGAGAAAGGAGGCCACTCTATTCAAAGAGGAAGACCTTATCCCGAGGAGTTTGATTCAGTACAGTACCCCAAAGGTTTTGTTGCCCCTTCCTTCAAACTCTTTGATGGTGTGGGAAACCCACGTCAGCATTTAGTTCACTTCAGAGCTGGGTGTTGTAATGTGGGTGGTAGTGATGCTCTTCTCTTCAGACAGTTTGTGAGCAGTCTTTCTGGGGTAGCTTTTGATTGGTATGCTGAGTTACCAAATGGCTTAGTAAAGACTTTTGCGGAGCTGGAGTCCTTATTTGTAAAAAGGTTTGCTGGAGCCCAACATCACATTACAGTGGGGAACCTTGTAGTGGAGAGGCAGAAGCCAAATGAGGGGTTGGTGGATTACATTCTTAGGTGGAGGAATCTTAGCCTAAAATGTGAACCACAACTCCAAGAATAACATGCTATAGAGATCTTACTAAGGAATATCCATGGTCCAATAGCATTCATCCTTAAGGGGTTCACTATTAGGACATTTGAGAAATTACTTAGTAAGACTTCTAGTCTTCAGTCAGAAGCAGCCCAGTTGTCATTCCTTAGAGATAACAATAATGGTGACCATGCTAAGAAATTCAAGCAGAAAACAGTTGAAAGAAAGGGCATTGTGTCAGCATTATCTTTCCAAAAGGGTAAACAGATTCAGATTACTGAGCAACAGCAGCCTAGAAAGATCACTAAGCAACAGCCTAGAAAGGATAAGGAGAGGGTAGCCAAAAAGCCCGATCCTAAGGGATTGACAAAAAAGATCAACCAACAGTATTCTTTTAGGAGAGATGCTACAAAGAAAATCTTCAAGTCCTTGATTCAAGATGACAATTTTCAACTCCCTAAACCCAAAAAACCAGCAAAAGTTGATAAGAGCAATGAGCCAAACTATTGCCCTTATCATAGAATGTTGGATCATGTTTTAGAAGATTGCTATGTCTTTAAAGATTGGGTTGAAAATGAGTACAAAGCTGGTAGGATGAGTATTCCTAATGCATACTTAGCAAACCCATCAGAAGGGTCTGCTAAGGTTATTCATGTGGAGGTCATCCCTACCAAGGGGCAGAAAACAGAGTCAACTACTATAGTTTCCCCTCCAACAGTGTTCAACCGAAAAGGCAGTGTTGAGTTGCTTATAGATGCAGAGGGTTGGCAATTATCCTTGTCCAAAACTTCTATGAAAATGCTAAACAAGTTACCCAACACCCCATTGGAGTTTCCAAAAGGAACTCAAATGCCCATAAAAAAGGCATTTGGAGATCCTCCAAATAACTCAATGGAGGGAAAGGGTCCTTCACCCTTGAAACTTCTTAAAAAGAGAGTTTCAATGGTGAAGGGAAAGGAAAAAAGAAGAACCATTTTCCAAAATCAAGTAAGTTATTCCTCCAAATGGCAAGGGAAAATCCCCCAAGCCTCTTACCCTTTCTGATTTCATGTATGTTTCAAAGGGTGATAGTGAAATGAACAATCCTTCCTCGTACGTGCTATCTGTCCATTCTGAATCTGAAAATGAACGATCTATATCTGAATCTTCTCAATTGCCTGAATCAAGTGAATCTAGCTCTGATGATGATCTACCTGTGTACAAAATGCAAGGAGTAACGATTGTCATTGAGCCTGAGTCACCTGATTTAGAGACAAATCAAGTGAAAGAAGAATCAAATTCTGAGATTTTGGTTGATGTTACCTCAACTTCTGAGCTTGAAGAGATAACAAAACTTAATCTCAGAAGTGGTCGTATTGTACCATCTCCAATGGCATCTAAGAAAGATAAGGGAAAAGAACCTGTCAAACAAAATGAAGGCGTGGTTCCACCAACACATGTTCCACAAGAGAAAGTGGGTGGTGGATCACCAAAAGTAGATTATAATGTGCTAGCTCATCTTAGGAAACTCCCTGCGAGATTGAGTATATATGATGCTCTCGTGCTTTCTCCTGAAATGCGAGAGGCTTTGATCAAGGCTCTACTTGATCCTGAAATTTGTTTGGCTCAACTCGCAGAGTGTTCCTTTGAGGATGCTTTACACTTCAAAGAAATACCTGGAGTAACCTTTTCTGATGAGGATTTACTTCTAGGTACTTCAGATCACAATCGCCCACTTTACATAACTGTTGATATTGATAACTTCAAGTTAAATAGGGGTACTTATTGATCCGGGTGCATCGGTCAACATAATGAGCCTAAGAACTTTGACCCATCTCAATGTTGACACGCAAAAATTAAGCTCTGACAAAATGATGTTGCGTGGCTTCAATGAAAAGGGGCAAAGGGCTTTAGGCTCTGTCACTCTTTCACTTTTGATTGGGGATTTGAGAACTGGAGCTAAATTCCATATCATTGATACTGAAACTTCATTTAAAGCACTTCTTGGTAGGCCTTGGCTCCATGAATACAAAATGGTTCCCTCCTCTCTACACCAATGCATGAAATATGAAAGGAATGGTGTAGAACACTGCATAAAGGGAGATTTGAAACCATTTAGTGTGCATGAAGTTGGGAAATACGAAGATGCTTCTTACTATGTTCCAAAGAGGCTATCAGTGTTTTCTAGATCTGTGGTACCAACTGAAGATCAAGTGGGATCCAGTGTACATAAAGAAAAGTCTCTAACTGTCCAAGAGCACCCTCAAGAGAAGCTTGAGGAAAAGATTAGATGGAATCCTGCCCCTCCTTCAACACAACGAGGAGGTAGAATGGCACAGCGTGCTCGTGGGAGAGATCGTGGTAGAGGAGGTAGAAGCCAAGATGGTTGGAGGATGAAGGAGGAGGTAGAAGCCAAGATGGTTGGAGGATGAAGGCCACCAAAGCCTCATCTCCACCACCTACTCCTAGAAGGCCCATCACCCATGTAGGCTCAGGGTCCAATACAAAAGCTGAATCAAATGTGATGGGTAGTTCAAAAGATGCTGCTTCAAAATGGGTTATCACTGAAAAGCCTATTTGGAACATTAAAGAAAATTTCCCATGTGATGAGGACAACTCTCAGAAAGAGGAGGTGTCCGATTTCACTACATTTGAAAAGTTGAATGAGTTTATTAAGACTTTAACTTCTTTGTCTGAAAGTACAGTAGAAGATTTGAAAGTATGTGTTGCACCTAAGTTAGAAGAAGATGTGGGGAAGAATCGTGTCTTTTATAAAGCACATCAACCCTCAAGTTCAGAAGTGGGTGTAGAACTTGAGTATCTTTCTTTGAATGAAATGGTAGAACTACCTTTTGATTGGTATCCTGCTGGTGTCAAAAGTTTAATTAAAAGAGATTTTTCCCCTTCTATGTGGTCCAAAGGCGAAGCCCTACAACATGAAAATATATGGAATCCCAAATACAAATTAAAGAAAAATAAATATGGTGTTGGCTTTGGTACTGGCGGACCAATAGATGATGATGATTACTATTTGGTTATTACCAATAATCTGGAAGTTGATATGATCTTTACAGAAACCTACAACGCTGTTGAGAGGTTATATTTAGAGGCTAGCAACGACCCGGATTACCTTCAAATTAGGGATGCACCCCCTGAATTTGAGGAAGAAATCAAATCAACGATTAACGAATTAAAAGAAATCAATTAGGGTACTGAAGAAAATCCACGCCCCACTTTCATAAGTGCTTTGTTAAACGAAACTGATGCTAATGATATGGTACAACTCCTGACAGAGTTTAAGATTGTTTTGCTTGGAGTTATGATGAAATGCCAGGATTAAATCCAGACATAGCAGTCCACAAACTTGTCATTCAACCAAATGTTGTCCCAGTCAAACAAGCTCCTAGAACAATGCGTTTGGAAATTGAACAAGTGATTGAAGAAGTGAAAAAATCAATTGAAGCTGGTTTTATCCGAGAGGAAAAATACCCCTCTTGGTTGGCTAGCGTTGTCCCCGTTAAGAAAAAGAATGGACAGATTCGCGTGTGTATCGGTTTTAGAGACTTGAATAAAGCGTGTCCTAAATATGAGTTCTCATTGCCAATCCCTGAACTCATGATTGCCATTGCTTCTTCTCACGGTCTCTTTTCCTTTATGGATGGGTCCTCAGGGTACAACCAAATCAAAATGATTCCGGAGGACGAACAATACACTGCTTTTAGAACACCCATTGAAATATACTGTTATAAGGTCATGCCTTTTGGCCTAAAAAATGCTGGTGCAACCTACCAGCGTGCAATGACCAGAATATTTGATGAACTCATTCATGACAAAGTTGAATGCTACATCGATGATCTCGTGGTCAAAAGCAAAGAAAGAGAAGATCACTTGTTTGATTTAAGGGTTGTATTTGAACGGCTTCGTCGATACAACCTCAAGATGAATCCCTTGAAATGTGCTTTTGGGGTAACTTCAGGGAAGTTTTTTGGGTTTGTTGTTCGACATCGTGGCATTGAAATCAACCCTACTAAAATCAAGGCGATATTAGAAATGAAACCTCCTAGAAGTCTTACTCAACTAAGATCTTTCCAAGGTAGGTTGGCATATCTAAGACACTTTATATCCAATTTGTCTGGTAGATGCCAACCCTTTGCGGCCCTTTCAAAGAAAGATTCAGAGTTCTATTGGGATGATAGCTGTCAGAAAGCCTTCGATAGTATAAAATGTTATCTCTTGTCCCCTCCAGTTTTGGCCGCTCCCATTCCAGGGAGGCCATTAATTCTTTACACTGCAGCCTCAGATGAGTCTCTTGGAGCTTTGTTAGCCCAAACCAACAATGAAGGAAAAGAGAATGCCTTATATTACCTGAGCAGACGTCTAATTCCTACTGAAATGAATTATCCTTCCATTGAGAAGCATTGCTTATGCCTTATCTTTGCCGTTCAAAAACTTAGCATTACATGCTCTCTCATAAAGTCAATCTGATCTCTAAGGTAAATCCCTTTCAGTATCTCATGACCCGTCCAACACTCTCAGGACGCTTAGCCAGATGGGCCATGATACTACTTCAATTAGATATCACTTTCACTCCCTAACGTGCCATAAAAGGGCAAGCTCTTGCAGATTTCTTAGCAGCACACCCAATACCGGCAGGATCTCCCTTGAACGACGATCTTCCTGATGAACAAATAATGAATTTAGATGACCATGAAAGCCCCGCTTGGGAGTTATATTTTGATGGTGTGGCCTCTTTTCAAAGAGGTACTAAACCACAGAGTCTTCTCCCCGGTAAGGCTGGAGTTGGTTTGATATTCATAACACCTGATAAAGCCTTATTAGGATATTCTTACAATTTATCAGACCCTTGTACAAATAACGAGGCGGAATATGAAGCTCTGATAACTGGTTTAGAATTAGCAATATCAATGGAAATTAAAAATATCAAAATTTATGGCAACTCGCAGTTGGTAATTAACCAAGTTGCAGGAACATATAAAGTTCTAAAATTCAACTTGCTTAAATACCGCTCATATGCCATGAAATTGTTTGAGCAAATTCCTAATGCAACTTTGGTTAGAATACCGCATGGTCAAAACACCACGGCGGATGTTCTAGTAAAGCTTGGTAAGGAGATGTCGTGTCCTGAAAAGGGTTCAGTACAAATAGAAGTTCAAAATCGCCAAATTTTGTCTCCTATTGACTTTGAAAATTTGAATGAACTTTCTTCTTTTTGTGAGTTTTCATTTGTGGTAGATGATTGGCGTCAACCATTCATTGATTATCTCCAAAATGGTAAACTACCAAAGGAGAAATCTGTTGCTCACCAAATAAAGAATAGAGCGTTGTCATTTTCACTGATTAACAACACCTTGTATTGGCGGTCATTTGACCAAATGTGGTTGCGATGTCTTGCAAAGGACGAAGCCCACAAGATAGTGACCGAGGTACATGCAGGGTTGTGTGGCGCCCACTAATCGGGCCCCAAAATGAAATTAAAAATTAAAAGGCTTGGGTACTATTGGCCATCAATGATTAAAGATTGTGTCGAAATAGCACGGAAATGTCACCAATGCCAAGTACATGGGATAGTTTTGCATCAACCACCAAATGTTTTGCACCCAACAATAGCTTCTTGGCCTTTTGAGAGCTGAGGAACCGATATTGTTGGGCCTATAGATCCTCCTTCCTCGAAGGGTCATAGGTTTATACTTGCTACTACCGACTACTTCTCAAAGTGGGCTGAAACCATACCACTAAGAGAAGTCAAAACTAGCCATGTACTACAATTTTTGAAGGATCATATTATATACAGGTTTGGCGTTCCTCGTCGAATCATATCCGATAATGATCCTGCTTTTAAAAGTACCAAGCTTAATCAATTTGTTAACAAACATAGCATTGATTGGAGGTATAGTACGATATACTATCCTCGAGCTAATGGATTGGCTGAAGCTTTCAACAAGACATTAGTTCAGTTGTTAAAAAAGACCTTATATGAGAACAAACGTCAATGGCATGTAAAGTTGGTTGAGGCATTGTGGGTCTATCGGACCACATATAGAACCCCAACACAGGCCACTCCGTTTGCTCTAGTTTATGGAGCGGAGGTGGTTCTCCCTTTGGAGTTGCAGCTCCCATCTCTTAGAATTACAATGAACAATGAAGTTACAAGTGAACAAAATGCCCAACTAAGGTTGGAGGAACTCGATGGTTTAGATGAGAAGCGTTTGCTTCCTCAACAGAACCTCGAGTTGTACCGAGCCCACATGGCTCAAGCTCATGATAAATTGGTCCGTCCTAGGACTTTCAAGGTCGGCGACTTGGTCCTAGTTCTTCGCAGACCGATTCTAGCCCACCGCAAAATAGGTGGCTGTTCGAACCTACTTGGGAAGGCCCTTTTGTAGTAGAGAAGGCCTATCAAGGTGAATCATACCAGTTGATTGATTGTAATCGTGAACGTCCTATGTTGCCTATCAATGGGCGTTACCTCAAGAAATATTACAACTGATTATATGCAAATTTTAATTTTAATGAATGAATGTTTCTTTCAAGTGGAAATGTTCTTTTCATCTGGTTGTGGACTGGGTCCGAATTATCAAAATCTCGGTCCAAACTTTTAAATCTTTCATCTTTCCCCCAAAAGGAAAGGCAATGCACCCTTTCCCCAAAGGAAGGAAAATCTAATTTTCTCTAAAACGAAAATTAAGTTCATCTTTCTCCAAGTTAAAGTTCATCTTCTCTTTTCCCCAAAGGAAAGTTTAAATTTACCTTTCTCCAAATGAAAGTCAAATGCAAATCTTAGTACCAAATGCTAAGTATAAGCATCCCCAAATAGGAGTCTTCTTACCAATTTTTGAGTTTAGGTAGAATTCAAACCTTCCAAGGTCTCTCCTAGCTCATTCTTTTAAATCTTGTTCTACTCAAATTGAACACCAATAGATATATCCAAATCTAGACTTTTAGTGGTTGCCAAAATACCCTTTAGTCTTCCTAAATGTTAAGATTTATCTAGTCAAAATGGATAATCTTACACCAAATATCTTCAAGGTCTAAGTAGTCCTTAGCCTTAGCTCTTTGAGTTTTATCTCACCAAAATGAGATAAACTCTACCTCTAGGTGGTTGCCAAAATACCTCTTAGAACTTTTCAATAGGTGACAAATGCCTTTTGATCTTTAGGAAACAACAAATGTTCCTAACCCCTCTCAAATGATAGTGAAGATATCTTTGAGAACCCTTTAGGTGGTAGCCAAAATACCCCTAACTTCTAGGAGATAACAAAACATCCCTAAGACCCCTTTAGAGACCAAATGCCTCTAATCTCTTTTCAAGTGATAGCCAAAATATCCTTGAAAATCTTGTAGGTGGTAGCTAAAATACCCCTAGCTTTTAGGTGATAGAAAGATATCCCTAAGCTCTTTTAGAAGTTATCAAATTTCTTCTAATCAAATCAAATTCTTTCTAAAGATACCAAATATCTTTAGAAATCCCTTTTAAAAGTTGTCAAAATACTTCTAATTGATCCAAAATCTTTCTAGAGATACCCAACATCTTTAGAAGTCCCTTAGAAGTTGTCTAGATACTTCTAATGAAGCTAAGTCATTTCTAGAAATACCAAATATCTCTAGAACTCTCCTTAGAAGTTGCCAAAATACTTCTATTCCTATCAAATCCTGTCTAAATATATCAAATGTCTTTAGAAACCTCTCTAGAAGTTGTCAAAATGCTTCTAAACTCTCTTTCAAGAGTAATCTAAAACTCTTTCCCTAAGGTAATATAAAGAAATCTCCTTACCTTTGTGGATCTTACCTAAATCTAAGTTTAGGCTTTCATAAATCTCTCTTTCTCTTTCAAATCATACTCTATTTGATTAGGAAGATCTCGTTTGATCATTCTTTGGTCAACGCCAATATGTGTGGCGTACTTCTATTCGTTCACCACACATATTGGGGGTCCTTTGTTGAAGAATATTTTTGCATCGACTCGACCCCGATCGAACCCGACTAGGCTCGATCACGTTCGATCAACTCAATTGATCATCGTCGAGGTGAAATTAATCTGAATTAAGCCTCAATTTAATTAAATTAAACACAATTTAATTAAATTAAAATCAAATCAAATCAATTCAAACCCCGTCGAGCCTAATTCGGCGCAATTCGACACATTACGGCACCGATTCGGGTTCAATTTCATCAAATTAACTCTATCGGACCCAAGTCGACCCAAATCGATCCAAGTCGGGTTCGATTCAGACTCAAATTCAGCCTTAATTTGTTAATTTAGGCTGAATTTGACTTTCAAAACATCTTTTTGAGATCTAGAGCTGAGATTGAGCTCCAAATCCCACCCAATTTCAAATCAATTGAGCAGCAAATCTACTCAAGTGGATTTGATCTCGTTTCTCGCAACGAGGCAGGGAGATGGGATGGAACGGGCGACTATCCGCTCTATGCTTGCGTCCCTAAGTAAGCGAAATGGAATGGGGAGCCTCATTCGGCTCCCCCTCCTGTGTTTCGTCCCGACAGAAAGAGCGAGAGAGTGAGAGTTAAAAGGATGGCGGCAAGGCGATGGGGCATCGAATTGGTGTTCAATATCCCCATTTTTGCATGTTATATCATTCATATTATGCTTAGAACCCTTGCCTACGTTCAAATCATGTGTTTAGTGGCCTATTTAATGTCGAATGAAATGTAAGTGCGAGGTCTCTTGTCGTGTGGCATGCGTTAACATACTCCTAAAACTTGCATGTTACAACAAAACTAGCATATACATGTGATAGGGTTGCACCGCCATGATATTCACTATTCCCTCTAAATTTGCTAGAAGCTCAAACATGCATTCTAATTATTTTTATGAAGTTGTGGAATCTTTTATGAGCATTATTGGTTCATGTTTCAAATCCCACAACCAATAGATTGATTGGAAGACATAGTTAAACTTTTCCAAATTTAGGGAGACAAAGCAAAAGCTCTCTTTATTATGCGCTTTCATTTCTTAATATTAAATTAAGCTTATGTGAGTAATTGTCTTTGAATGTTTGCTCTCCATCATTGGCTATGATCCTTGTACCTACAATTTGCAAAATCATGAATATGCCCACCAAACTTATGGATGCTTGCAAAGCAAAGATGGGGTAGTCTATGGCTTCAAGGAGCTTATAGATTGCACCCCATCATATATTGGAAGTTTGTTGGACATGTTTAGTGTAGTTTGTAAGTTGATGGGTTAAGGGTTTTAACACATAACTTAGGCACTTGGTGAAGCTTTCAAAAAGACAATCGAAAGCATTCACCCTTAGGCTTCCCCTTAGACTCTAGAAAACTAATTTTTAGAGCCTATCCATAGGATTTCTAATGAAATTCCATCCTATGGCTTTAGGTTCCTTAGATGATATCATATGTTGTCTTTCTAGAAGGGTAGTATGGGCAAGTCCACCCTACCCAACCTCTCAAACCATGCAAAAAATTGATTTTGAGATTGTTAGGAATTCCCTAACAAAATCTTCCCTTCTCCATACATAGTGGTTTGGAGTACCTCAAGGCTCCAAACACTTCATTGCATGAAGCATTTTGATTTAGGACCAAAATCCCAAGTTCGTGGCATTTTGTCTGTTGATATAAAATCAATAACCATTTGTCCTTTTCCATTTATTTGGGACACTTTGGAGCTTCCTCAATGCCCCCAAAATATCCCATTGACTTCAACCATCAAGAGTTTAGGAACAAATCGTAAGTCACCTCCCTTTTGTTGAGACAAAAAATCAACAAATAGGTGCACTTCTATATGTGATATTTTGGAGACTCTAAGCCCCAAATGTGCATCATAAGGATTGCTTGAGCTTGAGACCAAACTCTCAAGCTCTCCTATTTTGTTTGTTGGAGCTTCTAACCCACAAACATTATTTTCATGTGTGACATTTTGGAGTCTTCCCAAGCTCCAGATGTTCTCTTACATGAACCATGGAGATTTTAGAAAACAAACCATGAGTCTCCATTTCGTTTGCTAACAATACAAAGTTAGCAAACAAGCATTTCTCTTCTCATATGTGATGGTTTGGAACTCTCTAAATTCCAACTTTATCATTATATGAAAGTCTTGTAGCTTAGAACCAAAAATCAAAGCTACCTCTTTCTTTCAGTTGAGACACAAAGATCAATGAAAGAATTCACTTCTTAGGCTTAAGATCCTAAATCTAGCCCATTTCATTTGCCTAACCTGTATAGGTAGATGACCCTCTCAATTTGTAGTTCCAAAACTGCAAATCACATCTCTTATGCAATGATATTTGGAGCACCCCAAGCTTTAAACATATCATTGCATGAGTCCTTTAATTCTAGGATCAATCCTAGGTTATTTCCTCTTCTTTGTTTGTTGAAATGCAAAATCAACAAACAAATGCCACTTCTCCCCCATGTATAATAGTTTGAAGCTTTTCCTAAACTTCTACTTACTATCACATGGGGTTATTGAACTTAGAACCGAACTCTAAGTTCTTTCTCTCAATTGTTTGAACCTAAGTTTAACAATTGAACATCCTGCTTAGGCTTAGGACCAAAATCCTAGTCTTTCTTCTCCATTCACTTAACCCAAAGTTAAGTGAATGATCGCCCCTCTTTGAATAACAAATATTCAAAGGCCTTCTATGAATTTTTGTAACTTTCTAAGTTACATTTTCTTCCTTCAACCCCTAAGTTGTAGGAAATCTATCAAACCATTTATTTATTGGAACACAAAACCAATGAATGATTTCTCGGCCTTAGGATTCAAATCCTAATCCCCTTTCTCCTACGACTCAAAATTGTAGGAAAATATCTAATCCCCCTCATTCTCCTAACCCATGTTAGGTGAGTGAATCCTTTTCATTGGGCACTTAAAAGCCTAATGAATTCTCATGAATGTGTATTCTCTAAATTGCACATGATTTCCTCCTTTCTACAACCCAAAAGTTGTAGGAAAATCATCTCATTCCCCTAAAACTCTAAATTAGGAGAATGTGTACATCTCTTTTGGACACCAAGTGTTCAAAGAATGTTCTTAACTTGCAGCCAAGAGTTGCATTTCCCTCTCTCTTTCCTACAAGCCAAAATTGTAGCGGAGCTTCCAAATCATCTATTTGTTGAGTCGAAATCAACAAATAGTTCAATACAAAATCCCTTATTTGTTGAACTAAATTCAACAAATAATCTCATATTGAGCAAGGGAGAAACTCCTAGCTTTCTTCTATTCTCCTAACCTAGATTAGGTGGATGTTCCGCTCTTTGGACACTTAAAAGTGCAAAGAATTCTTTATGTGTAGGCCAAACCTATACATAATTCTCTTATGTTTGCTTATTCCAAACCTAGCAAACTAAATACTCTTTATTGAACATAAAAAGTTCAATGATAACCCCTCCCGATTTGTAACCTTAAAGTTACAAATCCCCTTTCACTATTATGGACTCCACAAGTTTTAAGGAATTCCTTACCTTAGCCGAAAGCCATAGGTTCCTTCAATTTCCTTTCCCTTCTACTCTCCTAAACCTAAGTTAGGAAAGTATACCCCTCTCTTTGAACACCAAATGTTCAAAAAGATGTTCGGAAGGTTGCAACCCCTAAGTTGCACATTCCTCTCTTCTCTACAAGCTCAAAATTGTTGAGAAATTCAACCTTCCTACGACTCAAAAGTTGTATGGAACTTCCTTGTACTCAATCCATGTTAGGTTGTTTAATCTCATTCAATTTATCTTATTTGTTGAACCAAAAGAAACAAGTAACTTCACCCCAAGCATAGGATTCAAGTCCTATTTCCCTTCACCCTTCCAAACTCAAATTGGAAGGCTGCAACCCTCTTTTGGACATCAAAATGTCCAAAGACCTTCATGAATTTGAAGCCCATAAGTTGCATATTCTCTCAATCCTTCTCCAACCCCAAAAGTTGTAAGAGATTTCCTTTCTCTTTAGTTCTAAAAGCTAGAGAGAATCCTACAACCTTTAGCTCAAAAGCTATATGTCGGATTACTACTTCTCTTCTTAGCTCCAAAAGCTAAAGAGAATTTCCCTCAACATGTAGCTCAAAAGTCACATGTTGGGCACTTCATCCTTAGACCCAAACTTTAGGAAAACCCTTAGTGTGGCATACCACACAAGCCACACACACTTAGGTGCACAACCCCTTATGCATTCTAGGATTAGGGTTTTTCTTTATGTGAGAATGTGATTGATGTTGTGGAGTGATTGCCCTTAGATTTTCTGTGTGTGGGCACTTGCCCTTAAGTGGTTAGTATAGGAAAATACATGCTTTTCTGTGCAGGTGGCCATGTTCAAAACGGGGGTAAATTAAATCATGATTATCATAATGTTGTTTGCTTCCAGGCGCTGCTTAAAACCCCCCAAGAGGCATGGCCAATAGGGTAGAAGCAGATATTTTGAAATGATTATATGCTGATTATATAAACTGCCTCCTGACTCTGTTTTGCATATTTGAATCTTTTTCTATTTTTACACCATGAATTTGATTAGATCTAAAGTGTAAAACTTGTAGGGTTTGAATTGGAAAACAAGGAGGATCAAGGGAGAAAGTACCTTTTTGGAGATGAAGCTCAAAGACCCCCCTGAAGGTTGAAGCTTGAAGACCCCCACAAGTAAAGTCTGTAAATTTAACTGGGTTGTATAATAGCAGGCAACTCAGCTGCCAAACATACTTATAATAACTTGGACTCTATCTACTTTTATTGCACTCTATTTATATATAAAAGCATGCGTTATTTATTTACTGGGTGTGCAATACAACAACATGTCTTTCCTAAGTTTCTTCTTTTGTTCTGTGGGCGTGGCTTGGACTCTACTACGTTAGGCTCTTAGGATAAAAAATAAATTTTCTACCCCTTAAATGTAAGCAACCTAAAAAATGAAATTAGGCTCTATGATTTTCTAATAAAATAAAATTTGCATGGCTCTCTTTCAAAGGGCCAAGTTTTCCAAAAGCTTAAAATAATCATGCATAGCCAAAGTGTATCACATATAGAATGCCTCCACTTAAGGACTAGATAACAAAATCTCTCTTTTTGTGAGTCAGCATATGCATACCCACATACTTAAGCATCTTGGCCTCAAAGCCAAGCTATAAGTCCTACTTTCTAAATAAAAACAACCTCCCCACTCTACATTTGAATTGAGACCGGATGACATGATTTTAAAAGCGATTAGGAGGGTTAGCTGGTAGTCCCTTCCAGGCGAGAAAATAAATCCAGAGGTCGTGCAGGCTATACCTCTTGTGAGGTGTAGTTTGTAAGCTCATTTGCACTCGTTAGATTTAGGTTCGAGGCACTACCTATCGGTAGTCCTCACCTTAGTCTTAGGGTCCGAGGCATGGGTTGATTCCAAATCACCCTATAAGCCCTCACATTTCAGGCAATTCCTACAACATATGTTGAAGGAATGTAAGCCCCAACATTCTAAAAAAAATGTCAACTTAAACCAAAATTAGAGTTCAAAAAAATGTAAAGCCCAACATAGGGTAGTTTGAGCACCTCTGAGTGTCCCTCAGAATCAAGTGCTCCTACTTCACCTCCTTTAGCTTTCATTCCCAAAAAAATCTGATTCCTAGTTGATCACCTCTTCCTTGAAATTCCTAAAGGGCTAAAACCTTTAAACAAGACTTTCATGGATTTCAAAAATAAATCCAAATCTTAGCCAATGTTCGAATGACTCTCAAAAGAAAGCAAAACCACTAGTTTAATCAAATGTTTTCCCAAACTAAAGTTTGGGATATAATTAACCATATGGGCTTGCCCCTATGGGACGTCTATACCCCAGAAATAAATAAACCCCACTCGACCAAATATCGAGTGGGGGAATCTCTGTTAATAATTGTAAATTTTATAGTTGAGTCCATAAGGAAATGATGTTTTTGCCCTTCGGGGTAATATATCATGTTCTTATGCCGTACTCGATTATAAAATATGCAATCCGTTTGAGGATACAAAAATTCTCCAACAAACGAGATTAGGTCTTATGTTATAATAGTAATTCTACTTTTTTTAATGAATAGTCGCTATATGAATTGGATAACTATATATATGGTTTTGAGAAATAAAATTTGGCAATACTTTAATTTGTTACTATTCTTTTGAATTGTTTAGCTAGCACTAATTAATTTTATATTGAGGTTGAGAAATAAATAGGTTTAGGTATTTAATTATTCCATTAGATCCCGGGATATGATAAACAAGGACCTGATGGACGATGCAACTCATGGTTATCAACAAGATCCTTCAATAAAGTTGGATTAACTATCTCCAATGACACAACCTAAATGGGAAGAACTTCCAACGATCTCAATCGATTCAGATTAAGATTTAATAAAAAGAAAAGATTACATACCTAAATTGTATCATTTGTCAACTTTAAATAGTAGAGCCTTCCTTCTCATCATAGGATAGCAATAATGCCTTCATAATGTTTTGGATTATCAATTCCATGGAAGAACATGTTTGATAATTGCAACTAATCTACAAAACAGCACAAGCAATTTTTTTTTTTTTTTTTTTTTTTGAAAGGAGCAATAAATGCATTAATAAAATAAGCAAACTGCAAGGTTGATTCCTCCTTCAACAAGTTAAAGAAAGGATGAATCTTATTCAAACATAAATCCTCCCAAATGAAATTGCTAATAAGAGCAAAGTTAGCACACTTGTCTGCCAACTTGTTACTACCTCTATCTACACATTTCAAGATAACATAATTGAATTCCTTGAAGAACTCAAAGTCTTCCATCTCCTTGAAGCCATCAAGCAAAGCGTGTTGGAGAATCTTTATTACATTTGAATTGTCACTTTCAATGATTACTCCTTTGTATTTAAACATCCAATCTTTAATAACTTCTTTCAATTATTTGATCGCTAAGAGTTCCAATTGAGAAATGTCCCAATGGATGCAAGAAGTTCCAAAAGCCAATAAGAACCTTCCTTTGCGATCACAGACCACTCCTCCAATTCCATCTCTATAAGAAGAACCAAGTGAAGCATATACATTAATCTTTAACCAATCGGGTGGAGGGGGATGCCAAATATTAGACAGTCTGATAGATTGGTTAACATCCCATCTGTCTGAGCTAATATTAAAAGCCATTTTAGATAAAGAAGAAAAGCTAATAGCATTTGCAGCAATTGCATTTACACTATCTTCAACTCCATGTATGAATTTGTTCCTAGCCTTCCAAGAAAGAAACACAATATTGCAAAACAAGTTGAGAAGCATACAATTAAGATGGGCAATTGATTCCATCCAAGTGCAGCAATCTTCGAAATTGATGAACATGGGAATTCCAAATCCCCAATTGTTTAAGAGTGAGAGCACTTCTTTCAATTTGTTACACTTGACAACTACATGTTCCACATCTTCAATACCGTTCCAGCATTTTGGGCAGATTTCATTACTTTGTAACGTTCTATATGCTAAGAACTAACAAGTTGGAATTGCATCTTTAAAAAGCCCCCACCATAACACTTTTACCCGAGGATTCAATTTAGACCCTTTGAACAATTTCCGAAATCTAGGTTCTTCGTGTTGTTGCAGCATAGTCTCGAAAATCAATCCAGATAAAGTTTTACCCGAATTCTGGAAAATCAGCTCCAGCTCATCCTCCCGTTGAATTGTTTTGATATTGATTTGAAGAATTAGCTCCACCAGCTCATGCCCAAAAACCTTTAGCAACTCATCAACATTCTAGGATTTGTTTATAATAAACCTGTCCAGCAATAATACCTCATCACCTTGAGGTACTACAAAAGTTGGCCACTTGTTAATACATTTACCAAAATCCATATGTCTCTATAAACATCAATAGATGATCAATTTGCAATGTTCCATTTCATAAAAGGATTAAGTAGCTTCCCACCATCACATATTAGTTTCCATGAAGAAGATAGACCTTTCTTATTGTCTTCAACTTCAACCTTGGTGCCATACTTAGGAGCAAGAACTTTGTGTAGGAGTGAGTCTTTATTTTGTAAAAAGCGCCAAGCTAATCTAGCTCTTAGAGCAGCAACTTTAGACGTAGAAGAATACAAACCACGGCCTCCCCATTTCAAAGGTTTGCACAAATCAAACCAACTAACATAATGAATGCCCAATCTTCCATTTGACTTGTTCCATAAGAAGCTCCTACACAATTTATCAATTTCGTCACGCACACTAATTGGAACAAGAGAGTGTGTGCTATGGAAAGTCGGAAAAGATAGAATGATTGACTTGACCAAGGTTCATTTGCCAGCCAAAGAAATGAACTTACTACCCCAGATGTTGAGCATTCTTAGTGATTTTTCAATGATAAATTGAAAGTCAGCAACCACCAATCTTCCTAAAGCCATTTTTATACCAAGATAAGAGAATTCTTTAACTTCTTTGAACCCCATGATATGAGTAATTGATTTCTCTCTTCTTCTATTAACAATCTTACCAAAAAGAATGGCAGATTTGTTAACATTAATACATTTGCTCAGTTCATTTACTGAACTTGGTAAGGATGCCTTTAATCTCAATTGCCTCCTTATTAGCTTCAGCAAAAATCATCACATCATCTGCATATAATCAGTGTGATATCCTTGGACCATTTGGACATATGCTAATCCCAATTGAAGTTTGAGCAAATGCGTTAGAAAAAAGTTGGGAACAAAGAATGAAAAGAAGAGGTGACAAGGGGCAACCTTGACGGAAACCACTCTTGGCTTCTATCCATTATGATAATTTACCATTAATGATCAATGAAAATCTCGTTTCTTCAACACACTCCAAAATGAGCTTTGAGAAATTAGAAGGGAATTCAAAATATTTCAAAACATTTGTAAGAGTAACCCAACTCATTGAATCATATGCTTGCTCCATGTCTATTTTAATGAAATAAGTCCTTTGGAAGATTTAGAATACCTGAATTTATGGAACAATTCCTGAGCAACCAGCACATGGTCCGAAAGAGATCTACCAGAAAAGCCACCTGCTCCACTGAGATCAACTTAGGAATAACAGATATTAATCTGTTCAAAATCACTTTAGCCGCCACCTTGTATACAGAATTACACAAGCTAATTGGCCTAAAATTCGATGGGATTAAAGGATTTGATACTTTAGGAATGAGAACTATAAAGGTGTCTTTCCAAGATTTATCCATCTCACCAAGACAAAGGAATTGATTTATAGCATTCAAAAAATCATTTTTGATAATATTCCAATATGCTTTGATAAATGAATATGATATACCATCAAAACAAGGTGCAATGTTACCTCTAGTTTGATTTAAAGCTAGCTCAATCTCCTCCACCGAGAACTCCCTTACTAGCATGCTTCTGTCATCATCATTCAAAGTATTCCTCCGCATACCATCCATCCGAGACACATCTCCTCTGTCTCCACTTTTGGCTGAAGAACCGAAGAAGGACATCTTTTATTTGATTAATCTCCTCCATCAAATTGTCATTTTCATCCTTTATTTTAACAATGTTGTTCGAGTTCCTCCTTGTGCTAGCAAAAGAGTGAAAATTTTTTGAATTGCTATCACCTTCAACCATCCATTTGGCCTTTGATCTTTGCTTCCACCATGCATTCAACCGAGCCATAGTTGAATTGAATTCGTTCACCTTAGCTTTCAAAATCCAACATTCTTCTTCCGTTAGAAATCCATTATCTGATTCCTTGGTTTGCAATTTCAAAACTTATTCCATCAAGTTCTCTTTCAATTGAATCAGATTTTTTAACTTAGCCTTACTCCAGAAGAATAGAGATTTTAAAGCTCTTTTAAACTTTGAATTCAGAATTTGAGAATAAATACCCAAATAAGATTTGTCCCATTCCTTCTTAACCACAGATGAAGAAGCCGGATAAGATTTCCATACATCATCAAATTTAATAATCTTCTTAGAAGAATGATTAAAGTCAAGAAAATTAAGAATAACTGGACAATGAACGGAAGCTATTCTAGCCAGGTGTCTAACAACCAAATGATTTGCTAAATTTAAATCCATAGAGTTAAGGAAGCACCTATCCAATCTTTCCAGAATACGAGCCCCTCCAGTTTTGTTATTACACCAAGTAAACCGTGGGCCAATAAACCCAACCTCTTGGTAATCATTATTAGCAAAAAAAGCCTTCATTTCTTTAGACCCTTGAGAAAACTGAAACCATTTTCCTCCTTTCTTGTCCTCCTTGGAAGTGAGGCAATTGAAATCTCCACTCACCACCATAGGATAATCTCCTGAAGAGTGCAATTCCAACAACTTCCAAAGTTCTCTCCTTTTATACATGTCTTTGTTTCCATACACATAAGCAATCCTCCATTACCCAACAATACAGTGGGAAGAATAATCAACAATTGAAAAATCAGCTAAATGAGAATTCCATAAAACAATAATACCTCCTGATAACCCATCTGAAGGCACCATAAAATACTCCCAACCATCTCCAATCAGCAATTTAACTTCTTTTATGTCAAAAGATGACAATTTAGTCTCTACCAAACCCAAAAAGAAAACACTATGCAATTTAACAAACTCTTTAAGATATAGAGAAGCACCTTTCTTCCTTGCTCCTCTACAATTCCAGAATACTATAGAAGACATTAATGTAAGAGAGGGGAAGACATCCCCAATGTACCTTTCATTTCCGACTCCAATCTTCTATTCCTCAAGTTAGAACTGATTGGCTCAAGATCTTTCAATTGCTTTGATTTCTTCTTTTTAACATGATTGGATCCAGCATCTTTACTTTCCATGCCCGTATCTACAATCTGAATCGGTATATCAGACTTTTCCTTGTCAGGAGGTTCTTCGGCATTCAACATATCATCCACATTCTTCTGAATGATTTCTCCTTCTTCAGCTGTATCACTGAGAGCAATAAATCTATTTTCATTAACTGGAATGTTGTCACTTCTCCTCGTAATAGGTACAATTTCTTGAGAAGAGATGTTACTCACGGCCTGAGAGGAGATACCACCATTTGTTTCAGGATCAAATTCTTTAACTGGAACAACATTAACATTAGTTGTATCAGAATCCAACTTTCTACCCGGATCAGCATCGTCTTCTAAAATTGATTCTTTAGCATTGGGTATCCTTGCACCTGTTTTTCTCCACACAGCATTATCCAGACGTCGTTGAAATACTTTTTTAAAACTGCTTTTAGCCTTCTTTCTTCCACGGTTTACAACCAACCATGGACCATAGCCTGCTGTAACTTTACTGGTAGCTTCACCAAACTTGTTTTTTACTGGTAGCTTCACCAAACTTGTTTTGAATGTTTTCCATTACATCTGGGATTCCAGGATTAGTTGTCTTCTCTTGAAGCTTTATTTCCAACTCATAATCTTTACAATCATTCTTATTGTGACCAATTAGTCCACATTTGAAACAAAAGTTAGGAATTCTTTCATATTCTATCTTCTGATAGAATTTTTCAAAGCTACCTTCCACCCAAACACCTAATGGTAATTTAGTTTCAAGCTTAATTCGGACACAAACCCTTTCGAACTGTCTTCTTCCCTATTGAAACATGTTCCCGTCAATTAAGTATGGTTTTCCAACCATTAATGCAATTCTACAAATGTTGATATCATCCCAACATTATAGAGGAAGATTTGGTAACGTGTTGTCAGTCCTTTAAGTGATGTTGGAGAGAAACTTTGAGACCATTTTATCAATTCCAATTATTTGTCCATTGACAAACCAAGGTCCATTTGATAAAACAGATTCCATATGCTCAGGTTCAAAAAAAGAACAAAGCATCCAACCCATACCAAGCATTGTGAGGTGAAACTTCCCATATTGAGACCACTATCTTCTAAGTTCTGAACTAATTACCGGTAATGGAGCTTCTCCTTCAAATATTTTGATAACCAATGAATTAAGAAGCTTGCTGGAATTCTCCATCTCATTATGCTCATGCAGTTTAACACAAGGTTTAAAATTGCGTAAATAAGCCTCGAGGCGGTTTTCGTCCGTGAGACGAGGCGTAAGCCTCGAGGCGATGTGTGGCGTAAGCCTCACAGACGCAGAATTGTGTAAACGAGAATTTAAGGGTTTTAGCAGGTAAATAATAACAAGATTCTATCATACAATAAAAAAATCTAAATGACAAGTGGAATTAGTGAAAATTAAGAAAAAAAATGCAATAAAATCATGTTCCAAAGTACAAAACCACAAAATTATAGTCTATCAAATTTCCCAAAGTATAATTCAGAAGGAACATATAAAATCCAATCATATCCCATCACTAAATCGGTCTTCAAGGGAATCTTCTTCTCCAGTTGTATCTATGAATGTCATATCTTCATCATCTACTGGTCTATCGGATCCCGTGCACCTCTATTATGTATAGTGGAGGAAGAGCCATTTCCACTCTCGCTCCCGAAGTAAGCACCATGTTCGACCATTTCATCAAATTGCTACTGTTATAAGTGTTTTGCAGGGATATTTTTCTTCATGTAAGCAATAATTTCATCCTTCTCCTTGTCCGGCACATTTGCACACGGTGCTACGTTCTTATGCGAGCATGATAAGTGTTCCTTCATACGGGTTACTCCGCCCTTCAACACTTTCTTGCAAAAATTGCATTTCAAATACACATAAGTCTTCTCACAGCCGCCTATGTCAACTTGTACACTGTATTTCCAAGAAGGGTCCCTCCGCAATGACGTAATAGACTTTTCTTCGCCCTTAAACATATTTTCTAAAGGAAAAAAAGCAAATTAAAACAAAAACAATAAAAAAATTTGAAACCCTAGCTTTCCTATAAATTGAAAAATCTTACCCTAAACTTCAAAAAAACTTTAAGAACTAATCAAGGAAGGATGTAGAGGGGCGGCCGGAAATAATGGGCTCACCGACGAGCAGCGGCGCCAACGGAAGAAGCACCGAAGATGGGATCGGCGTGGAGCTCCTTGTGGGATTGGGAGCAGCAGGTCACGGGCACAGGAAGGATGCGGGATTTGTTGGACCGGTAGAAGGGAATTTGGGTTTTTCATATTTACTTAAATGAGTGGGACCCAACCTTTGAGGCGCACGCCTCAAGCAAAATTGCGCAATTGCGCACTTGAGGCGTACGCCTCTGCTAAGGGCAAAATTGCGCAAGCCTCAAGGCGTATTTGGGCCAAATTGTGCAAAGGCGCGCCTATTATTGCGCAATTTTAAACAGAGGTTTAACAGTAGACCCATCTTCAGATAGGAAATTACCCAACTGTAATTCTGAAACATTGATATTCTCTTTTTTCCTCCACACATTTATTTGAGCCACAACAGATTATCGAACAAGAATCAGAGCAGCATCTGCACATTCACCCAACTCACCAGAATCAACATTCCTAACCTTCATCAAATCAGAGTACAACAATTTCACCTTCATATCAGGTTTCTGCAGCAATTTGCACATGATTAATATTTTCTGCTAGATTCCCTGCTACATTTCCCTCTTTTGGTCTAGCTTCTTCAACGCAATTAGGAATTAATCTATCCAACCTTCTACATTTAGGACTTTCATTACCAGAACTGATCTTCTCAATAAGTGGTCTCGAGGAAGGAGATGCATTCAGATCTTCCTTTGGAGTCGACGCCAGTCCGGATTTGAACATCTTAAAATTATCTTCCACCATTACATTCTTCCCTTTACCAATTACTTCAAGCTCTTTCTTAGGCAAACAGCCGCCTTCATTGATAACTAATAACATACCAGTTTTTGCCTTAGGTTTTATGATTTGAATAAAAACAGACTTCTCATCTCCGAAAGCAGGCAGAGATGAAGGATACGAATAGGTTGAAGCAAACGGAGCCCTTGAAGAAGAGCGTCGATCTTTGAGCGGTCCACCGTCCATAGGTTGCCGGCGAACATCCGCCGCCATGAGCTACCCGCAAATCCCGCGAAGGATGGAATCTTTGATTTGGTGTGTGTAAAAAAGCTAATTACATATGAGAAAATTGTTGAAATTTCATCAAAAACTAATAAATTGGAACAATAAAAGCGGGGGATTAAAGATGAAAATCAAGCAAAGATCATGGAAATTTTTCTTAATCAAAGATCAATTGGAATACAAAAGCTCTATCTCTCTCTAGCTCTCTCTTGCTTTCTCTTATTCATTCTCTAGCTTGCTCTCACACTCTATTAGCTCCTCCATTTTAGCAAAAATAGAAATGTTTATTTGCTCTTACTTGTATTAAACTAGGTTAGGAATTATGACTTATTGACCTAAGAGCAATATATCATACGTCAAGTTATGCTCAACCATTCTCCTCTTATAAATTCTTATCAAAAAATCTTAAAGTCAAAATTATTGATACATCTCTACCTACTATTCTATTATTGGAATGAACTATGAGCTTTGCCTATATTCTATCCTGCATGTTCAAATCTCTCTTACAACATCTATCTATGCGCTCACATATTCTACATTAAAAGTCAAAATTATTGATGATCTCTATCCCCTATTCATATATTTTGTTGATTAAAATGAACTATGAGCTTTGTCTAAATTATATCTTACATATTTCAAATCTCTCTTACAACCTCTTTATCTATAAGCTTGATAACGGAAGATTGCAAATGCAAAATCACTCTAATTAAAATTTTGTAAGTTTCAAGACCAAAGACTAGAGAAGAGGATTGTGATAGGAAATACTTGAGTTAGCAAGTAATCCTATCGGATCTACTTGAGTTCGCAAGCAAACCTAACAATAATCGGTAAAAACAGCGAGAAAACAAAGAAATCGTGGGGGAAGAACAATCAAACGATAGCAAATCTTATAGAAAACAAAGATAAACAAGAACAAAGCAAAGATACAAGAGATCCTCAATTCGAGAGGAGGATCGTTGCTCCCAAATCTCTAGACAAGAGAGTCTAGAGCCCAAGTCACCAAGAAACCCTAATTCCAATCAATCAAAATATAATCCCCCTCATCCTCTTTAATACAAAAGCTTTTTTAATCTAATTTTCCTCCCAAGCCCTAGCCGCCCCCTCCTTTTAAATTTGAAATCCATTGGACAAGTGGGGCCCATCCTATGGGCTGGCCAAGCAAAAGGAGGCGGACTAATTCCGCCTCCTGTAGACTTGTTGAACAGGCCCTTGGGCCGGTTCATCCTGAACAGGCCCTTGGGCCGGTTCATCCTGAACCGGCATATGAATACCGCTCCCAAAGAATCATCTTGTCCCCAAGGTGAAAACCACGAAACTAATGTTTCACCCTCGCATATGGCTCCCACATGGCCTCGTAGTCATAAAGGTTCTTCCACTTGATCAACAATTCCTTAGTCTCATCTTCTTTCTAGCGAACCTCCATCAACTCTGAGGGTTCCAAAGCTACCTCTAAATCCACAGTAAGGGTCACCGGTAACTCGAGGTTGATTGTATAATCACTAATGGCCTTTCTCAACTGCAATGCATAAAAAACTAGATGTATAGTCGTCGTTGGTGGTAGTTTCAGCCGATATGCTACTTCTTTGATATTCTCCAGCACTTCATAAGATCCAAAGTACATTGGAGCAAGCTTCTCATTCCTCCTGTTGGCGATAATTTTTTGTTTATACGGTCGGAGCTTAAAGAATACTCTCTCCCCCACTTCAAACTGGATGTCCTTCCTATGTCCATCAGCTTATTTCTTCATAATATGTTGAGCCCTCAGCAGATGTCTCTTCATATCTTCCATCACTCTTATCCCTCTCCTCAAAGTACTCCTCTACTGAAGAAACTAGAGTACTGCTACTCCCAAAGTGCACCAAGTAGAGAGGATCCCTTCCGTATAATACCTTGCCATGGGTTCATCTGAGAAGCAGAATGAAAATAGATGTTGTACCAGTACTCAGCCCATGATAGCCACTTAACCCCATAGCTTGGGTGTCTCCGATACGAAGCATCTAAGATAAGTCTCCAAGCTCCTGTTGATTACTACAGTTTGACCATTCGTCTGTGGGTGGTATGTTGTGCTCCTCTTAAGAATTATCCTCTGTAACCTGAACAACTCTCTCCAAAAATGGTTGAGGAACACCTTATCTCTATCTGATAATATTGGCTCTGGTACTCCATGTAATCTGACCGCCTCTCTGATGAAAGCTGAAGCCGCTGTCACTATTCTGCAGGGGTGTCAGAGGGGAATGAAATGTGCATACTTGCTCAACATATCCACCACCACTAAAATCACTATGAAAACTTCTGTACGAGGCAATCCATCTATAAAATCCATGGATATCTCCTCCCATACTCGTCCCGGTAGAGCCAACGGCTGTAGTGGTACTCCTGGTGAAATAGCCAGGTATTTGTTCCTCTGACAGATCTCACATCTGGGTATCATCTCATCTACATCTTTATGCATTCCCTTCCAATGCAGCTCTGAAGCTAGCCTCCGGTATGTCTTTTGTACGCCTGAGTGGCCCCCAACAACGCTTCCATGAAACTCCTGGAGTAAGTTTGGGATGTGGATCGATATCCGGGACATCACAAACCTCCCCTGATATAGCAATCTGTCCCCCTCGAATGAGTACCCTGAGTGGCTACCCTCTTCCTTCAGTAATTCTGATCTGATCTTTCCCAAACCCTCATCTTAGCACTTTCTTCTCTGATGGCCTCCCAATCAAGCATCAAAGGAACAGATAGTGCCACTGTCTGCAACTCCCCATAATTTGGACTAAGCATCTACCGCCTTGGTTTCAACTCCTGACATATACTGAATCTCAAAATCGTACCCCAGCAACTTAGACACCACCTCTGATGCTCCTCTGTCACCATCTGCTGTTCTAGCAGGTATTTCAAGCTTCGCTGATCTATCCTGACAATGAAATGCCTCCCAAGTAGGTAGGGTCACCACTTTTGGATGGCCAACACGATGGCAATTAACTCTCTCTCATAGACTGACTTCAGCCTGACTCTAACAGTCAACACCTGGATGAAATAGACAATGGGCTTACGACTCTGCATAAGCACTGCACCCAGCCTGTATCCGAACGCATGTCTCCACTATGAACATCTGAGTGAAATCTAGTAAAGTTAAGACTGGTGTCATAGTCATAGCCTTCTTCAAGCTCTCAAATGCTGATGTGGTCGCCTCCCCCCATAGGAAACCACCCTTCTTCAACTGCTCAGTGAGTAGCCATGTTACGGTGCTATATCCCTTTACAAACCTTCTGTAGTAACATGTCAGTCCTAGAAATCCCCTCAGCTCATTCAAATTTTTAGGCACTGGACACTTTAGCATTGCCTCAATTTTGGACTGATCTACTGCCACCCTTCTTTTGATACAATATGACCCAAATACTCTACACTGACTTGTGTGAAACAGCACTTCTTCAAGTTGGCCCTTAGCTGGTGCTCCTATAGTACCTCTAACACTCTTTTCAAATGCTTCCAGTGCTCCTCTATCTTGTTGTAGATTAGGATGTCATCAAAGAATACTAATACAAATCGTCTGAGATAAGGTTTGAAAACCTTATTCATAAATGCTTGGAAAGTAGCTGAAGCATTGGTGAGGCCAAAAGGCATCACCAAGAACTCATAGTGTCCCTCATGAGTTCAAAAGGCCGTTTTGGGTATATCATCTTTCTTCATCCGGATCTGATGGTATCCTGATTTCAAGTCTATCTTGTTGAAGATCACTGTTCCTCTCAATTCATCTAACAGCTCAATAACTGGTATAGGAAACTTGTTAGGTACAGTTTCCTTGTTGAGCGCTCTGTAGTCCACACAAAATTCTTAACTACCGTTGTTCTTCTTCACCAATAGAACTAGAATAGAGAAGGGACTGGTGATGGGTCTGATGATTCCTGCCTCCAGCATCTCTCTAATCAACTTTTCGATTTCATCTTTCTAAATATAAGGGTAGCGATAAGGTCGTACACTGATGGGTGACACGCCCTCCCTCAACATGATGGCGTGCTCTTACTCCCTCTGTAGTGGCAATCCCTAAGATGGCTGAAACACCTCTTTGAACTGCTAAATCAGTGGCTGCATGGAGAGGGGTATGTCCCCTCCCTCTTCCAATCTAGCTCCCTCCAAACTGTGCAGCTCTACCAAATATCCTCCCCCTGCCAATTATATATCCCTTATCATAGTTTTAAGAAAAACCATGGATTTGGATAACTAAGCATCTCCCTTAATCAGCACCTTCCTTTCATCTACCATCAACTCCATCATGAGTGTTCCCCAATTCACTTTGGTGCCTCCCAAAATCTGCAACTATTTCATCCCCACGATGACATCTGTACTCCCAAGCTCCAGGGAAAGGAAATCTTCCCTCACCTGAATCCCTTGAATAGTCAGTAGCACTCATTTGCAAATGCCCTGGCCTTTCTCCACCTTCCCCATACCCATAATCACTATGTAACAACCGATATCCACCAATCTCACTCACATTTGGTCGACGACCTGAATGGAAATGAAATTATGGGTAGCCTCACTATCAATCAGCACCATCACCTCTCTGTACTCTATTTCCCCCTTCACTTTCATGATGTAATTCATAGTGAATCCTACCACTGAGTTCAGGGAAACCTCGGCCATATCCAAATGCAACTTCTCTTCCATCTCCTCCTTTGTCTCCTCCTCACCTCCCTCCTCAGTTTCTTCGTCATCACATACGGTGAGAACCTGAAGAGTTCGATCCTTACACCGATGCCCTGACATATACTTTTCATCGCACCTAAAACACAACCCCCTTAGCCCTCTTCTCCTGCATCTCTTTTTCTGTCAGCAACTTAAAATTTCCCCTACTTCCTCCTCTTGTCTTCTCCTTGGTGGCCTCCTGACTCCCTCCTGTTGCAGGACCTTTAGGTGCTAGATGGGTGGTCGTCATCCTATAACTGCTCCTGTGTTGCTACTCCTGGCTCCCCTCTCTAAATTTCTCTGATTTTTCATAAGCTAGGCCAACTTCATGGCCTCCCCCAAGTCATGGGGCATCAGAACCTTCACTGCTGCACGGATCTTCACCTTCAACCCCTTTATGAAATTCCCCTCTAATATTGTTTCTAATAAATGCTCCACCCTGCTGGCTAGGTACTCAAATCACTCCCGGTAGTCGGCGACTAATCCCTCCAGCATCAGAGCAAAAAAACTGCTCATAAAAATCTCCTCCTCGATCGGTTTGAAAACGTTCTATTATGCAGTGCTTAAACTCCCTCCAGTTCCTGATATGCCTCCTCTGGTCTCTCCACTGATACCAAGACAGAGCCTTTCCTTCCAAGTACAAGCTTGCCGCTATCAGCTTCTCCTTTTCCGTCAGCCCATTGACAGCGAAGTATCGCTCCACCTTATAAATCCACCCATATGCATCTTCTCCTTCAAATATGGGCATCTTCAACATCTTAATCTTCTGATCGTCACCATTCCCACTGAAGCCGTTGTTTGGTTTTGAATTTTCAACATTTTCTTCATCATGTTCCGGAGATCGGCTACTTGTCCTTCCATGGAGTAAATCATTTCCTCCACCATTATTTTGATTTGATTCATCACCCCTTCAAGCCTTTCCTCCAAAGCATCCGCCGCCTTTTTGGCCGCCATCACAATATGGAGTTTGTAGATTCAAAAAAATATGAATTTGGAACTCCAAAAATAGCAACTTTTCTCTTTTTCGGACCAAAAATCACTGTTGGACTTTACCGAAAACAGCCCTCAACCGATCCCAAGACTTGCCCTGATACCAATTTGATAGAAAATACTTGTGTTCGCAAGTAATCCTATCGGATCTACTTGAGTTTGCAAGCAAACCTAACAATAATCGATAAAAACAGCGAGAAAATGAAAAAACCGTGGTGGAAGTACAATCAAACAATAGCAAATGTTATAGAAAATAAAAGGAAACAAGAACAAAGCAAAGATACAAGAGATCCTCAATTCGAGAGGAGGATCGTCTCTCCCAAATCTCTAGACAAGAGAGTCTAGAGCCCAAGTCACGAAGAAACCCTAATTCCAATCAATCAAAATATAATCCCCCTCATCCTCTTTAATACAAAAGCTTTTTTAATCTAATTTTCCTCCCAAGCCCTAGCCGCCCCCTCCTTTTAAATTTGAAATCCATTGGACAAGTGGGGCCCATCCTATGGGCTGGCCAAGCAAAAGGAGGCGGACTAATTCCGCCTCCTGTAGACTTGTTGAACAGGCCCTTGGGCCGGTTCATCCTGAACAGGCCCTTGGGCCGGTTCATCCTGAACCGGCATATGAATACCGCTCCCAAAGAATCATCTTGTCCCCAAGGTGAAAACCACGAAACTAATGTTTCACCCTCGCATATGGCTCCCACATGGCCTCGTAGTCATAAAGGTTCTTCCACTTGATCAACAATTCCTTAGTCTCATCTTCTTTCTAGCGAACCTCCATCAACTCTGAGGGTTCCAAAGCTACCTCTAAATCCACAGTAAGGGTCACCGGTAACTCGAGGTTGATTGTATAATCACTAATGGCCTTTCTCAACTGCAATGCATAAAAAACTAGATGTATAGTCGTCGTTGGTGGTAGTTTCAGCCGATATGCTACTTCTTTGATATTCTCCAGCACTTCATAAGATCCAAAGTACATTGGAGCAAGCTTCTCATTCCTCCTGTTGGCGATAATTTTTTGTTTATACGGTCGGAGCTTAAAGAATACTCTCTCCCCCACTTCAAACTGGATGTCCTTCCTATGTCCATCAGCTTATTTCTTCATAATATGTTGAGCCCTCAGCAGATGTCTCTTCATATCTTCCATCACTCTTATCCCTCTCCTCAAAGTACTCCTCTACTGAAGAAACTAGAGTACTGCTACTCCCAAAGTGCACCAAGTAGAGAGGATCCCTTCCGTATAATACCTTGCCATGGGTTCATCTGAGAAGCAGAATGAAAATAGATGTTGTACCAGTACTCAGCCCATGATAGCCACTTAACCCCATAGCTTGGGTGTCTCCGATACGAAGCATCTAAGATAAGTCTCCAAGCTCCTGTTGATTACTACAGTTTGACCATTCGTCTGTGGGTGGTATGTTGTGCTCCTCTTAAGAATTATCCTCTGTAACCTGAACAACTCTCTCTAAAAATGGTTGAGGAACACCTTATCTCTATCTGATAATATTGGCTCTGGTACTCCATGTAATCTGACCGCCTCTCTGATGAAAGCTGAAGCCGCTGTCACTATTCTGCAGGGGTGTCAGAGGGGAATGAAATGTGCATACTTGCTCAACATATCCACCACCACTAAAATCACTATGAAAACTTCTGTACGAGGCAATCCATCTATAAAATCCATGGATATCTCCTCCCATACTCGTCCCGGTAGAGCCAACGGCTGTAGTGGTACTCCTGGTGAAATAGCCAGGTATTTGTTCCTCTGACAGATCTCACATCTGGGTATCATCTCATCTACATCTTTATGCATTCCCTTCCAATGCAGCTCTGAAGCTAGCCTCCGGTATGTCTTTTGTACGCCTGAGTGGCCCCCAACAACGCTTCCATGAAACTCCTGGAGTAAGTTTGGGATGTGGATCGATATCCGGGACATCACAAACCTCCCCTGATATAGCAATCTGTCCCCCTCGAATGAGTACCCTGAGTGGCTACCCTCTTCCTTCAGTAATTCTGATCTGATCTTTCCCAAACCCTCATCTTAGCACTTTCTTCTCTGATGGCCTCCCAATCAAGCATCAAAGGAACAGATAGTGCCACTGTCTGCAACTCCCCATAATTTGGACTAAGCATCTACCGCCTTGGTTTCAACTCCTGACATATACTGAATCTCAAAATCGTACCCCAGCAACTTAGACACCACCTCTGATGCTCCTCTGTCACCATCTGCTGTTCTAGCAGGTATTTCAAGCTTCGCTGATCTATCCTGACAATGAAATGCCTCCCAAGTAGGTAGGGTCACCACTTTTGGATGGCCAACACGATGGCAATTAACTCTCTCTCATAGACTGACTTCAGCCTGACTCTAACAGTCAACACCTGGATGAAATAGACAATGGGCTTACGACTCTGCATAAGCACTGCACCCAGCCTGTATCCGAACGCATGTCTCCACTATGAACATCTGAGTGAAATCTAGTAAAGTTAAGACTGGTGTCATAGTCATAGCCTTCTTCAAGCTCTCAAATGCTGATGTGGTCGCCTCCCCCCATAGGAAACCACCCTTCTTCAACTGCTCAGTGAGTAGCCATGTTACGGTGCTATATCCCTTTACAAACCTTCTGTAGTAACATGTCAGTCCTAGAAATCCCCTCAGCTCATTCAAATTTTTAGGCACTGGACACTTTAGCATTGCCTCAATTTTGGACTGATCTACTGCCACCCTTCTTTTGATACAATATGACCCAAATACTCTACACTGACTTGTGTGAAACAGCACTTCTTCAAGTTGGCCCTTAGCTGGTGCTCCTATAGTACCTCTAACACTCTTTTCAAATGCTTCCAGTGCTCCTCTATCTTGTTGTAGATTAGGATGTCATCAAAGAATACTAATACAAATCGTCTGAGATAAGGTTTGAAAACCTTATTCATAAATGCTTGGAAAGTAGCTGAAGCATTGGTGAGGCCAAAAGGCATCACCAAGAACTCATAGTGTCCCTCATGAGTTCAAAAGGCCGTTTTGGGTATATCATCTTTCTTCATCCGGATCTGATGGTATCCTGATTTCAAGTCTATCTTGTTGAAGATCACTGTTCCTCTCAATTCATCTAACAGCTCAATAACTGGTATAGGAAACTTGTTAGGTACAGTTTCCTTGTTGAGCGCTCTGTAGTCCACACAAAATTCTTAACTACCGTTGTTCTTCTTCACCAATAGAACTGGAATAGAGAAGGGACTGGTGATGGGTCTGATGATTCCTGCCTCCAGCATCTCTCTAATCAACTTTTCGATTTCATCTTTCTAAATATAAGGGTAGCGATAAGGTCGTACACTGATGGGTGACACGCCCTCCCTCAACATGATGGCGTGCTCTTACTCCCTCTGTAGTGGCAATCCCTAAGATGGCTGAAACACCTCTTTGAACTGCTAAATCAGTGGCTGCATGGAGAGGGGTATGTCCCCTCCCTCTTCCAATCTAGCTCCCTCCAAACTGTGCAGCTCTACCAAATATCCTCCCCCTGCCAATTATATATCCCTTATCATAGTTTTAAGAAAAACCATGGATTTGGATAACTAAGCATCTCCCTTAATCAGCACCTTCCTTTCATCTACCATCAACTCCATCATGAGTGTTCCCCAATTCACTTTGGTGCCTCCCAAAATCTGCAACTATTTCATCCCCACGATGACATCTGTACTCCCAAGCTCCAGGGAAAGGAAATCTTCCCTCACCTGAATCCTTTGAATAGTCAGTAGCACTCATTTGCAAATGCCCTGGCCTTTCTCCACCTTCCCCATACCCATAATCACTATGTAACAACCGATATCCACCAATCTCACTCACATTTGGTCGACGACCTGAATGGAAATGAAATTATGGGTAGCCTCACTATCAATCAGCACCATCACCTCTCTGTACTCTATTTCCCCCTTCACTTTCATGATGTAATTCATAGTGAATCCTACCACTGAGTTCAGGGAAACCTCGGCCATATCCAAATGCAACTTCTCTTCCATCTCCTCCTTTGTCTCCTCCTCACCTCCCTCCTCAGTTTCTTCGTCATCACATACGGTGAGAACCTGAAGAGTTCGATCCTTACACCGATGCCCTGACATATACTTTTCATCGCACCTAAAACACAACCCCCTTAGCCCTCTTCTCCTGCATCTCTTTTTCTGTCAGCAACTTAAAATTTCCCCTACTTCCTCCTCTTGTCTTCTCCTTGGTGGCCTCCTGACTCCCTCCTGTTGCAGGACCTTTAGGTGCTAGATGGGTGGTCGTCATCCTATAACTGCTCCTGTGTTGCTACTCCTGGCTCCCCTCTCTAAATTTCTCTGATTTTTCATAAGCTAGGCCAACTTCATGGCCTCCCCCAAGTCATGGGGCATCAGAACCTTCACTGCTGCACGGATCTTCACCTTCAACCCCTTTATGAAATTCCCCTCTAATATTGTTTCTAATAAATGCTCCACCCTGCTGGCTAGGTACTCAAATCACTCCCGGTAGTCGGCGACTAATCCCTCCAGCATCAGAGCAAAAAAACTGCTCATAAAAATCTCCTCCTCGATCGGTTTGAAAACGTTCTATTATGCAGTGCTTAAACTCCCTCCAGTTCCTGATATGCCTCCTCTGGTCTCTCCACTGATACCAAGACAGAGCCTTTCCTTCCAAGTACAAGCTTGCCGCTATCAGCTTCTCCTTTTCCGTCAGCCCATTGACAGCGAAGTATCGCTCCACCTTATAAATCCACCCATATGCATCTTCTCCTTCAAATATGGGCATCTTCAACATCTTAATCTTCTGATCGTCACCATTCCCACTGAAGCCGTTGTTTGGTTTTGAATTTTCAACATTTTCTTCATCATGTTCCGGAGATCGGCTACTTGTCCTTCCATGGAGTAAATCATTTCCTCCACCATTATTTTGATTTGATTCATCACCCCTTCAAGCCTTTCCTCCAAAGCATCCGCCGCCTTTTTGGCCGCCATCACAATATGGAGTTTGTAGATTCAAAAAAATATGAATTTGGAACTCCAAAAATAGCAACTTTTCTCTTTTTCGGACCAAAAATCACTGTTGGACTTTACCGAAAACAGCCCTCAACCGATCCCAAGACTTGCCCTGATACCAATTTGATAGAAAATACTTGTGTTCGCAAGTAATCCTATCGGATCTACTTGAGTTTGCAAGCAAACCTAACAATAATCGATAAAAACAGCGAGAAAATGAAAAAACCGTGGTGGAAGAACAATCAAACAGTAGCAAATGTTATAGAAAATAAAAGGAAACAAGAACAAAGCAAAGATACAAGAGATCCTCAATTCGAGAGGAGGATCGTCTCTCCCAAATCTCTAGACAAGAGAGTCTAGAGCCCAAGTCACGAAGAAATCCTAATTCCAATCAATCAAAATATAATCCCTCCTAATCCCTGTCATCCTCTTTAATACAAAAGCTTTTTTAATCTAATTTCCCTCCCAAGCCCTAGCCACCCCCTCCTTTTAAATTTCAAATCCATTGGACAAGTGGGGCCCACCATATGGGCAGGCCAAGCCAAGGGAAGCGGGCTGATTCCGCCTCCTGTAGGCTTGCTGAACCGGCCCTTTGGCCAGCTGGGCAGGTTAAGCCTGAACCGGCATATCAGATTGATAGTGAGGCAATAGGACTATGCTACTTTGATAAATATTCCAAAGAGAGTAATCCTGACCCTTGGTATCAACAACAAGTTTTCAACTCTAAAAAACGACGATCAAATTATCTTGGCATTATAGGTTAGGCCATCCAAATTTTTCTTATCTTAAATACTTATTTTTTTCCTGTTTGGTAATAATGATAATTTTTTCAACGTGAGAACTATCAATTTGCTTGCTACACCCCATTTTGAAGCATTTTCGTAAGTTTGAGATGTGGCAGAGTCTGGTAACCTAGCTAAATACATTTCTTTACTACACTTATTCTATCTCTTAGCAATAGGATCGAATGGGTAAACAATATATCAACCAAGATTGTCACAAAAAATACATCACTCACTTTTCATAGTCATCCAACTCAATCATTTAAATAGAAGCATAAATAATTAATTTATCAAAAAATACTATAAAACTTCTCCAAAACTTAAAGATAATTAACACATGCTAGAAGTCTTTAATCTAGATCAAGCACATTCTTCTTCGATACAACAACAACATTAAGCTCGTTCTTCTATGACAGGCCTAAAACTGTACATCAAAATAACAATGCGAAGGACAAACTAGGTCATCTTACTATGGCCAAACCTGCTCATTTCCCTAACATAAAATAAAATTAATAATAATATCTAATAAGCTAGAATGCTTAGTGGAATAAACTTTAACATATAATTTAAAATACAAAAGAAGAGAATAAAATAACATGATCAAGTTTGAGTATTAATAATTATAAACATAACTAGTTCACTATAGTAAACCATAACTCAAGGCGTACTTTGATTACTAAATAAATAGATCACACAATCAAAAAGTGATAAGTATTAAAGTTTTTAAGGAATGTCCAATGTCAAATTATTTAATATATTATGCCAGTTAAAATTTAATATCAAAATACTTGTCTTACATTAGTTTTGTGCTCTGATTCTTATTTGTCAGTCTTAGAGGTATCATATAATGTATGTGTAAATTTTTAATTGGCCCATTATCTACATTAATAAGTGTTGGACTTCCTATAATATAATATTTATTAAGGGCTCATCGAGAAAGGTTGGACTGCTCCAACATAGCAAATATTGAGTTAGGAACCACTTTTGATCTATATTGAGGATCAACTCAAAAAAACTTTGCCCTCCTATGCAGGTCATCATAATTTAACAAACTAAGTCATCTGACATGACTATTCATAGACTTCCTTGTTTAGCTTCAATATCAATAAATTTAATATATATATATATATATATATATATATATATATATATATATATATATATATATATATATAGCATTTTTATGAGCATATAGTCATCAATCTATATCAACATGTGTGAAGTATTATCTAATTAGTTGAATAAGCATGATAAATCATAAAATTTATCTAATTAAAAAATGACATTTAATTATCTTTAAATGCATTAATATGTGAAATACAATTGAATTTTTTATAACATCTTATACTATAAACATGCTCAATATGAAGAAACACATATGATAATACACCAAAAAGTCTAATGTTCTTAAGAATTCGCAAATATTAGGCCTATGAATAATTTGCTACCTATATTAGAGATTAACACAACACTAGTCTAATAAGTGAGGAAGGCAACGGATGAATGTTCATAGCTTCAGGAAGAAGGAATTGAATGGAGTTTGAAAATTCGTTGGTGATTTAAAAAAATACTTTTAAGGACTTTTCAAAGAAGGTTCATAAAGGAAAGTTGGTTCCAAAGCATAATAATGGCTTGTGACATTAATTAAGAGAGAGAGAGAGGGGGGGGGGGGGGGGGGGGGCGAGGGATGCTCATGACATGTAGGAGGGTGATGTGGTGGTTAAAAGTATGATATGGTAATCAAATGGGCAGGCGGAGATCAAATAGTGAAGTGGTTGTCAAATAAGGACAAATTCAGGTCTAGGGAATGATTATGCTAGCTCAAACATATACATGACAAATATGACTTGTAACTTTTGAATTACATTAAAACCTATGATAATGAAAAATAAAGGTTAAAATACATTAAAAAGGCTTTAACCAATAACATAATGGTCAGCATACGTTAAAAAAAATTACTAACCAATAATATAATGGTCAGCATACGTTAAAAAAGCTCCTAACCAGTAACATAAGGGTCAGCATGCATATCTAAATAAAAGATCATGAAGAAGGTGCTTAGTTATACATAATCTAAACTCAATACTTGCTAAATTAATCTTCAAAGTGTGGCCTGCACAACAAAGCTAGAAAAAAAATCATGGAGCAGACAAGCTTCAAATAAACTATACAAAGGGTTCAAGCATAATAACTAAGCAAACAATAGACAAGCTGCTAGTGACTAGAATTAAACAAATCTGATTCAAGGCTATAGAAAGGCATAGTTATTCATACTTATTGCATCACACAAACATTGAATTTTTCTCAAAAATAGGTGAGGATTGCATTGAAGCTTACCAGCATGTTTTCCTAAAAAGTTCCTGCCATAATTGGTGAATTCCGATGGATGTCTTACAGAAAGAATGTCCATAATAAGATTAGCAAGTTGTGACACCAGCTGCATTGGATCAATCCTCGAAGTCATAAGATCTCTAGCCCTTCTTACAGTGTTACTAGTATCTGCAGATAATGCCATATCAAGCAAATCAAGCAACTCTTCATCAGAAACAGCCCCTATCTGTAACAATTAATCAGAACAAAACTAATTTTAGTACATTGCAAAGAATGTAAATGTATGTGGATATTTATAGCCGAGAAATATGTGAATTCACCCAGGTGAACAAAAATGGTATAGTAGCTCACAAGTTCATGTGTCAAGGATATCGTAATTTTTTTCCCAAGCAATGCTAACTGATCAAGCATTGTTTCTGCATCTTGAAGGGAACCATTAGCTTTGCTAGAAATAAAATCCAATGCATTCTTATCAAATACAAGGCCTTCCTCTATACAAATTTTTTGCAACCTGCAAAAAATATCATCCTCCTTTATTTTTGGAAAGTGGTACCTCTGACACTGAGATATTGAAGTTTGTTGGAGACTATCAGCATTAGATGTAATCATAATAAAAACAACATGCTTGGAAAGCTCTTCAACATTATTCAAAATAGCAGACCATATCTCCCCTCGTAGAAAATGGCATTCTTCAACAATGTATACCCTAAACCGTGATGTAAATGGAACACGAGAAGCATTCTTTAATAATGCCTTTATCCTACCTTTATGATTTAGTTTCATAGCACATAATTCCTTGACATCCCTACTTCGTCCAGAGAATAAAATCACACATTCCTGGCAAGAGCCACATGGTTTATGGTCCTCAAGGGACAGAC
Source organism: Dendrobium nobile (assembly GCA_022539455.1). Taxonomy (NCBI): domain Eukaryota; kingdom Viridiplantae; phylum Streptophyta; class Magnoliopsida; order Asparagales; family Orchidaceae; genus Dendrobium; species Dendrobium nobile. The sequence continues at coordinate 22,340,461 of CM039721.1, forward strand.
AATTCAAAGCAGCAGCAAAAATCCTAGCAGTAGATGTTTTACCAGTGCCTCGAGGGCCATGAAAAAGATATAATGAAGCAACCTTTCTCGTTATTATGGCATTCGTGAGGGATTTAGTAACAACATTTAATCCAACCAACTCATTGAAAGATCTTGGCCGAAATTTTTGGCTTAAGCTCCTTGTCTTCTTTGGCATTAAAGCTATGTCACTATAACCTCTATCTTTCCATTCAACAGATAGCAGTGGTAGCTCTTGGCCATCAACATCAAAAGAAACTGTTGGATCCTTACGCTTTGGTGTTCTAGACCAACAATAACCAATTCCACACCCACTATAATTTGAATTCACAACAGCAACGTCATCAATAGTGGAAAACGCCATGTTGCTCTTACTTGATAAGTTTGTATGAAGCTCACTTATTGACAAGCAAGGGCTTCCCACTCGGCTAATACCCACATCCTCCATCACTTTCGGTGTTCTTCTATAACCACCACACCCAGCCTTCTCTGCTACTAGTCTACTAATTGCCTTTGCTGCATCCACATTTGTTTCACTACATGAATCTACTTCCTCTTTCATCAGGTTTGTCGATACTTGAACCATTGCATGTTCTAATGGTTTTTTATTACCATCCATGCAGGATTGATGAACCATAATAGTTTGTTTGGAGTGTGAATCTTTATTTCTAATAATTGAAGATTTTCTGGAAGAAGCATTCCTCTTGTTAACAACTTTTGAAATATGTTCAGACTCAGAGCTGTTATAAGGCTGACTTTTATCAAATTTTTCTATATCTGCATATGCACCAACACAAGAATTCACCTCCCAGTTTACATTATCAAAGGCTGTGGCAAATTTTCTCATCGAATTAGTAGATGGATCCCTCAGCGACCGGACCCTCTTGAGAGCCACTAGAGTTTTTGATAGAGGGATATCTACAGAATGCCGCCTACCCTCGGCCATTTTATTCAAGCTAAAATATCTTCATTTACTTATTAGCCATGCCGTCCAAAAAGTTGGTACTTTTACCCAACTCCTGTACAAAAAAAAAAGAAAAAAGAGAACTAAATGCTTTATTGCGCTGGTAACAACAAAAAATTAAAAAAAAGGAGAAATTAATCAAACGCTTGTTAAAAATACCACTTCTAATGCCAAGTAAATAACAATAAACACAACATATTACATCTTTGATGGAGCAACCCCAAATTCGTAAAGCAGAAAAGATCTAGGAAGCAGTTAGGTTAGCATAAGTGACATTAGCAAAGCTTTTGTGTTTTTTGTTTGTTTTTTTTTTTTTTTTTTTTTGCCAAGTCATTAGTAATCTTTCAAAAGGGTAAGATAACACACTTAGATCACTTAAACATGAATCAGGACAGTTTTGAACCCACAGCATGAAGAAATTTAAATACAGACATAAACCACAAAAGAGAAGAAGCAAGATGTAAGAAGAAACTCAATAGGGACTCACCAGTAAAGCTACATTGTGAGAGAAATAACAGTTCACGCCAAAACCCTACGAGAATAAGAGAAGACGTTTGGTTAAATAAGGCGAAAGATACGGCATTAATTGCCTGCGGAAAAGCTGCCGGTACTGCTCCGAGCGAGATGCTCTCATTGGGAACAGCGCCGGCGAGCGGCATTATCGTAATTATAGAATAGGACGAGGGGCGGAAATTGGCGCGCCAAAAAGCTGCGCAACTTGTCGGAGAGAGAGCAGAAGAAGAACCCGACGGAAGCGGAAACCCGAACCATACTCTTACCCACCCATAAAAGATGAATTTAATTTGGCCCATCCCGTCGGAGAAACTTCAAATAGCGTGTTTTTTTTTTTTTTTTTTTGAATAACATAAGACTTAGGTTTTCTTATCTATATTTAAAATTTCTCAAAAAAATTTATCATTATTTTTTTTAAATCTACTATTTCGAAAATGGTACCAGATCAACAGGTTCAATCCTAGATCGGTGATGTGGTCGATCTGATTCAGCTTATTAAACCAGCTCTACATACTGGTGAATCACCGAATCGGTCTGAGTTGAAAAGAATCGACCGATTTATAAACAAAATTATTTTTGTTTCAATTAAATTTTAAATAATATGTTTTAGTTTATCAAATTCTTTTAACTTTTTTAAATATTTTTATTAAATATAATAATTAATTATATCATAGTATATGCATGTTATCTCAAATATCTAACAAAATTTGTTTAGTAAAAAATGTGTACTTCACACTGTATAAATGGTTAAAGACAACAACATCAAACTCATCTTATAATGTGGGATTTAAAAAATTGCATGAATATTTTACAATGTGAATTTAGACTTATTTGAGCTAGTTGACTTCAAATTTGGACTTAATTTGACTATAAATTTGGACAATATATATTATAAGAATTAATAATATAAATTTTAATATTATAAATTTATATATTATATTAAATATTATTTTAATAAATATATTTAATTATAAATATAGAAATATATTATTCTTAAATGATATTTATGTCTATAATTTTTTATTATATATAATTTTAATTTTATAGATATTATTAAATGCTCATATATTTATATTATATTAATGATCATAAATTTTTAATATTATAAATTTATATATTATATTAAATATTATTCTTATAAATATATAAATACATTATTCTTAAATGTTATTTATATTTATTAAATTTTATTATATTTTTTAAAAATTTTATAAATATTATTAAATGTCATATATTTATATTATAATATGTTACTTTTATTAAATTTTTAATAATATTATTATTTATTACATCATCCGATTCGACCCCGATTCGACCGATCGAACCGTGAACTTTCCCTTCTTCTGGTTCATTGTCTGGTCTAATTTTTACGACCTTGCCTAAATCTAAAAGCTACAAATCACAAACTCACCACAAAGAGATTCTCCACTTAGTTGCCTAGGCAAAAAATCATCCATAAACATAAAACCAATGTTTTAAAAATCGAATCGGACTGACCGATTCGAACGTGAACCATTTCAACCTCAGTTTGACCCCAGTTGAACCATCGAACCATGAACTTATCCTTCTTTCGATTCATCGTCCTGTCCAATTTTCCCAACCTTGGGTACCAAAATTATAAACAAAGAGCAAAAAAGACAATATTATGTAGACCATTACATAATGCCAAGCTCCCTAAAAAGTTACAGCCAACCAAATAAAACAAAGCATCATAAAAATATTTAGAAGTAGAAGAAGAAGAGCTCCACGAAGGAGAACTGACCAATCCCAACTAGGAAGTAAAGTTAAGAAAGAGTGGCTCCACGGTTGCCAAAATAATGCCAAGATCATCCAGGGTGAGGGGGGAAGGCAGCCATATCATCATCCATAAAAATAGAACAAAATGCCCAAAGGAGCAATGCCCCAAGCTACAACAGAAGAAAACTCAAATTCTAGCCAACCAGAAAAGAAAAACATCCTAATCGACAAGGAATTAGATAATAAGTTGAATAAACTTCTCTGAATATTTTCATCTACAAATTTTTATTTTAATAGCATTCCTAATCAATATCAAAACTATTTTTTTGCAAGATTCAGAGTTTCTATACATTTTATTATTGTGTTCACATCACATGAATGAATGCACAAATAAGTAGATAGTATACATTTTTTGTGCCTAAAGAGAACAAGGGCTGACCATTAATGCAATTAAAAACTTGACTGATATTAGGTCTAAACAAAAACAAAGCTGCTCTAGGGAAGATAATCTTAAGAATATTAAAAGAAAAATTGCATTAAAAAAAGATGTGAGAAACGGATTCAGCATTAATAACGAAAAGAGGGCAAGTGGGATGATTTGAGATACCCCTCAAAATAAGATTATCAACCATTTTGAGGCTATCCACCACAGCTAACCAATAAAAGGAAGAGAATCTTAAAGCAAACCTTTTGCGCCATATTAATCTATGCCAATAAACCTCAACAAAATTTTTATAAAAATCATTAAGAAAGAATTTGAAGGAAGGATTCTCTATATTACACCACATAGGCTTATCAACATCAACACTTAATATATTAATGTCATAAATAGAGTTTTAATAGAAGGAGAAACACCTGAGAAGGAGACTAAACCCCATCAGAAATAAAAGCATAAAGTAAGGTGGCAGTTTAAAAGATGCCATTAGATAAAGGAAGCAACTCGGATAAAGCTTTACCAGCACACCAGAGATCCCACCGAAGGAAGATCTTATTTCCATTAACATTATTAAAGGATATGTTAGGTTTAATCAAAGCAACCCCATTGAATAACTACTTCCAATGAGAAGAAGTTTTTCCATAAGTAGGCTTCCAGAAAGGAGAGTAAATATTCTTCATCTAGTAGCCAAAAAGAGAATAACAAGAGAGACATCTCCAAATTAGAGAACAAGAGTAAGCATGAATCAGATTAGCAATAGAAGGAAGCCCACTACCACCAAGTTTCTTAGGAAGGCAAGTATTTCTTGAAGAGATAATATGGAGTTTCTTCCCTTGATTGTCACCATGAAAGAGAAATCTAGTACATAATTTATCAATAAACTTACGACAAATTTTGGGCAGAATGGTCGCCCTAATCCAATTGACAATATTGTTCCAAATACTAAAATTGATAAATTAAATTCAACCAGCAAAGGATAAAAGTTTAGGCTTCCAACCTTCCAATAGGCTAGAAATTTTTTGCATAAGAGGAGAAAAGTCAACAACTTTGTGCTTCATAGAGGATATTGGAATCCCTAATTACTTAAGAATCCCATCCCCCAAGTAAGGTTAAGATTATCAACAATACTGCTATAATTATAAGTATCTTTAGAAAAGAAAATGGTGCTTTTTTAGTAGCTAATTATAAGCCCATAAGCATTCTTGAAGATAAGCAAATTATTATTAAGAGTCTGAGCATTCTCAATGAAAGCTTTACCAAAAATAAGAAGGTCATCAGCATAAAGAAGATATGAAAAATAAAATCCAATAATACTAAAAGCTTGAAAGAGAGGGGCCTCATTGCTATATATAGTCCAAAAGAATGAAAAAGAAACCATGATGTTATAAAAAAGGTAAGGGGATAAAGGGAAACCCTTCCTTAAACCAGTGGTAGAATTAAAGAACCCATATACCTCCTTATTAAAGTTGTTAGAGAAAGGAACATAATGAATACAAGCATAAATCCAGCTGACAAAAGGCATATGAAAACCTTTCTTTAAAATCATATATGAAAGAAAGCTCATGGAAAGAGTGCCAAAAGCTTTAAATATGTTAAGCTTAGAAAAGAAAAAAATAGAATTCCCTTGAGATTTAATATTACAAAAAATCTTAAAATATAAAATGACATTATTAGTAGCAATCCTACCATTAATGAACCTAGATTAGCTGGGGTGAATAATGTAGGGTATGATAATTTTGAGTCTTAAAGAAATAATTTTAGTAATAATTTTATAAAAGGTGTTACATAGAGAGATATGCATGTAGTCCTTAATGTGAGAAGCATGAGGACCTTTAGGAATCAGAGCTGTAGTAATGACCTTAAATTTCCTAGGAAGAAAAGAGGTGAGGAAAAGTATTTAAAATCTTTACTTGCCAATAATGTGCCAAGATTTCTTTTAAAACCCAAAGGTAAAGCCATCAAGACCATGGTAGAGGACTTAGGAGAGGAGAATATAACTTTTTATTATTTCATCATCAGAAATAGGGGAAACTAAGTCAGAAATAAGATAAGGAGTGATAGGGTAACAAATAAGGAGATTATTATTAATTCCAGAAACTTGGGGGAAGAGTTAAACAATTGATCAAAATTGTTAATCAAAGCAAGGTTAATATAATTGGGAGAGGAGAAATTCACATAAGTAGTAGAAATATATATGATAACATTATAATTTTGTCAAACTCTAATTCTGTTGTAGAGGAATTTCAAGTCATCTTTACCATAGTGGAGCCACTTAGATTTAGCCCTCTAGATAATCCAAGAAGCAAGGGAATCATGATAAAAAGAAAGGATATCATTAATAAAGTTCACCTGAGAGTTTAGGGGCTGAGGAAGGGGGTTATTATTAAGTAACTCAAGATAATTCTTATATTGATGTTGCAAATCCATAACTTAAGCATAAAGAAGAGAAGAAGAAGACTAATATTAAACTTTATATTCCTCTTAAGATTGGACATAATTTTATACCAAACAATAATAGGATTCTTATTGAAGCTCATAGAAAAAAAAATGAGAGCCTCCTAGAACTCATAATTATTTAGCAAAAATAAATAAATATAAATTTGTGATTAGAAGACACCTAAATGTGAAAATCTAAAATAAGAGGGGAATTGTCAAACAAGAGGGGAGCTTCAACTTTATAAAAAGACAGGAAATTTCTCAAGCCAAAAATTGTTAATAAGCACCCTATAAAGTGTATTATGAATAGTGTAAGCAACCGTGTGATTATACTAAGTGTAAAACAAACAAGAAGATAAAAAATCATGAAATCCATTAGCAAATATCATGTTATTAAAATTCCAAAGCTTACTAACAGCCATAGAGTGCCCACAAGCCTTATCATTAGAAAACCTGCATCAATTGAAGTTTCCTAAAATAGCTTAGGGTTTAAAAATATTACCACCAATACTAATAAGATGTTGCCAAAGAAGGTCTCTAATATGATGCGAATTAGAAGCATAAATGAAGGTTAACTAGGTAGAAAAATAACCATTAGACCAAATTTCACCATAGATAAATTGCTTATCCATATAAATAGTAATAAATTTAATAGAGAAAACATTCCACTTAACCCAGATATGGCTAGGGGAACAAAGAACAAAATTATTATAATTATTCTTAAGCTTAAAAACTTTTTAACAGTTAGAGAACCAAGCATCATCAGGAAAGCATCAATGAATCTTAGCTTCCTAAATACAGAGCAAATCAAGTTTATGAAAGCTATAGTAGATCTTACACATCTAAACCTTTTCAAGGCTATTAAAACCACGAACATTCCAAACTGTAAAATTAGGCTCGGTCATTTATTCTTAGAGTTATATTTAGAAACCTTTTTGACCCCTTTAGAATGGGTTTTAATAACTCATTTAATTTGATAAAGAAGTTTGAAGAAATAGCCTCAGAGGTAGTGCTAAAATTATTTAGAATGTCAAATTTGTTATTAGAAAGTAACCATTTGAGTCCTTAATAGTAGTTGAAGGTAAATTAAAAGAAGAATTTGGATCTCTAAAAGGGAAATTTGGTTGGGGTTCTCAGCAAGGGGATCAGAAGAAGAGGGGGCCCATTCCTCATTCTATAAGGTGATAATAGAAGCATCAAAATTAGCAAGGTTAGAGTTAGAGTTTGTTGTAGAAGTAGACTTCACAAATTTATGATTAACAACAAAATTAGAACTAAACAAAAAAAATCTTCTTCTAATTATTATGGGAGCATATTTGCAGTTAAGGTTACATCGATCTGATAGCCAGTCTTTATTTAAAATATGAAAAATTAAAAGAGAGTTTTTTTTAAGAAGCAAGAAATTGCATTAATAACTAAAAAGATAATTACAAACTACATGCTAGATTCCTCCTTTAACAAATTAAAAAAAGGAGGAACCTCATTCAAACTAAAATCTTCTCAAATAAAATTACTAAAGATAGCATAGTTAGCACACAAATCTGCTAACTTATTACAATTCCTATCTATACAATTAAAAATGACATGTTTGAAATCCTTAATAAAAGCAAGATCTTCCAACTCCTATCCACCCATACTTATTGTATCATGGAGAAATTTGATAATGTTGAAATTATCACCTTCGATAATAATTCCCTTGTAATTGAACATCCAATCTTTAATGACATCCTACAGAGATTGAATTGCTAATAACTCCAAATGAGAAACATCCCAATAAGCACATGAATGTCCAAACACCAAAAGAAATCTACCTTTATTGTTACAGAATACACCACCAATTCCAGCTCTATATGAAGATAATAGCGAGGTATCAACATTAACCTTAATCTAATCAGAAGGAGGAGGATGCTAATAATTAAACAACAGTCTGATTAATTGATTAACACCCCTGTGGCCTGAGTTGAAATTACCAATAGATGTTGATACCGAAGCATAGCTCATAGAATTGGCAGCAATCACAACCGAGCTATCTTCCCTACTTTCACGAACCAATTTATTCCTAGCCTTCCATGTAAAATAAACTTGTACACTGAAACTTCATTACTCCCTGAAGACACCACAAACATTGGCCATATGTTTATGCATTTATCCATTATCCAAGTGTCTTTATAAACATCAATAAAACCACCATCCACAATAATCCACATGACAATTGGATTGAGTAATCTTCCACCATCAAAAATTATTTTCCATAAATATGAACACTCCTTTGTAGATCCAACATCCCACAGATCGAGCCATATTTTAGAGCAAGAAAAATGTGCAGCAACGACTCTTTGTCATGAACAAATTTCCAAGTTAGTTTGGCCCTTAATGGCACAACTTTAGAAGAATAAGAATGTAATTCATGCCCTCCCCACTCTAATGGCTTGGACAATACATTCTAGCTGACATAGTGAAGGCCCAATCTTCCATACATCTTTTTCCAAATGAAGCTTCTACACATCTTATCAAGCTCATAAAGCACACCTTTCGAGACAAGAGAGTGCATACAATGAGATGTAGGATAAAAATGCATTACAGATTTAATAAGAGTAAATTTTCCCACTAAAGAGATGAACTTACTACCGCAAATATTTAGCATTCTCAAGGCTTTACCAATAATGAACTGAAAATCAACCCCCACTAGCCTCCTCAAAGCAATTTTAACTCTAAGATAATAGAGTTCCTTAATTGGTTTAAATCCCATAATATGAGAAATAAATTTCTTTTTTCTTTTTTAACAAATCTACCAAAAAGAATAATAGATTTGTTAACATTTATTCGTCGGCCAATCCAACCACAAAAGTCCTTTGAAATCCTCTTAATCTCCTTCACAACCTTTATAGAATCTTCAGAAAAGATAATAATATCATCTATGAAAGTACAAGACACGTTAAGAGGGGGTGAATTGGTATATTTAAAAATTAATTCTAAACAGGAGCACTAATTTTTGGGGTTTTTCAAAATACTTAGAAATAAGCAGTTTTGATTTTTGAATGTGGAAGCTATCAAATTAAATATACATTGGAAAACACTTATGATGAAATTCTAGTTTCATAATAAAATAATAATTTTTGATTTTTCACCATGCAATTATAATGAAATTTAAAAGTGAGAAAGTAAAATGTGAAAAATGAAAAAAACACATCCAAAATTTTATAGTGGTTCGGTCAATCTTGACCTACGTATACTCCATAGAGTCCTCCACTCTGAGAGTTGCACTACGCAAAAGGAACTCTCTTCTACTCCCACAACAAGGCGAAGAAGCCTTTACAAAACTCACTTTCACCTTCCCTGGTGTGGTGGAGTGCAGGACGCTATATCACCCTCCCAGTGATGGAAACAAACCTTATCATTTTTCTCCCTCCTAGAGAAGATAGAGAACCTTCAAGGACTTTGACCTATAAGCCTCTCTAACTACAGAGCTCCCACAAGACTCACCAAGGCCATAGAAGGAGCAAGCGTGTAACTAGTGATAGTTTGTTAGGGTTGTTAAGCTCTTATGAGATAGCCCGAGGCTAACTAAGAGGGGGTGAATTGGTAGTTTTAAAAAACTCTTAAATACAAAGTAAAAAAACTTTTTGAAATATTTTCAAATATTTTAAAACAAATGCAATTAATCACATAAATTAATATATGGAAAAATAAAGTGCAAAAAATAATACAAAAGGAACACACGGAATTTTACAGTGATTCGGTCAACTTGACCTACGTCCACTCCCTGGAGCCTCTCCTCCAGATATTACAACATAGTGAATCTCCTTTTCCTCCTATAACAAGGCAGAGAAGCTTTTACAAACTCCTTTCCACTGACCCCAGTGAGGAAGAGAACCTAAACTCCTTTTGCTTACTTATAAAGAAGGTAGATAACCTTGATTGATTACTGACGAAGACCTTCCTAGAGCCACCAAGGAGTCAAGAATAACAAATGGAGAAGACAACTCAAATCCTTGCTTAAAGCAAACTTTATAAACAGCTCACAAACTTCCCCTCATAAGATTCTTTCTCTCTCCCAAGCTCTCCCTCTCCATCTCTAAGCTCTCTCAGGTTAGGAAAGCTGTTGAAACTTATTTACTATGAGTTAGGCTGTTAAACCTAAGCTTATGTCCCAGCGGCTAACCAAGAGGAGGGGGGGGGGGTAAATTGATAATTAAAAATTTTAATCCCTCTTTTTTAAAATTAAAACTGAGAAAATTAACTTTAGTGAATTTTATAAAAAACATTTTTCAGCCACAAGTTAAAAATAGTAAAGCAAAAATAAAAGCAGCAAAAAAATAAAAGACACGAGATTTATAGTGGTTCGGTCAAACATGACCTACATCCACTCCCCGGAGGCACCCTGCGAGTATTGCACTAACACCAATAGTGACTCTCCTTCTGCACCCACAGTAAGGCGGAGAAGTCCTTACTAAACTCTCTTCCATCACTATCTGGTGCAGCAGAGAACCGTCATTCTTTTACACTCTTTCTAGTGTTGGCAGAGAACCGTCCGTCCTTTCACACTCTTCCAGTGTAGGCAGAGAACCCTTCATCCTTTCACACTCTCCTAGTGTGGGCAGAGAACCCTTCACCCTTTCACACTTTCCTAGTGTGGGCAGAGAACCCTTCATCCTTTCACATTCTCCTAGAGTGGGCAGATAAACCTTTATTCTTTCACACTCTCCTAGTGTGGGCAGAGAACCCTTCGGATGTTCACACTCTCCAAGTGTCGGCAGAGAACCGGATCTCCTTGACAGATCTTTTCACAAAAAATCTAGAATGAAGAGAGAAAAGAGTGAAGTAATCAAAAACCACAAGTAGAGATTCTTACCTTTGAGTTTCAAGTGAATCCTTTACACTCAAGTAGTAAGAAATCTCCTACAAATACTCTCTCACACTCTCTCTTTTACTCTCCTTTCAATTGGAATGAAAATCAGTAGGAAAAAAGATTAAGTGGCAGTCTAAATTAGACTATTTATATGAAAAATAAGAAAAATCATCCAAAAACTATAAATTTTGAAGTCAACACGCAGTTGATCATCCTGTACAATCGTGGATCATCCTGGATGATTTTACTTAAATGTGTGGAAACGAAACAAATATATATTGGTACGAACTGAAATCGTACCCGAGCATTGTCCCGTACGAACAGTTATATCATAGGTCGGTTCCCAAAAACTGCAGGACCTCGCTAAAATTTGAAGAGTCAATTCACTTTCATCCTGGGATGAATATGAGTTCGTTCAGATGGAATTTTTATAGAGAATAATTCGTCCTGGGATGAGTTTGCGTTCGTCTGGATGAAAATTTTCTAGAGAGCATTTTGTCCTAGCACGAATATAAATTTCATTTGAACAAAAATTTTCCAGAGGATATTTCATCCTGGGATGAATTTGAGTTTGTCTGGACGAAAATTTTCCAGAGAGCATTTCGTTCTGGAAGGAATCTGAATTTCATCTGAATGAAAATTTTTTAGAGAATATTTCATCCTGGGATGATTAAACATTCGTCTTGAACAATCAGGACTTAGAAAAATTTTCTTCAACTCTTGTTCATTACATTGCTCTTTAGAGGAGATAACTGACTTGTTCGTCCCGTACGAACTATGTTTGTCCCTTATGATCAGTATAAATTTTTAAAGATCTCCTTAAGTGAGTGTGTATTTATTCACTCAATTATAATCACTCCCTCTCAAACTTAATTCAAATAAAAGTACAAGCTTCAATTCACAAAATCTCTCATGCTAAATTTGATTCGAAGTCTTCAGTAGTCTAGAGTTTGATTTTTCTGAAATGTTAGTTCACACAAGAGCAAAAATAAATCTTCCAAAAAATGTTAGGAGATATCAATACATAAAATAATAATATTTGGAATCATCAAAATTATACAAGTTGCAAGAATGTAAAACATGCAAATAACAACTCTGTTAACAATCTTCCCCTTTTTGATGATGGCAAAACAATTATTGTTTGTATAATTTCAAATTTTAAGAATCTCCTAAACTCCCCCTGAATTGATGAATACATAAAAATAAGGAGGTAATTTAATCATAATTGTTTATTTTTCAAAATTTTTCAGAGATACAAAATAAAATTAAAACACATCAAAATAAAACAAAACACATAAAACAAAAACACATACGAACAAATAATTTCTCCCCCTTTTTGACAACAGCAAAAAGTGAAGAAGAAAAAAAGACCTAAAATGTAAACAGTCATATGATAATCCTTTGATAATTGATCTTTAAAAGTGATTGAAATAAATTTTGCAAATAAAATTAAAATATTAGGTAAATCATAGTAATTCATAGAATTTAAGAAGATATATAACATTGATAATAAAAAGTATATATAAAAAACATGAGTCAATTTAGACACTAAATAAAGAAAATTATTGCAAAAAAGATGAATAGAAAATTTGTATATTTCAAATTCAATACGGAATATAAATGTACAGTAGATCAATTTGAATTAAGAGATTAAAAGATAAGCATATGATAATTTTTCAAAACTCCTTTCATAAAACATATCTTATAGAAGATTAAAGCAAAAATTAGTGAATCAAGAATCATGATTTTTAAGATCAAGTGTCGAAAATATCAAGGGTTTTCCTAAGCTTTGACTAAAACAGAAAAAGTAAGCATACTTATTGTGAGCTCATTTTTTGCCACTTGTCAATTTTTGGCGCACTTTGCGAATCTTTTACTTTTTGATATATTTTATGTATCTTTCTCAATTTGACGTCATTGCGCATCTTTTGATTTGACATCATTGGCTACTTTTTTTTTGATTTGGCGACATTGGCCATTTGTTTTTAATATGCTACCTTTCTGAAATTTTAAAAACAAAAGTAAACCCATTCTATTGACATAACAAACTTCTTGATTAAAAAAATTATTAGATAGATTCAATAATTTGCAAAAGATTTCTATGTGATAAATAAAATGTAGGGAGATAAAAAAAGATCAGTTTCAAGATCCAATTTATAATATGATGAAAATTTTGAATTAAAAAGTAAAATAATCATTTTAAGAAAAGAGATAGAGAGACAAAATCATGAGTTTTCTTCTTTTGACTATTTTTAGAGAAGTCAACCACAACTTACATAAAAATTTAAGAAAAATCAAAAGGTAGGTTTTTCATTTTTAGAAAGGTGAATGTGTGTGTTGATCAAAGAGAATTTCATAAAACTAAGTATAAAAAATAATTTAAATTTTCAAAGTCATAACAAAAAATGAAGAAAAACAAAATCGAAAAATAAACAAAAACACAGAAAATAACTAAAAACAAAAATATAACACAAACAAATAACCACACAAATAAGGCCTTTAAACATCAGCTTGCTCCTGGTCTGATGATTCAGAAGTTAGGTCTGCTTAAGAGATTTTTTGCTTTTCAGTACTTGTCATTTTTACAATTTGCTTAGCTTTGCCCTTTTCTTTTGTAGGAAGAGTTCTCAAATTAGGGTACTGATTTTTCATGTGTCCAGGCTTCCTATATCCAAAGCAAACAACGTCAGAAGAAATCTTAACATTCTTACCATTTTACCATTGTTCTATTTTTGTTGATTCTTATGCTTTGGTGGACTTTTTAATTTTCTTGATAAGTCATCACTTTCATCACCAACTAAGCCACTTTTCTTCGAGTCTTCAGCGTTTATCACTATCATCTCACCTACATCCAAAATTCTTTGACCCAAACTTTGCTCGTAGGCAATGAGTGAGCCAATCAAATTATCAATAGAATATTCATTCAAATTTTTTTATTCACAAATAGCAATAACTTTAGTATCAAACTTATCAAGTAGACAGTGTAGACTTTCATTAACTTTTTTAAGGTTTGAAAACTCTTTACCTAAAACATGCATTGATGTAACCATTTGAATAAATCTAGTATACATGTATAAGATTGTCTCATAAGATTTCATGCAAAAAAGTTTATAATCATGCATTAAAATATTCAACTTGGATTACTTGATTTCACCAGTGCCTTCATATATGGTGTGTAATTGATCCCAAATTTCTTTACCAGTAGTGCACGTTGAAACTAACGTACAATCTTCAGAATTTAAAGCACAAAAAAAATAGTTTAAAGATTTTGCATTCAATTGAGCATTAATTTTCTCTTCTCTACTTCATTAATTAAATGGAATATCAATTTTAATTCCATCTAAAATATGAGACGGTACAGAATAACCAGTTAAAATCATATGCCACATACAAAAATTAATTGATTACAAAAATATAGATATGCAAATTATTCAAAAATCAAATGTAATATTTTCAAATAAAGGTGGTATGGTGATTGAATAAACTTTCGCAATATTATGATTAAAAAAATTAGACATGGATCGAAAATTCAAAAGCTTTCAAAAACTAAATTTTATGAATCCCGCTCTGATACCACTTGAAAGTTTGTTAGGGATGTTAGGCCCCTTATGAACTGGCCCAAGGCTAATTAAGAGAGAGGTGAATTGGTATTTTAAATATCTTTAAAACAAAACTCAAACCAAACTAAAATTCACCACAAAGAAAACACAATGCAGAAATTAAATGTAAAAATAATAAAGAAAAGCATACACTAGATTTATAATGGTTCGGTCAAACCTTCACCTACATCCACTCCTCGGAGGCACCCTCCAAGTATTGCACTAAACTAAGTGTCTCTTCTTTAGCCCCTACAGTTAGGCGGAGAAGCCCTTACAAAATCACTTTTATCTTCCCCGGTGCGGCAGATTAGCCGGGTCCTTTAACACCGAAGAGATCTTCTTCTTCTGTGAACTTCCCTCAAGACAAGCCTTGAATTTGACGGTACTAAGGTGTAAGCCTTTCCGAAGCAATCGTGTGGAATTCCCCTCGACACTCCCTTGAGTCCCTCCTCCAAGGATTTTCTCCCTCTCTCAAACTCCACCCTTTTCTATCTCTCTTTCATGTTCTCTCTTCAAGTTCCCTCCAAAAGAACGAAGCTACAATGACTGCCAAAGACACTTACCAAGTGTATTGTCAAAGCTTAAATAGAAGATCTCAAAATGAGCTTATTAATGCAACTTACCGACTTTATCATCTAGGCCGATATGAATATCATCCTGGATGATCAGTACAAAATAAGCTCAATCAACCAGAATAATTTGGGATGATCAGAAGAAAATTGGTTACATCGTCCATGATGATACAATATCATCCTGGCCGATTAGTTCAAATCTGAGTACAATCGTCCTGAACATCGCCGTGAATAGAGTCTGGCTGATGTCAATTATCCAAGACATCATCCCGGCTGATCCTGTGATTAGCCAGGCCGATGTGATCATATCAATTAGCCTTAATTACTTTATATAATTACTAGATTAATTTAAGTATAATTGTGCTACATCGTTCAGGCCGATGTTGAGATCATCCTGGCCGATGTCCTAAAATAAAGAATACCTAAATTGATCATGGCGGCTGATTCTTTCTAATTTGAGCTTATCATCCTGGCCTATACAAGGATTGTTTAGGATGATGTGCTTTATGACGGTTGCCTTAACCAGGATGCCCTAATTAGAGTTTCTATTTTTGAACCGATCGTCCAGGCTGATTTAAATATCATTCCGGACGATGTTACCAAAAATACTAAACTCTAGAGAACAGGAAGAAAATCTTTCAAGGTGTGTGTGTGCAAAGTTACATAGCGTTAGGAGCCACACCAATTACAATAGACTCAAGAAAGGAAAAAGGTACAAGCTGACTCAGACTTAGTCTACCCAATCTTGAGCTGATTCCAAATTGGAGTCTGATCTTGTGGACTTGAAATATCAGTAGATAAGACTGTCGTAGAGAAATAAGAGTATTTGCTATCATCAAAATTATAATCCATGAAAACATATCCGCAGCACGTACATTATGAGAATCTTAATATTTGAACTAAATATATAGTATGCTGTAGATGGTATGGTATGAATAATTGATGTTTGAACTAAATTCACAGTATGATGTAAATCATAGTGGACAATTAATAGAGAGGATTTCTAATCATTCCGATAGTCATCTTGTACGAACAGAAGGAAGTTGAACTAATTGAATCATATGAACATCCAATTATACTATACAATAAGTATGCTAAAATTGAATAGTTTGTTTGATTGACTATTCCATTATACTGAATGAACCCTTACTTTACATTAATTGTATTATATGAACCCATATTGTATTGTAAGAGTAGTGATGGCCAAATTAAAAATTTAGAATTTTTTTGAAGCCTTATACTTAAGCAACTCAATCATGTCTCAAGAAAGACCTTTGGCTGTTGAAGGAACTTTTATGGATAATTCTTGAGAGATCTTTGGGCTTAGAGAGGGAGAAGGTGAGGTTGTGGGTGAGGGAGAAGGAGTGTAAGGGGTGTTCATATGGTTGATCTAGGTAAGCTTGCACCTTCCTCTAGTGGCCTTGTTGAGTTTTTGGAGTTGCTCTTAGGAGAGAAGCTTTAAAGTCAATGGTCATGGGTACTCTTCCTTAACTAGGAGGGTGAAAAAGGATTAAAGGTTCTTCTCCTTCACCAGGTGGGTGATAAAGATTTTGTGGGTACTCTGCCTTCCTAGTAGAGTGGAAAAGGTTATAAGATTCATTGCTATCACCAGGAGAGTTACATAACTTTCTATTCTCCACAACACCGAGTTTGGTAGAAGTGATTTGTATGGGCTTCTCTATCTTTCTTTGGGGGTAAAAAGGAGAGTCACTATAGTATTAGTACAATACACATATTGGAGGACTCTGGGGAGTGGACGTAGGTCAAAGTTGATTAAACTAATATAAAATTTTTGGTGTGATCTTTCTTATTTTTTCTTTTCTACAATATAAATTATATGTGTAAGTTTAATTTTCATTACAAAGAGTAGCTAAATTTAACTTGAATTAGCAAAAAGAAAAAAAACATATTCCTCTTAATTTATCTGTATTAAAAAACTTGAAAACAAAATCAAGTTTTTAAATTTTTTCTGCTTGTACTAGTTACTTACCTAGAAAATGTTTATAAACTTTAATATTAGTTAAAACTAAAAAAAAAAGTATTTTTTTTAGTAAATTTTTAAAACTACCAATTCACCCCTGCCCCCTATTGGTGCACCTAGGGATAACATAACGAGGTCTTTCAATCTCTTAGAATATTTAATTATTATAATTATTCTAGCTACTACAAAAGTGGTCATTACAAGAACATAGTAAAGAAGGATGCACCCCACCTTGCTTAGTAAAAAATGATGCTACACATGTGGATGCTTGTTAAAGAAGAACACACCCCATAGAAAACTCTCATGTCTACATTTTTATAATTGATTGACTATCGCATGTGGATGCTTGTTAAAGAAGGTTATTTATCTCTGTCTCGTAAAACTAATGGCATTAATATTGTACTTTCTTTCACTGAATAGACTCTTGAGGATAAGGGGATTAGCCACAACTTCTTAGCTCCTAGGACCCCTCAGTAGAACGGGGTAGCTGAAAGGAAGAACTGGACCTTAGTAGAAGCTGCTAGAGCCATGCTTGCTTAGTATTCACTTCTAAAATACTTTTGGGCTGAGGCGATAAATACAGCTTGTTATGTGTTTAATAGGGTGAATTTAAAGTCAAACTTGATAAGACATCCTATGAGATCCTTAAGGGTAAGACACCCAACCTTTCCGATCTCTATGTCTTTGGTTGTAAAGTTTTCATCCTAAATAATGGGACGTCACACTTAGGAAAATTTGATAATAAATTTGATGAGAGAGTGTTCTTAGGATATTCAAGTGTGGGGAAATCCTTTAGGGTGTTTAATAAGAGGACATTGGTTATGGAGGAGACTACTCATATAGTATTTGATGAATCTGATCCTAAGAAGTCTAGAGTTGAGAATGAAGATGATATATAAGAAATTACTCAAGGAATTGATAATTTAGAGAAGAGGGTAGAGTCTCAAAACACTGAAGGAGTATATGAGGTTACTCAAGGAGTAGAAAATTTAAATCTAGAGGAAAGGGTTGAACCTTATCACACTTTGCCTAGAGATTGGAGATATTCTTTGAGTCATCCTAAAGAACTGATCTTAGGAGACCCTTTTGAAGGTGTTAGAATTAGGCATGGACTTAGGAAGAAAGTAAACCACTCCACCTTTATCTTAGTGATTGAACCCACCAATATTAATCAAGTCTTGTTTGATGAGTTTTGGATCTTAGCTATGCTAGAGGAATTAAACCAATTTGTTAGGAATGATATTTGGGAGTTTGTAGAAAGACTAAAGGGACAAAGTGTAGTTTGAACCAAATGGATCTTTAAGAGTAAGATGAATGATTTTGGTGTGGTAATTAGGAATAAGGCGAGATTAGTGGTAAGGGGTACAACCAAATATAAGGGACTGATTTTGAAGAGACCTTTGCCCATGTAGCTAGATTGGAAGCCATTAGAGTGATACTAGCCTTTACCTGTTATAAGAGATTTAAGCTTTATGAAATGGATGTTAAGAGTGTCCTTTTAAATTAGTTAATAAATAAGGATATGTTTGTAGAGCAACTCCTAAGTTTTGAGAGTTTTCAATTTTTAAATCATGTTTTAAAATTAAAAAATGCTTATATGGATTAAAATAAGCACCAAGAGCTTGGTATGAGAGGGTTAACACATTTTTATTAAAGTGGGAATTTATTAAGGGGAGCTTAGACACCACCATTTTTCTGAGAAAAGTAAGAGATGATGAGAGAGAGCATTCAAGGAAGGATTTCTACCACTGGAGCGTGAAGGCTTCGCTTGGTGTTCAAAGGTAAGATTTCCTTCTTGTGATTTGAGATTACTTCACTCTTTTTTCTTTCTTCCTTCTAGATTTTTTGTGAGAAGATTTGTCAAGGAGATAGGGTTCTCTGCCCACACTAGGAGAGTGTGAAAGGACGAAGGGTTCTCTACCCACACTAGGAGAGTGTAAAAGGACGGACGGTTCTTTGCCAACACTGAGGATAATGTAAAAGGACGACGGTTCTCTGCCGCATCGGGTAGTGGTGGAAAGAGTGTTTGTAAAGGCTTCTCCGCCTTGCTGTGGGTGCAAAAGGAGAGACACTATTGGTATTAGTGCAATACTCAGAGTGTGCCTCTGGGGAGTAGATGTAGGTCTGGTTTAGACCGAACCACTATAAATCTTGTGTCGTTTATTTTTAATGCTTTTTATTTTCTGCATTTTTCTGTTCAAAAAGTTGTGGTTGAAAATTTTTTTATAAAAATTCATTAAAGTTTATTTTCTGTTCAACTCATCTAAAAGAGGGACAATTTTTTAAAAATACCAATTCACCCCCCCTCTTGGTAGGCTTGGGACATTAACTTAGGTTTAACAACCTATTCACTAGACTCAACAAGTGGTAACAGAGCCCTGTTTCAAAATCATAAGTTTAAACTATTTTTTGATTAATTTAGATGGCTATATTTGGAAACCAAAATACACCTGAGGGTTACTATATTACTAGACCTCCATTGTTTGACAATATACCTTTTAATTTTTGGAAAACACGCATGTCTACTCTCTTACAGTCACTTGATTATTGTATGCGGATCTTAGTCCAGGAAGGTTATACAAAACCAACTAGATTAGTTGATGGAGTTAGGATTGAAACACCTTTTGCAGACTGGATTATTGAAGAACGTGACTTAGCACAACTAAATGCTAAATGTTTAATAGTTTCTTTTGTGCTTTAAAATCTGAAGACTACATGCGGGTTTTCACTTGCAAAAGTGGAAAGGACATATGGGATAGACTTTGTATAACTTATGAGAGGACTAATGAGGTTAAGCAATCAAGACTTAATATCTTGTTACATGATTATAAATTGTTTCGCATGAAACCAAATGAATCCATTTCTAATATATACACAAGATTCACATAAATAGTTACCTCTTTGCATGCACTTGGTAGGGAACTAACGAATGCTGAAATGGTTAATAAGATTCTTCGTTGTTTACCTACTGCTTATGATGCAAAAATTACTATAATTACAGAGTCTAAAGATCTAAATATTTATTCTATTGACAATCTTCTTGGTTCAAGGAGTTAGTCAAAGAAAGATTGATGTAGGTGAACCATGAAAGGAGAAGAATATATCACTAAAAGTAGAAGAATCTGAGAGTGAACACTCACAACCTGAGGATGAAGATGATATTGCTTTAATGACTATATAATTCAGAAGCTTTTTAAAGAGGAAGCAGAAGAGACGCTAGCAATGGAATAAAGGTAAATTTAACAGAAATGGCAAAGTTTCTAATGAAGTGATTTGTTATGAATGCAGGAAACCTGGTCATATCAAGACTGATTGCCCAAAACTCAAAGCCACTCCTAACAAGGAGAAGGTAGAGGAGAAACCAACTGTAAAGAAGGGCAAGAAAAAGTTTCAAAGAGTTTTTTAGGCGGATTCTGCTTCAGATTTATCAGAAGCTAAAAAAGAAGAAGAAGTCATCAATCTTTGTTTGATGGCAGATAGTCTTGATCAGTCAGATCAAGAAGAAGTAAGTGACTTAACTTATGATGAATTGTTTGAAGTTTCTGAACACATGTATGATGCATATAAGAAAATGAAAAGATGCATGCTAGTGTAAGTTTAGAATTGGAAGAACTTAAAAAAGAACATGAAATCCTTAAGAAATATCATGCTTTAATAGATGACAACCACATAAAACTACTTGACAAATGTGATTGATGACTTGAATAAAAATCATGAGATTTTAAAATCATCCTATGCTGATCTTGAAAAAGAATTTAAAAAATTTAAGGATGAATCAAAGAGCAAAACATATCGAATCAATTATACAAATCGAATCTTGGAAGATATGAATTCATTTTATAAGTTGAAAATAAAAGCTCTCGAGGATAATAGGATACCCCCCAAACTTGAAGATTTTACAAATCTTAAATTTTATCCTAAATATATGGAATCCCTTAGAAGACAAACAAATGGTAGAAGACTTAGGAATCCTTTTCCTAATGTTAAATGTAATAATTGTGGATTGCTCGGACATATAGCACATAACTGTACTTTGAAGATGAAATCTGTTTTGGTGTGGAGACCTAAGATGCATAAACCTAGACATATCATATATGCATCTGATTATAAATTGCTAAATGGAGAACCCAAACTTGTTTGGGTTCCTAGGTCTAACATTTGATATTTTTGCAGGGTCGCTCTCTCACAAGACCTTGTGAGAGCAAATGGTACCTGGACAGTGGATGTTCAAAGCATATAGCTGGAGATACTGCTCAATTCATAATGCTTGAAGCCAGGAGTGGAGGCAAGGTTACACTTGGAGATAACACCATAAAGAAGATGGTTGGATCAGGTATGATTGGAAATTTGAAAAACTTTTTTATAGACAATGTGTTATTGGTTGAAGGCTTAAAGCATAATTTGTTAAGTATAAGTCAGTTATGTGATAAGGGTTATAGTGTAAAATTTTTTCCTACTAGCTGCATATTAAGCCTAAATGGGAAAGATGTGTTAAATGGTAAAAGGGTAAACAATGTTTATATGCTAGATTTAAATTGCATTCAAACTCCTACTACTTTTTGTTTGAAAACTATTTTTGATGAATCATGGCTTTGGCATAGGAGACTTTGTCATTCTAGCATGAAAAACCTTAGGAGGATTACCCAAAAGAATTTAGTTAGAGGTATACCAAAACTAGACTTTACTAAGGACCACCTTTGTGATGCATGTCAATTAGAAAAGCAAGTGAAGCCCTCTTTTCAGCCCAATAAGGATCTTAGGACTAGTAAATCATTGGAAATTTTATATATAGATCTTTTTGGACCAGTTGGAACTGTGAGTCTAGGAGGGAAGGTATACGAATTTGTTATTATGGATGATTCCTCAAGATTCACTTGGGTTAGATTTTTATTTCATAAGAGTGAATCATTTGAGGAATTTTAAAATTTTTTGACTTGGATTCAAAGAAAATTAGGGTGTGAAATTATTTCTATACAAAGTGATCATGGAGGTAGTCGAAAGGAAAAACAAATTTGAGAATGAGAGATTTGAAAATTTTTGTAAGGAGAAAGAAATTGATCACAACTTTTCTGCACCTAGAACCCCTCAATAAAATAGGGTAGTCAAAAGGAAAAACAGAACATTAATAGAAGCCGTCAGAGCAATGTTGGCAGAATACTCACTTCCTAGATATTTTTTGGCTGAGGCGGTTAGCACTGCATGTTATGTTCTGAATAAGGTGAATGTAAGATCTAAATTAAATAAAACAACCGATGAGTTGCTAAAAGGCAGAACACCTAATTTGTCACATTTGCATGTTTTTGGTTGCAAGGTGTTCATTCATAATAATAGAAAATCTGTCTTAGGAAAATTTGATCCAAAATCAGATGAAGAAATTTTTGTTGGATACTCAAGTGTTGGAAAATCTTATAGGGTATTCAATAAAAGAACTTTGATTATTGAGGAAACCACACATGTTGTATTTGATGAATCTAGAAATTTGGAAGAGCCAAATGTTATTGAAGATGAGATTGAGGACAACTCCCAAAAGATTTATAGAATAAATTTGAAAGAAAATATGGAAGAGAATTTGGAAATAGAAAATCCTTTGCTTAACGATTTGAGATTTTCTAAAACCACCCAAGGGAATTGATTATAGGTGAACCTAGTGAGAGTGTTAGAACTAGGCGTGGATTAAACAAGGAAGTCAATCATTCA
The DNA here is from genome assembly GCA_022539455.1 of Dendrobium nobile. Lineage (NCBI taxonomy): Eukaryota > Viridiplantae > Streptophyta > Magnoliopsida > Asparagales > Orchidaceae > Dendrobium > Dendrobium nobile. The sequence goes on from CM039721.1 coordinate 22,363,263, forward strand.
GCCTTTATTTCAACTATAGAACCCACTAATATTGATCAAGCACTTTGTGTTGAATTTTGGATATTGGCCATGCAAGAAGAGTTGAATCAATTTGTAAGAAATAAAGTTTGGGAATTAACTTCAAGGCCAAAAGATTAAAGTGTTGTTGGAATTAAGTGGGTATTCAAAAATAAAATGAATGACTCAGGTGTAGTCCTTAGAAATAAGGCTAAATTAGTTGCTAAGGGGTATAATCAGATTGAAGGGATTGATTTTGAAGAGACTTTTGCCCCTGTAGCAAGACTTGAAGTAAATAGGGTTTTGCTAGCCTTTGCCTGTTTTAAAGGATGCAAATTATATCAAATGGATGTGAAAAGTGCCTTCTTAAATGGGTTAATTGAAAAGATGTTTTTGTAGAAGAACCACCAGGTTTTGAAAATTCAAAATACCCAAATAATGTTTTTAAATTGAAAAAGGCATTATATGGACTAAAACATGCACCTAGGGCTTGGTATGAGAGGTTGAGCACCTTCCTACTTGAAAAATCTTTTGAAAAAGGAAGTGTGGATACAACTCTCGTTTTGAAGAAATTTTGAAAGGATATACTCATTGTTCAAATTTATGTGGATGATATCATTTTTGGTTCTTCAAATAAAAATCTTTGTGATGATTTTTCTAAAACAATGAGTAGTGAATTTGAAATGAGTCTAAGGGGAGACTTAAATTACTTTCTACGTTTTAGCATTTAGCAACTTGAGGAAGGTTCATTTCTTAGCCAATCTAAATATGTTAAGGACATCCTCAAAAAATATGAAATGGATAATGCTAAACCTGTTAGTACATCAATGAGTTCCTCAGTTTAATTGGATAAGGATCTTAAGGGAAAATTTGTTGATTAAAAGAAATTTAGAGGGATTATTGGATCTTTACTTTTCTTGACTGCTAGCCGACCCGATATCATGTTTAGTGTTTGCTTGTGTGCTAGATTTCAATCAGATCCAAAAGAGTCACATTTGATAGCAGTGAAAATGATTTTAAGATATTTGCTAGGAACTCAGAACTTAGGAATTCGGTATCCTAGGTTTAGCTCTTCATTTGAAATTATTAGTTATTCAGATTCTGACTTTGCAGGCTGTAGGGTGGATAGGAAAAGCACTTTTGGAACATGTCAATTTATTGGAAATTCATTAGTTTCATGGTTTAGTAGAAAATAAAATTCAGTGACCCTATCTACTGCAGAAGCTGAATACATTGCTTTAGGAAGTTGTGTGGCACAAGTTCTTTGGTTAAATAACAGTTGATTGATTTAGGATTAACTATAGGCACTATACCAATTTATTGTGATAATACTAGTGCTATCTGCATTTCTAAAAATCCTATTCAACATTCAAGAACCAAACACATTGAGATAAGACATCATTTCATAAGGGATCATGTATCCAAGGGAGAAATTGAACTTACCCATGTTTCAACTGAAAATCAACTTGCAGACATTTTAACAAAACCTTTAGCCTTTGATACTTTCAGTACATTAAGAATAAGGCTTGGAGTGATTGATTTAAATGCTTAGATAAAAATATTTTTCTGTAATATTGATATTTTTTGTTTTGTGTTCATTGTGTTTTCTAATTTGTTTATGTTATATTTTCTTCTTAAAAAGGTATGTGTTTAAGTATTGTCTTGTTTGTTTTTATTCGTTTTTATTTTGAGTGTGAAAATGTGAATTTGTGGTCATCATCGTCCGGGACAAAAATGCTTCGTATGAGACGATTTGTGTAGTATGACAAACTGTATGATTTTGAACCATTTTAAGAGCAGTTTTAATGTAATTCATTTGTACGATCGTCAAGATCATCCAGGACGAAATATTTTTTTAAATGATGGGATGAGTGAATGCAATAGTTGAATGGATAAGACAATTTTTAATATGAACTTCGTCCAGACAAACACATGTCGGTTCATAGAGGGGGACGGTTTCCAATTGCCATAAAAATGAATTGAATTCCCGATCGTCTGGACGAACACGTGTTCATCTGTACGATCGTTTTGGTCAAAAGCCTATACGAAAGGACGCTTCGTAAGTTGTGTGTTTACAAAAATCTGTTTCTTTTTTGACTCATTCGTTCGTCCATACAAAATTTTTTTGTACAGGATGAATCGAATTCGTACGGGACGAACGAAAATTTCGTCTGGTACGAATAATTATTTTTCCATAAATTTACGACATTTTTTACTGAACAGTCATGTTCACATATCTCTTTCAAACCTTTTTTCTCTTAAGATCTTTTAATGGCAAGTTCTAGCAAGCGCCAAAAGTCTTTGACTAAGGGTCCACCAAGAAACACTTCTGAAAATTTCCTTTCTAAAGCCAATGAAGAATCCTATGCTAGGTTTGTCTCCGCAAAAATTACCCCATCTAGAGTACTCCTACAGGAAGAATTAACTTTTAAGGTAATGCACTTGTTTACCTCTACTCAATTTGGCTTAATCCTCACCTTAGTACACTTCTATAAAAAGGAAACCTTTCATTATTTTTTGGCGAACATGTCTTTCAACTCTGACCATTCTGTTATCAGTTCCTTTATTTTTAAAAAGAAAGTTGAAATTACTAAGGCTGACTTTGGTATCTTCCTAAACTTAAGGACTGAAGGATTAAGAGCACACACCTTAACCTCCACAAATTTTAATTGGACTGAAGTAAATCGAGTGATTAGAGGAGTAAACTTTAAGGATCATTTACCTAAAGTAGCAACTTTAGTTCGTGATGCCCGTATCATCCAACACGTACTTAGAACTTCCATTATACCTAAAGCTGGTGATAGAGTCAATATCACACCTCTTCTTTCTGTTGTTACCTTCTTGATAATGACCAGACAACCAATAGATGAGGCCCAACTCCTATTTGACTATATTTATGGCCTTTCTGAAATTGGTCATAAAAGAAAGAAGAACATAGCCTTAGGATATCTGATTGCCTATATTTTGGAAAAGAAGTAAAATTTGATTCATCCAGAATAAGATTTTGAAGAACCACTCTACTACAACGATGCATACTTTAGAGCTATCTTCAATAAGGAAGAGCCTAGAAAAACTCATGTTGTTCTGAGTGAAACAGAAGAAGAAGCTGAACCTACATCTGCTACTAATCCAAATTATCAGAATTTGGTTCAAAGATTTGACAATTTAGAGGCTCATTTTGATCAAAGGTTTGATCAAATTGAAACTCATTTACAGCATAAGGATATTCAGTACAATCAAGATATGGGATTTATGCGTGATCAGATAAATAACATAAATACCAACATGCTTATGATGAGTAGTTACTTCAACTTCTTTGGTGCAACACCACCACCACCTCCTCTAGATCAGGGTCCATCTGAATGATTGTTGTGTTTGTTCTGCGTTTCTTTGAAGTTTATATGTTTGTTATGTGTTTATGTGGTTTATGTGTTTGTTATTTTCTTTCCTTGTTTTAGTTGTGTTTTTATTGATATCTTGAACTTAAAATTATAATATCTTCATTCGATATCAATATATGTTCCAATTTTTTGTTGTTTAAGTATTTTAGAAATGTGTGTTAGACTTTATGACATTCATTATTTTTTAATTTTAATAGTGCTTTAACCAAAATTGTAAATTAAAATTAATTTCATTAGAAAATTTAATTATTCTAAATTTAAGTGATGCTTATAACTTAATATTATTAGGATTTTCAATTTCATGTCTCTTATTTAGACTACATTATCTTAAATATTATTATTGCAATTTAGTTGTTTTCTTATTTTGTATTTCTTTTTTCAAATAGTATTTATGCACTTAGAAAAATTTGAAATTTTAGATTATTGATTTTGAAAAGAATTCAATTACCCTTGAAAATTGTACAAATGTACAAAAATCAAAAGTATTGCATAAAAGTTTGCAATAAGAAAAAGAGGCACAAAATAATCCCAAAGTAAAAGATGCACAAAAAAGTGTCTTAAAATTGAAAAAGATGCGCAAAGCGCCACATGTGGTAGTTACTTCTTTTCAGACTCTTTTAATCTCCTAATTCAAATTGATCTTATGCTCTTTTATAATTAACATTGAAATTTGAAATATAAATTTTTTATTTATTCTTATTGTAATGATTTTCTTTATCTTAATGTCTAAATTGACTCATATCTTTGAAAAATTCTTTTCATTATCTATTTTATATCACTTCTTAAATTATATGAAATTCTATGATTTTTCTAATGTTTTAATTTTATTTGCATATCTTATTTCAATCACTTTCAAGATTAAATTATCAAATGAATTTCATACTTATGCATACATTTCAAAACTTCTTTTCTTCTTCACTTTTTGCTGTTGTCAAAAAGGGGGAGAAATTGTATGTTTGTTTTGTTATTTTTGTTTGATTTAGTTGTGTGTTTTGTATGTTTCTTGTTTTGTATAAAATTTTTGAAAAATAAAATTTTTGAATAAATTTATGCCTCCTTATTTTTCATGTATTCATTAATTCAGGGGGAGTTTAGGAGATTCTTAGAATTTGAAATCCTACAAATAATAATTGTTTTGCCATCATAAAAAACGGGGAGATTGTTAAGAGAGTTGCTATTTGCATGTTTTACATTCTTGTAACTTGTATTATTTTGATGATTTCAAATATTATTATTTTATGTATCTATATCTCCTAACACTTTTTGAAACTTTTATTTTTGCTCTAGTGTGTACTAACATTTCAGAAAAATCAACTCCAAACTATGAAGACTTCAAATCAAATTTAGCAAATATTCATTTGTAAATTATAAGTTTTGAATTGAGAGGGAGTGATTGTAATTGAGTGAAAAATCACAACACACACACTTGAGGGAACAATTTTTATGAACTGATCGTACGAGACGAACCTAATTCGTACGAGACGAACCTAGTTCGTACGGGACGAACCTAGTTCGTACGGGACGATCATGTCAATTAAGCCCTCAGAAGTGTAATGGATTGAACACGCGGGGAGAAATTTTTTCTAAGTCCTAATCGTCCAGGATGAATTTAACATTCATCCCGGAACGAACGTCTCGGGATTCTCACTTTGCACTGTTCGTCTAGACGAAATGCATGGTTCATCTCTGGATGAAACTCTTTGTATAAAATCATACAGAACGAAATTAACCTTTATCTCTGGACGAAACTCTCTGTATAAAATCATCCAGGATGAAACTTGTTCATCCCAGGACGAACCAAACCGACTTACCTCAGTTGGTTATGTCCTACAGGGATTTGGGAACCGACCTATGTAATAACCGTTTCGTACCGGACGAACCTAGTTCGTAAGGGATGATTAGCATGTACGAACATAATTCATACCAATATACATCAGGATCGTTTCCGACACTTTATGTAAAATCGTCCAAGATGATCCACGATTGTACGGGACGATCCATTTCGTGATAACTTGGAAATTCTGCAGTTTTGGACGATTTTTCTTGTCTCTCCTATATAAGGTCCAATTTTTACTGCCACCAAATCTTTTTGCTCATTGATCTTCGTGCCTAATAAAAGAAGAGTCAAGGAGAGAGTGAGAGAGAGCATTCAAGGAAGGATTTCTACTACTGGAGCGTGAAGGCTTTGCTTGGTGTTTAAAGGTAAGATTTCCTACTTGTGATTTGAGATTACTTCACTCTTTTTCTTTCTTCCTTTTAGATTTCTTGTGAGAAGATCTGTCAAGGAGATAGGGTTCTCTGCCCACACTAGGAGAGTGTGAAAGGACGAAGGGTTCTCTGCCCACACTAGGACAGTGTAAAAGGACGGACAGTTCTCTGCTAACACTGGGGATAGTGTAAAAGGATGACGGTTCTCTGCCGCACTGGGTAGTGGTGGAAAGAGTGTTTGTAAAGGCTTCTCTGCCTTGCTGTGGGTGCAAAAGGAGAGACACTATTGGTATTAGTGCAATACTCAGAGGGTGCCTCTGGGGAGTGGATCTAGGTCTGGTTTAGACCGAACCACTATAAATCTTGTGTCATTTATTTTTACTGCTTTTTATTTTCTGCATTTTTCTGTTCAAAAAGTTGTGGTTGAAAAACTTTTTTATAAAAATTCATTAAAGTTTATTTTCGGTTCAACTCATCTAAAAGATGGATAATTTTTTAAAAATATCAATTCACCCCCTCTTGGTAGCCTTGGGACATTAACTTAGGTTTAACAACCTATTCACTAGACTCAACAGATGAGTTACTTATTATTTAAATCTATGTTGATGATATACTTTTTGGATCTTCTGATAAAAAGGTATGTGATAATTTTTCTAAAACAATGAGTAAGTAGTTTGAGATGAGTATGATTAGAGATTTGTCCTACTTTTTGAGATTTAGCATAAGATAATTGGATGATAGATCGTTTATAAATCAACCAAAGTACATAAAGGACATCTTAAAGAAATATAAAATTGATAAAGCCAAGCCAATAAATACTCCCATGACTATTCTGTTGGATGAGGACTCAAATGGAAAATACATTGAGCAAAAGAAGTATAGAAAGATGATTAAGATTGAATCTTTACTTTACTTGACTACTAGCCAACCTGATATAATATTTAGTATTTGTCTATATATAGGATTTCAAGCTGATCCTAAAGAATCCCACCTGACAACTGTTAAGAGAATTCTTAGATATCTTTTGGGGACCCAAAATTTAGGAATTTGGTATCCTAGGCACAACACTTCTTTTGAGATTATTGGATATTTTGATTCTAATTTTGCATGATGTAGGATGGATATAAAGAGTACTTCTGGGACTTGGTAATTCATAGGGCAGTCTTTAGTCTTTTAGTCTAGTAGAAAACAAAACTATGTTACACTTTCCATACCTGAAGCTGAGTATATTGCCTTAGGGACTTGTGTGGCCCAAATCCTTTAGTTGAAGCAACAAATTCTAGATTTAGGATTCCCTATATACATAATTTTAATCCTATCCAACATTCAAGGACTAAACATATTGATATAAGGCATCACTTTATTAGAGACCATGTGACTAAAGGAGACATTGAGTTACACCATATGACAACTGAGAATCAATTGGCTGACATCTTTACTAAACCACTGGCATTTGACACTTTCAACATCTTAAGGTTCAGATTAGGTGTGTTTGACATAAATGCTTGAACTTGATGTTTGCTAAATTCTGAAATTTCTATTTTATTGCTTGTTGTTATTTTTCCTACTTTTTTGTTTGTTTTAGATTTATTTGTTTTACTTTTTACTTGCTTTTGCTTTTTGGGTTTTATTTCTATTATTTTAGTTTTTTTTCTTTCTTATTTTCTTTGTGATCACTGCTAAAATGATATTTTATGCCGTATTTTTATTTTTGAAATTTTTAGTCAATATTTTATATCTCTAAATAAGTTGAAGAGAGAAACACCGTTGATTGCTTCCCTTCCTCTAACCTCCTTTAGTGGTGTAGTTTGTTTTCTAAATAAAAGTCTATCTCAAATAACAACTGAACTTTGTGATTGAGATTTTTTTTTATCTTGCTACAATAATCTATCTTATATATATATAATGTTCAAAGTCTTTATATTACTTTCGAATTTTTTATAATCATGTCATTGCATTTATCATATAAATTTGATTCTATTTTGTGGTTTATTCTTCCTTATATTAGTGAGTGAGTTTTTTTTTCTCTAATATCTAGAAGATATGCTCATAACTAAGAGTATTTAAGTGTTTTGAAAAGGAATCTAGCTTGCAAAAATGACAATGACATAAAATAAGCCCAAAAAAGAAGAAAAACTAAAAAGATGCGTAATGACCACAAAAAAATGAAAGATATGTAAAGTGTATCAAAAATCAAAAGATGCATAAAGTTCGTCAATTAATTGATAAGACGTATAAAATGAGCCCACAAAAGGCAATCTTCCTTCTCTTTCAAACATTTAAATCTTAGAAGAATTCATGTGTCACTTGATATTTTCAAAGACTTGATTTCGAATTTCATGATTATGATAAATTACTTTGGTTTATTATTCTATAAGATATTTTTTTGAAACTAAGTTTTGAATGGATCTCTTTTTCTTATCCAATTAGTTTTTTGGAGTTAGGTCTTTTATTTTCACTAGACAATTTACCCTAAGAGAAATCCGATCTAGGGCTAACAGGATCGACTATTCCATCATTTTTTTGGATTTTGACGAAGTTAACTCATCGTTCTTACAATTTTTTAAATTCAATTCCATGAAGAATTTATCATTTTCGTGCTTTGATTAAAAAAAAAACTTTGCTTTCATTCTTCTTTTTTGTCTTCCGTTCTGCTATTCTTTTCTGATTATTTCTTCTCCTTTTTGTGATGTCAAAAGGGGGAGTATTGTTTGAGTTGTTTCATCATCCTATTTTCACTTATCTTTGTGTTTTATTTAGCTTTAATTATTTGCCACCATAAAAAATGGAGAGATTATTATGAATCTAATTTCATGAAATATAATTTTGATGATAACAAATATTTCTGTTACTTCTATTTCTCTACGACTACCTTGCCTATTAACATTTCAAGTCTAAAAGATCAAACTGCAAATTGAACCAGCTCAAGATTGGGTAGATTCAAATTGAGTTAGTTTGTATTTTATGACAAGTATCTTTTACCTTTTCTTGAGTCAATTATAACATTATGGGTCTTGATGCTAAGTAACCTTGCACACACACACACACACACTTAGGAGAAAAATTCTAACTATTTTAGAGTTTTCTATCTTTGATCACATCATTTGGGAGGATCCACAAAGCGGCCTAGATGACTAGTTAAAAATAGAAATCCTAATTAAGGCATCCTGATTAAAGCAGCTATAATTAAGTGAATAATCTTGGATGGTATTAAGATCGTCCGGGATGATATGCTCATATCAAAAAGAATCAACTGCTAGATTTATTTAGGCATCTTTTATTTCTGTACATCATCTAGGACATCATCCTAGTTGATGCAGTATAATTATGTCTAAATTAATATGATAATTAAGGAAAGCAATTAAGGTTTCATTGCTCGATCATATCGGCTAGGATGATCACAGGATCATCCGAGACGATCAGTTCACAAACCTTAGTTCTTTCTGGATGATTAAAAATTGACTTGGCTCTATTCAGGGCAATGCTCTAGACGATATGCACTGAATTGAACTAATCATCCGAGATAATATTGAGATCAGCCTGGATGATTAAGTTATTTTTTCATCGTTCAGACATCCATTTAAGGCGATGTTCTGGATAATATTTGTCATTTTATATTAATCAACCCGAACGATCATACGATCATCTTGGATGATCTAATTTTTTTCCATCGTGTAGACATCAATCTAGGGCAATGGTATGGATGATATTTATCGAGTTAAATTATCGTACAGGAAAACATACTATCATCCTGAATGATATTTGATGACTAGTTGCTAATTAGGGCTAATTTGGAGCCCTTATTTAAATGATCTCTTATTTTCTCAAATAAACATCTTTTGCTATTGTCCTAACCTAAGAGAACCAAGAGGAGAGGGAGAGCAAGGGAGAGAGAGAGGATCTTACGAGGGGGAGTTTGTGAGGGATTTCACAAAGGTTGCTCAAAGTAAAGATCCGAGCATTTTCTCTGGTCATCATCCCTAGGTCCTTGGAGGTTTGAGAGAGGTCTTCTTCAACAACTGATCGAGGTTCTCTGCCTGCTTTTGGAGAAAATAAAATGAGTTAGGTTCTCTGCCTTCTTTTAGAGGAAGCAAAAGGAGTTATATTCTTTGTCTACTTTTGAATGAATCAAAAGGAGTTGGGTTCTCTACCTCATCGGTGTCAGTGGAAAGAAGTTTTTATACAAGCTTCTCCGCCTTACTGTAGGGGCAAAAGGAGAGACCCTGAGTTTAGTATAATACCCAAAGGAGAGGCTCCAAGGAGTGGACATAGGTCAAGTTGACCAAACCACTATAAAATCTGGTGTGTTCTTTCTTATTGTACTTCCGCATTTAATTTCCGCACTTTAATTTCTATGGATATTGTTTGGTTGTGTTTGTTATTTTGTTTGGAAAAATTTTTATATACCAATTCGCCCCCCCTCTTGGTTAGCCTTAGGACTAGTTCATAAGGGCTTAACATCCCTATTAAACTTTCAGTAGGGGCCATCTCTAGAATCCTATCTACTTGGTGGATGATTTTGGGATAAAGATACAGACGAGGATGTTAGTTTCATAAATGAATATTTTGTTACATGATTATAAACTATTTTACATACAGCCAGATGAATTATTTATGATATGTATACTCATTTTATAAAAATTATTACTTCATTGCATACATTAGGTAGAGATTATACCAATGTTAAAATGCTTGAGAAAATACTAAGATATCTACTTAAACCTTAGGATGATAAGGTGATAAATATTAAGTAGATTATCACATTCATTTTCTAGAGTGACTTATGTCATGGTGGGACATATTACTTAAGTTTATACATATAGAGTCCGCAAAAGTACCCAATATTTATGGAGGCCTAAGGTGTCTAAGATACAATATATCACCCACTCATTTAATAGCATTGGGGGTTCTTAAGATTATAACCTAATATATTTTATAGGTGTTTCTTCACAAAGGTAAATACAAAGATATGTTGGACATGAACAATAGATTCTCATGGAAGTAAGTTCATTATGATTGAGTCCAAAAATGGTGGAAAGGTAACTTTTGACAATACTAGCATCTAAAAGTTTTTTAAAATGGGTATTATTTATAAGATGAATCCCTTAATTATTGAAAGTTCTTTCTTGTTGATGGTCTAAATATAATCTAATTTTTAGTCAATTATGTGATAAAGGATTTAATTTTAAATTTTTTTCTGATAAATGCTTACTTATTATTAAAGATAAATTTATTTTAGAAGGGCTATAAATGAATATTGTTTATATGGTTTATTTAGATTGCATGAGTAGGTATAAGAAAGTGTGTTACTTAAAAACCACTATAAATAATTCTTGGTTGTAACATATGATATCGAGTTATGTCAATATGGGAACACTTAAAAATAATTACTTCTTAGAATTCGTTAGATGCATACCAAAGTTAGAGTTTAATAATGAGAACTTTTGTGATGCATGACAGCTAGGAAAATAAGTTAGGTCATCATTTGACTCAATTAAGGACATAGTGATATCTAAACCAGTAGAAGTACTTTATATAGATTTATTTGGACATATTTGTACCCCAAGTCTTGGAGGGAAGTCTTATATGGATGATTATATTATGTTCACCTAGGTGAGATTTTTAGCATAAAAAGTGATTCCTTTTTTGAAAATGGAAGATAGAGTATACCATATCCACAATTCATAGTGATCATATTAGGGAGCTTAAAATTAAAACTTTTAAATATTTTATCATGATATAAGAATAGAACGGAACTTTTATGCCCCTAGAACATTATAATATAATGGATAGTATAAAAAAAATCCTAATTATATAATGAATTTTCAAAACCTAGAGGTTGTTCAACCTAAACATCATCTTGAATCACCCCTTTTAAAAAGGCACTTTTAACATCCATTTAAAATAATTTGAATCCTCTAAAATAGGTAAATGCTAATAAAGCCCTAATTGCTTCATGTATCGCTATAGGGGCAAAAGTCTCCTCAAAATCAATCCCTTCAATCTGATTATACCCCTTAGCTACCAATCTAGCCTTATTTTTAATAACAACTACTGAGTCATTCATTTTTTTTCTTGAATACCCACTTAGTTCCAACTACACTTTAATCCTTTGGCCATGCAATTAATTCCTAAACTTTATTTTTTACAAATTAATTTAATTCTTCTTGCATTGCCAAAATTTAAAATTCAGCAAAAAGTGCTAGATTTATATTTTTGGGTTGTTTTATTAAATAAAGGCAGTATGATTAACTTCTTTGCTTAATCCATTCCTAGTCCTAACACCCTCACTAGGTTCATCTAAAATCAATTCCTTAGGCTGGTTTTTAGAAAATCTCAAATCTCTAGGCATCAGGTTTTCTAACTCCAAATTTTCTTCCAAATTAACTTTCTCAATCCTTTGGGAGTTTATTTCTATTTCATCCTCTTCCAAATTTACCTTTTCAAAATTTCAGATTAATTAAATGTAACATGTGTGGTCTCCTCAATTACTAAAGTTCTTTTGTTAAATACTCTATAAGATTTTCAATACTAGAGTATCCAAGAAAAATTCTTTCATCTGATTTTGGATCAAATTTTTCTTAGGTGAATTTTCCATTATTATGAATGAACACCTTACATCCAAAAACATGCAAATGTGATAAATTAGGTGTTCTCCCCCTAAGAAGCTTATAGGGTGTTTTATTTAATTTCAATCTGATGTTCACCCTATTCAGAACATAACATATAGTGCTAACTGCTTCAGCCCAAAAATATTTATGAAGTAAATATTCTGCAAACATGGCTCGAGTGGCTTCTATTAATATTATATTATTTCTTTCGACTACCCCATTCTACTGAGGGTTCTAGGTGAAAAAAATTATGATCAATTCATTTCTCTTTACAAAAATACTCAAAATTTTCATTTTCAAATTCACCGCCGTGATCACTTTGGATTGTTAAAATCTCACATCCTAGTTTCCTATGAATCCAATTCAAAAAATCTCTAAACTCAAATGATTCACTCTTATGTTATAATAATTTTAACCCAAGTGAATCTTGAAAAATCATCTACAATCATAAATCTGAATACCTTCCCTCCTAAACTTACAATTCTAACTAGTCCAAAAAGATCCATAGATAAAATCTCCAAAGGTTTATTAGTTCTAAGATCCTTATTGGACTGAAAAGATGACTTCTCCTATTTTTCTTATTAACATGCATCATAAAGGTGATCCTTAGTAAAGTCTAATTTTGGTATACCTCTAACCAATTCCTTTTAGGTAAATTTTTAAAGGTTTTTCATGCTAGAGTGACAAAGTCTCCTATACCATAACCATGATTTATGAAAAATATTTTTTAAGTAAAAAGCATTATGATTTTTGATACAATTTAAATCTAGCATATAAATATTATTTATCCTTAATCCATGCAAAATATTATTACCATTTAGGCTTAATATACAGCTAGTAGGAAATTTTTTTTACACTATATCCTTTATCACATAGCTGGCTAATACTCAATAAATTATGCTTTAAGCCTTCAACAAGTATCACATTTTCAATGAAAAATTTTTGCAAGTTGCTAATCATACCTGATCCAACCACTTTCCTAGTGGTATTATCTCCAAGTGTAATCCTACCTCCACTTTTGGCTTCCAGCGATATAAATTACCTAGTATCTCTAGTCATATGCTTTGAGCAACCACTGTCTAGGTACCAAATGCTCTCACGAGGCCTTATATGAGAGCATGCTTGCAAAACTATCAAATGTTAGACATGGGAACCCAAACAAGTTTGGGTTCTCCTTTTGAAAATTTAAAAATTGATGCATGTATACTATGACTTGAGTTATGCATCTTAGGTCTCCACACTAAATTTGTTTTTCTATCCAAAGTACAAGTATGTACAGTGTGTCTAATCATGCCATAAAAATAACATTTAACTCTAGGAAATAGATTTCTCAATCTTTTATAACTACTCTATCTCTTCCTGGGTTTTAAAACTTTTTGATACAAAATAGGATTAGTAAAAGCTTCAAGTGTTGGTGGTTTCTTATTTTCCTCAAGAGCTTTTACTTTCAATTTAAGAAATGTGTTTAAATCTTTTAAAATATTTTTATTATAATTCAAATAATGCTCTTTATTTTCTGATTCATCCTTAAAATTTTTAAATTCTTTTTCTAATTGAGCATAGGATGATTTTAAAATATCATTCTTCTTATTCAAGTAATCAAATTCATCAAGTAAGCTCATGTGGTTGTTATCTATCAATGCATGATCATTCCTAAAGATTTTATGTTCTTTGTAATTCTTGCATTTATAAATTCCGACTAGCATGCATTTTCTTTAGCTTTCTATATGCATAATGAATTCTCTCAGAAACATCTAACAGTTCAGCAAAGGTTAAGTTATATACCTCTTCTTGATCTGATTGATCAAGATTATTGGCCATTAAGCATAAATTAGTGACTTTTTCCTCCTTTTCTATTTCTAACAAATCCGATGCCGAGTCTGCCCAAAAAGCTCTTTGTAATCTCTTCTTAACCTTCTTCACATTTGGTTTCTCCTCTACCTTCTCTTTACTAGGAGTGGCTTTTAGGTTTGGACAATCCGATTTTATGTGTCCAAGTTTCTTGTATTCATAATAAATTACATCATTATAAACCTTAATATTCCTATTAAACTTACCTTTGTTTCACTGTTGGCATCTCCTCTGCTTCCTTTTAAGAAAGCTCATGAATTGCCTAGTCATCAAGGCAATGTCATCCTCATGCTCAGGTTATGAAAGATCACTCTCCGACTCCACTTTTAGTGCAATATTCTTCCCCTTTCTGTTCACCTGTATCAATCTTCTTTTGACTTACTCCTTGCCTGTAGGAAATTAGTGAATCAAGAAGATTATCAATAGAGTAAACATTTAAATCTTTAGACTCTATAATAATTGTTATTTTTGCATCATAAGCAGTAGGAAAATAATGAAGAATTTTATTAACCATTTCAGCATTCGTTAGTTTCCTACCTAATGCATGCAAAGAAGTGACTATCTGAGTGAATCTTGTGTACATGTCATAAATAGATTCATTGGATTTCATATGAAACAATTCATAGTCATGTAACAAGATGTTTAATCTAATTTTGTTTTACTTCATTAGACCCTTCGTAAGTAATATAAAGTCTACCCCATATGTTCTTTTCATTTTTGTAAGTGGAAACCTGCATGTAGTCTTCTAGCTTAAATGCACAAAATAAATTATTTAAACATTTTGCATTAAGTTATGCTAAATCATATTTTTCTATAGTCCAATTTATAAAGGGTGTTTCAACTCTAATACCATCAACTAATCTAGTTGGATTTGTATACCCTTATTGTACTAAGATCTATATACAATAATCTAATGACTGTAAAAATGTAGACATGTGTGTTTTCTAAAAATTGAAAGCGATGTTGTCAAACAAAGGAGGTCCAGTGATCGAATACCCTTCAGGTGTGTTTTGGTTTCCAAAAGTAGTCTAAAATATGATTTTGAAATAAAGCTCTGATATCACTTATTGATTTTTGTTGAATCTAGATTAGGTTGTTAAACCTAAACTATTGTTCCAAGGCTAACCAAGAGGGGGGGGGGGGTGAATTGGTAATTTACAAATTATCTTATATTTTAAATATGAAATCAATTGATTCACAAAGCAAGTTAATGCAAGTTTCAAAAATAAAACTTTTCAACCACAGAAAATAACTTGTAATAAATAAAATATAGAAAATAAAAGATACATAAATTTATAGTGGTTCGATCAAACACGACCAACATCCACTCCCTGAAGCCTCCCACTTCAGGTATTGTACTATTACCAAAGTGACTCTTCTTTCACTCCCATAGTAAGGTGGAGAAGCCTTTACAAAATTCTCTTCCACCAATCCTCGAAGTGGTAGAGAATCGTCATCCTTTTACGTCCTCCAAGTGAAGGTAGAGTCTTTCGACTGTTTACACTCTTCAAGTGTCAGCAGAGAACCGTCATCCTTTCACACTCTCCAAGTGTCGGTAGAGTACCATCATCCTTTAACACTCTCCAAGTATCGGTAGAGAATTATTGGCTATTCACACTTTCCAAGTGTCGTCAGAAAACTAGATCTTCTTCAAAGATCTTCTCATGAGCAATCTAGAAAGATAAGAGAAAGAGTGAAAAACACAAATCACACTCAGATATCCTTACCTTTGAGTAATCTTGTGAACCCTTCACACTCCACTAGGAAGAAATATCTCTTAAACACTCTCTCACACTCTCTCCTTTAATTGCCCTTAAAAAATCATGAAGTTAACCATTTTTAACGTCAGTTCTTAATGGATCTTTTATACAAAGGACACAAAAAACCATCCAAAAAATTGAATTTTTCAATTTAGAGCACATACGATCGTACACTACGATCGTATGTTCATCCTTTTATAATACTATTGCGTACGATCCAATTGTGAATCGATACAAAATCATTTCATACCCGATCATCGTCTGATATGAACCAAGTTCGTCCGAGATGAACAGTTAGAAAATTTCAAAATTCATCTATTTGAAATGTTGAGACAAAATGAGCGAGAACGGACTTGAGACGTTCGTCCTTGTATGAAACTTGAATCGTCTCGTATGATCCATACATAGAAATTTTTTTTTGTGCAAGAACGAACTTGAGACGTTCATCCTTATACGAAGCTGGGATAGCCCCGTATGATCTTCACGCGAGAACAGACCCAAGGCATTTATCCTTATACGAAGCTAGTATCATCCCTTATAATATTCATGTGAAATCAGACCTAAGACGTTCATCCTTGTACGAAGCTAGGATCATCCCGTACAATCTTCATGCGAGAACAGGCCCAAGATGTTCATCCTTGTATGAAGCTAGGATCATCCCATACAATCTTCATGTGAGAACATACCCAAGATGTTCATCTTTGTATGAAGCTAGAATCATCCCGTATGATCCATACTTAGAAAAAACAAATTTTCATTTCTGTTCGTTTAATTGCTCATCGAGAAAAATAACTAACCAGATCACCCCGTATGAAGTGATATCATATAGTACGACCAGTTTAAAAAATATGAATTTTAAATACTCCCCCAGTTTGTGTGTGCTTAGTTACTTAATTACAATCGCACTCTCTCAGACTCAATAAAATGAAAAATACATACTTCAATTATAATAAACTCAAAACTGATCTTGATTTGAAGTCTTCAACAATCCCGAGTATGATTTCCTTGAAATATTAGTACACACAAGAGCAAAACAATTCGTCTAAAATATTTTAGGAGAAATAATAATCAAAGCAATAATATTTGAAATCATAAAAAAACATACAAGTTGCAAGAATATCAAACATGCAAAACTAAGTAACAACTATCTCAACACTAGCATGAAATATATTGAATAGAATAATAAAAGTGATGAATGAAGAACCAATATTTTCCAAAATCAAGTATTAAACATATTGTGAAACATCGAAATTTTCTAAGACTTAAAGATTTACCAGAAAGAGAAGCTAATTTAGGTTGGGCTCATTTTATGCCTCTTTTAATAATTTTATGTGAACATTGCACATAATTTATTTTTGATACACTTTGTGCATCCTTTACTTTTGGTGTCATTGCACATATTTTGATTTTGGGCTAGTTTTATGCCTCTTTTGAATTTTTCAAATTGCTTCCTTTCTAAATTTCTAAGAATATTAGTTGTAAGATTATCTTACAAATAAAAGTGAAGAATAACTCACTTTATTATATAGGAATAATCTACAAAGCAAACTCGAGCTTTTGTATTATGAACAAAAGCCTGATATAGAAAAAATAATGAATTTCATTTTTTGAATTTGTAGAATATATCCATGACATTAAAACATAAAGTAGAGTGAAAAAGATTTCATTTCAACCATCTTAATTCTAATTTGATTTACATTTTTAAGCATTCATAAGGAATTATCAGGCAAAGAAACTAAAATGAGATATATAAATTCATGAATTTTGATCTTGTTAGTTTAAAACTGTTAGTAATTTCTTATTTAAATATTTTCAGTAAGAGTAGAGTAGAGGTATGTTTACACAATTAGAAAAAGCACAATTTTGGCCAAGTCAAGTCATACATTACGAGTTCATTCATACAATACAATGTTATTCGTATAGTACGAGTTAATTCATACAGTGTGAATTTATTCATACAATATGATTTTATTCATATAATATGAGCTAATTCATATAGTATGATATAAGTCATATAATACGATCAATAGATAACAATAATTTGGTAGACAACTAATTTTTTAAATAAAGGGCACATAAATGAGGTCTATGAGCACAAAGACACTAGAGGGAAAAACCATTTCAAAGAAAAACAATTTTTGTTATTTTTTTAAGAAAGAAAAATAATACAATAGGGACCTGAAAAAAAATTACATTTCAAAATAAAATATAAATAAACATGCATAGGCTTAAAAGTATATAGTACAACCATAATAAAAATAAAAGAATCTAGTACAATGATGGATCCTGATCAAAAGGTGGAGGTGGAGGTGGTTGGAAGAACTGTCTAAAACTATTATAATGCTGCTGGATTATGGTGAACTGATATTGAATTTTTTCAAACTGTTACATGAACCAACCCATATCATTATCATGTTGGATCTATTATTGATCCAGGCGAGTCTCCGGTCTATCATGTCTCTGATTTAGCTCCTCATATTGGTAGTGGTGAGTAGATGGTGAAGGTGCAAGATCAGCTACAGGGGAAGCTTCTCCTTCATCATCAAAGAGAGGATCTTTAGGCTCCTGATTCCTATGAAATAGCATTTGGAAAGAGGCATCTAAAAAGAAGATTGGAATGTGACCAGGAGGTATAGGATATGTGATGTTGTATTTTCTTTTCAGGATATATCCTATCACATGTCTTAAGGTAATGTTCAATTTTCTCCTAGTGGTTGGGAGTCGAATGTAAGTGAGGTTTTAGATGTAGTCAATTAGCTTTTTAGATTCATCCATTTGTGTATTTGACATGATGAAATAGGTAACAATTGATAGTAGAGGAGTCATATTTAATTGGTATCTAGCTTTAGGTATAATTGAAGTTGTCAGAATATGCTGGATAACCCTAGCATTTTGGTTAAGGGTATAAACTAAAGGTTGGTGAAAACTAAGGGCAACATTTCTTAGTAGAGGTTAACATCATTCTAATCAAAATTGGACCTAGCGGATATGGTTAGAGGTCTATTCCCTTAGGTGTTTAGTTGAAGGTGGATTCCTGTCTCCCTTGGTTATTTATACATTTTGACAGCACACTTGGGAGATGGTAACCGTAACATCCCCACTAATCCTAAGATTTGTAAGAAATTCATACAAGAATTCAAAATGGAAGGGATGGGCCAAAGTTAGTTGAAATTGAAGTGCAGTTGAGTTATAAATGTTCATTATAGGGAAGCTAAGAGCCCATTGATTCAAAAGTTTGGAGGGTGTGATATTGGCTTCCTTGTACTTTTTATATGAAGCTTCATTAGAATCTGTTAGAAAATGCTGCAAGAGGAGGAAGACCCCTGTTATTGATGACTGTGTTTCCCACTGGCCATTATAAGGATTGGATTGTAAGGAGGGATCTTAAGAGGCGTGAAAAATTTTGAAAGGGGTTGGCTCTTTAAAAAAAAATGAATTTATCATATCGTATGATCATGGTATCATACGGGTCAATCGTATGAAATTATTTTGGCCATAAGATTCTTTAAAAAAATGTATCAGATCATACAATATGATCAGGCATTATACGGGATGATTATAGACATGGATCTTATCCCAAGGAGTTAAGCTGTATGACTGTTAACAAAAAAGTTTGTACAACATGAATGGATGTTTGTACAATATGATCAATAATAAATATCATACCAAACTGAATTCAATTCTTCCCAAATGGTGTTGACATGTGGATCATATAATATGAAGAGGTGTTCGTATAATACGATGGTCAATGATATAAGCAATCTGGATCATTCGTTAAGTCAAGGGTTGTGATCTAAGCAGTGCTATGCAGATCATATAGTACAAAGGTGGCTCATACGTTACAATAAAAAAATTGATTTGTAGAATAGATAGTGAGATTCAGTAACTTGGTTTATGTGATTATCAGGATATAATCATACAAAATGATAACAACAAAATAAAAAGAACAAGAATATTAAATAAAAATAAAATCATGAAAAATCACAATAAAAACACATACATTGAGAAGCTCATGAATGGATGATTTCAAGTGATAGGGATATAATATCGAGCCCAAAAACCATATTCTCTCACTAGGTATTTTGTGAGAGCCCATAAATCTAGAGATCATGGAAGAATAGTTTTGGGAGCCCAAGTGAGTTTGGGTCCCTTCTTAAATTTGGATAAATTATCAGAATGTATGTCATGTTGTGTTTGTCGCATATTTGGTATCCACACCCAATGAGTTCTATGATGAATAGTGCAAGTGTGGCTAATATATCCTAACATGCCACATGAATAACATCTAACATAATTAAAAAGGTTAACTAACCTATGATAGTTCTGATTCCTAATCCAAGGTTTATGAGATGATTGACATTATGAGTGCTTACAAATAGGTTTATTTTGGAAAGCATTTACTTTTTCTAACAACATTTCATTAGTACTTTCAAAAGTTGAAATTTTGATTTTTAATGAGTGCTCACTGAGATCTAAAATGTTATCACATGCTTCTAACTCTTTAAATAACTTTTTTAAATCAAAATGTAAAGCTTTCAAAGACTCATATATTTTAGATATATTCAATTCATCAAACTCATCTATCAAGTAAGCACAAATTTTTCACTTCCTCTTCTACTTCTATTCAGATGAATCTAAAGAAGAGTTTACTAAAAAGTTTTTTGAAATTTCTGCTTATCCTAGCTTTTTCTTCATCATTCTCCTTTATTTAGTAGCCTTTAAGAGTTGGGCAATCAGTTTTAATGTACTCTAGTTTCCTATATTTATAACAAACAATATCATCGAAAGCTTTAGAATTTCTATAATTATTACCTTTGTTCCAGTGCTGATGATGATTTCGCTTTTTCGTTAGAAAAATTTTGAACTGTCAAGTCATCAATGCAATTTCTTCATCTCCTCCCTCATAGGAACTATCTGAATCACTAGCCTTGAAGGCTAAAATTTTCTCCTTCTTTCTTTCTCCTACATTAAGCTATCTTAAGTACACTCCTTGCTCATAAGAAGTTAGTAATCCAAGTAAATTATCAATAGAATAAAAATACAAATCCTTAGATTCTATAACAATAGTAATTTTTGCATTATAAGAAGAAGGAAAATAACACAAAATCTTATTTACTTTTTCAAAATTTGATAATTCCTTACCTAAAGCATGTAGGGATGTGATGATTTGTGTAAACCTAATATACATTTCATATATGAATTAATTAGGTTTCATGTGAAAGAGTTTATATTCATATAATAAAAAATTTAACCTAAATTATTTCACTTCGATTATTCCTTCATAATTAATGCATAATCTATACCAAATTTCTTTGCCAGTAATACATGTAAATACACACATGTAATATTTAAATTTCAAAGCATAAAAGATATAGTTTAGGCATTTAGAATTCAGTTGGGCTAAATCTTTATCATCAGTAGTCCATTCAAAAAAAGGGATTTCAGTTTTTAACATCATTTAGTAATCGTGAAGGTATAGAATAACCATCATAAACAAGTATCCACATATGATAATTAATTGATTGTAAAAAGGAGGACATGCAAGTTTTTCAAAAGTCAAAAGACATATTTTCAAATAGAGGTGGCTGAGAAATTGAATAGTCTTTCGCCGTATTGTTATTACCAAAGTGACCATGGATCTTAATTCAAAATTTTTCTAAAACTTAATCTTATAAATTCCGCTTTGATACCACATGAAAGTTCGTGAGGGCGGTTAAACCATAAAGAACTAGTCTCGAGGCTAACCAATAGGGAGGTGAATTGGTTATTTTAATTTTTTTTTAAATGAAAAGTTAAAACCTCTTGATGCAAAAATAGTGATAGTTTATTAGGGATGTTAAGCCCTTAAGAACTTGCCTGAGGCTAACCGAGAGGGGGGGGGGGGGGGGGGGGGGGTGAATTGGTATTTTAAAAATTTTCTTAAGTAAAGCACAAATAAAAATCAAACCAATATCATAACAAAGAAATCAACATATGGAAAAAATAAATATGGAATGTAATAAGAAAAGAACATAGAGAATTTATAGTGGTTCAGTCAACTCGACCTATGTCCACACCTCAAAGGTGCCCTCTAGGTATTGTACTACAAATGTGACTCTCCTATTACTCCCACAGCAAGGCGGAGAAGCCCTTACAAAAACTCCTTTCTGCTAACCCCGGCGAGGCAGAGAACCCAACTCCTTTTGCTTCCTCCTGAAGCAGGCAGAGAACCTCGACCAATTACTAAAGAAGACCTCCCTTGATCCCCCAAGGATGAAGGATGAAGACTGGAGAAGATACTTTGGAATCTTGCTTGGAGCAACCTTTATGAATCCCTCTCACAAACTCCCCCTCACAAGTTCCTCCCTCTCTCTCTCTCTCCTCTTGTCTCTCTCAGGTCAAGACAGCAGCAAAAGATCTTACAAAGTGAAGAACAAGAGCTCTTAAATAGAAGAGCCTCAGAATAGCTCATTAATTACAACTTGCCGATCGTCCAGGATGATATAAATATCATCCTGCATGATCAGTGCAATTTAAGCCTAATCAGCCGGGATGATCTAGGAGGAATAGAAGAAATTTTTTCATATCATCCAGGACGATAACATATCATCCTATATGATTAGTTCAAATCATAGATTATCGACCAGACAATCACTAGAAAATGAGGTTTGGACGATCCAAAATTAGCTTGATCGTCTGGGCCGTTCGTACGGGGATGAATAGAAGAAATTTTTTCATATCGTTCAGGACGATAACATATCATCCTATATGATTAGTTCAAATCATAAATTATCGACCAGACAATAGCTCAAAAAGGAGGTCTGGATGATCCAAAATTAGCTTGATCATCCGGGCCGATCGTACGATCGTCCCGGACGATTAGTTCAAAATTGAGGAAAATCGTCCAGAACATCACTCAGAATAAGAGCTAGCCGTTGTTTGTTCATCTAAGAGCAACCAAGGATTTTTGAACTGATCGTCCCGAACGATCCTGCGATCGTCCAAGACAATGTGATCGTATCAATTAAGCTCTAATTACTTTCCTTAATTACCAGATTAATTTAGACATAATTGTGTTAAATCATCTAGACAGATGTAATGGTTTGGCCTGGCCGATGTCCAAAAATAAATCTTACCTAAATATATCTGGCGGCTGATTCTTTCTGATTTGAGCCTATCATCTTGGCCGATATAGGGATCATCCAAGACGATGTACTTAATGATGGCCGCCTTAACCAGGATTCCCTAATTAGGGTTCTATTCTTAGTCGGATCATCCTGACCGATATGGACATCATCCAGGCTGATGTAATCAAAATAAAAAACAACAAAAAAACTCTCAAGTGTGTGTGTACAAGGTTACTTAGCATCAAGAACCACTTTTATAATGGAATCAAGAAAGAAAAAAATATAGACTGACTTAAAACTTAATTTACCCAATCTTGAGCTGGCTTGAGTTGCACTCGATCTTGTGGACCGAAAAAGTTAATAGGCAGGGCAGTCACATATAATTATGAATGTTTGATATTATCAAAAGTCTAATCCATAAACTCAGATTTGCAACAATCTCCCCATTTTTGATGATGACAAATACAACCAAAAAATTTAAGTAGTTATGGTAGTCTAATGAAAATAGTGTAACGAAAAGCAGTTAACTAAATTCCAGAATCAAAAGTATATGTTACAGCAGACTACTCCCCCTTTTGACATCAAAAAAAGGAGGAGAAAACTAAAAAATAGAATAGAAACTAAAACAACCATAAGAAAAAAAAACTACAGAAAAATAACATAAAAAATTAGTAAAATGAGGGACCCTAATCATCAGACGGAGGAGGTGGTGGTGGCTGAAAGTAACTGGTCAATGATGCAAACTGAGATCCAAACCAGGCCAAAACTTGGTCATGCTGGTGTTGTATGCGGATGATGTCCTCAGTATGTTGCTGCTCCTATACAGTAATGTAGGCCTCAAAGTGAGTCTCCCACTGATCAAATCTCTCAACCAATTGATCCTGTTGAGAGTGCTAGCGGAGAGGAATAGGTGCAGAATTTGGAGCGGGAGCCTCCTCCTCCTTGGCCCCCTGAGCTTCCTCATCCCTTGGGGGGAGGCGAGCACTGTAAAGGATATTGAAGAAACTGTTTCAGTATAAGGGTGGCTGAAGGTCAGGAGGAGCAGGATATTAAAGGTTGTATTTGGATTCTAGAACATATGCAATGATGTGTCCTAGAGTAAGATTGGGCTTCCTTCTATGACCTGGATCTCGAATTGTAGTCAAATGTTCGATGTAGCGAAAGATCAGGTCGGTTGCATTGAATTCACGATTGGCCATTATGTAAAAAGTGGTGAGTGAAAGAAAGGGAGTGATATAGATTTGGTCGCTAGTTTTGGGAATCACAGAGGTGCTAAGGACGTACTGGATCGTCTTAGCATCTTTAAGTAAATAGCTAGTCTCTACAACATGAAAGTGGGCATTGGTGTGGCAAAGAAAGTGATTGGCCGTAGCCCAATTAAAATCAGGATTAGAAACTAAGGTATGCAGCTTATCCCTAGTGGTGGAAAGCTGTAGCAATTCTAAATAATCCTGGTATGTGATCTCGACAAGGCGTTGATTCACATATGAGGTGAGAGCAATGTAAGCAAAATTGATTCGAAGGTTGGCATAAAATTCAAAGAGAAGTTCAAAATTAAAAGGAATTGCGAGAGTGAGAATAAAACATAGAGAAGTTTGAGTGAATAGGTCAAGTATCAGATAGGAGAGGTGGTTTAGATTGATTGATTGCACGTCTTGTATCAGTAGTAGGCAGCCTGATCGTCTGCCTCTCAAAATCGAGGGTCCAGCGTGGCCCTCAAGGAGCTTCCAGATATGTGACAAGATTTCTTGCCACTATCCATTAGCAGAAAAAGCAAGGAACATGAGGAAGGAAATAAAGTGAAGGAGAGGTGTGAAGAAAAACGGTTGAATTTGGCCTAAATTTAAAGAATCGGTCGTATTGTCCAGGACGATCGCAGGATCATCCAGACCAATCTGGTGCAATTTTTATGGCTATCCGATTGGTCAAAAAAGACAGTCTGATCATCAAGGACGATTAGATATCATTTAGGACGATTAGACATAGGTGATCGTCCCGAGGAGTTAGGCCAAACAACCATTAAAAAAGCAGAACGGTCAGGACGATTATGTGGATCATCTAAGATAATGCTCAATAATGGATCGTATCGGCTGAATTTAAAATGTTTTAAATCATATGCCACATGTATCATCGAGGACGAACAGTGGATTGTTCAGGATGATTGTCCAAAAATGGATCATCCCGGACAAATTTATAGATTTTAAATGTGCTGACACGTGTATTGTCCAGGACGAACAAGTGTATCGGACAAGATGATTACCAATAAACACATCATCCAAGATGAAGTATCGGCCAGGATGATCTAGATGATTGTAGTAGAGGACGATCATATCGTCCAGGACGATCATATCGTCCAGGACGATAATGGATCATCCAGGATGATGAAGAGCAGAAAAGTCAAAATATTCAGCAGATGGATTTTTTTGAAGAAATATGAGCAAATCGTCTAGGACGATATAAATATCGTCCAAGACGATGTGACAAAAATTTGAAATCAGAGGATGGAGGGAGATGATCAGAGAAGGCCCAAAAATAATAAAATTAACTAAAAATAACAACGATAAACACAAAAAAGGCATAAAAACTAGCAAAGAAATAAAGTTTTTTTTTAAAATCAAGGTATGAACATGATATAGTCTCCATATGATTGATTTTAAAAATTTATAAGTTATTGAGTTAACAACATCAAAAATCCAAAAAAATGGTAAAATATTCGATCATGTTAACCGTAAGCTCGGACTTCTTTTAGGGTAAAATCATCATTTGAAATCAAAAGGCCTAACTCAGAAAAATCAATTGGATAAGAAAAAGAGATCCAATCAAGACTTGGTTTAAGAAAAATATCTTATAGAATAATGTATCAAAGTAGTTTGTTACAATCACAAAATTCAAAATCAAGTCCTTAAAAATCTCAAGTGATATATGAAATCTTCTAAGTTTTAAGAGTTGAAAGAAATGAAGATAGCTTGCTTTTTTATGGGCTCATTTTATGCCTCTTGTCCATTTGAATGGCGCACTTTGCACATCTTTTGATTTTTGATATACTTTGTGTGTGTGTGTGTGTATATATATATATATATATATATATATATATATATATATATATATATATATAATATATATATATATATATATATATATATATATATATATATATATATTAATTTGGTGTCATTTGTGCATCTTTTGCTTTTGACATCATTGGCCACTTTTTTTATTATTTT
Organism: Dendrobium nobile; assembly: GCA_022539455.1. Lineage (NCBI taxonomy): Eukaryota > Viridiplantae > Streptophyta > Magnoliopsida > Asparagales > Orchidaceae > Dendrobium > Dendrobium nobile. The sequence goes on from CM039721.1 coordinate 22,389,421, forward strand.
TTGCAAGCTAGATTCTTTTCCAAAAACTCTTAAATATTCTTAGTTGTGAGTATATCTTCTAGATATTAGAGAAGAAAAAACTCACTCTCTAATAAAGGGAAGAACAAACCACAAAACAGAATAAAAAATTATACGAGAGATGCATTGACAGGATAACAAGAAATCATGAAGTTAAAAAAAACTTTGATTATTATAAATATAAGCTAGATTATTGTAGTAAGGTAGAAAAGATCTCAATTACAAAATCCAGTTGTTAATTTGAGATAGGCTTTTGCTTAGAAAAGAAAATTTCATCACCAAAATGGGTTAGAGAAAGAGACACAATCAATGGTGTTTTTACCCTTTAGTAGATTAAGAGATGTAAAATATTGACTACAAATTTTCAAAAAGTCAAAAACAAGGCATAAGATATCAATTCAGCTATAATTTGAAAAAGAAAACAAATTAAGGCATAAAAAAATAAAGTAAAAATAAAGAAAAAATAAATAAATAAACAACAAAAAAACTACCAAAAATAAAGCAAATTAATCGGCAGATAGCATATCAAAAATCAGTAGAAATCAAGTTCATGCATTAATGTCAATCACACCCAATCTGGTCCTTAAAGTGCTGAAAGTGTCGAAGGCCAGTGGTTTAGTAAATATGTCAGCTAGTTGATTCTCAGTCGCCATATGGTGTTACTCAATGTCTCCCTTAGTCACATGGTCTCTAATAAAGTGATGCCTAAAAGTTCGTTAGGGATGTTAAGCCCTTATGAACTGTCTCAAGGCTAACCAAGAGGAGGGGGTGAATTGGTATTTTAAAAAATCTTCTTACATAATCAAAGCATAAAACTTAAAACCAAAATCACCACAGAAATCAAATTATGGAAAAATAAATACAAAAATCAAAACAAAGAAATATTACACCATATTTATAGTGGTTTGGTCAACTCGACCTACGTCCACTCCCTGAAGGTTCCCTGCATGTATTGCACTACAAAAGTGACTCTCCTTTTGCTCCCACAGCAAGGCGGAGAAGCCCTCACAAAAACTCCTTTCCGCTAACCCCGGTGAGGTAGAGAACCCAACTCCTTTTGCTTCCTCCTGAAGCAAGTAAAGAACCCAACTCCTTTTGCTTCCTCCTAAAGTAGGCAGAGAACCCAACTCCTTTTACTTCCTTCTAAAGCGGGCAGAGAACCCAACTCCTTTTGCTTCCTCCTGAAGAAAGTAGAGAACCCAACTCCTTTTGCTTCCTCCTGAAGAAGGAAGAGAACCTCGACTAGTTACTGAAGCTTACATCTCTTGAAGCCCCAAGGATGAAGGATGAAGACTAGAAAAGATGCCTTGGAATCTTGCTTAGAGCAACCTTTATGAATCCCTCTCACAAACACCCCCCTCAAAAGTTCCTCCCTCTCTCTCCCTCTCCTCTTGGCTCTCTCAGGTTAAGACATCAGCTAAAGGTCTCTTTGCATAAGAAAATTTAGGTCCTTTAAATAGAATTTCAAGAACCGACATTATCATCAAGGATGATAGAAATATCATCCTGGCCGATCAGTATAAAATAAGCTCAATTAGTCGGGACGATTTGGGATGATCTGAAGAAAATTGGTTACATCATCCAGATCAATACAATATCATCCTGGCGAATTAGTTCAAATCCGAGTACAATCATCCTGAACATCGCCCGGAATAGAGTCTGGTCGATGTCAATCATCCTGGACATCATCCCGGACAATCCTGCGATCGGCCCGGCCGATGTGATCGTATCAATCAACCTTAATTACTTTTCATAATTACCAAATTAATTTAGGTATAATTATGTTACATCGTCCAGGCCGATGTAGAAATCATCCTTGCCGATGTCCTAAAATAAAGAATACCTAAATTGATCATGGAGGCTAATTCTTTCTAATTTGAGCCTATCGTCCAGGATGATGTGCTTAATGATGGCTACCTTAACCAAGATACCCTAATTAGGGTTTCTATTTTTAGTCAGATCGTCCTGGCTAATATGAACATCATCTAGGCCGATGTACTAAAAATAGAAAAATATAGAAAATCTCTCAAGTGTGTGTGTGCAAGGTTACTTAGTATTAGGAACCACTTTTATAATTAACTCAAGAAAGGAAAATTACAGACTTAACTCAACCTAAATCTACCCAATCTTGAGCTGGCTTGAGTTGCATTCGATCATGTGGACCTGAAAAGTTAGTAGGCAAGGCAGTCGTAGAAAAACATGAATGTTTGCTATCATCAAAAGTCTAATCCATAATCTCAGATTCACAACAATGCCTAATGTCAATATGCTAAGTCCTTGAATGTTGGATAAGATTCTTAAAAATATAGAAGACACTAGTGTTGTCATAAAGAATTAAGATGGTGCCTACAGGTAATCATAAATCCAGTACCTGCTGTTTTAACCAAAGGACTTGAGCCACACAACTTCCTAAAGTAATGTACTCAGATTCAGCAGTGGAAAGTGCAATAGAGTTTTGCTTTCTACTAGACCAGGAGACTAAAGAATGTCCTATGAATTGGAAAGTTCCAGAAGTGCTTTTTCTATCCACCTTACATCCTGTAAAATCAGAATCAGAATATCCAATAATCTCATGTATTGTGCCTATGGTACCAGATTCCTAAGTTTTGGGTCCCTAAATGGTATCTAAGAATTCTGTTTATTGCAGACAGGTGGGATTCCTTAGGGTCAGCTTGAAATCTAGCACAAAGACAAACACTAAATATTATATCAGGTCGATTAGCAGTCAGGTAAAGTAAAGATCCATTCATCCCTTTGTATTTCTTCTGATCAACATACTTTCCACTTGGGTCCTTATCTAACTGAACACTGGAGGTCATGGGAGTATTAATTGGCTTGGCTTTATCCATCCCATACTTCTTCAAAATGTTCTTTATGTATTTTAATTGATTTAGAAAGGTTCCATCATCTAATTGTCTTATGTTAAACCCCAAAAAGTAGGACAACTCTTCTATCATACTCATCTCAAACTCTCTACTCATTATTTTAGAAAACTCATCACATAATCTCTTATCAGAAGATCCAAAAAGTATATCATCCACATAAATATGAATAATGAGTAAATCATTTCCTACTTTTCTCAGAAAAAGGGTGGTGTCTATGCTCCCCTTAACAAACTCCCTCTCTAGTAAAAATATGTTAAGCCTCTCATACCAAGCTCTGGGTGCCTATTTTAATCCATATAAGACCTTTTTAATTTGAAAATATGATTTGGAAATTGGGAACTCTCAAAACCTGGGGGTTGTTCTAAAAACACGTCCTCTTTTATTACCCCATTTAAAAAGGCACTCTTAATGTCCATTTGAAAAGCTTAAATCCATTATAATAGGCAAAGGCTAATAGCGTTCTAATGGCTTCCAATCTAGCTACCGGGGCAAAGGTCTCCTCAAAATCTATCCCTTTTATATGGTTGTACCCCTTAGCCACCAATCTTGCCTTATTCCTAACCACCACTCTAGAATCATTCACCTTATTCTTAAATACCCACTTAGTTCCATTTATATTTTATCCCTTAGGTCATTCTATAAGCTCCCAAACATCATTCCTAACAAATTGGTTCAAGTCATCCTGCATGGCTAAGATCCAAAACTCATCAGAAAGGGCTTGGTTTATGTTGGTGGGTTCAGTATTGAGATAAAGGCAGAGTGGTTCACTTCCTTCCTAAGTCCATGTCTAGTCCTAACTCCATCAGAAGAGTCTCCTAAGATCAGATCTTTAGGGTGACTCGAAGAGTATCTCCAATCTCTAAGCAAAGTGTGTGATAGTTCAACCCTTTCCTCCAGATCTATATTTTATACTCCTTGGGTAACATCTCCTTCTCCTTTAGTGTTCTGGTGCTCTACCCTCTTCTCTAGATTTTTTACTCCAGTGGTAATCTCTCCAACATCATCATCACCCTCAACTCTAGGCTTTCTAGGATCAGGCTCATCAAACACTACATGAGTAGTTTCCTCCATCACCAAAGTCCTCTTATTAAACACCCTAAAAGACTTTTCAACCTTAGAATATCCTAAGAACACTCCTTCATCATATTTTGGGTCAAATTTTCCTAAGTGAGACTTCCCATTATTGTGAATGAAAACCTTACAACCAAAGACATGAAGGTGGGAAAGATTGAGTGTCCTACCCTTAAGGATCTCATAGGATGTCTTATCTAATTTGACTCTAACATTCACCCTATTCAACACATAACAAGCTGTGTTAACTACTTTAGCCCGAAAGTATTTTGGAAGTGAATACTCAGCAAGCATGGCTCTAGTGGCTTCCACTAAGGTCAGGTTCTTTCTTTCAGCTACCCCATTTTGCTGAGGGGTCCTACGAGCTGAGAAGTTGTGTATAATCCCATTGTCCTCATAAAAATCTCCAAATCTTTCATTTTCAAACTCTCCCCCATGGTCACTATGGATGGTTAAGATCTCACAACCTAGCTTTTTCTGAATCCATGTGAAGAAGGCTCTAAATTCATGAAAAGACTCCTTTTTATGTGACAGAAATCTAATCCAAGTGAACCTCGAGTAGTCATCGACAATCACAAAACCAAAGACTTTCCCTCCCAAGTTGGCAGTGTTAATGGGTCCAAACAAATTCATGTGAAGGACTTCTAAAGGTTTAGAGGTGTTAATATCCTTAATGGGGTGAAAAGTGGAGTGGACTTGCTTTCCTAATTGGCAAGCATCACAAATGTGGTCTTTTGAAAACTTAAGCTTGGGGACTCCTCTAATTAGGTCTTTTTGGATCACTTTCCTAAGGGTTTTCATACTGGCATGACATAATCTCCTGTTCCACAACCATGAATCATTAATAGCAGTTTTTAAGCAAAATAAACCAGCACATTCAATATTATTTAAATCAAGCATGTAAACATTGTTGATCCACTTTCCCTGCAAAATAATGTTATTATTTAAGCTGATAATGCATGAATTTGCCAAAAATTTTATGATGAAGCCCTTGTCGCAAAGCTGATTGATGCTGAGCAAGTTGTGTTTCAGTCCATCTACAAGCATAACATTTTTAATCAAAAGGTTCTTGGAATTACCAATTATACCTAAGCTTATCACCTTCCTGGTGGTGTTGTCTCCAAGAGTAACCTTGCCTCCTGTCCTGATCTCCAGCAAAATGAATTGATTGGCATCGCCAGTCATATGTCGAGAGTATCCACTATCCAGGTACCACATACTCTCATGAGGCCTTTTGTGAGAGCTTGCCTACAAAATTATCAAATGTCAGATTTAGGAACCCAAATAGGTTTGGGTCCCTTCTTTTGGAAAGTGGAATGCAATGCATGTGTGTTATGTTGTGAATCATGCAATTTGGGTTTCCAAACCCAATGTGGAATACGATGAATGGTGCAAGTGTGTGCAATGTGTTCTAACATGCCACATGAAAAACATCTAATTACAGGAAAAGGATGCACTAATCTATGGTGATGCTTTTTATGTGATGCATGAAATGAAGGTTTTTTATTTTCAAAAGCTTTTAGATTTTCTAATTTTTTATATTCTTTTTCTAAATTAGCATGAGATGATTTTAAAGAATTACGAGCATCAAATAAATCAGCATGTTTTTTGTTTAATGTATCAAACTCATCAAGTAAAGCCATGTGATTAGTATTAATTATATAATAACATTTAAGAAGAATTTCATGCTCTTTTTATAAATTTAAAAATTCTAATTTCAAACTAGCATAAGTTTTCCTAAGCTTCTTATATGATGCATAAATTTTTTCAGAAACTTCAAGGAGTTGCTCATAGGTTAGTTCACATACCTCTTCTTGGTCACCTTGATTAAGATGATCGTCTACCATTAAGCACAAGTTTGTTGTCTCCTCTTCAGGTTCAGTCTTAGATGAATCTGATATAGAATTAGCCCAGAATACCTTTTGGAATCTTTTCTTATCCTTTCTGAACTTGGGTTTCTCCTCACCCTTCTCCTTACTTGGGTGAGACTTAAGTGTAGGGCAATCAACTTTAACATGTCCTGGCTTCCTGCATTCAAAGCAAATCATATCATTAGAACTCTTAAAGTTTTTGTTTCCTTTACCTTTATTCCACTTTTAATGATTCTTTTGCCTCTTCCTTAGAAAGCTTTTGAATTGCCTTGTGATTAAGGCAACATCATCGCTTTCAGACCAAGAAGAATTAGAGTCAGTGTCGTTGGCCTTCAATGCCATAGTTTTCTCATTCTTTTTCTCACATGCATCAAGGTTTCCTTGATTCACCCTTGCTCGTAAGCAATGAGTGAGCCAAGTAAGTTGTCAATCAAATAGGTATTCAAATCTTTAGATTCAGCAATTGCAGTGTTTTTAGCATCAAAAGAGGAAGGCAAGCATATGAAAATTTTATCAACTTTTTCATAGTTAGTGAGTTCTCTTCCTAAGGCATGCAAAGAATTAACAATATGAGTAAACCTTGTATACATTTTAGAAATCGATTCAGAAGGTTTCATACGAAAAAGTTCATAATCATGCAAGAGAATATTCAAATGAGATTGCTTAACTTCATTAGTACCTTTATAGGTGATACACAATTTATGCCAAATTTCTTTAACTGTAGTGCAAGTAGAAACACATATGTAATCTTCTGATTTCAAAGCACAGAAAAAATAGTTCAAACATTTTGCTTTTAATTGTGCTAAATCCCTATCATCGAGAGTCCATTCAATAAAAGGAAGTGGAACAGTAATGCCATTCAATTTACCAGTTGGAGGTGTATAACCATCCTTAACAAGCATCCACATGCGATAAAAATTGATTATAAAAATGTAGACATGCAAGTTTTCCAAAAATTAAAAGGAATATTATCAAACAAAGGTGGTCGGGTAATAGAATACCCTTCCGTAGTATTACGATTTCTGTTGTTTGCCATGGATCAAAGTTTAAAAAGTTTTCAAACTTAGTTTTTATGAATACCGCTTGAATACCACTTGATAGTTCGTTAGGGATGTTAAGCCTTAACGAACTAGCCTGAGGCTAACGAAGAGGGGGGGGGGGTGAATTGGTATTTTAAAAATTTTCTTAAGTAAAGTATAAATAAAAATCAAATCGATATCACCACAAAGAAATTAACGTGCGGATAAATAAATACGGAACATAGTAAGAAAAGAACATAGAAAATTTATAGTGGTTCAATCAACTCGACCTACATCCACTCCTTGAAGATGCCATCCGGGTGTTGCACTACAAATGTAACTCTCCTTTTGCTCCCACAACAAGGTGGAGAAGCCCTTACAAAAACTCCTTTCCAATAATCCCAGTGAGGCAGAGAATCCAACTCCTTTTGCTTCCTCCGGAAGCAGGCAAAGAACCTCGACCAATTTCTAAAGAAGACCTCCCTTGAAATCCCGAGGATGATGGATGAAGACTGGAGAAGACACCTTGGAACCTTACTTGGAGAAACCTTTGTAAATCCCTCTCACAAACTCCCCTCACAAGTTCCTTCCTCTCTCTCCCTCTCCTCTTGGCTCTCTTAGGTCAAGACAGAAGCAAAAGATCTTACGAAGTGAAGAACAAGAGATGTTAAATAGAAAAGCTTTGAAATAGCTCATTAATTGCAACTTGCCGAATTTATCATCCAAGATGATATAAATATCATCCTGTACGATCAGTCTAATTTAAGCCTAATCAACCAGGACGATCTAGGACGAACAGAAGAAATTTGTTAATATCGTCAAGGATGCTAACATATCATCCTATATGATTCATTCAAATCATAGATTATTAGCTAGATAATCACTTGGAAAGGAGGTCTAGACGATCCAAAATTAGCTTGATCGTCCGGGCCGATCACACGATCGTCTGAGATGATTAGTTCAAAATCAAGGAAAATCATCCAGAACATCGCTTGGAATAAGAGCTAGCCAATGTTTGATCGGCTAGGAGAAACCAAGGATTTTTGAACTGATCGCCCCGTACAATCCTGTGATCATTTAGGACGATGTGATCATATCAATCAAGTCTTAATTGCTTTCCTTAATTACCTGATTAATTTATGCATATTTGTGTTAAAACATCTAGGCCGATGTAATGGATCGGCCTGGCCGATGTCCAAAAATAAATCTTACCTAAATAGATATGGCGGATAATTCTTTCTGATTTGAGCCTATCATCCTGGTCGATATAAGGATCATCCTAGGACGATGTGCTTAATGACGGCAGCCTTAACTAGGATGCCCTAATTAGGGTTTTTATTCTTCGTCGATCGTCCTGGCCGATATGGACATCGTCCAGGCTGATGTACTCAAAATAAAAAATAGCAAACAAAACTCGCAAGTGTGTGTGTGCAAGGTTACTTAGCATCAAGAATCACTTTTACAATGGACTTAAGAAAGAGAAAAAATATAGACCGACTCAAACTTAATCTACAAAATCTTGAGCTGGCTTTAGTAGCACTCGATCTTGTGGACCTAAAAAGTTAGTAGGTAGGACAGTCACATTTAATTATGAATATTTGCTATCATCAAAAGTCTAATCCATAAACTAAAATTTGCAACAATCTCTCCATTTTTGATGATGGCAAACACAACCAGAAAAATTTAAGCAGTTATGGCAGTCTAATGAAAATAGTGTGATGAAAAGTACTTAACTAAATTCCATAATCAAAAGTATAAGTTACAGTAGACTACTCCCCCTTTTGACATCACAAAAAGGAGGAGAAAACTAAAAAATAGTACAAAAACTAAAACAGCCATAAGAAAAACAAACTACAGAAAAATAACATAAAAAAACTAGTAAAATGAGGGACCCTAATCATCAGATGGAGGAGGTGGTGGTGGTGGTGGCTGAAAGTAACTAGTCAATGATGCAAACTGAGATCCAAACCAGGCTAAATCTTGGTCGTGCTGGTGCTGCATGAGGATGATGTCCTTAGTATGTTGCTGCTCCTGTGCAGCAATGTAGGCCTTAAAGCGAGTCTCCCATTGATCAAATCTCTCAAGCAACTGATCCAGTTGAGAGTGCTAGTGGAGAGGAACAGCTGTAGGATTAGTAGCGGGAGCGTCCTCCTCCACAGCCCCCTAAGCTTCCTCATCCCCTGGGTGGAGACGAGCACTGTGAAGGATGTTGAAGGAACTGTTTGAGTAGAAGGGTGGCTGAAGGTCAGGAGGAGCAGGATATTAAAGGTTGTTTTTGGATTCTAGAACATATGCAATGATGTGTCCTAGAGCAAGATTGGGCTTCCTTCTATGACCTGGATCTCGAATTGTAGTCAAATGTTTGATGTAGCAAAATATCATGTCGGTTGCATTGAATTCACGATTGGCCGTTATATAAAAAGTGGTGAGTAAAAGAAGGGGAGTGATATGGATTCGGTTGCCACATATAAAATAATAATAAAAGTGTGAATATTGAAATGAAGAAAAAATAAATAGAAAGGACACACTAAAATTTATATTGGTTTGGTCAACCTAGCCTACTTCCACTTCTTGTAGACTCCCTCTCCAAGTATTACATTAAATAGAAGTGACTCACATTTTGCACCCACAGCAAGGTTGAGAAGCATGTACAAATGTTGTTTAACTTTCCTGGTGTGATAGAGATCTATCTCTTTTATAGGTAGAGAACGCTAAATATATTTTCATCCTCTTGGTGATGGTTAGAGAACAAAAAATTTATTTTCACCCTCCAAGTGATTGTAAGAGAACCACAATCTTTATTGAAGAACTTCTTCCCTGGAGCCTTACTTGGAGCAACCTTGTGAATCCTCTCACAACTTCTCCCACACAAAATCTCTCTCTCTCTCTTTTCTCACGATTATCGCCTTCTTCTCTCCCTCAAGCTCCCTCTCAAGAAGGCTAAGTAGAAAAAGATATCTAACAAGAGCGTTAGATATCCTTAAATAGAGGGCTTCAAAAAACCCTTTTTTCCAAGCCATCTATCTTTTGTTCGTACAGTATGATAGATGTATCATATGATATAATCAGTTCAATTCAGACTCATCCATCAAGATCATTTAGATGAAATATTCAACTTTATAATAGATCATACTATATGATTAATAATTATATGGTACGCTATGAAGAAATTTCTTCTATTCATTTGGGACAATCCATGGGACAACCAACTTCATACATGGGTGATGGTCTAGCACTTTGAACATCGTACAATACAATCAATACAAAATTCATGGATTTTGTTTTGTATGATCTAATGGATGACCAATTTTATATATGAGTAATCATATAGTATGAACTATTTCATACAGTATGATTAATCAAAAAATTGTCCATGATTTTTTTGCCTAATAACGTGGGATTAATTAAGAAAGATTTTAATTAAGGCATACAGTATGATCCAAATCATACTATAAGATCAGTACATAATTAGTATCTTTCTTAACATTTGGCAGCTAGGGTTTAGCAGAGCACAACATATCATATGATATGATTTAAAAAATATATAGTTTGATACACATATCGTATAGTAGGAAGACAAATAGTACATTACAAATTACAAAAAAGAAATACTCTCTCAAAATATTTCTATCTCCCCCTATGTGTGTGCAAGGTTTCTTAGCAAAGATATCCACCCAAATACATGAAATGACTCAAGAAAGGAAAATTTACAAAAATAAATTGAAAATTATAGACTGTAACCCTAATTTACCCAATCTTGAGCCGATCATAAGTGAACGATGGATGGAATTTTTAAAAGGTTAGTACACATAGAACAAAACACAATATCATAAAAATAGTAGAATGCAATATCAGAAATAATAATTTTTGTTATTAACAAAATACAAGCACAATACTTAGATCAGATCTCTAACACTATATTTATAGATTACTCTTATAAGAAAAATCTATAGGGTATTTAATAAAGAGCACTTATACTTGAGGAGACATCCATGTCTCATTTGATGTTCATGGTAGATTTGTTCATTCTAAATAAGTAGAAGATGTATAGTTGAAAACATATGCTTAGATGATGGACCATGCAACCATGAGATGTTACCAATAGATAAGATATATAGATTGTGTTACCCTTAAATATTTAATTGTTGGATATCATTCGATTGGAGTTAGGACTAAAGAATGCCTTAGGAATGAGATTAGTCATAATGCCTTATTTTAATGGTTAAATACAGTAGTTCATATAAATTTTAACTGATGAATTTTGGATTATAACTATGCAAAAGGAACTATACTAATTTGTTATAAATGATGTGTGCGAATAAATATCTAGACCATCTGATCATAGTGTCATTAGCATTAAATGAGTTTTTCAAATAAATTAAATAACTTTGAACTAGTAGTAAAAATAAGGTAAAATTGATAAATAAATGGTAAAATCAAGTAGAAGGAATATACATTGAGGAAATATTTACTCTAATTGAAAGATTAGAGGCTATTAGATTATTATGAGCATTTGTATATTTTAAAGAATTGAAATTATCCCAAATGGATATAAAAAGTATATTTTAATTAAGTAATAAAGAAAGATATTTATATAGAGTAGTCACCAGGTTTTGAGAGCACTATATTTTACAATCACATTTACAAACTAAAAATGGAATTATACGGACTAAAACAAGCATGATATCATAATTTCTATTAGGTAAAACTTTTGTAAAATGGACTTTATATACTACGTTATTTATTAAGAAAATAGTGTTAGATATTCTGATAGTATAAATATATGTAATTGATATAGTATTATGTAAAGAGTTCTTATCTACCATGAGCCATGAATTTGAAGTGAGTATGATGGGCGAGCAAACTTATTTTTTAGGGTTTAATGTAAAGTAATGAAAATATGGCACATTTTAAAGTCAAACTAAGTACATTATGAAATTAATTAAAAATTTGATATATAAGGTTGTAGGTGTGTAAATACCTTATGAGCTGAACTAGACAGTTAAATAAGGACCCTAGTAGAAGACTTATAAATTCAAAATAGTATTGATATATGATAGATTCCTTAATGTAATTTACCTTTAGTTGACTTGATATCTTATTTAGCATATATTCATGTACACCATTTGAAGCTGAACCTAAAGAATCATAGTTGAGTATAAAAAAAGAATCCTTTAGTATCTTATAGGTACACCTAGCTTATATATTTTATATCATAAATAAATCATGTCATTTGGTTTACTGGAATACTCATATTTAAATTTTGTAAGAAGTAAGCTTGATAGGAATCATACCAAGAATATTTAAGTTCAGCGGGCATTCTCTAATTTCTTGGTTAAATATGAAATAGAAATCTATAGCTCTGTTTATTGTTAAAGTATAATATACTATTGTAGGAAGATGTGTTGCCCAAGTTTTATGATTAAATCAATAGATTCTTATTTTTGATCTATAGATGGAAACCAATCCTACCATCTGTGACAATGCTAGTATTTTGTTTATCATAAGAAATAAAATTCAACAATTACAAACAAATTATATTTATATTAGACATTTTTTTTATTAGAGATCTTGTGTCAAAGGTTAATATGAACATATAATTTATTGATACTCAAAAATCAATTGGAAGATATTTTTATAAAGGCACTTAGTTATGAGAGGTTTATTCAACTATAATTAGATTACAAATGATATAATTAGATGCCTAGATAAATATATTGAGTTATAAAGGTGATTAGAGATTGGATGTTCAAATATAAAGGTGTTATTGTTGAAAGTGATAATTCTAATGTGATTAGAATTCTACAACATGCAATGGCGGATAGGTTCAAGGAAATGAAAGACTTCGACAACTTCAACGATTTCAACTATGTCATTTTCAAATGTATAGATAGAAGTAGTAATAAGTTAGCCGACATGTGTGCTAACCTTGCTCTTATTAGCAATTTCATTTGGGAAGATCTATGCTTGAATAAGATTCCTCCTTCTTTCTTTAATTTGTTAAAGGAGGAATAATCTTTGTAGTTGCCTTATTCTATTTTGATTATTAATGCAAGTTATTGCTTTCTATCAAAAAAAAGAAAAAAGAGAGATAAATATATTGAATTATTTCATATGTTTGTAGTTCATATTATGATTTGTTATTTGAATATGATTATTATGTTTGTTTATTTTTGTTTTTGGTTTATTTTATGATTGCATGAATTAAGAGGTTCATATTTAGTTGAAATTAAAGATGATTGAAAATTAATAAAGACCTCTTTATACTAAACAATCATAATCATTTTGTATAATACACATAGAAATGTTTGATTATTAATTAGAAAAATGCCCATTTAGAATGAGCTATAAAGAACTTCATACTATATGAGTTAATTTAGATAACTGGCTATTTAAGATGACCATTGGGTTGATTAAAAAGTCGAAGGTCATACTATATTATTAATATAATTGACCTAGTAAAAAAATGATGTTAGAAAACTAGTGGAACAATATAGCATATTTCTAATTATAATAATGATTAGTATCATGCTATCAATTGGATAGGGTAAAAAATATATAAATAAAGTTGGAACTCTTAATTTTTCACTAGCCTCTCATAACTTTGAGATTTTTTGTGTGAGCTTTTCTAAAAACTAAATCCCTCAATAACATTAGTTTTTAATTCATGTAAAACAAGATATTATGAGTAATAAGATGTTCATCGCATCAATAAAGAGATGAAAGATTCATAATAGAGGAAGATTAATCTACTTTTGTAAAATATAGGGAGGTATTCATCACTGACTCAAATTTTACCCTAAACCCTAAAAAAAGCTATCATTTAAAATCTACAAGCCTTTTATCAATAATAAACTTCAATTTTGTCTAGAATTAAATGCCCCAAAGATTCAGTGTGCTCTTAAATTTTGTGATCGAATGCTATATTAAGAATAACATACAATATCAAGAGACAGACATGGTATTTTGTAATGGATTCAATGATAAAATATGGGTTTGAAAAAAATATTTTTATAATCAAACACATTCAAGGGAACAAAGTATCATCCTGAAAGATTAACACTTGAAAGTTGATGAAGGTTGTTAAACCTTGTGGAACTAGCCCAAGGCTCACAAAAAAGGGGGGGGGGGATTTGGTTCTTTTAAAATTTTCTTAACTTTAAAATAATAATAATATTATTATTGAATAACTTTTCAGTATTTGAAAATACCAAATTATAATTGATTATGAAAGTGAGAGATTTTATAAAAAATATTACATTTTACTATAATGAAACTTTGATCTACGTGATGGAGCAATTATCAACATTTTTCTGAAGCATTTATTAACAGAAATGAAATACATTAGATAAAAAAAAGTAAAAAGGAAAAAATAAACATAATTTTTATAATGGTTCGGTCAACCTTGACCTACGTCCACTCCCTAGAGTCCTCCGCTCTAGTTATTATACTAAGGCTAATTGGCTCTCCTTTTTCTCCCTTAATAAGACAGAGAAGCCATTATAGAATCACTTTCACCAAATCAGTAATGTGGTGGAGTGCTAGATGCTATGTCACCCTCTTGGTGGCAACAACGAGCCTTGACTCATTTTTCACCCTCCTAGAGAAGGCAGAGAACCTCAGCTCCTTTTCCTTCCTCCTAGAGAAGGATGATTATCTCTACTCTTTTTTGTCCCCCCTACAGAAGGTAGAGAATCTTGAGTACAACATTAGAAGCCTATCTCCCTAGAGATCTTCCAAAAGACTCACCAAGGCCATAAGAGGAGTAATGGTGCAGCTAGCCTGAAGTAATTATTTGATCCCCTCACACCACTTCTCTCTCACACAAAAGCTCACCTTCTCCTTCCTTTCTCAAACCCTAATTTTATTCTTAAAAGTTCCTCTCTGTGAGTTCCACCTTCAGTCACACTTTCCTCTCTTGATTACAAAGAAAAACTAAAAATTCAAGTTACCCATCTTTGTTCGTACAATACAAATAATACTTTATATAGTATGATTAGTTCAAAACTAGTCCCATCCAGTACCATATAAATAATTATTCAAATTAACTATTCAAATTTTATGAATGCATCATATAGTATGATCAATAGATCATCCAGTATGATTTGTTTGATTTCCTTTATTCATATGGGATGAATCCTGGGATGACAAAAAATCTTCTCTCCTAATTATCTGATACTGTTCTCTTCGTACAGTTTGATTAATTGATTTCAAGTAGGTCATTTTCAAATTTTATCTCTACTAATCATCCGGTATGATCAATATTATACTATATGATCAACTATCATTAATTAAACTATGATTTTATTGACTAATTATGGGGGTTAATTTTAGATAGATTTCAAATGTTCATATGGTATGATTCACTATCATTAATTAAACCATGATTTAAGGAAGATCAAGAAGATTACAATGGAGTATTGTAGATGGACGGGTCAGCAAATCAATTTCTCAAAATCTTCTATCATTTATAGCAAGAATATTGAAAGGAGGGATATCTCTAAACTTATGGGGTTCATGTAGGTCAAAGAATTCAATTATTTGGGCAATAAAAAATTTGCTTTAAGAAGGCTTGTAGCAGCGGATTTCACTAAGCTATTGGAGAAAGCGGCATCTAAATTGGACATTTGGGGAAAAAACAATCTCTTAGGTTGGAAGAGTGGTTCTTATCAAATCGGTGTTGCAATCTATTCATGTATTTTATCTTTAATTTCTTTGATTCCTTTGAGTATTTTGAAGAAGCTAAACAAGACATGTAGGGAGTTTTTATGGAAAAAATAATGGGAGAAATGGGCTACATTATGTGGCGTGGAAGGACATATGCAAACCGAAAATCCTTGGAGGACTGGGTGTTCATTCAGCTGTGGATACTGTTGAACCATTAAGAGCTAAGCTGGTTTGGAATTTTTTTAAGAAGCAAGATTTTATTCTTAGTAAATCTTTAATAGCTAAGTACGGTAGAGGTGTTTGGGATGGGGAAAGGAGGCTGAATACTTCTTCAACATGGAAATTACTATTGAGTGGAGCAAATGCACTAAGGCCAATTTGAGGTGGAAGATCAAATCTGGAGTTTTGGTGAACATTATGAAGGACATTTGGGTCTTAGACAAAAGCCTTGATAGATGGCCTACATTTATAGCAATGGGGGATGGAGATTTGCCAAATCTACCCATCTTTATTTCTAAAGGATGGAATCATGAGAAGCTACAGGAGTTTTTTGGTGAGGAACTGGTGAAGATTATTTATCAGGTAAAGGTTGGATTGGATATTCCTGAAGATGAATTAGAGCTGGTGAGGAGTTTTTCAGGGAAAACCATTGTAGCTCTGGCAAGAAACACCAAGACAATATAGGAAGAAGAAGAACAAGCGGTGATATAGGATTAGAAATGGCTTAAAGATCTTAAGCTCAATTCTCGGGTATCATATTTCTGGTGGAGGCTCATGAAGAATGCTATTCCTATGATAGATTTCTTAATATATAGGAGATTGTTAGATAACAACCTTTGTCTAAGAGGTTCTAATATGAAGAAAGATGTGGAGCATGTGGCTATTAAGTGTTCATAGCTAATTCAAGCAATTAATATGGAAAAACGAAGAGGGTTTTGTTTACCAGTTTTTAACAGTTTACAGGAATGCTTGGAGTATTTGAGAAAGCAAGGGAAGGTGAATCCATTTATTACAAAAATTTATTATGCTTTGGTTTTTCATTCATGGAAGAGTAGAAATAATCTAATTCATGAAGGCCAGAAGCTTGGAGTTGGTTTTATTGTTACTAATGCTATTAGCTATGCATCTATATCATCTAAAGGTAATCTATATTCGGACCACTGGGGTGCTAACCAATATTCTATATTGACTACTTCTTGGCATCCCCCTCCACCCGGATGGATTAAGGTGAACATAGATGCATCCTTACTTAGTTCTAATGAACCTGAAATTGGAGGAATATTCAGAGATCATAGAGGAAGAATGCTTCTTTCTTTTGGATTCTCTATTGTGCATTGGGACATTGGATACTTGGAGCTATTGGCATTCCGTTCGTTGAGTAGAGTATCAAGGATTAGATGATGGATGCTAAATGATTGATTATAGAAGGAGGTAACTTTAATGTCATGAGGCATTTACAGGACTTAGTTTGGCATGGGAATCAGGTGGATGATCATTCAATAAGAGAAGGCTTGGACTTTCTTAATGGATTTGAGGTAATTCTGTTTCATTTTGTTAATTGAAATTGTAACAAGTTAGCTCATTGGTGTGCTAACTATGCTTTGAAAGGGGATTTCTTATGGGATATTTTAGAAAGTAATAAGGTTCCTCCTCTCTTTTTTTCTTTGTTAAAAGAGGAAAGTTATAGGATTTCTATCACTTAGTATTTTGTATTAGGCCTTCTTTTATGTCTTAACGCATTTGGTAGTTTCATAAAAAAAAGGTATGATTCACATCGTACAATACAATTAGTTCAAAAATCAAAATTTAAAATCTTACATAAATTAATCTGCCAGCTAGGGTTTTTAGATTATAATAAATTGTATAATATGATCATGATCATATAGTATGATTAGTTTATAGAAATTAATTTTTAATTATTTGTTAAGCTTATTTTTAGATAATATATCATATAGTAAAATGGTAAGCTATATAGCATAATTAGTAAAAAAATATTTTAGCTTTAAAATTAATTTTCTCTCTCCTTATGTGTGTGTGTGTACATGGTTACCTAATTTGTATACACTCTTATGTGGCTAGACTTAAGAAGAAGAAAATAAAATTACAGACTCTTTCACATCCTATTCTACCCAATCTTAAGTTTTTAGTAGTCTTAAGTGGTTTATATCTTAACTAAAATATTAGTGCTCATAGAAACAAAAATATCTAAAATATTTAATGTGAAGTGTAACAATTCAATTAATAATGTTTATCATAATCAAAATCACAAACTAGGGATCCTAGATTGCAACAACATTATATCCAATAAAGGTGTTTAAAAGTGAAATGATGTTTTATAAGTTTTTTCCACTATCACAATCAAATGAAACAATAATAATAATAAATCATCTAGATAGATGATATAGTAATCTGTGAAGGATTTTTAGGTATGAATGGGTTTTGAGAAATACATCATTTTTATGATCAAATACTAAAAAGAGAATATCGTATCAACTTAAAAAATGACAATGATATTCTACAAAGGTATTTGGAAATAAAAAGGGCTTTGGAAAGGCTATTTACATTCCTATATATCATTCACCTTCCTTAAAAGAATAAGATACAATTTATTTTATTTTGGAGTTACAAGTTCCTTATAAAGGCAAGCCTTTTATGGTTAATTATATTCTAGGAGAGGTGAATCTTTTGATAATACTGTTAATTAAAGTAGTGTCAATTGTTTTAAGTATTTCAAAGTTTAAGGAAAGGATAAGAAGCTTTAGAATTTTCAAAAGGAATGTGTTCAAGGTTGAGTAGTTCTTTTTAGAGTCAAGGGAGAAAGAGTAAGGAGTACCAAGATTTTATTAATTTCATGAGCAAGTATACACAAGTATACATGTTGAATAATGTAATAAAGTGATAAAGTAAAGTGTCAAACTTATGACTAAGTAAACTTTTCTTGTACCTAACTACTACTGTTTACTCTAATTATAATAATTATCCTATACCTAGGCATGCAAATATCCTATCTCTTTAAGGACTTATAACATTTTACAACCTATACCTAGGCATGCAATATCCTATCTCAATACTCTTGGTTGTTCTTCCATTCCTCCGTTGAGGCTATACTTCACACTATATTTTAAATACACATTTGGACATTATGTGCATTAAATAAAGAGTGGGATAATATTGATAATATTTTTAAACAGTAAAGAATAAAACTCTTAATTAGTAATACATATGCATTTTACATCATAAATTAAATAGAGAGAGAATTAGCTAGACATAGAATAGATAACAAGCAAACTCGTTTTTATTAAATTCATGAAAGAATGAAAGAACAAGAGAGTAATATTACAATGAAGGATTAAAGTATATCATTTACACTCCTTCTCCCATAACTTATAGAGTTACTTCAAGAAACACAAACTAAATACTTTAAATTATTATATTTTATACTTCTTTATCCACCCTTAGATTTTACTCTAAGATGGAACTAGAGAAGTGTTGCGAATCTGGATTCTAATATTATAATTTTGATGATAACAAATATTTCTAACAATTCTATTTTTCTACATTTTCCATATCTACTAATGTTTTAGGTTCACAATGTCAATTGCAAATCAAGCCAGCTTAAGATTGGATAGATTAGGACTGAGTTAGTCTATAAGTATACATCAAATGTTTTTACCTTTTCTTGAGTCAAATGTTACAATGTGGGTCCTAATGCTAAGTAACCTTGTACACACACACTTAATAGAAAAATTTTTATCTATTTTCGAGTTTTTTGTTTTTGATCAAATCATCGAGGGTGATCCCAAATCATCCTAAATAATCAACTAAAAATAGAATCCTAATTAGGGCATCCTGGTTAAGGCAGTCGAAATTAAGCAAATATTTATGGATAATATTAACATCATCTTGGATGATATATACAAATCAGAAAGAATCAGCCCCAACTCTTTTAGGTACATTATTATTTTTGGACATCATCTTGGATGATGCATTATAATTATGTATAAATTAGTCTCATGATTAATGCAATTTGCATCTTTTATTCAAAAAGAAAATAGTCTAATGATTAAGGAAAGTAATTAAGACTTAATTGATCGATCATATCATCATGGATGATTCCTTAAACAAACATTAATTTATTCCTAAATGACTAGAATGATGTTCTGGACAATTTGTACTCATTTGAACTTATCGTACTGGATGCTCCAAAAAATTGCCCAGGACGATCAGTTATTTTTGCATCATATAACATTAAAAGGGTTGCTGACCAGAGCAATGATTTAGATGATTCTTGAAATTTTTTAACTAATCATATATGATGATTTCCTATCATCTTGGATGATCAGAACAAATAAATCTTCTAATCATCTAGTCTCCCCCTAGATTGTCTTGGCTGATTGAGCTAAATTTGTACTAATCATATAGGATGATCCATCGATCGTCCTGGATGCTCTTTATTGGATTGTTGTAATTTTGGGCAAATTTGAAGCCCTTATATATAAGATCTCTTATTTACTCAAGATGTGATCTTTTGCTACTGTCCCGATGTGAGAGAGCTAAGAGGAGAGGGAGAGTTTGGGAGAGAGAGAGGATCTTGTAAGGGGGAGTTTGTGAGAGTTTCACAAAGGTTACTCCAAGCAAGGATCTGAGTCATCTTCTCCAGTCATCATCCCTGGTTCCTTGGATATTCTAGAGAGGTCTACTTTAATGATTAATCGAGGTTCTTTACCTGCTTCAGGAGGACGCAAAAGGAGTCAGGTTCTCTTCCCACTTCAGGAGGAAGTGAAAGGATTTGGATTCTCTGTCGATGAATGATTGTTTGGTTTAGATCATGATTTCTATTTGAGAATTTTTAAAATAGTAATTCACTCCTCTTTTGGTTAGCCTAAAGCTAGTTCATAAGGGATTAACATCCCTAATAAACTTTCAAGTGATATCAGAGCCAGATTCATAAAATTGAGTTTTTGAAAACTTTTAAATTTTGATCCATGGATAACTTCAACAATCATAATACTGTGGAAGGGTATTCTATTACTTGACCACCTTTATTTGATAACATACCTTTTTATTTTTGGAAAACTCACATATCGATATTTTTACATTCTATTGACTATCATTTGTGGATGCTTGTTAAGGATGGATATTCACCACCAACTTGTGAAATCGGTGGCATCAAAACTAAACTTC
This sequence comes from Dendrobium nobile, assembly GCA_022539455.1. Taxonomy (NCBI): domain Eukaryota; kingdom Viridiplantae; phylum Streptophyta; class Magnoliopsida; order Asparagales; family Orchidaceae; genus Dendrobium; species Dendrobium nobile. The sequence continues at coordinate 22,410,136 of CM039721.1, forward strand.
CATTTACTGAATAGATATTTGATGATAGGGATTTAGCATAACTTAATACAAAATATTTAAACTATTTTTTCTGTGCTTTTAAATCAGAAGATTACATACATGTCTAAACTTTTGCTATTGGTAAGGAAATATGGGATAGATTTTGAATCACTTATAAAAGCATAAGTGAAGTTAAATAATCTAGGTTGAATATCTTACTACATGACTACAAACTTATTTGCATGAAACCTAGTGAATCGATATATGACATGTATACTAGATTTGCATAAATTATCACCTCACTGCATGCCTTAGGAAGAGAGCTAACTAACTATGAAAAAGTTAACAAAATTTTGTGATGCTTGTCTTCTTCCTTTGATGCTAAGATTACGGCAATAACTGAATCCAATTAAGCATTTGAACACTTATTTTATTGATAACTTACTTGGATCACTCATTGCTTATGAGAAAGGAGTGAACCAAAGATAACTTGATGTAGCTGAGAAAAAGAAGGAGAAAATTATGGCGCTGAAGGCTAATGATATGAATACTGATTCTTCCAGGTCTGAAAGTGACATTATTGCCTTAATCACTAGGCAATTCAAAAACTTTCTATGGAAGAAACTGAAAGTACAAGGTGCTCCAAGAGGGGGTGAATTGGAAATTTGTTACAATAAAATAATAATTCTAAAGTGGTTTTTTAATTTTTTGTGTTTTTAAATTTTAATCAAGAAAATTAAATTGATGCGGAAGCGAATTCTTAAAGCATAATTACAATAATAGGTGGTGAAATTTTACTATATCAATAAAGAATTAGAATATGATTTTCACCAAGCAATTATAATGAATATAAAAATGCAAAACATAAATAAAGTGCAGTAAGGGAAAAATCACACTAGAAGATTTATAGTGGTTCGGTCACTTGACCTACGTCTACCTCCTAGAGTCCTTCACTCCAGGAATTTCACTACCAAACAATAATTCTCCTTTTCCCCCACAGCAAGGTGGAGAAGCCTTTACAAACCTCACTTTCACCTTCCCAGTATGGCGAAGTACCAAATGCTATGTCACCCTCTCAGTTATGGCAGCAAACCGTCTCATTTTTTTCCCTTCTAGAAAGGCAGAGTACCTTGGAGGACACAGACCTTGAAGGATCTCCCCCTTAGGAAGCTTCCCATAGATCTTCTCTGGCCATAGGAGGAGCAACGTGCAGCAAGCTAGTAGAAACCATGTGATTTCCCTGACACTCCTTCTCCCTCCTTACTCAAACCCAAAATCTTCTCAAAAAGCTCTCTCTCAAGGAATCACCTTCTAGTCACATTCCTCTCTCTCACACATATTATTTCAAAAAGATAGAAGTTTAGCTATTTTAAATTCAGGCTCAAGAAACCCTAAATTTTTAATATAGCCATTTCTATTTGTATAGTATGATCCAAGATCATACGATATGATTAGTTCAAAAAAGCCTTCGTCCTAGTATTAAAGAGTATGAATAAGCAATTTTTGATGAACAATATTATACAGTATGATATAACATCATCCAATACGATATGTAAATTCCTTCTATTCATACAGGATGAATGCTGGGATGATAAAAACTCATCACTATATGTTGTATATTATGACCCACTTCATACAGTATGATTAGTTCAAAATCAAGGGATCGTCCAGTATGATGTTTGGAATGATAAAAAATAGTCTCAGTTGATCGTACATTATAAACTTTGTCATAAAGTACGATAACCAATCAGACATTAGTCCTTGATTTTTTTGCCTAATCACAGGGGTTAATTTAAGTAAGTATTCAAAAACTTGTATTATATGATATGATCATACAGTAAGATCAATTCAAAATTTATGAAATAAGAACTTACTTAAATTAATCTGGCATTTAGAGTTTTTAATTAAAAATACATTATATAGTATGATATGTATTCGTATAGTATGATTTGTTTACAGATAACCGTTGAGCTAGAGTAGATCATATAGTACGATTGAAACTCTTACAGTACGATCGATAGAAGAAAATTTTTCTTTATTTTAAAAACCACTCCTCCTGTGTGTGTGCAATGTTGCTCAGTTTTGCATACGCTTTGTAGCCAAACTCAAGAAAAGAAAAAAATAATAAAAAAAAATTATAGGGTTATAGACTCTAAATCCTACTTTACCTAATCTCGAGTCTTCTTATTATCTTGAGTAATTTGTGATCTCCTTAAAATATTAGTACTAACGGATAAAAGAAAAAATAAAAATTATTCAATGAATAATAATTCAATCGATATTATTTATCATCATCAAAATCTCAGACTAGGGGTCATGGACTTCAACAATCTTCCCTTTTTTTGATGATGTCAAATAATACTATTGTTAAGAAAATTAGCAAAGATTTTTTTTTTGTTTTTTTATTTAAATAAAACCAAATGAATAGAAATAGGAACAAAAAAAAAGCAATTCATTGGATTAAAGATAACATGATAAATAAGGCATACTAACTAAAGCACACAACAAACTTCTCTCCCTATTAACATCACCTAAAACAGGACCAACAAATAACACTTCAAAAAACAACATAAAACATAGACAAGTAAAAAAGTAGGATCCTGATCAGGTGGAGGTGGAGGTGGCTGAAAGTAATGGTGGATGGATGAAAATTGTTTATCAATTGAAGAAAATTATTCACCAAACTACCGTATATCCTCCTCATGTTACTGGTGCTGTTCTTAAATGTGAGCATCTAGGCGGCTTTAGAGTTGGTTGAAATGTTTGACTAGGTCATCGTGAGGATAGGCCAATATAGGTTCTCGAGGTGGTGTATGCCATCTTGGTGGAATTTTAGCACCTACTAGAGCAGCCTCTCCTTCTTCTTCATCAAAATCAGGCTCATCCTGCTCTTGCCCCTGATAAAAAATAATATGGAAGGAGGCTTCCATACAGAAAATGGGTAGAATGTTGGGTTCACTAGGATATGTTAATTGATATTTTTGGTGAAGAATGTAACTGTTGAGGGGGCCAAGGGCTAGGTTGAGTTTTCTACAGGTGGTAGGGAGGTAAACTAAGGTTTTATTTCAGATATAATCAATAATAAAATCAACTTCATTAAATTTGATGTTTAATATAATGAGGTAGGTAACAATGTATATGATTGGGGTCATGTGGATTCTATCGTCAGCTTTAGCGATGATAGAAGTTTGAATAACATGTTGAATAATTCTGGCATTTCAGGTTAGTGACTGGACAAGTGGTTAGTGTTGGTAAAAAGCTACATTCCTAAGGAGTAGATTTGTGGTACTCCAATCAAATTCATTTGTAAGGAAGGAATGAGATCAAGGACCTTTAGTAGAAAGCCCAATGTATTGGGCGAGGTCTACCTTAGTGATTTTGACATTTTGTTGGCATACAATGGAGGTGATGGTTAGGTTTTCTATATTCATAGTGAGGTTAGCCAGGAATTCAAAGAGAAGTTCAGAGTTGTAAGGGAAGGCTAGGATTAGGATAAATTATAAGGTGGTAAACGTAAATAAGCTCATCACCTCAAAATTTAAGGCAGCTTGATTCAACATTCGAGACGGGGTCATTTTGCATGCCTTGAATTTGTGGTAGGCTTCTTCATCTTTGGTGGACAAGAAAAGGTCATCATGGTGGTGAGAGGAAGATGAGCTGCCAAGGATCAGTAGACCAAGCTTACTAGAGCTTACCATTGAGTTAGAACCGGTAAGAGTGAGTGAGGTGGCTAAGGATTGAGTGAAGTGATCATAGGTGCCCTCAAATTTATAGAGTTTTTGGGATGTCGTACAATACGATCGAGGATCATACAGTACAATGTGCAATTATGTCGTTTGGATGAGTAGTTGGGAAAAGGTGGAATCTTATAGTATGATATGAAGAGATTTCATTCATTTTGAGGAGTTATTGGTATGACCTTTGATCAAAATAATTGTATAGTATAAACGGATGTTCCTATAGTACGATGTTCATACCGACCAACTTTAATTTGTTCCAATCTATTTGCTAGCATGGATCAGACTGTATGAAGAAGAGATATCATACAATATGAAATGCAATTATTATTATACCAAATGATTTAAATGTAGAACAACGTGATATCATACAGTATGAAGAGAATCATACAGTATGAAGAGAATCATACAGTATAATGTGCAGAGAAGAAATTGAAGATGTCAGTTTGTTTGATAGAGGGTTGTGATTTGATCATACAATATGAAAGTGGATTGTACAATACGATGGAAATTTTTTTAATTTTCAGCTTAGTGTGGTGATTGTGTGATGATCAGGAAGCTCCTTAGACCAATTTTATTTTAAATCACACATGAATATTTATGACACCAATTCTTGCCCTCAAAGTGCTAAAGGTGTTGTAGGCTAGTGGTTTAATAAATATGTCTCCCAATTGATCTCTTGTAGCTATATATTGTAATTCTATATCTCCTTTAGCGACATGATCTCTTATGAAATGATATCTAATGTATGTATTTTGTTCTAGAGTGTTGAATTAGATTTTTAGAAATACAGATTACACTCATGTTGTCGCACATGATTGGGATGGTTCTTACGGGTAATCCAAGATCAAGAAGATATTGTTTTAACCATAGTACTTGTGCAACACAACTTCCTAGTGCAATATATTCTGCTTCACCCATGGAGAGAGCTACTGAATTTTACTTCCTACTGTATAAAAAAACTAAGGATTGTCCTATGAATTGGTAGCTTCCATAGGTACTTTTTCTATCTACCCTACATCCTACAAAATTATAATTTGAGTACCTTAACATTTCAAAAGATGTGCTATACTTAGGATACATAATTCCTAAGTTCGGGGTGCCTTGTAGATATCTAAGGATTCTCTTGACCACAGTTAAGTGAGACTCTTTAGGATTAGCTTGAAAATGGGCACATAGGCACACACTATACATTATGTCTGGTCTACTGGCAATTAAGTATCAGAGAGATCTGATTATTCCTCTTTTTTTTTTGATATACTGATTTTTCATTCGGGTCTTTATCTAGTTAATTCGTAGAGCTCATTAGAGTGTTCATGGGCTTTGCACAGTCCTTCTCATATATTTTTAGAATATCTTTAATGTATTTTGTTTGGCTAAGAAATGTTCCACTTTCAATTTGTTTTATACTAAAGCCAAGAAAATAATTAAGCTCTCCCATCATGCTCATCTCAAACTCATTACTCGTTATTTTTGAGAATTTATCACATAATTTTTTATCTGAGGATCCAATCAGAATGTCATCCACATAAATTTGAATAATAAGAATTTCATCTTTAAACTTTTGTAGAAAGAGAGTGGTGTCCATAGAACCCTTTACAAATCCTCTATCTTGTAAGAATGAGCTAAGTCTTTCATACCAGGCTCTAGGTGCTTGCTTTAACCATTACAATGCCTTTTTTAATTTGAATACATGGTTTGGAAATTGTGAGCTTTCAAATCCGAAGGATTGCTCAACATAAAAAACCTCTTTGATTACCCCATTTAAAAAAGCACTCTTTACATACATTTGATATAATTTAAAGCCTTTAAAGTAGGAAAAGGCTAAGAGCACCCTTTTGGCTTCTAGTTAAGCTACCAGGGCTAAGGTTTCTTCAAAGTTTATGCCTTCAATTTGGTTATCACCCTTTAGCTACTAGTTTGGTCTTTTTTTTTTACCATGGTTCCTAAGCCATTCACCTTAATTTTAAAGACCTATTTTGTTCCAACTACACTCTGTTCTTAAGGTCTCTTGACTAACTCCCAAACATCATTCCTGATGAATTGGTTCAATTCGTCTTGCTTTACTAAGATCCATAATTCATCTCCTAAAGTTTGATCTATATTTGAGGGTTCTATCATATAGATGAATGCAGAATAACTAACCTCCTTCCTAAGTCCGTGCCTAGTTCACACACCTTCTGATGGGTCTCCTAAAATTACTTCTTTAGAATAATGAGAAGAGTATCTCCATTCTCTAGACAAGTCTTCCTGAGGTTCTACCCTTTCTCCTATGGTTATAGTTTCTACTCCCTGAATTGCCTCTACTTAATCTTCTTCAATTCTAGATTCAGAGGGCTTATCTTATTCATCAAACACTACATGGGTGGACTCTTTTACTACTAGGGTTCTCTTATTGAAGATTCTATAGGCCTTACCTACAGATAAATAACCTAAGAAGACACCCTCATCAGCCTTGGGATCAAATTTTCCTAAAATAAGTTTGTCATTAATTAAGATAAAGCACTTACAACCAAAGATATGTAAGTGTGAAAGATTCAGTGTTCGACCCTAAAGGAGTTCATAAGGAGTTTTATTCAGCTTCGACCTAATGTTCACCCTATTTAAGACATAACACGCCGTGTTTATCGCTTCTGCCCAAAAATATATAGGAAGAGTGTATTCAGCTAACATTGCCCTAGTAGCTTCTACCAAGATTCTATTCTTTCTTTTTTGATATTCCATTTTGCTGAGGAGTTCTAGGGACAGAGAAGTTATGCTCTATTTCTATCTCTGGATAGAGGGATTCAAATCTTTTATTTTAAAACTCTCCACCATGATCACTATGGATTGTTGAGATGTCACATCCTAATTTTCATTGAATCTAAGTGGAGAAGGTCTTAAATTCCTCAAATGACTCATTCTTATGTGTTAGGCATCTTACCCAAGTGAATTTAGTTAAGTCGTCTACAATTATAAAACCATAATTCTTGCCACCTAGGCTAGCTGTGCTAATAGGTCCAAATAAGTCTATATGAAGGATTTTTAGTGGCCTAAATGTGTTCACATCCTTGATTGAATGAATTGTTGATTTTATCTATTTTCTTAGTTGGTAAACATCGCATAGATGGTCCTTAGTGAAATCTAGCTTAGGTATGCCTCTAACTAGGTTATTCTGGGTGATATTTCTAAGTGTTTTCATACTAGCATATCACAGTCTCCTATGCCATAGCCACAAATCATCTATTATTGTTTTTAAATAATGTGAATTTAAGTTTTCAATGCAATCAAGATCTAACATGTAAACATTGTTTATTCATTTTCCTTCTAATACAAATTTGTTATTTAAACTAATCAGGCATTTGTTAGAATAAAATTTTATGTCAAAACCTTCATCACACAATTGAATAATACTTAATAAATTATGCTTTAAACCATCAACTAATAAAACATTCTCAATTAAAAAATTCATAGCATTTCCAATAATGCTTGAGCCCACCACTTTCCTCGTGGTGTTGCCTCCCAACGTTACTTTACCTCCAATCCTGATCTCCAAAATTATAAATTTCTTCATGTCTCCAGTCATATATCTCGAGCAGCCACTATTAGGTACCACATGCTCTCACTAGGTCTTTTGTGATAACACCCCTACAAAGTCATTTGAGGGTTAGATTTGGGAACCCAAGTGAGTTTGGGTTCCTCTTTATGCTTACATGAATGAGATATATACATGCTATACTATGATGAATGCAGTTTTGGTCTCCATATTAGGTGTGTCCAATGGTGAATCATGTATGTGGGGGCTATGTGACCTAGCATGCCACAAGAGAAGCACCTAGCACCATGAAATGTGTTCACTAACTTATGTGGGTGATGATGCTTCTTCCTAAAGTTATGCGATGCATGAATTACTGGGAGTTTGCTTGGTTGGGCTAATATAGATGATGTCTTATCTTTTTCAAGTGCTATAATTTTTTTCTTTTAATGTGTTATTTTGATATTCATATCCTGCAACTTCCCATTTTAAAAGATGTTCATTATGATCTATTTCCCATGCAAGTTTCTCTAGTTTGTCAAACTCCTTTTGTGATTCAACATGCAATGTTTTCAAGGATTCATGTGCATCAGTTAATGCAATATGCTTCTTATTTAATGCATCAAACTCAACAAGCAGGGACATGTGATCTCTCTCTAAATCAAAATTTTCTTTAACTAAGTTAGCATGCTTAGTTTGTAAAGTACTAAACTCAATATTATTATTAGAATTCATTTTTTTTAACTTTCTATATGAGTCATGGATTTTCTCAGAAATAAACAACAAATCTTCATATAAAAGTTGACATACCTCATCTTGATATGATTGATCATAATTATCATTAGCCTTTAGACACAAATTTGTTACCTCCTCCTCTACTTCTTCTTCTAACGAGTCTGAGGTAGAGTCAGCTCAAAATTCTTTTTGTGTCTTCATCTTCCCTTTCATATATTTCACTTTCTCCTTGCCTTTTTCTTTAGTTGGTTAACTCTTTATGTTGGGGCAATCAGCTCGGAGGTAACCTGGTTTTCTACACTCAAAACAAATCATGCAAGATGAAACTTTATTAGTTCTTGAGCTTTTACCTGTATTCTAGTTATTCTGATGATGTCTTTATTTTCTTTTCAGAAAATTCTTGAACAGTCGGGTCATCAAGGCTATATCATCTTCTTTCTCCACTACAGAACTTTCACTTTATGAGTTGTTTGCTTTCAATGCCACTATTCGCTCCTTCTTCTTTTCTCCTGCATCATTTTTCCTTTGACTCACTCCTTGCTCATACGTAATGAGTAACCCAAGCAAATTTTCAATATAATAAATGTTTAAATCTTTGGATTCAATAATTACAAAAATTTTAGCATCATAGGAACTCGGTAAGAATCTAAGAATCTTATTGACTTTTTCAGAATTAGAAATTTCTCTACCTAATACATGCAAGGATGTCACTATTTAGGGGAACCTAGTGTACATGTCAGATATAGTTTCTCTAGGATTCATACAGAAGAGTTCATAATCACGCAATAGAATGTTAAGCCTAGACTGTTTAACCTCACTAGTTCCTTCGTACGTGATGCACAGTCTATCCCAAATCTCTTTATCAGTAGTATATGTATATACTCTAATATAGTCCTCATATTTTAATGCACAAAAGAAACAGTTTAAGCACTTTGCATTTAATTGTGCCAGATCCCTATCCTCATTGCTCCATTCATTAAAAGGTACTTGAGTTTTCACACCATTCACAAGTTTAAAAGGTGCACTATAACCTTCTTGAACCAACATCACATATGATAGTCTATAGATTATTAAAAAGTAGACATTCTAGTTTTCCAGAAATCAAAAGGAAAATTATCAAACAGAGGTGGATGGGTTATAGAATAACCTCCTGCAGTATTACGATTACCAAAATGAGTCATGATCAATTTTTTAAGGTTTTCTAAAACACTTTTTTTGAAACCCTGCTCTAATAAAAATTGAAAGTACGAGATGCGCCGAAAAGGGGGGGGGGTGAATTGTAAATTTATTGTAATAAAATAACAATCCTAAATAGAAGTTCTAATTTTTTATGTTTTTAAATTTTAATCAAGAAAATTAAATTGATGTAGAAGCAAATTTTTAAAACACGATTGCAATAACAGATGGTGAAATTTTCCTGAAGGTAAAATTTTGGAGAGAGAGAAAGTAGAGAGAGAAAGTCTCTGATTTCTGAATGTAAAATTCAAAATTTTCCTGTTTCACGGCCGTTGGCGGGTTTCTCGTCTAAGATGGCGGATCTTACTCTGGCCATCTTCGGTGACCGGAATGCTCCTTTGTGGACTGGATTGTTGTCGACGATGACTGTTAAAGCTTTAGTTGGGAAATCAGCTAGACTTGTGATCCGGGAGCTGGATCTGAATAAGGTGCCAGTTCTATCTCCTGTTGAGGGAAAAGCAAACATATTATGGTGGAGGAAGCGGCACATTCTCCCTATCCTGGATTGGGTTCTTTATCATCTAGAATGAAACTATTTGTGAACAGATTTGCTAATCTGAAATCTATTTTAAAGAATGAAGCTGATAGATCATCTGAAATTCAAGGCTGCAAATTAGGTGTTTGTGAAAAACCTGTAGAGGAGGGAAGCATTTTGAATACTACTTCTTTAGAAAAAACCAATTTCTTGGCTTTAGAGCAAGAAAATTTTAATCCCAGGAAAAAACGTCTCTATATCAAAGTTAATCTCCCTGCGGACAGTCATTTCCTGACAGATGATGGTTCAACAATTAAGCTTTATGAACCAAATGTGAGAGCCAATTTTGAGAAACTGCAATTCTCTTTAGTTGTCAAGGTGTTTGGGAGACGCTTACCAATTCAGTTGGTAGCAACTGTTGGTAGCAACTGAACTGAGACGTTAATGGACGAAGTTTGGTAAGTTCCACTTAATCAGTCTGGGGTCGGACTGGGTGTTATGCTCATTTTTTTCAAAGGATGCAATGGAAAATATCCTGTCAGGAGGACCTTGGTTTGTCAATGGCCACTTAATTGGGCTAGACAAATGGAATTCTGAATTTATTCCCAATTCTCTTAAGGGGTTATCTTCTTCTATATGGATTATAATGCCTAATCTACCGCTGTTTTGCTGGGACAAAATTAATGTTTCCAGGATTGCTTCTTCATTCGGAGAACCCATGTTGATAGATGGAGATATGTTCCAATGGGGAAGATGAGAATTTGCAAGGATTTGTGTCCGTATACAACTTGATCAGCAGCTTCCAACTGGTTTTTGGGTGGAAGGTGTTAATGGAAAATTTTTTCAGCGAGTGGAGTATGAAAAAATTTCTATTTTCTACCAAAGCTGTGGTCACATTGGCCACTTGAAGGATTCATGTAAGGCTGCTGTGAAGATTTCTAAACCGGTAGAGAATCCCAACCAAAAGGAGTGTAATGAATCTACTCTGGATAAAGATTCCAGCATTGTTCAGAAGACAAATCGTGGCACTTGGTTAACTACAGGAGATTCAGGAAAAAGAAGTAAAGAATCAGAGAAGGATGTTCATTCCCAAGGGTGGTGTTCAACCTATTGCTGAAGAGAAGGATGTGCCTAAATCTGGTTTTAATAGAGATAAAAGTCCTTCGAACAATGAGACCAGTGAGAAGTCTATGGGTATTAAAAATGTGGAGGAGAAGATATGTGAGCTTCCTAAAGAAAATGAAGTGGATGGAAATCCTATTGGGATTCGGTATGCTGGGGAGAATGCAGTGGATTCTATTGACTTGGATAATGATACCAGTTTTCAAGGCAGAGAAATGTTGAAAGCAAGAGATCCCTTGGGGAATATTGGTGAAGATTCTATCCAGTTAATTCAAATACTGTCACGTAATAAATTTGAAATTCTCAACTCTATAAGTGAAGATTCTTCCAGAATGAATGTTCAGGAAAACTCCAAAATTGAGGCTGTTGAAGAAGGCAAAATAGTTGAATGTTTGAAGGTAAGCCAGATTGGTACCAAGGTTGAAGTAGCTCTAGAAACCAGCGACAGTATTGAAGAGAAACTTCCTGCTCTCAACTAGGGAAAGATTTTTGTCTAGAAAATTAAATTAGCTAAAGAACTAAGATATCTTGGTCCTTTAAATGCAGCTTCAAGATTTGAGAAGAACAATTCTAGCAAAAGAAGGGGTGGGGGCTATTCCCCATTCTTGCCAAAATGAGTTCCATTAGTTTTTGGAATTGTAGGGGGGAAAATAAGAAGGAGGCCACCCTATATTTGAAGTAATACATAAAAGATTGGGATGTATTCTTTGTTGGTATCATTGAAACTAAAATTTCTTCTCTCCCTAGAGAAGAATTTGAAAAAAAATTTGGAGACAAATGGGAATTTTTTCTGCAGCCATCCAGAGGTAGTTCTAGTGGTATTTTACTTATTTGGAAAGAAAATGATGTTACTTTTTCTTTGATCAAAGCTTCAGAGTAGTGTGTTTTGGGGGAGCTGAAGATTCCCAATAAAGGAAGTTGGTTGATAGCTACAATTTATGGAAGTAGGAAGATGTAGAGAAGAAGAGAATTATGGGAGTTTTTGGACAGGAATTTGATGCAAGACAGTCCTACCATTGTAGGTGGTGACTTTAATTGCATTCTATCTGAAGAGGATAAGAAAGGAGGTAAGAAATTTTCTTTTAAAACTGGCCCTTTAGAAATGATGGATTAGAAATGATCTTCATGATGTGGATTACATTGGCTCTAGATTCACTTGGTGTAACAACAAGAGCGGTAGTGCAAGGATTTTGGAAAGACTTGACAGATGTTTGCTTAACTCAATTGCCTTGAACCGAATCAATCAACCTATTGTGAGACATTTGAGTAGGATAGCATCAGATCATTGTCCCATTATTTTTAAAATGTTTGATCAGATTATCCAGAAAACCAAATTACAAAGATTTGAAGATGTTTGGTTATCCTAATTCTGTTGGGCTAAACCGGTGAAAGGAAATGATATGGAGGTTCTTAATAAAAAGTTCTCTAGAGTTCTTAAAGCATTGTTCTTTTGGAGCAAGGCAAAACACCAAAGGCTTGAAGATGTGAAATATGGTTTAAAGGCTGAAATTAATGAAATCTAGCAAGAAGAGGACAGGGACCTGCAGTTTTCTGATGATAGGAATCAGTTATTAAGAACCAAAATCAGTGAATTCAACTGTACACTTGCTCGGTTAAATACTTCTTGGAGACAAAGGGCCAAAGCTAAATGGATGAAGGAAGGAGATTCAAATTCTAAATTCTTCCATGCTTTTGCTAATGGGAGAAGGAATTTTAATTATATTAAACAGTTGAAGAATGTTAAAGGGGAGCTGATTGAAGATCCTGAAAGCATTAGGAGCTGTTTCTATGATTTTTTCTGCAAAAAATGGGATCAAAGAGATTGTCTTTTGGAGAACTGGCCACCTAATGTGAACTATCTAAACCAAGAAAGCTGTAGATTTCTGGATTCTGAATTATCTTTTGCTGAAATTGAGAAAGTCATTCAAGATCTTGGCAACAACATTGATCCCGGATTGGATGGAATCACATATTCCTTTCTTAAAGCTTACTGGAGTATCATTAGGAAGGACATTTGGAGAGCTATTCTTTTATTCTTCAACTCGGGTTCTATGTCTCCAAAATGGAAAGAAACAATGGTGGTGCTTTTTCCCAAAGTAAGCAATCCTTTGTATCCTACTAACTTTAGACCTATAAGCCTTTGTATGTCTATATATAAAATTGTAGCAAAAGTGTTATTAAATAGAATGATGAAAGTTATTTACAACCTTGTATCAGAGGAACAAGTTGTTTTTATTAAAGGTAGGTCTTTATCAGATAATGTTCTTATTGCTCAAGAACTCTTCCATAAGTTCAGATTTTCTAGTTCGAAAAGAGGTTTGATGGAAATCAAATTAGATATGGAGCAAGCTTATGATAGTATGGCATGGAAAACTCTAAAGCAAGTTTTGAACTATTTTGGTTTTCCAATAGGCTACTCCAATTTAGTTATGGAATGTATCACTGATCCTAATGTCATTGTTCATGTTAATGGAGTTGGGTTGGAAGGAATTAAAGGGAAAAGTGGCTTTAGACAAGGTGTCTGTTATCACCCTATTTATTTATTCTTTGTTCTCAGCTACTTACCAATGCTTTCTCATATAAAGGAAAGAGTTTGGGATTGAAAATTGCACCAACGGCTCCTAGGATTTCTCACCTACTATTTGCGGATGATATTTTGATGTTCTCTTTGGCCAAGAGGGAGAATTTGTTGAAAATCAGGAATATTACCTTTGATTATTGTAAATGGACAAGTCAAAAGGTTAATTTCTCTAAATCTGCTATTATTTTCAGCAATAATATAGAGAGAAGAAGGAGGAGGGAGTTATCTAGCCTTATGGGAATTATGGAGGTGAAAGAGATCAATTACTTGGGCATTAAAATGACGTTAAGGAGACGTGTGATAGTTTTGGAAAAAGTTGCAGCAAAATTGGATATATGGGGAAACAAATTCATCTCTATGCCAGGAAGAGTGATTCTTATAAATTCGGTGTTTCAAGCTCTTCATGTCTTATATTCTTCTTTGTCTATGGTACCAATGAGTATTCTAAAGAAATTGGACAGATTAAGCAGAGATTTTTTATGGAGTAAAAACAATGGAAGTAATGGAATTCATTATATAGCTTGGAATGATGTTTGCATTCCGGAAAGCCATGAAGGTTTGGGTGTCTTAGCAGTTACAGATTCAATAGAACCACTCAGAGCAAAGCTTGCCTGGAATTTTTTAAAGAAGCCTAACTCCTTACTGAACAAATCATTATCAATTAAATATGGAAGAAAAATCTAGGATGTGGAAAGAAGAACAAATTCTTCGCCTTCTTTTTAGATTAATTCTCAGTGGAGCTAAAATGCTGAGAAACATTGTGAAATGGAATATCAAAGATGGATCTTCCATTAATATCATGAAAGATAATTGGATTATGGATAGTGTTAAGATAGCTACTATTTGAATGCTTTACATTTTTGAACCTTATATAGTTTTGATGATTCCAAACATTATTGTTCAAATGTGTAGTTATCTCCTAACAATTTTTAGAAAATTTGTATTTGCTCTTGTGTGTACTAACATTTTAGGAAAATCGAACTCCAGACTACGAAGACTTCAAATCAAATTCAACATGAAATAGTTTGTGAATTTGAAGCTTGTACTTTTCTTTGAATTAAATTTGAAAGGGAGTGATTGTAATTGAGTGAATAAAAACATACACACACACATAAGGAGATTATATAAAATTTATACTGATCGTACGGGACGATCAGACAGTTATCTCCTATTGAGCACATGGAACGAATAGGAACTGGCTTGAAAATTTTTTCTAAGTCCTATTCGTCCAGGATGAAATTAAATATCGTCCAGGACAATCTGGTCTCTGTAAAATTTTCATCCAGACGAAATTAATTATCGTCGAAAAATGAGTTGCTCTCTGTAAAATTTTTGTCCAGACGAAATTAATTATCGTCCAGGACGATCTGGTCTCTGTAAAATTTTCGTCCAGACGAAATTAATTATCGTCAGAAAATGAGTTGCTCTTTGTAAAATTTTCGTCCAGACGAAATTAATTATCGTCCAGGATGATCTGGTCTCTGTAAAAATTTTGTCCAGACAAACCCATTTTCGTCCAGATGATTAACCGACTTAGAACGATTTTCAGTAATTTCTAGAACCGACCTAGTAATAACCGTTCGTACCGGACGAACTTAATTCGTACGGGACGATCAGCGTGTATGAAGACAATTCGTACACATATACAAATAGGGTCGTTTCAAAGCGTTTAAGTAAAATCATCCAGGACGATCCACGATCGTACGGGACGATCCACTACATACAGAATTGAATACTTGTAGTTTTTGGGCTGTTTTTCTTATCTTTTGTATAAATAGTCCAAATTAGACTGCCACCCAATCTTTTTGTCATTTTATCTTTGTGCTTCTTGAGAGAATAGCTAAGGAGAGAGTGTAAGAGTGCATTCAAAGGAGGATTCCTACCACTGGAGCGTGAAGGCTTCACTTGGAGTTCAAAGGTAAGAATCTCTACTTGTGAATTGGGATTACTTCACTCTTTTCCTTCTTCCTTCTAGATTTCTTGTGAGAAGATCTGTCAAGGAGATCCGATTCGCTGCCGACACTTGGAGAGTGTGAATAGCCGAAGGGTTCGCTGCCTGCACTTGGAGAGTGTGAATAGCCGAAGGGTTCGCTGCCTACACTTGGAGAGTGTGAATAGCTGAAGGGTTCGCTGCCTACACTTGAAGAGTGTGAATAGCCGAAGGGTTCGCTGCCTACACTTGGAGAGTGTGAATAGCCAAAGGGTTCTCTGCCCACACTAGGAGAGTGTGAAAGGACGACGGTTCTCTGCCAACACTAGGGATTGTGTAAAAGGATGACGGTTCTCTGCCGCACCGGGTAGTGGTGAAAAGAGGGTTTTGTAAAGGCTTCTCCGCCTTGCTATGGGTGCAAAAGGAGAGTCACTATTGGTATTAGTGCAATACTCAGAGGGTGCCTCTAGGGAGTGGATGTAGGTCTGGTTTTAGACCGAACCACTATAAATCTGGTGTCATTTACTATACTGTTTTTACATTTCCGCATTTTATTTTTAATTTTAAGAACTCTGTGGTTGAAAAACATTTTCTAGAAAAAGTCAAAAGAAAAATTTTCATTTCGGTTAATTTTAAATTCAAAGAGGGATTAAATTTTTTTTTAAACTACCAATTCACCCCCCCTCTTGGTAGCCTTGGGACATTAACTTAGGCTTAACAACCTAAATACTAGACTCAACAAGTGGTATCAGAGCATCATTTCAAAATCATAAGTTTGAACTACCTTTTGATTAACGTAGATGGCTACATTCGAAAACCGAAACACACCTGAAGGTTACTCTATCACTAGACCTCCACTGTTTGAAAATATACCTTTTGATTTTTGGAAAACATGCATGTCTACTTTCTTACAGTCACTTGATTATCGTATGTGGATACTAGTCAAGGAAGGTTACACAAAACCAACTAGATTAGTTGATGGAGTAAGGGTAGAAACACCTTTTGTAGATTGGACTATAGAAGAACATGACTTAGCACAATTAAATGCCAAATGTCTAAATAGTTTCTTTTATGCTTTAAAATATGAAGACTACATGCGGGTTTCCACTTGCAAAAGCGGAAAGAACATATGGGATAGACTTTGTATAACTTATGAAGGGACTAATGAGGTTAAGCAATCAAGACTCAATATCTTATTACATGACTATGAATTGTTTCGCATGAAACCTAATGAATCTATTTCTGACATGTATACAAGATTCACACAAATAGTTACTTCTTTGCATGCACTTGGTAGGGAATTAACTAATGCTGAAATGGTTAATAAGATTCTTCGTTGTTTACCTACTGCTTATGATGCTAAAATTACTGCAATTACAGAGTCTAAAGATCTAAATATTTATTCTATTGACAATCTTCTTGGTTCACTCATTGCTTATGAGCAAGGAGTAAGTCAAAGAAAGATTGATGCAGGTGAACCATGAAAGGAGAAGAATATTGCACTAAAGGTGGAAGAGTCAGAGAGTGAACACTCACAACTTGAGGATGAAGACGATATTGTATTGGTGACTAGACAATTCAGAAGCTTTTTAAAGAGGATGAAGAAGAGATGCCAGCAATGGAATAGAGGTAAGTTTAACAGAAATGACAAGATTTCTAATGAAGTAATTTGTTATGAATGCAGGAAACCAGGTCATATCAAGACTGAATGCCCAAAACTCAAAGCCACTCCTAGCAAAAAGAATGTAGAGGAGAAACCAATTGTAAAGAAGGGCATGAAGAAGTTTCAAAGAGCTTTCTGGGCGGACTCAACTTCAGACTCATCTGAGACTGAAAAAGAAGAAGAAGTCACCAACCTTTGCTTGATGGCAGATAATGTTGAACAATCAGATCAAGAAGAGGTATGTGACTTAACCTATGATGAATTGTTTGAAGTTTCTGAACACATGTATGATGCATATAGGAAAATGAAAAAGATGCATGCTAGTTTAAGTTTAGGACTAGAAGAGCTTAAAAGGGAACATGAAGTCCTTAGGAAAGATCATGCTTTAATAGATGACAACCACATGAAACTACTTGATGAATATGATGACTTGAATAAGAATTTTGAAAATCTAAAATCATCCTATGCTGATCTTGAAAGAGATTTTAAAAAATTTAAGGATGAATCTGAGAGGAAAACATATCGAATCATTTATATAAATCGACTCTTGGAAGAAATGAATTCATTTTATAAATTGACAATAAGAGCTCTTGAGGATAATAGGATACCCCCCAAAATTGAAGATTTTACAAATCCTAAATATATGGAATCCCTTAGAAGACAAATAAATGGAAGAAAACTTAGGAATACTTTTCCTAAAGATAAATGTAATAATTGTGGATTTTTGGGACATATAGCTCACACCTTTACTTTGAAGATGAAATCTAATTTGGTGTGGAGACCTAAGATGCATAAACCTAGACATATCATACATGCATCTGATTATAAATTGCTAAAAGGTGAACCCAAACTTGTTTGGGTTCCCAGATCTAACAATTGAGAGTTTTGCAGGATTGCTCTCACATAATACCTCATGGGAGCATATGGTACCTGGACAACGGATGTTCAAAGCATATGACTGGAGATACTGCTCAATTCATAATGCTGGAAGCCAGGAGTGGAGGCAAGGTTACACTTGGAGATAATACCACAAAGAAAGTGGTTGGATCAGGTATGATTGGAAATTTCAAAAACTTTTTTATAGATAATGTATTATTAGTTGAAGGCTTAAAATATAATCTGTTAAGTATAAGTCAGCTATGTGACAAGGGATATAATGTAAAAATTTTACATACTAGCTGCATTTTAAGCCTAAATGGGAAAGAAGTTTTAAATGGAAAAAAGGTAAACAATGTTTGATGCTAGATTTGAATTCAATTCAATCTCCCACTGCTTTTTGTTTGAAAACTATTTCTGATGAATCATGACATTGGCATAGGAGTCTTTGTCATTCTAGTATGAAAAACCTTAGGATAATTACCCAAAAGAATTTAGTGAGAGGTATACCAAAACTAGATTTTACTAAGGACCACCTTTGTGATGCATGTCAATTAGGAAAACAAGTGAAGTCCTCTTTAAGTCCAATAAGGATCTTAGGACTAGTAAACCTTTAGAAATTCTTCACATGGATCTTTTTGGACCAGTAGGAACTGTAAGTCTAGGAGGGAAGGTATACGGATTTGTTATAGTGGATGATTTCTCAAGATTCACTTGGGTTAGATTTCTTTTTTATAAAAGTGAATCATTTGAGGAATTCAAAAATTTTTCAACTTGGATTCAAAGAAAACAAGGATGTGAAATAATTTCTTTATAAAGTGATCATGGAGGAGAATTTGAAAATAAAAGATTTGAAAATTTTTGTAAAGAAAAAGGGATTGATCACAATTTTTTTGCACCTAGAACCCCTCAACAAAATGGGGTAGTTGAAAGGAAAAACAGAACATTAATAGAAGCCACCCAAGCAATGTTGGCAGAATACTCACTTCCTAGATATTTTTGGGCTGAGGCGGTTAGCACTGCATGTTATGTTCTGAATAGGGTGAATGTAAGATCAAATTTAAATAAAACACCCTATGAGTTGGTAAAAGGTAGAACATCAAATTTGTCTCATTTGCTTGTTTTTGGTTGCAAGGTGTTCATTCATAATAATAGAAAATCTGCCTTAGGAAAATTTGATCCAAAATCAGATGAAGGAATTTTTGTTGGATATTCAAGTGTTGGAAAATCTTATAGGATATTCAACAAAAGAACTTTGGTCATTGAAGAAACCACACATGTTGTATTTGATGAATCTGGAAATTTGGAAGAGCCAAATGTTGTTGAAGATGAGATTGAAGAAAACTCCCAAAAGATTGATAGATTAAATTTGGAAGAAAATGTGGAAGAGAATTTAGAAAGAGAAAACCCTTTGCCTAGAGATTTGAGATTTTCTAAAAATCACCTAAGAGAATTGATTATAGGTGAACCCAGTGAGGGTGTTAGAACTAGGTGTGGATTAAACAAGGAAGTCAATCATTCAGCCTTTATTTCAACAATAGAACAAACTAATATTGATCAAGCACTTTCTGATGAATTTTGGATATTGGCCATGCAAGTAGAGTTGAATCAATTTGTAAGAAATAAAGTTTGGGAATTAACTACAAGGCCAAAAGATGAAAGTGTTATTGGAACCAAGTGGGTGTTCAAAAATAAAATGAATGACTCACGAGTAGTCATTAGAAATAAGGCTAGATTAGTTGCTAAGGGTATAATCAAATTGAAGGAATTGATTTTGAGGAGACTTTTGCCCCTGTAGCTAGACTTGAAGCAATTAGGGTTTTACTTGCCTTTGCCTGTTTTAAAGGTTTTAAATTATTTCAAATGGATGTCAAAAGTACCTTTTTAAATGGGGTAATTGAAGAAGATGTTTTTGTAGAACAACCTCCAGGCTTTGAAAATTCAAAATACCCAAAACATGTTTTCAAGTTAAAAAAGGCATTATATGGATTGAAACAGGCACCTAGGGCTTGGTATGAGAGGTTGAGCACCTTCCTACTTGAAAGATCTTTTGAAAAAGGAAGTGTGGATACAACTCTCTTTTTAAAGAAATTTGGAAAGGATATACTCATTGTTCACATTTATGTGGATGATATCATTTTTGAATCTTCAAACAAAAATCTTTGTGATGATTTTTCTAAAACAATGAGTAGTGAATTTGAAATGAGTCTAATGAGAGATTTAAATTACTTTCTAGGATTTAGCATTAAGCAACTTGAGGAAGATACATTTCTTAGTCAAACTAAATATATTAAGGACATCCTCAAAAAATATGAAATGGACAATGCTAAACCTGTTAGTACACCAATGAGTTCCTCAGTACAGTTGGATAAGGACCTTAAGGGAAATCTGTTGATCAAAAGAAATTTAGAGGGATAATTGGATCTTTACTTTACTTGACTGCTAGCCGACCAGATATTATGTTCAGTGTTTGCTTATGTGCTAGATTTCAATCAGATCCAAAAGAATCACATTTGACAGCAGTGAAAAGGATTTTAAGATACTTACTAGGAACTCAAAACTTAGGAATTTGGTATCCTAAGTTTAGCTCTTCATTTGAAATTGTTGGTTATTCAGATTCTGACTTTGCAGGCTGTAGAGTGAATAGGAAAAGCACTTCTGGAACATGTCAATTCATTGGAAATTCATTAGTTTCTTGGTCTAGTAGAAAACAAAATTCAGTGGCCCTATCTACTGCGGAAGCAGAATACATTGCATTAGGAAGTTGTGTGGCACAAGTACTTTGGTTAAAACAACAGTTGATTGATTTAGGATTAACTATAGACACTATTCCAATTTATTGTGACAATACTAGTGCTATTTGCATTTCCAAAAATCCTATTCAACATTCTAGAACCAAACACATTGACATAAGGCATCATTTCATAAGGGATCATGTATCCAAGGGAGAAATTGAACTTACTCATGTTTCAACTGAAAATCAACTTGCAAACATTTTTATAAAACCTTTAGCCTTTGATAGTTTCAGTACATTAAAAACAAGGCTTGGTGTAATTGATTTGAATGCTTAAATAAAAATGTTTTTGCAACATTGATATTTCTGTTTTCGTAGTTTGTGTTTTTATGATTTTTTTTTGTGATGTGTTTTGAGTGTTTTTGTTTTTAGAGTCTATGCATTTGTCATAGTGTATTGTGATTTGTGTTTTATTTGATTTTCTTTGATAAAAATTCAAAAATCCAAAAATGTGGAAATCGTCCGGGACGAAATTTTTCGTACTGGACGATGTGTGTGAAATTCAGTTTGCGTGATGTAAACCGTTTTGAGAACAGTTTTTAATGTAGTTCGTCTGTACGATCTTATGATCGTCCAGGACGAAAGTTTTTTCTCTCAAACGTTAGGACGATTGAATGCAGCGGTTGAATGGATAAGACAGTTTTAAATGTGAGATTCATCCGTACAAACTTTTTGTTCATCAAAACGAACAGACGTCGATTCATAGGCGGGGACGGTTTCCAACTGACATTAAAATGAACTATTTTTGATAGTCTGTACAAAATTTTTTCGTCTGTACGATAGGTCAAGTCAAAAGTCTGTACGAAAGGACGCATCGTAAATTGTGTTGATTACGAAAAGTCGTTTCATTTTGGATGAATTGGATCATCTGTACGAAATTTTTTTGTCCAGACAAACGATAATTTTTGTCCAGGATGAACAGTTTTCGTCCAGGACGAACGTATCGTTTTCTTTAAATAAGAAGGCTTTCCAACTCAACAATCACAACTCCAAACTTCACTTTCAACCCCTTTCAACTTCAAATCGACAATGGCCTCCTCAAGCAAGAGACAAAAGGTGTTGGCAAAGAAACCCCACAGGAATTCTTCTGAAAACTTCCTGTCAAAAGCAAATGAGGAATCCTTTCCTCGTTTTGCCTCTGCCAAAATTACACCTTCTCGCATTCTGATTCAAAGCGAGATAAATTTCAAGGTAATGCACCTTTTTGCTTCCACCCAGTTTGGATTCATTCTTTCTCTCGTCCACCTTTACAACAAACAAACCTTTCTCTATTTCCTAGCCAACATGAGTTTTAATTCCGACCACTCCTCTATAAGTTCTTTTATTTTCAAACAAAAAGTTAAAATCACCAAGCACGACATAGGTGCCTTTCTAAGCTTAAGAACTGAAGGTTATAGAGCCCACACCCTTATGAATGAAGACACTTTCAAATGGTATGAAGTCAATAGGGTGATTAGGGAAAATGGCCTAACATATCATGTTGCTAGAGTTTCAGGAATGACCAGAAATGCTCGAATCATCCAGCACATTCTTCGATCTTCAATCATTCCTAAAGCTGGTGATAGGATCAATATTACACCACTCCTTTCTTTTATGACTTTTTTTATTATGGATCGTAAGTCTATTGATGAAGCCCAACTTATCCTAGACCATCTTTATGGGCTTTCAGAAATTGGGCATGCAGAACAGAAGAGAAAAATAAACATCTCATTAGGATACTTAGTTACATACATTTTGGAAAAGAAATACAACTTAGTGCATCCTGATGATGAATACGAAGTGCCGGTCTACTATAATGATGCTTCCTTCAGAGTAATTTTCAAGGAGGAAAAAGGAAAAACACATGCCAGTGCTTCTGAAGAAGAAGAAGGAGTGCAAACTTCTGCACCTCAATCAGATTATCAGAATTTGATTGAGAAATTTGATAGACTTGAGACTCATGTTGATCAAAGATTTGATCAAATTGAAGCTCAACTTCTGTAGTAGCAACATGACATTGGTAGTATCAAAAATGAAGTTCATGAAATCAATACCAATGTTATGTTGATGACCTCCTACTTCAACCTATTTGGTGGCATTCCTCCTCCTCCTCCAGAAGAATAGAGAATGAGAGATGATTTTCTTTATGTTTGTTGTACTTGTGTTTGTTTTAATGTTTGTTGCGTTAGTGTTTATTTTAGTGTTTGTTTTAGTTTGTTTTTATTAAAAGTTCAGTGTATTTTTTGTTATTTTGATATTGTGAAATGATCTTGTAATCCTTTTCATAAATATCAATATATGTTGTAGTTGATTTAATTTTGGATTGTTTTTGAAATGTGTTTAGTTCTTATGAATTTCATTAGTCTTTTTAATCCTAATTGTGCTTAAATTAGATTGTGATTTGAGATTAATTACATTAGAAAATCTAGTCTTTCTAAATTTAAAATTTATTTATAACTTGTCATAATTAGAATTTTTAATCTCATGTCTATTCATTTAGACTACATAAAAGTTAATATTATTATTGCAATTTAGATGTTTTTTTATTTTGTATTTCTTTGCTCAAGTGATATTTATGCACTTAGAAATATTTAAAATTTTAGATTATTGATCTTGGAAAGAATTGGTTTCAATTATTCTTGAAAATTGTACAAAGAGTACAAAAATCAAAAGGAATGCGCAAAAGTTCGCAAATGTGAAAAAGAGGCACAAAATAAGCCCAATGTAAAAAGATGCACAAAAATGTGCCAAAAAAAATTTGAAAAAGATGCGCAAAGTGCCACATGTGGTAATTCTTTTCTTTCCAGATTCTTTCAATCTCTTAATACAAATTGATCTTATGTTCATTTATATTCTATTGAACTTTGAAATATAGAATTTTTATTCATCTCTCTTATAATGATTTTCTATATTCAAATGTCTAAATTGAATCATATTTTTGATAAATTCTTCTTACTTACAATGTTATATCACTTCTTAAATTCTATGAATTTCTATGATTTATCTAATGTTATTAGTTTTAGATTGCATACCTTATGTCAATCACCATTTAGATTAAATTTTCAAATGAATTTCATATAATTACTTACATTTCTCGTCTATTTCTTCTTCACTTTTTGTTGTTATCAAAAAGGTTGAGAAATTTGTGTTTGTATGTTTTGTTTTTGTATTCTGATTTTGTGTGTGTCATTTAGCTTGTGATTTTGTGTCATTTGGCGTGTGTCTTAAATTTTTTTATTTTTGTTAAATTTTTTTTTGAAAAACAAAAATTGTGTTCTTTAGTTCAAAATGCCTCCTTATTTTCATGTATTCATCAATTCAGGGGGACTTTAGGAGATTTGTTTAAATTGAAATCATACAAACAATAATTGTTTTGCCATCATCAAAAAGGGGGAGATTGTTAAGATAGTTGCTATTTGAATGCTTTATATTTTTGCAACTTATATAGTTTTGATGATTCCAAATATTATTGTTCAAATGTGTAGTTATCTCCTAATAATTTTTAAAAAATTTGTATTTGCTCTTGTGTATACTAACATTTCAGAAAAATCGAACTCCAGAGTATGAAGACTTCAAATCAAATTCAACATGAAATACTTTGTGAATTTGAAGCTTGTACTTTTCTTTGAATTAAATTTGAAAGGGAGTGATTGTAATTGAGTGAATAAAAACATACACACACACATAAGGAGATTATATAAAATTTATACTGATCGTACGGGACAATATCAGATCGTACGGGACGATCAGACAGTTATCTCCTATTGAGCACATGGAATGAATAGGAACTGGCTTGAAAATTTTTTCTAAGTCCTATTCGTCCAGGACGAAATTAAATGTTGTCCAGGATGATCTAGTCTCTGTAAAATTTTCGTCCAGAAGAATTCAGAAAATGAGTTGCTCTCTATAAAATTTTTGTCCATACGAAATTAATTATCGTCCAGGACGATCTGGTCTCTGTAAAATTTTTGTCCAGACGAAATTAATTATAGTCCAGGATGATCTGGTCTCTGTAAAAATTTCATCCAGATGAACCCATTTTCGTCCAGACGATTAGCCGACTTAGAACGGTTTTCAGCAGTTTCTAGAACCGACCTAGTAATAACCGTTCGTACCGGACGAACTTAGTTCGTACGGGACGATCAGCGTGTACGAAGACATTTCGTACACATATACAAATAGGGTCATTTCAAAGCGTTTAAGTAAAATCGTCCAGGACGATCCACGATCGTACGGGACGATCCACTGCGTACAGATATGAATATTTGCAGTTTTTGGGTGGTTTTTCTTGTCTTTTGTATAAATAGTCAAAATTAGACTGCCACCCAATCTTTTTGTTATTTGATCTTCATGCTTCTTGAGAGAATAGCTAAGGAGAGAGTGTAAGAGTGCATTCAAAGGAGGATTCCTACCACTGGAGCGTGAAGGATTCACTTGAAGTTTAAAGGTAAGAATCTCTACTTGTGAATTGGGATTACTTCACTCTTTTCCTTCTTCCTTCTAGATTTCTTGTGAGAAGATCTGTCAAGGAGATCCGGTTCGCTGCCGACACTTGGAGAGTGTGAATAGCCGAAGGGTTCGCTGCCTACACTTGGAGAGTGTGAATAGCCGAAGGGTTCGCTGCCTACACTTGGAGAGTGTGAATAGCCGAAGGGTTCTCTGCCCACACTAGGAGAGTGTGAAAGGACGACGGTTCTTTGCCAACACTGTGGATTGTGTAAAAGGATGATGATTCTCTGCTGCACCGGGTAGTGGTGAAAAGAGTGTTTTATAAAGGCTTCTCCGCCTTGCTGTGGGTGCAAAAGGAGAGTCACTATTGGTATTAGTGCAATACTCAGAGGGTGCCTCTGGGGAGTGGATGTAGGTCTGGTTTTAGACCGAACCACTATAAATCTGGTGTCATTTACTTTACTATTTTTACATTTCCGCATTTTATTTTTAATTTTAGGAACTCTGTGGTTGAAAAACATTCTCTAGAAAAACTCAAAAGAAAAATTTTCATTTCGGTTAATTTTAAATTCAAAGAGGGATTAAATTTTTTTTTAAACTACCAATTCACCCCCCCTCTTGGTAGCCTTGGGACATTAACTTAGGCTTAACAACCTAAATACTAGACTCAATAGATAGAAACTTGGAGAGGTGGCCAACATTCATTACAATTGGAGATGACAACTTGCCTAATCTTTCTGAATTTATTTCAGAAGGAGAGTGGATTATCGACAAATTAAAATGTTTCTTTGGAGAGGAGCTAGTGATGGTGATCTGCAGCATTAAAATTGATTTTGACATAGATGAAGACGAGCTGGAGCTACTAAAAAACCACTTCGGGAAGACAATTTCTGTTAAGAGAGTTGCTATTTGCATGTTTTACATTCTTGCAACTTGTATTATTTTGATAATTTCAAATATTATTTTTGTATGTATAGATATCTTCTAACACTTTTTGGAAGATTTGTTTTTGCTCTAGTGTATACTAACATTTCAGGAAAATCAACTCCAAACTATGAAGACTTCAAATCAAATTCAGCATCGAATCATTTGTAAATTAAAAGCTTTAAAATGTTTTTGGATTGAGAGGGAGTGATTGTAATTGAGTGAATATTCACAACACACACATATGGGGGAATAATTTTTGTGAACTGATCGTACGGGACGAACATAGTTCGTACGGGATGATCATGTCAATAAAAACCCTCGGAAGAGCAATGGATCGAATAGGCAGTGAGAAAATTTTTCTAAGTCCTAATCCTCCGGATGAATTTAATATTCGTCCCGGGATGAACTCCTCTGGATTCTCACGTTGCACTGTTCGTCCAGACGAAATGCATGGTTCGTCCCTGGACGAAACTCTTTGTTTAAAATCATACAGGATGAAATTACCCTTCGTCTCTGGACGAAACTCTCTGTTTAAAATCGTACAGGACAAAATTACCCTTCATCCCTGGACTAAACTCTCTGTTTAAAATCGTCCAGGATGAAACTTATTCGTCCCAGGACAAAACGAACTGACTTACCTCAGTTGGTTAAGTCCTGCAGGGATTTGGACTGACCTATGGAATAACCGTTTCGTACCGGACGAACCTAATTCGTACGAGTAATAATCATGTATGAACATAGTTCGTACCAATATACATTAGGATCATTTCCGACACTTTAAGTAAAATCGTCTGGGATGATCCACGATCGTACAGGACGATCCACTGCGTACAGAATTGAAAATTTGCAATTTTTGGGCAGTTTTTCTTGTCTTTCCTATATATAGTCCAAATCTTTTTGTTCATTGATCTTCGTGCCTATTGAAAGAAGACTCAAGTAGAGAGTGAGTGAGAGTATTCAAAGAAGGATTTCTACCACTGGAGCGTGAAGGCTTTACTTGGTGTTCAAAGGTAAGATTTCCTACTTGTGATTTGAGATTACTTCACTTTTTTCTTTCTTCTTTCTAGATTTCTTGTGAGGAGATCTGTCAAGGAGATCAGGTTCTCTGCCCACGTTAGGAGAGTGTAAAAGGACGAAGGGTTCTCTGCCTACACTAGGAGAGTGTGAAAGGACGGACGATTCTCTGCCAACACTGGGGATAGTGTAAAAGGACGATGGTTCTCTGCCGCACCGGGTAGTAGTGGAAAGAGTGCTTGTATAGACTTCTCTGCCTTGCTGTGGGTGCAAAAGGAGAGACACTATTGGTATTAGTGCAATACTCAGAGGGTGCCTCTAGGGAGTGGATGTAGGTCTGGTTTAGACCGAACCACTATAAATCTTGTGTCGTTTATTTTTATTTTTTTTATTTTCTGCATTTTACTGTTTAAAAAGTTGTGGTTGAAAAACTTTTTTATAAAAATTCACTAAAGTTATTTTCTGTTCAACTCATCCAAAAGAGGGATAATTTTTAACTACCAATTCACCCTCCCTCTTGATAGCCGTGGGACATTAACTTAGGTTTAACAACCTATTCACTAGACTCAACAGTTTCTGCTATGGCTAGAGAAGGTAAATTAGCACTGGAAGATAAAAATCTGTCTTTTATTCAATATTGGAAGGACATTAAGAAGCTCAAACTCAATCCCATGATTGCATTCTTTTGGTGGAGGATGTTGAAAGATGCAATTCCCTCTTGTGACGTTTTAATGCATAGAAGATTATTAAATAATAATCTTTGTCCTAGAGGCTGCGGTATGAAAGAAGATGGTGAGGATGTGGCCGTGAGATGTTAGAAATTAATTCAAATTATCCAATTGGTAAATAAATGGGGATTCTCTGTTCTAGTTTTCAATTATCTTCAAGATTGTCTTCTTTTATTTAATAAGATTGTGAAGAATAACTGTTTCATTGTAAAAATTTATTGTGCTTTAGTTTTCAACTCTTGGAAGAGTAGGAACAAACTTATTCATGAAGGAAGTGAAATGGGAGATGGATTCATTTTATCAAATGCCATTATCAATGCAGCCTTTTCATTTAATGATCCATACACGGACCACTAGGGTGCTAACTAGCTTCTTAAGCTGAATTCTTCTTTTTGGCATCCCCCTCCACCCGGTTGGATTAAGGTGAATATTGATGCCTCTCTTCTTCCATCTAACAAAGCAGGAATAGGAGGTATATTCAGAGATAGAAAAGGAAGGATGCTTTTATCCTTTGGATTCTCGGTGGTTCATTGGGACATTGGTTTTATTGAATTATTGGCCTTCCGCTCATTGAGAACTGTTAATAAAGAAGAGATGATGGATGTTAGAGGTCTTATTATTGAGAGCGACAGTTCTAATGTCATTAGCTATCTACAGAAATCATTTGCTAAGAAAGGATTGGTTCTGTCTACAAAGGAAGATTTAGATTTTCTTGAAAGGTTTGAGGTAACTCTTTTCAGTCTGTTAGTAGAGATTGTAATAATTTAGCTCATTGGTGTGCTAACTTTGCTTTGAGAGGGAATTTTTATTGGGATGTTCTAGAACTAAATAAGGTTCCTCCTTTTTATTCTTTGTTAAAGGAGGAAAGTGATAGGTTTACTATCACTTAGGTTTTTTGTACCTTGTTTCTTTTTCTTTATATTAATGCTATTGCATCTTCTCAAAAAAAAAAAAAAAAAAAACAAAAAAAAAAAAATAAAAAAAGATGATGAAATTTTAATTATCTCAACAAAGAATTATAATATAATTTTCACAAAGCAATTATAATGAATGTAAAAATATAAAACGTAAATAAAGTACAGTATGGGAAAAATCACACCAAAAGATTTATAGTGGTTCATTCACTTTACCTATGTCCACTCCCCGGAGTCATCCACTCCAGGAATTTCAATACCAAAGAGTAATTCTTCTTTTAACCCCACAATAAGGCGAAAAAGCCTTTCCAAACCTCACTTTCACCACCCGGCATGGTGGAGTACCAAAGGCTATATCACCCTCTTGATTATGGTACCAAACATTCTCAATTTTCTCCCTCCTGGAGAAGGTAGAGTACCTTGGAGGACACTGACCTTGAAGGATATCCCCTTTGGGAAGCTTCCTACAAGTTCTTCTCAAGCTATATAAGGAGCAATGTGTAGTAAACTAGGAGCAATTGTGTGATCTCTCTCACACTCCTCCCTCACAAACTTACCTTCTCCCTCCTCTCTCAAACCAAAAATATTCTCAAAAAGCTCTCTCATAAGGAATCACCTTCTAGTCACATTTCTCTCTCTATCTCACATATTATTTCAAAAAGATAAAAGTTTAGCTATTTTAAATTCAGGCTCAAGAAACCTTAAATTTTCAATATAGACATTTCTGTTCGTATAGTACGATCAGTTCAAAAAAGCCATTTTTTTGGTATGGAAGAGTACGAACTGGCAATTTTTTGAATAATATCGTACAATATGATATAACATCATCTAGTATGATATGTAAATTCCTTCTGTTCATATAGGACGAATGCTGAGATGATGAAAACTAATCACTATTTATTGTATGGTATGACCCACTTCGTACAGTATGATTAGTTCAAAATCAAGGGATAATCTAGTATGATGTTTGGGACAATCGAAAATAATCTCGGTGATCGTACAGAATGAACTATATCGTATAGTATAATAACCAATCAGACATTAATCATTAATTTACTGCCTAATTATAGGGGTTAATTTATATAAGTATTCAAAAACTCGTACTGTACGATATGATAATACAATATGATTAGTTTAAAATTTATAAATTAAGAACTTACTTAATTTAATCTGGTAGCTAGGGTTTTCAATTAAAAATTCATCGTACATTATGATATGTATCATACAGTATAATTTATTTACAGATAGCTGTTGAGCTACAGTAGATCGTACAGTATGATTAAAACTCGTACAGTACGATCAATAGAAGAAAAATTTTCTTTATTTTAAAAACCTCTCCCCCTGTGTGTGTGCATCGTTACTTAGTTTTGCATACACTTTGTGGCCAGACTCAAGAATAGAAAAAAATAATAAAAATGAAAATTATAGGGTTATAGACTCCAAATCCTACTCTACCCAGTCTTGAGTCTTCTTACTATCTTGAGTAATTTGCGATCTCCTTGAAATGCTAGTACTCACAGATAAGAGAAGAAATAAAAAATATTCAATAAAAAATAATTCAATCGACATTATTTATCATCATCAAAATCTCAAACTATGGGTAATGGACTACAACAAAAATAAAAGTATCATCAGAAATAGAACAAAGATAAGGGTAACAAAAAATTTAAAAATTCCTATGATATAGTTTTTTTTGAATGCAGGAAGCCTATACATGTGAAAGCTTATTATCCTACACATAAGGCTCACCTAAGCATGGAGAAAGGTGAGGAGTAACCCATATCCATGAAGGACGTGATAAGGTTTTAAAAGGCATTATGGGCAGATTTTGCATCTAACTCCTCTGAGACTGAAGCTAAGGAGGAGACAAGAAACTTGTGTTTGATGGCAGATGACCATCTTGGTCAGTCTGACCAAGAGGAGGTATGTGAACCAACCTATAGTCAATTACTTGAAGTTTCTAATTAAATTTATGCATCATACATAAAACTTACAAAATTTTATGCTAGTCTAAAATTAGAATTTTTAAATTTGTAAGAAGAGAATGAAGTTTTACTTAAAGATCACTCTACACTTGATAGCAATTATATGTCACTACTTAATAAGTTTGGCAAGTTAAATAAAAAGTATTCTGAGTTGGTCATTGAGCATGATTCATTGAAAGTATCCCACACTGTACTTGAAAATGATTTTAAAATATATATTAAGGAATTTGAGAGTAAGGAGCAGTATTTGAAAGTTAATAATACCATTTTAAAAAGTGCTAACTCATTTTTTAAAGCTAAATTAAAAGCACTTGAGGAAAATAGGATTCCACCCACACCTGAATAATTTTTCAATCCTGATCCAAAACCAAAAGTATTGTAACCTAAGAAGAGGCACTATAACCTAAATAGAATAATAAACCCTTATCTTGATGTTAGATGTTTTTCATGTGGCATACTAGGATACATCTCCAATACTTGTACTATTCACTGTAGTACACATTAGGTGTGGAGACCTAAATTGCATGATTCACAATATAACACATATGTATTACATTCTTCTTTCCATAAGAAGGGACCCAAACTTGTTTGGGTTCTCAAATCTAATGTTTGATGATTTTGTAGGTGTGATCTCACCAAAGACCTCATGAGAGCATGTCGTATCTGGACGGCGGATGCTCACGACACATTCAACATTTTAAGGGCTAGGTTGGGTGTGATTGAGATAAATGCATGAACTTGATACTTACTGAATTTTGAATTTTATGTTTTCAGATCTGTTATTTATTATTATTTTTTATTATTTCTTTTATATTTGACTTTTCTTTTGTTTTTAGTTTTTATTTATTGATTTTTATTTGTTGCTATTTTTCAGTGTCTTCATTTCTGATGTTCTTATTTCTCTTTTAATTTTTCTTTTTTGTCACAACTGAAATGATATTTTATGACTTATTTTTATATTTTAAAATTTGTAGTCAATATTTGATATCCGTAAATCAGTTAAAGGGAGAAACACTGTTGATTATTTCCCTTCCTCTAACTCTTTTTAATGGAGAAAATTTTTTTCTAAACAAAAGTCTATCTCAAATTAACAACCAGACTTTGCGATTGTGATCTTTTTTATCTTAATATAGTAATCTATCTTATATAAAGAATGTTCAAAGTCATTAAATCACTTTCAAGATTTTGTAATATTGTCATTGAATTTATTATTTGAATTTGATTCTGCTTTATGGTTTACTCTTCTTTATATTAAAGAGTGAGTTCTTCTCACTACGGGAAAACACACGATTACCGTCGGATTTTTCGGCGAAAAAATTTGCGCCGGCAAATACGGCGCATGTAACGGCGCATCGTCTGAAGGAACATTTACGACATTTTTTCTGGCGCATGTAGCACCGGAACGTTTCAGACGTCTACTATGCCGGTAAAAGACGTCGGAGTAGATCAGCATTTTACTAGTTTCGGTGCACTTTACGACGGAAAATAATCGGTGCAGTTACTGGTGGATATTGCGCTGGTGTATTTAAACTCAACGACTTAAAATCGGTGCATTCAACGTTGAAATTTTTTCCAGCGTCTTGGACGCCAAA
This sequence comes from Dendrobium nobile, assembly GCA_022539455.1. Classification (NCBI taxonomy): domain Eukaryota; kingdom Viridiplantae; phylum Streptophyta; class Magnoliopsida; order Asparagales; family Orchidaceae; genus Dendrobium; species Dendrobium nobile. The sequence goes on from CM039721.1 coordinate 22,442,366, forward strand.
AAATTTGCCGGCGAAAGCCCTATTTTTGAACCTGAGCCCCTCTGATTGCTCATTTCTTTCGTGCATTTCTCTCACATCGCCGTTGTTTCCCTCGTCGCCCTCTGTCGCTCACCTTTGATCGAGGTTGTCGAGCTCTCTGGACGGTCATCGTACGTCGCCGACGGTCATAGCATTCCTTGCCGGCGAGAGGTCCAGTTCTGACCGCAAGTTTTCGCCGTCCGCCTCCCGACTATTACCTGTTGATTGTAAGTTTTTTTTTAATTTGTTCGGATTCATGCCGAGTTTATCTATTATGGAAGCTATACATTTTTTGAGAGGTTTGATGGACAAATATAGAGAGAGTAAGGAGGATCTACATATGTATTTTAGTAGATTTAAACAAAGCATATGATTAAGTTTTCTTAGTGAATGCAATTTAGGCTTCATTTGGGACAACTTTCAAATTGTTTTATAAAGTAAAATTTAGTGCAAAAATTTTTTTGAGAAAGAAAAAATTATACTAAAAACTAGTAAGAAAGCTGTCCCAAATTATGCCTTAATATAAGCAAAATTTCATGAGATTTCAAAGTAGTAATGACAAGAATACAAGAAATGGATGGTATGCTCTTAATGATGTTACAAAATATATTGATCATATATAATTTAAATTAAAACTGTAACCATAACAAAACTTGATTTGGCATGAATAACTTCTAGCATATAAAATAAGATTTTTGTATGATATTATCTCAACCATTCATTACTAATCCTTGAAATTAATTGTATTAACAACTAAAAGGTTTTGAAATTATGTGAGCGTTTCCCCCTATATATTTGAACAAGGACATGAAAATAACTGAACTTCATTTGCTTTTTGAACACTTCAATTAAAAGTACGAAAAAAATAAAATAGAATGAAAAAAGAAATAAAGTTTTCTTGATTGGATTAGAGTGTTAAAGATAAAAGTATGAAGAAAATAAAATAGATTGAAAAAGAAATAAAGTTTTCTTAATAGTTTTTGTGAGATTGAGATTAAGAACTTGACTGGTAAGCTCGATAAGCAAATCGCTCACCCTGAGAAAGGAGAGACTCTTAAGCCGACCTCCTCTCTATTTTCCAGGTGAACTCCAGCTTTGTCAACACTCTCTTTAAGTAAATTTTGGCTAGCCTTACAGAAGCCAGCTTTATCTGCTTTGAATTCAAATTATAAACAGATTAATATTAATATCCACACAAAATACTTACAGTACCTAAAAAGGTACAGAGAAAAAAACATAACAAATGATTAATACCATGCTAATAATTCATGAATCAAGCATCCAGTCTATTGGAATTCTGCAGTCATGGTAAGCGACCATGGCAGAGCCTCTTAACTTGACCAGCCTCTAAACATTCCGTTCAGACCTTACAGAAATATTCATATATCAATAATTTTTTCAAAATGTTGATAAACGTTATTCAGCAAGGCAGGATATCATCAAGATTTAAGCTTCATTTTGAGCATCTTTCTTACTGCTCGCTGATGTAGCTTTTTAGCATAAAAATTTTCTGAATTAGTTACTTCTGTGTTAGAAAGGTGTTTTAAAAAATAATAAGAAAGATGTCCCAAACAAAGCCTTAAGATTCGTTTGGGATAACTTTCTTTTTGCTTCTTAAAGTAATTTTTTTGTACTAGAAGCTGCTTTAGAAAGAAGAAAGAAAGCCGTCCGGAACAAAGCTTTTGTTCAGAGTTATGGTGAAATTGAAGGGGATATTATCAGTAGAATTCAAGTTTGATGGTTGAAGTGGAGGAATGCATCGGGCTTATTGTGTGATAGAAAAGTCCCCCTCAAACATTAGTGAAAATTCAAAACAACTGACACATAAAATACGGGACATCATACAGAGCAGGTTAGACGCTCCTTATGTTTCTTGGAAGAAAGTCCCGAAAGAAGTTCGGGATATGTGGTTTAGAGAGTTTGAGGAATTTTTGGGTTTTAGTTTTTATGTTAAATGATTTATTCTTTTTTACTTAAGCTAAAAATCTTATATATTATATATTATATGTATTTGAATGCAGAAAGAATTTTGTTGGGTGCCCCAGCACAATGACATGATTAAAAAGAATTTTGAGAAGCGTGGGTCTACTCGAATGCGTGATATGTTCACAGAAATTAGAAAGTCTGGGAAGCGACCATTGTGGATTGGAGAGGTTATATGGGCTGAGTTGAACACTGCTTGGGGTAGCGTATACTAGGAGGAGGGATCAAAATCGACAGAACAGAGCTTTTGATGTTGGGGGCTTGGGTAGTTCCCTTCATACTGGTAGCTCTGTTCCACATACTGAGCAAAGATGATGTTTGATAATAAATTTTAAATATTTTTTTAAATTTTTATTTAATACAAATATTAATAGAATTCTCTTAATTCTAACAGAAAGAAATGCTGGGTAGAAAACCGACTCCTGTGGAATTGCATAGTCACACTCATAAGCGAAGGAGGATCAACAATGGATTGATGAGAGAGCAAGAAAAGCCCATGTAAGTATATATAAATGTTTAGAAATTTTTATTTTTAGTTTAATTATATATATTTGTATTCTACTTTCACAGGAGGAGTATACACGGCTTCGAGAGAGTCATGCCGCATTAGGTGAGGGCTCTTCTGGCTGCTCTGTGGAGTTTTCTGAGTACCGCATGTGGTTGCAAACTGTAGGAGGAATGCAACATGGAAGAGTTTATGGTTTTGGTTCACAAGCTCAGGCATACGAGGGGATGACCTCCTCTACTGCATCCAGCTTCGCATGTTCACATGAGTCCTTACATGCTCAACAAATAATTGCCCTTCAAGCAGAGCTAGAATAAGTAAGGAAATCACAAGCTGATTGGCAAGCTCAGTTGGAAGCACAGGTTCAAATGCAGATGCAGATGCAGGAGTAATAGAATCAGTTGTTGGATGAAATGCATAAAATGAGGGAGCAGATGAGTGGATAAGAGGTAGCTCCAGCTGAGGAGGAGACCTCAGATTCAGAGTAGTTCACTTTAGACATATGAATTTGTTTATTTCTATGAACATGTGTTATTGAACAATATGTGATATTTTTAGTTATTTGATGCTATTGAACAATGTGTTTACATGGATATTTATGTTTTTGAGTATATATTGAAGTTGTTTATATCTGTTATGTGTATAGCTGTCTTCTGGAAGTGTTTTTGTTTATGTTTACAGGTGTGGAAATGCAATTATTGGTTGAGAAGGAAATTTTTTTTTGTCAATGCTACAGGTTTCCAGCGGATTTTGCATCAGAAATACGATGGAAATGACGATACAACGAATCAGTACAATCATGCCGTCGTTTATTTAGACGTCGAACATTTCTGGTGCATTTTACGGCACCCTTTCCACCGGCATTTTTTGGCGTCCGTTATGCGCCGTAAATAAGCCATAGCTTATTTACGGCGCATCTACGGCATTTTATCCACCGGTAATTTTCGACGGATCCATACGACGTAAACTTTCGGTGTAGTTATCGCCGGAATTTTCGGTTGAAAATTGTCAGCTTCGCTAGCACTTTTTATGCCAGTAATGCGTCAGAGATAGCGCCGAAATGTTTTCCAGCATCTTAAAAATGTCTAAAAGTTTTTTCCAATGCGAACCAAACTGGTGCATGAAATTCGCCGTAAATGTGCCGGAAATCCAGGACTTCGGTCGGATTTTACATGTTACCGGCGGATATATAGCGGGTATTCCAGTAGTGTCTTCTCTAATATCTTGATGATATTCTAATAAATGAGAGTTTTTAAAAGTTTTGAAAGAGAGCTAGCTTATAAAAATAACAAGAGGCATAAAATGAGCCCAAAATAATAGAAAAATTGAAAAAATACGCAATGATCGCAAAAAAAAATGAAAGATACGCCAAGTGTATCAAAAATTAAAAGATGCACAAAGTGTGCCAATCAATTGACAAGAGGCACAAAATGAACTCACAAGAAAGCAAGCTTCCTCTCTCTTTCAAACCTTTAAATCTTAAAATAATTCATATGTCACTAGATATTTTTAAAAACTTGATTTCAAAATTCATTATTATGACTAATTACTTTGGTATATTATTCTTTTAGATATTTTTTTTCTGAAACCAAGTTTTGAATGGATCACTTTTTCTTATCCATTTATTTATTTATTGAGTTAGATCTTTATTTTCAAAAGATGGTATGCCCTGTAAGAATTCTATGTTGAGTCTAGTAATTAGGTTGTTAAGCCTAAGTGAATGTCCCAAGGCTACCAAGAGGGGGGGGGGTGAATTGGTAGTTTAAAAATTTAAGCCCTCTTTTTAAAATTATGTTGAACCGAAATAAAAAGTGTTTCTTTTAAGTTTTGTAGAAAAAGTTTTTCAACCACAGAGTTTTTAAGCCTAAGAAATAAAATGCGGAAATGTAAAAACAGTAAAGTATATGACAACAGATTTATAGTGGTTCCGTCTAAAACCAGACATACATCCACTCCCCAGAGGCACCCTCTGAGTATTTCACTAATACCAATAGTGACTCTCCTTTTGCACCCTCAGCAAGGCGGAGAAGCCTTTACAACACACTCTTTTCACCACTCCCTGGTGCGGCAGAGAACCGTCATCCTTTTACACAATCCCCAGTGTAGGCAGAGAACCATCCGTCCTTTCACACAATCCATGGTGTTGGCAGAGAACTGTCATCCTTTCACACTCTCCTAGTGTGGGCAGAGAACCGTCATCCTTTCACACTCTCCTAGTGTGGGCAGAGAACCCTTCGGCTGTTCACACTCTCCAAGTGTAGGCAGAGAACCCTTCAGCTGTTCACACTCTCCAAGTGTCGGCAGACTGCTGTTCACACTCTCCAAGTGTCGGCAGAGAACCCTTCGGTTGTTCACACTCTCCAAGTGTCAGCAGAGAACCGGATCTCCTTGACAGATCTTCTCACAAGAATCTAGAAGGAAGAAGGAAAAGAGTGAAGTAATCCCAATTTACAAGTAGAGACTCTTACCTTTGAAATCAAAGTGAAGCCTTCTCGCTCCAATGGTAGGAATCCTCCCTTGAATGCTCTCTTCCACTCTCTCCTTGGCTATTCTCTCAAGAGGCACGACGATCAAATGACAAAAAGATTGGGTGGCAGTCTAATTTGGACTATTTATACAAAAGACAAGAAAAACCGCCCAAATACTGCGAGTATTCAATTCTGTACACAGTGGATCGTCCCGTACGATCGTGGATCATCCTGGACGATTTTACTCAAATGCTTTGAAATGACCCTATTTGTATATGTGTACGAAATCATTTCGTACAAACTGATCGTCCTGTACGAACTAGGTTCGTCCAGTACGAACGATTATTTTTAGGTCGGTTCTAGAAACTGCAGAAAAACCGTCTTAAAGCGGTTGGATCGTCTGGACGAAAATGGGTTCGTCCAAACGAAATTTTTACAGAGCCCAGATCATTTTCTGATGATAATTAATTTCGTCTGGACAAAAATTTTACAGAGAACAGATCGTCATGGACGATTATATTTTCGTATGGATGAAAATCTTACAGAGCCCAAATCATTTTGTGACGATAATTAATTTCGTCTGGACGAAAATTTTATAGAGAACAGATCGTCCTGGACGATAATTATTTTCGTCCTGGACGAATAGGACTTAGAAAATTTTTCGAGGCAGTTCCTATTCGTTCCATATGCTCTATAGGAGGTAACTGTCTGATCGTCCTGTACGATATAAAATAATCCCGTACGATCAGTATAAAGTTAATATGATCTCCTTGTGTGTGTGTGTGTGTATGTTTTTTATTCACTCAATTACAATCACTCCCTTTCAATTTTATTTCAAAGAAAAATACAATCTTCAAATTTTATAAAGTATTTCATGCTGAATTTGATTTGAAGTCTTCATAGTCTGGAATTTGATTTTCCTGAAATGTTAGTACACACAAGAGAAAATACGATTCTTCCAAAAAGTGTTAGAAGATAATCAATACATAAAACAATAATAGTTGGAATCATCAAAATTATACAAGTTGCAAGAATGTAAAACATGCAAATAACAACTTTTATAATAATCTCCCCCTTTTTGATGATGGCAAAATAATTATTGTTTGTAGGATTTCAAATTATAACTATCTCTTAAACTCCCCCTGAATTAATGATCATATGAAAATAAGGAGGCATTTTGAAGCAAAGAACAATATTTTTGTTTTTCACAAAAATATTTTTTACAAAATCAAAATACAAACTAAATAATTAAAACAAAACAAAACATACAAACACAATAATAAAACAACACAAAACATACAAACACAATAATTTCTCCCCCTTTTTGACAACAACAAAAAGTGAAGAAGAAATAGACGAGAAATGTAAGTAATGATATGAAATTCATTTGAAATTTTAATCTAAATGGTGATTGACATAAGGAATGCAATCTAAAACTAATAACATTAGGTAAATCATAGAAATTCATAGAATTTAAGAAGTGATATAACATTGTAAGTAAGAAGAATTTGTCAAAAACATGATTCAATTTAGACATTTGAATATAGAAAATCATTACAAGAGAGATGAATAAAAATTCTATATTTCAAAGTTCAATAGAATATAAATGAACATAAGATCAATTTGAATTAAGAGATTGAAAGAATTTGGAAAGAAGAGAATTATCACAAGTGGCGCTTTGCGCATCTTTTTCAAATTTTTGGCACATTTTTGTGCATCTTTTGACATTGGGCTAATTTTGTGCCTCTTTTACATATTTGCGAACCTTTGCGCATTTCTTTTGATTTTTATACTTTTTGTACAATTTTCAAGAGTAATTGAAACCAATTTTTTCCAAAATCAATAATCTAAAATTTCAAATATTTCTAAGTGCATAAATATCACTTGAGCAAAGAAATACAAAATAAATAAACTTCTAAATTGCAATAATAATATTAACTTTTATGTAGTCTAAATGAATAGACATGAATTTAAAAATTCTAATTAAAACAAGTTATAAACAAAGTTTAAATTTAGAAAGACTAGATTTTCTAATGTAATTAATCTCAAATCACAATCTAATTTGAGCACAATTAAGATTAAATAAGACTAATAAAATTCATAATAATTAAGCACATTCCAAAAACAAACCAAATTTAAATCAACTACGACATATTTTGATATTAATAAGAAAGATTACATGATCATTTCATAATATCAAAACAACAATAAAAATAATAAACATAAACAACATAACTAAGATAAATACAAAAATAAATACTAACACAACTAAACATTTAGAACAAAACATAAGTACAACAAACACAAAGAAATTTATCTCTCATTCTCTATTCTTCTGGAGGAGGAGGAGGAGGAATGCCACCAAAAATGTTGAAGTAGGAGGCCATCAACATAACATTGGTATTGATTTCATGTACTTCATTTCTGATACTACCAATGTCCTGTTGTTGCTGCAGAAGTTGAGCATCAATTTGATCAAATCTTTGATCAACATGAGTCTCAAGCCTATCAAATCTTTCAATCAAATTTTGATAATCTGATTGAGGTGCAGTAGTTTGCTCTCCTTCTTCTTCTTTGTCAGAAGCACTTCCATGTGCTTTTCCTTTCTCCTCTTTAAAAGTTGCTCTGAAAGAAGCATCGTTGTAGTAGACTGGCTCTTCATATTCATCATCAGGATGCACTAAGTTGTATTTCTTTTCCAAAATGTATGTCACTAAGCGCCCTAATGAAATATTCCTTTTTATTTTCTGTTCTGCATGTCCTATTTCTAAAAGCCCATAGAGATGATCTATGATAAGTTGGGCTTCATCAATAGGTTGACCAGTCATTATCAAAAAGGTTACTACAGAGAGAAGTGGGGTAATGTTTATTCTATCACCAGCTTTAGGAATGATTGAAGATCGAAGGATGTGCTGGATGATTCAAGCAGTTTTTGTCATTCCTGATACTCTAGCAACATGATAAGTAAGGCCATTTTCCCTAATCACATTATTAACTTCATACCATTTGAAGGTATCTTCATTCATTAGGGTATGGGCTCTTAATCCTTCAGTTCTAAGGTTTAGAAAAGCACCCAAGTCGTGCTTAGTGATTTCTACTTTTTGTTTAAAAATGAAGGAACTTATACTGGAATGGTCCGAATTAAAACTCATGTTGGCTAAGAAATAGAGAAAGGTTTGTTTCTTGTAGAGGTGGACGAGAGAAAGAATGAATCCAAACTGGGTAGAAGCAAAGAAGTGCATTACCTTAAAGTTTATCTCGCTTTGGATCAGAATGCGAGAAGGTGTAATTTTGGCAGAAGCAAAACGAGGAAAGGATTCCTCATTTGCTTTTGAGAGAAAGTATTCAGATGAATTTCTTTGTAGCTTCTTTGCCAACACCTTTTGTCTTTTGTTTGAGGAGGCCATTGTCGATTTGAAGTAGAAAGGGATTGAAACTGAAGTTTGGAAGTGTGATTGTTAAGTTAGAAAGCCTTCATATTTAAAGAAAACGATACGTTCGTCCTAGACGAAAACAGTTCGTCCTGGACGAAAATTATCGTTCGTCTGGACGAAAACATTTCGTACAGACGATCCAATTTTTCGTACAGACGATCCAATTCGTCCAAAATGTAACGGTTTTTCGTAATCAACACAATTTACGATGCGTCCCTTCGTACAGACTTTTGACTTGACCGATCATACAGACGAAAAAATTTCGTACAGATGATCAAAATTTAATTCGTTTTAATGTTAGTTGCAAACCGTCCCCTACAATGAAACGACGTCTGTTCGTCTGGACGAACAAAAGTTTGTACGAATGAACTTCATATTTAAAACTGCCTTATCCACTCAACCGCTGCATTCAATCGTCTCGACGTTTGAGAGAAAAAAATTTTCGTCCTGGACGATCATCAGATCGTACAGACGAATAACATTAATAACTGCTCTCAAGATGTCTCATTTCACGCAAATTGAATTTTTTACACTTCGTCCAGTACAAAAAAATTTCATCCCGGACGATTTTTACAAAACAAACTAAACACTCAAATCACAAAGTACAATAACAAATTCACAGATTGAAAAATAAAATCACACAAACAACAAAAATCAAAGAAAAACAAAAACTACAAAAACAGGAATATCAATGTTGCAAAAATATTTTTATTTAAGCATTCAAATCAATAACACCAAGCCTAGTTCTTATTGTACTGAAGGTATCAAAGGCTAAAGGTTTTGTAAAAATGTCTGCAAGTTGATTTTCAGTTGAAACATGTATGAGTTCAATTTCTCCCTTGGATACATGATCCCTTATGAAATGATGTCTTATATCAACGTGTTTGGTTCTAGAATGTTGAATAGGATTTTTGGAAATGCAAATAGCACTAGTATTGTCACAATAAATTAGAATAGTGCCTATAGTTAATCCTAAATCAATCAACTGTTGTTTTAACCAAAGTACTTGTGCCACACAACTTTCTAATGCAATGTATTCTGCTTCTGCAGTAGATAGTGCCACTTAATTTTGTTTTCTACTAGACCATGAAACTAATGAATTTCCAATGAATTGACATGTTCCAGAAGTGCTTTTCCTATCCACTCTACAGCCTGCAAAGTCAGAATCTGAATAACCAACAATTTCAAATGAAGAACTAAACTTAGGATACCAAATTCCTAAGTTTTGAGTTCCTAGCAAGTATCTTAAAATCCTTTTCACTGCTGTCAAATGTGATTCTTTTGGATCTGATTGAAATCTAGCACATAAGCAAACACTGAACATTATATCTGGTCGGCTAGCAGTCAAGTAAAGTAAAGATCCAATTATTCCTCTAAATTTCTTTTGATCAAAAGATTTTCCCTTAAGGTCCTTATCCAACTGAACTGAGGAACTCATTTGTGTACTAACAGATTTAGCATTGTCCATTTCATATTTCTTGAGGATGTCCTTAATATATTTAGTTTGACTAAGAAATGTCCCTTCCTCAAGTTGTTTGATGCTAAAACCTAGAAAGTAATTTAAATCTTCCATTAGACTCATTTCAAATTCACTACTCATTATATTAGAAAAATCATCACAAAGATTTTTATTTGAAGATCCAAAGATGATATCATCCACATAAATTTGAACAATGAGTATTTTCTTTCCAAATTTCTTTAAGAAGAGAGTTGTATCCACACTTCCTTTTTCAAAAGATCTTTCAAGTAGGAAGGTGCTCAATCTCTCATACCAAGCCCTAGGTGCCTGTTTCAATCCATATAATGCCTTCTTTAATTTAAACACATGATTTGGGTATTTTGAATTTTCAAATCCTGGAGGTTGTTCTACAAAAACTTCTTCTTCAATAAACCCATTCAAAAAGGCACTTTTGACATCCATTTGAAACAATTTAAAACATTTAAAACAGGCAAAGGCAAGTAAAAACCTAATTGCTTCAAGTCTTGCAATAGGGGCAAAGGTCTCCTCAAAATCAATTCCTTCAATTTGATTATACCCCTTAGCAACTAATCTAGCCTTATTTCTAATGACTACTCCTGAGTCATTCATTTTATTTTTAAACACCCACTTGGTTCCAACAACACTTTGATCTTTTGGCCTTGTAGTTAATTCCCAAACTTTATTTCTTACAAATTGATTTAACTCTTCTTGCATGGCCAATATCCAAAATTCATCAGAAAGTGCTTGATCAATATTAGTGGGTTCTATTGTTGAAATAAAGGCTGAATGATTGACTTCCTTGTTTAATCCACGCCTAGTTCTAACACCTTCACTAGGTTCACCTATAATCAATTCCCTTGGGTGGTTTTTGGAAAATCTCAAATCTCTAGGCAAAGGGTTTTCTCTTTCCAATTTTTCTTTCACATTTTCTTCCAAATTTAATCTATCAATCTTTTGGGAGTTTTCCTCAATTTCTTCTTCAACAATATTTGGTTCTTCCAGATTTCCAGATTCATCAAATACAACATGTGTGGTTTCTTCAATGACTAAAGTTCTTTTGTTGAATACCCTATAAGATTTTCCAACACTTGAATATCCAACAAAAATTCCTTCATCTGATTTTGGATCAAATTTCTCTAAGGCAAATTTTCCATTGTTATGTAAGAACACCTTGCAACCAAAAACATGCAAATGTGAAAAGTTAGGTGTTCTTCCTTTTAGCAACTCATAGGGTGTTTTATTTAAATTTGATCTCACATTCACCCTATTCAGAACATAACATGCAGTGCTAACCGCCTCAGCCCAAAAATATCTAGGAAGTGAGTATTCTGCCAACATTGCTCGGGCGGCTTCTATTAATGTTCTGTTTTTCCTTTCAACTACCCCATTTTGTTGAGGGGTTCTAGGTGCAGAAAAATTGTGATCAATCCCTTTTTCTTTATAAAAATTTTCAAATTTTTCATTTTCAAATTCTCCTCCATGATCACTTTGTAAAGATATTATTTCACATCCTAGTTTTCTCTGTATCCAAGTTGAAAAATTTCTGAATTCCTCAAATGATTCACTTTTATGTAAAAGAAATCTAACCCACGTGAATCTTGAGAAATCATCCACAATAACAAATCCGTATACCTTCCCTCCTAGACTTACAGTTTCTACTGGTCCAAAAAGATCCATGTGAAGAATTTCCAATGGTTTACTAGTTCTAAGATCATTATTGGACTTAAAAGAGGACTTCACTTGTTTTCCTAATTGACATGCATCACAAAGGTGGTCCTTAGTAAAGTCTAGTTTTGGTATACCTCTCACTAAGTTTTTTTGGGTAATTCTTCTAAGGTTTTTCATACTAGAATGATAAAGTCTCCTATGCCAAAGCCATGATTCATCAGAAATAGTTTTTAAACAAAAAGCAGTAGGAGATAGAATAGAATTCAAATCTAGCATGTAAACATTGTTAACCCTTTTTCCATTTAAGACTTCTTTTTCATTTAGGCTTAATATGCAGCTAGTAGGTAAAAATTTTACATTATAGCCCTTATCATATAGCTGACTTATACTTAATAGATTATGTTTTAAGCCTTCAACCAATAACACATTATCTATGAAAAAGTTTTTGAAATTTCCAATCATACCTGATCCAACCATTTTCTTTGTGGTATTATCTCCAAGTGTAACCTTGCCTCCATTCCTGGCTTCTAGCATTATGAATTGTGCAGTATCTCCAGTCATATGCTTTGAACATCCACTGTCCAGGTACCATCTGCTCCCACGAGGTCTTGTGTGAGAGAAAACCTGCAAAATTCTCAAATGTTAGACCTGGGAACCCAAACAAGTTTGGGTTCACCTTTTAGCAATTTATAATCAGATGCATGTATGATATGTCTAGGTTTGTGCATCTTAGGTCTCCACACCAAATTAGATTTCATCTTCAAAGTACAGGTGTGAGATTTATGTCCCAAAAATCCACAATTATTACATTTAACTTTAGGAAAAGTATTCCTAAGTTTTCTTCCATTTGCTTGTCTTCTAAGGGATTCCATATATTTAGGATTTGTAAAATCTTCAATTTTGGGGGGTATCCTATTATCCTCAAGAGCTCTTATTGTCAATTTATAAAATGAATTCATTTCTTCCAAGAGTCTATTTGTATAATTGATTCGATATGTTTTCCTCTCAGATTCATCCTTAAATTTTTTAAAATTTTTTTCGAGATCAGCATTGGATAATTTTAGATTTTCAAAATTCTTATTCAAGTCATCATATTCATCAAGTAGTTTCATGTGGTTGTCATCTATTAAAGCATGATCTTTCCTAAGGATTTCGTGTTCTTTCTTAAGCTCTTCAAGTTCTAAATTTAAACTAGCATGCATCTTTTTCATTTTCCTATATGCATCATGCATGTGTTCAGAAACTTCAAACAATTCATCATAGGTTAAGTCACATACCTCTTCTTGATCTGATTGTTCAACATTATCTGCCATCAAGCAAAGGTTGATGACTTCTTCTTCTTTTTCAGTCTCAGATGAGTCTGAAGCTGAGTCCGCCAGAAAGCTCTTTGAAACTTCTTCTTGCCCTTCTTTACCATAGATTTTTCCTCCACCTTCTCCTTACCAGGAGTGGCTTTGAGTTTTGGGCAATTAGTCTTGATATGACCTGGTTTCCTGCATTCATAACAAATCACTTCATTAGAAATCTTGTCATTTCTGTTAAACTTACCTCTATTCCATTGCTGGCGTCTCTTCTGCTTCCTCTTTAAAAAGCTTCTGAATTGTCTAGTCATCAGTGCAATATCATCTTCATCCTCAGGTTGTGAGTGTTCACTCTCTGACTCTTCCACTTTTAGTGTTATATTCTTCTCCTTTCGTGGTTCACCTGCATCAATCTTTCTTTGACTTACTCCTTGCTCATAAGCATTGAGTGAACCAAGAAGATTGTCAATAGAATAAATGTTTAAATCTTTAGACTCTGTAATTGCAGTAATTTTTGCATCATAAGCAGTAGGTAAATAACGAAGAATCTTATTAACCATTTCAGCATTAGTTAATTCCCTACCAAGTGCATGCAAAGAAGTGACAATTTGTGTGAATCTTGTGTACATGTCAGAAATAGATTCATTAGGTTTCATGTGAAACAGTTCATAGTCATATAAAAAGATATTGAGTCTTGATTGCTTAACCTCATTTGTCCCTTCATAAGTTATACAAAGTCTATCCCATATGTCCTTTTCGCTTTTGCAAGTGGAAACCCGCATGTAATCTTCAGATTTTAAAGCACAAAAGAAACTATTTAAACATTTGGCATTTAATTGTGCTAAGTCACGTTCTTCTATAGTCCATTCATCAAAAGGTGTTTCTACCCTAACTCCATCAACTAACCTAGTTGGTTTTGTGTAACCTTCCTGGACTAGTATCCACATGCGTAATCAAGTGACTGTAAGAAAGTAGACATGGGTGTTTTCCAAAAATCAAAAGGAATATTGTCAAACAGTGGAGGTCTAGTGATAGAGTAACCCTCATATGTGTTTCGGATTCCGAAAGTAGCCATCTACGTTAATCAAAAAGTAGTTCAAACATATGATTTTGAAACGAAGCTCTAATACCACTTGTTGAGTCTAGTAATTAGGTTGTTAAGCCTAAGTGAATGTCCCAAGGCTACCAAGAGGGGGGGTGAATTGGTAGTTTAAAAATTTAAGCCCTCTTTTTAAAATTATGTTGAACCGAAATAAAAATTATTTCTTTTAAGTTTTGTAGAAAAAGTTTTTCAACCACAGAGTTTTTAAGACTAAGAAATAAAATACGAAAACGTAAAAATAATAAAGTAAATGACACCAGATTTATAGTGGTTCGGTCTAAAACCAGACCTACATCCACTCCCTAGAGGCACCCTCTGAGTATTACACTAATACCAATAGTGACTCTCCTTTTGCACCCTCAACAAGATGGAGAAGCCTTTACAACACACTCTTTTCACCACTCCCCGGTGCGGCAGAGAACCGTCATCCTTTTACACAATCCCCAGTGTAGGCAGAGAACCGTCCGTCCTTTCACACAATCCATGGTGTTGGCAGAGAACTGTCATCCTTTCACACTCTCCTAGTGTGGGCAGAGAACCGTCATCCTTTCACACTCTCCTAGTGTGGGCAGAGAACCCTTCGGCTGTTCACACTCTCCAAGTGTAGGCAGAGAACCCTTCAGCTGTTCACACTCTCCAAGTGTCGGCAGACTGCTGTTCACACTCTCCAAGTGTCGGCAGAGAACCCTTCGGCTGTTCACACTCTTCAAGTGTCAGCAGAGAACCGAATCTCCTTGACAGATCTTCTCACAAGAATCTAGAAGGAAGAAGGAAAAGAGTGAAGTAATCCCAATTTACAAGTAGAGACTCTTACCTTTGAAATCAAAGTGAAGCCTTCTCGCTCCAATGGTAGGAATCCTCCCTTGAATGCTCTCTTCCACTCTCTCCTTGGCTATTCTCTCAAGAGGCACGAAGATCAAATGACAAAAAGATTGGGTGGCAGTCTAATTTGGACTATTTATACAAAAGACAAGAAAAACCGCCCAAATACTGCGAGTATTCAATTCTGTACGCAGTGGATCGTCCCGTATGATCGTGGATCATCCTGGACGATTTTACTCAAATGCTTTGAAACGACCCTATTTGTATATGTGTACGAAATCATTTCGTACAAGCTGATCGTCCTGTACGAACTAGGTTCGTCCAGTACGATCGGTTATTTTTAGGTCGGTTCTAGAAACTGCAGAAAAACCGTCTTAAAGCGGTTGGATCGTCTGGACGAAAATGGGTTCGTCCGGACGAAATTTTTACAGAGCCCAGATCATTTTTTGACGATAATTAATTTCGTCTAGACAAAAATTTTACAGAGAACAGATCGTCCTGGATGATTATTATTTTCGTCTGGATGAAAATCTTACAGAGCCCAAATCATTTTGTGACGATAATTAATTTCATCTGGACGAAAATTTTACAGAGAACAGATCGTCCTGGACGATAATTATTTTCGTCCTGGACGAATTGGACTTAGAAAAGTTTTCGAGGCAGTTCCTATTCGTTCCATATGCTCTATAGGAGGTAACTATCTGATCGTCCTGTACGATATAAAATCGTCCCGTACGATCAGTATAAAGTTAATATGATCTCCTTGTGTGTGTGTGTGTGTGTGTTTTTTTTATTCACTCAATTACATTCACTCCCTTTCAATTTTATTTCAAAGAAAAATACAATCTTCAAATTTTATAAAGTATTTCATGCTGAATTTGATTTGAAGTCTTCATAGTTTGGAGTTTGATTTTCCTGAAATGTTAGTACACACAAGAGCAAATACCATTCTTCCAAAAAGTGTTAGAAGATAATCAATACATAAAACAATAATAGTTGGAATCATCAAAACTATACAAGTTGCAAGAATGTAAAACATGCAAATACCAACTTTTATAACAGTCTAAGCTCATCTAGGATCGGTTGTTCTACTATTTTTCAAATTTTGATGATGTTAACTCATCTTTCTTACAAATTTTTAATTCAATCATATGAAAATTTTATCATATTTGTGATTTGATTAAAAAAATTTATTTTTTGTTCTTTTTATTTTTCCTATTCTTTTTCCTCCTTTTTGTGATATCAAAAGGGGGAGTAGTGGTAGTGTTTAAGTTGTTTCATTATGCTATTTTTTACTACTTTTGTTTAGTGTTTGTACAGTCAGTTTAATTTTAGTAAAATTTACATTTCTTGGTTCACATAATTTTCCTTCATAGTATGTTTTATTTAACTTCTTAAGTTGAATTTTCTACTAAATATTTGCCATCATTAAAAAGGGGGAGATTATGAATTTGGAATCAGGGATTATAATTTTAATGATAGCAAACATTTTTAACACTTTTATTTTCCTATTATTGCCCTACATACTGATGTTTTAGGTCCACAAGGCTAATTAAAAATCAATCCAGCTCAAGATTGGATAGATTAGGACTGAGTCAGTCTACAAGTGTAAGTCAAATATTTTTATCTTTTATTGAGTCAAATGTAATAATGTGGTTCCTTATGCTAAGTACCATTACACACACACACTCAAGGGGAAAAATTTTGTTTGTTTTAGAGTTTTTTATTTTTGATCATATCATTCAGGATGATCCCAAATCATCTTGGACGATCAGTTAAAAATAAAAATCCTAATCAGGGCATCCTGGTGAAGGCAGAGGAAATTAAGTAAATCTTCTTGGACGATATTAACATCATCTTGGATGATATGCACAAATCAGAAAGAATCAAATGCCAACTCTTTTAGGCATGTTATTATTTTTGGACATCATCTAGGACATCATCGTGGATGATGCATTATAATTAAGCCTAAACTAGTTTGATGATTAAGGAAAGTTATTAAGGTTTGATTGATCGATCATATCATATTGGACAATCATAGGACTATTTGGGATGATCCATTAAACAAATCTTAGTTTTTTAATGGACGACTAGAATGATGTTTTAGATAATGTGTACTCATTTGAACTAATCGTACTGGATGATCCAAAAATTGGCCAGGACACATTTAATTATTTTTGCATCATCCAACATTGAAAGTCTGGCTGATTCGAGCGATGGTCTGGATGATTCTTAATATTTTTGAACTAATCATTTAGGATAATATCATATCATACTGGATGATCAGAATAAATAAATTTTCTAATCATCTAGCCCGCCCAGATCATCCCAGCTAATTGAGCTAAATTTGTACTAATCGTATAGGACGATCCGTTGATCGTCATGGATGATCTTTTTTGGTTTGTTGCAATTTAGGGCAAATTTGAATCCCTTCTATATAAGATCTCTTATTTACTCAAGATGTGATCTTTTGCTATTATTCTGACTTGAGAGAACTAAGGGGAGAGGAAGAGCTTGGGAGAGAGAGATAGAGGAAATTATGAGGGAGAGTTTGTGAGAGTTTCATAAAGGTTGCTCCATGTAAGGATCTGAGTCATCTTCTCCAGTCATTATATCTTATTTCTTGGAGGTTCTAGAGAGGTCTACTTTAGTAATTGATCGAGGTTCTTTGATTGCTTCAGGAGATAGAGAAAGGAGTCAGGTTCTTTGCTTGCATCAGGAGGATGGAAAGGAGTTGGGTTCTTTTCCTCATTGGGGTCCGTGGAAAAGAGTTTTGTACAGGCTTCTCTGCCTTGCTATGGGAGAAAAAAGATGATCACTGAGTTTAGTGTAATACCCGAAGGAGAGGCTCCGGGGAGTGGACGTAGGTCAAGTTGACCAAACCACTATATAATATGGTATTCTTTCTTATTGCATTTTTCTCATTTAACTTTCACACTTTATTTTTTGGTGAAAGATTATTTGGATTAAATCATGATTTCTTTTTGAAAAATTTTAAAACACCAATTCACCCTCCCTCTTGGTTAGCCTTGGGCTAGTTCATAGGGGCTTAACATCCATAACAAACTTTTAAGAAGTACTCTAAAAAGTACTAAATTTTATATAGGTGACTAAGCTCCCCTATAAACATAACAGCATAATTATTTATGAAAAATTTAAAAGGCATCTGACACTGTGGTGCTTGAAATAATGACACCGTAATGGCCTTGAAGTGAAATAGTGTCTCAGTGTTAAAGCTTTTACATTACCATAGTACTTACTGATGTGAATCAGTTATTTAGTAAATAATCACATCTTTTCACTCATAGAATATGGCCTTTGGAAGGTAAATGATTATTGTTGTATCATTGATAACATTCAAGCACTATTGCGTCTAAGTAGCAAAAATGGCACCAAGGAATGAGAGATTAATGAAACTGTAGAATTTGAAAATAGAGAATATAGGATTACCAAGCTAAATTTTTGTTGTCGTAGAATTGATAATGTTGTTGCACTAGATGTGTTGCTGCTACAATGCTTGCAAATATAAAACTTGGCATTGTAATGTCCAATTTGTGATGCCTCGATAGTATTGAATATGGTGCTGTGGCGTTGTTTCATTAGACACTACAGTGCTATAGAATACCTAGAATTTCTACTATTTTTAAATTTTTCTTGTACAAATATAACTAAAATATCATGTTTTCATTAAAAATAAAGCACATAATACAATATGTAATTTATATTTATCAAAATTTGCCTTGCTTAAACTCTTGTTTTCCCTCAAGCAAATAAAAAAAATTATAATTCTGATTAATCAAATTAGTAAATTAATATTGATAAGTTAAAATTATTAAAATATAGGATTATATATCACGATTTAGATGTAGTGGAAATGAATAGAATTATAATTCTAGTTTGAAAAAATACTAATAATTATCTTAACCAATCATCCTTATTATTGCTTAATTTAAATTTATTTATTATTAATATAATCATTGACTTTTGAATTCTTAATTAAATAATGTATTTTAAAGATTAGATGTATTAGTATTTAAAATTAAAATTTCATACGTTCACCAATATTTGTACTAGTTCTCCCATCTTATAATTGGTGAATTTAAGTATAAGGTTATTTTTAGACTTTAGGCTTTTATGTAATACCAATTTTTGAATGTGCTCACTTGCTTTTTTCTTTTCTTTTTAAAATCTATTTTTCACTTTTCTTTCAGTTTTTATTTTTGTGGAGTACATGGTTTATAATTTTTAATATGAATTTTCTTTAAAATCTTATTATAGTCTTAATGAGTTTAAAATAAAAATTTAATAAAATTACTAATTCCAAATTCAGGTTGCTATACTTTTGAATTTTAATCTACTCATATCTATTTTAACCTTAATTATTCTTCTTCAATTCAAAGGTCAATATATAAATGTATAACTTATAAATTAAAGTTGAATCAATAATTTAGATGATATAAGTTAGTTAATTCTAAATTTTTTTAATCTAAGAATTATAAAGTAGTGTTCATTTAAACTATAATATTGGGTTTTATTATCATCCTAGTTTTACATAAATTTTAAATATTATTTTTATTAGGATTAATTAAATAATTAGATGTAAAGATATTAATAGAAGATAAAGTAAAATATAAGCATAAGGAGAATCTAATCAAATGAAAATAATAACAAAATTAAAAATTAATAAATATACATGTTTTCAGATAAATGATAGAAATGTACAATATATGTGATATATATAAAACAATAACAAAAAGTATAAGATAACTATTGTATATAACTGCACTCTAACTATCACAATGCATTGGCTCTCAAAGACAAAATTATAGTAGTTACATCACTATAATAATCCTTCATATTTTTAAAATCTCCCCTAAAGAAAAGATATACAATAAAAATGTAGTAGAATTTACACACATTTGAAAATACATTGAAAATGAAAACTTGTTATATGGATATTTAGTATTTTTCTTATTCTTTATTCTTCTCATCTACAAGGTTTCAATCTATGACTATTAACCTTGAAGATGTGAAAGTGTGTTTATCCTGAATCCTTATGACACCATTAGGATATATTCTAATGATAGTAAAATGGCCATCCCATCTTGATTTATGTTTTCCATGATAACATTTCTTCCTATAATTAAAAAGTAAAACATCTTAACCATTAGAAAAATAATAATTTAGAACTCCACAAGCATGCGTCTTTTCATTTTTGAATTATATATTTTATTATCTTCATAAACTTCATTTTTGAATTCATGAAGTTTATTAATTATTGTAGAACTCTGGATGTTTAGAATAGAGAAGGAATCTTTATTCTTTAAGCACAGTCTTTTTGAGGAAGAATGCTTTCATTTCTTTCCACCAATTACTTTAAGATTAAAAAAAAGAAAGGAAGGCACTCACAAATACTACAATCAAGAAGGATTAATGAGGATAGAAAAATAAAACTTTCAACTTACCCATTTAATAAATTTCCTGAGCGTAGAAGAACCAAAATTTGAATTTTAAGCTACTAAGGCACGACCAAGTGTAGTGGCCCTATAAGCAATGTTGTAGTGATCTTTTAACTCTCTCTAAGTTTTTTTTAACTGCTGCTCACTACCGCTAAATATAATTTACCAAACACACAAAAATCAAAAGCTGGGTTGCCTCCTATACAACGCTAAGTTTATAGTCCTTAACCAGACTTTCCTAGATTTCTTAATTTAGCTGGCTTACATTGCTACCATTTTTCAAACAATTATCACTTATACCTATTTATTATTTCTTTGGGTTAACTTCAATATTGCTTGGAAATAATCTAATAGGTCTACTACTGACTGAAATTATATGCTGCCTTAATCGAGTTTCAAAACTATTAATTGAAGCAACTTAATTTTTTAATTGACTCCCAAACTACATCACTATATCTTATAATAGTAATTTTCTACTTTCAAATTGATTACTTCGATTAAATCCTGGATTTAATCTTCTTCAAAAAAAAGATTAAATCCTGGAGGATATGCATGCTTAGGATTAATAGCACATTGCTGAGGATTATTCTAATTTACTCTTTGATTATTTTCACTAGAATTCTATTGATTATTACCAATAATATTATTTGAACAATTAAAATTAGGATGATTCCTCCAACATGAAATATATATATATTAGAGTAAGGTTTATTTTATCTTCCAATCAAATTATTATTATTAATCCCTTGCATATATTTATATTTAATTAACTTTTAATCCTTTAAATGCATAGAGAATTCAGTTTTAAATTATGAATTTTCTCATATTGTGGCTCAATTTCTTAGAAATTGCTATAACTTATGTAGTCAGAATAAACAAAGCATCAGATTCATAAACTCCTGCTACTCTCTTAAGATTTATCTTATCAGCAGGCCATTGGAATTACTACTATTCATTTCTTCTATTAATTCATATATTTCCTCAAAAGGCTTATTACATTAACGATCCTCCAACTATAACAACTATAGTTGCTCTAAGAGATCCAACTAATCCATTATAAAATGTTTGAATAACCAAACAATATGATAAAGCATGGTGAGGGTATTTCCTAGGCATTTTCTTAAATTTCTCCTAACTCTCATAAATGAATTTTCTTTCAAACTAGGTAAAAGAAGTGATATCATTTTTAAGTTTGATAGTCTTTGAAGGTGGCAAATACTCTTTTAAGAAACTTATAAGCAAACTCATTTTAAGTAGTTATAGAGCCTAGGGGTAAAGAAATTAACATCTTAGCTTTATCTCTTAGAAAAAATGAGAATAATCTAAGTCTAATAGCATCATCATTGATACCCTTATACTTTAATATTGCACAAATTCCTAAGAAATAGGCTAAGTGTAAATTGGGATATTCAATATTCCCTCAAACTAAAAATTTTAAACCATTTGAACTATGACAGATTTTAATTCAAAATTATTTCATTGGATTGTAGGTCTTTTATTTCTTTGATAAACTCTATCCAATAAAGGGTTAGTATAATCCATAAATGGTCTAGAATGATCTTGATGTAATATAGGTTCAACCATTTTTACAATCTTTTTAATTTTTTGAATTTTTGAAAGGGTTCCTTCTATTTTAGTGTCAAACAACTAAGATTTGTTTCTATGTCTATAAAGCATGCAATCATGAATATGCAATAAATAAATAAAATAAAGGATATAAGTTGGCCTAATTATGCAATTAATTTAATAATAAAGTAAAAAATATAAAAAGCAAAATACTTCCCTAGTAATGGTGCCAAAAACTTGATGGGGGTTATGGAGTGAACTTTTGAATTATATAAAAAACCTAGGGCTCTATCATCCCAAAAAATTATGGTGCTGCTTATGGTTGAGTACTATGGTGTCCATGTGGTACTCCCTTTAGCTTTGTAGCACTTGAAATTGTCTCTACAACATTGTGTAGATAGAGACCAGGCTTTATAGCACTAACTCCTCCGATGTTGCAGCACTGCTAAATAATGACTGGGCGCCACTATGTACATATTGGTTGATCCAACACTGTCAATGATGGAGCCACGATGGTGTAGTGTCAGATGAGGTGGGGCTATACCATACTAAATTTTTTTGCATATTTTTTATATTTTATTGCACAAACACAACTAAAATAAAATAATTTCACTAACAATTAACAGATAAAATATAACATTATTTACACTCATTAAAATCTCCTTAGCTTAAACTCTTGCTTTCCCTCAAGCAAATAAAATTTTTATAATTTTGATTAACTAATTAACCAAAATAAAAAAATGATAATATAAATTTCTAAAATATAAGATAATACATTATTATCAAGAATTAGTAAAAAATGAATATGGCATACTTCTAGTTTGAAAAATACTAATAGTTAAATAAATCAATCATTCTAGTTACAGTCTAATTCAAAATTATAAGTTATAGATTTAATCATTAACTTTTAAATATTGAAGTGAACAACTGAGTTTTATTGATTAGATATGGTTGTAGTTAAAATTATACTTTTATTAGTTCACCATCCCTTATTTTAGCTCTCCTATCTTATCCTTTTTAGTTTATGTATAAGATTGTCTTTCGAATCTTAAGCTTTCATTAATACTAATTTTTGAATCTAATCATCTTTTTCTTTTGACTTTCGTCTTCCTCTGAGAACTATTTTATAGTTCTTTTTCTTTTTCTTTTATGGAGTATATAATTAATGATTTTGAATATCAGCTTTTATTTTCGACCTTCATATAATCTTAATAATTTTAATGTAAGTATAGTAATTTCATATTCAGGTTAGTTATGATTTCAAATTTTAATCTAATCATATCTAATTTTTAATACTATTTATTAATATTTTAATTTTAAAAGTTTGTTTCATGAAGGTATAGCTTATAAATTCAAAATATGATAATAACATAAATGATTAAATTAGTTAAGTTTTAGTTTTTCTAACCTATGAAGTATTAATAAGTTCATTTAAATTAGGGTCTTGGGTTTTATTACTGTCCTTATTTAATATAATTTTTAATTATCATTTTTATAAGGGTTAATTAAATAATTAAATATAAAAGTAATTAGAGGACAACAATAATTTAAGCATGAAGGGAATTTTTTAATATGTAAATAAACACATAAATAAATACTACAAATATATGCTTTCTTAAGAATGATAAAAGGTGCATAAAATATATGTTGAACACAAAACAATACATTTAATATGTAAATAAACACATAAATAAATACTTCAAATATATGCTTTCTTAAGAATGATAAAAGGTGCATAAATTTATGTTGAACATAAAACAATACATAACATAATATTCAACATAACACATATACAAGATAACCAGTGCAAGGCACCCAAAGTTCAACAATGGCTCTCAAAGCTAAAATTTTCAATTAAGTATAAAACAACACCCAATATCTCAAATGACTTCCTTCTATTCTACAGAACTATAATGTTGAAAAAAATATACAAAAACATCGTTAAGATTTCTTCACTTCTCTAAATCACATGCTTTCAATATATATCCAATGACTTTTATGGTTTGCAAAGTTTTCTTATTATGTATCATGTTGGTTCCATTAAAAAAATTCTAATGATAGTATAAGGGACATTTCATTCAGTTTTTATTTTTTCATGGCAACACTTCTCCCTATAATCAAATAGCATGACTAGGAAATAAATCATAAAAGAAAATTCTACCATTATGCCTCTTCCTTATTTTTGCTAATTTTTATTTTTATTTTTCTATAATCTCTCTTTGAATTCATTCAACTTAATAGTAATTGCAAAACTTTGCAATGTGAGAAGAAAAAAGAATCCTCATTCTTGGTATGATCTTCATTTTGGTTCTTTGAAGAAGAGAGTTCATGCTTGATCCTTCCCATCACTTAGAATTGAATTTCTAAGAGAAGAAATTAAGGTTCTCACTAAAGGGTAAGGGCTGAGAAGTGAACTTCCTCCTAATAGGTTTTATAAATTTCATGAGGAGGGAAGTTTGAAAATTTTAAAATTTCAATAATATTAGCCTATCGGGGCACTATGACATTAGAAGATATGGCACCATGACACTCCCTTCTTCTCTCTCAATAGGATTTTAAAGCAAATTATTCAAAACCTAATTTAGAGGATAGGGCTTCCTCCCTAAATGTGCTAAGTTTATATTTTTCAGTCAAACTAGATAACTGACTAGAACTATAATTGGGTTGCCACCCAAGCAGTGCTGAGTTTATAGTCTTTTGTGAGACTTGCCCAGATTTTCCATTTGGCTAAGGTTGATGATTGCTACTCTTCAATTTTGTTCCATTGGTATCTCTTTCCTTCTACTTAAAATTAACTTCAGTATTTCTAAGTAAAGATCTTATGGCCTACTACTCACATAAATTGCAAGTTGACTTAATTGTGTTTTCAAGTTTTTAGTTAAAGTAGCTTGGATTTGTAATAGAGTTTCCAATTGCATGACAACATCTTCTAGTGGTGTCTTTTTAGTTCTATTATTATTTTTTTGATTAAATTTAGGAGGATAAGTGGTCTTGGATTGTTATTAGCTTGATTTTGATTATTCTAATTTACTCCTTGATTTTTTTGACTAGAATTCCATTGATTTCAACCATTATTATTTGACCAACTAAAAAATTGGGTCCTAGATTATATGTATTTGAATAAAGATTATTTGATCTTTCGATCAAATTTATATTTTCAATCCCTTAGATATCATTCTCTTCCACTGAGCTTTATCTTCTAAATGTAAAGATGAATAATAATTTAAGCCTAAAATACTCAACTTCTTTGATATTGCTACAACTTGTAGAATCGTAAGGGATAAAGAATCATTTGTATAGACTCTTGCCACTCTCTTAAGATTCACTCTATTAGCAGGCCACTAGAAATTATTTGTTACCATTTCCTCAATTAATTAATAAGCAAACTTAAAAGTCTTTGACATCAAAGAACCTCCAACTACGACAACATTTATGGCTCTAAGGGATATTTTTAATCCATTATAAAAGTTTGAATTATCAACCAATCAGGTAAGGCATGGTGATGACACTTTTTAAGCATCTCCTTGAATCTCTCCCAACTCTTACAAATAGATTCTCCTTCTACCTAAGTAAAAGAAGTAATATCATTTATATGTTTAACAATCTTAGTAGGTGGGAAATACTTTACAAGAAATTAGTGGGCCAATTCATTCCATATGGTAATAAAACTTGGGGGTAAAGAATTTAACCACATTTTTGCCTCATCCCTTGGAGAAAATGGGAACAATCTGATTCTAATGACATCATCACTAACACCATTATACTTAAATATTACATAAATTTTTAAGAAATTTACTGAATATATGTTAGTATCTTCAATGTTAGTTTCCCCAAACTGATAATTTTGTTCCATCTCAATGATTTAAGGTTTTGATTGAAACTTATTAGCTTCGATTGTAGGTCTATCTATGCTCTGATGAATTTCATCTACAAAAGAATTTGTAAAATCTTTAAAAGGTCTATAATGATTTATGTCTTGGATAGGTTTGTCCATTTTCAAAATCATTCTGGTAGTTTTAATTTTTGAATGGGTTCTCTTAATTTCTGAATCAAAATCTAGCAAAGGTTCCTATTTATAGATTATAAGCACACAACTATAAATGTGTAATCAATAAAATAAAATAAAATAATAAAAGAATATACTATGAGTAATTATGTAATTAATTCAATAATATAGCAAAAATGCAAATAAAATAAGTCTTCCCTGACAGTGATGCCAAAATTTTGATGGGGGAAGTTGGGTAATTTAAATAAATATAAAAATAATTTAAGGATATATCTTGTTGCAACTTAGTTTTTAAAACTATGTTTTTATATTATGTGAGTTTTGATGATACCAAAATATTATTGTATTGATTAGTGTTCTTCCTAACACATATTGGAAAATTTTTTTATATGTTATTTGTGTGTATTAACATTTTAGGGGAAATCATCATCCAGACTGCTGAAGACTTCACGATAGATTAGATTAGAGTTTATTGTAATTGAAGTCTATACTTTTTCTATTTTTCTTGAGTCTAAGAGAGTGTGATTGTAATTGGGTTTCCATGCACACACACACACACTGGGGGAGTGAGTCAATTTTTTTTAACTAATCATGTGGTATGATTCTTTAATCCTACTAGAAAATTTGACCTGAAAGTTCTTCCCAAATTAAGTTAATTGAATCATGCCTTAAAATTTTTCTTTTGAACATTGTATAAAGTTGGATTTATATAGACGACATCGAGAGTATGAAATGGATATGTATCTTTTTATCCTACATTAACTCACTATTTTTTGAACTAATCATACTGTATAAAGTGGAGTTTGTATAAATGATGTCTAGAGTATGAAATGGGTGCGTACTAGTTCGTCACATATGAATAGGTAAATTTTTTGAACTATTTATACAGTACAAAATAAATTTCATAAAGATTACATCCAGAGCATAAAATGATTTTGTTCATGTTTATACCATACGAATCATGATTGATTTAACATGTTCGTACTGTATGATGTAGAGTTTGTGTAGAAATAAATTGGAGTACGAAATAGATTCATATAAAATTGTATCGGTCGAACCTTTTCAATTTTGAATTGTTCATATAATATGATGTCAATTTGTATATATGACTGATAGAGTACAAACTATGTTTCTAAAGGATTGTATAAGGATTTTTTGAACTATTCGTACATACAAAAGAATCATACTGTATTATCAAAGTACGTTCAACTTAAAATTTTCAGTTTTCTAGATGGTTTTTATAAGAGTCCTAAAACTGACTATCCATTATTCTTCTATGAAATTTCTCTTGAGAGTGATAGTGAGAGTGTTTTGGGAGAGTGTTTGGGAGTGAGGATTGAGAGATCATGTAAGTGGAAATCGTGAAGCATTTTCAAGGTTGCCTAAAGGTGAGGATATTTTTATATGTTCTTCAAATCTCTGCCCTACTTCTTTAAAGACTCTTAAAACAAAATGATACGAATGAAACAAATAATTTCTCCCCCTTTTTGACAACAACAAAAAGTCAAGAAGAAAAAGACTTGAAATGTAAGGAGAGATATGAAAAGCAATTGATAATTTAATCTTGAAAGTGATTTAAATAAGTTATACAAATAAATTTAAAACATTAGGCAAATCATAAAAATTCATATAATTTAAGAAGAGATATAACTTAGATAATAAAAAGAATTTATCAAAAGCATGATTCAATTTAGACACTAATGTAGAGAAAATCATTGCAAGAAGGATGAATAAAAATTTGTATATTTCAAATTTCAATATGAAATAGAAATGAACATAAGATTAATTTGAATTAAGAGATTAAAAGAGTTTGGAAAGAAATAACTACCACATGTGGCGCTTTGCGCATCTTTTTTTTTTAAATTTGTGGCACATTTTTTTGCATATTTTCACTTTGGGCTTATTTTGTGCCTCTTTTTCACATTGCGAACCTTTGCGCATTACTTTTGATTTTTGTACATTTTTACAATTTTCAAGAGTAATCATTTTCTTTCCAAAAATAATAATAAAAAATTTCAAATCTTTCTAAGTGCATAAATATTAATTGATAAGTGAAATACAAAATAAAAAAAGCATCACACTTGCAATAATAATATTAACAATAATGTAGTCTAAATAAGAGACATGAATTGATAATCTTAATAACATCAAGTTATAAGCAAAATTTAAATTTAGAAAAATTTGATTTTCTAATGAATTTAATTTTAACTTACAATTCCAGATATAGTACTATTAAGATTAAAAATCTAATGATTTTTATAATGCTACCACACATTTCAATAATATTAAAGTCAAAAACACAAGATCATATATTGATATCAATGTGATGAAAATACAATCTAACTTAAGATATCAATATAAAAACATCAAAAGAAAATGCATCAAACTTCCTAAAAATAATAATAAACACACAAACTACAGAAAAAAACATAAAAGCAAATGCAACTATCACTGAGATGGACCCTGATCTGGAGGAGGAGGAGGAGCTGCAGCACCAAAGATGTTAAAATATATACTCATCATCATCATATTAGTGCTCATATCATTCATTTGCTCCCTCATAAAACCCATGTCATGTTGATATTGAGCATCTTGCTACTGAAGATGAGCCTCAATTTGATCAAATTGAGTCTCTAGTCGATCAAATCTTTGAACCAAATCCTAATAATTTGGTTCATTAGCGGGTGCAGGAGCAGCTTCTGGTTCTTCCTCTGTATCACTTATAACATGTGCTTTACTTGAATCATCATTTTTGAAGACCACTCTAAAGGATTCATCGTTATAGTAGAACGGTTCTTCATATTCTTGATCAGGATGAATTAAGTTGTATTTCTTCTCCAGAATATAGGTAACTAAATGTCCTAAGACAATGTTCCTCTTTCTTTTATGCTTTGCATGGCCTATTTCAGAAAGCCCATAAAGATAGTCGAGTAAAAGTTGGGCTTCATCTATAGCTACTTCAGACATGATCAAAAAGGTCACCATAGAAAAAAGAGGGGTTATAATGATTCTATCACCAGATTTAGGGATAATTGAAGTTCTAAGAACATGCTGGATGATACGTGCATCTCGTACAAGACCAGATACCCTAGCCACATGCTCATAAATACTATTTTTTCTAATCACTCTATTGATTTGAAACCATTTATATTGATCAGTGGTAATCAAGTTGTGGGCTCTAGCTCCCTCAGTCCTTAAGTTTAAAAATGCTCCTAAGTCATGCTTGGTGATTTCAACTTTTTGTTTAAAGATAAATGAACGAATAGAGTGGTCAGAATTAAAAGACATGTTGGCAAGAAAGTAGTGAAATGTTTCCTTATTGTAGAGGTGGACAAGGGTAAGAATAAAATGAAACTGAGTTGAAGCGAATAAATTCATTACTTTGAAGGTAAGATCTTCTTAGATTAGGATTTTAGATGGGGTGATTTTGGCTGAAGCAAACCTAGGAAAAGAATCCTCATTTGTTTTGGAAAGAAAGTTCTCGGATGAATTCCTATGATGTTTCTTGGCCAGAACCTTTTGGCGCTTGCTTGAACTTGCCATTTAAAAAAAATGAAAGGGATTGAAAGTGATGTTTAGAGTGTGACTATTGAGTTGAAAAGACTGCTTATTTATTGAAAAATAATTCGTTCGTACTAGACAAAAATAGTTCATCCCGTACGAAATTTTAAATTCGTCCAGTACGAAAACATTTCGTATGGATGATCTAAAGCATCAAAATGAAACGGCTTTTTGTAATCAACACAACTTATGAAAAGTCCTTTCGTACAGACTTTTGACCAGTCTGATCATACAGACGAACACGTGTTCATCCTGGGACGATCAGAACTTATATCGTTTTAATGACAATTGAAACCGTCCCCTATATCGAACCGACATGTGTTCGTCCAAACGAACCAAAGGTTCATACGTATGAAATTTGTATTAAAAACTACCTTATCCATTCAACCGCTTTAGTCATTCGTCCCGTCGTTTGAAAAACATTTCATCCCGGACGATCATGACGATCATACAGATGAAATGACCAATAAACACTGAACACAGCATGCAAAACGGTTTAAAATCTGACAGTTTGACACAATACACACATCGTCTCGTACGAAAAACTTTCATCCCGGACGATTGTTAAAAAAAAATTTCAATAACAAAGACACAAAACACAGTAAAAACACAAAACAACAAAGAAACACAAACTCTAAAAGAAAAATCACACATACAAAATCAAAAACTCATAGAGAACACAAAAAACATTTAATTCAAAAACAAATATCATTGTTGCAAAAACATTTTATTTAAGCATTCAAATCAATCACGCCAAGCCTTATTCTTAATACACTAAAAGTATCAAAGGCTAAAGGTTTTGTAAAAATGTCTGCAAGTTGATTTTTAGTATAAATATTATTGAGTTCAATTTCTCCTTTGGATACATGATCCCTTATGAAATGATGTTATATGTCTATGTGTTTGGTTCTTGAATGTTGAATAGGATTTTTAGAAATGCAAATAGCACTAGTGTTATCACAATAAGTTGGAATAGTGCCTATAGTCAATCCTAAATCAATCAACTATTGTTTCAACCAAAGTACATGTGCCACACAACTTCCTAATACAATATATTCAGCTTCAGCAGTAGATAGGGCTATTGAATTTTGTTTTCTACTGGACCAAGAGACTAATGAATTTCCAATGAATTGACATGTTCCAGAAGTGCTTTTCCTATCCACCTTACAGCCTGCAAAGTCAGAATCTAAATAATCAATTATTTCAAATGAAGAGCTAAACTAAGGATACCAAATTCCTTAGTTCTGAGTTCCTAACAAATCCTTTTCACCACTGTCAAATGTCATTCTTTTAGATCTAATTAAAATCTAGCACATAAACAAACACTAAACATGATATCGAGGCTGCTAGCTATCAAGTAAAGCAAAGATCTAATTATCCCTCTAAATTTTTTTTGATCAATAGATTTTCCCTTAGGGTCCTTATCCAACTAAACTGAGGAACTCATTAGTGTACTAACAGGTTTAGCATTATCCATTTCATACTTTTTGAGGATGTCTTTAACATATTTAGATTGACTAAGAAATATACCTTCCTTAATTTGCTTAATGCTAAAGCTTATAAAGTAATTTAAGTCTCCCATTAGACTCATCTCAAATTCACTACTCATTATTTTAGAAAAATCATCACAAAGATTTTTATTTGAAGATCCAAAAATGATATCATCCATATAAATTTGAACAATGAGTATATCCTTTCCACATTTCTTCGAAAAGAGAATTGTATTCACACTTCCTTTTTCAAAAGATCTTTCAAGCAGGAAGGAGCTCAACCTCTCATGAAAGTGCTCAGATGACACTAGAAAGTGCTCTGATACCACTTAAAAGTTTGTTAGGGATGTTAGGCAGTATGAACTGGCCCAAAGTTAATTAAGAGAGAGAGGTGAATTGGTAAAAAATATCTTTTAATCACAACACAAATCAAAACTAATATCACCACAAAGAAAACCAAATGCGAAAGTAATAAAGAAAGAACACACCGGATTTATAGTGGTTCGGTCAAACCTTGACCTACGTCTACTCCTTGGTGGCACCCTCCAAGTATTGCACTAAAAATAAGTGTCTCTCCTTTAGCCCCCACAGCTAGGCAGAGAAGCCCTTACAAAATCACTTCCACCTTCCCCGGTGCGGCGGAGTCGCCGGGTCCTTTGACAACAAGGAGATCTTCTTCTTTGGTGAACTTCCCTTGAGATAAGCCTTGAATCTAACCGTATTCAGGTGCGATCTTGTCGGAGCAACCATGTGGAACCCCCTCCACACTCCCTTAAGTCCCCCCTCACAGGATCTTCTCCCTCTCTGAAACTCCACCCTTTCTTCACTCCCTTTCAAGCTCTCTCTTCAAGTTTCCCCCAAAAGAAGGAAGCTACAATGGCTGCCAAAGACACTTACCAAGTGTCATGTCATAGCTTAAATAGAAGATCTCAAAATGAGCTCATTAATGCAAGTTGCCGACATTATCGTCCTCCTGTACGATCAGTATAATTTAAGCCCAATCAGCTGGGACGATTTGAGACGATCAAAAGAAGTTTGTTCATATTGTCCAGGATGATAGTATATCGTCCTGGATGAACAAAACAAATTGTGGAATATCATCCTGAACATCGCCCTGAAAAATAGCTATTTGATGTCCAATCGCCCAGCAAATCATCCTGGCCGATTCTGCGATCGTCCAGGATGATTTGATCATGTAATCAAGTCATAATTACTTTCCTTAAATTCTAGAGAAATTTTGGAAAAATTATCCTGGATCGTCCTTAACTATATTTTATAGTCCTGGACGATCCACCTGGATGATGTCCAAAAATAAGTAATTCCTAAATAGATCTGGCGGCGGATTCTTTTTATTTTGAGCCTATCATCTAGGCCGATACAAAATCATCCAGGATGATGTGTTTTACATAATGACGGCTGCTTTAATGAGGATGCCATAATTAGGGTTTTTGCTTTTGAACAGATCGTCCAGGACGATATAAATATTGTCCCGGATGATGTTACCAAAAACATAAATCTTTAGGGAACAATAGAAAATCTTCCAAGTTACAAATCATCAGGAGCCACACCAAATACAATAGACTCAAGAAATGAAAAAGGGTACAAACTGACTCAGACCTAGTCTATCCAATCTTGAGCTGGTTCCAAAATGCAGTTTGATCATGCGGACCTGAAATATCAATAGATAAGGCAGTCGTAGAGAACATATCATCAAAATCATAATAAGAGTGTTTGCAATAAGATGTGTTTGCTATCATCAAAATCATAATCCATAAAAATAGATCCACAATATTCTCCCCATTTTTTATGATGGCAAACATTATGATTTGAATTTATAAATAGGAAACATTTTCTCCTAATCGCCCCCTCACTAGAATAAAACTTTAAAAATAGGGGAGATAAATTTTTTTGTTTTTAATTTTTTGAAAAATAAAAAAGGATACAAAAACATATAAATTCAACAATACGTTCTCCCCCTTTGACATTATCAAAAAGAGAAGGGTCACAAACAAAATGATTAAAAGACAAAATGATCTCTAATATAGTGAACAAAACAAATATTCTTAAAATGAGAAAGTTACCTCTTGGTTTTAATCAAAAACTTAGTAGAATTGTATTAACAACGTATAGCCTAGAAAAGGTTAGAAATTCATAATTTGATAATCCAAACTCAAGTTCTTTAAAAAGGCTCAAAAACTTTTTAATTCAATATCTAAATCATGAAATAAATTAGAAAAAGAAACACTAATTTTTCAAAAGTCCTTTCATAAAATATATCTAATAGAAGATTAATGCACGAATTGTTGAATCTGGAATCAAGATTTAAAAATCAAGTATCGAAAATATCAAGGGTTTTCTTAAGCTTTGAATAAAACAGGAAATGTAAGCATACTCTTTGTGGGCTCATTTTATGCCTCTTGTCATGTTTTTGGCGCACTTTGCGCATCTTTTTCTTTTGATACACTTTGTGTATCTTTCTCAATTTGGCGTCATTGGCCACTTTTTTTTTATTTGGCATCATTGACCATTTTTTTTTAATATGCTACCTTTCTGAAATTTTAAAAACAAAAGTAAATCCATTCTATTGACACGAAGAACTACTTTATTAGAAAAATTATGAGGTAGATTCAACAATCTTGCAAGAGATTTCTATGTGATAGATAAAATATAGGGAGATGAAAAAAGTTCAGTTTTAAAATCTAATTTAAAATATGATGAAGATTTTAAATCAAAAGTAGAATAACCTGTTTAAGGAAACAGAGATTAAGAGTAAAAAATCATGAGTTTCCTTCCTTTAACTGTTTTTAGAGAAGTCAAACACAATTTTTATAAGAATTCAAGAAAAAATAAGAGATAAGTTTTTCATTTTTAAAAAGGTGATGTGTGTGCTGATCAGAGAAAAGACACATAAAAATTTAACGAAAAAAGAAAAGTAAGAAAAATAGAATAAAAAAATAGAAAATCACAAAAACAAAAGGACAAAAAAACATGTAAACATAAAAACAAATAAAGGTTCAAGCACCATCTTGCTCCTGGTCCGATGCTTCAAAGACCAGGTCTGTCCAAGAGATTTTTTGCTTTTCATTATTTCTCCAGTTTAAAATTTGCTTCGCTTTACCCTTTTTTTTCGTATGAAGAATTTTTAAATTAGGGCACTGATTTTTCATATGTCCAGGCTTCCTACATCGAAAGCAAATAACGTCAGAAGAAATATTAACATCCTTATCATTTTTACCTTTCTTCCATTTTTGTTGATGCTTATGCTTTGGTGAGCTTTTTAATTTGCCTGTCAAGTCATTGCTTTCGTCACCAACTAAGCTATCTTTTTCCGTATCTTCAGCTTTTAGAACAATCGTTTCACCTGCATTCAAAAGTCTTTGACCCAAACTTTGCTCGTAGGCAATGAGTGTGCCAATCAAATTATCAATAGAATAATCATTCAAATTTTTTGATTCACAAATAGCAACAATTTTAGCATCAAACTTATCTAGTAGACAACGAAGAAGTTTGTTAACATTTTCAAAATTTAAAAATTCTTTTCCTAAAGCATGCAATGATGTCACAATTTGAATAAACCTAGTACATATCTAAGATCGTCTCATAAGGTTTCATGGAAAATAATTCAAAATCATGCATTAACATATTCAACTTGGATTGCTTGATTTCACTAGTGCCTTCGAATATGATGTATAGTTTATCCCAAACTTCCTTACCAGTAGTGCACGTGGATACTAACATAAAATGTTCATAATTTAAAGTACAGAAAAAGTAGTTTAAAGATTTTGTATTCAATTGAGCATCGATTCGTTCATCTCTATTCCATTGACTAAAAGGAATGTCAGTTTTAATTCCATCTACAATACGTGACAGTAATGAATAACCAGTTAAAATCATATGCCACATGCGAAAATCAATTGATTGCAAATAAATAGACATGCGAATTTTCCAAAAATCAAATATAATATTTTCAAACAAAGATGGTCTGGAGATTGAATAACCTTTTGCAATATTATGATTTGAAAAATTAGCCATGGATCGAAATTTAAAAGCCTTCAAACTCAATTTTTATGAATCCCGCTCTGATACGAATTAAAAGTGCTAAGATGACACTAGAAAGTGGTATTAGACAAGAATTCATAAAAATTGAGTTTGAAAGCTTTTGAAAGTGCTCATATGACACTAGAAAGTGCTCTGATACCACTTAAAAGCTCATTAGGGATGTTAGGCTCTATTAAATGGCCCAAAGCTAATTAAGAGAGAGAGGTGAATTGGTAAAAAATATCTTTCAATTACAACACAAATCAAAACCAATATCACCACAAAGAAAACCAAATGCAGAAATTAAATGCGGAAGTAATAAAGAAAGAACACACTGGATTTATAATGGCTCGGTCAAACCTTGACCTACGTCCAGTCCTTGGAGGCACCCTCCAAGTATTGTACTAAAAACAAGTGTCTCTGCTTTAGCCCCCAAAGCTAGGTGGAGAAGCCCTTATAAAATCACTTCCACCTTCCCCGGTACGGCAGAGTCGCCGGGTCCTTTGACACCAAGGAGATCTTCTTCTTTGGTGAACTTCCCTCGAGACAAGCCTTGAATCCGACGGTATTCAGGTGAGAGCTTGTCGGAGCAACCGTGTGGAACCCCCTCCACACTCCCTCGAGTCCCCCCTCACAGGATCTTCTCCCTCCCTCAAACTCCACCCTTTCCACACTCCCTTTCAAGCTCTCTCTTCAAGTTTTGCCCAAACGAACGAACCTATAATGCTTGCCAAAGACACTTACCAAGTTTCATATCATAGCTTAAATAGAAGATCTCAAAACGAGCTCATTAATGCAAGTTGTTGACATTATTGTCCAGGACAATAGGTATATCGTCCTGTACGATCAGTACAATTTAAGCCCAATTAGCCCGGACATTTTGAGACGATCAGAAGAAGTTTGTTCATATCGTCCAGGACGTTCAAAACAAATCATGAAATATCATCTTGAACATCGCCCTAAAAAATAGCTATCCGATGTCCAATCGTCCAGCAGATCATCCTGGCCGATTCTGCGATCGTCCAGGATTATTTGATCATGTAATCAAGTCATAATTACTTTTCTTAAATTTGAGAGAAATATTAGATAAATTCTCCTAGATCGTCCTGGATAATATTTTATAGTCCTGGACGATGTCTAAAAGTAAGTAATTCCTAAATAGATCTAGTGGCTGATTCTTCTATTTTGAGCCTATCATCCTGGCCGATACAAAATCTTCCAAGATGATGTGTTTTGCATAATAACGACTGCTTTAATGAGGATTCCCTAATTAGGGTTTCTGCTTTTAGACAGATCATCCAGGATGATATAAATATTGTCCCAGATGATATTACCAAAAATAGTAAACTCTAGGGAACAGTTAGAAAATCTTCCAAGTTATAAAGCATCAGGAGCCATACCAAATATAATAGACTCAAGAAAGGAAAAAGTGTACAAACTGACTTAGACCTAGTCTACCCAATCTTGAGCTAGTTCCAAATTACAATCTGATCGTGTGGACCTAAAATATCAATAGATGAGATAGTCGTAGAGAAATAAGATATGTTTGCTATCATCAAAATCATAATCCATAAAAATAGATCCGCAATATCTCATACCATGCCCTAGGTGCCTGTTTTAATCCATATAATGCCTTTTTCAACTTGAAAATATGATTTGGGTATTTAGAATTTTTAAAACTTGGAGGTTATTCTACAAAAACATCCTCTTCAATTATCCCATTTAAAAAGGAACTTTTCACATTCATTTGAAACAATTTAAATCCTCTAAAACAGGCAAAGGCTAGCAAAACACTAATTACTTCAAGTCTAGCTACAGGGGTAAAAGTCTACTCAAAATCAATCCCTTCAATCTGATTATACCCCTTAGCAACTAATCTAGCCTTATTTCTAATGACCACTCCTGAGTCATTCATTTTATTTTTGAATACCCACTTAGTTCCAACTACATTTTGATCCTTTAGCCTTATAGTTAATTCCCAAACTTTATTTTTTATAAATTAATTCAACTCTTCTTGCATGGCCAAAATCCAAAATTAATCCGAAAGTGCTTGATCAATATTTGTGGGTTCTATAGTTGAAATGAAGGCTGAATGATTGACTTCCTTGTTTAATCCACACCTAGTCCTTACACCCTCACTAGGTTCACCTATAATCAATTCCCTTAGGTGGTTTTTAGAAAATCTCAAATCTCTAGGCAAAGGGTTTTCTATCTCCAATTTTTCTTCCATATTTTCTTCCAAATTTATTTTATCAAATTTTTGGGAGTTATCCACAATCTCATCTTCTATAATATTTGGCTCTTCCAAATTTTTAGATTCATCAAAAACAACATGTGTGGTCTCCTCAATTACCAAAGTTCTTTTATTGAATATCCTATAAGATTTTCCAATAGTTGAGTATCCAACAAAAATTCCTTCTTCTGATTTTGGATCAAATTTTCCTAAGGCAGATTTTCCATTATTATGAATGAACACCTTGCAACCAAAAATATGCAAATGAGACAAATTAGGTGTTCTTCCTTTTAGCAACTCATAGGCTATTTTATCTTATTTAGATCTTATATTCACCCTATCTAGAACATAACATGCAGTTCTAATTGCCTTAGGCCAAAAATATTTAGGAAGTGAGTATTCTGCCAACATTGCTCGGGCGGCTTCTATTAATGTTTTATTTTTCCTTTCAACTACCCCATTCTGCTGAGGGGTTCTAGGTGCAGAAAAGTTGTGATCAATTCCTTTTTCCTTACAAAAATCTTCAAATTTTTCATTTTCAAATTCTCCTCCATGATCAGTTTGTATAGTCATGATTTCACACCCTAGTTTTCTTTAAATCCAAGTCAAAAAATTTTTAAATTCCTCAAATGATTCACTCTTATGAAAAAGAAATCTGACCCATGTGAATCTTGAGTAATCATCTACAATCACAAATCCGTATACCTTCCCTCATAGACTCACAGTTCCAATAGGTTCAAAAAGATCCATATGCAAAATCTCCAATGGTTTACTAGTTCTAAGATCCTTATTAGACTAAAAAGAGGACTTCACCTGTTTTCCTAGTTGATATGCATCATAAAGGTGGTCCTTAGTAAAGTCTTGTTTATGTATACCTCTCACTATATTCTTTTGGATAATTCTTCTAAGGTTTATATGCTAGATTTGAACTGCATTCAAGCTCCTACTGATTTTTGTTTGAAAACAGTATATGATGAGTCATGGCTTTACATTGTTTATCCTTTTTCCATTCAAAACATCTTTTCTATTTAGGCTTAATATGCAGCTAGTTGGGAAAAAGTTTACACAATAACCTTTATCACAAAGCTGACTTATACTTAACAAATTATGCTTTAAGCCTTCAAGCAATAACACATTGTCTATAAAAAAGTTCTTAAGATTTCCAATCATACCAGATCCAACCACCATCTTTGTGGTATTATCTCCAAGTGTAACCTTGCCTCCACTCCTAACTTCCAGCGTTATGAATTGAGTAGTATCTCCAGTCATATGCTTTGAACATCTGCTGTCCAGGTACCATATGCTCTCACGAGGTCTTGTATGAGAGCGACCCTGCAAAATTATCAAACGTTAGACCTGGGAACCCAAACAAGTTTGGGTTCACCTTTTAGCAATTTATAATCAGATGCATGTATGATATGTCTAGGTTTATGCTTCTTAGGTCTCCACACCAAATTAGTTTTCATCTTCAAAGTACAGGTGTGAGCTATATGTCCAAACAATCCACAATTATTACATTTTACTTTTGAAAATGGTTTTCTAAGTCTTCTAACATTCATCTGTCTATTCAGAGATTGCATAAATTTAGGATACATAATAGGATTAGTAAAATCTTCAATTTTAGGTGGTATCCTATTATTCTCGAGAGCTTTTATCATTAATTTGTAAAATGAATTCATATCTTCCAAAATTCGATTCATATAATTTATTTTATATAATTTGCTCTCTGATTCATCCTTAAAGTTCTTAAAATCTTTCTCAACTTCTGCATAGGTTGATTTTAAATTCTCATGATTTTTATTCAAGTCATCAAACTCATCGAGTAGTTTCATGTGGTTGTCATCTATTAAGGTATGATATTTCTTAAGAATTTCATATTCCTTTTGAAGTTCTTCAAATTTTAAACTTAGACTAGCATGAATTTTCTTCATTTTCTCATATGCATCATGCATGTGTTCAGAAATTTTAAATAATTTATCATAAGTTAAGTCACATACCTCTTCTTGATCTGACTGATCAAGATTATCGGCCATTAAGCAAAGATTAGTGGCTTCTTCTTCCTTTCAGTCTCTGATGAATTTGAAGTTGAGTCCACCCAGAAAGCTCTTTGAGACTTCTTCTTGCCCTTCTTTACAATTGATTTCTCCTCTACCTTCTCCTTGCTAGGAGTGGCTTTGAGTTTTGGGCATTCAGTCTTGATATGACCAGGTTTCCTGCACTCATAGCAATTCACATCATTTGAAACCTTGCCATTTCTATTAAATTTATCTCTATTCCATTGTTGGCGTCTCTTCTGCTTCCTCTTCAGAAAGCTTCTGAACTGTCTACTCATCAATGCGATGTCGTCTTCATCCTCAGGTTGTGAGTGTTCACTCTCAGACTCTTCCACTTTTAGTGCTATGTTCTTCTCTCTTCGTGGTTCACCTGCATTAATCTTTCTTTGGCTAACTCCTTGCTCGTAAGAAATTAGTAAACTAAGAAGA
The DNA here is from genome assembly GCA_022539455.1 of Dendrobium nobile. Taxonomy (NCBI): domain Eukaryota; kingdom Viridiplantae; phylum Streptophyta; class Magnoliopsida; order Asparagales; family Orchidaceae; genus Dendrobium; species Dendrobium nobile. Next base: position 22,481,983 of record CM039721.1, read on the forward strand.
TTGTCAATAGAGTAAATGTTTAAATCTTTAAACTCTGTAATTGCAGTAATTTTAGCATCATATGTAGTAGGCAAACAATGAAGAATCTTATTAACCATTTAAGCATTCGTTAGTTCCCTACCTAGTGCATGCAAGGAGGTGACTATTTGTGTGAATCTTGTGTACATATCAAAAATGGATTCATTAGGTTTCTTGCAAAACAATTCATAATCATGTAATAAGATATTAAGTCTAGATTGCTTAACCTCATTAGTCCCCTCATATGTTATACAAAGTCTATCCCATATGTCCTTTCCACTTTTACAAGTGGAAACCTGCATGTAGTCTTCTGATTTTAAAGCACAAAAGAAACTATTCAAGCATTTAGCATTTAGTTGTGCTAAGTCACATTCTTCTACTGTCTAGTCTGTAAAAGGTGTTTCAACTCTAACTCTATCAACTAATCTAGTTGGTTTTGTATATCCTTCCTGGACTAAGATCCACATACAATAATCAAGTGACTGTAAAAAGGTAAACATGCGAGTTTTCCAAAAATCAAAATATATCAAACAGTGGAGATCTAAGTATAGAATAACCCTCAGGAGTGTTTCAGTTTCCAAATATAGCCATCTACGTTAATCAAAAAGTAGTCTAAACTTATGATTTTGAAACCTGGCTCTGATACCACTTGTTGAAACTCATTCACTATGAATTACGTTGTTAAACCTATGCTTATGTCCCAAGGCTATCCATATGTCCCAAGGCTATCCAAGAGGGGGGGGGTGAATTGGTATTTTAAAAATTTATCCCTCTTTTGAATATTTTGAACCGAAAGTAAACTTTAATGAATTTTTAGAAATTATTTTCAACCACAATTTTTAGAATAGAAAAAGAAGAAAATAAAAAATAGTAAAGAATAAAAGACACAAGATTTATAGTGGATTGGTCAAAACCAGACCTACATCCACTACTCGGAGGCACCCTCCAAGTATTACACTAATACCAATAGTGTCTCTCCTTTTGCAGCCACAGCAAGGCGGAGAAGCCTTTACAACAAACTCTTTCCACCACTACTCAGTGTGGCAGAGAACTATAGTCCTTTTACACTATCCCCAGTGTTGGTAGAGAACTGTTCGTCCTTTCACACTCTCTTAGTGTGGGCAGAGAACCCTTTGGCTGTTCACACTCTCCTAGTGTGGGCAGAGAATCCTTCGGATGTTCACACTCTCCTAGTGTGGGCAGAGAACCCTTCGGCTGTTCACACTCTCCTAGTATGGGCAGAGAACCCTGCGGTTGTTCACACTCTCCTAGTGTCGGTAGAGAACCAAATCTCCTTGACAGATCTCCTTACAAGAAATCTAGAATGAAGAAAGAAAAGAGTGAAGTAATCATAATTCAAAAGCAAAGACTCTTACCTTTAAACTCCAAGTGAAGCCTTCACGCTCCAGTAGCAAGAATCCTTCTTCGAACACTCTTTCACACTCTCTCCTTGACTCTTCTTTCAATAGACATGAAGATCAATGAGCAAAAAGATTTGGTGGCAGTCAAAATTGGACTATATATAGAAGAGACAAGAAAAACCGTCCAAAAACTGCAAATTTTCAAGTCAACATGAAATGGATCGTCCTGGATGATTTTACTTAAAGTGTCGGAAATGATCCTAATGAATATTGGTACGAATTATGTTCGTACATGATCATCGCCCCGTACGAACTAGGTTCCTCCGGTACGAACAGTTATACTATAGGTCGGTTCCCAAAAACTGCAGAACGTAACCAACTTATGTTAAGTCGGTTCATGTCATCCTGGGACCAACAGGACTTCATTTGGACAAAATTTTTACAGAGAGCAAGTCGTCCAGGGACGATTTTAATTTCATCTGGATGAAATTTTTACAGAGAGCAACTAGTCCTGGCACGATTATCAATTTCATTTGGACGAAATTTTTATAGAGAGTAAGTCATCAGGGACAATTTTAATTTCGTCTAGATGATCAGGACTTAGAGAAAATTTTCTTCAAATCCTGTTCATTCCATTGCTCTTACGAGGAGATAACAGACCTGATCATCCTGTACGAGTTTTATTTGTCCCGTACGATCAGAACAAAAAATTTAAGATCTCCTTAAGTGTGTGTGTGTGTGTTTATTCACTCAATTACAATCACTCCCTCTCAAATTAATTAAAACAAAAATTACAAGCTTCAAATTACAAGATATCTCATGTTGAATTTGATTTGAAGTCTTCATTAGTTTGGAGTTTGATTTTTCTGAAATATTAGTACACACAAGAGCAAAAACAAATTTTCGTAAAAAAATGTTAGGAGATAACTACACATAAAATAATAATATTTGGAATCATCAAAACTATACAAGTTGCAAGAGTGTAAAACATGTAAATAGCAACTCTCTTAACAACCCAAATTTTTTTGGGTTCCTAAATCCGACGGTTGATGATTTTTGTAGGTGTGCTCTTGAAAGTTCATTAGGGATGTTAGGCCCTATGAACTGGCCCAAAGCTAATTAAGAGAGGGAGGCAAATTGGTAAAAAATATCTTTCAATCAAAATACAAATTAAAACCAATATCACCACAATAAAAACCAAAGTGCAAAAATTAAATGCGGAAGTAATAAAGAAAGAACACACTTGATTTATAGTGGTTCGGTCAAACCTTGACCTACGTCCACTCCTTGGAGGCACCCTCCAAGTATTGCAATAAACTAAGTGTCTCTCCTTTAGCTCCCACAACTAGGCGGAGAAGCCCTTACAAAATCACTTCCACCTTCACCTGTGCGGCATAGTCGCCGGGTCCTTTGACACCAAACAGTTATTCTTCTTTGGTGAACTTCCCTCGAGACAAGCCTTGAATCCGATGGTATTCAAGTGCGAGCTTGTCGGAGCAACCGTATGGAACCCCCTCTACACTCCTTTGAGCCCCCCTCACAGGATCTTCTCCCTCTCTCAAACTCCACCCTTTCCTCACTCCCTTTCAAGCTCTCTCTTGAAATTTCCCCCAAAAGAATGAAGCTACAATGGCTACCAAAGACACTTACCAAGTGTCATTTCATAGCTTAAATTGTAGATCTCAAAACGAGCTCTTTAATGCAAGTTGCCAACATTATCGTCTAGGACGATACTAATATCGTCCTGTACGATCAGTGCAATTTAAGCCCAATCAGCCGGGACGATTTGAGACGATCAGAAGAAATTTGTTATTATCGTCTAGGATGATAATATATCATCCTGGACGATAGGTATAAATTGTGAAATATTGTCCTACACATGGCCCTAAAAAAGAGCTCTCCGATGTCCAATCGTCCAGCATATCGGCCATTATGATCTGGCGATCGTTCAGGAAAATTTGATCATGCAATCAAGTCATAATTACTTTCCTTAAATTCTAGAGAAATTTTGAAAAAATTATACTGGATCGTCCGGGACGATATTTTATAGTCCAAAACGATCCACCGGGACGATGTCCAAAAATAAGTAATTCCTAAATAGATTTAATGGCAGCTTATTTCTAAATTGAGCCTATCATCCTGGCCGATACAAAGTCATCCAGGATGATGTTTTTGTATAATGATGGCTGCTTTAATGAGGATGCCCTAATTAGGGTTTCTGCTTTTGGACAGATAGTCCAGGATGATATAAATATCATCCCGGATGATATTACTAAAAACAAAATTTTTTAGTGAATAATATAAAATCTTCCAAGTTACAAATTATCAGGAGCCACACTAAATATAATAGACTCAAGAAAGGAAAAAAGGTACAAACTGACTCAGACCTAGTCTACCTAATTTTGAGCTGATTCCAAATTGCAGTTCGATCGTGTGAACCTGAAATGTCAGTAGATAAGGCAGTCATAGAGAAATAAGAGTGTTTGCTATCATCAAAATCATAAACCATTAAAATAAACCGCAATAATCTCCCCCTTTTTGATGATGGCGAACAATTCAACTTGAATTTTCAAAAAAGGAACATTTTCTCCTAATCTCCCCTTCACTAGAATAAAACTTTTAAAAATAGGGGAGATAGAAAAAAATTTTGTTTTTAATTTTTTAAAGAGAAAAAAGATACAAATACAACAACAATAATACGTTCTCCTCCTTTAACATTATCAAAAAGAGAAGAGACACAAACAATAAGAACAAAATGATTAAAAGATAAAAAACAATCCCTGATCTAGTGAACAGAACAAATATTCTTAAAAGGAGAAAGTTACCTCTTGATTTTATTCAAAAACTTAGTGAGAAATAGATTGACAATGCATAATCCAGAAAAAAGTAAGAAATTCATAAATTGTTAATCCAAGCTCAAGTTCTTTTAAAGGCTCAAAAAACATTTTAATCCAATATCCTAATCAAGGAATAAATGGGAAAAAGAAACATTAATTTTTCAAAACTCCTTTCATAAAACATATCTAATAGAAGATCAATGCATGAATTGCTGAATCAGGAGCCAACCAAGATTTTCAAGCACAAGTTTCGAACATATCAAGAATTTTCTTAAGCTTTTAGTAGTATAAGAAAAAATAAGCATATTTTTTTGGTGGGCTCATTTTATGTCATTTATCACTTAAATGGCTTTTTGAGCTTCTTTTGATTTTTAATACACTTTACGTATATTTTTTTCAATTTGGCGTCATTGCGCATCTTTTGGTTTGAGATCATTTGCAATTTTTTTTATTATTTTAAAAAAATATGCTTTCTTTCTTATATTTTTAAAACTAAAGTAAACCTAAATTATTGACAACACGAACAACTTGATTAAGAATATTTTAAGGTGGATTCAATAATCTTGCATAAGATTCCTATGTGATAGAAAAGAATGTAGGGAGATGAAAAAAAAATTAGTTTTAAAATCCAATTTAAAATATGATGAAGATTTTGAACCAAAAGTAAAATAACCTCTTTAAGAAGTGAGAAAGAGAAACAAAATCATGAGTTCCCTTCCTCTGACTATTTTTAGAGAAATCAACCACAACTTTCATAAGAATTCAACAAAAATACAAGAGGTAGATTTTTTATTTTTTAGAAAAGTGATCATGTGTGTTGATCAGAGAGAAACTGAAGAAAAATTTAACGAAAAAACAAAAGAAAGAAAAAAGAAGAAAATCACAAAAACAAAAGATCAAACAAAACATCCAAACAAAAAAAATACAAACAAAGGTTTAAGCACTATGTTGTTCTTGGTCCGATGCTCCAGAGACTAGGTCTACCCAAGAAATTTTTTGCTTTTCATTATTTGACCAGTTTATAATTTGCTTTGCTTTAGCTTTTTCTTTTGTAGGGAGAGTTCTCAAATTAGGGCACTGATTTTTTATATGTCCAGGCTTCCTACATCCAAAGTAAACAACGTCAAAAGAAATCTTGACATTCTTACCATTTTTTCCTTTATTCCACTTTTATTGATGCTTATGCTTTGGTGAGCTTTTTAATTTGCTTAACCAGTTATTGCTTTCGTCGCCAGCTAAGCTACCTCTTTCCATATCTTCAGCTTTTAGCACTATCGTTTTACCTGCATCCAAAAGTCTTTGACCCAAACTTTACTCGTTGGCAATGAGTGAGCCAATTAAAATATCAATAGAATATTCATTCAAATTTTTTGATTCACAAATAGCAATAACTTTAGCATCAAATTTATCTAATATACAATGAAGAATTTTATTAAGTTTTTCAAAATTTGAAAATTCTTTACCTAAAGCATGCAATGATGTCACAATTTGAATAAACCTGGTATACATGTCTAAGATCATTTCATAAGGTTTCATGGAAAACATTTCATAATCATGCATTAACACATTCAATTTGGATTGCTTGATTTCACTAGTGCCTTTGTATATGCTGTGTAGTTTATTCCAAATTTCCTTACCAGTAGTGCACGTGGATACTAACATAAAATCTTCAAAATTTAAAGCACAGAAAAAGCAATTTAAAGATTTTTCATTTAATTGAGCATCGATTCATTCATCTCTATTCCATTGACTAAAAAAAATGTCAGTTTTAATTCCATCTAAAATACGTGACGGTAATGAATAACCAGTTAAAATCATATGCCACATGCGAAAATTCGTTGATTGCAAAAAAAATAGACATGCGAATTTTTCAAAAATCAAATGAGATATTTTCAAACAAAGGTGGTCTGATGATTGATAAACCTTCCATTATATTATGATTTAAAAAATTAGCCATGGATCGAAATTCAAAGCTTTTTAAAACTTATTTTATGAAAGCTGCTCTGATACCACTTGAAAGTTCATTAAGGATGTTAGGCCCTCAGAATTGGCCCAAAGCTAATTAAGAGAGAGAGGTGAATTGGTAAAAAATATCTTTCAATCAAAACACAAATCAAAACCAATATCACCACAATAAAATCCAAAGTGCGAAAATTAAATACGAAAGTAATAAAGAAAGAACACACATGATTTATAGTTGTTCGGTCAAACCTTAACCTACATCCACTCCTTGGAGGCACCCTTCAAGTATTGCACTAAACTAAGTGTCTCTCCTTTAGCCTCCATAGCTAGGCGGTGAAGTCCTTACAAAATCACTTCCACCTTCCCCGGTGTGGCGGAGTCGCCGGGTCCTTTGACACTAAAGAGATCTTCTTCTTCGGTGAACTTCCCTTGAGACAAGCCTTGAATCCGATGGTATTCATGTGCGAGCTTGCCAGAGCAACCGTGTGGAACCCCCTCCACACTCCCTTGAGTCCCCCCTCACAGGATCTTCTCCCTCTCTCAAACTCCACCCTTTCCTCACTCCCTTTCAAGCTCTCTCTTCAAGTTTCCCCCAAAAGAATGAAGCTACAATGACTACCAAAGACACTTACCAAGTGTCATGTCATAGCTTAAATAGAAGATCTCAAAACGAGCTCATTAATGCAAGTTGTCGACATTATCGTCCATGACGATACTAATATTGTCATGTACGATCAGTGCAATTTAAGCCCAATCAGTCGGAACGATTTGAGATGATCAAAAGAAATTTGTTCTTATCATCCAGGATGATAATATATCTTCCTGGATGATCAGTATAAATTGTGGAATATCGTCCTGAACATCGCCCTGAAAAATAATTGTCCGATGTCTAATCGTCCAGCATATCGGCCAGGACAATCTGGCAATCGTCCAGGATGATTTGATCATGCAATCAAGTCATAATTGCTTTCCTTAAATTCTAGAGAAATTTTAGAAATATTGTCCTGAATCGTCCGGGACGATATTTTATAGTCCAGGACGATCCACCGGGATGATATCCAAAAATAAGTAATTCCTAAATAGATTTGGCGACAGATTCTTTCTAAATTGAGCCTATCGTCTTAGACGATATAAAATTATCCAAGATGATGTTTTTGCATAATGACGACTGCTTTAATGAGGATGCCCTAAATTGGGTTTCAGCTTTTGGACAGATCGTCCAGGATGATATAAATATCATCCCGGACGATGTTACCAAAAATAAAAATCTTTAGAGAACAACAGAAAATCTTCCAAGTTACAAATCATCAGGAGCCACATCAAATACAATAGACTCAAGAAAGGAAAAAAGGTACAAACTGACTCAGACCTAAACTACCCAATCTTGAGCTGATTCCAAATTGCAGTCCGATCGTGTAAACCTTAAATGTCAGTAGATAAGGTAGTTGTAGAGAAATTAAAGTGTTTGCTATCATCAAAATCATAAACCATTAAAACAGATCCGCAGCAGCTCTCACCGAAGACTTTGTGAGAGCTTGGACAGGGAAGGCTCGCGGCTCATAAATTGCTTAAACTTACTGCTTAATAATTTCTAGATTGCATACTCTGTTCTTATCTGTCTTTTATTTTTGTGTTAAGCTTTTCATGTTTGTTGTTGTTTCTACTTTGGCTTTCTTTTTACTTTATGCTAAATTCTTCTAGTTTTTATTTTTTTATAGCCAATGTTTAAACATCTCTAAATCAGTTAAAGGGAGAAACACCGTTGATGGTTTCCCTCCCTTAACCTCTTTTAGTGGTATATTTTCTTTTTTAAATAAAAGTCTATCTAAAATTAACAAATGGATTTTAAAATTAAGATATTTTCTATCTTGCTACAATAATCTTTCTTATATATATAATGTTTAAAGTTTTTATATATCTTTCAAGTTAATTGATATCATGCCATTGCATTTATCGTATGATTACTAAGTTTGCTTTATGGTCTATTCTTCCGTATATTAGAAAGTGAGTCTTTCTTTTCTAACATCTGGAAGATCTACTCACAGCTAAAAATATTTAAGAGTTTTTGAAAAGGGATCTAGCTTGCAAAAATAAAAATAATGACGCCAAACCAAAAAGATGCATAATGATGCCAAATTAAAAAATATACACAAAGTATATCAAAAATCAAAAGATATGCAATGTGCGCCATTTAAATTGACAAGAGACATAAAAAGAGCCCACAAAAGACAAGCTTATCTCTCTTTCAAACTTTTAAAAATTTTACAAGAATTTATGGGTTACTTGATATCTTTCAAAGGCTTAATTTCAATATTCATTATTGATACAAATTACTTTGGTATATTATTTTATAAGATATTTTCTCTAGAACCAAGTTTTGAACAAATCTTTTTTCTTACCCAATTAGTTTGTTCTGACTTAGGTTTTTTGTTCTAAAAAGATAATTTTGCCCTGAAAGAAGTTCGAGTTACGGTTAACAAGATCGGATATTCTACCGTTTTCAGATTTTGATATTGTTAACTCATTGATCTTACAAATCTTTAAAATTCAATTACTTGGAGCATTTATCATTTTCATGCCTTGCTAAAACTAAAAAAAAAATTGTTTTTATTTTTGGTTGTGTTTCTATCCTTTTTTCTGTCCTTTTTATTATTATTAAGTTTCGTAGGCCTTGTCTGATCATCTCCATCCATCCTCTGATTCTCAACTTTTTATTCACATCGTCCCGGCCGATACCCCTATCCGCCAGGACGATCTGATCAATTTACTCTAAAAAATCCCCTCTACCAACAGATTTGATTTTCTGCTTCAGATCGGCCTGGATGATCCATAATCGGCCCGGATGATCTGATCGTCTTCTATTTCAATCATTTTTTTATCAGCCTGGCCGATAGGTTTATTGGCCAGAACGGTGTTCTCCTCTTTATGGAAAATTGGCCTGACCGATCCACGTGTTCGTCCTAGATAATATAGGTGGATTTATGTTTAAAATCGTTAAAATTAATTGGGATGATACATTTTTGGAAAATCAGCCCGGCCGATCCACTTGTTCAGCCCAACCGATACACATGGCACATGATTTAAACATTTTAAATTCAGCTGGTATGATCTATTATTAGACATCATCCTAGACTATCCACCGAATCGGCCCGGACGATCTGCTTTTTCAACAGTCAGCCGGCTTGATTCCTTGGGATGATCACCTGTGTTTAATCATCCCAGCCGATATCTAATCGGCCCAGACGATTGGACCACCTTTTTGACCAATCGGCCTGTACGCAATTATTAAACCTGATCGGCCTGGACGATCCTACGATCGGCCTGGACGATCCTACGATCGGCCTGGACGATCCTACGATCGGCCTGGACGATCCTACGATCGGCCTGGACGATCCTACGATCGGCCTGGACGATCCTACGATCGGCCTGGACGATCCTACGATCGGCCTGGACGATCCTACGATCGGCCTGGCTGATATGACCGATCCTTTAAATTCAAAGCCTTCCCGCCATTTTCTTCACTCAAGCTTTCTCAAACTCCTTGTATTCTTGCTCTAGTGCTCTTTTCTCTTAAAATGGTAGGAGGAAACGCTCATGTCATCTTTCTAGCAGTTCCTCAAGGGACACTCTGGACCCTCGATTCCTAGAGGCAGATGCTCAAGCTACCTACCAGTGCTACATGGAGGCTGGAATCATAGTCTTCCAGACCATCAATCCAGATTATCTCTCTTATCCGGTACTCGACTTATTTGTCCATACCTCCTTGTGCTTTCTTTTGTCTCTGGCTATCCCCTTCAATTTGAACTTTTGTTTGAATTCTTCACAAGCCTTAGAATTAATTCTTCATACACTGCTCTTGCCTCATATGTAAATTGATGCCCCATCGAGATCACATATCAGGATTGCCAAGAACTTTTATAACTTTCCACCACAGGGGACAAACTCTATACCTTGTGTTCTGATCCTGATTATGACTGGGCTCCGGCCAATTTCTTCCTTCAGAACACCACAACCCACTTTCATGTTGGAGAGCCTAGCTCTTTACTCAAAGATGCTAGGACTGTTCAATATGTCCTTCGCACCTCTATAATCCCAAAGGTTGGTGAACGTGTCCATATTACTCCTCTAGTTTTGATCACCACTTTTTATATTCTAGCCCATCACGAATTCAATGCAACCAACCTAATCTTTCACTACATCGATCACTTGACTATAATTCAAGATCTAGGTTATAAGAGGAAACCAAATCTTTCCCTAAGACATCTCATTGCATATATTCTAGAAACAAAATATAACCTCTAATATCTTGCTCCACCAGATCTCCCCACTGCTTTTTACTCCAACATTTCCTTTCAAACTCTTCACAGTACTCATCTCCACCCAGGGGATGGGGAAGCTCAAGTTGAGGAGGAGGAGGCTCCCGCTCCTGTCCTTGAACCTGTCCCGCTTCGCCAGCACTCTCAGCTGGATCAGTTGGTGGAGCAATTCGACCAATGGGAGCTTCACTTTGAGGGATATGTTGCTGCTTAGGAGCAGAAACATGCTGAGGACTTAGCCTATTTCGATGCCTACGTTGCACACCAGCAGCAGCACGACCCGAACATGTCCTGGTTTTGGATCTCAGTTTGTCGCGATGACTAGCTACTTTCAGCATCCACCACCTCCTTGAGATGATCAGGGGCCACCATTTTATTAGCTTTTCTTTTTCTTTTTCTCATTGTAGTTTGTTTTCTATTTGATTATTATTTAGTTTCTAGTTTACTCCTATTTCTCCTCCTTTTTCTGATGTCAAAAGGGGGAGTAGTATGTTGTACTATTTTTGTCTTGTACTTTTTTAATCTGCCTTTCCTTACACTGTTTGCACTGAATTACCATAACTGCTTGTAACTTTTTCATTGTGTTTGCCATCATCAAAAAGGAGGAGATTGTTGTAAATCTATTTTTATAGATTATGATTTTGATGATAGCAAACACTCTTGTTTCTCTACGACTGCCTTGCCTACTGATATTTCAGGACCACAAGATTAGAGGGCAATCGGAACCAGCTCAAGATTGGGTAGACTAGGTCTGAGTCAGTTTGTATTATACTTTTTTTCCTTTCTTAAGTCAATTATAATCTTTGAGGTGTCTGATGCTAAGTAACCCTATACACACACACTTGAGTGATTTTTTTCTATCTAAATTAAGAGTTTTCTGATTTTGCTCACATCGGTCGAGATGATATTTATATCGGCCTGGACGATTGGTTCAAAATAAAAACTCTAATTAGGGCATCATGGTTAAGGCAGCCGTCATTAAGCCGATCGCCCTGGACGATAATGTATCGGCCAGGACGATAGGCTCAAATAAAAAAGAATGAGTTGCCATGATCTTTTTAGGTATTCTTTATTTTAGGACATCGGTCAGGATGACATACTATCAGCCTGAACGATGCAACACAATTATGCCTAAATTGATCTGGTGATTAAGGAAATCAATTAAGGCTGATTACACGATCACATCGGCTGGGCAGATCATAGGATCGGCAGGGACGATGGCGTGGATGATTGACATCGGCCTACTTCAATTTAGGGTGATGTCTACGATGATTTGGCTTAGATTTGAACTAATTGAACATGAAGATATCCTATTGGCTGGGATGATTGAGCAAAATTTATGCTGATCGGCCAGGCCGATACCCCCTATCGGCCTGGACGATAAAGTCAGTTTGTATAAAATAAGAGCTATTCCAAAGCTCCTCTATTTAAGATCTCTTGCTCTACCTTAAAGGAGATGTTTTGCTGCTATCTTGACCTGAGAAAGCCTAAAAGAGAGGGAGAGAGAGGGAGAGAGAGAGAGAGAGAGAGAGAGAGAGAGAGAGAGAGAGAGAGGATTTTGTGAGGGGGAGCTTGTGAGGGGGATTCACAAGGGTTTCTCCAAGCATTGTTTCACTTCTTCTTCCACTAGAGTCCTTTGTCCTTGGAAGGGTTGAGAGAGGTGAGCTTCAGCAATCGATCAATGTTCTTTGCCTGTTTCAGGAGGAAGTAAACAGAGTTGGGTTCTCTGCCTTACCGGGGTTGGCGGAAAGGAGTTTTTGTGAGGGCATCTCCGCATTGCCGAGGGAGCAAAAGGAGAGTCACTTTTGTAGTGCAATACTCGGAGGGCGCCTCTGGGGTGTGGACATAGGTCGAGTTAACCGAATAATTATAAATCCTTGTGTTCTTTTTTTACTGCTTCTACATTTAATTTTTCGCACTTTGATTTACGTTGTCGTGAATCTTGGTTTGAGTTTTGTGTTTTGATTGTAAGAATTTTTAAAATACCAATTCCCCCCCCCCCCTCTTGGTTAGTCTTGGGCCGGTTCATAGTGCTTAACATCCCTAACAAACTTTCAAAAACATCCGTATTGCATATAAGAAACTCAAAAAGCTACATGCTAAGTTGAACATAAAATTTTTTAAATTTTTAAAAAGAGCAGGAAATCCTCAGGAACAATCATGTATCAATTAATAACAATCACATGAAATTATTAGATGGATTTAATGATTTGAACAAGAAATATGAATTATTTAAACATCTTATACTGATCTTGAAAAGAAATGTAAGAAGAATATAAATGAACAAATCAAAGAAAATATGAGTTAAAAGTTGATAATGCTATTTAGAAAGTATAAACTCATATCTTAAAGAGAAACTAAAAGCTCTTAAGAAAAATAGGATACCTCCAACACTTGAATAAGTTTTTAATCCTAATCAGAAGCTTAAAATTTTAAAACCTAAGAAAAGATAGTATAACTCACATAGATTGATAAATCCTTTTCCTGGAGTTAAATGTTTTTTATGTGGAATGATTGGTGATATCTCTCACACTTGAAAAATTCATAAAAGAACACATATAGTGTGGAGACCTAAAAAGCATAAATCATAACACATCAAATATACATCTAGATTATGATTTCCAAGAGGAGAACTTAAACTTGTTTGGGTTCTCAAGTATGATGTTTGATCATTTTGCAGAAACAAGCTTATACAAGTCCTTATGAGAGAATTTGGTACCTGTACAGTGTATGTTCAAAGCATATGACTGGAGACACAATATAATTAATATCACTAGAAGCCAGGAATGGAGGCAAAGTGACACTGGAAGATAATAACACAAAGAATATAATAGGTACAAGTATGATTAGCAATAAGAATATTTATTGAAAATGATTTATTGGTTGAAGGCTTAAATCATAACTTGTTGAGTATTAGTTATCTTTATGATAAAGGTTATAACATTAAATTTTTTTTACCACAAGTTACATTATAAGCCAAAATGGAATTGATATGTTGCATGAAAATAGTGTAAATAATATGTACATGCTTGATTTGAATTTTGTTAAATCATCTAATGATTTTGGTCTCAAAATAATTACTGATGAATCGTAGTTATGGCATAGAAGATTTTGTCACGCAAGCATGACAAAATCTTAACAAGATTACACAAAAAGAATTTATTAGAGGGATACTCAAACTAGACTTCACTAAGGATCACGTGTGTGATACATGTCAATTAAAAAATATGTGAAGTCCTCCTTTCATTCAATTAAGGATCTTAAAACTAGCAAACTATTGGAAGTCCTTCATATGGATCTTTTTGGACAGGTTAACACTGTAAGTCTAAGAAGTAAAGTTTCTTGGTTTATAATAGTTGATGGTTTTTCTAGATTCACTTGTGTCAAATTCTTATTTTTTAAGAGTGAATCATTTGATGAATTTAGAAGTTTTTCTACTTAAATTCAAAGGAAACAAGGTGTGAAAATTTATCAATTCAAAGTGATCATGGAGGAGAGTTTAAAAATGAGAAATTTGAAGATTTTTGTAGAGAACAAAGAATTGATTATAATTTTTCATCACTTAGGACCCCTCAGCAGAGTGGGGTTGTCAAAAGAAAGAACATTACTTTGATAGAAATCACTGGAGCCCTATTGGCAAAATACATACTTCCAAATAATTTTTGGGCTGAAGCGGTTAGTGCGGCTTATTTTATTCTAAAAATGGTTAGAATATTAGATCTAAATTGAATAAGACACCCTATGAACTTCTTAAGAGGAGAACACCTAATCTTTCACGTTTGCATGTTTTTGGATTTAATGTGTTCATTTATAATAATGGCAAAACTTCTTTAGGAAAATTTGATCCTAAATTTTTTGAAGGAAAATTTTTGGAATATTCTAGTATTGGCAAATCTTATAGAGTTTTTACTAAGAGAACTTTGGTAGTTGAAAAGACCACATATATAGTTTTTGATAAATTTGGCATTTCGGAAGAGCCAAGGTTGGAAGAAGATTATATTGAAGATATCTCCTAAGGAATTGAGAAGACAAATTTGGAAGAGAATGTAGAAACAAAAATTCCTTTCTTAGAGAATATAAATTTTTTAAGAGTCACTCTAAAAAATTAATTTAAGGTGAACGTAATGAGGGTGTTAGAATTATACATGGACTTAGCAAAAAATTGAATCATTCTACCTTTATATCAATGATTGAACCCACTAATATAAATAATGGACTTTCAGATAAATTTTATATTTTGGCCATGGAAGAATAATTGAATCAATTTGTTAGAAATGATGTTTGTGAATTAATTAAAAGGTCAAAAGATCAATGTGTTGTCGGAACTAAGTGTGTGATCAAAAATAAAATGAATGATTCAGGTGTTGTGATTAGAAATAAGGTAAGATTTGTGCCCAAGGGGTATAATCAAATAAAAAGAATTGATTTTGAAGAAACATTTGCCCCTGTAGCTAGACATGAAGTGATAAGGGCATTATTAGCTTTTGCTTGTTTTAAAGGTTTTAAATTGTATGAATGGATGTTAAGAGTGTCTTTCTTAATGGGGTGATATATGAGGATATTTATTTAAGCAACCTCTAGGTTTTAAAATTTCAAAATTCCCTAATCAAGTATTTAAATTTAAAAATGCTTTATATGGACTAAAATAGGCACCTTGTTCTTGGTGTGAGAGGTTAAGCATTTTCCTAATAGAAAGATCATTTGTTAAAGGAAGTGTAGACACCAATCTCTTTTTGAAAAGGATAGGAGATGACATACTCATTATTTAAATATATATTGATGATATTTTGTTTAGATGTACAAATAAAAATCATTGTGATGATTTTTCAAAAATAATGAGTAGTGAATTTGAAATGAGATTGATAGAAGACTTGAGTTACTTTCTTGATTTTAGCATAAAATAAAATGAGAAAGGAATATTTCTTAGCCTGTAGAAGTATATTAAGGACATCCTCAAGAAATATGAAATGTATAATGCTAAACCAGTGAGTACACCATTGAGTTCCTCAATGCAGTTAGATAAGGGTCATAAGTGAAAAAATTTTTGATCAAAAGAAATTTAGAGGAATAATTTGATCATTGCTTTACTTGATTGTTAGCAAACCTGATATCATATTTTTTAGTGCTTATTTGTGTGCTAGATTTTAAACTGATATAAAGGAATCATATCTAACTATTATTAAGAGAATTTTGAGATATATTTTGGGAACTCAAAACTTAGAGATTTGGTATCCTAAGTATAGCTCTTCTTTTGAAATCATTAAA
This sequence comes from Dendrobium nobile, assembly GCA_022539455.1. Classification (NCBI taxonomy): domain Eukaryota; kingdom Viridiplantae; phylum Streptophyta; class Magnoliopsida; order Asparagales; family Orchidaceae; genus Dendrobium; species Dendrobium nobile. Next base: position 22,497,742 of record CM039721.1, read on the forward strand.
TATTCTAATTTAGATTTTGCAGGATATAGGATCTCAGAAGTGTACTTCTAGAACTTATCAATTCATAGAAAACTCTTTAGTTTCTTGGTATAGCAAAAAATAGAATTACATTGTCCTTTCTACTGCTGAAGCAAAATACATTGTCTTAGGTAGTTATGTGGCACATGTTCTATGGTTAAAATAATAATCGATTGGCTTAGGATTTTCAATCGGCACTATTCCAGTTTTTTGTGATAATATAAGTATCTTATGTATTTCAAAGAATCTTATTTAATATTCTAGAATCAAGCATACTGATGTAAGATATCACTTTATTAGAGATCATGCGACTAAAAGAGAAATTGAATTATGCCTTGTTGATATTGAGAATCAACTTGCAAATATTTTTACAAAACCACTGCTTTTGAAACATTTAGTATTTTAAGAACTAGATTAGGTGTGATTGATCTTAATGCTTAAAATTGAGATACTATAAATTAGATTTGTAATGTATTGATGTGTTTGGTTTTTTGTCTTATGTTGTTTGTTAGGGTTTGTTTGTTTGTGTGCTTTTTTTTTCTTTGGTTTTTGTTTCTTTTTCTTTCATTAGTTTTGAGTTTTTAGTTTTGTTTTTTTTGGTAGAATGTCATCAAATCTTTAGTGATTGGTTTTGAAAAATTTTTGTTTGTCATGTATTGCTTTAATTATTTTCTTCATACTATCCAAATTTTTTTGTACTAAAGAAATTCTGTAGCATGTATATAATATTTTCTAAGTTGATCATGCAAGAATAAAAATTTTAATGCATATTGTACTATACAATGACATCATCATCTATACAATTGTTATTTTTTCATCTGTACGAATGGGGATGATTTTCTAAAAAGTTAGTTATTGATTACATATCGTACATATGAAATCACATTTCATCTATTCAATCCTATTGTCAGTTTCTCATGTGGACAAACCTAATCATTTAAAACAATCTTTAATATTCTGATCATCCTAGATAAACAAATGTTTTTCTATATGATCATTTGGTAAAAAACTTGTACAAAGTGACTCCGACTCCTCGAAAATGGCATTTTATGAGAAGTCATTTCATTTTTGGCCATTTCTATTCATATATATGAAATATTTTTTATCTCGCATGATCTTAAAATTGAAAGTATGATCAAAATTTTGTACAGTATGATATGTCATTTTTCTTTAAATTGAAAGGTCATGGATGGTTTTTTTCTTCACATTCTCATTCAATCCCAAACCATCTCGAGTCCAAGCATTAAAAATGGCTAGTAGTAGAAAACATCCTCATACTTCTATGGGATCATCCTCTCACTATGGTAGAGACGAGAACTTTCTTTCTAAGGAAAATAAGGAAGCCTTCGATTGTTTCATTGCAGCCAGGATTAACCCGTCTCGATTCCTTACTCAAAGTGACATAAACTTCTCTGTTATGCAACTTTTTTCCTCAACCCAGTTTTCTTTTATCCTCACCTTGATCTACGCCTACCATCAAGAAACTTTCCTGACTTTTCTTGAAATCATGAAAGTGAACCAAAGTCATACTAGGACGACCTCTTATGTCTTTAAGCAGCATGTTGAAATAACTAAGGAAGATCTAGGGAACTTACATCACCTTAGGACTCAAGCAGTTCGAACACATACCATGACCTCTATAACAGATTTTGATTGGTCTGAAATAAACTAGACTCTTAGAGGTGTTGCACAAGTAAGCCATCTTTTCCATGTGTATTCCTAAACTAGAATATCAGGATCATCCAGCATATCTTGAGAAGTTTTATCATTCCCAAAGTTGGTGATCATATCTATTTGAGTCCTCTTTTGTCTACTGTCACATACTTGATCATGACTAAAATTCTTATTGATGAATCCCAACTAATCATGGACTACATCTACAAACTTTCTAGTATTGGACTTCCTTACAATAGGAGGAAGAAACATATGGCCTTAGGACACTTAGTTGCTTACATTTTAGAGAAGTATAACCTAATCCATCTTGATCCTCCCACTCAACTTCCCATTTACTTTATTGATGCCTCTTTTCATGCACTTTTTGGTTGAGATCAAAGTTCTGAGGGAGAATATTCATAGGGAGAAGAAAGAGCCCCAGCTCCAGCACCTGCACCTGGAACTGATCAAAATTTCTATAAAGAAATGGTCTAGCATTTTGGTAGACTAGAAACTCATTTTTATCAATGTTTTGATCAAATTGAGAATCACCTAAATTAGTAAGATGCTACGTATAATGAGGACATGGGGTAGGTCCGAGGGCAAACTTACTCGGTCAACACTATTGTAGCTACGATTAATAGCTACTTTATGATGTTCAACCCTTAACCAACTCTAGACCAAGGCCCCTCTAGATTTTAGTTGTTACTTTTGTGTTGTACTTGCTATGGAGCTTTTTGTATTTGTGGTTGAGATATTAACTTGTGATTTCATGTGTTGGTTTTTCATGTTATTATTCTTCCATTTCTTGGATGATGATGTTTTAAATAGAAAGATGTATATGTATGTGTTTCTTTTATTAAATGGAAAGATGGAATGATGTTTCGTTGTGTATTAAAATTACTCTTCTTGAAAATATTTATGTTTTTAGAGAGAAATCATTTGTAGTTGATCTCTAGAATGAAATTTTGAATTATTCTGCTCTAGAAATTAGTTTCCTTGCACAATTTAATTTCTCAAAATTTTAAATTACACTATGACTGGATTTAGATTAGAAGATCAATTTTATATTCTTATAGATAAGTATTACTTAGCTATAATTGTTACAAAATAGATGCCTTATTTTTATTTTATTTCTTTCTTAATATGTTTATTTTTGTTAATTATTGGAATTTGTGTTAAGATTCATTGATATTGGAAAGAACCAAAAAATAAAATGATGCACAAAGAGTGCAAAATTTGAAAAGATGCACAAAATATGCCACTTGTTTAAAAAGATGCGCAATGTTTGCCAAAGTGAAAAGAGGCACAAATTAGCCAAAACTGAAAAGATGCACAAAGTCTGCCACAAATAATTTAAAAGGTGCATAATCTCACCAATTGAAATATTCATACTACTATTTCCATTATTATTCTATCTCTCATACAAATCCATATAATCAGTAATAATCTTCTCTATTGAATTATAAAATAATTAATCTTTATTTCATCATTTCTATAATAATTATTTTTATTTTATTTGTCTAGAACGAACCGTGAATCTGATTGACTTTTGATATCTTAGTTATTCTTTAATTTAAAATTTGAGTTTTCATTTTAGCATTAAAATATTTAAAATTAAAATTTTACCACCTCAAACTTAAAGTGGAGAGTAGGGGAATGATGATGGACCTAATTAATATCCCATGGTTTCATCATTCTGGATCATCATGGTCTCTAGTATACATAGTCAAAGGAGATAGCCAACCTAACCTGATAGAAGGATCCTTATTATCAACCATGGGTTGCTCGTCTAAGGGTACCTTGTAGACCTAGGGTGAGGTTTATCCAAGGGGAAAATCTAAATCCACCCTAACTAATATAGGGATTTATGCTCTATCGATTATATGTTATTAGCTCATATGTCATTGTTTTAATGCCATTGGGGAACATACAGGCTCTGACCATGTCCATAATTTAGTGGTGCTATTTAGCAGCAAACAACCTGGTTCAAAGGGTCCTCGTTATAACTATTTACATGAGAGCCATTTGGCGATGAAACTACTAATTATAGGATATGCCCCCTATCCTTACTAACAAGAGATTGATTAGAATGAATCCTAGTAATATTCTGAAAGTTCGTTAGGGATGTTAAGCCCTTGAGAACTAGCCCGAGGCTAACCAAGAGGGGGGGGGGGTGAATTGGTATTTAAAAAAAAATATTTCTTAGATCAAATCATAATAAGCACAAACCAAAATCAACACAGAAAAATAAATGCGAAAAATTAAAATGCGGAAGCAGTAAAAAGAACACAAGGGTTTATAATGGTTCGGTCAACTTGACCTACGTCCACTCCCTGGAGGCGCCCTCCAAGTATTGCACTAAGTAAGTGTCTCTCCTTTAGCTCCCACAGCTAGGCGGAGAAGCCTTTACAACCAACTCCTTTTCACCAACCCCGGTGCGGCAGAGAACCGACTCCTTTTGCTTCCGCCTGAAGCGGGTAGAGAACCGACTCCTTTTGATTCCTCCTGAAGCGGGCAGAGAACCCTGACCTTTTGCTGAAGTAGACCTCCCAAGAATGAAGGACGAAGATCGGAGAAGATGACTTGGAACCTTGCTTAGAGTAACCCTTACTCAAGCTCTCTTACATGAGAAAAATTGGATCCTTTAAATAGAATTTCAAGAACCGACATTATCGTCCAGGACGATATAGATATCGTCCTGGCCGATCAGTATAAATCATGGACTATCATACTAAACATCGCCCTGAATGGGGGTCTGGATGATTCAAAATTAGCTTGATCGTCTAAGATGATCTCACGATCATCCCGGACAATTAGTTCAAATCAGTGGTAAATCATTTAGAACATCGCCCAGAGTATGATCTGGCTGATGTTGATCATCCAGAAGCAACTAAGGTTTTTGAACTGATCGTCGTGGACAATATTGAGATCGTCCCAGATGATGTGATTGTATCAATCATCCTTAATTTCTTTCCTTAATTGTCTGATCAATTTATGCATAATTGTATCAAATCGTCCAGGACGATACACGATCATCCTGGCCGATATGCAAAAGTAAAGAATGCCTAAATAGATCATGTCAGAGGATTCTTTCTATTTTGATCATATCATCCTGGCCGATACATATATCATCCAGGCCGATATCCTAATGATGGCTGCCTTAACTAGGAGTCCTGATTAGGGTTTCTATTTTAAACCCGATCGTCCAGGATGATATAAGTATCATCCGGGATGATGTGAGTAAAAACAGTAATTCTAAATCAGATAAAAAAATTACTCAAGTGTGTGTGTGTATGGTTACTTAGCATCAGAACACTTCAATGGTTATAATTGACTCAAGAAAGGGAAAAAGAAAATTACAGACTAACTCAGACCTAGTCTACCCAAACTTGAGCTGGTTCCGATTTTCGTCCGATCTTGTGGCCCTGAAATGTCAGTAGAAAAGGTAGTTGTAGAGAAACAAGAGTGTTTGCTAATCATCAAAACATAATTCATGAAAATAGATTTGCAACATATTCTTGACCAGACATTGGCTCTTTGTGAGCATAAGTTATTTTAGGTTTATCCACCTCGGTAAACTATTATGAAGGGTGGATAGATTTTTCTTTAGAGTTTAAATGCTTTATTTCAATTTTAAATATTTTAGGCCTTGGTATTTTATTTTTTTTTTATTTTTTATGGGCATTTAGGTGAAATTTTTAAGTATTTAAGGTCCCCTTCAATTGAGCTTTTTTATCTGCATGGCCATCACCAGGGTTTTTATAAGCATCTTTATTTTCTATATTGAACCGTGCCGACTCTATTTACTTGTCAGCAGAGGATCAGGTTTATTGTAAGCTTCATGCCTTTATTATTAGCTCTTCATCATTAAAAACCTAGAAGGCTGATTATGAACTTGTAAAATAAATATCATATTTAGCACGACGACCATAAATTTGTTTGATGGTTCGAACCGCATCGACTCATTTCCATTTATATAGAAGGATCAAGCTCAAAATTAAATTCATTTTTTGACCCTTCAGCATCTTAGTCGTTATGTCTATATCCATAACATGCTTGCCAGAGGCTTTGCATATATATTATCTTGAATGCAATTTATATAATATAGTTATGTGATTGTTATAACTATGTAGCAGATATATATGTTATATATGCATATATGTATACACATTTGCACGAGTGTTTTCATTATCACATAATAAGCTGTATATGTTGTAATGTATATAGGAGGCCATTTTAAACATTTTGACATCAAACAATAGTGCAAATGACTGTTATTTGAGTGCACGCAGCATTTTGTTTGGAACCTTATTGATGCCTTCTTTCTTTTTGTATGAGTGCTGGAGATTAATTGGCATTGTGTAACAACTTGTTGACACATTTTGTCCACTTATATGAGTATTGAGGATCCAATGGCATTGTGTAGCATCTTGTAGATGTGCTCTATTTACTTGTACGAGTGTTGTAGATCTGGTACCATGGCATTGCGCTACAGGCAATTTGCTGCTTTATGTAGGTAGACTATCGTGCACTGATAAGTCTCCTACACTTTCTCATAAACAGCTTATTGTGTATACGATAGGTCTTCTTTAATAACCAGTTGATGATTGCCTTTGCTACATATCACCTGGCACTTACTTATAGATGGCTTATTGTATATATGTCAAGTCTCCTACAATGACTCAAAGGAGCTTGTATTCATTGCTAATTGGCTAGTTTTTCATATAGGGGATCAATATAATGTTTTTCCTGACATTGAGTGATGGTTGACTATAGAGGTGCTGTAAAATTTGCTGCCTTCTACTACACACTTGTAGGTGTTTGTATTTATCATATGCTTGATATCCTTACTTTTAGGTAGCTTGTTATTTATATAGCAAGCCTCTTACAATGGATCATAAGTTCTTGCATTTGCTAATCGTTATCCATCTTTTTTTGTAGGAGGGCAGTGTATTTACTTGATGCTGAGTATGGTTGGTTGCAAGGATGCTGCAATATCCATTTTCTTTCATTTAATATGGTTTATGTATAGATTGACGTGTGGATCATGGATCTCTTACTACTATGCATAAGCGATCTGCATTCACACATGATGAACATACTATAGTTGGTTATAGATGGAATCATGGGTGTATTTTTTCATTCGTAGAGGACATATTATTCTTACAATATGCCTATCATCGCTGATAACAAGGGATACCATATCTTCTTATATGGCTTGTGTGAATACCATACATCGACTGCTATCATCTACATGTCATTTATAGTATCATTTAGGGACCTTGTATATTTGTTCTACAATCAAACAGTACATCCCTCCTATTTCATTATTTACAAAGTTAAATATGCTTGCTTATCTTTTAACATTGATAGCAGAGTGTATTCACAATATCACATGTCCACCATCATTACTTTTAAGTAGGCCAGCGTGCTAAATTAGCTATCATTGAGTGCAGATAGACTATTGCATTCATAACTTGTATGCCATTGTTGCTTATATGCTAGCTAATGCGTTCACCCATAGGCTATATGATATTGAATCATACATTTGTATTTGCAGAAGACCCATCATCCTTGCAAATCTTCTATAATCACTGCTAGCAAGAATTATTTTATATGTTTGTATCATATTGATTATACACAAACTTCATTCACTTCCCATTTATTTAATGCATCAAATCATCACGTTCGCAGCATTTCAAATCCCTCTAGTTTGTATATGCATACATGATTTATGTGAGCGTCACTTGCTATCATTTGCAAGTTAATTTGGTTGAATATTCTAAGCTATTTTGATTTCATTACTCATCAATTGTATGTGTTGAGAATTTATTCACCACGAGCCCTCTTTTTGTTTGTCAATATTCATTTGAATGTATTTGAGTGATGCCCAAAGTTATTATTTAACCTTGAAATATTTTATCTTTTTTTTTTTTAAAGAAATGCAGAATGCATTTAACAGAAATAAAAATTATTACAAAATACTAGATGATAGAAAGTCTATCACAATCCTCCTTTAATAAAAAACTAAATAAAGGAGGAACCTTGTTACTACTAAGATCTTCCCAAATAAAATCACTACTTAAAGCTATGTTAGCACACAAATGAGCTAACTTATTACCATTTCTATCAATAAGATGGAAAAGAATTTTACCAAAACCATCCAAGAATGAGATATCTTCAATTTCTTCATTATGTACATTCCGGTTCTCCCTCTTTATCACTTTTTGCAAATGTTTGATGATGTTGAAGTTATCACCTTCAATAATAATTCCTTTAGCATCCATCATCCATTCAAAGATGATCCTCTTCAAGGACCGAAAAGCAATCAACTTCAGTTGACCAGAATCCCATGAAATCAATTGATTCCAAAAGCAAGTAGAAATCTTCATTTTGAAACTCTAAACACTCCACCTACTCCACCATTATTTGAACTAGTTAATGCAACATCAAGATTAACCTTAATCCATTTCGAGGGCGGAGGGTGCCAATGAGAAAACAGCCTATCCGGCCGGTTGGTACCCCAGTGATTCCAGAATAGATTGGTATCAGAATTAGAAGCATAACTGATGGCATTAGAGGCTATAAAGGATGGACTCAATTATTGCATACCATGTTTAATCAAGTTTCTACTTTTCCAAGAAAAATAGAGTAAGGAACAATAAACTTTAGCATTGAATTTATTCTCCATAGATAGCTGTTCCAGCTCCTGTTTACATTCTTCAGAAGTTGAGAAAATAGGCACCTGAAATCCCCAATTTTTAAGGACTTCAATAGGTTGATGCAGCTTCAAGCAACGTACCATAACATGTTCAGAATTTTCTGTGTCATTAGAACCTTTAGGACATAAATTTTGATCTATCATTCTTCAGTACATTAGGAAACCATTTGTTGGAATTGCATCATTAAATAGCCTCCACCAAAAACATTAAACTCTTGAGTTAAGTTGAAGTTTTTTAAGCCATTTACCATAATCAACAGCAGTAATTTTCGTTCCATAAGAACCGGAAGCCAAAGCCGAAATGTTTTACCAAAGAATTTATACTTTAATTCCAGTTTATCTTCAAGAAGACTGGGTATAATTTCAATTTGCAAAATAAGATCTATCATAGCTTCTCCAAAGAATGATTTTAGAAGATCAACCTTCCAAATACCTCCTTCAATAAAAGTATTAAGAGACAGGAATTCAAAGTCTCCAATAGCTATAAAGGTAGGCCATTTCTCTAGACATCTATCTAGAATCCACACATCTTTAAAAATGTCTATAAAATTACCTTTAGCAATCTTCCATCTAATGATCGGCAGCAGAGATTTAACTCCATTAGAAATGATCTTCCAAGTGATCGATTTATTACATTTATTACAGTCCTCCCAAAATTTAGGACCATATTTTGCCAATAAAACTTTTTTAAGTAAAGTTTCTTCATTTTTTAAAAAACTCCAAGCAAACTTAGCTCTCAAGGGCCCTGCCATAAGTTCCACCGAATGATCCCCTTGTCCACCTTCCTTCCATCTTTTACAAAACTTTCCCCAAGACAAATAGTGTATTCCATGAGCTTCTCTTCACTTGAATTCCCAAAGTTTTGAAATTGCACTTCTCTTTTCCCTGTTAACCGAATTTCCATACAGAATAACTGATTTCTGTTTATTAACCAATTGCCTTATTCTAGAGCAGAAATTGGAGATAATTTTTTTGAATTTCTTCACACTACTCAACGAAGCTTGTGAAAACAATAGAATGTCATCTGCATACAATAGGTGTGAAATTCTTGGGGCATTTGCAGAGATTTTTATACCAAGCTTCCTACCTTAAGCCGAAAATCATTAGACAAGATTTGAGCACAAAGGATAAACAAGTATGGCAAAAGTGGACAACCTTGTCTAAATCCACTGCATGCTTGGATTCCCTTAGAAATCTTACCATTAATCATGATAAAAAGTTTAGGTTGTTCCACACATTGCATTAATAGATTCAAAAATCTACTAGGAAATCTCGTGCTTTCCAACACCATCCTCAAAGTTTGCCAAGCCATACTATCATAGGCTTGTTCCATATCAAGCATGATAGCCATCCATCCTTCTTTTGCTTTTGAAAACCTGAGCTTATTCAACAATTCATGAGCTAAAAGAATATGATTCGAGAGGGATCTACCTCTTAAGAAAGCAATTTGTTCCTCATAAATTAGATTTCCAACCACCTTCAATAATTTGTTTAATAATATTTTAGCAATCACTTTATATAAAGTGTTACACAAACTAATAGGACGAAATTCAGCTGGATTAACTGGATTAAGCACTTTAGGTATTAGAACCACCAATGACTCCTTTAATTTGGAACACATCAATCCTGTTTCAAAAAAATGCCGAACAGCTTTCTAAATGTCATTACCTGTAATATACCAATAGTTTTTGAAGAAAGAGTATGTAATGCCATCCAACCGAGGAGAGATATTTGAGCCACTATGTTTAATCACCCCTTCCAATTCAGAAAAAGAGAACTCCTCATTAAGCATTTTACAATCTTGATCAGAAAGAACCATTAATACCGGAGGCTAATTATTTAAATTGCAATTCTTGTTTCTTCATTTCTTACTAAAGAAATCCAATAAAATATCTTCAATTTCATTATGCTTTTCAGTCAACTTCCCTTCTTCATTTTCTAACTGGAAAATCGAATTCCCAATTCTTCTACTGTTAGCAAATGTTTGGAAAAATTTTGTATTCATATCATTATCATTAATCCAGTTTAGTTTGGATCTTTGTCTCCACCATGTGCTAAGATGAGCCAAGTTAACATTGTAATCATGAATTTTAGTTCTTAATAGCAGCAGATTCTCCTCTGAAAGACCATCCCATCAGATTCTTCCAGTTGTAAATCTTCGATTTCCCTTTTTAAAACTTCTTTGAGAAATTGGAATTTCTTCAGTTTAGTTTTACTCCAATAATGAAGAGCTTTCAAAGCTCTCTTACATTTCACATTAATGATCTCCATTGCATCTCCAGAAACCTTTTTATTCCAAACTTTAAGTACAACAGTTTTGGATGCCGGAAAGGAGGTCCAAACATCTTCAAATTTAAGATGACCATTATGATGAACTCTATCACGGAAAATTTTGAGAATTAAGGGACAATGATCTAATGCAATCCTGGGTAAATGCCTAACCATGGCATTTTGAATTTCGAGCAAAGCTTTTGTATTCAAGAGACACTTATCCAGCTTTTCAAGAATCCGAGCACTTCCATTCTTATTGTTGCACCATGTGAATTTTGGACCCACTGTTCCAACATTATGAAAATCATTCCTGAAATTACTAAACGACAAGAGGGGGGGGGTGAATTGTAAAAGTCTTTTTCTTAATAAAATTAACCCTAAATAAGAGTTCTAATTTTTTGTTGTTTTTGAAATTTTAAAACAAAGATTTATGCAATTTTACTTTCACAAAATTTCACATGCAATAGATATGACAAATTTAAAGTGCAAGCAAAAAGTAAACAATGATAAAGAAAGAACACACCAAGAATTTTATAGTGGTTCGGTCAAAATATGACCTACGTCCACTCCCCGGAGTCCTCCACTCCGGGATTTTCACTATAAAAATAGTTCTCCTTTTGCCCCCCTTGGCAAGGCGGAGAAGCCTGTACAAACCTCCCTTTCACCAACCCGGCGTGGCGGAATACCAAACTCTATTTTCGCCCTCCTGGCGACGGCAGAGAACCTTCTCGTTTTTCTCCCTCCTGGAGAAGGCAGAGAACCTCGAGGTAACGGATGTAGACGAGCCGTTCCCTTGGAGATCCTCCCTCAAATCCTTCTCGGGCCACAGGAGGAGCAAGATGCAGCAAGCTTGGAGCAACCGTGTGATCTCCCTCACACCTCTTCTCCCTCACAACGCTCACCTCCTCCTTCCTCTCTCAACCCTCAAGAATTTCTCTAGAGTTTTCTCCCTTGGAATCCCTCACTAATCACGTTCACACCCTCTGTCAATCTTACCCAAAAAAAAACTTGATTGATATCTAAAAAAGGCTCCAAAAACCTCTGAATTCAAAAGTAGCCGTTACTGTTCGTACAGTACGATCTGGGATCGTACAGTACGATCTTCATAAACAGACGTTGTCCTGGTACGAAGATGTACGAACAGTTCAAAAACAATTCGTACTGTACGATATATTATTGTACGGTACGATCCAACAAGATACTATTCGTACAGGACGATGGTCTGGACGATCGGATGTCGTCTCTGTTCATCGTATGGTACGATTACGATCGTACAGTACGATGTGATAAAACCAAGAGATCGTCCAGGACGATATCCGAGACGATCATACTTCGTCTGTGTTCATCGTATGGTACGATCTAGTTCGTACAGTACAATGTTAAAATTTTGGTTAGGCCTGGATTACATGCACTAATCACGGGTTAATTTAAGTAAGTATTAAAAATGAATCGTACAGTACGAACAGGTTCATACAGTACGAACGGCGCAAAATCACTTGCTTAAATTAAAACACGGCTAGGGTTTTGGATCTGAACATATCGTACAGTACGAAAGACTTCGTACAGTACGATCTATTCACAGATTTGCCCACATATCTTGGATCGTACGGTACGAATTAAAATCGTACAGTACGATCTACAGAGAAGAATTTTAGTTATATTTTGCAGTTAAAAAAGAACTCTCCCCCTGTGTGTGTGCATGGTTGCTCTTACTCTTACGCATTATGTGGCCAGACTCAATAAAGTAAAAAATATAATAAATGGAAAATACAATGTTTGACTCATACTCCTAATCTACCCGGTCTTGAGTCTTCCTTTCTTCCTGAGTCACTTGTGATCTTCCTGAAATGTTAGTGCTCAAGGAAAATAACAAATAAAATAATAATCAATGAAAAGCAGTTCCAAAACACTCATTATTTGGCATCATCAAAATCTCAAACTCGGGGTCATGGGTTGTAACAATCTCCCCCTTTTTGATGATGTCAAATAATTTGTTGCAAGTAAGAAAGAAAAAATATTTCTTTTGTTTTTTTTTTGTTTTTTTTTTTGTTTTTTTTTTAAATTAAACACAAGAAGGGAAAAAAAATACTACAAGCAAGTACGAATCAAAAGATACTGCATTTAGATAAATGGGCATTACAACATTACAACAAACTTCTCCCCCTTTTGACAGCACAAAAAGGAGGAGCAACTAAAAGCACAAAAGCGGAAAAACAGAAAAAACTACAATGCAAACATAGACAATTTAGTCAGACGGGTCCTGATCAGGTGGTGGTGGAGGTGGATTTGGTTGAAAGTATTGAAATAGAGCGTCGAAGAGGTGATCAATTGCTGTAAAACGCTCTCCAAACCATTGCATATCAGCCTCGTGTTGCTGATGTTGTTCTTGAATATATATGTCGAGGCGAGTCTGCAGCTGGTCGAAGCGGGCGACTAAATCATCATTTGGGTGTGGTGGAGCTGGTGCTGGTGCAGGTGCTCAGGGTGCAGCATGGCGTCGTGGTCGAGCTGGAGCTGCGGCTGGTGCATCTTCTCCTTCTTCTTCATTAAAGACGGGTTCTTCAGGCTCATGTCTCCGATGAAAGAGGATACGGAAGGAAGCATCCGTATAGAAAATAGGAAGCATGTCGGGTTCACCAGGATAGGATAATTGATATTTATGGTAGAGGATATATCCTATGAGGTGACCAAGAGCCAGATTTTGTTTCCGTCGAGTGGTGGGAAGACGAACAAAAGTCATGTGCCGAATATAGTTGCTAATCAAATCGACCTCATCAAACTTAATGTTGGACATAATCAGGTAGGTAGCGACTAACAGGGTAGGGGTCAGATTGATGCGGTCGCCACCTTTGGGTATGATAGAGGTTCAAAGAACATGTTGAATTATACGGGCATTGCGGGTTAAGGATTGGACTAGAGGCTGGTGTTGATGAAAAATAGTATTCCTAAGGACTCTATTTACATCGCTCCAATCAAAATCATCGGTAAGAAACGAGCGAACCATAGGTCCTTCAGTGGACAGCCCAATATGTTGGGCGATGTCGGCTCTAGTTATTTCAACGGGGCGGCCACAAACAAGGGAGTGAAAAGTGGTGTTATCGACGGTGTAGGTGAGGTTGGCAAGAAATTCAAAAAGGTGTTCAGAATTGTATGGAAACGCTAGGGTGAGTAGGAATTGAAAGGTGGTGGAGGCAAAAAGGCCCATTACCTCGAAATTTAGAGCGGCCTGATTAAGCATTTTTTAGGGAGAAATTTTGCAAGCCTTGTAGCGGTAGTAGGCTTCCTCATTTTCACTATTCAAAAAGCGATCGGGTTGACGACTGGAGGAGGACGAGCTTCCGGCAGTCATCCGACCTCGTTTAGACATTGCAGGAGGGCGCGAAAACGAAGTGAAGGCTGAGTGAGGAGAGGGTTGAGTGAATTGAACAGCCTAGGCAAGGGTTTTTATAGGATTTTCCGTAAATCGTACAGTACGAATATGTTATCGTACAGTACGATATACAATTAATGTTCTGACCAATCGTTTCGGGAAAAGGCAGTCAAATCGTACAGTATGATAGTTATCGTACAGTACGATCAGGCGAATATCGATCGTCCCGAGGCCCTCAGTACGACTTTTGACCAAAGGTTTCGTACTGTACGAATATGTGGATCGTACAGTACGATACATAATAAATATCGTACCGAACCGTTTTAACTCGAATTCATCCTTTGTGCTGATGTGGATCGTACCGTACGAAGCGAATGGATCGTACAGTACGATACTCAATAATGTCGTACCAACTGGCTTTAATTCGTCCCAATCCGTTGCTGACGTGGATCGTATTGTACGAAGAGGAGGAATCGTACAGTACGGTAGGCAATTATGTGGGATGATTATCGTACAGTACGATGTGTATCGTATAGTACGATCAACAGAGCTGAAATCTGCCTATTGGTGGATGTTAGATTGTGATATGTCGTACAGTACGATATATATCGTACAGTACGATGAACAGTCAATGTGAATGTTGGTGTGGTGAGTGTGTGGTGATCAGGAGCAGCCCTAAAGATTTTTTTTTATTTTTTTATTTTTATTTTTATTATTTTTTAATGTTTTTTTTTTATTTTTTTATTTTTATGCATTTATATCTATGACACCTAATCTAGTCCTCAAGGTGCTAAAGGTGTCAAAAGCTAATGGTTTTGTGAATATGTCTGCCAATTGATCTCCTGTAGCGATGTGATGTAATTCTATATCTCCCTTAGCGACGTGATCTCTAATGAAATGATGTCTAATGTCTATGTGTTTCGTTCGAGAGTGCTGAATTGGATTCTTAGAGATACAAATTGCACTTGTGTTGTCACACATGATCGAGATGGTTCCAACAGGTAGTCCAAGATCAAGAATTTGTTGTTTTAACCATAGTACCTGTGCAACACAACTTCCTACTGCAATATATTCTGCCTCGGCTGTGGAAAGTGCTACTGAGTTTTGCTTCCTACTGGACCAAGAAACTAATGATTGTCCGATGAATTGGCAGGTACCAGAGGTGCTCTTTCTATCTATCCTACATCCTGCAAAGTCAGAATCTGAGTACCCAAGGATTTCAAAGGAAGTGCTGTGTCTGGGATACCAAATTCCTAAGTTTGGGGTGCCTAGTAGATATCTAAGAATTCTTTTAACAGCAGTTAAGTGAGATTCTTTAGGATCGGCTTGGAAACGGGCACAAAGGCACACACTAAACATTATGTCCGGTCTACTGGCAGTCAAGTAAAGAAGTGATCCAATCATTCCTCTATATTTTTTCTGATCTACTGATTTTCCACTAGGATCCTTATCTAATTGGATTGTCGAACTCATTGGGGTGTTCATGGGTTTTGCACTATCCATTTCATATTTCTTTAAAATATCCTTAATGTACTTTGATTGGCTAAGAAAGGTTCCATTATCCATTTGTTTTACACTAAAGCCAAGAAAGTAGTTAAGCTCTCCCATCATGCTCATTTCAAACTCATTACTCATTGTTTTTGAAAATTCATCGCATAAGTTTTTATCCGAGGATCCAAACAAGATGTCGTCTACATATATTTGAACAATGAGAATTTCTTCTTTGACTTTTTGTAAAAAGAGTGTAGTATCTACACTACCCTTTTGAAATCCTCTATCCAAAAGAAATGAGCTAAGTCTTTCATACCATGCTCTAGGTGCTTGCTTTAATCCATATAGTGCCTTTTTTAATTTGAATACATGGTTTGGAAATTGTGAGCTTTCAAATCCGGGGTTGCTCAACGTAGACATCTTCCTTAATTACCCCGTTCAAAAATGCACTCTTTACATCCATTTGATATAACTTAAAGTTCTTGAAGCAAGCAAAAGCTAAGAGCACTCTTATGGCTTCTAGTCTAGCAACCGGGGCAAAGGTTTCTTCAAAGTCTATTCCCTCAATCTGGTTGTACCCCTTAGCTACTAGCCTTGCTTTATTCCTTATTATTGTTCCTGAATCATTCACCTTATTCTTGAAGACCCATTTCGTTCCAACAACACTCTGCTCTTTAGGTCTCTTAACTAACTCCCAAACATCATTCCTGGTGAATTGGTTCAGCTCTTCTTGCATTGCTAGAATCCAAAATTCATCTCCTAAGGCTTGATCTATACTTGTAGGTTCTATCACAGAGATGAAAGCTGAGTGACTAACCTCCTTCCTAAGTCCATGCCTAGTTCTTACACCTTCTGAAGGGTCTCCTAAAATTAACTCTTTAGGATGACTAGAAGAATATCTCCATTCTCTAGGCAAATCTTCCTGAGATTCGACCCTTTCTCCTAAGGTCATAGTCTCTACTCCTTGAATTGCCTCTATTTCATCATCTTCAATTTTAGTTTCTGAGGGCATATCTGATTCATCAAATACCACATGGGTGGATTCTTCTACTACAAGGATTCTCTTATTAAAAATTCTATAGGCCTTACCTACAGAAGAATAGCCTAAGAAGACACCCTCATCAGACTTGGGATCGAATTTTCCTAAGGGATGTTTACCATTATTTAAGATGAAGCACTTACACCCAAAGACATGTAAATGTGAAAGGTTTGGTGTCCTACCCTTAAGGAGTTCATATGGAGTTTTATTCAGCTTCGATCTAATGTTTACTCTGTTCAAAATATAACAGGCTGTGTTGATTGCTTCTGCCCAAAAATATCTAGGAAGGGTATACTCCGCTAACATTGCCCTAGCAGCTTCTACCAAGGTTCTATTTTTCCTTTCTGCTATGCCATTCTATTGGGGTGTTCTAGGAGCTGAGAAATTGTGCTCTATTCCTATCTCTTGGCAGAATGACTCAAATCTATCATTTTGGAACTCTCCACCATGATCGCTATGGATTGTTGATATTTCACAACCTAATTTTCGTTGAATCCATGTGGAGAAAATCTTAAATTCCTCAAAAGACTCATTCTTGTGTGCTAGCTTTCTTGTGTACTAATGCTAAGCAAATTATGTTTCAACCCATCAACTAGTAAAACATTTTCAATTAAAAAGTTCTTAGCATTACCAACGATACCTGAGCCTATCACCTTCCTGGTAGTGTTGTCTCCCAACATTACTTTGCCTCCAGTTTTGGTCTCCAATTGGATGAACTTCTTCATATCTCCAGTCATGTGTCGCGAGCAGCCACTATCCAGGTACCACATGCTCTCACTAGGTCTTTTGTGAGAGCAGCCCTACATTTTCATTCAAAGATTAGATTTGGGAACCCAAGTGAGTTTGGGTTCCTCCTTATGCTTGCATGAATGAGATGTATGCATGTTATGCTGTGATGGATGCAGTTTAGGTCTCCATACTAAGTGTGTCCTACGGTGAATTGTGCATGTGCGGGCTATGTGACCTAACATGCCACAAGAGAAGCACCTAACACCAGGAAATGGGTTTACTAATCTATGAGTGTGGTGGTGCCTCTTCCTAAGGTTTTGTGATGCATGCTGTGTTGGGGGTTTTCTAGGATGGCCTACTGTGAGTGATGCAATTTCATTTTCTAGTTCTTTTATCTTTTCACTATAAGTTTTATTTTGAGCTGTCAATCCATCAACTTCTATCAATAGCAAGTGCTCACTATGATCTACTTCAAATGCAAGTGCAGTTAGTTTTTCAAACTCTACATCTAGTTCAATATGTGATGTTTTCAAGGATTCATGTGCTTCAATTAGTTCAATATGCTTCTTATTTAATGCATCATACTCATCAAGAAGTAACATGTGATCTTTATCTAAACCAAAATTTTCTTTAACTAAGTTAGCATGCTCAATTTGTAAGGAACTAAATTCAATATTAAGTTTAGCATGCATTTTCTTCAGTTTCCTATACGAGTCATGAATATTCTCAGAAATAAGCAATAATTCATCATAAGAAAGTTGACATACCTCATCTTGATCCAATTGATCAAGGTTATCATTAGCCATAAGACACAAATTTGTTACCTCCTCCTCTGCTTCTTCTTCAGATGATTCTGAGGCAGAGTCGGCCCAAAAAGCTTTCTGTGTCTTTGTCTTTCCTCTCTTGTATTTACCTTTGTCATCTCCTTTCTCCTTTGCTGGTTGACTCTTCAGATTAGGGCAATCGGCTCGAAGGTGACCTGGCTTTCTACACTCAAAGCAAATTGTATCAGATGAAACCTTATTGGACCTTGAGCTCTTACCTTTATTCCAGCTGTTCTGATGACGCTTCTGTTTTCTCTTCAGGAAATTTTTGAACTGTCGGGTCATCAGTGCTATTTCATCTTCTTCCTCCCCTGCAGAGCTTTCACTTTCTGAGTTGCTAGCTTTTAATGCCACCGTCCGCTCCTTTTTCTTTTCACCTGCATCACTTTGCCTTTGGCTCACTCCTTGCTCGTATGCAATGAGTGACCCGAGGAGGTTATCAATAGAATAAACATTAAGATCTTTGGACTTAGTGATAGCAGTTATCTTAGCATCATAGGAACTAGGCAGGCATCTAAGAATTTTATTTACTTTCTCAGAATTTGAAATTTCTCTACCTAATGCATGCAAGGATGTCACGATTTGGGTGAACCTAGTGTACATGTCAGAAATTGTTTCGCAATGTTTCATACGTAATAATTCATAATCATGCAGTAGAATGTTAAGCCTAGACTGTTTTACTTCGTTTGTTCCTTCGTATGTAATGCACAGTCTATCCCAAATCTCCTTACCAGAAGCACAAGTAGATACTCTCATATAGTCCTCAGATTTCAATGCACAAAAAAAGCAGTTTAAGCACTTAGCATTCAGTTGGGCTAATTCCCTATCCTCATTGCTCCATTCAATAAACGGTACAGGAGTTTTCAAACCATTAACAGTTTTAAACGGTGCAACATACCCATCATTTACTAACATCCACATGCGGTAATCTATAGATTGTAAAAATGTAGACATTCTAATTTTCCAAAAATCAAACGGTATGTTATCAAAAAGTGGTGGACGAGTTATTGAATAACCCTCCGCAGTGTTACGATTACCAAAGTTCGACATGATCGTTTTTTCAAAGTTTTTTAAAACACTATTTTTGAAAAACTAGCTCTGATACCAATTGAAATTACTAAACGACAAGAGGGGGGGTGAATTGTAAAAGTCTTTTTCTTAATAAAATTAACCCTAAACAAGAGTTCTAATTTTTTATTGTTTTTGAAATTTTAAAACAAAGATTTATGCAATTTTACTTTCACAAAATTTCACATGCAATAGATATGACAAATTTAAAGTGCAAGCAAAAAGTAAACAATGATAAAGAAAGAACACACCAAGAATTTTATAGTGGTTCGGTCAAAATATGACCTACGTCCACTCCCCGGAGTCCTCCACTCCGGGATTTTCACTATAAAAATAGTTCTCCTTTTGCCCCCCTTGGCAAGGCGGAGAAGCCTGTACAAACATCCCTTTCACCAACCCGGCGTGGCGGAATACCAAACTCTGTTTTTGCCCTCCTGGCGACGGCAGAGAACCTTCTCGTTTTTCTCCCTCCTGGAGAAGGCAGAGAACCTCGAGGTAACGGATGTAGACGATCCTTTCCCTTGGAGATCCTCCCTCAAATCCTTCTCGGGCCAAAGGAGGAGCAAGATGCAGCAAGCTTGGAGCAACCGTGTGATCTCCCTCACACCTCTTCTCCCTCACAACGCTCACCTCCTCCTTCCTCTCTCAACCCTTAAGAATTTCTCTAGAGTTTTCTCCCTTGGAATCCCTCACTAATCACGTTCACACCCTCTGTCAATCTTACCCAAAAAAAAACTTGATTGATATCTAAAAAAGGCTCCAAAAACCTCTGAATTCAAAAGTAACCGTTACTGTTCGTACAGTACGATCTGGGATCGTACAGTACGATCTGGGATCGTACAGTACGATCTTCATAAACAGACGTCGTCCTGGTACGAAGATGTACGAACAGTTCAAAAACAATTCGTACTGTACGATATATTATCGTACGGTACGATCCAACAAGATACTATTCGTACAGGACGATGGTCTGGACGATCGGATGTCGTCTTTGTTCATCGTATGGTACGATTACGATCGTACAGTACGATGTGACAAAACCAAGAGATCGTCCAGGACGATATCCGGGACGATCATACTTCGTCTCTGTTCATCGTATGGTACGATCTAGTTCGTACAGTACGATGTTCAAATTTTGGTTAGGCCTGGATTACATGCACTAATCACGGGTTAATTTAAGTAAGTATTAAAAACGGATCGTACAGTATGAACAGGTTCGTACAGTACGAACAGGTTCGTACAGTACGAACGGCGCAAAATCACTTGCTTAAATTAAAACACGGCTAGAGTTTTGGATCTGAACATATCGTACAGTACGAAAGACTTCGTACCGTACGATCTATTCACAGATTTGCCCACATATCTTGGATCGTACGGTATGAATTAAAATCGTACAGTACGATCTACAGAGAAGAATTTTAGTTATATTTTGCAGTTAAAAAAGAACTCCCCCCCTGTGTGTGTGCATGGTTGCTCTTACTCTTACGCATTATGTGGCCAGACTCAATAAAGTAAAAAATACAATAAATGGAAAATACAATGTTTGACTCATACTCCTAATCTACCCAGTCTTGAGTCTTCCTTTCTTCCTGAGTCACTTGTGATCTTCCTGAAATGTTAGTGCTCAAGGAAAATAACAAATAAAATAATAATCAATGAAAAGCAGTTCCAAAACACTCATTATTTGGCATCATCAAAATCTCAAACTCGGGGTCATGGGTTGCAACAATTCCTGTTCATGAAATCTGCCATATCTTTTGGTCCTTGAGAAAATGAAAACTTCTTTCCACCTCTCTTTTCATCTTGCAAAAGAACACAATTAAAAATGGCCAAAGGAAGAGAGAGAAGCTCCACAAAGTTAGGAAGAATTTGGAAGAAGATTTTGAAGAATTCAAGTGCCATTGTTGGAGATGGAAGAGGGTGGCCGGTCATCCAAGGATGACCGGAACACCAAAAGTTTGATATCTACCGCGAGTCCAATCATGTTGGATTCAAGAGGTAGATTCTCCTTCAATCGTATCTCTTCCTTTTGGATTTTGGAATCTCCTCTTATCATAAAAGAGGGAGGTTTAAATGCTATGAGAAAACCTTTGCCAATTTCAGGCAAAGGTAAGGAAATAATTTCATTTTTGAATGATAAGCCAAAATCTTTGTCGACTATCATTGCTAGAGAAAATGATAAGGAAGCATCTTCATCAGGTGGAAGTTTTGCTGATATTTTGAAGAAGGACCCAATTTCTTCTTCAAAATTGGATTCTCCTAATGTGTGGATTAAAAAACCTCACATTAAAATAAAATTCAGTGAAATTCATGAGGATATTGGAGATGAAAATGTTGTCATTCTTGACAAAGAAAAAGAAAAATCTAATGCTCAAGTTTTGAACAATTTCTTGGTTGTTAAAATTCTTAGAAAAAATTATCCTTTTTCTAAGTGTTCATTTGAATAAAGGAAGCAATGGTCAAAATTTGGTGGATTTCATATTACATTGCTTGGTCTAGATTGGCTCCTTTGTTCTTTTCAGTCTCATGAAGCCATGGAGGAAGTTCTTAATGGAGGTCCTTGGCTTGTAGGGGGATTTGTGGTAGGCTTAGACAATTGGTCTCCTACCTTCTCTCCTTATTCCTTGAATGGAATTTCTTCTCCAATTTGTGTTCGTCTTCCTCATTTGCCACTTCACTGTTGGGATGAATCCAATATCACTAGAATTGTTTCTAGAATTGGAACTCCATTATTATTGGATGGTAACATGTTTAGATGGGGGAGAAGAGAATTTGACAGAGCTTGCATTCGAGTTAATTTGGATTCTAAACTTCCCTCTGGAATTTGGGTGGATGGGTTTCATGGTAGATTTTTTCAAAAGTTTGAGTATGAAAATCTATCATCTTTTGCTTTAAATGTGGAAAAATCAGCCATATCGATTCGGTGTGTCCTAACACATCACATAATCAAATTCCTCTTATTAAAGAGGCCCCTTCCAGTCAATCTGAAATTAATTCTTTTGGACCTTGGATGCATGTGAAGTTTAGAAACAAAAGGAGAATTATTCCTGAGAAAAAGATTTTTAAAGGTCTCAACCTTGGATAAATCTAATGAGGATAATATCAAAAAAGCTGCCTTGGAAGTTGCTGAAGGAGAAGGGAATTCTGGTTTGGAATTTTTTGATGTTCCCTTGACAGATCGGGAAGGTGCTGGAAACAAGGAAGAAGGAGACAAGGCTGTTAGACGAGATATTGAAGCTGCCACCGAGCTTCCTATGATTGCTGAAAAAATTCAAATACAAATCCCACAAATTATGGAGGAGAACGTTCCGGTGGATCAAATGCAGGAAACTCAAATTTTAACTTCTGTAATTCGGTTGGCCAATCCTTTGGATGTGGAATGCAATATTGTGAATATTAACAGCAATAATTTGAATTCAAATTCTGAATTCAAAATTCCTGAAGTTGTGGAAACTATTAAGGAAGGAGTTGATGTTGTTCCAATCAATTCAACTCAAGTTGCTGAAATTCAGGAAGCTATTGAAGTAAAAAATACAGGATTTCAGGAGGTAATTGCAATTCCTTTAACTGATTTGGCGGCTGGACCTAGCATTAATGCTAAACCAATTTTTAATTCAGTTTCTATACCTGAATTAAAAAATAGTTTTTGCATATTAAGAGATACTTCTCCTCTATCGGATATCTCTTTGAATTTTAAAAAAAACTGCACTTAAAAAAGACAATAGTCTTTTTAAGAAGAGTAAGTCCCCCTGATATAAGCCACATTGATCAAAGAACTTCAAGCATTAGGACTGGTGAAAGGCATTCCTAGAAGGAAGATGGCGGAAATCAAAGTGAAGAACGGCATGAGAGGTTCTTCTTCTCTACTATCTCAATAAAATGCAAGAAAATTATCCAGATGATAACTACATAGTGGAGACATACTTGGAGATGGAGCAAATTATCAAAATGTTTGATTTAATGCTATCTTGGAAATCTGACTTTGGAGATTGGAACAAGCTTATGGAATATCTATCAAAGATGTTCTTAAGTGATGGTTGGATTTTATTGTTAAAATATAATTTTCTGTTTAGCTTTTATTACTTTGCTTTTCATCTAATTTGTTATTTTAAACTTTTTTTAACTAATTTTGGAATTATTACTAAGTCTTATTCTCTAACTGGATGGGAACTATGGGATACTAATCAACCCTCGGGTTGTTTATTATTTTGGTATCCCCTGCATCTCAACAGTTTCAAAATAGGAATTAGTGGGTTTCATATCATTTATAATAAGTTTAAATTAACAAATTTTAGTTCAATAAGGTCCTTTTTTCTTATTAAAAAAAGGAACCATTAGCTTCTTTTACCTAGTTTGTATTAGGTTGTCTTTTCCTTTTTTAATTAATGCAATTATGCATTTCTTCAAAAAAAAAACTATCAAAGGGATCTCTTTATCATAGTTCTTCTCCAAATCCTCCCATAATCTCCTTCTAAGAACATGATTTTTATTTCCATTCACAGTAGACACAATCCACTTGCCTTTGTTTTGGATGTTTACCTCCCCAATTATACATTGGTTTGAAGCATAAAGTAGAGAGAACTTAACCATATTGGTCTTCCACAGAACAATAATTCCTCCAGAAGCACCTTCTGATGGATACGTAAAAAAATCCCATTCCTCTCCCATTAACTTATTGACTTCAATTCTCTCTAAAGAAGAGATTTTTGTTTGAACCACTCCAACAAAGAAAACATTCCACTCCTTCACAAGTTCATTTAAATAATGGGAGGCTTCCCTCTTATTTTCCCCCCTACAATTCCAAAATGCTAATGAAGTCATTTGGATAAAGGGGGGGAAGGACCCCCACTTTTACCTTTAGCATTACCATCTGACTTTTTTGATCTGGAAGAAGTGCTCAAGGGCTCCAAATGCTTTAGTTCTTTCAACAGTTTTGGTTTCTGAGAACCAGTGATAGAGTTACTTAAACTGGAATTAGATTTACAGCAATCTATAGATTTTTTCCCACTGAAAATTTCCTTTGTCACAATCTCACCCTTACAGTTTTCTTCAATATTACAGATTTCACCTTCCTCCACTTCTAATTCAACAAGAGTATCCAGTGCTACTGTTTCTAAAGAAGCATCTTCCACTTCTATTGCTTCCAACAATTTAAACATATTAGTATTGTCAATACCCGTAGGAAAATTCACTGTTGAAAAATTTTCTGAATTCCCATTTTTACTGATCAAAGCATTTTGACCCAACTTTCTACCTCTTTTGAATTTGAAATCTCCTGAACTCTAAATTCAATTGTATGATAGGGAATACTTGAGTTTGCAGATAATCCCAAAGGATTTACCTGAGTTCGCAAGCAACCCTTCCCATAATTGATATTTGAATTACTCTGTAAGATATCCTTACCAGAGCAGATATTGCTATTGTTATCATCCAATTTGATGTGATCCACTGGAACTATACCTTGTTCCAAATTATCCAGAACAAATATATTTCCCTCCAGATTAATAGATTCCTCTTCTAGATGATCAGCTTCCTCCTGTAGAGTCCTTGGGATCTCCTGTTTAGAATTTATACCAGAGCCACCTTCACTAATAGCATAATTTTCTTGTTCATTCCTTGCCGGATGACCAGCTTTCTTAACATATCTGGCAGTATTTTGATTGATTTTTTGTTCCCCATCTTGAAATTTCTCCTCTTCTTATTATTGACCAAAGTCCATGAACCATAATTTGGTTATTTCACCATCTCTTGAGTTTTCCCAAAATCATCCTTCATAACACCATCATCAGAACTCTTCAAAACTTTATGATTATTAATTTTCAATTCACAATCATTCTCCATATGTCCAATCTTCCCACAACCAAAGCAGAAATTTGAAACTTTCTCATATTCCACCCTTTGGAAAAACCTTCCAGCTTTGCTGTCAACCCAAACACCTAATGGGAGAGGTTGGCCAAGATTTACCCTTACACACACTCTAGAAAATTCTCTTCTACCCCATTGAAACATATTGTCGTCCAGCATAAGTGGTTTTCCAATCCTTGAGGCTATACAGGCTACATTCTTCTCATCCCAACATTACAAAGGTAGATGGGGCATTCTTATCCAAATTGGAGAAGAAAGATCCTTATTAGAATCCGTTGCAAATTTCGGTGTCCATTTCTCCATTCCTACAATATGTCCATTAACGAACCAAGGACTTCCTGAATAAACCACCTCTGTCATCTCTTCTGATGAGAATGAGCAAAGGAACCATCCTCTACCCAATGTGGTGAAGTGGAATTGACCAAATTGGTTCCATTGTCTTCTAAGCTCCCATGCCACCATGTGAGATGGTAAATCTCTACCAAAAACTTTAATTACCAATGACTTTGACAGCTTTTTAGAATTCAATTCTTCCATTTCCTCAAATAATCTCACTGCCTTCCAATCTTCGGATAAAACCACATCATTTTCATTAAAATTCAATTTAATGTATGGTTTGTTACTCCAAGGATTCACCTTCCCCAAGTCTATCTTGCTTTTGGGCATTTCCTCAAAAACCTTTCCTTCCTCCGAGACTTTCTTAGTTTCCAGAACTGAATGTAAATCTTTATTAACCAAACTCCAGGAATTCTCATTTATCACGCTGCGAAAGAGTCCAGGGATTGCATTCGAATTTTCAAATCGGTTAACAAAAATTTTCATTCCCGAAGTAGATGCCGTATTCTCCGAGGCCATTTCAGTAGATTTCCGAGTCTTTGGAGTAACCAAATCCATATTATCAGATAAAGCCTTACCTTTGCCTTCCACATGCTTGATCAACTTGGGAGTTACATCTGATACTTCCTTTATCACCAGCGAACCTTGCTGTTTCATTCCTGAATAAAGAGCTGACTGATAGGAATTGCCAAACGAAAAATCCTTTCCTACCAAATTTATCACAGAATTGTCCTTCACAACAGAAGACCTTAAGGAACCATTGTCTTCGACATCAGAGATCTCCGTATGCTTCTCAAGACAACCATTACCTGTTGCTGTCCCCCTCTGATCAGAGTTTCTTGAAATCTGACCACCTTCAGCAGCGTCGGATGGTGGAGGCTGACGGCCATCCACCGTCATAGGTGGATAATGTAAAATGCAGGAGACGAAAAATTTGAAAAAAAGAGCATTTTTCTCTCTCTAGAATCCGAGTGTTTCTCTCTCTAGAGAGTGTACAATCTAGGGAATTTGAAATTTTTTATCTTGATCATGCATTTATCAATTAAAGCCTAATTCCCTATTGTTCAAACTTAGTTCCATGTGTGTTCAATTATGTTTAAATTAGGTCCCCTATTAATACCTCAATTCCCCTGTGGTTCATTTATATGTCCAATTCATTATTATTTGATCCAATTTCAAGTTCCCTGTTATTCCACTATGAATTTCAACAACCTCGCGGTGTCTCTACAATTTAGGAAAATTTCTAAGAGTCATAGCCTGCCCACCACGTTAGAGAAATATGTACATGGTCGGTGTCTAACAACATCATGGCTGTAGACTTTGGTCCCTCCACACCAGAGAAAGGCGTGCACGGCTCTTTAGGGGTACCTATTTTGAAAAGACATTTTTTTCCATCAGGCACTGAAGCACATGCATGGGTACTTAATTTTTACCCCCCCCCCCCCTATGCTAGAGAAAAGTGTGGTAAGGCATACTCGCCTCGCCACAAACACCGCACCGAGTTCCCTCCCACTACGCTAGAGAAAAGCGTGCATGGGTGGTCCCCGGTGTGCCACAAATGCCAAAAATAGGATTTAGAGTTATAGGAATTATACCTTTGTGATCGAATTGGTGACGGTGGTGTTAGTGTTGAAGGCTCGAAGTTTAAAACATAGAACACATTTGTTTATCATTTTCATTTTTTCCTCTTATATATATATATATATATATATATATATATATATATATATATATTATAAAACTATAAACATTGATATCGATTTAAAAAAAAAATAAGAGATAGTGTGGGAGAGGCTACTGTGAGGAAGTCAATCAGTAGAGAGGCTGCTGGATGACTCTGTTAAGCTCAGTTCAGGTATATAAGGGTGGAGGTCGGATGGCTCATAAGATAGGGGTTGGATAAAGCGTAAGCAGTGGCAAAATCATGTTAAGCTTAGGGGGGGGGGGGGGCGCAATTGTCCCCCGTAAAAAAATAAAATCCTTCTTAGAGCTAGGCTATTTAGTAAATTGTCCTTCCAACATGTTAAAATTTGCCCCTATTTCACATCTTTCCGCCTGCTTCCGCTCAAAATTTTGCGGCCTGAAGACTCTGCCCGTGATGCCCGTGGCTATCCCCTTTCCGCTCGAATTTGCCATCGTGAAGCTCGAATCCCCTCATGCGCTCGTCAATCGCTGCTCGTTGTTTATCTCCGCTCGAATCTCCACTTGCTCACTCGAACGAGGGAAGGACTCCGTTTTTCTTTGGCTTCTCTGCTTAGGTATCTTGTCCTCGTCCTCATCCACCTGCTCCTTTTAACAAGTTTACCATTTTGTAAAACATGTTTTCTAACTTCAAGCAAAAAAATTGAACGCTTAGAACCATTCAATAACTTGATTCTATCAACATAACCACAGAAACGCCATCCTAAGAAGCCCATTAAAATAAACACCATAAATAGAGCCGATTAGAAACTGGGAAGGGACTTGATCAGGCAACTAAACGAACATCTGAGGTCGCAAACAGAAAATATCATAAAACAAAGAACTCACACTTTTTCAAAGAGATAGGCTTGGCCATACCTCGTTTTAAAATCCTTAGAGACAATCTCATTTTGGGAAGCTGAATCGACCTTGGAGAGCTTGCATTTGGACACCATAGGGCCTGATAGCATTTCCATGAAGAGAAAACCCATTGATCCACCCTCGAATAACTTATACTCATATATTTGTGTTAGTTTATTCATGTATATGCTTTTCTGTTGTGATACTGAAGGCTGAAGCTTGGGAAAAAATGAACATTGTACTAGTTGTGTAACACTTAATTAAAATTATTTTAGATTTTATTTTGTTCGCACGTTGTGCATTTTGCTACTAGTAAATGATAAAGATAAACTTCGAAATGAAATATAAGATTTTACATTGAATTATGTATTTATTTTATTTTTTTTAAGCATTAGTCTATTTATATGAAAATTCCCCCCCTCCTCCCCGCGCGAGGATTAACTTGTAGCAGGTGGAACTTAGTTAGGAGGGCAAGTAGAGCGGGAAGCAGGTTTGAAGTAAATGGAGATAAGGAAACCGGGGGGTTGTTGGTCAGAACCAGAGTTTGGTTGTGGATGGGGCGGTTGGATAGGAAAGGGAGGCTGGCTCATGGCTATTTGCGAAATCAAGGAGGAGATTGGGAGGTGAGAGGTCTTATCGGGACCTTCTAATAGTGGCTTCGGCCTATGCAGGAATTTCGTTTTGAGGGGGAAAGAGCTGTTGGAATCAGGATAGGGAGGAGATAGAGTCGTGCGTCCTGGAGTAGGGTTTAGGCATGCGGACGTCAAACAGTCGCGGGAAGCTTTTTGTGTGGGAAAGAACGAGAACTTCAACTCGTCGGCGAACAGTGCCAGACAGTAGGTATTTCCACAAGAATTACGCATGATTTCGACGGGATTTCAACATTTGAGCAGTTTTTTTTTTTTTTTTTTTACTTGATGATATTTTTGAATTTTTGTAGAGGTCCACATGTAGAAAGCAAGTCATAGTAGACATAAAGGAAATAAAGGAAAAAAAGAAGAATGCAAGCAATAAAAGTTTGATACGAACACAGGGTAGATATATATAAACTTTTAATGAGGTTGACAAATATATGCGGGAAAATAGTTAAATTCTTGATGCCCATCACAATTAATTTGATAACAAATTGAGTTGGAGTTACAGTTTTGGCCAGCTTTATTATCGTATTCTTTTTTATTTTTTTTAGAGAATAATGAGAATTGGTTTTAACTAATATACATTAAATATCACCAAGGTCGAGTTAATAATATTATATTGCCTTTTAAATATAGTTTTGTAAGTTACGAAGCACTTGGAGCAATTCCCTAAAGGTCATATGTTATAATGATTTAACACCATTGGAACTTATTTTTGGATACAACTCATTTCTCATCAATATTTTCATTACCATCTTCACAATAATTACTTAATTAGTGAGACTACAAAATCGAGGGATTAGTTATGCAGCCAAGCATTATTTTTACAATGGAAGCGGGTAGATGCCCCCATTCAAAAAATAAATTAAAAAAAGAAAAGAAAAAAAATAAGAACATGAATTTTTTGGGTAATTGAATGTTTTGAATGCAATCTCTGATCAAATTTTTAATAAAAAAAATGCCCCAAAAAATTAATTATATAAATTAAAAATATATATATACATATGGGAAGCGGGAGCTTTAGGGATGCAGAGAATACAGATAAGTAGAATTAAAACAAATAGCGGAAACTAAGGCATCATTTGAGATGATTTTTTTGTTGCTTCTTAAAAAAAAAATTGTACTCAAAATCTATTTTAAGAATTAATAAAAGAGTTGTCTGAAAGGAAACCAAAAATAAATAAAATTAATTAGAATAAAATAAGACTTCAAATTCTCCCATATAAATCCCAAGAGTCAGTTGTGTCATCAACGTCTCTTTTCCACTGCTCAGCTTTTTTCTGTGGCGATTCAGAGTCAGCTTAGGTTTTCTACTTCGGTCTCCTTTTTTTCCTTCGATTTCTTCCATTTTGACTTTCGATCTTTGTTTTTTTTTTTCTCGTTTTCCTTTGTTTTTCTCTTGTGCATGTTTTCTTTCTCTGTTTTTTTGGTCTCGTTCGTTTCTTTTGGGATTTGGTTTTTTAGGAGATGACGACTCTATCGTTATCTATCCCTACTCCTGCTGTGGCTCCATCAGGTAAGTCCCGCTTTTTTAAGGATATTGTTGCGGGATCCTCCTCATCTTCTTCGAAGTTCCCTTTTGTTAAGGCCTTGTTCAAAGGTTGTCCTACTTTGATCTTGGAGGATTCTGTTATCTCTTTGTTAGCTGCTCTCTTTGCACTCACCCTTGTTGGAAAGTTTTTGCTTAAGCGTCCTAATCTCGATGTGATCCGTAAGTTTTTTTTTTAACTTGAAGTTGTTTGGTTCGTTCCAAGTAGGTTTTCTCGGACTCTAGACATATTGCGATCCAACTTTGCAATGATTTGGTTTACAGCCACATTGTTTCAGGAGATCTTATTATATTTAGGTTTGTCAAATGAGGTTGCTTAAATGGTCTCTAGATTTTGATGTGTAAGAAGAATCTCTCATTACTCTGGTTTGGATTTCTTTCCATAACCTTAGATTGCATTTCTTTAATTCTCAAATTTTATTTATTTTGCCTTCCATTTTTGGGAGGCCTTTGCAAACCGATAAGGCTACTGCGACTATTTCTAGGCCGTTAATAGCCCGCGTTCTTATGGAATTGGATATATCGAAGAAACACCTGAATGAGGTTTGGATCGACTTTGAAATGAATGGGTATTTTTCAAAAGGTTGAATTAAAAAATTTGCCTATATTTTGTCCTCATTGTAAGATGCACGAGCATGCTTTAACTGCTAGCTTGTTATAAACTTCATCCCCATCTTCGTAAAAACACAGCTTTTGCTCTTGATACTGTTGTGAATACTGTAGGCTTAGAGTCAAATATTGATGTTGGTATAATGGGTAACGATGTTAACTTGGATATTACTGGTAATCTTCCTATTGATAATGGTGGTAATATTAGAAATGGTAATTTCTTGCTGGTTGATAATGTTGGTAATGTTTCTCAAAGCAAAGAGTCTAATCCTGAGTTGGAATCTGTCCAGGATACACTGGACCCAAATTTTGCTGATAATTTCGCTCGAATGTAGGATGCCAACCATCTTTCTAAAATCTCTAAGCTTGGTGATTCTCTTATTGTCTCTAACTCTTTTACAGTTTTGAATTAACACAAGGCTTCTATTACATTAGAGGAGGACTTGATTAATAACGTTATTGTTGATGAAGGTATTGTTCTAACCAATGCTTTAAAAATCGGGCCAGACCGATCGGTCCAACTGGTTCAACCGTGAACTGGTCTGAAAGCCGGTTCGGTTCAACCTAAGAACCGGCCTAGCTTCAAACCGGCCGATTTGGGCAAGAACCGCCGGTTTAACCGGAGAACCGATTCCGGTTTCTTAAAACCGGCCGGTTCAAATTTTTTTTAGTATAAATAATTATATAAATTATTTAATATTAAATAAATATTAATCTTAATCAATTAATATAATACTTTTAAATTTATATTAAGTACATGATTAAATATTAAGTTGAACAACCCATGTCTTCATTTCTCCAAATGAGTTCTTTGCATGAAAAAATGTAAAAAGTTATATAAACTATACAAAGCAAAGCTTTCCAAGCAATGTGGGACTAAACAATACAAAGCAAACACCCATCTTTAGTTTCATAGTTTTATGCTTTGTATAGTTTTGTATTATTTTTTTAAACAATTTTTTTAATTAGGTTTTATAATATGAATAATATTATTTTTTTAGTTGATAATATTTATTTTCTTAGTTCATAATATTTATTTTTTCTATTTATTTTTTTATATTTTTCATATATATATTATAAAGTTTATGTGAATTCATTTTTATTTGTCAAACCACTCGAGTAAAAAATATATCATATAAATTATAATAGAAATAATTATTTTTTATAGTTGAATAATATTTTTAAAGTTTTTTACATATTTAGATATCATACTTGAAGGAGCATCTTGATCTATTTTAGGTTCTTTATTTCCTGCATAAGGATAAGCACATGTATAAGCTTGAGCAAAGTCAATTAGTTGGTTTGTAAGGTATACTTGGATAAATCTCCAAAGCATGAATAATATGCAGCACATTATGGAAGCATAATAAATTAAAATATTAAATCCTCTATTCGCAACTATCATCCACTATACCTTCCTTCCATGTAGTCTTAAATCATAAATTTTTACATGCTTAATTATTACCAAATGCTATTATATTTGATTCATATATGGAACTTGTTTGATCTTACAGATCTGTTATGTTTTTGGAGCGAAAATAGATGTGATTCTACTTTTAAAAATTACTGGGTTTAGTATTATCTATGGTAATATAGTTTATATCCTTTAGATTTAAATGTTTGAAGTTATTTGACTAATATTTCTCTATTAAATAAGTAAAAGTATTATAATTTTCTTCAATTTTTGCTATATATTTATAAATAGTTGTGTCATTATTATAATATTTAAATATAATAAATATTTATTACGTCATCCGGTTCGACCCCGGTCGAACCATCAAACCTCTAACCCCTCCTTCTTCCGGTTCATTGATCGGCCCGGTTTTAAAAGCCTTGGTTCTAACTATTGTTGTCCCTCAGATTTCTCCACATCCCGAGGTGGAGACGAGTTGTAGTAGTATGAGCAACAATAATTCTAATGAGGCTGATGATGTTTTTTGTGGGGGAGGGGAAATGCCTCCGTCTAGGGGGCAACCAGAGGCTGAACTTATTGGTGCTGTTGATTTTCATAATGATAAACCTATGGTAGGTGATGTTTTCTTTGAGGAAAGTGATTTGCTTGTTTCTAAGGGGCCTTTAGGTATGGGTAGTGATAGTAACTTTCCTTTGAATATCAATTATAATAGTGATATTTTTACTGATAATGAGGATTCAGATGTGTTGGCTAAATGCTATGCAAGAGATGATAATGATACTAATTTTACTAAGGGGCATGGTAAAAGAGGCAGGAAGCTTAAAGCTATTGTTATTCAAACTCCTTGGAACACCCGTTCTTTCACTCCCCATTAATTTTGTATTTTATGTTTAATGCTATTATTTGGAATGTTAGGGGTATTGGTTGCCTCTCCTCTAAACTTAAAGTTAAAAACTTATGCCATATTTACAATGTTTCTCTTCTTGTGTTGTTTGAGGCCCTAATTCTTTCTGACAAGTTATTTAGTACGGCTAAATTTTTGGGCTTTAAACATGCTTTATTTAATCTTTCTAATAAAATTTGGGTTTTTTTGGAAAAATTTTGTGAGGGTTGATATTATTAGTGATTTTAATCAAGTTATTCATTGTAATATTGAGAGCTCTAATTTGCAATATTGTGCTTCCTTTATTTATGCTTCTTCTTCTAGATTTACTAGAAAGATTCTTTGGGACCAATTAATTTAATTGCATAGTATTTTTTTTCTTCCTTGGCTTGTTGGAGGAGACTTTAATACCATTTCTAGCCTGCCTGAGCGTTTAGGGGGTTCTCTTCCTATTCACCATTTTATGGAAGATTTCAATAATATGATTATGGATTATAATATTATTGTTATTAGTTTTTCTAGTGATAGTTTTACTTGGCATCATGGGCATTTATGGAAATGTTTAGATTAGGTGTTATTTAATGATTTTTTGTTGTAATCTTTTGATTCTACTAATATTGATCATTTGAGAAGGACTCTCTCGGATCACTCTCCTCTTCTCATTAAATTTAAACCTAGATTGAGAGATGACCCTTCTCAATTTAGGTTTCAAAACATGTGATTACTTCATGATACTTTTATGAATGTGGTGGAGGAGAACTGGATTGCCCCCTTACACCCGGATAATTCTTTTTCTAGTATGCGTAGATTATGGTACAAACTTAAAAGGCTTAAGTTTTTTTCAAACTCGTGGAAACATAATGTGTTTAGGAACCTTTTTTCTAATATCTTAATTGCGTAGGATAATGTTATTTGTAAGGAGTCTCACTGTAATTCTCTTCCTTCTGAGGCTAACTTTTGTCTTTTGAGGGAGGCTAAAGGTGAGCTTTACAAATTGCAAGCTCAGGAGGAAATGTATTGGAAATAGAAAGCGGCTGTTAAACATCTTATTGAAGGGGATAATAATACTAAATATTTCCATGCTTTAGTTAAGAGGAAGCGTAATATTAACTGTATTCATAAAATTCAGAGGGTTGATGGGTCTACTAGTGACGATGTTTCTAAAATTGTTGCCTTAGCCGTCCAACATTTTCAGAATCAGCTTAATAAAATTTTCACCCCTTCCACTATTCAAAACCCTAATCTTATTCCTTTTCTTATTTCTCATGAGAATAATATTTTCTTTATAAGCCCCCTTTCTTGGAGGAAGTTAAAGATGCTATTTTTGGTATGAATTCGGAGTTAGGTGCTGGGCCTCATCGTTTCACCTCCAAGTTCTTTCAGGAAACTTGGCAGATTATTAGTAATCATATTGTTTCTGCTTTTCTGGATTTTTTTGAAGGTAATTCCACTCCTAAATTTTTTACTGCTTCTTCCATTGTGCTTATTCCTAAGAATAACTCTAGAATTACTTGGAATGATTTTAGGCCCATTAGTATGTACACCTTTTTTTATAAGTTGATCTCTAAAATTCTGATGAATCAGATATCTATTTTTTTGCCTAAGCTTATTTCTCCTTTCTAAATGAGTTTTGTGAAAGGTCGTGCTATTGCTGATAACATTCTTTTAGCTAAAGAGTTTTGCCATGATTTGGATGCCAAAGTGAGATGTGGTAATATGATTTTGAAATTGGATATTGCTAAGGCGTACAATAATATTTCATGGAATTTCCTTTATGATATTTGAAAGTGCTCTAATGGCACTAAAAAGTTTGTTAGGGATGTTAGGCCCTATGAACCGGCCCAAGGCTAATTAAGAGAGAGAGATGAATCAATATTTAAAATAAATCATTCGATCAAAAACACAAACCATGCAAGATTCACGACAATGAAAACCAAAGTGCAAAAATTAAATGCGGAAGTAATAAAGGAAAGAACACACCAGATTTATAGTGGTTCGGTCAAACCCTGACCTACGTCCACTACTTGGAGGCACCCTCCAAGTATTGCACTAAACTAAGTGTCTCTCCTTTAGCCCCCACATCTAGGCGAAGAAGCCCTTATAAAATCACTTTCATCTTCCCTGGTGCGGTAGAGTAGCCGGGTCTATTACAAACTTGTTTTTGGATTTTGATTTTGATGATAGCAAACTAATCTTGTTTCACTACAACTGCCTTTTTCTCTATTGACTTTTAGGACCCAAAGATCGGGCGGAAATTAGAATTAGCTATAGATTGGGTAGATTAGGGTTGAGTCAGTCTGTAATCTTCTTTTTTCCTTTTCTTGAGTCAATTGTAATCTTTGGTGTGACTGATGCAAAGTAACCCTACACACACACTTGAGAGACTTAGAATTCCTGTTTTTACTCATATCGGCTCAGACGATATTTACATCATCCTGGATGATCTGGCTTAAAACAGAAAATCTAATCAGGGGTTCTTAATTAAGGCAGCTGTCATTAGCAAATCGGCCTAGATGATACTTGTATTGGTCAGGACGATAAGCTCAAAATAGAAAAAATTGCTGCCATAAATAATTAAGGTATTCTGTACTTTTGGTAATCGGCCAGGACGATCTCTGATCGGCCTGGACGATATTCACAATTACGCCTTAATTGATCAGACAATCAAGGAGGTAATTAAGGATGATTGATATGATCATATCATCTTGGACGATCGCAAGATCGACCGGGATGATCTATTCTAAAATCCTTAGTTGCTCCTGGACGATAAATATCGGCCAGCATAAATTCAGGGAGAAGTGCTGGACGATCTGGATCGGACAGCTTGAATTCAGGGCGATGCTCTGGACGATTTTTTTTATTTGAACTAATCGATCGGGACGATTGTGAGATCGTCCTGGACGATCAAGCCAATTTTCAATCATCCAGTTTAAATTCAATGCGATGCTCTGGCCGATCTCATGGGATTTGTACTGATTGGCCCGGACGATTTCCATATCATCCTGGACGATATAGTCGATAACTTGCAATTAATGAACTCCTTTAAAGCTCTTCTATTTAAGAGCTCTTGTTCAATGTTTTTGAACATCCTTGGCTGCTGTCTTGACCTGAGAAAAGCTAAAGGAGAGAGAGAGAGGGAGAGAGAGAGAGAGGATCTTGTGAGGGGGAGCTTGTGAGGGGATTCATAAGGGTTGCTCCAAGCATTGTTCCACTTCTTCTTCCCTAGAGTCTCTTGTCCTTAGAAGGGGTTGGGAGAGGTAAGTTTCAGCAAGTGATCTAGGTTCTCTGCCTACTTCAGGAGGAAACAAAAGGAGGAAGGTTCTCTGCCTTGTCGGGTGTGAAAAAAAGAGGTGTTTGTAAAGGCTTCTCCGCCTAGCTGTGGGGGCTAAAGGAGAGTCACGTTTATAGTGTAATACTCGGAGGGCACCTCCAGGGAGTGGACGTAGGTTGAGTTGACTGAACCACTATAAACCTTTGTGTTCTTATTTTTTACTGCTTCCGCATTTATTTTCTTTCACATTTATTTTTGTGGTGATTTGGTTTACTTTTGTGCTTTGCTTAAATTTTTTTTTTAAATACCAATTCACCCCCCTCTTGATTAGCCTTATGCCAGTTCTATAGGGCTTAACATCCTTAACAAACTTTCAAGTTGTATCAAAGAGGGATTCATAAAAACTAAGTTTGAAAACTTTTTAAATTTTGATCCATGGCTAACTTTGGGAATCATAATACACCGGAAGGGTACTCTATTACCCGACCACCTCTATTTGATAATATCCCATTTGATTTTTGAAAAACTCGCATGTCTACATTTGTACAATCTACTGATTATCGCATGTGGATGCTTGTTACGGATGGTAACACACCTCCAACTGGTAAACTTAACGACATTACTATTCTACTTCCTTTTACTGAATGGACTTTAGATGATAGGGATTTGGCTCAATTGAATGCAAAATGTCTTAATTATTTTTTTTTTTTGTGCTTTAAAATCAGAAGACTACATGCGTGTTTCCACTTGCAAAACTGGTAAAGAAATTTGGAATAAATTGTGTATGACTTAGGAAGGCACTAATGAAGTTAAACAATCCCGTTTGAACATTCTCTTGCATGACTATGAACTTTTTCATATGAAACCTCATGAATTAATTTCTGAAATGTATACGAGATTTACTCAGATTGTTACTTCTTTGCATGCCTTAGGAAGAGAACTTTCGAACTTTGAAAAAGTAAACAAGATTTTATGATGCTTGCCTTCCTCTTTTGATGCTAAAATCACTGCTATAACTGAATCTAAGGATTTGAACATGTATTCGATTGACAACTTATTTGGCTCACACATTGCTTACGGGCAAGGGGTGAATCAAAGAAATCTTGATGCAGGTGAGAAAAATATAGAGAAAATGGTGGCACTGAAGGCACACAAATCTGACTTTGATTCTTCCGGGTCTGAGAGCGATGAAGTTGCCTTCAGCTCAAGGCAATTCAAAAACTTTCTAAGGAAGAAAAAAAGCATCATTAGAGAAAATATAAGGATAACAAATATTTTAAATGATCTTCTGATGTTGTTTATTATGAATGCAGGAAGCCTGAACATGTGAAAGCCGATTGTCATACACTTCAAGATTACTCAAGCAAAGAAAAGGAAAAGGGTGAGGAGAAATCCAAGTTCATGAAGGACAAGAAAAAAGTTCAAAAAGCATTCTGGGCAGAATCTACATCAGATTCCTCTAAGACTGAACCTGAGGAAGAGACAATAAATCTATGCTTAATGGGGAAAGATCCTCTTGAGCAAAGTGATGATGAAGAGGTATGTAAACTAACTTATGATCAATTGTTTAAAATTTGTGAAAAAATTTCATGCATCATACAAAAAACTCAAGAAAACTCATGCTAGTTTAAAGTTAGAGCTTTTGAATTTACAAAAAGAATATGAAATTATTCTCAAAGATCATTCTACGATTGATTCAAATCACATGACTCTACTTTATGAATTTGATGATATAAATAAAAAGTATTTGGAATTAATTGATGAGCATGATGCATTAAAAGTTTCACACACCTCACTTAAATTTGATTTTAAGAAATCTAAAGAGATAGAAAAAGATTTGAGGGTTAATAATGATGTCTTAAGAAAATAATAACTTGAGGCTTAAAAATGATTTTGACTCACTCAAGGAAAATTGGAAGACTCCCACTTTGAATCTAAAGCCAAAACCTAGGAAGAGCCATTATAACCCAAGTCAGTTAAGAAATCCTTTTCCTGGAGTTAGATATTTTTCATGTGGCATGCTAGGACACATCTCACACACTTGCATTGTTCACCGTAGTATACATTGGGTGTGGAGATCAAAATTGCATAATTCACAGCATAACACACATGCATTACACTCTACTTTTTATGAGAAGGGATCCAAACCTATTTGGGTTCCTAAGTCTGACAGCTATTGATTCTTGCAGTATTACTCTCACCAAAGACCTCGTGAGAGCATAGGATACTTGGATAAATGGAGGCTCGTAACTCTTAACTGCTTAAATTTGCTGCTTAAATAAATTCTTGAATTACATTTTGAGCATTGCTATATTTTGTTTTTGTGATAAGTTTTTGTTTAGTTGTTCTAGTCATTCTTACTTTTATTTTCTTTATGATGATTTTTTCTTATTCTTAAACTTTGGAGATTTATGGCCAATGATTAGCATTTCTAAATCTGTTAAAGGGAGAAAACACCGTTGATGGTTTCCCTCCCTCTAACCTCTTTTGGTGATATAATTTTCTTTTCTAAAATAAAATGTCTATCTCATTTTAACAAATGATTTTTAAAATTAAGATCTTTTTTTCTTCTTGTTATAATAGTTTATCTTATATATATATGATCCAAAGCTCTTATATATCCTTCAAGTTAATTGAAATTTGCCGTTGCACTTATCATATGATTTTTATTTTCATTTTGTGGCTTGTTCTTCTCTATGTTAGAAAGAGAGCCCCTCTTCTCTAATATCTAGAAGATATAATCACAACTAAGAACTTTTTTAAAAGATTTGTTAAAGAGCTTTTTAGCTTGCAAAAATTAAAAAGGGAAGAGGCCATTGACGCCAAATTGAAAAGAAAACTATATACACAAAAGTGTATCAAAAATAAAAAAATGCTCAAAAAGCCAATCAAAGTGATAAGAGGCATAAAAAGAGCCCACTAAATGAAAGCTATCCTCTTTTACAAAACTTTTAAAACTTAGTAGGACTCATGGGTTATTTGATATTTTCAAAGGCTTGATTTCAAATTCTATGATAGAGACAAATTACTTTGGTATACTATTTTATAAGATATTTTGTTTGTAACCAAGTTTTGAACGGATCTTCTTTTTATCCAATTTATTATGAGTTAGACCTCTTATTTTCAAAAGACAAGTTTTATCCTGAAAGAAGTCTGAGCTAGGGTAAACATGATAGGATTTTCTACCATTTTCAGATTATGACATTGTTAACACATAGATCTTTCAAATCTTTAAAATTTAATTATTTGGGAAATTTGTCATATGCTTGCTTTGCTAAAAACAAAAAAAAAATAGAAAATTTAAAAACCAAAAACTTCGTTTCTTTTTTTTTTGTTATTTTTAGTTTATATTCATTTTTGTTTGAGGTTTTCTCTGATCATCTTCATCTTTTCTTGATTTTCAAATTCTTGTCACATCGTCTTGGCCGATACCTTTATCGTCCTAGACGATATGACAATTTCTCTTCAAAATTTCATATGTTGAACTTTTTCTGAGCTTTTTGTAACTCATCGTTCCGGACGATCCCTTATCGTCCTGGCCAATATGATCGAACTCTATTATAATCTTTTTTTATCGTCTTGGCCGATACAATTTTTTTCCTAACCGATGCATTTATGATCATCGTCTTGGCCGATACACTAGATCATCCTGGACGATCCACGTGTAAGTACATTTAAATCCTTAAAATCGGCCCCAGACAATCCATTATTGGACAATCGTCCTGGCCGATCCACTGTTCATCCTGGACGATACACATGGCACAGATTTAAATCATTTTTACTTCGGCCGGTACGATCAATTATTGTGCATCATCCTGGATGATACAGCTAATCGGCCTGGACGATCTACTTTGCCAACGGTCATCCTGCTTGACTCATCGGGACGATCGCCTGTGTCTAATCATCCTGGCCGATATCTGATCGGCCCGGCTGATCGGACCACCTTTGTGACCAATCGGCCTGTACGCAATAATTAAACCAAATCATCCTGGATGATTCTGCGATCGTCCTGGACGATATGGCCATTTCTTTAAATACAGGCCATTCCAGCCATTATTTTCACCTCAACCTTCTTCTTCTCTTGTGTTTACTTACTGATTTCTTGCTATGGCTGGTGGGAAGCGAGTACAACAAGCTTCTAGAAGTTCCTTGAGGGCCACTCTGGACCCTTGATTCAGGGAAGTGGAGGATCAAGCAGCTTACCATCGTTACAAAGAATGTGGCATCACCCTTTCCAGAACCATCAATCCTGCCCACCTTTCATATCCAGTAATTGATCTCTTTGCTCACACTTCTCTCTGTTTCATTTTTACTCTTCATAGCCTATATTCTTAAAACCAAATACAATCTTCAATATCCTGCTCGTCACAACCTTCAGCCTCCTTGCTACTCAAACAACTCTTTCAATATCCTTCACAATACTCGTCTCCACCTAGGGGATGGGAAACCTCAGGGGGTCGAGGAGGAGGAGGCTCCCGCTCCCATTCTTGATCCTGCTCCTCTTCGCCAGCACTCACAGTTTAACCAGTTAGTGGAGAGATTTGATCGTTGGGAAACTCGTTTCGACGCTTACGTTGCCACTTCGAGTAGCACCGTATAGAGGACTTAGCCCGTTTTGACAGCTACATTACTCACCAGTAGCAGCAGCAGCACGACAATGACATAGCCTAGTTCAATGCTCAGTTTACTACGCTAGCTGGCTACTTTCAGCAGTCTCTACCACCTCCACCTCCATCTGATGATCAGGATCCCTCGTTCTTTTAGTTTTAGTTCCTTTTTTTAGATTACTTTCTTTTTATGTTTTTTTAGTTGGTTTCTTTAGTTTGAAGTTTCCTCCTCCTTTTTGAGATGTAAAAAGGGGGAGTAGTATGTTTGTACTTGTTTAGTATGTTTGTTCTGGTAAAAATTTTGTTTAGTTTTTGCATTACTATTTTAGAACTTATTTTTGATATGTTTGCCATCATCAAAAAGGGGGAGATTGTTACAAACCTATTTTTGGATTATGATTTTGATGATAGCAAACTAATCTTGTTTCACTATAACTGCCTTTTTCTCTATTGACTTTTCAGGACCCAAAGATCGGACGGAAATTAGAATCAGCTATAGATTGAGTAGATTAGAGTTGAGTCAGTCTGTAATCTTCTTTTTTTCCTTTTCTTGAATTAATTATAATCCTTGGTGTGACTGATGCAAAGTAACCCTACATACACATACTTGAGAGACTTAAAATTCCTATTTTTACTCATATCGGCCCGGACGATATTTACATCATCCTGGATGATCTGGCTTAAAATAGAAAATCTAATCAGGGGTTCTTAATTAAGGCAGCCATCATTAGCAAATCGGCCTGGACTATACTTGTATCGGCCAGGACGATAAGCTCAAAACAGAAAGAAATTGCCTCCATAAAATATTAAGGTATTCTATACTTTTGGTAATCGGTCAGGACGATCTCTGATTGGCCTAAATGATATTCACAATTATGCCTTAATTGATCAGACAATTAAGGAGGTAATTAAGGATTATTGATACGATCATATCATCCTAGATGATCCCAAGATCGGCCGGGACGATCTATTCTAAAATCCTTAGTTGGTCCTGGACGATAAATATTGGCCAGCACAAATTTAGGGTGATGTGCGCGTTGATCTGAATCGGACAGCTTGAATTCAGGGCGATGCTTTGGACGATTTTTCCCTGATTTGAACTGATCGGCCGGGACGATCATGAGATCATCCTGGATGATTAAGCTAATTTTCAATCATCTAGTTTGCATTCAAGGTGATGCTCTGGCCGATCTCATGGGATTTATACTGATCGGCCAGGACGATTTCCATATCATCCTGGATGATATAGTTGGCAACTTGTAATTAATGAGCTCCTTTGAAGCTCTTCTATTTAAGAGCTCTTGTTCAACATTTTTGAACATCCTTGGCTGCTGTCTTGACCTGAGAAAACCTAAAGGAGAGAGAGAGAGGGAGAGAGAGAGAGAGAGGATCTTGTGAAGGGGAGCTTGTGAGGGGATTCACAAGTGTTGCTCCAAGCATTATTCCACTTCTTTTTCCCTAGAGTCTCTTATCCTTGGAAGGGGTTGGGAGAGGTAAGTTTCAGCAAGTGATCGTGGTTCTTTGTCTGCTTCAGGAGGAAGCAAAAGGAGGAAGGTTTTTTGCCTTGCCGGGTGTGGCAAAAAGAGGTATTTGTAAAGGCTTCTCTACCTAGCTGTGGGGGCTAAAGGAGAGTCACGTTTGTAGTGCAATACTCGGAGGGCGCCTCTGGGGAGTGGACGTAGGTCAAGTTGACCGAACCACTATAAACCCTTGTGTTCTTATTTTTTACTGCTTCCGAATTTATTTTCTTCCGCATTTATTTTTGTGGTGATTTGGTTTGCT
Organism: Dendrobium nobile; assembly: GCA_022539455.1. NCBI lineage: Eukaryota > Viridiplantae > Streptophyta > Magnoliopsida > Asparagales > Orchidaceae > Dendrobium > Dendrobium nobile. Next base: position 22,540,421 of record CM039721.1, read on the forward strand.
TTCGTGCTTTACTTAAAGAAATTTTTTAAATACCAATTCACCCCCCCTCTTTGTTAGCCTTGGGCCAGTTTTATAGGGTTTAACATCCCTAACGAACTTTCAGGGTCTTTTGACACCAAAAAGATCTTCTTCTTTGGTGAATATCACTCAAGACAAGCCTTGAATCTTATAGTGCTATGGTGCAATCTCGCCGGAGCAACCGTATGGAACCCTCTCCACACTCTCTTAAAACCCCCTCCTAGGATCTTCTCCCTCTCTCAAACTCCACCCTTTCCTCTCTCCCTTTCAAGCTCTCTCTTCAAGTTTCTCCCCAAAAGAATGAAGCTACAATGGCTGCCAAAGACACTTACAAAGTTTCCTTGTCAAAGCTTAAGTAGAAGATCTCAAAATAAGCATATTAATGCAACTTGCCGACTTTATCGTCCAGGTCGATATAAATATTGACCTGGCATATCAGCATAAATTATGCTCAATCAGCCCAGTCGATTAGGGATGATTAGATAATTTTTGGTCATATCATCCAGGCCGATAGGATATCGTCTTGGACGATTAGTTCAATTATGAGGAAAATCGTCCTGAACATTGCCCTAAAAAGAAGCTGATCGATGTCAAATCGGCTCCGATGATCCTGAGATCGGCCCGGCCAATGTGATCGTGCAAATCACCATTAATTTCTCTCCTTAATTGCTAGATTTATTTAAAAAAGATTATGCTGGATCTGCCTGGCTGATCCTGATAGGCCAGGCCGATCCACCGGGATGTTGTCCAATAATAGGTAATTCCTAAATAGATCTGGTGGCAGATTATTTCTGAATTGAGCCGATCGTTCTAGCCGATATAAAATCATTCAGGACGATGTGTTTAATAATGGCCGCCTTAATGAGAATGATGCCCTAATCAGGGTTTCTATTTTTGAACCGATCGTCTAGGATGATATAAACATCATCTCAGACGATGTTACTAAAAATAGTAAACTCTAAGGAATAGTCAGAAATTATTCTAAGGTGTATGTGTGCAAAGTTACATAACATCATGAGTCACACCAAATACAAAAGTCTCAAGAAAGAAAAAAAAGGTACAAACAGACTCAGACCTAGTCTACCCAATCTTGAGCTGATTCCAAATTGCAGTCTTGATCTTGTGAACCTAAAATGTTAGTAGATAAGACAGTTATAGAGAAATATGAGTATTTGTTATCATCAAAATCATAAACTATGAAAATAGATCCGCAAAAATCTCCCCCTTTTTGATGATAACAAATATTATTATTTGAATTTGCAAAAAACATTTTCTCCTAATCTCCCACTCATTAGAATAAAACTTGTAAAAAGAGGGGAGATAAAAAAAATTATTGTTTTTAATTTTTTGAAAGGAAAAATACAAAAAAAAAAGATACAAATTCAACAGTACGTTCTCCCCCTTTGACATTATCAAAAAGAGAAGGGGCACAAACAATAAAAATGATTAAAAGATAAAAATAATCCCCGATCTAGTAAGCAAAATAAATATTCTTAAAATGAAAAAATTACCTCTCGGTTTTAATCAAAAACTTAGAATAATTGTATTGATAACGCATAGCCCATAAAAGGTTAGAAATTGAGAATTTGATAATCCAAACTCAAGTTCTTTAAAAGGATCAAAAACTTTTTAATTCAATATCTAAATCAAGGAATAAATTAGAGAAAAAAAATAGTCATTTTTCAAATTTCCTTCCAAAAATATATCTAATAGAAGATTAATGCACGAATTGTTGAATCAGGAATCATGATTTTCAAAATCAAGCATTAAAAATATCAAAGGTTTTTTTAAGCTTTGGATAAAACAAAAAAGGTAAACATACTCCTTATGGGCTCATTTTATGCCTCTTGTCAGTTTTTTTTGCGCACTTTGAGCATCTTTTTCTTTTGATACACTTTGTGTATCTTTTCGCAATTTGGCGTCATTGCGCATCTTTTAATTTGGCGTCATTGGCCACTTTTTTGATTTAACTTTATTGGCCTTTTTTTATTTTTTTTAATATGCTATCTTTCTAAAATTTTAAAAACAAAGGTAAACCCATTCTATTGACACAACGAACTACTTGATTAGGAAAATTATGAGGTAGATTCAACAACCTGCAAAAGATTCTTATGCGATAGATAAAATGTAGAGAGATGAAAAAAAGTTTAGTTTTAAAATCCAATTTAAAATATGATGAAGATTTTAAATTTAAAGTAGAATAATCTCTTTTAGGAAACAAATAATGAGAGTCAAAATCATGAATTTTCTTCCTTTGACTATTTTTAGAGAAGTCAAACACAATTTTCATAAGAATTCAAGAAAATAATAGGAGGTAGGTTTTTTATTTTTAGAAAGGTGACGTGTGTGTTAGATCAGAAATGACACATAAAAAATTTAATGAAAAAAGGAAAAAAAATAAAAAAAAATCACAAAAATAAAAGAACAAACAAAACATGCAAACATAAACATACAAATAAAGGTTTAAGCATCATCTTGCACCTGATCATATGATTTAGAAGCAATGTCTGCCCAAGAAATTTTTTGCTTTTAATTATTTCCCCAGTTTATAATTTGCTTTGCTTTACTCTTTTCTTTTGTAGGAAGAATTCCCAAATTAGGGCACTGATTTTTCATATGTCCAAGCTTCCTAAATCCAAAGCAAATAACGTCAAAAGAAATATTAACATTCATACCATTTGTACCTTTATTTCACTTTTGTTGATGCTTATGCTTTGGTGAGCTTTTTGATTTGCTTGTCAAGTCATTGCTTTTGTCACCAACTAAGCTACATTTTTTCGTATCTTCAGCTTTTAGCACTATCGTTTCACCTGCTTTCAAAAGTCTTTGACCCAAACTTTGCTCGTAGGTAATGAGTGAGCCAATCAAATTATCAATAGAATATTCATTCAAATCTTTTGATTCACAAATGACAACAACTTTAGCATCAAACTTATTTAGTAGACAATGAATAATTTTATTGACTACTTCAAAATTTGAAAATTCTTTACCTAATGCATACAATGATGTCACAATTTGAATAAACCTAGTATATATGTTTAAGATCGTTTCATAAGCTTTCATGGAAAATATTTCATAATCATGCATTAACAAATTCAACTTGGATTGCTTGATTTCACTAGTGTCTTCGTATATGGTGTGTAGTTTATCCCAAATTTTCTTACCAGTAGTGCGCGTGGATACTAACATAAAATCTTCAGAATTTAAAGCATAGAAAAAGCAATTTACGATTTTGCATTCAATTGACCATTGATTTGTTCTTTCCTATTCCATTGATTAAAAGGAATATTAGTTTTAACTCCATCTAAAACCCATGACAGAAATGAATAACCAGTTAAAATCATATGCCACATACGAAAATCAATCGATTACAAGAAAGTATACATGCGAATTTTCCAAAAATCAAATATAATATATTCAAATAAAGGTGGTCTCATGATTGAATAACCTTCCACAATATTACGATTACCAACATTAGTCATGGATCAAAAATTCAAAAGCTTTCAAAAACTTATTTTATAAATTCTGCTCTAATACCACTAAAAAGTGCTCTGATGGCACTAGAAAGTTCGTTAGGGATGTTAGGCTCTATGAACCAGCCCAAGGCTAATTAAGACAGAGAGAGGCGAATTGATATTTAAAATAAATCATTCGATCAAAAACACAAACCAAGATTCACCATAATGAAAACCAAAGTGCAAAAATTAAATGCGAAAGTAATAAAGGAAAGAACACACCAGATTTATAGTGGTTTGGTCAAACCTTGACCTATGTCCACTCCTTGGAGGCACCCACCAAGTATTACACTAAACTAAGTGTCTCTCCTTTAGTCCCTACATCTAGGTGGAGAAGCCCTTACAAAATCACTTCCACGTTCCTTGATGCGGTGGATTAGCTGGGTCCTTTGACACCAAAGAGATCTTCTTCTTTGGTGAACTTTCCTCAAGACAAGCCTTGAATACGACGGTACTAAGGTGCGAGCTCGCCGGAGCAACCATGTGGAACCCCCTCAACACTCCCTTGAAACCCCCTCCAAGGATCTTCTCCCTCTTTCAAACTCCATCCTTTCATCTCTCCCTTTCAAGCTCTCTCTTCAAGTTTCCGCCCAAAAGAACGAAGCTGCAATGGCTGCCAAAGACACTTACAAAGTTGCCTTGTCAAAGCTTAAATAGAAGATCTCAAAATGAGCTCATTACTACAACTTGTCGACTTTATCATCGAGGCCGATATAAATATCGACCTGGCCGATCAGCGTAAATTATGCTCAATCAGGCCAATCAGTTAGGGACGATTAGATAATTTTTGGTCATATCATCTAGGACGATAGGATATGGTCCTGGATGATTAATTCAAATATGATGAAAATCGTCCTGAACATCGTGCTGAAAAGAAGCTGGCCGATGTCAAATTAGCCTTGATAATCCTGAGATCAGCCCGACCAATGTGATCATGCAAATCAGCATTAATTGCTCTCCTTAATTATCAGATTTATTTAAGAAAAATTATGCTGGATTGGCCAGGCCGATCCACCGGGATGATGTCCAAAAATAAGTAATTCCTAAATAGATCTGGTAGCAGATTCTTTTTGAATTGAGCTGATCATCATGGCCGATACAAAATCGTCTAGGACGATATGTTTAATGACGGCTGCCTTAATGAAGACAATGCTCTAATTAGGATTTCTGTTTTTGAACCGATCGTCTAAGACGATATAAATATTATCCCGGACAATGTTACCAAATATAGTAAACTCTAGGGAAGAGTCAAAAATTATTCTAAGGTGTATATGTTTAAAGTTACATAGCATCAGGAGTCACACCAAATACAAAAGACTCAAGAAAGAAAAAAGAGGTAAAAACAGACTCAGACCTAGTCTACCCAATCTTGAGCTGATTTCAAATTACAGTCTTGATCTTGTGAATCTGAAATGTTAGTAGATAAGGCAGTCGTGGAGAAATAGGAGTGTTTGTTATCATCAAAATCATAAATCATGAAAATAGATCCGCAACAATATTATGAAGTTATTTGGTTTTGATTTAAAGCTTATTAATCTCATTAAGCTTTTTATTAAAAGTCCTTACTTCTTTATCATTATTAATGGTAATTCTAATGGTTTCTTTAAGGCTTTTCATGGTTTGAGACAAGGTGATCCCATTTCTCTGGCTCTTTTTATTATTGCAGTTGATTACCTTTCTAGAGATCTAGTTGATCTCTTTGAAAAGTTTCCTAGCCTTTATTTTAAAACTATATGTGGCTTTCACATATCTCACTTATGCTTTGCTGATGATTTTATTATTTTTACTAATGCCTCTTTAAATAAGATTACTAAATTGCTAAATTTTTTTCATCACTTTGAATTGAAGAGTGGTTTGGCCCTTAATCACCATAAATGTGCTTTTATTACTACTTAGAAAATTCCTTTAGATAGTATTATGGCCATTAAGAATTCAACTAGTTTCAAGCATGATTTCTTACCTTTAAAGTACCTTAGTGTGCCTCTTTATAAGGGTACAAAGAATTCTTTTCTTTTTGATGATTTAATTTTGGTTGTGGAAAATAAACTTCTTTCTTGGGATTCTAATTTTTTGAGTATTGGTTGTAGAATTACTCTTGTTAAGAGTGTGCTTTGCTCTATCCTTATTTAAAGCTTTCAAACTTTATTTCCTACTCAGGGTGTGTGTCTTAGGCTTGAGAAAATTCTTAATAAATTCTTTTGGAAAGGGATAAGCAGCAGATCTAAAATCCAATGGTCTTCTTGGTTTCAAAGTTGTGGCACGTTGGATGAAGTGGCTCTTGGGTATAAGTCTTTGAAGGATTTGGCTCTTTCTTTTTTCTTTAAATTGTGGTATAATTTTCATGCTAATGTGAGCCTTTAGGCTAACTTTATGAATGCCAAGTATTGTGGGGAGAGGCATCCTACCATGCTTAGCTTTAATAAAGGTAACTCTAAAGTTTGGCATTATCTCTACAAAGTTAAATGGTTGGTTGATCCGTCTATTGGTTGGGGGCTGGGTGGTGGTAATATTTTCTTCTAGCATGATTGCTGGTTGGGTGGTCTTTTTATTGATTCTATTCTTAATACTACTTCCAATTCTAATATGAAGGTTAATTTTTTCTTAAAGGATAATGGTTGGGTTATGGAGAAACTTTCTAATGTTCTCCCTGATTTTATTATTCAACATATTTTACATATCCCTTTAAATATGGACTCTCCTGATGTCCAGATTTGTTCTTTAACTAGAGATGGTAAATTTTCTTTAAAGGGTACCTGGCATTCCTTTAGAACTAGGAAAGTGACTTCTAATATCTTTAAAATGCTTTGGCATAAAAATATTCCTTCTACTATTTCTATTTTTGTGTGGAGAATTTTACATAATTTCATTCCTACCGATGACAATTTGATTAAGCATGTGTTCATTCTTCCATCAAAATGCCAATGTTGTTATCATTTGGATAATATGCACCATGTGTTTATCTTGGGGCCGTGTACTGTTAAGGCTTGTACTTATTTTGAGGTTATTTTGCAATTAAATTGTATTAAAGCTAAAGTTTCTATTTATGCCCTTTTGAATTGTTGGTTTGTTAAGTCCAAAGGTCATATAAGGAATATTATCCCCTCTCTTATCCTTTGGTTCTTATGGTTGGATAGGAATAACTCTCATTTTAATGGTGTGGCTATGAATCCTAATTGAATTATCCATAAGGTGAAAGATAAAATTAGGGATCTTTTTTCTGCAAAGTTAATCTTTGCTAAGAATTTCAACAAGTATCACTTTGCTACTATTGATTTTGGTATTAATCTTGATATGGACAAGAACCTTAAGGCTCCCAGAAGTTATATTTGGTTGAAACCTCCCCATAATTTCTTTAAGTTAAGTGTGGATGGTTTTTTTTAATAAGGATATGGCTGCTTATGGTGGAGTTATCAGGGATTCCAATGGGAATTATATTCTTGATTTTGCTGGTCCTACTCATTTCTATGATATTAATATTGCTATTTGTTGGTGGAATTTTGAAAACAGGTTTTGAAAAATATTAGTTTTCTTTGGGGATTTTAAGATTAAGGATGAGTTCTAATTCTAAGGTCGAATCAACTCGTTAGAAAGAATATATCACCCCGGGGGACGAAGATAAACTTTCATAACGGTGTTCAGGCTTAGAATTATGTAAACACATCTTGAATATTATGATCGGGTTCTAAAGAGAACTTCATATGGCCCCGAGGGAACAAAATAAAGTTCAACTAAGTACCCAATTACAATATCCAAGAAGTATGATCGTCGCATTCACATCCAAAGCCTTATCGAAGAAGGATGTATCTCCCCAAAGGGAAATGACACCATTCTACGATAATTCTTCTAATGCAACGACGACGATCATTCTTTAACTTTTCCCAAAGAAATCTAGTGAAATTTTAAAATCAATTTTAAAATCAGGTGTGTGGGGTTCCAAATCTCCTACGAGCGCAAGCCCTCGTAGTTAATTACATCGTAGGGAGACAAAGTCTCCTACGAAAACTCTCGATTAAAATAATGGCAAAATTTTGTTAGAATTTCTAGGAGTGATATCAAAGTGTGAATAGAATTATTGGAAAATCAAAATGGAATGGATCAAGATTGAGCAGTTATTAACGGAGTCAAAGGATGAGAGGTAGGGGACACTTTGAGATTCCAGAACCATCCGGAAGTGTCCCAACTTAATCTAAGTGTTGGGCTTTATGTTTTAGGATTGAAATGAAGCTTTAATTAGAGTTAAGTATTTTATTAGAAATTTGGGACTATATTCCCGAAATTTGGGGTCTTATAATCAAAGATCTGCCCCGGATCCTAAATCTATTTTGGACATTGGACCACAGTCGTCCGATCCTAACTAATGCAGTGCAAGGTCTGGACTTACCCGGCCTGGATTGGGGAGCCAGCTAACCACCTAGTCGATTTAAAAGAGATGAGTCCGGTCTTTTTATGAAAGAATGGTAGGGACGTTGTAATTAAAGTTTTGGAGAGTCGGGGCCGACATCTAGAGATTTTCCTAATTGGCCCCTTTAACTTATGTTGGGTGCTAAAATGCTAAACTGATGCAATTAAAATTTTTGACACTCTCAATTTGTATCTAATGCAATGCATGCTGGTTAACAACTTTCAATCAAGTATGCTTGAAATTTTAAAAACAGGCTTATAAAATAGTTTTTTAGAAGACTGGACTTCCCCAGGTCCGGCACCTCGTCCTCATAGGTCAGACTATCCGGACTCTACCCGCAGGCGGGGAAGGGTCTAAAGCAAGGAAAGAGTGATGCAAAAATATGCATGCGACCCCGGGGGTCGATCCCCGGCTAATTCCCTAGATTCGTTATCTTTCTATGTTGTTTAGACTCACTAAAATTTTAGACTTTTAAAATTATGAGTAGAAAAGTTTCACACCCTCACGAGCCTCACGTGTCCAGGCGAAAACAAAGAGCGGCATGCAATCGCCAAAAAACTAGTAAAAACAAGTAATCCTAGAGGCAATCGAATCATCACATCAAATATAAATTAATTAATAAATGTCCATAGGCAAAGTTGCCTTGCTTATTACAAACCAGAATATTGCAGAAAGTAAAGTGGCCGGGCACCACTGACAACAACCCGGATTCTAAACCTAGTAACGACGCAAGTTATTTTGAGTGGGATACTCTCAATCTTCAAATCTTCAAATCTTCAATTTCATTCTTCTTTGGACTCCTTTTCTTCAAGCTTCTTGGAATCTTCATAGTAGATTACCCAAATGGATAAGAGGGCACTTCCCTTTAAGAGAGAAGGCCACTCTTTCCTCTTTGGGTAAGGAAAAGGTATGATCCAAATTTGGATTTCCAAATGGAAAAGGAGTGTTCCCCAAAGGGGTTTCCTTTCCTCTTTGGAATCCAAGCTTTGGGTCTATGTATCCCAACTCAAAGTGAACTTTCACAACACTTGACACTTACACAAATTACATTGATATCAAAATAAAAATCTAGACTCACCTACAAGGTTATCCTAAGCAATTAATATAAATAAAGCAGTTATTCCCAAGCAGTTATATATAAGCAGAAAAGAAAGTAAACACACTGGCCACGCTCTTTTTATGATTTGGGGGCTTTAGCAGCTGAAGCACCTGTGCAAAGAGTTTATAATATTTATGCATTTTTGATTTGCCCCCTTTTTATATTGCCCTGCATGAGCGTGGCCACCTGCAGAAAACTATGTCAACATCCAGATCGTACCTAACCTAAGGGTAATCTAGTCGCCAAACACATCAATCCATCCACAGAGTACAAAAAAAAAGTAAACAGACACAGCAAAGCAATTTCATCCACAACATGCAGTGAAAACTACGAAAAATCCGGCACACAGCAGTAAAGTAAACACCGGCCTAACCTAGATCTAGAGTTGGTTGTCCTAGCACATCATCTAAAGTGTGTGAGAAAGATCGTGTGGCTGGGGTGGATCCTAAAGTGGGTTATTAATTGAAGTTGTCTAAAGGTCTGGATTTGTTAAGGCTTAAAAGGGAATTTAAATTAAAATTTAAGTATTAATGAATTAAGAATTTTAATTAAACGTGTTTTAAAAGTTAATTGATTACTACCTTTGTTTCACACCGAGGCCGTGAAGTTTATTTCACCTTCCTTGGGGCTAAGCTAATAGCCTCGTAGGCCTGGGTTACCCAGTAGCAATCGGGGTTGATTAAGTTATTTAAATTGGTTGGAATTAAAAAAGTGGATTAATACAAAAATAAGTTAATTACTGATTTTTAAAATTGATTAATTTAAGTTCGCCATTAATTGATTCGTGGCGTTGTGCCACCAGGCTCGAGGAACCAGCCTCCTTAGGACACTTAGCCCCGCAGCCCAGAGTAGTCCAGCCGATAAACCAAATTAATGTAATTGAATTAGAGATTTTTAAAATGTTAAATAATTAAAAAAAATTAATCCATTTTAAGGTTTGACACCCTTTAGAATCCATTCGTGGCGTTGTGCCACCAGGCTCGAGGAACCAGCCTCCTTAGGACACTTAGCCCCGCAGCCCGGAGTAGTCCAGCCAATAAACTTCAACTTTAGGGTGGTTGTTGCGTTTTAAAGGATTTGTTAAGTGTTTTGGACATTAAACCAATATTTTCTGAATTTTAGAGTGATTACGAGTTTTATGAATTTTTGAATATTTTAATGATTTAGTCAAGGGGTTAAAAGTTGAAATTTTGATTACGACCAACTTCTGGAATGTTTGTATTTTATTAAAATACTAGACCTTACTACGATCAGTTAGAAGGTAAGTACGTTGAAATCGGATTTTTCTACATTTTATTACAAAGGTTTGAAGTTTTGAACTAGTTTTGACTTAAAGTTGACCGATTTGTTGACTTTTTAAAATATTGCAAATTTCTGGAATTTAATATTTTTAATAAATACTAGACATCAATATGAGTTGAATGCAAGTGAGTTTGGTCAATTTGGATTTTTCTAGAATTAGTTATGGATTATTGAAGTTTGGGCATTTTAATGAGTTTTGGGAATTCTTAATTAGAAGGCCTCTTTTGTGATTTTGCTTCAAACAAGTTCCCAACTTCTTGAAAACACCTCCAAAGGTCAGAAATAACCTAAGGAGGGATCCCCAAGTGTTTGGGAGATTTTTGGATTTTTATATTATTATTAATTAATTATCTTAATTAAATATTGGTTTTCACTTAAAGTTAAATTAGGGTATAAACTGCTGTCAAATCAAAGGGCTTCCAATTATCACAGATTAAGGACTGAATTCTGGTCAGTTTAAGGGTTTATATGTAATTTTTGGAGTTAAAATGGATTTATTACATTTTTTAGAAGTTTTAAAGGCTTAATTAAGGGTTTAAGACTTAGAAAATTAATTAGGGGACCTAATGATCTCAAAAATCAGTGAAAATTTCCCTAGGGGTTGAGGGTGTCACTAAGTTCAAATGTTCAAAGTTTCAACTCAAGGGAAAGTGAACCCTAATTATGGAAATTTTTCTAGGTTTTCTATAGAAATTCTTAATTATTGTCCTTAATGACACTAAGTTTAATGGGCTCAAATCAATGTATTGTCTAACCCTTAAACAAAGCATGAATAAGCACATGAAATGACACAATCAAGTCCTCAAAACTAGGAGAGCCTAGGCTAAGTGGTGTGTGCACAACCTAAGCATGCAAAGATCAATTTTATCTCATTAATATAATTAGATTATGATTAATGAATAATTAGAATATAATCATCCATTAATCATCTTCCCCCATATATTCCATTCATATATTCAACCTATATTCAAAATTCCAAAGGAGATCTCTCAAACTCTTGATGATCTAAATATATGCAATATATAATTTTTTTTAAGTAAATTTTAAAATATGTACATAAATATATAAATACATATACATATAAATATATATATTTTAAGATGGAATGATTGAAAATACTAAAAAAAAAAAGGTTTAAGGATTGAGAGACCCCACTGACCCTAAAATTATATGAGATCAATTTCTCTTTAAAATATAAAATAATTATTATAATATTTAATTCAATATTAATAAATTATTAAAATAGTCATACAATTCAAATTAATGTCAAAACTTACTTAGATGGCTTTGAAAATTTTTCTGGAAGTCAGCCATATATCCCTGAATATTCATACTAAATTTCAAAAAAAGATATTTTATATATATTTAATTAAAAATAAAAAAGGATTTTCTGTATTTCTTAAATTACTAATAAAATAATAGTCAAAATAAACTGATTTTATTTTTAAAATAAACTAGATGAAATTCTGAAAAGTTTGATATATTATACTCATTTTTTGGTTCTGTATGTAATTTACTATGATTTGTTCAAGTTTCAGTAATTAAAACTAATTAAAACTCATTTTCCTTAATCAAATGGCGGCGGTCAGACACGCGGCACGCTCGGATTCGTGGGATCGAAACCGCGCGGCGGCGGGGACACGCGTCGGCTGCGGGCCGCTTCACGCGGTTTTCACTTAACCACGTCAGCGGCTCGTAGTAGCCGTTGGATTAACCGCGGGTTCGATCCAACGGCTGAGATCAGATCCCGCGGTTTGATCTCAGCAGGAGAGGATCAAACGGCGGAGATTCGATCCCGCTGTTCCGAATGGACGGCCCTGATCTCGCCGGACGGCTGATCGAACGACGGATCGAATGCGCGGTCGGATCAGACCGCGGAAGGGCTCGATCTGGACCGTTGATCGAACGATCAACGGTCCAGAAAACGTACACTCGCCGGAGACCGTGAGTGACGCCCTAGAAAACGTATTCCGCTACGTTCTCTCGATCGGATCGATCATTTCACTTGAAATTTTAAATGTAGATTCAAGACATGAACAGAAATCATGGGGAATAGTTAGTTTTAACTAAAACCCTAAAAACATAAGGCTATTTAGATCTAACTAATGTGAACTAGATCTAGGGTTTTAGGGAGCTATACCGTTAGATCTTCAAAATTTCTGGATTGATGAGCTTGTAGATTGTCCAAGTGAAGATTCCCAGCGAAAATCCAAGCTCGAACGCGTCTGGATCGGCTGCTATAGGCTTGGAACGGTCTAGGTGGTGGGTTCGCCGGAGAACTCGCCGCCGGTGACGTGCAACCACTTGGATTTTGTAGTGGGGAGGTAGAGGAAGCTCTGGAGATTCAAAACGAACTGAGAGTTCGATCTGGGAGGCTAGGGTTAGTGAGAGAGAGTGCCTTGATCCAATACTCTCAAAAGTCACCTTTTCCCCTATTCAAACGGCCTGGGCTGGATTGGATGGCTGGGATCGACTCCTAGGCTCTCCAGATGATGCCACCTGTCCCTGGGAAAGCTGGAAGGCTGTCCCAAAGGCTGGACACGCCTCATTCCCATTGGGTGGACTTGGGATGAGTGGAGGGGGACATTGCTTCTTATGGCTAAACCAGACAGTTAGAGCAGCTTAAGCAGGGGTTAATTAAAGGAATAAAGCTAAAAAGATGAGGTTAGGCGTGTGATATAGGAAGGGAAAGGGGTTTAGTATGGCTTTGACCATGAAAAGAGATTTTTTTTAAAGGGTTTTGACTGTCTCGACCAGTCAACTGGTCAATGACTGCTGATGTGGCATGGAGAGAGCAGTAGCAGCCAATGGGAGAGCTTCCAAGCTTAGGGAAAATGAGTTTGAGATTAAAAAGGAAGGTTTGACCATTTAAAAGAAGGGTTTAAGGCTCTATTGACTTGGTTTGACCAGTCAACCAAGTAAAAATTGATGATGTGGCACTTGGGGAGGTAAAGGGTTATTTGGGATGATTTGGTTAAGGGTCAAAAGTCAAAAGTCAAAGCTAGGAGAAATAGGGGCAAATGCCATCAAGATTTGACCAAGAATTGAGGGTTGACTTGGTCAACTCAAGTTAGGTTGGACTCTAAATAGGTTTAGAAATATTCAAGGTATTGAATGGAATGATTTCAAGGGTTCGAAGATGTTGATATAGTTAAATGAGTCAAAATGGTTCATTTGAACTCTTAAGGGTTCATTGGGTCAAACCATGTTGACTAGGTCAACTAAGTTGACCCAATGGGTGAGCTTGGGCTGGATAAATTTGAGATGATGTTTGGAAGTCATTGGAGGTGGTCTCCAAGTCTAGAGAGGTCAATTGGGTCAAAACCCCTATTTGAACCCTTAAGGGTCCTCTTAGGTCAACCATGTTGACTTGGTTAACTAGGTTGACCTAGGAGCCGGGAATGGGTTCAATAAATTTGAAATAATAATTGAAACTTGCTGGAGGTGGTTGGATTCAATTTGGAGCTCATTTGGTTGGAAATCAATACTTGAGCCCCACGGGGGTATTTTGGTCATTTTGGGCTCATGACCACTAGGGGCTGAAATGAGTCCAGAAAGTTTCAGTTTATTAATCAACATGTCCAGATTAATGGTCTGGAATTGATTAGAGGCTTTGGTGAAGGTTCTAGGGTCAGAATCTTCAAGGCCAAAGGTCCAGTGGCATAGGCTGTAAATATTTGAAGGTTTTACAGCCTATGGATTTTGATTTAGATTATGAGGTTAGAGACCTCAGAATGGGCTCAAATTTGAGGGGTAACCTCTAGAGACATGTCCTATCACTTTGCAAGTGGTAGACTCTGAATCAGAGGTCATTAAACTGGGTTTCAAAGTATTTGAAAATTCAATGAAAAAGGTCTTTAGGACAGGGCCTTAAGGCTTAGGATTTGGGTTTGGATTTCTGGATTTGGAATGGATTTTAAGTTTGAAAGATTAATATTGAAGTATTCAAATCATTAACAATCATTTGGTGATTGTTAATGAATGGATAGGGTCAAAGTTAGATCAAGGGTAGGCTCAAAGTCAAAGTTGAAGTTTGAATTGTCAAGTAGATTGGATCAAGGTTTGGATGTGGTTGAAGCTTAGATTAATTAGAATTTGGATTGAATGAAGTTTGAGATTTGAATTGATCAAAAGTAGGAATTGATTTGATGTTAAAGTTGATCAAAGGTATGGGATTAATTTGAGGTTAGAATGGATCAAAGGGATGGGATTGATTTGAAGTCTGGATTGATCCTAGGATCTAGAGGAGTTCTAGGATTTGGATATGGAAGAATCCTAAGCTCTAGAGTAGGCCCTAAGGTTTTGGCTCTAGAAGGATCCTAAGGTCTAGAATAGGCCCTAAGGTCTGGCTTTAGGAAGGATCCTAAGGTCTAGAATAGGCCCTAAGGGCTGGCTTTAGGAAGGATCCTAAAGTCTAGAGTGGAACCTAAGGTCTGACTCTAGGAAAGGATCTTAAAGTCTAGAGTGGATCCTAGGATCTAGGATTGGATCTGGATTCTGGAAGGGTTTTAGTGACCTCATACAAAAATGAGGTCAACACTATTACCTTTGCTATCCTATATGGTTTAAGGTTATGTTTATCTCTGGATTGCATTAATATTATTGTGGAAGTAAGCTCTACTTACTGTTTCTAGTCGTGTATCTTGAGGAATGGCATTATTTTCTCGTCTAATTTATTTTATTTGAGGAGGGATATTCAGAAGGTGCTTCACATGATGAATTTCTCCTTTTCTGCTATCAAAGTGAAATATAATGCTTGTGTCAATGCCATGGTTAGGTGGGGGTGTATTTTGGACTCCATGAATGATTTTAATTATTCTAATTTGCCTAGTCCTATTAGAGGCCTTCTAATTCTGGATAAGAATTATATTCCTTATGTTAATTCTTATGGTGGTTGAGGTTCTGTGTGTGGCTGTTATCTTTTGGCTGGTCTGTTGCTTTTTTTCTTTAGTTTTTTTCTCGATTGTTTCATGTATCGGCTGTGTTCTGGGTTTCTTGGGTTCTGTTCTCTGCCTTTATGGTTGGTTTTGTTGCAAATCTATTTTCATGGCTTATATTTTGATGATTGACAAACACTATTTCTCTTGGACTGCTTGTTGCTTCTTCAGGAATCGAAGATCGGACGAACAAGACGAAGCCAATTCAGGATTGCGTAGGTTTAGGGTTGAGTCAGTCTGTACTTTTGTTTTTCACTTCTTGAGTCTACTTGTAATGGTCAAAGAGACTGATGCTAAGTAACCCTCAACACACACACTTGAGAGACTTAGAATTTCTGTTTTTACTCATATCGGCCAGGACGATTTTTGGATCGGCCTGGACAATCAGGCTTTAAAACAGAAAGTCTAAATAAGGATTCTTAATTAAGGCAGCCAACATTAACAGATTGGCCTGGATGATATGTGTATCAGCCAGGATGATAAGTTCAAAACAGAAAGAAGTTACCGCCATAGACAATTAAGGTATACTGTATTTTTAAATTATCGGCCAGGACGATCCTAGGATCGGCCTGGACGATATTCACAAATTATGCCTTGATTGATCAGAAAATCAGGGGAGTAATTAAGGATGATTGATACGATCATATCGTTCTGGACGATCCAGTCAAAAACCTTAAGTTACTTCAGGACGATAAATTTCGGCCAGCTCGTATCCAGGGCTATTGTCAGGACGATTTTCCTCTGATTTGAACTGATCGGCCCGGATGATCGTGAGATTGGCCTGGACGATCAAGCCAATTTTCAATCATCCAGTTTTGCATCCAGGGCGATGCTCTGGCCGATCTTCTTTGATTTGTACTGATCGGCCAGGCCGATGTCCATATCGGCCAGGCCGATGTCCATATCGGCCTGGACGATATTGTCGGCAACTTGTAATTAATGAGCTCCTTTGAAGCTCTTCTATTTAAGATCTCTTGTTAAACATTTTTAAAGACCTTTGGCTTCTGCCTTGACCTGAGAAGACCTTGAGGAGAGAAAGAGAGAGAGGAGAGAGAGAGGATCTTGTGAGGGGGAGCTTGTGAGGGGATTCACAAGGGTTGCTTCAAGGATCGTTCTGCTTCGTCTTCGTCTAGAGTTTCTCATCCGTGGAAGGGTTAGTAGAGGTAAAAAGTTTGCTTTTGGTTTTGGTTCTCTGCCAGCTTCAAGAGGAAGCAAAAAAAGGTAGGTTCTCTACCTTGCCGGGGTGGCAAAAAGGAGGTTCTTGTAAGGGCTTCTCCGCCTAGCCGTGGGGGCTAAAGGAGAGTCACGTTTTGTAGTGCAATACTTGGAGGGTGCCTCCAAGGAGTGGACGTAGGTCGAGTCGACCGAACCACTATAAATTTCTATGTTCTTTTTCTTGCTTCCGCGCTTTTAAATTCCGCATTTATTTTTGTGGTGTGATTTGGTTTTTGCAATTTTTTTCTTTGTGAAAAGAGTTTTTTAAAATACCAATTCACCCCCCCCCCCTCTTGGTTAGCTTTGGACTAAGTTCATAGGGCTTAACATCCCTAACGAACTTTCAAGTGGTATCAGAGCGGGATTCGAAAATTTAAGTTTGAAAACTTTTTGAATTAGATCCATGGCTAACATTGAGAATCGTAACACTACGGAAGGGTATTCCATTACCCGACCTCCCCTGTTCGATAACCTACCTTTTGATTTTTGAAAAACTCGCATGTCAACGTTTTTACAATCTACTGATTTTCGCATATGGATGTTTATTCAAGAAGGTTATTCTCCACCTTCTCGTGAAACTAATGGTGTGAAAACATAAGTTGCTTTTACTGAATGGACTTTTGATGAACGAGATTTAGCTCAATTAAATGCGAAATGTTTGAGCTATTTTTTCTATGCTTTGAAATTTGAGGATTACATGCGTGTCTCAACTTGCAAAACTGATAAAGAGATTTGAGATAAATTGTGCATCACCTATGAAGGTACTAATGAAGTTAAACAATCTTGGTTAAACATTCTCTTGCATGACTACAACTTTTTCGTATGAAACGTCATGAATCGATTTCTGACATATACACTAGGTTTACTCAGATTGTTACTTCATTACATGCACTAGGAAAAGAACTTTCGAACTATGAAAAAGTTAACAAGATTTTGAGATGCTTGCCTTCGTCATATGATGCTAAAATCACTGCAATCACTAAATCTAAGGATTTGAACACCTATTCTATTGATAACTTACTTGGCTCACTCATTGCTTACGAGCAAGGGGTGAATCAAAGAAATCTTGATGCAGGTGAGAAGAAAAAGGAGAAAATAATTGCACTGAAGGCGCACAAATCGGATTCTGAATCTTCCGGGTCTAAAAGTGATGAAGTTGCCTTCATCACAAGGCAATTCAAAAGCTTTCTAAGGAAGAAACAAAAACATCATCAAAGTTGGAGAAAAGGTAAGGATCACAAACATGTTAAAGGATCTTCTGATGTTGTTTGTTTTGAATGCAGGAAGCCTGGACATGTGAGAGCCGATTGTCCTACACTCCAAGATCACTCGAGCAAAGAAAAGGAAAAAGGTGAGGAGAAAGCTAAATCTAGAAAGGACAAGAAGAAAATTCAAAGAGGTTTTTGGGCAGAATCTGGTACTGATTCCTCTGAGACTGAACCAGAGGAAGAGACTACGAACTTGTATTTCATGGGAGAGAATCAAAGTGATGAGGAAGAGGTATGTAAACCAACCTATGATGAATTGTTTGAAATTTGTGAAAAAATCCATACATCATACAAAAAACTTAAGAAGACTCATGCTAGCCTAAAATTAGAACATTCAAATCTACAAAAAGAGCATGAAGTTTTTCTCAAAGATCATGCCACGATTGATTCAAATCACATGGCTCTTCTGGATGAATATGATGAGTTGAACAAAAAGCATTTGGAATTAGTTGATGAACACAATGCATTAAAAGCTTCACACACCTCACTTAAGGTTGATCTTAAGAAATCTAAAGAGATTGAAAAAAATTTGGGGATGGAGAATGATGCATTAAAAATAACTAACTTGAGGATTCAAAATGATTTTGATACATATAAGAAAAATCGGATGACTTCCACTATTGATCTTAAGCCAGAACCTAGGAAGAGGCATTATAACTCAAACCATTTAAGAAACCCTTTTCCTAGAGTTAGATGTTTCTCATGTGGCATGCTAGGACACATCTCACACACTTGCACCATTCACCGTAGTACACATTGGGTGTGGAGACCTAAGATGCATGATTCACAGCATACCATACCTGCATTGTATTCTACTTTTCCTAAGAAGGATCCCAAACCTGTTTGTGTTTCTAGATCTGACTGATGTTGAGTTTTGCAGGTGTGCTCTCACCAAAGTCCTCGTGGAAGCATAGGATAACTTGATATAAGGAGGCTTGTAGCTCAAAATTGCTTAAACTCGCTGCTTTATCACGTGCTTAAAATTTTTTAGTTTTTGTGTTTCTTTTTATTTTTGTGCTAGTTTTTGTGCTTACTTGGTGGTAGTCTAGTTTGCATTGTTTTCATTCTTTTTGTTTGTTTTTGTGTGTTCTGTTTTCGCGTTGCTCTTTAAATTTGGTCTTTCATATGATGAATCTTTTCAAGCCTTTAGATTTTGGAGTTTTAGAGATAGTGTTTAGCTTTTTCTAAATTGGTTAAAGGGAGTAAACTGTTGATGTTTTCCCTCCTTCTGACTTTATTTAGTGGTATGATTTTCTTCTCTAAACAAAAGTCTAAACTCAGTTTAACCAATGGCTTTTCATTTAAGATCTTTTTCTTATCTTGCTACATTAATTTATCTTATGCATAATAGTAAAAGTTCTTAGATATCATTCAAGCTTTTGAAATCTTGCCATTGCATTTATCACATGATTTTGATTTTGTGTTGTGGATTGTTCTTCCCTATGTTAGAGAGAGAGCTCCTATTCTCTAATATTTGGAGGATATACTCACAAGTAAGTCTTTTTTTAAGGGTATATTAAAGAGTTTTTAGCTTGCAAGAGTTAAAAAGAAAAGAGGCCAATGAAGCCAAATTGAAAAGAAAGCCATATACACAAAAGTATATTCGAATCAAAAGATGCTCAAAAGAGCCAATCAAAATGACAAGAGGCATAAAATAAGCCCACTATATGCAAGCTATCCTCTCTTTGGTAAAACTCTTAAAACTTAGAAAACTCATTGATTATGTGATACTTTCAAAGACTTGATTTCAATTTCCATGATTGAGAAAAATTACTTTGGTTTATTATTTATGAGATATTTCATTTGTAAACAAGTCTTGAATGGATCTTTTTATCCTATTTAGCTATTCTGAGTTAGATTTCTATTTTCCAAGAATGTTTGTACCCTGAAGGATGTCCGATCTAGGGTTAACAGAATCAGATGTTCTACCCTCTTCTGATTGGAATTTGTTAAACTTCTTGATCTCTTGGAACTCTAAAAGTTTAATTTTTTGAAAAGAACTCTCATATGATGCCTCTTTAAATTAAAAAAAAAATTATTAAAATAAAAAAATATTCGTTTTTTGTTTTTCCTTGTGTTGTTGTTTTTGTTTTTTCTTTTTTTATTTTGACTGTTTTTTCTTTTGTTTTATTTTTTGAGAGTCTTGATCATCACCATTCTTCTTTTGATTTCAATTCCAAGTCACATCGGCCTGGACGATACTTTTATCATCCTGGATGATGTGATAAATTCTCTTCAAAATCCATCTACTGAACTTTTATGTGCTTGATGTAACTCATCATCCTGGACGATACTATATCGTCCTGGACGATTTGATCGAACTCATGGTGATAGTCCTGGCTGATGGAATATTTCGTCTGGCCGATGCATGTTATGTGCATCGTCCTGGCCGATACACTGGATCATCCTGGACGATCCACGTGTCAGCACGTTTTGATCTTTAAATTCGGCCCTAGACGATCCATTATTGGACAATCGGCCGGGCCGATCCACTGTTCGTCCTGGACGATACACGTGGCAAGCATTTTAAACGTTTTAACTTTGGCCGGTACGATCAATTATTGTGCATCGTCCTGGACGATACACCTAATCGGCCAGGACAATCGGCTTTTTCAATGGTCGTCCGGATTGACTCCTCGGGACGATCGCCTGTGTCTAATCGGCCTGGCCGATATCTGATCGGCCCGGACGATCGGACCGCCTTTTTGATCAATCGGCCTGTACGTAATTATTGAACCATATCGACCTGGACGATTCTGCGATCGGCCAGGATGATATGGCTGTTTCTTTAAATTCAGGCCATTCCAGCCATGATTTTTCACTCCTCATCCTTTCTCCTCTTGTGTTTTTGCTTAGTCCTCTCTATGGCTGGTGGGAAATGCGTCCGACAAACTTCTGGGAGTTCTTCGAGGGCAAGAATTGACCCTCGTTTCAGGGAAGCAGAAGATGAAGCCGCTTACCATCGTTACAAAGAATGTGGGATAACTGTCTCAAGAATCATCAATCCTGCCCACATCTCATACCCGGTAATGGATCTTTTCGCTCACACCTACCTTTGCTTCATTCTGTCTCTTGCTTTCCCTTTCAATTAAGAGTTTCTTCGAGAGTTTTTCGCAAACCTTCGCATCAACCCTACCTTCACAGCCCTGACCTCCTATGTGAATCGACGCCCTATCGAAATCACATTTTAGGATTGTGTTGATCTTTTACAGCTATCCACCACCGGGGATAAGCTGCACTTAATCGCCTCTGACCCTGATCTTGACTGGTCCACGGCGAATCATTTCCTTCGCCAAACCAATGTATCTTACCATGTTGGAGAGACTAGCTCTTTAGTCAAAGATGCTAGGACAATCCAACATGTCCTACGCACCTCCGTAATTCCAAAAGCCGGCGACCGAATCCACATCACCCCTCTACTTTCACTCACTACTTTCTACATCATGGCTCATAGAGAATTTAATACTGCGGACCTAATTTTCCGATACATTGATCACTTAACAACAATTCGTTATCCAGGCCACAAAAGGAAACCCAATCTAGCCTTAGGACACATCATAACCTATGTCCTTGAAACCAAATACCAACTTCAGTATCCTATTCCACCAAACCTCCCAACTCCCTTCTACTCAAATAATTCCTTCAGCACCCTTCACAATACTCGTCTCCACCCTGAGGAACCTCAGGGGGCTAGAGAGGAGGAGGCTCCCGCTCCCGCTCCCATTCCTGATCCTATCCCTCTCCACTAGCACTCACCGGTTGATCAGTTTTTAGAGAGGTTTGATCGTTGGGAGACCCGCTTCGATACCTACGTTGCTGCACAGGAGCAGCAACACTCTGAGGATATTGCCCGCTACGAGCAGCACCGCGCTGAGGATTTAGCCCAATTTGATAGTTTTCTTACTCAGCAGCAGCAGCAGCATGACCAGGACATCGCCTGGTTCAATGCTCAGTTCACCACACTTGCCACCTACTTTCAGCAGCCACCTCCTCCACCTCCATCTGATGATCAGGATCCCTCGTTCTTTTAGTCTGTGCTTTCTGTTGTTTGTTGCCTGTTGTTTGTTTTTAGTCGTTATTTGTTTTTGGACCCTCTTTTTGTGATGACAAAAGGGGGAGTAGGGTGTGGTAGGAAAAGTTGTTTGTAACTTTGAAATTCTAATGAATCTTTTTGGATATTTTTCCTACTTGTGTTTGCCATCATCAAAAAGGGAGAGTTTATTGCAAATCTATTTTCATGGCTTATGTTTTGATGATTGACAAACACTATTTCTCTTAGACTGCTTATTGCTTCTAACGTTTCAGGAATCGAAGATCGGACGAAGAAGACGAAGCCAATTCAGGATTGCGTAGGTTTAGGGTTGAGTCAGTCTATACTTTTGTTTTTCACTTCTTGAGTCTACTTGTAATGGTCAAAGAGACTGATGCTAAGAAACCCTTCACACACACACACACTTGAGAGACTTAGAATTTCTATTTTTACTCATATCGGCCAGGATGATTTTTGGATCGGCCTGGACGATCAGGCTTAAAATAGAAAGTCTAAATAAGGATTCTTAATTAAGGCAGCCGACATTAACAGATCGGCCTGGACGATACGTGTATCAGCCAGGACGATAAGTTCAAAACAGAAAGAAGTTGCCGCCATAGACAATTAAGGTATACTGTATTTTTAAATTATCGGCCAGGATGATCCTAGGATCGGCCTGGACGATATTCACAAATTATGCCTTAATTAATCAGGAAATCAAGAGAGTAATTAAGGATGATTGATACGATCATATCGTCCTGGACGATCGCATGATCGGCCAGGACGATCCAGTCAAAAACCTTAAGTTACTTCAGGACGATAAATTTTGTCAACTCGTATCCAGGGTTATTGTCGGGACGATTTTTCTCTGATTTGAACTGATCAGCCCGGACGATTGTGAGATCATCCTAGACGATCAAGCCAATTTTCAATCGTCCAGTTTTGCATCCAGGGCGATGCTCTGGCCGATCTTCTTTGATTTGTACTGATCGGCCAGGCCGATGTCCATATCGGCCTGGACGATATTGTCGGCAACTTGCAATTAATGAGCTCCTTTGAAGCTCTTCTATTTAAGAGCTCTTGTTAAACGTTTTTAAAGACCTTTGGCTGCTGCCTTGACTTGAGAAGACCTTGAGGAGAGAAAGAGAGAGAGGAGAGAGAGAGGATCTTGTGAGGGGGAGCTTGTGAGGGGATTCACAAGGGTTGCTTCAAGGATCGCTCTGTTTCGTCTTCGTCTAGAGTTTCTCGTCCGTGAAAGGGTCGGTGGAGATAAGGAGTTTGCTTTTGGTTTTGGTTCTCTGCCAGCTTCAGGAGGAAGCAAAAGGAGGTAGGTTCTCTACCTTGCCGGGGTGGCAAAAAGGAGGTTCTTGTAAGGGCTTCTCCGCCTAGCCGTGGGGGCTAAAGGAGAGTCACGTTTTGTAGTGTAATACTTGGAGGGTTCCTCCAAGGAGTGGACGTAGGTCGAGTCGACCGAACCACTATAAATTTCTGTGTTCTTTTTCTTGCTTCCGCGCTTTTAAATTTCGCATTTATTTCTGTGGTGTGATTTGGTTTATGCAAT
The DNA here is from genome assembly GCA_022539455.1 of Dendrobium nobile. Taxonomy (NCBI): domain Eukaryota; kingdom Viridiplantae; phylum Streptophyta; class Magnoliopsida; order Asparagales; family Orchidaceae; genus Dendrobium; species Dendrobium nobile. Next base: position 22,563,768 of record CM039721.1, read on the forward strand.
TTTCTTTCTTTGTGAAAAGAGTTTATTAAAATATCAATTCACCCCCCCTCTTGGTTAGCTTGGGACTAAGTTCATAGGGCTTAACATCCCTAACGAACTTTCAGGTTTTTTGCTACTATTTTTTTTTTTTTTTTACTATTTTGCTATTTTGGAAGGGTTATTTTCTCCTAGCTGTTGCCTTGAAGTTTCGTTATGTGCATTCCTTCTACTGAGAGTGTACTGCTGGTTTTTATCCTCCATGGTGGATTAGGTTTTTTATGTATCTCTCTCTATTGCATTGTGTTGCTGTGTTGATTGGCATTGTTTCTTCCGAGAAGGCCTTTGATCTGGGTGTTTCTCAAGGTGTTTGGCTGGTGTTTCTTAGGTTGGTTGTTTTTGGATATTTCAGGTTGGCCTGTTTGGTTCATGGGAGATTTTCTTAGGGAATTGGTCATTTGGTGTATTTCGGCAGTCTGAGGTCTTGGTGCAGGTGGCCTCTTTTTGAGATGTTCTGGATTAACACCCTTCTGATCTGGCTTCTTTTATTGGTTTTGCTTTTTAGGATCCATCTTATTATGGTGCTTTCTTTTTTTGCTAGTGTTATTGATCCTGTCCTTGGGCTTTTTATTTGGTTTTCAATTGGTGGATTAAGAGACATTATATTTGTCACCTGGTGTGTTGTTACTTGGGTGGTAATGGTTATTTTCATTGTTGCAATAACCACATTTTTTTCTACCTCTGTTTCTTTTATCTTGTTTCAGTCTATTACTATTTTTTGTAGAGTATTTTCCTTGAAGGTCATCGTGCGATGGTGCTGCTCAGGATGATTTTGGATCTGGATTTTGCTTTTTGTACCTTTATGGTTTTTTGGGTGCTCGCTCTTGTGCACCGTAGAATATTCCTAGGTTCTTCTGTATTTTGCTTAGTAGGGAACACGAGATCGTAGGTTTTCTTTTTTCTTTTAATTTTGTAGCTCCTCCGACCATTAGAGAGCTTGTGGTCCCTTTAAGGATCTTGTAATCGTTTTTTTAATTAACGCGTAGGCCCCGCAGTGAATTTCTCTGTATATATATATATATATATATATATATATATATATATATATATATATGTTTTATTCGTGTAAATGAAGGTTTAGTAGACCACAACATCCAAAAATTATGCTGCATTATCTGCGGTCTTTCTCTTTTGATAGGCACGTGTATTTTAAAACTTATGATACTTACACTGTTTTCTTAGCTAATTACGAAACAGAAAAATATTATCTTCGCGTATTCGATGAGATGTGAGAGAAGGGCTGAAGTGATGGTAATTTAAATATTACAAGAAATTGAACGGCTCTCAAAGAATGAGCATAATCTTTGCTCGATGCTTGCCTTGTAATTTCAGTTGCATATGCAGCCTATTTTAATGTGTTGGTTAGGAGTTAAAAAAAAAAAAGGTTTTTAATTTGAAGCTTCAATATTTAATGTGCGTGTAAAATTCAATATGCAACAATAATAATAACCACGTGAAGAAATTTTTATCCCTCTATATGAGGCTAACTACATTAATCTTTTTCACCATTATATCCGATTAAGAGTAAAATTTTAATTTAAATCTAATTAAAAAAGAACATTTTAAACATTTCTTACAAAGTCTTTTTAGGTCTACATCTACATATCATAATATTAGTTGAATCTAATACATCTACTCTCCTAACAAGGTCATTGAAAGACCAATGTTTTATGTGAACCAAACAATATAAGATGACTTTATCTTAACTTATTTGCCACTGGAGCTACTCCAATCTATACTCAATTTGTATTTGTCTCTAAGTATAAAGCCAAAATTCTATTTGAGCATCCCAAACTCTACAAAATATAATTTTATGCTTCTATTTCAACAACCAAATTTCTACACCTAAAGCATTGCGAGTCGCACCACCATCTCATAAAATTTTCCCGGGATATTTTTCTCTTCTTTTTTTAATTCCAACATACAAGTAATTAAGTATTGAGATGTTTAATAACAAAATATTAACAAAACGGTGTGGCTTAGGTTACGTTTGAGATGGCATTCTTATTACTTTTTAAATTAGCTTTTTAGTATAAAATATTTGAATTGGAAAATTTTAAAAACCCGTTTTCAAAAAAATAAAAAAATTATCCTAAATGAAGCCTTAATTTGAATTTTCCTTGGGTTCGGAGCACAGAAGTTTTAAATGCATAATTTTTACGTTGGGATAATAAATAAATTGTTAGGTTATTTTAATATTTTAGATCTCCAATATGATTTCATTTTCTTACCCTACCATCTCGGATTCCCGAGAGTTTCGCTTTACAGAATCCTTGCTTTGACTTTTGTCCAATGGTTTCAACATTGATTTTGATGTCATCCACGACGTTCTTGTTTTAATTTATGTTTGCTAGCCGAGGTCTATATTAATTGAAGTTCTTAAACTTCGGGGTAATGGGACAAAACTAGGTTTTGATTGTTCAAAAAAAATATTTTTTTTTCAAAGGTGAACATATTAATATAAAGAGAGCCACAAAAAAATTAACTATGTGCTCCATAATGTTCGAAGTTGAATAAATATGCTCAATATTTGATTAATTGTGCAAGTATGCCCAAACTTTTCCTTCGAATGAAAATACCTTTCCTATAAATCACAAACTTTTTTTTTCAAAGTTCATCGTGATAAATATTATTTCAAATTATATTCGATTACGATTGGGACAATATGCTAAAATATTGAATCCATAATAAAACATTCTTTCAACAACTAAATGAATATTTGTTGTTCTTATTAAAAAAAAAGATTCGATCATGTTTGAGCATATTTGAATAAGGTTCAAATAAGATGTTAGAAAAAATTATAAGTAGCAGAATTATATGTTAAAATAAAATTTATTCAATATTAGAACAAAGCTAAAACTTGTTAAAAGATATAGTACAACAGAACGAAATTACAATAACTATTTTAAGAGATATGACATAGTTAAAATTTTTAATAAAATGTATTTATTAAATTAAAATAATTATAATATTTTACAATAAATATAATGAGTACCATAATATCAACTATAAACATTCGGCAAAAAAAAAAAAAAAAAATGAAATCATTTACATGAAGATAATATCATATGTATTTTTTATTTGTAACTAGGAGTTCAAGCCATGATGCTTTCCATTAATCTTCCAATTAAACTAACAACATATCCATTGGAAGCAGTGTAATGCCTCTCTACCTATATGAATAAAATCTACATATGCATGTGTTTTATGCTTGTCTCTCTTTTATTAAATATAATGCTATCATTAGCCTTACAAGACCTAAAATGCCCAACAATTTTCTTCGTTGCGCCCTTAACTTTATATGTAATGTGAGTATACATTTGCAAGCATAATAAGGTAACTTAAATGAGTTGTTTGAACATATACCAAACATGGTCGACAATGGTTAGAACAAGTTTTAATTGTTCTAGGTTTAGAGTTTAGCAAGTAAATGTATAATATTACTAACTTTAAACGGTAATAGTAAGCTAGCCAAAGGCAAAGAAGGACATGAAAATCTTGAATTAAACCTTTGCCTCAAAACTATCGCTTAGAAAATGAGTTATGCAAACTATTAGAATCTCTCTTTAAATTCTAGAGTTATTTTAATCCAAATATAACTTTCAGGTATATTTTTCTAATAAATAAAATAACGGGAATATTTCTCCAATTTCGAGCATTATGTGACATATAAAGTCAAATTTATCTATATATATATATATAAATTAAAATATGACATTATGTATTATGGCACCCCAACTTGGCCGAATATGGTAACTACTTGTTAGCTTGGGGAAATAAGCTTCAAATTTTATTTTTGATAAAATGCCCTATTATTCATAGATTACTTATTTAAAGTCAAGCGAGATCGATATTGGTTTAAACAAGGTTTGAATCATATTTAAAAAAAAAAAAAAAACCTTATTCAAACAAGGTTTAAAATATGTACAAGTATTCACACTATGTTCAATAAGTAATAAAATTAAGTTTGAATAATAAGCTTACAAGGTCCGACCATGGTTCTATCATCATTTAAACTATGTTTGAACCTTAATCAAAATATATTAAATTTTGTTTTGAATTGCATTCAAATAGGGTTTACTATTAGTAGATGTGATAGAGTGCAACGTAGTAGCTTCAATAAAGTAGACTATAAGGTTGATATTATAACAGCATGAATGCTTACAATATATAAATAAGTGTAAGTTTATGCTAACATGTGTATTTTTAGGAATCTAATTAATCAAATGGAGGGTTTATATATGAAATCTGGAGTAATTTATTAAGTTTGAAACCTGGCGAAGTTATGTGCTCGAGTGCTACTATGCTATAGTGATTTAAGTAGAGCAGCGACATTGAGTGTCAACACAACGACATTGAGCTCTCAGCTTAGAAGAGTTATTAAGAGTGTTGTGGTGCCACAGCTATGTAGTGTTGTGGCACTAATATTTAAATAAAGGGTAATTTATCAGTGGTGATGTGACTTTAGACTATTTTTTTATCATAACACAACAACACTATGGTCACCATTGCGGTGTTGTTCACCATTATAGCACCAAAGTTTTGGTCTAAATAGTTTCCTTTTATATATCTATTCTCGACCATTTCTTATCTCATGCTCATTCTATTTTCTAGAAGAAGGAGAGAAAACACTGGCTAGAAAAAGAGAGAAAAGTGGCGTAGAAGAAGACAAAGGGGTTTTAGAGACCATAGACATGGTTTCACCCATTGGGTTAGTTGTAAGTAAAAAATGTATCATCCAAATTATGCTTATTTTTCATAGAAATGTTATTAAAATATATATTGTTTATGCAGGAAGGATGTAACCATAATTAAATAAGCATCACAACGTCATAGATAGAGCACTATATTGCTATGTTCATCCTCAACACTTGAGCAAAGAAGGTAGCACTATAGAAGTAAAATGATATAGAGCAAAGTGCTAAGGATGGAGCACTGCAACACTAGGCCATGCACTACAAATATGGATTTTAAGGGATTTGTAATAATTATCTTTATATTCAATTTATATTAATCAAAGAATTACTAGTCTAATCATATTATTTTACCAGTTCATCCTACTCAGTCTTAGTATTGTTGCTTATTTTAGTTATATTTAGTATTTTATAGCATTACAAATTGTTCAATTGTGCTTTGATTTGAATTATCATTTAGTATGGTTTATTATTATATGCTTAGGAAAGCATAATTAGGAGAAGTCTTGTTTGATGCTGAGACAGAAAAAATACTAAAAACATTAAAAAAAAAGAAATAAGAATATGTAGGGGTGGCTGACCTAGTGTAGAAGAAAACCCAAATAGGGTGCAATTAAACAAACTTTTAGCAAAATAAAATAGCAGTGGAAACACATAATAAATAAAAATAAAAATAAGAAAATATTAAATAAGTAATTTGATTAGCATTACAAACTATAAGAATGGATAATTAACTTCAAATCCTCAACAATAGTGGCAAAAACCTAATAGGCCTATTTGCATACTACTTGTCCTTTTAAATATGATCTGCTACTCTAAGGTAAAACTCATATTCTATGCAAGTCTATATGTCATGTCAAAAAATTAATGAGATAAATATCTTTCCTATAAGTATTAGGAATTACCATAAAATCACTCTAATGTTGCTTAATAAAACCACCATATTGACCTTATCAATTTGATTAATAAGAGGTGATTTAATTTAAAGTAATTGTTATAATTACAATGATAAATTTAATTAATTTTAAATACTTTAAACCTATGATTTTTGAAAATGCATATTTGAAATAGTTAGATTCTTCCAAATGTTAATATGAATTAGAGCATAAATACTCCTTATTTTTATTGAGCTCATTAGAGTATTAGCTAAGATTCTTCCTAACAACAGTTTTAATATCTCCTAAAAATCCTATAACCCTATCCACCATATATCTATGCATGCTGAAGTTATGTTTTAAATCCCCTACTTATTCTTCTATCTCCATCAAGGGTATATATTACAATAGATTTTATGTTTATGCAAGGCCTCTACATAAACTTAATGAAGCATGGATGATTTAAAAAAGACATTTAATAAATCATTAAATCATAAATCTACTTTAAGTAATACATGGTTTCAAAAGTATCATATGTTTAAATAAAAGATTTTAGCCACATATAGAGATAAAATTAAACACAATAAACATCTTCATTTAAATGAATAAAAATAAAAAATACAAGATAAAAAGTAGAATATAAATGAACCAAAAATTCATACTTAAGCAGTTACAGACTCACGCGTACGCGCGCGCGCACATACACACACACAAATAAAAGATTTTAGCCACATATAGAGATAAAATTAAACACAATTAACATCTTCATTTAAATGAATAAAAATAAAAAATACAAGATAAAAAGTAGAATATAAATGACCCAAAAATTCATACTTAAGCAGTTACAGACTCACGCACACGCGCACCCACAACCACACACACACGCACACATGCACACACACACACGCACGCACGCACGCACACACACACGCGCGTGCTCGTTCGCATGAACGCACTCACACACAAACACACATGCGCGCGCACGCGCACACACACACACACACTCCCTCACATCTCTAAAACTTCCCAAAATTCTAGCATGAACACTACACTCCCTATTTATTAAATTCCAAAATAACTAAAATGGCACCATGGTGCTAGCTTAGTGACACTACAATTTTATTGAATCATTATGTTAGTTCACCACTCATCATATCAGTTTACCAGTTGAACCATCTACAACTATCTTTCATGTGGTGTTGGGGTGATTTGGCATTAGAGCACAGATCTAACATTGAGATGCTACCCAAGGAGTGATGTAGTGTTAGATAAGGTGTCATAATGCCAAATTGCTTGAACGTTACTACGGAGGAAGATTCGAGATGGTTGAATTAGAAAACTGATATAATAAGTGGTGTGAACTGATACAATGGCTCAACAGTATTGCAACACCAACAAGCTAATGTCATGGTGTTAGTTCAATTATTTTGGAATTCTATAAATTGGAAGCTTAGCGGTCATTTAGGAGGATAAAAATTTTGAGAGACATGGGAAAGTGTGTGTGAGGAAGCTTTGGTCGATGCTATCCTTACGTATCTTTTGTGTGAATCCTATGCTAGTGTGGAGAGAGTGAAGGAGTGTTAGTAGTCAATAATTAATTTTTTTTTTAAGAAATGCAAATTGCATTAAAAAAGAAACAACTATTACAAACTAGAAAGCAAAGATAAGCCCTTTAAAATTATCATAATGGATATGTGATCTACTAAATTTCATTTTAAATCCATTGGGGTGATGGGGACACCAAGTATTGAAACAACCTAATAGGTTGGTTAGTATCCCAGAATTCCCAATAGATGTCCTTTTAAATATGATTTGCTACTCTAAGGTAAAACTCATATTCTATGCAAGTCTATATGTCATGTCAAAAAATTAATGAGATAAATATCTTTCCTATAAGTATTAGGAATTACCATAAAATCACTCTAATGTTGCTTAATAAAACCACCATATTGACCTTATCAATTTGATTAATAAGAGGTGATTTAATTTAAAGTAATTGTTATAATTACAATGATAAATTTAATTAATTTTAAATACTTTAAACCTATGATTTTTGAAAATGCATATTTGAAATAGTTAGATTCTTCCAAATGTTAATATGAATTAGAGCATAAATACTCCTTATTTTTATTGAGCTCATTAGAGTATTAGCTAAGATTCTTCCTAACAACAGTTTTAATATCTCCTAAAAATCCTATAACCCTATCCACCATATATCTATGCATGCTGAAGTTATGTTTTAAATCCCCTACTTATTCTTCTATCTCCATCAAGGGTATATATTACAATAGATTTTATGTTTATGCAAGGCCTCTACATAAACTTAATGAAGCATGGATGATTTAAAAAAGACATTTAATAAATCATTAAATCATAAATCTACTTTAAGTAATACATGGTTTCAAAAGTATCATATGTTTAAATAAAAGATTTTAGCCACATATAGAGATAAAATTAAACACAATAAACATCTTCATTTAAATGAATAAAAATAAAAAATACAAGATAAAAAGTAGAATATAAATGAACCAAAAATTCATACTTAAGCAGTTACAGACTCACGCGTACGCGCGCGCGCACATACACACACACAAATAAAAGATTTTAGCCACATATAGAGATAAAATTAAACACAATTAACATCTTCATTTAAATGAATAAAAATAAAAAATACAAGATAAAAAGTAGAATATAAATGACCCAAAAATTCATACTTAAGCAGTTACAGACTCACGCACACGCGCACCCACAACCACACACACACGCACACACGCACACACACACACGCACGCACGCACGCACACACACACGCGCGTGCTCGTTCGCATGAACGCACTCACACACAAACACACATGCGCGCGCACGCGCACACACACACACACTCCCTCACATCTCTAAAACTTCCCAAAATTCTAGCATGAACACTACACTCCCTATTTATTAAATTCCAAAATAACTAAAATGGCACCATGGTGCTAGCTTAGTGACACTACAATTTTATTGAATCATTATGTTAGTTCACCACTCATCATATCAGTTTACCAGTTGAACCATCTACAACTATCTTTCATGTGGTGTTGGGGTGATTTGGCATTAGAGCACAGATCTAACATTGAGATGCTACCCAAGGAGTGATGTAGTGTTAGATAAGGTGTCATAATGCCAAATTGCTTGAACGTTACTACGGAGGAAGATTCGAGATGGTTGAATTAGAAAACTGATATAATAAGTGGTGTGAACTGATACAATGGCTCAACAGTATTGCAACACCAACAAGCTAATGTCATGGTGTTAGTTCAATTATTTTGGAATTCTATAAATTGGAAGCTTAGCGGTCATTTAGGAGGATAAAAATTTTGAGAGACATGGGAAAGTGTGTGTGAGGAAGCTTTGGTCGATGCTATCCTTACGTATCTTTTGTGTGAATCCTATGCTAGTGTGGAGAGAGTGAAGGAGTGTTAGTAGTCAATAATTAATTTTTTTTTTTTAAGAAATGCAAATTGCATTAAAAAAGAAACAACTATTACAAACTAGAAAGCAAAGATAAGCCCTTTAAAATTATCATAATGGATATGTGATCTACTAAATTTCATTTTAAATCCATTGGGGTGATGGGGACACCAAGTATTGAAACAACCTAATAGGTTGGTTAGTATCCCAGAATTCCCAATAGATGTCCTTTTAAATATGATTTGCTACTCTAAGGTAAAACTCATATTCTATGCAAGTCTATATGTCATGTCAAAAAATTAATGAGATAAATATCTTTCCTATAAGTATTAGGAATTACCATAAAATCACTCTAATGTTGCTTAATAAAACCACCATATTGACCTTATCAATTTGATTAATAAGAGGTGATTTAATTTAAAGTAATTGTTATAATTACAATGATAAATTTAATTAATTTTAAATACTTTAAACCTATGATTTTTGAAAATGCATATTTGAAATAGTTAGATTCTTCCAAATGTTAATATGAATTAGAGCATAAATACTCCTTATTTTTATTGAGCTCATTAGAGTATTAGCTAAGATTCTTCCTAACAACAGTTTTAATATCTCCTAAAAATCCTATAACCCTATCCACCATATATCTATGCATGCTGAAGTTATGTTTTAAATCCCCTACTTATTCTTCTATCTCCATCAAGGGTATATATTACAATAGATTTTATGTTTATGCAAGGCCTCTACATAAACTTAATGAAGCATGGATGATTTAAAAAAGACATTTAATAAATCATTAAATCATAAATCTACTTTAAGTAATACATGGTTTCAAAAGTATCATATGTTTAAATAAAAGATTTTAGCCACATATAGAGATAAAATTAAACACAATAAACATCTTCATTTAAATGAATAAAAATAAAAAATACAAGATAAAAAGTAGAATATAAATGAACCAAAAATTCATACTTAAGCAGTTACAGACTCACGCGTACGCGCGCGCGCACATACACACACACAAATAAAAGATTTTAGCCACATATAGAGATAAAATTAAACACAATTAACATCTTCATTTAAATGAATAAAAATAAAAAATACAAGATAAAAAGTAGAATATAAATGACCCAAAAATTCATACTTAAGCAGTTACAGACTCACGCACACGCGCACCCACAACCACACACACACGCACACACGCACACACACACACGCACGCACGCACGCACACACACACGCGCGTGCTCGTTCGCATGAACGCACTCACACACAAACACACATGCGCGCGCACGCGCACACACACACACACTCCCTCACATCTCTAAAACTTCCCAAAATTCTAGCATGAACACTACACTCCCTATTTATTAAATTCCAAAATAACTAAAATGGCACCATGGTGCTAGCTTAGTGACACTACAATTTTATTGAATCATTATGTTAGTTCACCACTCATCATATCAGTTTACCAGTTGAACCATCTACAACTATCTTTCATGTGGTGTTGGGGTGATTTGGCATTAGAGCACAGATCTAACATTGAGATGCTACCCAAGGAGTGATGTAGTGTTAGATAAGGTGTCATAATGCCAAATTGCTTGAACGTTACTACGGAGGAAGATTCGAGATGGTTGAATTAGAAAACTGATATAATAAGTGGTGTGAACTGATACAATGGCTCAACAGTATTGCAACACCAACAAGCTAATGTCATGGTGTTAGTTCAATTATTTTGGAATTCTATAAATTGGAAGCTTAGCGGTCATTTAGGAGGATAAAAATTTTGAGAGACATGGGAAAGTGTGTGTGAGGAAGCTTTGGTCGATGCTATCCTTACGTATCTTTTGTGTGAATCCTATGCTAGTGTGGAGAGAGTGAAGGAGTGTTAGTAGTCAATAATTACTTTTTTTTTTTTAAGAAATGCAAATTGCATTAAAAAAGAAACAACTATTACAAACTAGAAAGCAAAGATAAGCCCTTTAAAATTATCATAATGGATATGTGATCTACTAAATTTCATTTTAAATCCATTGGGGTGATGGGGACACCAAGTATTGAAACAACCTAATAGGTTGGTTAGTATCCCAGAATTCCCAATAGATGTCCTTTTAAATATGATTTGCTACTCTGAGGTAAAACTCATATTCTATGCAAGTCTATATGTCATGTCAAAAAATTAATGAGATAAATATCTTTCCTATAAGTATTAGGAATTACCATAAAATCACTCTAATGTTGCTTAATAAAACCACCATATTGACCTTATCAATTTGATTAATAAGAGGTGATTTAATTTAAAGTAATTGTTATAATTACAATGATAAATTTAATTAATTTTAAATACTTTAAACCTATGATTTTTGAAAATGCATATTTGAAATAGTTAGATTCTTCCAAATGTTAATATGAATTAGAGCATAAATACTCCTTATTTTTATTGAGCTCATTAGAGTATTAGCTAAGATTCTTCCTAACAACAGTTTTAATATCTCCTAAAAATCCTATAACCCTATCCACCATATATCTATGCATGCTGAAGTTATGTTTTAAATCCCCTACTTATTCTTCTATCTCCATCAAGGGTATATATTACAATAGATTTTATGTTTATGCAAGGCCTCTACATAAACTTAATGAAGCATGGATGATTTAAAAAAGACATTTAATAAATCATTAAATCATAAATCTACTTTAAGTAATACATGGTTTCAAAAGTATCATATGTTTAAATAAAAGATTTTAGCCACATATAGAGATAAAATTAAACACAATAAACATCTTCATTTAAATGAATAAAAATAAAAAATACAAGATAAAAAGTAGAATATAAATGAACCAAAAATTCATACTTAAGCAGTTACAGACTCACGCGTACGCGCGCGCGCACATACACACACACAAATAAAAGATTTTAGCCACATATAGAGATAAAATTAAACACAATTAACATCTTCATTTAAATGAATAAAAATAAAAAATACAAGATAAAAAGTAGAATATAAATGACCCAAAAATTCATACTTAAGCAGTTACAGACTCACGCACACGCGCACCCACAACCACACACACACGCACACACGCACACACACACACGCACGCACGCACGCACACACACACGCGCGTGCTCGTTCGCATGAACGCACTCACACACAAACACACATGCGCGCGCACGCGCACACACACACATACACTCCCTCACATCTCTAAAACTTCCCAAAATTCTAGCATGAACACTACACTCCCTATTTATTAAATTCCAAAATAACTAAAATGGCACCATGGTGCTAGCTTAGTGACACTACAATTTTATTGAATCATTATGTTAGTTCACCACTCATCATATCAGTTTACCAGTTGAACCATCTACAACTATCTTTCATGTGGTGTTGGGGTGATTTGGCATTAGAGCACAGATCTAACATTGAGATGCTACCCAAGGAGTGATGTAGTGTTAGATAAGGTGTCATAATGCCAAATTGCTTGAACGTTACTACGGAGGAAGATTCGAGATGGTTGAATTAGAAAACTGATATAATAAGTGGTGTGAACTGATACAATGGCTCAACAGTATTGCAACACCAACAAGCTAATGTCATGGTGTTAGTTCAATTATTTTGGAATTCTATAAATTGGAAGCTTAGCGGTCATTTAGGAGGATAAAAATTTTGAGAGACATGGGAAAGTGTGTGTGAGGAAGCTTTGGTCGATGCTATCCTTACGTATCTTTTGTGTGAATCCTATGCTAGTGTGGAGAGAGTGAAGGAGTGTTAGTAGTCAATAATTACTTTTTTTTTTAAGAAATGCAAATTGCATTAAAAAAGAAACAACTATTACAAACTAGAAAGCAAAGATAAGCCCTTTAAAATTATCATAATGGATATGTGATCTACTAAATTTCATTTTAAATCCATTGGGGTGATGGGGACACCAAGTATTGAAACAACCTAATAGGTTGGATAGTATCCCAGAATTCCCAATAGATGAAAAATGAAACCTAGTAAAATTGCACATTTCATTACAATAATTTCATGAAGGACATAAAACCCTGCAAGAAAACCATAAAAACAACAAACTACAAAAAGTAAATAAGCAACTAAAAAAGCTGTCAAAACACCAAAATGACCATCTTCAACATCCTTAGAGGCCAACGTGCTCCAATCAAGCAATGAATCCATTGAAACTTCAAAGCTTCCAATAACAATCACCATGAATGAACCAAACAAAGTCGATGAAGCAATAACAACGACACCCAACTTAAGAGGCCAATAATCGGCCTCATCCTTACCAAAGCCATATGAACTGATAATCATCACCTCCCTCATCACACTGACATGGGACAAACCAATAAACTTCAAATCCTTCAAGTCTTTAACCAACAATACTTGAATTTCAAAGAACAGCTGAGAATCAAGAGACCAAACAAAAGTCTCCATTCCCTTACAGCCTTCAGCAATCACACCAAGATCTTCAAAGATCAAATAAATGGAATCCATTAACTTAGTTGGGATGAGATCCCACCAAAGTACATCACCTATGCATCCAACAACAAACATCTTAGAAGAACCAAACATAGCAGACAAATTCATAACAATAGCTCCAACCTCAAGAGGCCAAGAAACGACCTCAAACCCCATAACCTTCATTAGTAAATCTTTAGAACAAAACATTCCACTTCTCTGAGAACAAAATTCACTCCAAAATTTCTTGAACAACCAACAATTCCACTTCAAGAATCTCTCATTTTCCAACAATAAATCATAAATTTTTTTTCTGCTCCAAGCAACTTTCCGATATCCATGAAAACCAGCCGAATTCAAACAGCAATCACCACAGGTAAATTCAGGAATAATTCCAGCAGAACATCCCAACCACAAGCAAAATTTGGTCAAAAATTCCACTATCAGAAATAGAGGAAAATTTAGCCCCTGAACGAAAGACTTATTCCAAGAAAACCAAAAGGCAATGTTGAGCAAACACAACCCTCCTTTAAAATCACCTCCAGACTTGAAATCCTACCGAAATCAATCAAGAAACTAACGGGAAAAGTGTAAAAACCACAAACACGAACAATGCCTAAACTAGTCTGACGAAGAAACAACATCTCCGCCCAAATCCACTTCAAATGGATAGCTTCTATACCAAAATGCCACCAAGAACCTCCATCGGCCATACCAGGCCGACGGAGAACCACCGAACACCTTCGTTCGGTCAAAATCGCCAAGAACGACGAGATTTCTCTTCGCTCTTCACTGCTCCTCCTGTTCTTCATTCCGTCAAAATCGTTAGAGAAACACCACCAAGGATCTCCGTCGGCCATACCTGGCCGAGTGAGAACCACCGATCACCTTTGTTCCGTCAAAATTGCCAAGAACGTTCGCTCTGGTCCTGTTTCGCCTTCGCCTTTGTTCTGCCTTTGCCTTCCGGTTCAAAAAATCAGTCTTCGTTCCGCCTTCGCCTTCCGGTTCAAAGGATTCATCCGAGACTGAGTCAATAATTACATAGCTAGAGATTTTTGGGTCATTTATATCGTACTACTTTAATCTTGTATTTTTTTTATTCAGTGAAATGAAGTTGTTTTTTTTTTCATTTTTTTTTAATTTCATCTCTATGTGTGGCTAAAATCTTTTATTTGAGGTTATGATACTTTAGAAAATTTATATTGTATATTATAGATTTATAATTTATTGAATTGTTAAATGTTATTCTTAAATATATCATGCTTCATTCAATTTGTGTAGAGGCCCTAGTGTGAACTATAGCTTTGATGAAATAATATAAGAACAAATAGGTGATTTAAAATTTATGTTTATCATGCATATACATATGGTGGATAGGGTAATGCGATTTTAAGAAGATAAAAAAATTATAGTTGGCAGGAATCTTAACTAATACTCAAATGAGCTTGATAGAGATGAGGAGCATTTATACTCTAATTCACAACAACATTAGGAAGAACTTATCTATTGCAAGCTTGTATTTTAAATATAATAGGTTTTGATCATTTAAAAGTAATTGAATTTATCTTTTATAATTATAGTATTTACTTTAAATTGCATCACCCCTTGTTAATCAAATTTATAAGTTAAATATAATGTTTTTATTAGCTAGTACTAAAGAGTGATTTTAGAGTAATTTAAAATCCTCATTGGAATGATACTCATTTCATCACTTTATTACTTTAGATGACATGTATACTTGCGTAGAATATAAGTTTCATCATAGAATAACAAATCATTTTAATAAAGTCAAGTAGTGTAAAAATATGCCTATATCTATAACCGTTAGTAGCTTAGCATAGGGAGGGCATAGTTAGGTTGATAACTTGCTAGAAAATCATTTTATGTTGTATAATATGAAACTTTGTGAGATGGATTATTTATACAATGCTTTTATCTTATAGCATAAAATGCTAAATACTGGATTTAACTATTTTTGGTTTTAACTTATCAGGATTAAATTTCTTGCAAGAAGTAATAGGTTTTTAAAAGAATGCATTAACCTAACAAGATTGAAATTTTAAATGAAAGAGTAAGTAATGTAGGATTTAACAATTCCTTTGTTTTAACTTATCAGTGCTAAATTTCTTGCATAAACTGTTTCTTTCAACAAAATTCCACTACTATATTGCTTTTTAAACAAAATCCTGAAATTAAAATATTGTTTTTTTTTTCATAAGTACACTTTTCAGAGCAAGAAATTTAATATAAAATAGGACAATTAATTATGTAAAAAAAAAAAAAACTTAAATTTTAATCGATCACCTCATAAAGGTGTGGTTTGGGTTGTTACGTTAATAGCTCTGCCATTGTAGCTTGTACAACAAGTAATCTAGAAAATCATATTGATACCAAATCAGTCCAGCACAAGCCAAGCAGCCCGTCTCAAGCTAAACAAATAAGGCGACTATGATCTATTGGATCTAAAGAAGCCCTTAAAAGGTTGGGCTTGAGAACCAACCGTGAAAATCAGCTAGTGTAGAGAGTTAGTGAGAAGCTCTAATATCTCTTTAAATATTCTAAATTGCAAGAAATTCATAATTTGCCTCTTCACATCTTATTTATAAGGATTAGTTAATTACAGGAAATACTACAAAAAAAATAATGCTTAATTTGAGCTCTTGTGTAATTTAGGTTCCTATTCAATTGTGAACAGTGCACAGGCCTTTGGGCCTGCATGCAAATTTTTAATTAATTTTTATTTTAAAAAGTATTATTAAAACTTAATTTTTGCCACTTAAATTTTTGAAAAAAATTAAAAATTTTGATAAATCTTTCCAATTTTTTTACCCATTGGATCTACAATCAGGTGACGAGGCAGTGTGCTCATTACTTATGAAAATAATTAGGCATCAAAAACGATGGGCAGTGGTCTAACGATGGTGATCGAGTGTAGGCCTAGTAATGGTGACGAGGCAGTGTGCTCATTACTTATGAAAATGATTAGGCATCAATTTAATAACATCAATCATGTAGAAATATTTTGAAGGTGGCAGTCGGGCATACTATCAATAATGGTAGTCTGATGACTACAATTTTTTAGAAGTTTGATGGAGTTGCTTGACTAGAGATCAAGTGATGTTCTAACCACAATGGTGCTGCTATAATACAACAACATTAGTTCGGAAAAAAGGTTGGCAATGAAGAGAGATCAACATATTAATGGTGGTGGTAGGAAACAAACTTATAGCGATTGTTAGGTTGCAGTTTGATAATGGAGGTCAGACATCAATAGTCTAATAGTGGGGGTTAGATAGTGCATTGAAGTTAGTCGTCTAATTGTAGGTGAAGGCAGCATTCAAGGAACCATAGACTCTATGATGTTATATAATGTGCTTTATTTTTTAATAAAGGGGATGGCTTCATTTAGTATTAGTTTTTATTGTACTTACTATCTTATAAAAGTATCGTGTGTATAATAAGATGTAAGCAAAGGTTATTAGCCTAGAGTAGAAATACATATAGATTCAAGAATACCTAACTCAATACTTGATGAATATTTATATATTTAAAGTAGCTAATAAAGACGAGGAGTAGAGGGATCACTTGATCTTATACCTTAATGTTAATTTCATTTTTGTATAGATTTTTTTTTTTTTTTTTGAGAAAACATATGTATAGCATAATTGTTGCTTTTTATTTTCTTCAACGCATGTATATTTAAATTATTCAATTATTATGGCTTAACTCCCTTATTATTTTATAATTAAAAGAAGACTTTATTTTGTTCACTATTGTATTTTTATATTAATTTTACAGGGTATTTTTTCTTTCTTTATACTTTGTGTTTATCTAGGTAATAGACAATTTTATAATAGGCTCTGAGGATAAATATTTTTATCAACTTTAATAAAATGTAAACAACTAAATATTAATTTTGAAAAGTTTTTTTTAAATGAAAATTAAGGATTTTTTAAGCTAAATTTTAAGTTAAAATGTTTTCTCTTCGTGTCTCTTGGGTGAGATGTGAGATATAGCCCATACGTGCTGGAGCACTTTCATTACATAACTAGCCAAACATGCACTATAGAAGTATCTTTCTCACTTAAGGATAGACAACCTAGCATTATATACCATTATCCTTTAGATAAAGTTTCTCATATAGCCCTAGATTTTAATATACATATGGATCATCTAAGTACACTAAAAAGCTATAGTCGTAATCCAATCAGGATTGTAAGTCTAGTTGAGTAGCTTTGGTTGTACATAATTGGGTTTTCTCATTCCATTTCCTTTCATGAGAAATTCTCTATATTGCAAGAGATTATAAGTTCTACATCTTCCTAAGCCAAATCTTAGAGTTCAACTTTTTAGAAATTTAGAGTTTTCCTTCCTTAATTTGAAATCATGAGGTTAAATCTTTTAACATGATTCATAGTTGCTAATAGAACGTCTCTCAGTTGGGTTGGGTTCACTACTTTCAAAACCAAGTGACTTCAAGATTGACAGCTTTAGATGATGGACATACAAAATCCTGACCAAGGTAATTTCCATCTTTTATTAGACTTCTTTCTTTTACACAAAACCTCTTTAGACGTATAGCAGTTCTTGTCAATTGTTGACCTCCACTATGCAGCGAAAGAAGAAAAGACAAAACGAAATAAAAAAAAAATAGTTTGAAAACATTACCTGTGTCGAGATCTCCCCGTATCCCGCTCGAGTTGCTACAGTCCTGTCACTGCAGCTGCCCCATACTCCTACAAACGGCGCCGCTGTCAGCACCTGCTCCCGCATGTGAAGACATCACCTCGATCTCGCCTCTGCCCTTGCCTTTAAAATGCGACCGAAGCCTCAGACGCCATGACGCACTTTTTCTCTTGCTCGTTTCTTTCTTCCTCACACGAGCTCCACATCCATGTTCCTTATTCTTCCTCTCCCACACGAACTTTTATTTGGTCCGGTGCAAGGACCTAGAGGAAGGTTCGGTTTTGCCTAAAAAAGTGCAAATACCGAGTTTTTGGTATTTGCACTTTTTGACCTATTTTTGCCTAAAACCGAACCTTCCTCTACATCCAGTGAAAGGACCTAATAATTGCCCCTCCCACACGCCTACCTCCATTTACATCTAAACTCCCAGCATACCCGATCTCTTCCGCAAGCTTCCATCCTCTGGCTGCTTCTCCTCTCTGCGAAATCCCGAAGCCTCTTCCCTGCTTTGCGATCCCAGGCCGACGGCAGCACTCAGCCAAAACCTTGCCCTCTCATACGATCCACACAGAAAGAGAGAGAGAGAGAGAGAGAGAGAGAGAGAGAGTTCTATGCTTACCTTAACCGATCTCTTCAATCTGACGCCCCAGCCGCTCCGACCTACTTCAATCCCATCTGGCCTAGAAGCCTTATTTGCTTTACCTCTTCTACTGCTAGTTTGGCTCTAATATACTAGCCGAATATCCCCTGTCCAACCCATCTCTAGCCGCAAGCAGCCAGAACCTGCTTGTCCTTTCTTTCCTAATTACTTTGCCGCAAACAGAGAGAAATCTCTTTATAGGTAGTTTTTTGTTACCTCTATCTCACCTCAATACATTGGAACTTTTATTTGGTCCGGTGCAAGGACCTAGAGGAAGGTTCGGTTTTGCCTAAAAAAGTGCAAATACCGAGTTTTTTGAAAAAATACCGAGTTTTTCAAAAAACTCGGTATTTGCACTTTTTGACCTATTTTTGCCTAAAACCGAACCTTCCTCTACATCCAGTGAAAGGACCTAATAATTGTTCAATACATTGACACTAATTGCATTTAATATTAATATTAACATTAATGTTGACATTGTTTTCATAATATTATGACTACTATTATTATAATAATAATGGTATCATTTTGTTAGTATTATCATTGTTTATAATAATGATACTATTACTAGTAAAATTATTATGAGCAATCATAATATTATATTTGAATAATAATGATATCATTTTGTTAATATTATCATTGTTTATAATCTACAAACAAACTCCAAGGAACTATAATGAATGCAAGAATTAATAAACCTAAAACAGGAGATTCGCTAGTGCATTATAATCTACCTACGTAATTTATGCAAGTAGTGCATGACAGTCTACCTATACAAGGTAGCAAACAATTCAATCTAGAAGCTACTACAATGCCACCAGATATGCAAGACACATATAATCAGATAGAAGGCATCTACAAGTTACAATGCCACACCATAAAATTTGTAACATTCGTACAAGCAGACAGAAGGCGTCAACAAAGTCGGAAGTAAAAGCCCTTACACATGCACTATAGTTTGTATATATATAGGTACACAAAAAGGGAAAGTATAATCTTTCACCTGCATGGGCCCCGATGAGCATGTTATTGATATACACGTGACGTCTAGGAATGCTACACGGGTCAATAAATCTTAACCCGATTCTCCTAAGAAGGTAAATAGGAGTTGATAAGGTTCAACAAATAATTATGAAATGCCCCCCGAACACCCACATAGGCCCTGATGAGCATGTTATTGATACACACATGTCGTCTAGGGATACTACACGGGTTAATAAGTGAATTTAAGTTCAAACCCGATACTTTTATACAGATCAATAGGAGTCCACAGGGTTCAAACTATCAAATAAATATACGGTTATGGCAATCGGTATATTTATTTTAATATATCTATATTAAACCTTCAAGGCCTATAATCAAGAGAATTCACTAATAAAGGCACAAAGCCTATAAAACCCTACCGTCTATTGACAGCTCAACAAAGTTGACAAGGTTCATCCACAAAATAGAAATACCTATAAATGAAAATAACCCCAAGTACACCCTGATGATAGTCATGTTGAATGCTTATCCCACTAGAGGGGTCCATTCCAAACATTTCAAATGTCATTCCAAACATCCAAAAATTCAAAAATCCCAAAATCATCAAAATCAAAAAGATATTTAAAATTGAAATAATCCATCAAATTACTTAAAGAAAAATTCATCCACCTTCCGCAATAGTTTGTTGGGGTGGACAGATCAAAATTTACTTCAGCTCATATAGAGCTAATGTCTAGTCGAAATATCACTAAGATCTATTCTCAAATAATCTCTTATCATTTCCTCTAATCGATAGTTTTGCTACCAAATGGTACCACATGATAAATAGTTATGACCCGGGGGCCTTTGAACCGAGTGATTTTGTTGCCAAATGGCACCATGAAATACCGATTATAGTCAGAGCCAATATGCTCCTTAGTAGCAACAAATCCTTAAGATATGAATCAATAAGATATGATTGATAGGGCATAAAGTCCTCTGTTAGCTAAGGTGGATTCAAATTTGTCCCATTAGGCAAATATTCATCCCAGATCTACAAGGTACCCTTGGACAAAGCAATCAATGGCTGCCGACAAGGATCCTTCTATCAGGTTGGGTCGACTACCTTCTCTGGCTAAGTAGACCAGGTACCATGATGGCCCGAGACGACATAAATATGGGATCTTAATCGGGTCCATCATCCATTCCTCCACCGTCCGCTTTAAGTATAAGATGGTGCAATTTCCAATTTTAAATATCAAATCTTCAAACTTTCAGCCATTTTCCAACATCCCAAATCAATACTGCTACTATATGTCAGTTACTACGTATCTCTACATATGTTATTGACGACTAGCCTTAATCAAAAGTTCTCTCTCATTATCGGGAGGGGTAATTAACTATATGGGCTTGCGCCTATAGAAAACTAGAACTCATATCATAAAGTCTTAGCAAAATGAGGGTGAATTCTCTAGGTAATGTCTTATCTACAAAGCCATCTGCCGTCCAAAATTTACCCTCAAACTTATTATGTTTAAACTCCCTCGTCGAAGAAAAGAAA
The DNA here is from genome assembly GCA_022539455.1 of Dendrobium nobile. Taxonomy (NCBI): domain Eukaryota; kingdom Viridiplantae; phylum Streptophyta; class Magnoliopsida; order Asparagales; family Orchidaceae; genus Dendrobium; species Dendrobium nobile. Next base: position 22,585,133 of record CM039721.1, read on the forward strand.
AGCGGGCAGAGGCCGATGCTGAATTTTTGGAGCCCACAGATTTCTGGCGACTCCGCTTGGGATTGGGTTTCCCTTTCCATCTTTGGCTAGTCGTATCAAAGCTATAGTAGTAGCAAAAATCAATTTGAGCTTAAAATGCAAAACTCCTTCAAAATGATCTTTTAACAAATTAGATATTTGAATATTCTAAAGAATGATCATTTAAATACATTCATTAAGATAATGCATTTAGCAATACTTTAAATTTGTATTATTTGAATTGCTCGCCAATATTATATGCTTTTATTTTTTGTTCTGTGTAAGTCTCTGCACTATGAAATTGTGGGGTGAGGTATCAGATTCTCATTACTAACCCTTACCTTTCATTCATGCAAATGGATCTACAGAACATCCCAATGATCGTCCAACTAGGATAAGGAGCCAGGATTCAGCTGGCAAATGCTGTTATTGAAACTGAAAATACTGAAGCTACCATCCAATTTGGTAGTATCGATTTTCCTGCTATTGTTGTAAGAACTACTAAAGCTCCCACCTGTTGTGTGCATCTTCCAGCACAATGACCTGCTGCCGAAAATTCTTATAGGAGGATTTCTGTGTTCAAGAGATTATCACATCCTAAAATCCCAGCCACCAGGAGGATTATGAGTGGTGAAGAAGACTTTTTGGTGACTACAAACATCACACCCCTGTCAACCGATTTATCTGCACCTAGGAAATATAATGCTGAAGTCTTCTCATTTGAGGGAGGCCTACAAGGAGGCAGAGAAGGAAAATGAATGCTGAACTCTGAGCTCAGCAGCAACTGGTGCCAACCCATCCTTTTAACCTACTAGCCCAAGAGTCTGAGGCTACCATTCCAACTAGGAATGGGTTTGTAAATCTGAAGTGGGTCACAAGAAATAGCTATACTAGGGAGCTAAAGAAATCATTTTATGATCAACGTCCTGAAGCTCCAATCCCTCCATGGAAGAAAGAGCCTAAGACTCTTTCAGCTCGAGTATATCGAGCTCTAAAGACCGTGAAGGAGAAGGAGATGAAGAAGAAGAAGTTCAAACAGCCTTTAGTGATCGAGGCCAGGAGAACTCCACCAAGAAAATGCCTATATATCATGGTGGAGAGAAAGGAAAGAAAGTATACCCCGTGCGGTGAACATTAGAGCATGACACCTGAACCATATGTTCAGGGATCCGTCGCCAAAAGGTCTCGGTGGAAAGGAAAGTAAATCTGAGGGCCAAGGCCTCATGGAGAAGAAACAAAAAGAAAGAAGAATTGATCTGGGCATGACATCTGGTACGGCTTCTCAGAGATCTGCCATCATCTACAAAGAATGTTAGAAATGAGTCCCAAAAAGGATCCATAATGACTCCCCTCTAGATGGTAGACACCTCAGAGAATCCTATAGGGGATCTCGTTGCTTATTATCCCCTCCAAAAAAAGAAACTAACTTTGATCGCAGTCCGCTGGTTGAAAAAGTCTCCTTGCCTAAACAAGAACCAGAGATCCAATGGCATCGTCGCTCGGAGATCCGAATAGTAGAAACAAATATAGAAGAAGAACAAAATATAGAATGGGAAGAATACCTCAAAGAGGAAGAAAATATCAATGAATATATGGAGGAAAACCTAGAAGAATAAATACAAGAAATAAATAACACTCTAGATATGGACGTTATTTATATGGTGACACATATAAACATCAGTGATGGCGCTGATTATGATGATGATGAAGATAATAATTATTGGCAACCGTCACCCAGGCAAGTACATCGACATCATCGTAGAGATGGGTCCACCACTGGTAGAGGTGGCCATTCCCAAGAAGAAGAGGAAGTGGAGGAAGTAGAGGAGAATCCCCTTGATAATGAAAATGCCACACTCGCTGAAATGCGGTGATAATTGAGGCGGTAGATGAAAGACAAAGATAGAGAAATCTTTCAGTTAAATGATAAGATGACTGAGATGATGGCTCAATTTAGGACAATGATGTAGATGATGAAGAGAATTGCTGCTACTAACACCATGCCTAATCCTCCTGCTGATCCTCCAAAATTTCAAATGCCTCTCCTGAAAGTGGCCATGATCTCCATAATGTCATCCGTCAGCACACCCCATAAAATATTGCCAGCACCTCCGAGCCTGTGAGTGCTGCACAGTTGGAAGGAATAATCACAGAAAAGATCAGGGCTATTATAGCTGTTGATTATGCAGAAAAGTTTATGGGTAAGGGTCGTCCGTATCCTACTTAGTACGATCAAGTACCATACCCAAGAGGGTATTTGGTCCCAAAGTTCAACACTTTTAATGGTAATAAAAACCCTAGGAAGCACCTGTCACAAATTAAAGCCACTTGTGGGAACACAAGAGGCAATAACACCATACTCTCTCGACAATTTATCAGCAGTTTGATAGAAACGACTTTTGAATGGTACTTTAAATTGCCAAATGACTCTATAAAGACATTGGCAAAGTTAGAAGCTATATTCGTGAAGAGATTCGCCAGTGCAACGGAGAAGATAATGATCGCTGACCTTGATCTGGATAAAAGAAAAAGGGAAGAATTAGTGACTAAATATATCACTCGCTGGTGTAACTTAAGCATGAAATTTGAGCAACAACTTAAAGAATAGCATACCATACAGTTGTTAATGGGCAATATTGATGACAAGATGCAATCCTTCCTGTGCATGGCTACAATCAACAAATTTCAAGACTTGTTAGACAGAGTTACCAAGTTTGAGAAACTGAACTTGTCCAAATCAAAAAATCACTCTAATAAGCCCAAGAAGACTAAGGCCTTGAGTGTTAGAAGGGGTGATAGTGACTCTACATTCTTCTCTAGTGCTGATAGAGAAAGGTAGGTGATTTACACTATAGATAAGGGAAAGAAACTAATACAGTATGAAGAAAAGTCCAAATAGGCCTACAACCCTAACCCCCAATAGAAGCTAATATTAGGGGGAAATGATAGGCCATGAATCATCCAAGGTGGAGGAGAACGCTCGAGACAGTCAATAGGAACTAGTGATAGAACGTTCTAATCCCTCAAAGATAAAATGAATAAAGAATATTCATTCAAGAGGGAGAGAGTTGCCAAATTATTTCGACAAGTGTTGAAAGCGGGTTTAGAACTGCCTGAATGCAAGAGGCCTAAAGAGTCGAAGCACACTGGTGATCTAAATTATTGTCATACCATTGGGTACTCAACCATCCTATTAAAGATTTATACATCTTCAAGGACTGGCTTGAAAGAAAATATCAAAAGGGGGAATTCACTTTATCCGGCAATGTGCTATCTCACCCTATAAAGGAATCAACTTGGGTGGTCACGTCCTCTTTCATACCTCAAGTTGAAGAAAAAAGAAATGATAGGAAGCCAGCTCTAGAAGAGTAGTTGGAGACTGTGATCTCTAAGAAAATTGTGAAAATATTGAAGCAGCTCGAAGGAGTTCCAGTGGTGAAGAAGAAATCTTCTACAGAGCTAGTATTAAATATGAAAGCTCTACCTGTGACATGAGCTTCTACTTCTAAACAATTCCCCATTCAAGCTGGCATTTCAAAGTTTGGAAAGGTGAAGCCCTGCAAGAAGATGACCAAGCTGAAGAAGCCCAAGGAGAAAATGACTGCAATCTAAAGGGTTATCGACAGTTTGGATGAGTACTACCAGACTGTGAGGCGATCTATTAAGCTCGCTGACTTTATGTCAGGGCTTAAAATAAATGAAGCTGGAGAAGGTGATGAGGAATCCCTTCTCGTAGAAATATGTCAGATTATCTCAGTGGCATAAAATACGCTGATAAAAGAAGAATGCACTGAAGAAGTATCCTCTGAATCCTGTATGATGGTGTTACTAATAGATTACAGTTCAGAGGAGGATATGTACTTTCCAAAGGAAGATGAGTTAGACCCTAATATAGCCTCGCAGATGGGACATATAAATCTGGGTGGTGATTCTGAATCAATAGATGAATCCCTGGATGCAACAATGGTTGACTCTGAAGAAAATATCATAATAAATAAGATTAAATAAGAGGAGATTGATTAAGTACAACTAAGGAGTGGTAAGATACTACCACCCCCAACAAAGAAGAGGAGCTCTAATAAAGATAAGGGGAAAGGGATAATCATCAACAATGATATTATCCCTAAAGATCTCAAGAAAAAGAATACTTCAGTCATGGTGGTAGATTATAATGTCTTATCCTATCTTAGAAATATTCTGGCGCAACTTAGTATATACGATGCCCTTATAATGTCTAAAGACCTTCTGGAGACTTTGATTCAGGCTCTGAAGGATCCTAAAAGGTACGAGACATATTTTACTAAGCTTAATATGACAGAGGTCTTACAAACTTATAATGAGTTGTTCATCACTTTTTTTGAAGAAGATATGATGTTCGGAACTGCAGATCATAATCGCCCTCTATATGTTACACCCGAAAGTGATGGGATGATGATTAGTCAAATTCTAATTGACCCAGGGTCATCCATAAATCTAATGAGATTGAAAGTACTAAGATCATTATGCCTTAATGTGGAACATCTTGGGTCAGATAAGCTAATGGTATATGGCTTTAATGAGAAGGGGCAGAAGACCCTAGGAGCATTTACACTCTCTCTCACATTTGAAGAACTTCATATAGATGCCAAATTTCATGTGATTGATGCAGATACTACCTTTAAAGCACTCCTTGGCCGCCTTTAGTTGCATGAGTACGGCATCGTCCCATCAACACTACACTAATACATGAAGTACCTCGGGGATGGAGAGGAATTCAGAATCTCTGGTGAAATCCAACCCTTTGCAGTTCATGAAGTGAAGATATATGAAGATGCTAAATACTTCATCCCAAAGAAGCTAAAATCATCGAGCTCTCTTGAGGTACAAGCATCGGAACCAGCAACTATAAAGCGATCTAAACAAGAAAACAAGAAGAAATAGGTGGGGAGAAAGAAGGCAACAACGACTCTTCCCAATGCACCTTTCATTCCTAAAGAAAGGAAATACATACCTCACCTAGCGAGTGACACATATGAAATTGATGTCACCCCTACAAAACTTAGAAGAGTATGCTAGTCCACAGATGAATGGAATAGGGAGGTTGAATTTTCAAATGATGATTATGATTACGACTCGATCTATATGAATACGGTGCAGGAGATATTCTCTAGAAGAATAAGTAGCCTGTCAATCTCAGATAGAATACTCATAGTCACGCGTATCCCCCTACAACACTTTAAGAAAATCATTTTGAGCGAGGTGCTTAAGGTTGAAGAACTCGCCACCCTTTATCTTTCTCCCCTTAAAAATGGGACTATGCCAGGGAATATACAATATTCCATAGGAATATATGAAGAAGAGAATCATGACTAAGATTGCATGCTCCTCGATTCTGAAGAGTAACTTCCTACGAGGTTACCTAGGTTCAACACCAACAATATTCAGAGAATGCTACGAAAGCAAATCAATATTCCTACCACCAAATGACAACAATATACAAGCTTAGGCCTCTTATATGGAAGGAATCCGCATCCATTACGATAAAAGGATTTAGATGCATAGGGTATTAGATTCATAAAAAAAATTCCTTCGAAAAGAGACTTGTCGGGCTTTCACAAGCATAGAAATTGAATCTGAGGACGGTGGTGCTGAAGATATTTATGAAGTTAATGATTATGATGAGCAGCCTGTAGAAACCGAGCTTGTATTAGAAGAGCTTAAAGATGGTGGACAGGCGGCCACTATGGATGAACTAAAAGATGTCAACTTGGGAACTGAGGAAGACCCTTGCCCAACCTTCATTAGTTCTCTTATACCCAAAGAACAAATAGAAGAAATAAAAGAACTCTGTGAATTCAGGGACTGCTTGGCCTGGGCATATGCTGAGATGCCTAACTTATCTCCTGAAGTACCAGTTCACAGATTAGCTATTAAATCGGATGTAGCACCTATAAAGCAAGCTCCAAGGAGAATAAGATTGGAGATCGAAGAACAAGTGATTGCAGAAACAAAGAAGCTTATAGAAGCGGGCTTTATCCGAGAAAAAAATATGCTGATTGGATTGCCAATATTGTCCCTATAAAGAAGAAGAATGGATAAACTCGTGTCTGTATTGACTTCAAGGACCTTAATAAGGCATGCTTAAAATATGACTTTCCACTCCCTATATCCGAACTCCTGGTGAACAATACGTCAAACTATGACATATTTTCTTTCATGGATGGATCGTTTAGATACAATCAAATCAACATGGCACATGAGGATAAAAATCACACATCATTCATAATGTCCATCAAAATTTTTTGCTTCACAGTCATACCCTTTAGCCAGAAGAATGCTGGTGCCACCTATCAACGGGCAATGACTCATATTTGATGAGTTAATACATCAAAAGCTCGAGTGCTATGTGGACGACCTTGTTGTCAAAAGCATGGATCAAAGAGATCACCTAGATGATTTGAGGATCGTGTTTGAAAGAATCAGAAATTTTGATCTAAAAATGAACCCTCTCAAATGTGCTTTTGGAGTCTCCTCCAATAAATTCTTGGGGTACGTTGTCTGTCATCGAGGTATCGAAGTTGACCCCAATAAGATCAAGGCAATCATGGAGATGCTACCTCCAAAGAACTTTCAACAACTCCGCTAGTTGTAAGGGCAACTAGCTTTCTTTCGACGATTCATATCGAATCTATCGGGTAGATGCCAACTATTTTCAAAGCTAATAAAGAAAGACGTCTGCTTCAAATGGGATACAGAATGTTAGGAGGCATTTGATAGTATCAAGAGATATCTATTGAATCAGCCCATTTTGGCATCACCAATTCCTGGGAAGCCTCTTATATTGTACACGAGCGCACTGGAAGAGTCCCTAGGAGCATTATTGGCCCAACATAATGAAGAAGGCAAAGAGAACACACTCTACTACATCAGTTGGAGGTTGATTGCAGTAGAAAATCCACTATTCTCTAATTGAGAAGCATTACCTAACACTGATTTTTATCGTTCAAAAACTCCGTCATTATATGCTTTCTAATATAATCACCTTGATATCAAAGGTCGATCTGTTGAAGTTCTTGATGATAAGACCAGCATTGACAGGTTATATGGCTAGGTGGGCAGTATTGTTATTATAGTTTGAAATCACACTCATGCCATAAAAGGTGGTGAAAAGACAGGCCTTAGTAGATTTTCTAGTTACACATTCTATCCCGGCAAACTCACCACTCAATAATGATTTGCCTGATGAGAAAATTATGCAGATCGAGGAGAATGAAAAGTTACCATTCTGGGAGATGTACTTCGACGGGGCATCGTCAATAAAACCTGCTTGACCTCCAAAAATTGTAAGAGCCTGAGCTGGTATCGGTCTTGTTCTCATACCACCTGAAGGAGAAATAATGAGGTTTTCAATCAGTTTGACTCAACCTCGGACCAACAATAAAGCTAAGTATGAAGCTCTAATAGTTGGATTGGAGAGCACAACTGACGTCAAAATTTAAAATCTTCAAATCTTTGGTAACTCTCAATTAGTAATAGATCAAATCTTAGGAATTTACAATATCTGTAAGGTTGAGTTGGCTCATTACCACCGGCGGACCCTTGAGCTCCTAAAACAGGTGCCAAATGTTAAAATAGTTCAAATTCCTCGAGGACAGAACGTCAAAGTAGATTATTTGGCCAAATTGGCTAAGGAAATGACAAACACTAATGAGAAGATGCCTATATTCATTGGAATTTACAATCGTTGGATCTTAGAGCCTGCTCCATTATAATTCTCGAAGGCAGATGGAATTAAAGATTCAAGTCAGTGGGATGAAACCCTAGTTGACCCTTAACCTCTTCATCAGATCATTATGGAAAATTATCCGGAAGAATATCATATGGCCAAGAGATGTAAAGCTAGTCAAGCTTCAGAATCATGGTAGCATTGTTTAGATATTGAAGTCAAAAATGATTGGAGGCAGCTATTCATTGACTACTTAAAAAAAAAATAAACTTCCAACAGAAAAATCTATGGCTGCACAAATCTTAAGAAGCGCATTACAAATATGCATTTGTCAATGACACATTGTATAAATGAGCTTTTGATCAAATGTGGCTAAGGTGCCTAGGGACCAAGGAAGATGATAAAGTGGTGATAGAAGTCCATGAAGGGCTTTATGGAGCACATCAGTCGAGTTCTAAAATAGCCACTAAAATCAAGATAACGAGTTATTATTGGCCGACCATGATCAGAGATTATATATATCATGCAAAAAAGTATCATGAATATTAGATCCATAGTGATGTTACACATCAACCACCAAATCTTCTGCACCCAACAGTAGCATTCTGGATATTTAAATGCTGGGGCATAGACATAATTGGGTTGATAGATCTGCCATCATCAGTGGGACACCATTTCATTCTAGTAGCGATGGACTACTTTTCCAAGTGGGCAGAGGCGGCTCGATTTAGAGAGGTCACATCCGAGCATGTAATAAATTTCTTTACCTACAACATTGTCTACAGATTTGATGTGCCACACCACATAATCTCAAATAATGGTACAGTATTCAAAAGTACAAAGATCTATAGATTTATTGATCGGCACAAAATTGATTTGCGATATTCATCCATATATAATCTAAGAGCAAATGGCTTGGCGGAGGCCTTCAACAAGGCGTTGGTGAAATTGTTGAAGAAGATCCTTACTAAAAACAAAAGAGAGTAGCACACAAAGATGGAAAAAACGTTATGGGCATACCGTACAACCTACAAAATGCCAACCAAAGCCACTCCTTATTCACTAGTGTTTGGAGTTGAGGCAATATTGCCACTAGAAGTTGAATTACCATCACTTTGGGTAGAAATCTAGAATGACCTCACTCAAGAGAAAAATGCTCGCTTTAGAATGGAAGAGCTCGGTGCACTTGATGAACTTGGGTTACAAGCTCAATATAACTTGGAAATCTACTGAGGAATAATGGCAAAATCCTTCGATCGTATGGTGCGTCCTCGGGCATTCCAATAAGGGGAATTGGTCCTGGTGCTGAGAAGACCAATCATCCCATATCAAAAAATTGGTGGCAAATTCGTATCTAATTGGGAAGGCCCCTTCATCATCGAGAAAATGTACCAAGGAGGAGCATATCAAATGATCAATCTAGACGGACGTAGGCCTATGCTGCCTATCAATGATTGACATTTAAAGCAGTATCATGCATAAAAATTCTATATATAATATACTTTATAATGATTAAAGTGCTATATGCATATTTATCAAAGCATGCTTATATTCATATTTTAAGATTCTCTTGTATCATAAGAATACATTTAAAAATCTCCCATCAAATTGGAGGCATTTTAAATATTTATTTGAGTCGACATCACGCCGTATGCCGAGGTCTCCGAATAAATATTAAATATCTTAAAAATATAAAGCCTATCCAAAATGTCCCTACGAGACAGGGGGCATTTTAAAAATTCATTTGGGTCGACATCGTACTAGACGTCAAGATCCCCAAATGAATATTTAAAATCTCAAGATATTTAATTTATTTCATTTTAAGATGACCCTGTGAAATAAGGGGCATTTTAAATATTTATTCGAGTCGACATCGCACTGTATGTTGAGATCTCTTAATAAATATTTAAAATTATCAATATAAATATTCTTTCATGCTGAAGAATACAATGATTTCTTTTTCAAAGTATATGCAGGTGATCTTTTAAAAGTTAGAGACACCACCTTCTCCAATAACCCAAGATTTAAAAGTCAGGAAAGAGACTTTTGTGATTATATACTTCAATAAGTCGAGCCAGAAAAGCTTGAAGTCTTCTAATAGCCTGAAGCTTAAGATTTGAATGGGTGTAAAATGTCAGATCCAACACTCCCAAATATGGCCAGATCGCTGGCAGCTCTGTCTACTCAACACGATATAAGAAAGGCCGTAGTAATAGAACATCCACTTTGTCAACCTGTCAGTAGGGACTGCATGAAGAATAAAGGAAAAGTTGGCTTGATAAGTTCAAGTGATTGTAGTCTATAAAATTCTTGTAAATGACTAAAGAATCAAAGTTCCAGTGGAAAGGAGAGATCAAAAGCAACTACAGAATGTTCGTAGACTCCAAATCTTCAACCACAAAGGAGAACTCTAAATCTGCAAACTTTAGTAAAATCAGCATTAGGAAGCAGAATTCCCATAGCTCGAGTCTGAAGCCTGAATGGGTGTAAAAGGTCATATCCAACACACTCAAATATGGCTGAATCGCTCAACACACCATAAGGAAGGCCGTAATAGAGGAACCCCCATTTCAGTAACCAGAGGACAAAGAGATGTCAAATCCCAGCTCTTCTAATCTGATAAACTCAAGTGACTCGAAATAAAGTCTTCTCAAGTGATTAATGATCAATATACTACCTATATTTGGTATTATCAACTGAATCTAGAACCTGCAAATCCTTCAATAAATCCACAAAGCACAAAGCGAGAATCAAAGAGATTCCTCTTCAACAAGTCCATCAAAGCACAAAGTAAATGACCAAAGAAACTATCCTAAAGTTCATACAAAGCCTAAGGCTGAACTAAAAGGATTCTATCATCAACAAGTCCATTATACACAAAGTTTTGGACTGATGACTTTTCGTCATTGACTTAATAGAAACCTAAAGGTTTAGGTCGCCAGCATCTGCTCCTTCATCAAGCCCGCAAAAGCAAGAAGCGTAAGGCCAAATGTATAAAAACTATATGATAAGTTAGTAAAAGATAAATCAGGTGATTCTTCATCAATGTCTGTAGCACAAAGCACAAGACAAAAGTGATCAAAATTTTAGAACTCAAGCCAAAGCTATAAAAAGAGTACCCTGGATGTTACCCATAATTATCCCTAAAGACTAAGGGCATTTTAAATATTTATTTAGATCGATATCGCGCTCCATGCCGAGATCCCTAAATAAATATTTAAAGTTTTGTGAAGATATAACCAGATGATGAAAGAATGTTGAGTATATATAGAAAGGCTATAAACTAAAGTGATCGAGTTGATTAAAGAGAATAAATGGTGGTGATGCTATCTACTAGCATCAATCTATAGAGTGATGCTCTAGAGACCTAAGTTCAAAGTACTCCATCACTACCCCATGGATCTCTACTTGACCAAGAGCAAATATATCTGCTATATTGAAGGTCATAAATGAATCTAAAGATCTATGAAGGTACAGAGATAGAATTTTGGAGATCCACTAAATCAGAATCTTAGTGTGACATCCAATCAAACTCTTGGAGATCTGCTAAATAGAATCATTGTGTGAGATCCAAGAAATTTTTTGGAGATTCACTAAATGCAAATCTTAGCGTAATATCCAAGTAAAACTTTTGAAGATCCATTAAATAAAAATCTCTATGTGACATCTAAAGCAAATATCTAGAAATTCACAAGGTTAATCATCATACAATAAACATAGCTTGCTCTAAATACATACCACATTTATTGTGAGGCATTTGTTGACCTCCATTATATAGTCAAAGAAGAAAAGACAAAATGAAATAAAAAAATTGTTTAAAATCATTACCTGTGCCAAGATCTCCCCGTCTCTCACTCAAGTTGCTACAGTCCTGTCATTGTAGCTACCCCATACTCTTATAAACAGCGCTGCTGTCAGACTTGCTCCCGTGTGTGAAGACTTCACCTCGATCTCACCTCTGCCCTTGCCTTTAAAATGTGATCGAAGCCTCAGATGCGGAGATGTTCTTTTTTTTTTTCACTCTTTTCTTTCTTCCTCACACAAGCTCCACATCCCTCTTCCTTATTATTCCTCTCCCACACGCCTACCTCCATTTACATCCAAAATCCCAACATACCTAATCTCTTTTGCAAGCTTCCATCCTCTGGCTGCTTCCCCTCTCTGCAAAACCCCGAAGCCTCTTCCCTGCTTTGCAATCCCAAGCCGACGACAGCACTCAGTCGAAGCCTTGCCCTCTCATATGATCCATATATATATATATATATATATATATATATATATATATATATATATATATATATATATAGAGAGAGAGAGAGAGAGAGAGAGAAATAGAGAGAGAAAGAGGTTCTTTGTTTACCTTGATAGATCTCTTTAAGTTGATGCCCCATCCACTCCGACCTACGTCAATCCCATCTGATCTAGGAGCCTTATTTGGTTTACCTCTTCTACTGCTAGTTTGGCCCCAATATATTTGCCAAATATCCTCTGTCCAACCCATCTCTAGCTGCAAGCAACCAAAACTTGCTTGCCCTTTCTTTCCTAATTACTTTGCTGCAAACAGAGAGAAATCTCTCTATAGGTAGTTTTTTTTTTGTTACCTCTCTCTCACCTCAATAAATTGACACTAATTGCATTTAGTATTAATGTTAATATTAATTCTAATATTAACATTAATGTTAATATTGTTTTTATAATATTATGACTACTATTATTATGATAATAATGGTATCATTTTGTCAATATTATCATTATTTATAATAATGATACTATTACTAGTAAAGTTATTATGAGAAATCATAATATTATATTTACATTATTGATGTTAGTTAGTGACTTTAATGCATGTAAAGAAAAAAAGAGAGAAGATATTAAAAAAAGAGGGTTTCATTTTTTGCTTCCCGCCATCGTCACCACCGCCGTTGGATACAAAGGTATACAAACCTCTTAACTCAATAATCCTTCTCTCATGGCTTATAATAGGCCGAAAAACCCCCTACACGCTCACGTAGCATTGTAGGGAGGAAAATCAGTGTGATGCTTGTGATGGCCTAAAATCCTTCTTCAATGCTTGCAACGGGCCGGCAAACCCCCTACGCGTTCATATAGCGTTGTAAGGAGGAAAATCGGTGTGGCGCTTGCAGCGATGGGGATAACAATAATAATAATAATAATAAGTACCCCTGAATGCTCACATAGTATAGAGGAGGGGGGTGAATTGGTATTTTAAATTATGAAACTTTGTTAGGGATGTTAAGCCCTTATAAACTTGCCCAAGGCTAACCAAGAGTGAAGGGTGAATTGGTATTTTAAAAAATTTTCAATCAAAACACAAATTCAAATCAAACCAATATTCACCATAAAAAAAATCATAAATGTGGAAATGAAATGTGGAAATAACACATCATATTTATAGTGATTTGGTCAAACCTTGACTAACGTCCACTCCTCGGAGGCACCCTCCGAGTATTGCACTAAACTTAGTGTCTCTCCTTTAGCCCCCACAGCTAGGCGAAAAAACCCTTACAAAATCACTCCACCTTCCCTAGTGTGGCGAAGTAGCTGGGCCCTTTGACACTAAAGAGATATTCTTCTTCTTAAAATTTCCCTCAAGACAAGCCATGAATCTGATGGTACTAAGGTACAAGCTCGTCGGAGCAAACGTGTGGAACCCCCTCCACACTCCCTTGAAACCCCCTCCAAGGTTCTTCTCCCTCTCTCAAACTCCACACTTTCTCTCTCCCTTTCAAGCTCTCTCTTTAAGTTTCCTTCAGAAGAGCAAAGCTTCAATGGCTGTCAAAGACTCTCTTCATGAGAAAGCAAGAGGTCTTTAAATAGTTTTGGAAAATTGATATTATAGTCCAGGATGATTGCTAGATTATCTCGTATAATATGCATAAAGAGAGGGCTTTAGAAAATCCTAAAAACTTAATTTTGGTGCCCAGAATTATCTTGGACGATCACAGGATCATCCAGTACGATGTGTAGAATTGGACCTGATAGTCCTGGACAAAATTAGGATAGTCCAGGATGAATAGTAAAAAATTATATAGATCATCCATGATGATATTGTGGATCGTCCATGATGATTAAGAGAAAAATTATGGTATTTCGGCTTGGACGATTTAGAAAAATCAAGTATGTCGACAAACATCATCCTGTACGTTATACAGATCATTCTGGATGATCCGATTGAAAAGAATAACTATAATTAATCCCCTAATCATAGAATCAATTTAGGCATGATTTGTATTGATCGTCCAGAATGATCTGATCATCCAGGACGATTAGAACCAAATTTTAAACTTCAATCTTTGCCTAAATTATCATTGCTGGCTCTTTTCCAAGATCATAAAGGATCTTACTAGATGATCCAAAATCGTCAACTATGATTAGTTTAAGATTTAATCTTCTAGATTTGAGTATATCTCACTTCCTTGTGTGTGTGTGTGCATGATCACCAAGCAAGCATACTCCTTTACAAGACTTGACTCAAGAAATCAAAGTTACATCAATGAATATTACAAACCCTTTACAACATAATATTATTCAACCCAATCTTGAGCTCTCATTCTTTGTTTGATGTTGAATGGTATTCTTGAAATATTAGTATGAACACAAACAAAAATATATTATAAATACAAGTAGATAATAGAAGGTGAGCCATAATATTTGTTATCATCAAAAACATAAACTTATAAGCTTGAGTTACAAAAATCTCCCCCTTTTTTATGATGGCAAATATTACTAGTTGAATTTGCAAAATTGAAAATATTTTCTTCTAATCTTTGCCTCACTAGAATAAAAATTTAAAAATAGGGAAAGATAAATTTTTTGTTGTTTTTATTTTTTTTTAAATAGAAAACATAAACAAATACAACAGTACATTCTCCCCTTTTAACATTATCAAAAAGAGGAGGGGTACAAATAATTCGAATAATAAAATAAATAAAAAATAAAATGATCCCTGATCTAGTGAAAAGAAGAAAAATCAAATATTCTTAAAATGAGAAAGTTACCTCTTGATTTTATTCAAAAACTTAGTAAGAAATGTCTTGACAATGAATAATCCAGAAAAGGTAGAAATTAAAAAATTATTAATCCAAGCTCAAGTTCTTTTAAAGGCTCAAAAACATTTTGATCTAATATCTAAATCAAGGAATAAATTAGAAAAAAGAAACACTAATTTCTCAAAACTCTTTTCATAAATATATCTAATAAAAGATTAATGTAAAAATTGGTGAATCAGAAATCATGATTTTAAAGCTCAAGTATCAAAAATATCAAGTGTTTTCTTAAGCTTTAAGAAGCATAAGAAAGGTAAGCATTACTTTTTGTGGGCTCATTTTTTGCCTCTTGTCAATTTTTTTTGCGCACTTTGCATGTCTTTTTCTTTTTGATACACTTTGTGTATCTTTCTCAATTTGACGTCATTGCGCAACTTTTAATTTGGCGTCATTGGCCACTTTTTTGATTTGGAGTCATTGGCCATTTTTTTAATTAAATATGCTACCTTTCTAAAATTTTAAAAATAAAAGTAAACCCATTCTATTGATAAAATGAACTACTTGATTAAAAGAATTATGAGGTAGATTCAATAACTTGCAAAAGATCCCTACGCAATGAACAAAAAGTAAGGAAATGAAAAAGATTAGTTTCAAAATCCAATTTATAATATGATGAAGATTTTGAATCAAAAGTAAAATAACCTCTTTAAGAAAAGAGATAAAGAGACAAAATCATGAGTTTTCTTCCTTTGAATGTTTTTAGAGAAGTCAACCACAACTTACATAAAAATTCAAGAAAAAAATAGGAGATAGGTTTTTCATTTTTAGAAAGGTGAACGTGTGTATTGATCAGAGAGAACTTAACAAAAAGAAAAGTAAAGAAAAATTAAAATTTTAATGAAAAAGAAAAGAAAGGAAACAAGGAATGAAAAATAAATCCAGAGAAAAACACAAAAAAAAAACACAAAAATGAATAAAACAATCATACACAAAAAAATAAACAATAAACAGTGGTTTAAATATCATCTTGCTCCTAGTATGATGATTCAGAAGCTAGGTCTACCCAGGAGATTTTTCTCTTTTCATTATTTATCATTTTTACAATTTGATTAGCTTTGCCCTTTTCATTTGCTGGAAGAGTTTTCAAATTAGGGCACTGATTTTTTATGTGTATAGGCTTCCTACATTCAAAACAAACAACATTAAAAGAAATCTTAACATTCTTACTATTTTTAACTTTATTCTATCTTTTTTTTATGCTTATGCTTTGGTGAGCTTTTTAATTTGTTTGATAACTCATCTCTTTCATCACCAACTAAGTCACTTTTCTCTGAGTCTTCAGCGTTTAGCACTATCATCTCACCTGCATCCAAAAGTCTTTAACCCAAACTTTGCTCGTAGGCAATGAGTGAGCCAATCAAATTATCAATAGAATATTCTCTCAAATTTTTTTATTCACAAATAACAACTTTGGCATCAAATTTGTCAAGTAAACAATGTAGAATTTTATTTATTTTTTCAAAGTTTGAAATTTTTTACCTAAAGCATGCAATAATGTTATAATTTGAATAAACCTAGTATACATGTCTAAGATTGACTCACAAGGTATCATGCAAAATAATTAATAATCATGCATTAAACTATTTAATTTGGATTACTTGATTTCACTAGTGCCTTCATATATAGTGTATAATTTATCCCAAATTCTCTTGCCAGTAGAGCACATGAAAACAAACATAAAATCAACAGAATTTAAAGCAGAGAAAAAATAGTTTACTGATTTAGCATTCAATTGAGCATTTATTTGTTCTTCTCTACTCCATTGATTAAAAGAAATATCAGTTTTAATTCCATCTATAATAAGTGAAGGTACAGAATAACCAGTTAAAATCATTTACCACATTCAGAAATAAATAGATTGCGAGAAAATATACATGCGAATTTTCCAAAAATCAAAAGTGATATTTTCAAATAAAGGTGGTCTGGGGATTGAATAACCTTCCACAAAATTATGATTACAAAAATTAGCCTTGGATAAAAATTCAAAAAGTTTTCAAACTTAATTTTATGAATCCCGCTCTGATACCACTTGAAAGTTCATTAGAGATGTTAAGCCCTTATGAACTACCCCAAAGCTAACCAAGAGGGGGGGGGGTAAATTGGTATTTTAAAAACCTTTCAATCAAAGCTCAAACTCAAACCAAACCAAAATTCATCACAAAGAAAATCAAAGTGCGAAAATTAAATGCATAAATAATAAAGGAAAGAACACACCAGATTTATAGTGGTTTGGTCAAACCTTGACCTACGTCCACTCCTCGGAGGCCCCCTCCGAGTATTGCACTAAACTTTGTGTCTCTCATGTAGTCTCCACAGCTAGGAGGAGAAGCCCTTATAAAATCACTTTCACCTTCCCCGGTGCGGCGGTGTAGCCGGACCCTTTAACACCAAAGAGATCTTCTTCTTCCCAAAACTTCCCTTAAGCCGAGCCTTGAATCGGATGGTACTAAGGTGCAAGCTCGTCAGAGCAACCGTGTGGAACCCCCTCCACACTCCCTTGAAACCCCCTCCAAGGATCTTCTCCCTCTCTCAAACTCCACCCTTTCCTCTCTCTCTTTCAAGCTCTCTCTTCAAATTTCCTCTAGAAGAACGAAGCTTTAATGGTTGCCAAAGACTCTATTCATGAGAAAGCAAGATGTCTTTAAATAGATTTGCAAAACTGACATTATCATCCATGATGATCGCCAGATTATCCCGTATGATATGCATAAAAGAGGGTTTCAAAAAACACTAAAAACTCAAATTTGATGCCCATAATCATCCTTAACGATTGCAGGATCATCCAGTATGATGTGTAAAATTTGCTAAAATAGTCTTGGATGATAATAGGATAGTCCAGGATGATTAGTATAAAATTGTATAGATCGTCCAAGATGATATTGTGGATCATCCAGGATGATTAAAAGAAAAATTATAATATTTCGACTTAAACAATTTAGGAAAATTAAGTATGTCGGCAAACATCACCCTGTACGATATACAGATTGTCCAGGATAATTTATTGAAAAAATTAACTATAATAATCCCCTAATCACAGGATCAATTTAGGCATGATTTGTATTGATTGTCCAGAATAATCTGATCGTCCGGGATAAGTAGAACAAAATTTTAAACTTAAATCTTTGCCTAAATTGTCATTGGCAGCTCTTTTCCAAGATCATAAAGGATCATCTTGGACGACCCAAAATCAACCAGTACGATTAGTTTAAAACTTGATCTTATGGAATTAAGTAGATCTCACTCCCTTGAGTGTGTGTGTGTATGGTCACCAAGCAAGCATACTCCTTTACAGGACTTGATTCAAGAAATCAAAGTTACATTAATGAATATTACAAACCCTTTACAACATAACATTATTCAACCCAATCTTGAGCTTTGATTCTTTGTTTGATATTGCATGGTATTCCTGAAATGTTAGTATACACATAAATAAACATATATTGCAAATATAAATAGACAACAGAAAGTGTGCTATAATATTTTTTATCATCAAAAACATAAACTTATAAGCTCGAGTTGCAACAAAATTGTTCTCTTTTAAAAACTCAAACAACCCTTAAACGATCACATAGTGGGCGAGGATTTTAATAAGAAATGTAATCGCAATGTCATTTTGACACCTACCTGAAGCGCTCACGTAGCGTCGAGGGGAAGGTTGCCTCTTGGTTTTTCCCCTAAACGGAGAAGCCGGGAGGCTGCAGAAATTTGGATAGAATATCCAAGGACTTGAACAAAAATTTGGAGCTTGATTTGAACATAACTTGAGCATAAAATCAAACTTAAATCAAGTTTAATCAAATTAAATTGAAATGAACAAGGTGAACTTTGGCAATGAACTCAAACTTATGGACATATAACTTAAATTCTACAAGTGAACTTGATTTGAACTCGAGCTTGAATTCTACAAGGACCACAGGGGACTTTGATTTAGACTTGAACAATAGAACAAAGAGCTTGAACTCAAATGAGCTGCATAAGAAATTCATGAACCAAAACTTGAGTCAAGTGGTGAAGACTTACGAGCTTAAATATGACAAAGAACATTACATGGGATTCAAATTTGACATGAATATGAACTTGAATTTGAATGATAGCACTAAGCTCTTAAAAGTTAAAAAATTATCATTCTAATAAAAATGCAAATCTCATGTAAGCAACCAATTCTCAGATCATGGTTCAAATCATTCAAATGAACACTAAGTGATTAGATGGCCAGTATTGAATAATAACCTTGAACACCAATTGCTACCATATGTGGTTTCTAATGAATGATACGATTTATTCATACGGGATATACTATAGTCCAAATGCTGCTACTAGTTAGCACTTATGATCAAAAATATAATCTTTGTAAAGGTTAAGAAGTGATTATCCCAAATGGAAGGGAGATATTAATGAACAATAGTATTAAATTCAACATACATGTTGCAACTCATCTTGTTAGGATATTCTCACTTCTAAATGACAAAGGCTTATGAAAGATATGAGGTGGTCACAAAGCTGTGGCATGGACTAGAATTGAACTAGATGAGCAATCAACAAAGGAATGAATTTGGATGATCTCTAATTAAGGCTAAGAAATGAATACTTAAATCAAAGTGAAAATGAAAGATGATGTCAAACTTATCATATACATTGAAACTTCTTTGAAGACAAGGAGGTTACAAGTAGAACTCAACATCACAAATAATCAAAATGAAAGAAATATTTATGAGTGAAGCATGTGGGGTGTGTAATGAGTTATAACACATACTATATGTTATAAAGGTATTACATTGGCAAATCCTACAAGCTAATGTATAAGGCTTCTTTTTCATACAATGGATCTATTTACAAGCAAGCATGGCTAATGTAATCGATTGAAAAATAGCAATCATTGAAATACTATGAATACAGAAGATCACAAACAAAAATGTGGATGAAATTATAACAAATGAAAATGTCTACGAGCTATGTAGCAGGTGGCAATGAGTAGGGAAAGAGCCTACAGTCAGCACTGGTCAACATAACAACTGAATACATTGGACTTCTACAATATTATGCTGATGTACGATGAACATGAAAGTAGCCTATGGATGACAGTTGGATACAACCAAGCGATTAAATTGAAGTTAATGATAGTTGGTAGAATGGTCTTTATTACATCCATCAGAGAGCATTAACAAATGGTTATATATGATAGAAGGTATTATAATCTGCCACTAATGACTATGGATGGATCATCATACACCATCTACAATCAAATACAGAAAGAACAATGGATAAATATGGATGTCCACTAGCAATAATGAAAGATCTGCAATACATGCAAGATCCCTACAAAGATAGATGTACGTGCCACATGAATCTTATTGGTAGATGTAGAAAGACTTCAGTAAATACAGTATCCTAAAGTCAATTTCAGTCTGTGAAGGAATACATCTACTTTCTTACTAGTAGTAGTGATGAATGTACTACATGAGCCAAATACCACAATAAAGTGCATAAAGAATATGAAAGATCCAAGCTCCCATGAGTTTTTGCTGGAGCCTCGTTATGAATATTATATATAATCTACAAATAGATGCCAATGAACTACAATGAATGCAAGTATTAACAAACATAAAGCAGGAGATTCGTTAGTGCACTATAATCTACATGCATAAATCATGTAAGTAGTGCACGATAGTTTACTTGTACAAGGCAGCAAACAACTTAATCTAGAAGCTGCTACTATGCCACCAGATTTGCAACACACATATAAGTAGACAGAAGTCATCTACAAGTTATAATGCCACACCACCGGAACTGCAACCTTCGTACAAGAAGACAGAAGGTATCAACAAAGTCAAAAATAAATACCCCTGTATATGCACTATAGTTTGTATACATGTAGGTACACAAACAGGGCAAGTGCAATCATTCACTCGCATGGGCCCCGGCGAGCGTGTTATTGGTATATACGTGATATCTAGGGATGCTGCGCGGGTCAATAAATCTGAACCCGATCCTCCTAAGTATGTAAATAGGAGTTAACAAGGTTCAACAAATAATTATGAAATGCCCCCAAACACCAACATAGGCCCCGACGAGCATGTTATTGGTACACACGTGTCGTTTAGGGATGCTATGCGGGTTAATAAGTGAATTCAAGTTCAAACCCGATCCTTCTATATGGATTAATAAGAGTCGAAAGGGTTTGAACTATCAAATAAATATATGGTTGTGGCGACAGGTACATTTGTTTCAATACATTCATATTTGGCCTTTAAGGCCTATAATCAAGAGAATTCACTAATAATGGCACAAAGCTTATGAAACTTGATCCTTTGGTTACAGCTCAACAGAGTTGATAAGGTTCATTCAAAAAATAGAAATATCTATAAATGGAAACGACCCTAAGTACACCCGATGATTCCTATGTTGAATGCTTATCCCAACTGGAGGGGTCGATTCCAAACATTTCAAATGCCATTTCAAACGTCAAAAAACTAAAAAATCCCAAAATCAAAAAGATATTTAAAATTGAAATAATCCATCAAATCACTTAAAGCAAAATTCATCCACCCTCCGTAATAGTTTGCCGGGGTGGACAAATCAAAATTTACTTCAGCTCACATAGAGCTAATGCCTAGTCAAAAATATCACTAGGATCCATTCTCAAACAATCTCTTATCATTAAGGATGTGGTACGTGTCCTCTAATTGGCGGTTTTGTCGTAAAATGGCATCGCAGGATAAATGATTATGACCTGGGGCCGTCTGAACCGAGTGGTTTTACTGCCAAATGGCACCACAAAATACCGGTTATGGCCAGAGCCAATACACTCCTTAGTGGCATCAAATTCTTGTGATATGAATCAATAAGATATGATTGATAGGGCACAAAGCCCTTTGTTAGTTAAGGTGGATTCAAATTTATCCTCTTAAGCAAATATTCATCCTAGGTATACAAGGTACCCTTGGAAGAAGTAACATATGACTGCCGATAAGGATCCTTCTATCAGGTTGGGTCGACCACCTCCTTTGACTGACTAAGCAGACCAGGGACCATGATGGCCCGGGATGATGAAGCCATGGGATCTTAATCGGGTCCATCATCCATTCCCCCACCATATGCTTTAAGTATAAGATGGTGCAATTTCCAATTTTAAATATCAAATCTTCAAACTTTAAATCATTTTCCAACATCCTAAATCAATGCTGCTACTATATGCTAGATATTACATATCTTATTGACGACTAGTCTTAATCAAAAGTTCCATCTCGTTATCAAGAGGAGTAATTAACTATAGGGGCTTGCGCCTATAGGAAACTAGAACTGAGATCATAAAGTCCTCGCAAAATGATGGCAAAATCTCTGGGTAGTGTCTTATCTACAAACCCATCTGCCTTCCAAAATTTACTCTGGAATTTATTCATCTAAAACTCCCTCGTCGAAGAAAAAAAAGTGGGCGGAGGCTGGGGCCAAATTTTCGAAGCCCACATCAATGTCTTTGGTTATTCAAGGATTGTTATTACATAGAATTTTTATATGAAAAAATACCATCTTTCTTAGTTATGATAATTTACCATCTATCTTCTAGATCAATTTGACTCCAAGCACAGATTTTGTTATTAGGTCAGCAGTTATGAAAGTATAGCCTTCCTTTGATTTTCCACAAAAAAAATGATAAATGCATATTTCTTTTATCAAAAGTATCTCTTTGAGATATCCTTAAGTATATATCCTACTCATTTTGGAGATAGAGAAACCCTACAATTTCTTAGTTTAAATTGATCTTTGGGAAAATTATTTTTCTTGAGCATTTGATAAAATTTTAAATAAGATTTGTTGGTCATATACCATTGGACTTTTTATATTATCTATTTTTTGGGAATCTTCTATACAAGAATAACACTATCAAATCATCACTTTCTTTTTTCTAACAATAGAAAAATTAGAATAACTTTTTAGTTAAACCACAAGGATTATATTGTACTTCAAACGTCTAAATTTAAATAGTTGTTAGGTCTGAGAGTCTATGGATTCTTTGGAGGGCTATTTTTTAAAGGAGTTTTTAGGGTAGTTTTAATACATTTTGTCACAAATTTGAAAAACATATCTCAGCCTATATATACATCATATATTTAAACAAAAAATCTAATGGATTAATTAATTAAGGACTTCCATATTATAACTTTTTTTAATATCTTTTGTGAATGAAATCAAGTGTTCTTCAAAATAATTTGTCATTAAAAGGCTTCTATTTGGTAGCATCATTTATAAATAAAGTAAGTTATTTAGATTTAACTTTTACTCTACGTCATTTATCTTTGGAATACATATTGTAAATTTTGGTAATTAGCACCTCATGTTATTATAAAAATTCAAAATAACTTTTGTTTATGCTTTTACATTAAAAGATTCTACTTGGTTGCATCATTTATAGATAAAGTAAGTTATTTAGATTTAATTTTTATTATGCATTATTTTATCTTTGGAAAAGAGATTATTAATTTTGGCAATTAGCACCTCATGTCATTGCAAAAATTCAAAATAACTTTTTCTTAAGCTTTTACATTACAAACTTTATGGTTTGTGCCACATGGAATTTAATGAGGCTTTATGTGAAAACCTCAATTCATGTAGGTGTTAAAGATAAATCAAGATAGTTGGTTATCTTACACTTTAAGTAATACTTTTAAATGGTTTCACCATCTACCTAAGGGAGTTAGGGAGTTTGGCATATAGTTTCAAGTCCATCTAGATGATCCTAATATTGGTGAGTACTGAATGTAAACTGCATAAAAATCTATTATGTAAATTCCATAAAGTTTTGTGATGGCTTGGTAGAAAAGTTTATATATATATATATATATATATATATATATATATATATATATATGAGCAACTTGTTCTTACTTTGAAGGATATGAAAAAGTGAAAAGGCTTTTGGAGTAGCTAAAATATTTGAAAGGTTAAGCCTGAGAAGACTAAGAGCTAGGGTTAAACAAGGCTATTAATTCATACTTTTTTGGAAGTCCTAGAAAAATTCTAAGGGTTTATGAAGAGTGGAAGCATAGTTTTTGTACTTATGGAAGGGAGTAGAGATATGCTATCATTTCATGGACATTTTTGTTATCAATGGATTTATTATAAGTTTAAAATTGAGAAATATTTGAAATATGAGTTTATTGAATTATGGAGTGGTCGTGAGTTTAAAAAGGCTTTAAGTTATTTTCTAGGGTTTATAAGAAATAGAAGGTGATTATGACTCAATTTTTTAATAGTATAGTATGTAAATATAAAATTTGCTCACCTATGGAATTATGGATTGATTACTAAGCTTAAAATAAAAAGTGGCAG
This sequence comes from Dendrobium nobile, assembly GCA_022539455.1. Lineage (NCBI taxonomy): Eukaryota > Viridiplantae > Streptophyta > Magnoliopsida > Asparagales > Orchidaceae > Dendrobium > Dendrobium nobile. The sequence goes on from CM039721.1 coordinate 22,609,250, forward strand.
GGAGAGGGATAAAAGAGAGGGTAGAGAGAGATAGAGAGAGAGAGAGAGAGAGAGAGAGAGAGAGAGAGAGAGAGAGAGAGAGAGAGAGAGAGAGAGAGAGAGAGAGAGAGGGAGATAGAGCAAAAATATGACAAAATTTAAAATAAAATTTCTTAATAAACTATTTCTATAAATAATTTAGATAAATTGAATTGAAAAAAAAATCTAAGATAAAAAACTTATTGTAAGAGTGGGCCAGTGCCTTCTTACTTGGGATTTATTTGGGAGTTTGTTCGATAAGGCTTAGGCCTGGCATTTGAAATGGTGTGTTGAATAGACTTGTGAGACAACATAAAAGTGTTAATAAGTGTCTACATGCCTTGGGAAATGTTTTGTAGAAGTGGGTTTATGAATTATTATCATATTTGGGCTAAGCATATGGAGCACTATAGGCAAAATGTTATTTTCTTACTGTTATTTTCTCTTGGAAAATGAAAAGAATTCGTTAAAATTTTTATTTCCAATGGATTTCTGAAGGAATATTGTTCGATGGTAATGCATGCATCATAAAATAAACACTTATGAAAAAAATTTCTCTGAAATATTTTTGGTAGATTTTCACTGAAAATTGCTTAAAAAAATTATTAGCCCGAGTGAGCCTGAGAACCTGCTTGCGATCTCTGTGTGCCCATGAATCAAGTTCGCATGTGAACTCTACGGGCCCGTGAACTAAGCTCTCACTCCGTTGCACTCTCAAGCCCATGAACCAGGCTCGCTTGTACTCTGCGGGCCCGTGAATAAGGCCCACCCACACGATCCCCTCTCCCACCTGCGCTATGCAGGGTTTGAACCATTCCCCTTCAAACCTGCAAATCAGGCTAGCTTCCAATGAGCTGCGTTGCATAAATTTTTATTTAGTTTGCATTTTTTTTACTTACATTATGCTTTCTAATTATTAGTTTTAATATAAATATTAAAATTAATAAATCATTAAAATAAGTTATTATATTAATAATTAATTAATTATTAATTTAATAACTTTTTTTAATTATTTAAATATAAACTTAAATAAAATGTTAATGTTAATGATTTATTAAAATTTAATATTTTAATTAATAATTAAAATAAGCTATTAAATTAAAAATTAATTAAACAACGTTATTAAATTAATAACTAATTAAAATAAATAATTAAACTAATAATTAATTAAAATAAAGTATAAAAATATTAATTAATTAAATTATGAATATATGATTTTTTGAAAATAAAGTCCCCTGAAAAAGTCGACAGAAATTTACCAGAAAATTTGCCTGAAAATCCGTTAGAAATATTTCATCGACATTCTTCAGAAATCCAATAGAAAATCTGCTAGAAAATCATCCTCAGAAAAATTTGATAGTAATGGGCGATTTTCCTATAGTGGAGAGCCTTTTACCGAGAAATCTAAAATAGGGTTATGGTATTGGTTGAAAGAAATGTGTGGAAATAAAGGACAAAGCACTTGTAAATGATAGAGTATTGTTTGTAGATTAGTTATAGTGTTTTTAATAAAAAATTTCATGGTTATAAGATGTTCAATTAAGGAATATAAAAAGACCTACTCTTGTTTGTCGCATACTTTTTTTTTTTATAAGGAAAACCCACGGAGGAGCGTACGTATTAATATTAGAAAAATATTATAGAGTCCTTAAAGGGCTCTCAAGCTCGCTAATCCTAACAAGAGCTATAAAAAGAAAGTAAAAAAATTCTAAGAGCTCGAGGTCCCTACTAAGCAAAATTACAAATAAACGTAGGCTCAATCTATGGTGCACAAGAAAGAGCACCCAAAAAGAAGGAAAGCACCAAAAACCTACATTCAGCTCCAGCTTCCCATCTAAAATGGCATCACCACGAATAAATGCACTAAGAAAATACTACAAAAAAAGGATGAAGCTCAAAATAGAAGAAGTACAAATAATCACCAAGGATAGAAGGTTGATAGATCCTGTAAATATTCATAAGTCATATAAAAAGGAAGCATCAATAGGTAATAACAAGAACCAATACACTATCAACTATGTAAACAGAACGGAAACAAACAAACCCATAATCGAGCTTAGTAAAGACATAAAAAACACTAGAAGAAACCCAATATCTGTTCACCTCCATCTTTGCAAAGATAGCCCTACCAATAGAAAACCAACAATTACAGCAATAGAACCAAAGAAACCGAGCAGTAGAAATAATATGCAGAAAGCCAACTAGGAAAAGTAATTAGAAGAATACTAAGTAGACAAAAAATGCCCCACTTAGTTGTCTAGGTTATATGCCAAATCCCACCAAAAACCAAAGGCTAATCCCAAGAAAAGCATACCAATTGGGAACAACCCCCATCACCACTCCAAATTAAATCAACCACAGGATACCGAAGGTCAAACTACAATATACCCTACCAGCACCCAGTAACCAAGCCGAGTAAGGCCATGTAAAGACCACCAGCATACCCCCAAAATTGCCCAGCCATAGTGTATACAAAATAAACCCACAAACAGCCTTACCAACATCCAGTAGTCCAACCAAGAAGAACCAAGGAAGGGCCTCCATTCTTAGCCTCCAGGAAATAAACAGAGACCCAAAAGCATTAATGAAAAGGCTATAATTAAAAGAGCCCCAATGCTCAGCATCAACGATGACCCAAAGCACCAGGAATCACCCAGCAACTAATCCCCAAAATTGCCCATAAACACAAACACCAATAGAGAAAGATGTCCATAAAAGAGAAATAATGAAAAATAACTCTGTCACCCAAATAGAAACATAAAATCAAATGGAAATAAGGCCATAAAGATAAACTTTAGGAATCCAACCAGAAGCCAACCGAACCAACCAAATTGTTCCAAGAAACACTCACCAACCACACAAAAAAATTACCCAGAAAACACCCAACACTGGATACCAAGAATCCACACAGAACCCACACCAAACCCACACAAAAAACCTCCTATAGAAGAAAACAAATACAAAGATGACCAACTGACCAAAAAATAGAGCAGCAACACAAGGCCTTCCAAATAGCTTGAAAACTAAACAACAAAAGACTAGAAGGGTCTGAAAATCTAGAAGTCATAATACCAAACTAGGCAGCATAGCTGTAGCCTAAACAAGAACAGAGCAGTTGGAAAAGCAAATATCATAGGAGTAGAACCCAAGAGAAAACCTTTGAACAAGTCCTAAGAACTAAATAAAACAAGAAAAAAAATTCCAACCAACAACACAAATTAGGTTCTAACATAAGGCATACCAATTTTCTTTAATCTTAAAAGACCCCACAGAGGAGCAGGGAGATTAGTAGCAGTAAAATCAAGCATACACTGTAGGCCACTCCCCCAATTGGAGAGCTAATTGGCACTCGCATTACCATCCTTATGAACGCGTGAGAAAGAATAGTTCATAAAGATCAAGAATATCTTAATATCTCTAACTAGATAAAAAAGAGAAGAATTACACACCAACACATCAACATAATTTAAAAATTAAAAGCAATACTTAGAATCAACTTCAATACTAATGTTAGTTAAATCAAGAGAGATCTAAAGCCTTAAACCATATAGCATAGCCAAAATGACAGCTTTGTTAACCTAACTATTCTGTAAAGGACAAGCAAAAGCCATAATGAAACTATAATGACATACTCTGGTAACCCCACCATAACCCAAAGAGGATCTAAGGATAGTGCGATACACATTTAGCTTATAGGAATTAAAAGGGGGTTTGGACCAAGAAATAAGACTAGGGGCTTTAGGAAGATGATCAACCTCCAGCTTAATCCCTAAATCAGATGTAGTAGAATGATAGTTTAAAAAATTCTTGACAAAGAGTAACATAATACAGTAGAGAGCATCAACCTTGTCTTTTGCTGCAAATCTGTTTTCATGAATTATGATTTTGATGAAAACAAACACTCTTATTTTTCTCTGACTGCCTTGCCTACTAATATTTCAGGTCCACAAGATCAGAAAGCAATTGAAACTAGCTCAAGATTGGGTAGACTAAGTCAGAGTCACTTTGTACACTTTTCCTTTTCTTGAGTCTATTGTAAAAGATGTGGCTCCTAATGCTAAGTAATCTTACACACACACACCATGGAAATTTTTTTGACTATTTCTTAGAGTTTACTATTTTTGATAATATCGGGCAGGCCGATATTTATATCGACTTAGACGATCGGTTCAAAAATAGAAACCCTAATTAAGGCATCATGGTTAAGACAGCCGTCATTAAGCAGATTGGCTTGGATGAAATTATATCGGATGGGATGATAGGCTTAAATCAGAAAGAATCAATTGCCATGATCTATTTAGGTATTCTTTATTTTAGGACATCATCCAGGATGATATCCTATCAGCTTGGATGAAGCAGCATAATTATGCCTAAATTAATATGGTAATTAAGGAAAGCAATTAAGGCTGATTACACGATCACATTGCCCGGGCTGATCGAAGAATCAGCCAGGATGATGGCGTGGATGATTGACATCGACCAGCTTCTATTCAGGGTGATGTTTAGGATGATTTTTCTCTAATTTTAACTAATCATCCAAGATGATATACTATCGGCTTGAACGATGTGACCAAAATTATTCTAATCATCCCAAACTGATCGGGCTGATTAAGCAAAATTTATGCAGATCTGCCAGGCTGATACCCCTATCAGCCTGGATGATAAAGTCGATTTGTATAAAATAAGAGCTGTTTTGAAGCTCTTCTATTTATGATCTCTTATTCAAACTTAAAACAAATCTTTTGTTGATGTCTTGACCTGAGAAAGACTAGAGGAGAGGGAGAAAGAGAGAGGATTTTGTGAAGGGGGGGGGGGGGGGGGGGGGGGGGGGGGGGGCTTGTGAGGCAATTTCACAAGGGTTGCTCCAAGTATTGTTCAACTTCTTCTTCTTCTATTAGAGTCTCTTGTCCTTGGAGGGTTGATAGAAGGTCTTCTACAGCAATCGATCAAGGTTCTCTACGTGCTTCAGGAGGAAGCAAAAGGAGTTAGGTTCTCTGCCTACTTCAAGAGGAAGCAAAAAAAGTTGGGTTCTCTGCCTTGTCGGGGTCGACGGAAAGGAGTTTTTGTGAGGGCTTCTCCACCTTGTTGTGGGAGAAAAGGAGAGTCACTATGTTTAGTGAAATACCTGGAGGGTGCCTCCGGGGAGTAGACGTAGGTCGAGTTGACCGAACCACTATAAATTTATGTGTCCTTTTACTACTTCTTTCCGCATTTATTCTTTCGCACTTTGATTTTTATTATGGTGATTTTGGTTTGAGTTTTGTGATTGTGTTTTGATCTAAATAATTTTTAAAATAGCAATTCACCACCCCTTCCTCTTGGTTAGCCTTGGGCTAGTTCATAAGGGCTTAACATCCCTAACGAACTTTCAAGTGGTATCAGAGCCAGGTTTCATAAAAACAAAGTTTGAAAAATTTTTGAGTTTTGATCCATGGCTAATTTTGTTAATCATAATACTGTGGAAGGGTATTCTATTACCCGATTACCTTTGTTTGATAATATTCTTTTTGATTTTTGAAAAACTAGCATGCCTACCTTTTTACAATCGATTAACTATCGCAAGTGGATGCATGTTTAGGATGGTTATACACCTCCGATTGGAAAACTTAATGGAGTTAATGTTCCTCTTCCTTTTATTGAATGGACTCATGTTGATAGGGATTTAACACAACTTAATGCAAAATGTTTGAACTATTTTTTCTGTGCTTTAAAATTTGAAGATTACATGCCTGTTTCAACTTGCACTACTGGTAAAGAGATTTGGGATAAATTGTGTATTACTTATGAAGGAACTAAAGAAGTCAAACAATCTCGATTAAATATTTTGTTGTAAGATTATGAACTTTTTCGTATGAAATCATCTGAATCAATTTCTGAATTGTATACAAGATTTACTCAAATTGTAACTTCTTTACATTCTTTAGAAAGAGAACTCACAAATTTTGAAAAGGTTAATAAAGTTTTGAGATGTTTGCCTTCTTCCTTTGATGCTAAGATTACTGTAAAATCTGAATCTAAAGATTTGAACACTTATTCAACTGATAACTTACTTGGATCACTAATTGCTTACGAGCAAGGAGTGAATCAAAGAAATCTGGATATAGGTGAGAAAAAGAAGGAGAAACTATAGCACTGAAGGCAAATGAAACAAATACAAATTCTTCCAGATCTGAAAGCTATGAAGTTGCCTTCATCACTAGGAAATTCAAAAACTTTCTAAGGAAGAGCCACATGCATCATCAGAGTTGGAAAAGAGGCAAGGATAACAAAAATTTTAAAGGTTCCTCTATTATTATTTGTTTTGATTGCAGGAAGTCTGGGCATGTCAAAGATGATTGTCCTACACTTAAGGATCACTCAAGAAAAGAAAATAGTGAGGAGAAACCTAAGGTCAGGAGGGATAAAAAGCGACTCCAAAAGGCGTTCTGGGCAGAATCTGCATCTAACTCCTCTGAGACTAAGGTAGAGGGAGAAATCACAAACTTGTGCTTAATGGAAGATGATCATCTTAGTCAAAGTAACCAAGAAGAGGTATGTGAACAAACCTATAACCAATTGCTTAAAATATGTGAGAAAATTCATGCATCATTTATAAAACTTAAGAAAGCTTATGCTAGTTTGAAATTGGAGTTTTTGAATTTACAAAAAGAGCATGAAATTTTGAGTAAAGATCACCTCCAAATTAATATCAATCACATGTCTCTACTTGACGAATTTGATGATTTAAATAAAAAGCTTTCTGAATTAATTGTTGAGCATGATTCTTTGAAAGCTTCATACACCTTGCTTGAATCTAATTTTAATACTTCTATTAAACAATATGAGTACAAAAAGCACTGTTTGGATGTTGATTTAAAAAATGCTAACTGGAGGTTTAAAGTAAAATTGAATACAGATGAGAGAAATTGGAATACATCAATACCTGATTTAAAGCCAAAACCTAAGAATAGACATTATAACCCAAATCGATTAAGAAATCCTTTTCCTGGTGTTAGATGTTTTTTAAGTGGCATGTTAGGACACATAGCACACACTTGCACCATTCATCATAGTACACATTGGATTTGGAGACCAAAAACTACATGTTTCACAACATAACATAAATGCATTACATTCTTCTTTTCATAAGGAAGGACCCAAACCTTTTTGGGTTCCTAAATCTGATAGTTGATGATTTTTGTAGGTGTGATCTCACCAAAGATTTCGTGAGAGCTTGAACAGTGGAGGCTCGCGGCTCATAATTTCTTAAACTTGCTACTTAATAAGTTCTAGATTGCATACTCTGTTGATTATTTTTATTGTCTGTCTTTTGTTTTTGTGTTAGCTTTTCATGTTTGTTGTTGTTTTTACTTTGTCTTTCTTCTTACTTTATGATAATTTTTTTTTGTTTTTATTTTTTGAAGATTTATAGCCAATGTTTAACATCTCTAAATCAGTTAAAGGGAGAAACATCGTTGATGGTTTTCCCTCCCTCCAACCTCTTTTAGTGGTATAATGTTCTTTTCTAAATAAAAGTCTATCTCAAATTAACAACTGGATTTTAAAATTAAGATATTTTCTATCTTGCTACAATAATCTACCTTATGTATATAATATTCAAAGTTTTAATATATCTTTCAAGTTAATTGAAATCTTGCCATTACATTTATCATATGATTACTAAGTCTGCTTTGTGGTCTATTCTTTCTTATATTAGAGAGTGAGTTTTTCTTCTCTAATATCTGGAAGGTCTACTCACAACTAAAGATATTTAAGAGTTTTTGAAAAGGGATCGAGCTTGCAAAAACAAAAAAAATAAATAAATAAAAGGGCCAATGACGCCAAAGACAAAAAGATACATAATGACGCCAAATTGAAAAATGTACACAAAGTGTATCAAAAATCAAAAGATACGCAAAGTGCGCCATTTAAATTGACAAGATCCATAAAATGAGCCCACAAAAACAAGCTTACTTCTCTTTCAAACTTTTAAAATTTTAGAAGAATTCATAGGTTACTTGATATTTTCAAAGGCCTGATTTTAAATTTCATGATTGAGGTAAATTACTTTGGTATATTATTTTATAATATATTTTCTCTAGAACCAAGTTTTGAACAGATCTTTCTTTCTTACCCAATTAGTTTGTTTTGAGTTAGGTCCTTTGTTTCCAAAAGATAATTTTTTTCCCTGAAAGAAGTCCAGGCTAAGGTTAACAGAATCGAATATTCTACCATTTTCAGATTTTAACATTGTTAACTCATTGGTCTTACAAATCTTTAAAATTCAATTGCTTGGAGTATTTATCATATTCATGCCTTGCTAAAACTCAAAAAAAAATCCTTGTTTAGTTTGTGTTTGTCTTTTTGTATCATATTTTTTTTCGTTTTCACTAGATTTTAATGTTTTGGGCCTTCTCTGATCTTCTCCATCCTCTGATTCTCAATTTTGATTTCACATCGTCCCAACTGATACCCCTATCGGCCAGGTTGATTCGATCAATTTACTCTAAAAACTCCCCTCTGCCAACTGATTTGATTTTCTACTTCTGATCGTTCAGGATGATCCATTATCAACCTGGGCGATCTGATTGTCTTCTACTTCAATCATTTTTTATCGGCTTGGCCGATTCATTTTACGGTCCGGACAATGTTCTCTTCTTTATGGAAAATCAGCCTGATCGATCCTCGTGTTTGTCCTGGATGATACACGTGGATTACATTTAAAATCTTTAAAATCGATTGGGATGATCCATTTTGGACAATCGGCCTAGACGATCCACCTGTTCGGCCTGACCAATACATGTGGCACATGATTTAAACATTTTAAATTTGGATGGTACGATCCATTATTGGATATCATCCTGGATGATCCACCGAATTGGCCTAGACGATCTACTTTTTCAATGGTCGTTCGGCTTGACTCCTCGGGACGATCGCCTGTGTCTAATTGTCCCGGCTAATATCTGATTGGCTGGATGATCAGACTGCCTTTTTGACCAATCGGCCTATACGTAATTATTGAACCATATCGACCTGGATGATCCTACGATTGGCCTGGCTGATCCGGCTGATTCTTTATAAACCGAGCCCTTCCAGCCATTTTCTTCACACCAATTTCTTCTCCTTACTTTTTTATTTCTATTTTCTTGCTATGGCTGGAGGAAAGCACTCTTGTTATGCATCCGGAAGTTCCTCGAGAGCCACTATGGACCCTCATTTCCTGGAGATGGATGATCAACCCGCCTACCAGCACTACAAGGAGTCCGGAATCACAATCTCTCGGACATTCAATCCAAATTTTCTCTCTTATCTGGTACTAGACTTATTTGCCCATACCTCCTTGTGCTTTCTTCTAACTCTTACTATCCCATTCAATTTCAAATTGCCCTATGAGTTCTTTGCAAGTCTTCACATTAATTCTGCTTTTACCTCTATTGCCTCATATGTGATTCGATGCCCTATCGAGATCACATATCAGGATTGTGCGGAGATTTTGCAACTTTCCACCACAAGGGATAAACTTCACACCATATGCTCTGATCCTGATTTTGATTGGGTTATAACCAATCATTTTCCTCGTAATTCTAATGCTAATTTTCACATGGGTGAGACTAGCACCTTACTCAAGGATGCTAGGACCGTCCAGCACATCCTTCGCACTTCGATAATTCCTAAGGCTGGTGATCGTGTTCACATCACTCCCCTTCTTTCACTCACCACTTTTTACATTTTAGCAAATCATGAATTCAATGCTACCGACCTGATCTTTCACTACATCAACCATCTTACCATCATTCGGGATCCAGGTCATAGGAGGAAACCAAATCTAGCCCTATGACTTATCATTTCTTATGTCTTAGAATCAAAGTATAACCTCCAATATCTTGCTACACCAAACCTCCAACCTGCTTTCTACTCTAACATTTCCTTTCAAACTCTTCACAGTACTCATCTCCACCTAGGAGACAAGGAAGCTCAGGCAGGGGAAGAGGAGGCTCCTGCACCTGCTTTTGCACCTATTCCTACAACTGTTTCGCTCTGCCAGCACTCTCAGTTGAACCAGTTGGTGGAGCTCTTTGACCAGTGAGAGGCCTGATTCGGCACTTATGTTGTTGCACAGGAGAAGCAACATGCTGTGGACATAACCCGCTATAAGCAGCACCGTGAGGAGGACTTAGCCCGTTTTGACACCTACGTTGCTCACCAGCAGCAGCAACACGACTAGGACATAGCCTAGTTTGGTGCATAATTTGCTACACTGACTAGCTACTTTCATCAACCTCCACCACCACCTCCTCCTTCAGATGATCAGGGCCCATCATTTATCTAGTTTTTCTTTTAGTTTGTTTCTATTTTTTTGTTGATTAGTTTCTATTTTTTCTTCTGCTATTTAGTTTCTGCATTGTTTTTATTTATCTCCTCCTTTTGAGATGTCAAAAGGTAGAGTAGTATGTTTGTACTTGTACTATTCTATTCTGATATTTGATGTTCTCTATATTTTCACTACTTCTAGTACACTGTTGTCTTAACTACTTAGAATTGTTCGTTGTGTGTTTTCAAACATCAAAAAGGGGGAGATTATTGCAAATCTGTTTATATGAATTATGATTTTGATGGTAGCAAACACTCTTATTTTTCTATGACTGCCTTGCCTACTAACATTTTAGGTCTACAATATCAGATGATAATTGGAACTAGCTCAAGATTGGGTAGACTAAGTCCGAGTCACTTTGTACACTTTTCCTTTTCTTGAGTCTATTATAAAAGATGTGGCTCCTAATGCTAAGTAACCTTGAACACACACAGACCTTGGGAGAATTTCTGACTATTTATTAGAGTTTACTATTTTTGGTAATATCGGCCGGGCCATTATTTATATCGTCCTGGACGATCGGTTCAAAAATAGAAACCCTAATCAGGGCATCATGGTTAAGGTAGTCGTCATTAAGCAGATCAGCCTGGACGATATTGTATCGGCCGGGATGATAGGCTCAAATCAGAAAGAATCAACCGCCATGACCTATTTAGGTATTCTTTATTTTAGGACATCATCCAGGACAATGCAGCATAATTATGCCTAAATTAATCTGGTAATTAAGGAAAGCAATTAAGGTTGATTACATGATCATATCGGCTAGGCCAATCGTAGGATCGGTCGGGATGATGGTGTGGACGATTGACGTCGGCCAGCTTCTATTCAGGGTGAAGTTCAGGACGATTTTCCTCAGATTTGAACTAATTGTCCAGGATGATATACTATCGTCCTAGATGAAGTGACCAAAATTACTCTAATCATCCCAAACCGACCGGGCTGATTGAGCAAAATTTATGCTGATCGGCCAAGCTGGTACCCCTATCAGCCTGGACGATAAAGTCGGTTTGTATAAAATAAGAGCTATTCTGAAGCTCTTCTATTTAAGATATCTTATTCAACCTTAAAGAAAATCTTTTGCTACTGTCTTGAACTGAGAAATCCTAGAGAAAAGGGAGAGAGAGGGAGAGAGAGAGAGGATTCTGTGAGGGGGAGCTTTTGAAGGAATTTCACAAGGGTTGATCCAAGCATGGTTCCACTTCTTCTTCTTTCACTAGAGTCTCTTATCCTTGGAGGGTTGAGAGAAGGTCTTCTTCAGCAATCGATTAAGGTTCTCTGCATGCTTCAGGAGGAAGCAAAAGGAGTTAGGTTCTCTTCCTGCTTCAGGAGGAAGCAAAAGGACTTGGGTTCTCTGCCTCGCCAGGGTCGGGAAAAAGGAGTTTTTGTGAGGGCTTCTCCGCCTTGCTGTGGGAGCAAAAGGAGAGTCTCTGTGTTTAGTGCAATACCCAGAGGGCGCCTCCAGAGAGTGGACGTAGGTCGAGTTGACTGAACCACTATAAATTTATGTTTCCTTTTACTACTGTTTTTTTGCATTTATTCTTCTGCGCTTTGATTTTTATTGTGGTGATTTTGGTTTGAGTTTTGTGATTGTGTTTTGATCTAAAAAATTTTTAAAATACCAATTCACCCCCCTCTTTGTTAGCCTTGGGCTAGTTCATAATGGCTTAACATCTGTAATGAACTTTCAGCTTTCACATTCTGGATAATCCTGTGGTGGTTTCATACTAACTCCATTGAAGATAGAATTATTCCTATCCAACCATAATTACCACAAAATGAGAGATGGAATAACATTTCTGATATAGCCTTGACTTGATAAACAAATAATTAAGCGTAGCATTAATAGACATTTTAGCATTAAAGCTATTCAAATGAAAAATATCATCAAAGTAAATCCAAGTTTTTATAGCTGAAGGACCCAAAATAAAAACATGATGAATATTTTTAACATGATAATAGCATTGGCATTTGGACGGTAAAGAAAAATCTCTTTTAATTAAATTTTCATTTGTAGGAATGAACTTATGTAAAATTTTCCAAATAAAAATAGCCACCATAGAAGGAATACTTTTATGCCAAAGCAAATAAAAAATATTAGTAACCTCATTCTTAGATCTAAAGGCATGCCAAGCATCCTTTAACCTAAAGCCACCATCTTTAGACAGGCCACATAAAAGTAAATCATCAGAGTCAGTATTCAGGGGGAGGTTCAAAATTTGTTGAATAATAGAATTAGGAAAAACATTAACAAGATTGCTATAATCCTAACAATTATCAAAAAAAGAAATAATTCACCTTAACCACCATAGTGGAAGAGGTGTTAGTTAGGGAGTTAATAGATTGGCCCCCTAACCAATGATCTTGCCAAAAGAAAATGTCTCCACCTCCAAGCCTCGATCAAATAAAGGGCTCAACAACACATTTAATTTTACACAATCTTTACCACACTTTAGAATCACCTTGGTTAAAATAATAAGTGGTCAAATGTTTACCTACACAATATTTAGCAAACATACAATTAGCCCAAAAGCTCACTTTAGCATGAAAGTTGTACCATAACTTAAAAGATAAAGCATAAGCCAAATCATTCATACTCTTACACCCTAAGGCTCCTTCTTTCAGGACACCACAACACTAGTCCAAAGAGGACAAAATAATTTTTGAGTTGCTACTAGCCCCTTTAAAGAAGAATTTATTAAAAAGCTTATCAATCCCGTTGCAAATCATCTGAGTAGGAAAAATATTTTGAAAAATATAAACTGGAAAAGAACAAAACATGGTCAATAACTTCTATGTGGAATAGGGTTAGGTTCTGTTGGAATTTTAAGAGATAAATCGATTTAATGATAAAAAGAGAATGAGGAGATCATTTAAACTAAATTAATAGTTATTTTTAAAGTAGGATACATAATTTATCTCCCCAAAAAGTGATATGAGGTGAAGGAATCTAATTCCTCCTAGGTTGAAGTCGGCTAGCAACCCTTATTTTTGGTCCATAATATATTTTTGGAGAAATTTCAATCACCATAACACATGACCAAATGATCTTAGATTCATGATCAATTAGTTTAATATTGATTAGGCATGTGTAGAGGGTCAACCACATCAATTTGGAGGCATTAAAAAGTTCCTAACTCTTAAAACTCATAGCATTTGTATAGGATACTAAACCTTAAAAACTTTTATAGCATATGCCACTAGTAATGGCATGTTATTTAAATTGACCATGGAAGCTTCCCCAAACACATTGAACACATCATTGACATAAGCATGATGCATTAAGCCAACATTAATCCTTTGATGGACCTTGGTTGACCATGGTGCCACCATAACCCTAAAACCTTTAATACTAAATTTTCCTAAAAATTCAATCTGGCTCAATAAAACCAAACCCTAAAATTACTCCCAACATATTCCTGATATGAATTAAAGTGTATTTAACCCAAACCCAAGCCATGATTAACTTTGGTTGACCAAAATGATTCATTGAAGTTTAAAATTATGCTTTATGCATACGAGCCACACTAATACATGAAACCTATTCAAATATGACAAAAACATCATTTGGAATGCATTGAACTAACCTTGACCTTTGGTCAAATCTTCTTGACCAAGTTAAGCAAGGTTAACCAAATGCACCCTTAAGAATTTAATCATACATTTCATGGAAGAAAATCTTGCAAAGCCTTGGGACCACTTCCATTGAACTCAAAATCAAATTTATAATTAATTGGACCTAACTCTAGCTTGTAGGGTATCCTAGTTGACCAAGTCAACTTAGATTGACCAAATACAATTTTAAGGCAATCAAATGTACATTTCATACAAGAAGATCTTGCAAAGTCTGGAGACTACCTTCAATGAGTTATAAATTACATTTGGAATGCAATAAGCCCAAACATAACTTTTGTGTGAAATTAGTTTACCAAGTCAATAAAGGTTGACCAAACACACATACATTAAAAACAAATTCAACCCATTGACTAAGGCATGATAAAACTAATTTAAACTCATGGGATTGTCCAAGAGGTCCCTAGGAACCAACCCTAGGTGATGACCAAGCCTTGAATCCATTTAGGCTAGCCACAATGCTTGACCCAAATGGTCAAATGACCATTAATTGAGCCAAATCAAAACCTAGACCCAATTGGCCCAAAGAAACACTGGCAATGTATTCCCTATAATCTTTTACATCGATCTTGGTCAGCTGATCCCTTGAACTGAGTTAGCACATTGATCTAGCCAACATGCACTAAAACTATTTATCATGAACCGTATAGCAATGTCAAACCCAACCCAACCAAATTGAATCTTATATTGTTCTTAGGAACTCTCTAAACACCTTTCCATGTAAGATTCGAAATCTTGCATTGAACCAATCCATGTGACTCATAGTCTAAATGGGATCTTACAAACTAGGTGATTCAAAGCTCTGAAGGTTTTTAAAAACCTTACTTGAGCTCCATTTGACCCTTCTGACCCAACTTAGTGGTATGTGAGTGGCTAAACCAGCACAAATTTCTATCAGAATTAATTTGTAATATTTATAAACATCCATTCTTTTCACTGAACAAAGGTTGGTAATCTCATTTCAATTATCATCCTAAGTTATAAAGTGTCCATTCCCTTGCTTCCTAACACCCCATGTGATTATTTTTGTAATCTTCGTGTGAGCTTTGGAGAGTTTTCAACCATGAGACAACTTCTCCCGATCCACTCCTTCTTTGATTGAGCTTTCTTGAGGAAAAGAATCTTTGGACCCAGATGAACCAGCCTAAAATTAGGATAAGGAAATTGGAGCTATATCTAAGGTATTTACCCAATCCTAATCCTTAACTTAGGTTGATCCAAGAAAGTGTGAAGTGAACCTTATTTTTAATGTAATCATACCATTAGACTGAAAGTTCATGGGAAGATGAAGCTCTCTATAAAAATTACACAATTATGTCTGACCAATCTCTCATATCTTGATAAAATTCACCTAAGGATGAGAAGGCCTACAGGGGAGGTTGAAGAAGAATTTATAGCCTTTAATTTTGATTAGCGGCTGCGATACAATCCTGCAATTTTGATTCATTTTAAATCCTACTCATTCGGTCTTGGATTCAATAGCTTCAATGAAAACATGTGAATTCATTAATGTGATAATTTTTAGTCCACCAATCAGATAGTGCTACATAGAAAGCATAAATGATTGTCTAATTGTGAAATTAAATTATAGTGAAATTGATTAAACTTCAAAATTAATATCTTAATATCTCCTCATCTACTTGTCCAAATTAGATGATCTTAGACTCTATGGATTTAGTTTGAGCAGCATTATCAAAGCCCTATGGTTGAAAATATTGATTCTTAATACAATAAGTGTAATTGTAGAAATAACTTCTAAAGTATTTTTTGGGTTATTCATTAAATATTAATCATTATGAGGGGAAACTAAGGTTGATGATTCTTGGGAATATCTTGCACATGCCCAAAAATTTTTAACTCAATTTGAATCCTCTAAGGGCTTCAAATAAATTTTTCAGAATCATATATCACTCCTTGACCTATGAATTGAAATTTCCATAAATGGGAATCCATAATGAATTAGGATTTGAATTTTGGTGTGCTAGTTATTCTCTATTTAAGGGTTATAAAACTATTGAATGCATTGAAATCCCACACATAGATTCTCTAACTTAAAATCCCGATGGTATAGTTACATTTACCTTATGGAGTTTGTTTTAAATCTTATGGAGGCTTTGATGGGTTCAAATTCATTGGGTTAAAAGCAAAGTATCAATGTAGTTATGTTAGAAGTTTTATTGCATTTGAAGAAAACTTATTCTATCATTTAGCAAACCTGGAATTACCATTCATAAGTGGATGTGAAATTTCATTAAATCATAATAAATTCATATTAAATAAAACATATATTTTAAATGACTATTTTCTCAGTATTAAAAGCTTAATATAGAAAAAATAAAAGCCCTATGAAATACATTAAAAAAAAAAAGATAAATTGAAAAATAAGAAAATTCAAGATGTAATTACAATAAAAAAAAATATAAAATATTTCAAATAAATTTTAAAAACATGAAATTATCACCAAGAATCATTTTTGACATTTGGGGAAGATTTCAAGAAGTAGGGAATTGATTTGGTACAAAAATCCTAAGTCCCTCTCTAATTAAATAACTAAATAATTCCATAAATTATCTTAGCTTGTAAAAATCATAACTAATTTCAGAAAAATCAAAATTGAACAAACGTAAAGGTATTAAACTCATAATTAGGCTAAGTATTTCTCAAAAATATTAAATTTTTTAAATAATTACAAATAAAAGTCATTATTTTTGTCAAACTTAACTCATTAAAGATATTATTAATTTATAAAAGTTATCAATAATTCGAAAAAATCTAAATTGAGCGAACTTAAAGGCATTGGACTCATCTCTAGGTCTAATTTTTATGAAAAATATTAAAAACTCTAGAAATTGATATAAATCAAAAAGTCAGTATAATTGGTCAATATTAATTCTTTAAATAATTCAATATATAAAAATTCAATAAATATACAAAAATTTAGTAAACTGCCAACTCAATAAATTAAATCAAATGCATAATAGTAATAGATCAAATTTGTATTATATCAGTAAAGTTTTTATTCTGGACTACCTCGAGCAACGAGGCTACGTGTCCTAAAGAGGCCTTGTTCCTCATGCATATTGTGACAAATCAATTAATGAATTGACAAAATATTGATATTAAATTGTGAAGTTAATAATTAAGTGATCAATAAACTAAATTAATAAAAAATCAATAATAAAATAATTAAAAATTATAGCTTTTATACCCTTGTGTTTGATTCCTCTTAGGAAGGAAATGGTGTATTATATTGGGAAGTCTAAGGACAAAATATTTAATTAAATTATAAGTACTCTATGCTACTTATCTATCCTAATTTTGGAGGAATGGTAGCATTATAAATATTGGCCTAGAACTTGCTAATCAATAGCTTCTCTCACTCAGAAGTTTTTTAGCACTATGTTATAAAAATAATGCTAAATAGTTTTAATAATTAAAACATTTCTTAAAATATTTTAAAATATTCTAAAATATTAAAATTTATATTCAAACTTTATACAAATCATTTCAATTGTAGATAAATTTAAACTAATAAAACCTGTGACTTATCCAAGCCACATAACCATATACACACACTTAGATGATTTGCTAGGACAATCAACTCTAGCCTAGGTTAGGCTAATGATTTGGTTTGGTTTCTTGGAGTGCCATTCCTAGATGGTGCTCATGTGAGATTATTTATCATTGTACTCTAGATGTCATATTTATATTTCTATTGGTGCACATTTGGAGTAGGCTCTTAGGTTGCTTTACTTTCATATATACCCTTGCACTCAATATTATTTATATATATATATATATATATCATTTATATAAATGCTATCTTTTAAATTAAGAAAAAAGTAGAAGGGACCTAGGTAATGATGTAAATATAAAGGAAAATGTAAATGTTTTAGATTTTTGTATAACTAGATTGAATTGTATAATGTTTAGAGTTATAAAAGATTAGAAAATGATTGTGTATACACTATTGTAGATTCTAAAAGAAAATGATTTTTCTTCTTTTGAAGATCATTACCTTTTCAAATACTATAAAAGATCCAGAAGCCAGAAGATTAAAGACTACAACAAATAATCATATTCAAATCTTTATACAAATTGAGGATCATTTTTATTCATGGATCATTTTATGGCATGATCATATACATATTGCAGAGTCCTGATTATATAGTATTTTAAATTATAAGTCCTTAATTCCTAAGATAGAGCCTATCTAATCAAATCTTGCATTCATATGGCAATTGACATTCATATGGTGATTGATTGTACTTAGGATTGTTAGCTGACAACTTACTCTAAGCAAGTGTAAGTCTAGATTGTATTCATCCTCAGTCTCTATACATTTCTTTCCTATTTTCTCTTTTAAAATCTAAAATTTAAAGTCTAAATCTATAATCTAAATCCATGTCACGAATTTATTATCTAAAGCCTATACATTAATATCTTGGTAGCCCAAGCTTTTCTTCAAATCTATATAAATTTTAAAACTTTTCTCTTCACTTTAATCAAGAGTATTCTCTTAGGAAATGTAGTTAATAATAGGGGCTTACCCTTATAGAAAGTCTAGAAACCATAATTAAAATACACATCATCCAGAACATCATTCTGGTTGTCCAGGAAGAAACTAAAGTTTGTTTAATGGATCATCCTAGACAATCATGTAATTATCCATGATATGATCGAGTAATAAAACTTTAATTATTTTCCTTAATTACCAAACAAATTTAGGTATAATTGCACTACATCATCATGACGATGTTCAAAAATAAAATGCCCATAAAGATCTGGCGACTGATTCTTTATGATTTCATCCTATTATCTAGGATAATGCTAATATCTTTCAGGACAATTTGCTTAATTGTAGCTGCCTTAACTAAGATGCCCTAATTAGCGTTTCTATTTTTAATGGATTGTCTAGGATAATGTAATCAAAAATAGAAAACTCTAAACACAGATAGAATTTTTCTCTGAGTGTGTGTGTGTAAGATTACTTAGCATTAGAACCCACTTTATTATAATTGACTCAAGGAAAGGTAAAAACCCTTGATGTGTACTTACAGACTGACTCACTCCTAGTTTACCAAATCTTGAGCTGGCTCGATTTGTAATTGACCTTGTGGACCTAAAATATTAGTAGGCAAGACAGTCATACAAAAACAAAAGTATAAAAATGTTTACTATCATCAAAATTATAATTCCTGAATCCAGATTAGCAATAATCTCACACTTTTGTATGATGGTAAACAAAAATAATTTAAAAAATTTACTAAAAATTAACTAACGGTATAAACACTAAATAGAAAATAGTATAATGAAATAACATAAAATAGTACCACTACTCCCTCTTTTGATGTAACAAAAAGGAGGAGGAAATTATAAAAGAAAAAAAAATAAAACTTAAACTACCAAAAAGAAACAAGCTACGTCACAAAAAAAAATGACACAAGGAATGAAAACAAAGATTTTTTTTTAATCAAAACATGAATATGATAAATTCTCTATGTGATTGAATTAAAATTTTGTAAGAATCAATGAGTTAACATTATCGATATCCAAAAAAATGATAGAATAACTGATCCTAGTAGCCCTAGCTCAGACTTCTTATAGGGCAAACCATCTTTTGAAAATAAAGGTCTAACTTAGAAAAAATTAATTAGTTCTAAAAAAGAGATCCATTTAAAACTTGGTTCCAAAAAAATATCTTATAGAATAATATATGAAAGTAATTAGTCATAATCATGAATTTCGAACACAAGCCCTTGAAAATATTAAGTGACACATGAATTCTTCTAAGATTTAAACGTTTGAAAGAGAAGGAAGCTTGCTTTTTGTGGGCTTATTTTTTATCTCTTTTCAATTGATTGTCACACTTTATGCTTTTGATTTTTGATACACTTTTTGTATCTTTCATTTTTTTTTGTGGTCATTACGCATATTTTCAATTTTTTTCTTTTTGAGTTCATTTTATGCCCTTATCATTTTTACAAGCTAGATCCATCTCAAAACTTTTAAATACTCTCAGTTATGAGAATATCTTCTAGATATTAAATAAGAAAAAATCACTCTCTAATATAAGAAATAGTAAACCTCAATGCAGAATCAAATTCATATGATAAATGCAATGATAAGATTACGAAAGTTTGAAAGTGATATAATGACTATGAACATTATTTATATAAGATAGATTATTGTAGCAATATTGAAAAGATCTCAATCGTAAAGTCCAGTAGTTAATTTGAAATAGACTTTTATTTAAAAAAGAAAATTACACCACTAAAAGATGTTAGAGAAAAGGAAATAATCAACGGTGTTTCTCCCTTTAACTGATTTAGGGATGTCATTCATTGACTACAAATTTTCAAAAATAAAAATAAGGCACAAACTATCATTTCAATAGTGATCAAAAAGAAAAATGAAAAAAGAAAAATATAAGAAAATGAAAAAATGAAAATATGAAAATATGAAAAGAATAATAAAAAGAAATAAATAAAATTAAAGTTAATAAAAAAAAAGAAAATAACAAACAACATATCAAAAAATAAAATTCAGAAATCAGTAGGCATCAAGTTCATGCATTTATGTCAATCACACCAAATTTGATCCTTAAGATGCTGAATATGTTGAAGGCTAGTGGTTTAGTAATGATGCCAGCCAGTTAATTCTTAGTTGCTACATGGTATAACTCAATGTCTCCTTTAGTCGCATGGTCTCTAATAAAGTTATGCCTTATGTCAATGTGTTTTGTCCTTGAATGCTGGATAGAATTCTTAGAGATGTAGATGGAAGTAGTGTTGTCACAAAGGATTAAAATTATCCCTACTGGTAATCCTAAATCCAAAATTTATTGCTTCAACCAAAGAACTTGGGCCACATAACTCCCTAAGGCAATGTACTCAACTTCAGCAATACAAAGTGCAACTGAGTTTTATTTTCTACTGGATTAGCAGACTAAAGATTGTCTTATGAATTGGTAAGTTCTAGAAGTGCTCATTCTATCCACCTTACATCCTGCAAAATTATAATCAGAATATCCAATAATCTCAAAAGAAGTGCTATGCTTAGGATATCATATTCCTAAGTTTTGGGTCCCTAAGAGATATCTAAAAAATCTCTTAACTATAGTCAGTTGGGATTTTTTAGGATCGTTTTGAAATATAGCATAGAAACAAACACTAAACTCTATATCAGGTCGGCTAGAAGTCAGGTAAAATAAAGATGCAATCATTCCTCTGTACTTCTTTTGATCAATAGATTTTTTATTTGGGTTCTTATCCAACTGAACATTAGAGGTCATGGGAGTATTTATTGGCTTGGCTTTATCTATTTCATATTTCTTCAAGATATCCTTTATGTACTTTGATTTATTTAAAAAGATTTCATCATCCAATTTTCTTATGCTAAACCCCAAAAGTAGGATAACTCTCCCATCATACTCATCTCAAATTCTTTACTCATTATTTAAAAAAAATCATTACATAGCTTTTTATCAAAAGATTAAAAAATTATATCATCAACATAAATCTGAACAATGAGTAACTCATCTCCTACTTTCATCAGAAAAAGGATGGTGTCTATGCTCCTCTTAACAAACTCCCTCTTTAGTATGAATGTGCTACGCCTCTCATACCAAGCTCTGGGTACCTATTTTAATCCATATAAGGTCTTTTTTAATTTTTAAATATGATTTGGAAATTGAGAATTCTAAAAACCTAATAGTTGCACTACAAACACATTCTTTTTATTACCCTATTTAAAAAGGAACTCTTTTTGTCCATTTGGAAAAGCTTAAATCCTTTTTAATAAGCAAAGGCTAGTAGTACTCTAATGGATTCCAATCTAGCTACAGGGGCAAAAGTCTCCTAAAAATCAACACCTTCTATCTTGTTGTAACCCATAGCTACCAATCTCACCTTATTCTATATCACCATACCAGAATCATTCATCTTATTCTTAAAGACCCATTTGGTTCCAACTACACTTTATCTCTTTGGTCTTTCTACAAGCTTCCACACAACATTCCTAACAAATTGATTTAATTTCTCTTACATGGCTAAGATCCAAAACTCATTAGACATGGCTTGATTGATATTGGTGGGTTCAATCGTCTAGATAAAGGCAAAGTGATTCACTTCCTTCCTAAATCCATGTTTTGTTCTAACACCTTTAGAAGAATCTCATAAGATCAGTTCTTTAGAATGACTCAGAGAATATCTGTAATATCTAAGCAAAGTATGTGTAGGTTCTACCCATTCTTCTAAATTTGCATTTTCTACTCTTTGGGTAATCTCACCTACTCCTTCAGTGTTTTGGGGCTCTACCCTCTTCTCTAAAATTTTAACTCCTTGGATAATCTCTCCAACTTCATCTTCATCCTTAACTCTAGACTTCTTAGGATTAGATTTATCAAATAGTACATGAGTAGTCTCCTCCACCACCACTATCCTCTTGTTAAATACCCTAAAGGATTTCCCCATACTTGAATATCCTAAGAATCCTCCATCCGATTTAGGGTCATATTTTCTTAAGTGTGAATTCTCATTATTAAGAATGAAAATCTTATAACCAAAGACATGGATGTGGGAAAGGTTGAGTATCCTACCCTTAATGATCTCATAGGGTGTCTTATCTAGTTTGGCTCTAACATTCACCCTATTCAACACGTAACAAGCTGTGTTTACCGCTTCAGCACAAAAGTGTTCTGAAAGTGAATACTTAGTAAGCATGGCTCTTGCGGACTTAACTTAGGTCTTGTTCTTCCTTTTAGCTACCCCATTCTGCTAAGGGGTCCTGGGAGCTGAGAAGTTGTGGCTAATCCCTTTATCCTCACAAAAGTCTCCAAATATCTCATTTTTAAACTCTCCCCATGTTCACTATGAATGGTCAAGATTTCAGAACCTAGCTTTTTTTGAATCAAAGTTGAGAAAGATCTAAACTCATCAAAAGACTCACTCTTATGAGACAAAAATTTAATCCAAGTGAACCTCGAGTAGTCATCAATAATCACAAATCCATAAACTTTTTGTCCTAAGTTGACAGTGCTAATGGATCCAAATAAATCCATGTGAAGGACTTCTAAAGGTCTAGAGGTGCTAATGTCCTTAATGGAATGAAAAGAAGATTAGACTTATTTCCCTAGTTGGAAGGCATAACACAGGTGGTCTTTAGTGAACTTAAGTTTGGGGAGACCTCTAACTAGGTGTTTTTGGGTCACTCTCCTAAGGGTTTTCAAACTAGCATGACATAACCTCTTGTGCCACAACCACAACTCATCAGCGACAGTTTTTAAGCAAAATGAAGAAGCATATTTAATATTATTTAAATCAAGCATGTAAATGTTATTAATCTGCTTTCCATGTAAAATAGTATTGTTATTCAAGATAATAATGCATGTATTTACCCAAAATTTTATAATAAAGCCCTTATTGTACAGCTGACAGATGCTTAACAAGTTGTGTTTCTATCCATCTCAAGCAAAATATTTTCAATCAAAAGGTTATTGGAGTTTTCGATTATACCTGCGCCCATAACTTTCCTGGTGATTTTATCTCCAAGAGTGAACTTGCCTCCACCCTTGGCCTCCAGCAAATTGAATTGGTTGGCATCTCCAGTCATGTGTTATGAGCATCCACTATCCAAGTATCTTATGAGGACTTTTGTGAGAGCAAGCCTACAAAATCATCAAATGTGAGATTTAGAAACTCAAACAAGTTTGGGTCCCTTCTTATGAAAAGAAGAATGTAATGCATATGTGTTATACTATAAACCAGGTAATTCATGTCGCCACACCCAATGTGTACTACAGTGAACAATACAAGTGTGTGAAATGTGTCCTAACATGCCACATGAAAAACATCTAACACCAGGAAAAGGGTTTACTAATCTATTCGAGTTATAGTGCCTCTTCCTAGTTTTCAAAACTTTTGGCTTTAGATCTGGTGTGGGTGTAGTGCTACTTTCCTTAAGAGCTTTTAATTCAACTTTAAACATCGAGTTAGCACTTTCTAAAATAGCATTATCAACCTTTAAATAGTGCTCCCTACTTTCAGATTCATCAATATATGTTTTAAAATTATTTTCAAGTGTAGTGTGGGATGCTTTCAGTGAATCATGCTCAATGACCAACTCAAAATATTTTTTATTTAACTCATCAAACTCATCAAGTAATGACATGTGATTGCTATCAATTATGGAGTGATCTTTAAGTAAAAGTTTATGCTCTTTTTGCAATTTTAAAAGTAAAAAATTTAAGATAGCATGCAATTTCTTAAGTTTCCTATATGATGTATGAATTTATTTAAAAAGTTCAAGTAATTGACTGTAGGTTAGTTCACATACCTCTTCTTGGTCAGACGGACCAAGATGATCATCCCACATCAAGCACAACTTTATAGTCTCCTCATCAGCTTCAGTATCAATGGAGTTAGATGCAGAATCTACCCAGAATGCCTTTTGAAACTACTTCTTATCCTTGTCCTTCATAAACATGGGTTTCTCCTCACCCTTCTCATTACTTGGGTGAGTCTTAAGTATAGGACAATCAGCTTTAACATGTCCCGACGTCCTACATTCAAAACTAATTATATTATTAGAACTTTTAAAATTCTTAATACCCTTACCTTTATTACACTTCTAATGGTGCTTTTACTTCTTCCTTAGAAAGCTTTTGAATTACCTAGGGATTAAGGCAACCTCATCTCTGTCAGACCCAAAAGAATTAGTATCTGTATCATTAGCCTTTAGTGTCACAATTTTCTCCTTCTTCTTCTTACCTGCATCAAGTTATCTTTGGTTACCCCTTGCTCGTACGCAATGAGTGATCCAAGTAAATTATCAATAGAATAAGTATTCAAATCCTTAGATTCAGTTATGTCAGTAATATTGGCATCAAAGGAAAAAGGCAAGTATCTCAAAATTTTATTAACTTTTTTATAGTTAGAGTTCTCTTTAAGGCATGTAGTGAGGTGACAATTTGGGTAAACCTGTTATACATGTCAAATATTGATTCACAAGATTTCATGTGAAAAGTTTGTAGTCATGTAACAAGATTTTTAACCTAGATTGCTTAACTTCGTTTGTTCTTTCATAAGTGATATACAATCTATCCCATATTTCTTTACCGATAGCACAAGTTGAGGCATACATATAATATTCAAATTTTAAAGCATAGAAAAATTAATTCAAGCATTTTTTATTAAGTTGTGCTAAATTCCTATCATCAAAAGTCCATTCAGTAAAAGGAAGTTCAATTTTTATGCCATTGATTTCATGAGTTGGTGGTGAATATCCATCCTTAACAAGCATCCACATGCGATTGTCAATTGATTATAAAAATGTAGGCATGCTAGTTTTCCAAAAATTAAAAAGTATGTTATCAAACAAAGGTGGTCGAGTAATAAAATACCCTTCTGCACTATTATGATTACCAAAGTTATCCATGGATAAAAATTCAAAAGTTTTCAAAAACTAGATTTTATGAATTCCACTCTGATACCACTTGAGAGTTCATTAGGGATGTTAAGCCCTTGTGAACTAGCTTGAGGCTAACCCAGAGGGGGGGGGGGGGGGTAAATTGTTGTTTTAAAATTTTCTTAAATAAGAATCATAATCTTAGATCAAACCAACAATCAGAATACGAAAATTAAAGTACAGAAATTAAATGTAGAAAAGTAGTAGGAAAGAATAAATAGAATTTTATAGTGGTTCAATCAACTTGACCTACGTCCACTCCCTAAACCCTCTCCTCTGGGTATTGCACTAAACTCAGTGACTCCCCTTTTGCTTCCATAGTAAGGTAGAGAAGCCTGTACAAACCTCCTTTCCAATGATCCCGGTGAGGCAGAGAACCCAACTCCTTTCGCTTTCTCCTAAAGTAGGTACAGAACCCAACTCCTTTCACTTCCTCCTAAAGCAGGTTGAGAACCTCAATCAATTGTTGAAGTAGACATCTCTCAAACCTCCAAGGAACCAGGGATGATGATTAGAGAAGATGACTCAAAGCTTTTCTTGGAGCAAACTATATGAATCCCCTCATAAACTCTCCCTCACAAGATCCTCTCTCTCTCTCTCACTCCCTTGCTCTCCCTCTCCTCTTGGCTCTCTCAGGTTAAGATGGTAGTAAAAGATACAATCTTGGGTAAACAAGAGGTCTTATATAGAAGAGTTTCAAATTTGCTATTAATTGCAACAAACTAACATAGATTATCCAGGATGATTGATGGATCATCCTATATAATTAGTACAAATTCGGCTCAATCAGCTAGGATGATCTAGGAGAGTCTAGACGATTAAAGGACTTATTTATTCTGATCGTCCAAGATGATAGGACATCGTCCTATATGATTTGTTCAAAATAATTGAGTATTGTCCAAAACATTGCCCCTATTGTATATCTGAAAGATAGAAAACTAAACTGATCATCTAGGATGATTTTATGATAATCCCCAACGACTAGTTTAAAATGTTAAATATCATCTAAAACATCGCCCTGATTGTATGTCTGGATGATGGAAAAATAACTGATCATCCAGAATGATTTGGGATCATCCTGGATGATTAGATAAAATAATACACATCATACAGAACATTATTCTGGTCGTCTAAAATGAGATTAAGGTTTATTTAATGGATCATCCCGGATGATCTTACGATCGTCCAGGATGATATGATTGAGAAATCAAACCTTAATTACTTTTTTTAATTATAAAAAAAATTAGGCATAATTGCACTGCATCATCTAGGATAATGTCTTAGATGATGTCCAAAAATAAATATGCTAAAAAAGAACTAGCGGCTAATTCTTTCTTATTTGAGCTTATCATTCAGGACGATGCTAATATCGTCCAGGATAATTTACTTAATTGTGATTGCCTTAACCAGGATGCCCTAATTAGGGTTTCTATTTTTATCTGATCATCTAAGATGATTTTGGATCTTCCTGGACAATGTGATCAAAAATAAAAAAACTCTAAAAAATAGATAAAATTTTTCCCTGAGTATGTATCGGTAAGGTTACTTAGTATTAGGACCCACTTTGTTACAATTGACTCAAGAAAAGGTAAAAACCCTTGACATGCACTTACAGACTAACTCACTCCTAGTCTACCCAATCTTAAGCAGGGTTGATTTGTAATTGATCTTGTGGACCTAAAAAGTTAGTAGGCAAGGCAGTCATAGCAAAATAGAAGTATCATAAATATTTGTTATAATCAAAATTATAATTCCTGAATCAAGATTTGCAACAATATATATAGTCTTACATGTGAATATTAATTTTAGGCTTTAGATTTTAAATTCCAAAATTGGCTTCCCTCCTGTATAAAATCCCTTCACTATAGTCATTGTTCAAATCAAAATTCAAAGTATTTCACATTCTATCTTCTAAATCTGAAGGTCCATGGACAAGGTTCCTAGTCCAATGGTTTTTTCAAAAATCTAAATTCCATTATAATTCTCAATCTTTCTGTTCCAATTTAAAGTCCCTTATAAGAAAATTATTGTTAAATTATTGAAATAAAATTAAAATTCCAATTTTAATCAACTTCCCCTAGCCTATCTTTCCTTAGAATGAGTCCATATCCAAAAACATTAAAATTTTTAAATCCAAAAGATCCTGATTTACCTATGTTTAATTGCACTAGACGGATAGTAAACTTTATTCAACATATTCTTTAGACTTATGTCTTACCTGATTGTTAGTGAATTTTGAAGATTGATATATAACTCCGATTAATTACAGAAATAATGTATAGAAAATTGATCTTCTCCTTCACCAACGATATCAACATGACTATTAATCAAGGTTTGTTTGTTGAGATAACTATGATTCAATTTGGATTAATGGACAATGTTTAATTTACCTTCACTAGCACATGATTTGATGTGGGCAAGAATAAAAATTTTCCTGCTCTCTGTCAAAGTTATACCTGAGGGTGGGTCTGTAGTAACTGCTACAAATGCTAAACTTTAAATATTCTCTTGCTTAACTTTTCAAGGTTGTCTGTTAGTCAAAATAGGAAATCTGCTATAGTGTATAAACTTCCTTATATGGGCAAGTTTTAAATGGGTATATTCTCCACCACCATGAAAATGACCAAATCTCAAAGGATGTTGCGGGTCTGTTTTCATGGATTATTATTTTGATGACAGCAAACACTCTTATTTCTCTACGACTGCCTTATCTACTGTGATTTTAGGTCCACAAGATCAGACTGCAATTTGGAACCAGCTCAAAATTGGGTTGACTAGGTCTGATTCAGTTTGTACTACTTTTTTCCTTTCTTGAGTCTATTGTATTTGGTGTGACTCCTGATGTTATGTAACTTTTCACACAAACACCTTGGAAGAATTTCTGATTGTTCTCTAGAGTTTACTGTTTTTGGTAACATTGTCCGGGATGATATTTATATCGGCATGGACGATTGATTTAAAAATAGAAACCCTAATTAGGGCATCATCCTTGTTAAGGCAACCGTCATTAAACACATCATCCTGGATGATTTTGTATCGGCCAGGATGATAGGCTCAATTTAGAAAGAATCTGCCACCAGATCTATTTAGAAATTATTTATTTTTGGACATTGTCCTAGTGGATCAGCCTAGCCTATCAAGATCGGCCTGGCCGATCCAGCATAATATTTCTTAAATAAATCTGGCAATTAATGAAAGTAATTAATGGTGATTTGCACGATCACATTGGCTAGGCCGATCTCAGGATCATCCGGGTCGATTTGACATTGGCCAGCTTCTTTTCAGGGCGATGTTTAGGACAATTTTCCTCATATTTGAACTAATCATCCAGGATGATATCCTATCAGCGCGGACGATATAACCAAAAATTATCTAATCATCCCTAATCGACCGGGCTGATTGAGCATAATTTATGCTGATCGGCGGGACCGATATTTATATCGACCTGGACGATAAAGTCGGCAAATTGTATTAATGAGCTCGTTTTGAGATCTTCTATTTAAGCTTTGTCAAGATACTTGGTAAGTGTCTTTGGTAGCCATTGTAGCTTTGTTCTTTTGGGGAAACTTGAAGACAAAGCTTGAAAGGGTGTGAGGAACGGGTGAAGTTTGAGAGTGGGAGAAGATCCTGTGAGAGGGGACTCAAGGGAGTATGGAGGGGGATTTCACACGGTTGCTCCAGCAGGCTTGCACCTTAATACCATCGGATTTAAGGCTTGTCTTGAGGGAAGTTCATAGAAGCAGAAGATCTCCTTGATGTCAAAGGACCCGGCGACTCCGCCGCATCGGGGAAGGTGGAAGTGATTTTGTAAAGGCTTCTTCGCCTAGCTATGGGGGCTAAAGGAGAGACGCTTAGTTTAGTGCAATACTCGGAGGGTGCCTCTAAGGAGTGGATGAATATTATCTGAAAGTAAATTCTTCCCTTATTACCTCATTATATAAAATACCTATTATGGTCTCTTTATATGAGAGAAATAGAAAGGTTAGAAGTATGTTGGATAGATTGTTTTATAACTCTATAAAGAGTTATGATCAATCCAAGTTAGAATTTATAAAATCAATGAAAGAAGTAATCTCTACCTAGATTGAGTTAGGGTTTTATAGAGAGAGGGTTGGACCTCTACTCAGTGAGAGAAGAATTCAACCATGAGATTTGAAACATCTTAAGTCATCAACAGTAGTACAACATCAAAGAGAGTCAAGTGGACTCTCTGAAGTTCATCACAAATATGTTCTTGATAATGATATGAAACATAAAGCTATAAATCCTTTGAAGCATAGTCCAATGATACCTCCAAAGTATGTATACTTGAAGAGTCAAGTGCCCAAGGTCTCCCATCAATCTTTGGAATATCAATCATCAAAGATTTGCCAACATCATTCCAACACAAATCATCTTCTCATCCTGAGGTGATAAGACTGAAATCAATAAATTAGTCAAAACCACTATCTAATGAGAAGAATGTTTGCCAACCTAAAATAGTTTCCACTTCTATAAAACATTTTGTTAGGAAACCAAGTATATTAGAAGAAAGGAGGAATTAGATTAAAGATCAAGTAGAGTCCTCCAAATTCCTTGAAGAAATTAAAAATTATTTCAAAGAAAATATACATAAAATAGATTAAAAAAATTTGATGAGATAGCAACTCTGAGTGATCAAGGTGATAAAATGAATGAAACTGTATTCATGGTGGATACACGATCATCAATCCAAAAGGATAAGAGTAAAACAAAAGTAAATCATGTGGATGTTGAGAAT
Organism: Dendrobium nobile; assembly: GCA_022539455.1. Classification (NCBI taxonomy): domain Eukaryota; kingdom Viridiplantae; phylum Streptophyta; class Magnoliopsida; order Asparagales; family Orchidaceae; genus Dendrobium; species Dendrobium nobile. The sequence goes on from CM039721.1 coordinate 22,639,474, forward strand.
CAAGAGGAAGAAAATGATGATGAAGAGTATGTTCATAATCAGACTAGATGTCTTCTAGATAAATCATGTCAGACAGATGAACAAATAGCTCAAATGGAGAAGAAAATGAAAGGGCCAATGGGCACTATAGTCGCTCTGTAAAATACATTAGTTCCTTCAGCTAAGGACTAGATAGATTATATCCTAATTTAGTCTATGCAATGTTATAGTAAACCTACGGAACCAGTTAAACAAAATAAAATTGAGGCAATGAAATCAAAAAAAGAAATAGCATAAATAATATATATCAAACAAATAATAGAGGAATAACTTAAGGAAGCTCTAGCATATTTTAAGGGTACCTCGTCTGTTCTAAGTGGAAGACCTTACCCTGAAGAACATGACTTAGTTCTTTATCTCAAGGGTTTGTGACATTTTGGTTAAAAACTTTAATGGAATAGGAAATCTTAAGCAATGCTTAGCACATTTGCGGGATAATTATCGTAATGTATGAGGAAGTGATGATCAGTGCATACCTTTGTAGAGTTAGAATAGATATTTATAAAGAGGTTTTCTATAGGGCATCACTATGTTATAGTAGGGGATCTGGTAGTGAAAAAGAGGAAACCGAATGAAAGTCTAGTTAACTATACTCTAAGATAAAGGAACATTAATATGAAATATGAACATTAACTTCAAGAATAACATGCTATAGAGATTCTTTTGATGAATATTCATGGTGTGGTTCCATTCTTATTAAAAGAATTCATAATCAAAACTTTTCAGAAATTATTGAGTAAAGCCTCTAACCTTTGAAAGGAGATGCCTCAATTAAATTTCTTAAATCACCAATCTCCTTTAGAAATCATAAAGGTAAAACCTCAAAAAAATATTAGAAAAGAAGTCTGGGTCAGTGTCTATAGTAGATAAAGGGAAACAACCAATGCATATTCAAAGAGAAATATTAAGCCGTCCATCTCAATATTAGCAGTATAATAAATCTTAAAATGATTAAAATTCAAGACTATACCTTATTATACTGCAGAAGAAAATAGGTAGAGGTTTGTGGCACTCATTATTAAAAATTGCTCCTTTAAAAGGGAATCTATCCAGAGAATATTCAAAAATCTTTTAAAGAAAATGTAATATAAATTACATGAACCAAATAAGACAAAGGATGTGGGTAAAGTGGGGCAACTCAAATATTACCCATATCATCAGAAGATTAGTCATGAAATTGAAGATTGTGTAACTATCAAATAATGGTTTGAAAGAAGAATTAAAGCTAGATCAATTGTGATACCCAAGGAGTATTTAGTTGATTCTAGTCAAAGATCTACTTAATACATGATTGGTATCTCATGGAGTGCAGAATCCCCTCCAGATTGATCTAGAAGGTCCTAAATAAGAAGCAAGAATAAGGTTCCTACTGAAGAACTCAAGAAGATATGAGTCGATCAATCTTCAGTAGTTCAGAAGGAAGAACCAAATAATAAAAGCAGTGATGTAAATAATAAATTTTAATTTTATTCCAATGGTAAAGAAAAATCTCTTTTACCCCTTACATTGCATGATTTTATTTTGTCGCACCATGGGATAAAAAGTAATGAAGAATGATTCAGTATACATTTTGTTAATATATGGCGATTATAATATAAGTGGTAACAAAAATAGTAAAATAAAAAACAACTTCATAGAATTAAAAATCAATTTAGATGAGTTAAATGAATCTCTTCAGTATTCCCTGATAATGATTCTCCTATCCTTGATATTATGGTTGATCCTATTTATATATAAATTGAGATGTCTAATTTAGAAAACTCATGTGATGAAGTGTTAAAAGTGAACAATAACTCTTAATTAAATAAATCAATCGTCTCTTCCTAAGAAGAGATAGTTCAAGTAAATCTACGTATTGGTAAAGTATTACCTCCATCGACATCTGCACTCAACAAACAAAAGCAAGTTATTAATAATTCATAAGCTTCAATACCAGCTCAATCATATCAAGATATAGCTAACTCAGATATTTCTAAAGTAGATTATAATGTTTTAGCTCATCTCAAAAGACTTCCTATAAAATTGAGTACATATGATGCTTTGGTTCTTTCTAAAGAAATGAGAGAGACTTTCATTAAAGCCTTACTTGATTCAGAGATCTATATGGCTCAGTTAGCATTAGTGTAATTTGAAGAAGTATCGAATTATAAACAAAATAAAAAAAAATCACATTCTCAGATGATGATTTACTGATGGGAATTGCATATCATAATTTTCCATTATTAATTTTAGTCAATGTCGATAACTTCAACTTATCTTGTGTTCTTGTTGATTTGGGTCCACCAACCCAATCCAGCATGTACAGCCTTGTAAATCCCTATCTCCTGAAGTGTATTCATGTGCACCTGAAGAATATATTTGGTCCAATAAATTTAGTTGTTAGCTAGGCTATGAACTTGCCCAAAAGTAGAACCCTGTGGCCACTCCAAGTATGTTTAGTTTAGATGATGATGGCTAAGAAGCCTAGACTGCCCGATTGACTCAACTGTATCTACTATTGGCCCAAAAATATCATAAGTATCCTTACTGAGCTGAGCAATAGTACTCTTTCGCACTTCAATTTGAGGCCACTAACCCATGTTTTAGGGTTCTCAAATTTCATTGAGTTTGCAGAGCACTCTAGAAACAAAGGGGAGCGGGAAAAGAAGTTGTGGAAAACATCCTGCCATCGTAACATGTCATGATGCTTCTTCAATTTGTTTCAGACATCAGAACCATCGTGAGGGTCCTATATATCAATAGTATCACAAATGACAACCTCACTGGGCTCGCCTGGAGGTATATTGTTAGGTCACTCCCAATGGAATATTTTTCGGCATCAGGAGAAAATGAAAGGAATCAGAAATAACATAACAAATTAAATGTTATAAAAGAAAGCTAAAAAAGCTGTTAATCACATCAGAATAAATGTGGCACAATCTAAACACTTGCCACATTTATTGGGGAAATTTGTTAACCTCTATACATCAAACCACGCACAAACGGAGCAAAACTAATTAATCAAGTAATACGCATGATGATGCAATTCATCACTAAGAGGGTCAAACGACTTCCAATTACCAAACGGACTGCATCATTTCAATTAGGACATTGAGCTTGCCTAAGTGAGGACCCTTGTAGTCAAATTGGATAAGATCGATCTAAAGGAATGACCGACATACAAAATTAACATGCGACATTAGACAAATGACATCCAATCGTGAAACAGATTTCACCGTTTCATTTGAAACGTCATCGAAGCCCAAGAACCAGTATTAATTTGTTCAATTGGAATTTCTTGGCTAAGCGGCATGAATCCAAAGGCGATGACACAAAAATTGAAAAAAATTGACACATAAGATCGCCAAAATAATATTTGGTCACAAAATAATTTTCTCCATTGCGTTCGAAACATCTTCAACACCCAAAGTGATAATTAACTTCAACCATAAGGCCTCGCGAGAAGGTCGGTGTGTGTCTCGAGGTAACAACCATAAATCATTGAGATTGGCCAGGGATGTTGCCAAAATAATGTCTGATAGCAAAATGGACTTCGTCGTTAAATTTGGAATGTCATAAGTACTTAAAATCACTATAAATTTAGTTTAAAAAAAAAAGGTCGAGCAATGAAATCAATGCGAGCCCTGAGGAAATGATGCACAAATCAAGGAAATTGGCATCTAAAGTTTCCCATATGATGCCTGATCACAATAAAGACATTGTCGTTGCATTCAAAATGTCATCAATACTCAAGATACGCTACTAATTTATATAACAAAAATTATACATTCAAATTGATGCAATGTTTTAGGAAATTACATAAATTATAAGGTGATTGCACATGAATCAGAGTAATTTTAATTAATTAACGTGTTACTTTCATTTTAATTTGACAAATAATGATGAAAACTATTATTTTAATAATATTAACAAAAAATAGAAGTCAAATAAAATCTCACATCACATTAAATACAAACCTCGGATGTCGAATGGCTAAATCCCATAAAACTCGTTGCCGACTTTGCAAGTTGATCGCTTTGCAGATCTCCCGCCTTGATTGGGGACTTATTGCAATGTTTAAAACGAGACAAAATGAGCTCTGTCCAGTATTCTTCATGCAATCACAAATCCGTCGTCCTATTTTCCTTCCATTCGCAAATCTTCCCCCAACCAAGCTTCTACCATCTGATCTCTTTCCCCACCCAATCAACAGTTACGTCCACATCAAGACCTGATCCATAACCTCCTACCTTCGATAGATCTCAACTGAACCACAGCTCCTTCTCCACTTCTTCACAGCACGTCTTCAAGCTTCTCAGCCCATCTGTATTAGCCGACTGACATAGCCAAATTGTCCCTCTACAACCACACTCTTCCTTCTCACCCGTCCATAGATTTATAGAATTAAGGAGCATTACCATGGGAAGTTGGGGTGATGATAATTCAACAGCTCTATGAAACAACCTAAAATTTAAAAATAAAAAATGAATTATTTTGAGAAAATAATAATATAAGCTTGTTGGGCATGGACAGGGATTTTTTATTAGGTTATGTACCAATTAAATTTATAATTTAATTCAACGAGATAATGAAGAACTCTTCTCAAAAGAGTTGAATCAATATGAGGGCTATCATCCAAAATTTTCCAAGCCATAAGAGGATTCGTTGAAGGAGGGTAATCCTTAGATCTAAATTAGAACAAATATAGTGCATCATGATAAACTTCAAATTCAATAATTGTAAACCCATGAATACCTGTGCAGGAACAATTTTACATTTGTCTTGAAGGTTATGTTCAAGTCGACCATTAGGAGGACCTCCTCCTCCTTCAGAGCTATTCATTCAAGGGACTTGCTCAGGAGATAAAAGTAGCTTAAAACTAGAGCATGTCAGACTAACACCGACTGTCTTTTCTAGATAGTCACCCCCATGCAAGGGAGATCTCAAAGGTTCCTTTTTTAGACCAACAAATCCTTATTCATTTGAGCCGGAACCAAGCTTACCACAAAAGGTTACATAAAATAGATGGCAATACACACCATTCTAATAAGAAATATCTCACAACTAAGTCAATCTAAAGGCCTCATCAGTACATCACTTTCACTTCTCTCATCAAACATGGGGACTGATGAATGGCTATACACAGCACATTACTCCTTCCCTCTGGCTACACTCCAAATATATTTGTCCACGTTACATTTCAATGAGTCTCAGAATGAATTTCAGCCCACAATGATAAGCTTTTGGGGGCCCATCTGACTCACCCCTCACAAGCACCATTCCACCTTGCACCAATAGCTAATTGAAGAAAGATATTAACAAGAAAGCCACCTTATCAAAGGCATATTTTATTCAACATTTCCATACTATATTAAAGGAGGATTGATAACATAAATCATCATAATATATCTTCATTATCAACGAAGAAGAAATAAAAAGAACTAGGAAGTGATTTTATTCAACTCCATTCAATAGAAGCTCTAGAATAGATGTTACATCTTTCTTTGTAATCAAAAGCTCTAAGCTTTCTTCCAACTTATACCTCTAACCCTAATAATAAATATTTCATTTATATTCACAAAACACACACACACACACAAACACACCTGTATTGGCTTTAAGCTCTTTAATCCCTGCTGGTTGGGTGGTTGTTGTTTGGGGTTCTGTTCTTCAGGTTGTTGTTCCCTACCTGGGGATGCTGTTGCTATTATCCGATTGGTTTCTGGAGATTTCTTTTTCTATTGGTTGTGTTATTTTTTTTTTGGTCCTATAGTGGTGTTTTTTTTCTTTGGTTACCTGGTTAGTCAGGCGATGTTCTAGTTGCTCCTAGTTCTCATGGAGTTTTTGGGTTCCTGCTGGATGGATTGCTCTTTGGTTATTGTTTGGGGTCATTGATTCCATGTGGTTGTTTACTACTTGAGGCTTTCCGTTTGGTTTCTATGTGTGTTAATTGATTCAGCATCTGGGTTGGCTTGAGTGGGTTAATTTTCTAATGGGTTGGTTGCTGGACTTGGCCTTGCTTCCTTTGTGCCTGGTAGGGCCAGTTCTTGATGGGGTGTATTGTTCTGGTGTTGGTCTTGAGTACTTGGATTTTTACTGGCATTTTGGTGGTTGTCTTCCTACGGTATGTTATTCTACTTCTTCTACTTGTCCTTCCTATAACTTGGGTGGCCTTGGTTTTTGTGGAAGTGATGGTGGTTGTGGGAATTTTGATTCCCTTTCTAGTTATTTTGGTGTTTGCTTCAAGTGGGGTAGTTATATGTGGTCTCTCAACTTGTGGGTTGTTTGGTTTCCTATTATGATCAGTGGTGGTTTCCTTTTAAATGTTCTTCTATCTGTGTTATATTATGATCATTGGTTGGTTTATCATGCCTATGGGATTTAATTTTTGGACTATTTTAGCATTATCATGCTTATCTTTTATCCTTTTATATGTTACTGTTATGTCCTTTGTGCCCATTAGATTTTTTGTAGGAACTTTTTGGTGTTGATGATTGAAGATTTGGAATTGAGGATGGATGGCTGGAGCTTTTTAAAGTTTATTGGTTTGCTCCTTTTATGGGTACTTGTGCTTGAGCACCGTAGATTGTACCAATGTCATTTTGTATTATTTTGTAGTGGAGACTCGACTTTGTAGGTTTTTTATTTCTTTTTATGACTGTAGCTCTTATGAGCAATAGAAAGCTTGAGGTCCCCTTAAGGACTGTGTACCCTTTTCTTTAATAAACGTGATATATATATATATATTCTTTCATTTAGTATTTAACCATTTTCTATGACATACGCATTGTCTACTCATGGTGCCTAGTATAAGTAGGCCTCATCTATGGGATAAAAATGGGATCCATCATCTAAAAGTTCGTTAGGGATATTAAGCCCTTAAGAACTAGCCTGAGGCTAACCAAGAGGGGGGTGAATTAGTATTTACAAAAAATATATATTTCTTAAGCAAAGCACAAAATTAAAACCAAATCAATCACCATAAAGAGTAACATATGCGGAAATTAAATACAGAAGTAAAACAAAGAAAGATCACACCGGATTTATAGCAGTTCAGTCAAATCTTGACCTAACGTCTACTCCTCAGAGGCACCCTCCGAGTATTGCACTAACTAAGTGTCTCTCCTTTAGCTCCCACAGCTAGGCGGAGAAGCCTTTACAACAGACTCTTTTTCACCAATCCCGGTGCGGTAGAGAACTGACTCCTTTTGCTTCCTCCTGAAGTGGCAAAGAACCGACTCCTTTTGCTTCCTCTTGAAGCGGGCAGAGAACTATGACCTTAATTTGAAAAAGACCTCCCAAGGATGAAGGATGAAGAACGGAGAAGACAACTTGGAACCTTGCTTGGAACAACCTTTGTGAACTCTCTCACAAACTTCCCCTCACAAGTTCCTCTCTCTCTCTCTCTCTCTCTCTCTCTCTCTCTCTCTCCCTAGGCTCTCTCAGGTCAAGACAGCAACACTCAAGGTCTTAAGCATGAGAAAATTTTGGTCCTTTAAATAGAATTTCAAGAACCGACATTATCGTCCAGGATGATATTTCTATTATCCTGTATGATCAGTAGAAATTAAGCTCAATCATCCTACACGATATGGGACGATCAGATGAGATTTTGCTCACATCATCCAGGATGATAAAATATCATCTTGTATGATTAGTTCAAATCACAGATTATCGGCCAGACAATCGCTCAGAAAGGAGGTCTAGACGATCCAAAATTAGCTTGATTGTTTGGGCCGATCTCATGATCGTCCCGACCGATTAGTTAAAAAATTGAGGAAAATTGTCCAGAACATCGCTTGAAAAAGAGCTGACCAATGTTTGATCGTCCAGGAGCAACCAAAGATTTTTGAACTGATCGTCCCGGACGATCCTGCGATCGTCCAGGACGATGTGATCGTATCAATCAAGCCTTAATTGATTTCTTTAATTACCAAATTAATTTAGGCATAATTATGTGAAATCATCCAAGCCGATGTAATGGATAGGCCTAGCTGATGTCCAAAAATAAATCTTAACTAAATAGATCTGGCGGCTGATTCTTTATGATTTGAGTCTATCATCCTGGCCGATTCAAGGATCGTTTAGGACGATGTGCTTAATAATAGCTGCCTTAACCAGGATGCCCTAATTAGAATTTCTATTTATAGTTAGATCATCCTGGCCGATATGAACATCATTCAGGATGATGTACTCAAAGCATAAAAACAACATAACAACCCTCAAGTGTGTGTGTGCAAGGTTACTTAGCATCAAGAATCACTTTTATAATGGACTCAAGAAAGTAAAACATACAAACTGACTCAAACTAAATCTACCCAATCTTGAGCTGGCTTGAGTTGCATTCGGTCTTGTGGACCTGAAAAGTTAGTAGGCAAAGCAGTCGTAGACAATTATGAATGTTTGCTATCATCAAAAGTCTAAACCATAAACTCATATTTGCAACATCATCCTCTCTGGCATATGATTGTTGATCGAGGTTAAGTGTAAGAAGAGAATAATCTACTAGGCAATCAGGTAACCTAGAGAACATTGAATATACTACTCAAAGAGAAATATAAAAGATGGAAAAGAATCTTTTGAAATCCATTAAAGATGTTCATGCTTTTTCCAACAACCATCCTCAAATAATTAACACACCAAGAGCTGATTGTCCCTAGTAGTCGCCATAAGCCTTTACTAGAGGCACATGTTATAGAACAAAATATTGATTGCACTCACCCCCAGATAAGAGATGAGAACTTCAATCTAATATCCATGAAGAACGAAAAGATTTAACTAGGGCCAAACAATGCCATCTCTAAATTAATCTTTGAAGTAAGGGTACCTCCCAAGATCAAGATATCCAACCTCAATGCCTATCGAGGAAAGATTTAACCCACAAATCATGTAGTGATCTTTGAGTCCATGACTTCTCTACTCGATGTTGATGATGCCATCCATTGACATCTCTTCTTTACCATTCTCAAAGACTCAATGTTGAGGTGGTTCACTCACCTACCCAGTGGGGTGATTTTCTCCTTCTCTAACTTCAAGTAGATGTTCAACACATAGTTTTCCAATGCCCAAAGACTCATCTTAAAAGCCCCTAGGTCTTACAAAAGGTGAGGCAAGAACCTGGTGAATAAGTGAGGAGATTCATACTAAAATTTTAAAATGAGATGGTTAATGTCAAAGACCTTGAAACAACATTTCCCTAAGTAGACCTAACTAGGGGCTAAATGGAGGCCCTTTTTACCACACATTAAACCTATAATAGCAAAGAACATTAGTGGAGCAACTAGAAGTCACCAAAAGCTATGTCAACACTGAAGAGTATAATCGAATGATCAAACATACCAAAGGTACTCTATGACATGACCCCACCACAAAGTGAATCATACAGGGTTCCTATTTATCCCAAATTCTTATGAATAGAAGTACTACTAGTATAAAGAGTCCAGGAGATCAGACAATAACCTAAAGACCATCTGCCTTATACTCCAAAAATAGCACATATAGTCAAGCTCATTGAGGCCATCTAGAACAAAGATATCTTCTAATATCCACAACCCAAGAAGGTTGGCAACACCTAAGATACTATAAGGTACTAAGTATTATTAAGGAACAAAAGCATTACACTAAAGAGTGTTGTCACCAACATAATTTTGTTAAAGAACTCATAAGTACTAAAAAAAAAAACTAAAAGAATTCATTCTTACGAATCTAGAATAAGGACAAGAAAAGGGTTCATTTGAAAATAATGTGGGGATGGTACCTATAATCATAGATAGTGATTGAATAGATATACCTACATAGCAAAAAAGCCTTGAATCATCAAAATCTATATCATAACCTACTCTCCATCTAATGAAGATATAATTATCACCTTCAACAATAGACAAGGGAAAACTAGGGGTAACTCTGACAGTAAAGCTATTTTCATAATTGCCCTCATCATTGACTTTAGATTGGTAACATTCTCATAGATATGGGGTGTTTAGTATATATTTTTTTTAAGATAGTCTTTGACAAGATGAACTTGTAATCCTCTTAATTAGTGAATATTACATGACCCCTTTATAGTTTCTAGGGGGACCACAGGGATGCTGAATGCATAATATCCCTACTCGTCATCTAGGGTGAAGGGAAGCATCAATCACTGCCATATTCAACTTCATCATAGTTGACACCCCTTTTACATATAATGCCATATTTTATAATCCACTACTAAATATCTTTAGGGTTGTGTTGTCCACATACCACATTACCATCAAGTTTCCTATCGATGGAAAGGAGATCACAATGAGAGGTGATCCCATCCAGTTGTGTACCAATTATCTATGAACAGTCAGTCTAAGATACACTAGAAGAAATCCTTCAGTTAGATAATGAATGAGGACTAGGCCTTAAGACCACAAAAGTTATTTATTAGGTACTCATAGCAAGCGACAAGCCAAAAAATTCTTTTTAATCAACGCCTCCTTCAGTAAGGAGCATCAGGATAAGTTAGTGCAAACTCTTCGCCACCATCCTAAACTATTTGCATGGATGACTGTATGTATACTAGTCATAAGTGAAGAGGTCATATGCCACTAAATCAATACACATGGAGATGCTCACCGCATCAAGCAGAAAATTAGGAAGACCATATCTCTACATGCCAAACCCATCAGTGAAGAAGGGGAAACATTGCTCACTACTAATTTCATCAAGGAAGTTCATTATCTCGATTGGATTTCTAACATGATGATGGTTCAAAAATTAATTGGCAAGTGGATATTGTGCATGGAATTCATCAATCTGAATTAGGCATGCCCTAATAATTGATATCCATTGTAAAGCATCGATGCTCTCATTGATTCAATGGTGAGTCATCTCATCATGAATTTTTTGGATGCCTTCTCAGGCTATTATCAAATCAATATGCATCTCAAATTTCGCGAGAAAAATAACATTAATCACTATATGAAGACTATATTACTCTAAACTTATGCCCTTAAGGCTATAAAATGTCGAGCCACTTACCAAAGGATGATTAAAAAAGTCTTCATTGAGTAGAAAGGCTAGAATAATGAAGTGCATGCAAATGATCTCCTAGTCAAAATAAAATCTTTTAATCAGCATATTCAAGACCTACAAGATATATTTATCATCCTCATACAATATAAAATGAGGCAGAACCCTCTAAAATTCACCTTCAAGGCAGGCATGGGAAAGTTCCTCTAGTTCCTCTAGAAGTGACGGAATAAAAGCTAACCTTGACAAGGTACAAGCCATAGTCAAGATGAAGATGCCCTCAAACTTACAAGGAAGTTTAGTGACTCATCGATTAAATCACCAGACTTTAACCATTTTATTTCCTAACTTGGGGAGAGATGTGTTCCTTTTTTAGAAGCCCTTAGGAGAACACATAAATTGTCTTAAGAAGATAACTATGAAACAACCATCCCATGTGTAAAAGATCTCCTCATTTTGCCATCAATTCTTCAGATTCCTCACCCAAATAAAAAAATTTGTATACCTCAGATTCAGTGAAGATGTCCTTCCTTTCGTACTCCTCAAAGAACAAGGGAAAATAAAATGCCATGTCTACTATGTGAGCTAAGTTCTTCAGGGTGTAGAGCAAAGATACCCCATCATAAAAAAGCTTGCATGGTCATTAGTCAGGTCGATCAGAAGATTGTAACCATACTTTTAAGCCAAGTAGTGATAGACCATCCTCTTAAGGCAATTCTCACCAAACCTTATCATTTAGAATGATTCCTTAAATGGTCTATCGAGCCCAATGATTTCTCCATCACTTACTCACCAAGGACAACAATCAAAGCTTAAGTACTCATCGACTTCCTTGTAAATTTTATATACCAGGTTAAAAGCTTAGAAGTCCTTGCTCAACCTTGTTGGATGTTATACATAAATGACACTTATGGTGATGAGAGGGTTAGAGATGACATCATCTTGAAAGGTCCCATCAACATCGCCAGTCTATCAAACTTAAATTTAAAGTCACCAATAATTAAGCAGAGTGTAAAGCTCTACTCACAGGATTGTTATTCACCTCTGAAATAGATGCTAATTACCCAAAAATCTACTAAAATTTTTTAGCTCATGCTGAACCAAATCAAAGGCCAAAATGAGGTCAAAGATTAACCATTTTCCAAATATCAATTTAAGGTTACGGATGTGATCAACAAGTTTGAATACTTCAAAACCACTCAGATCCCTAGAGGCCATAATCAACTTGTAGATCTTCCCTCCCAATAAGAGATCATTAACAGTTAACCAGCTCTACAAGCGTTTGCACACCCACCATCATAAGGGAAGAACTTGCACAAGAAGAAGAGGACCCTTTGATTCAATATTTCATGAGCTAGGTGGATCCTTACATTGAATACTTATAGGATGATTCAATAAATGTTGAAGTTAGTAACCACCAATAATTCACAATCAAAGAAACCAACTACCTACTGAATGAAGATCACTTATTCAGGAGGTCTACATCTTTGCTAAACTTTATATACATGTTATAAGATAAAAAAGGATCCTTACTAGTAGCAGTCCATTCAAGCGAGTGTGGATGCAACTCAAGTGGAGTCACCCTCACTAATCGGATCCTAAAAGAAGGATACTTTGGGCCTATCTTAAGAAATGATGTAGAATAATTGTTCAAAATGCCTACAAAGCTAGAAGTTTACCCCAATGCAATTATAGCCTTCCCACAATATGCATTAAATTATAAGTCCCTTGCCATCCGTTATCTGGGAAATATATTTATTAGGTCCATTTTTACAATTAATAGGGTGAATAAAATTCATCCTAGTCATGATCAACTACTTCATAAAATGGATCAAATCCAAGGTGTTCAATCATATAACATCCAATGTGGTTCAAAATTATAATTGGACAAATGTTATTTATGAACATGGAGTCTCTTTCATAATAATCATTACATATAATGGACTATAATTCATCGACCAAGGCCTCTAAGAATTTTGTAATAGTCAAGGCATTGGACTAAACCTTTCCTCTATTCAACACCCATAGACTAACAAATAGGTTGAGATGGCCAACAAGCTCATACTCAACCTCCTAAAATAGAATTTTAAGGGCACTAGAGGAAAATGGACAAAATTCTCCTCAATTCTATGGGCCCTCAGAATGACTCCCTCATCAGCTGTTGGTCATACTTCTTTCTCAATCTCAAATACTAAGGAATATATACTTCCATTAGAGCTTAATTTGCTAAGCTAGAGCGTGATAGCTACGACCAATGAGGCAATCATTGGACCAAAAAATAGGTAGCATCCAACAAAAAAAGCCTACATATAATAACAAAACTACTAGAGGAGCTCCATGCACTAGCCACACTCCCTTAAGAAGAAGTACATTAATGGACTGCTAAGCACTCTTTGTTAAGGAAACTAGCTTCCATCTTGGAAACTTAATTCTAAATAAATTAAATACAGTAACTCTTTACTCTACTCTCAGCAAATTAACAAGTGCATGAGAAGGCCCCTACATCATCAAAAGGCAAGCTAGCCTAAGAGCTTACCAACAGTTGACCAATAATGGGATAGAATGCCAAGGACTTGGAGCACCAATTACCTCAAACTCTTTTACAAATAATGGAAGTACTTTACTTATGCCAGGCAATTTTTTTACTATTTCATTTTATTAAAAGATCATTCTCCAATTCATAAATATCTCATATAACCAAACTAAAACATTAAAGGAACCCACTTGACAATCATCCCTCTATAAAACACGTGGGGAACTTAGGATGCCATGTACGTACCCCTGCGCCTTGTAATGAAGACTCTTCAAGAGGAACCTCTTAGTAAAAATTATCCTATCATAGAAAATTGACATTATTATAAAAATTATGATCACCTAGGAAGTTTGGGATTGTTCAATCCCCCTTTGGGTCTAAGATGAAGGAATATATTGGACTAAACAAAGAGGCATGTCAAGGACCCCATGCACTATAGTCCAATGTAAGTACTAAAGTCTCCAGCATGAAGGAAAGTTATCTTTCCAATGAGGTCAATTTTTATTCCTTATCAAAAGACTAGCGACAAATCAAACTTACAAATACTAGGAGAAACTACTTCTAAGTGAGTTCATCCTTCATTTCCAAAACTATTAGATTTTACTAATTTTGTCATAACTAAACTCTGATCACCCAAGCAAAAATGGATTGTTCAATTCCACTCATGAAAGATTAAAAATACAAGATAATGATATCACGATAAAGGATCAAAGTAACAACTCCGCACTCCTACCTTAACTTATAGAGTTTCTTTGAGAAGCACATGCTACATACTCTAAACGATTATATCTGGTACTTCCTTAACCATTTGCATTGTCGCGGCGCTCGCTAATGTGGATAAGTTATTTAGTAAATAGCCACATCTTTTTATTCAGATAATGTGGTCTTGGAAGTTGTAACTATAAATTCACAATGATGTAGACATTTGAGTGCTATGACTACCAAGTAGCTAAAATGGGACTGAAGCATGAGAATTTATGGTGCTAAGAAATTTAAAAATAGAGAATTTTGTGCTTCCAAGCTGACATTTTGGCACTCCAGTGCTAATAATGCTGGAACACTATCTTTGATTCCACCGTAGCGCTAATAAATAGGGAACTAAGTATTGTAATGTAAGAATTGAGGCACCTTGGTGGTCTTGAAGTCTACGCTGTAGCATGGTTTGTCTTTTTTTTTTTAAAGAAGCATGGTTTTTTCGGATGCCATAAGGTTGTAGACTACTTAGAATTTTTAGCCTTATTTTAATTTTTCCTACACAAAATTAACTAAAATAACACATTTTCACTAAAAATAAAATATATAAAATATTATGTAATTTATACTTATCAAAATTCTCCTAAGCTTAAACTCCTGCTTATCCTCAAGCAATAAAGACATCTATAATTATAATCAATCAAAAAACTAAAATAAAATTTAGTAGTTTAAATTTGCTAAATATAAGATAATATATCACGGTTTAGAAGTAGTGAAAATGAACAAAATTAAAACACTACTTTGGACAAATACTAATAATTATCCTAGCCAATCATCCTTATTATTGCTTAATTTGAATTTATATATTATGAATATAATCACTGACTTTTGAATTTTGAATTTAATAATGTAGCTTAAAGATTAGAAGTGTTCATAGTAAAAATTGATATTTCATAAGTTTGCCATCAAATTTACTAGTTCTACTATTTTATCCTTTATGAATTTAAGTATAAATAAGTAATCAGACTCAAAGCTTTTATCTGATACCAATTTTTGAATGTTCTCACTTTATTTATTTATTTTTTAATTCTGTTTTCTCTTTAAAACTCTATTCACTTTTCTTTTACTTTTTATTTTTGTGGAGTACATAAATAATGATTTGGAATATCAATTTTACTTAAAATCTTCTTGCAATCTTAATGAGCTTAATGTAGGAAATTAATAAGATGGCTAATTCCAAATTCAATTTGCTTATAATTTTCAATTTTAATCTACTTATATCTATTCTTTAACCTTAATTATTCATCTTCAATTCAAAGATAAATGTAGAAATACATAACTTATAAATTCAAGTTAAGTCAATAATTTAAATGATCTAAACTAGTTAATTATTGATTTTTCCAATCTATGAATTATACAACACTATTCATTTAAACTATGATAAATGTTTTATTATTTTCTTCATTGTATGTAATTTTATTTATGATTATTGTTAGGGTTAATTAAATAATCAGAATAAAGAGATATTAATGGAATATAACATAAAAAAGTATGCATAAGGGAAATTTTATCAAATGTAAATAAAAATACAAATAAATATTAATAAATACAAATGTTTTCATATGAATGTTATAAATATACAAAACATGTGATATAAAATAAAACTATAACATAAAGTACAAGATAACTAAGGCATAAAGCACCACTTTAACCACACAAGGTGTTGGCTGTCAATGCCAAAACTTCAGTCATTGCATCTCTATAAAAATCCTACACATTTCTAAAATTTTCACCTAAGAAAAGATTAAAAATAAGAGTAGCATTTATAGACATACTAAAATACATAAAAAATGAAAACTCCTTTTATGCATATTTAAGATTTTTTTATTCTTAATTCTTCTCATCCACAAGTTTTCAATCTATGACCATTAACCTTTAAGATATGAAAAGTTTGTTTATCTTGAATTTTTATGGCACCATTAGGGTATATTCTAACGATAGTAAAAGGGCCAATTCATTTAGAATTAGATAGTAAAAGGGCCAATTCATTTAGAATTAAATTTTCCATGATAATATTTCTTCCTATAATCAAAAAGCAAGACATCTTGACCAGGAGAAAATTCATTATCTAGAACTCCACACGCATGCATCCTCTTTATTTTTGTATTACAAATTTTTTATATCTTTATAAACTTCATTTTTGAATTCATGAATTTTATCAACTATTGTTGAACTTTGAATGTTTATAATAGAGAATGAATCATCATTCTTTAAGCGTACTTTATTTCTTTTTTATGATGAATGCTATTGTTTCTTTCTACTCATTACATTAAGATTCAAGAATAGTAAAGAAGAAACTTACAAATACTACACTCAAACTTTTAACTTACCCATTATATAAATTTCATAAGCACAGAAGCATCAAAATTTGAATTTTAGACTGATGCAGCATGACCAAGAGCACTGGAGCTCCTTTCAATCTCCTAGGTTTATTTTAGATGGTTATTACAACTAAATCTAATCTACCAAGAATACAATAAATTAAAAATATGGTTACCACTTATACAATGCTAAATTTGAAGTCTTTAGCCAGACTTGCCTAGATTTATCAATTTGGATGGGTTATATTATTACCAATCTTTAAATCATTACCACTTGGAAATTTTTTATTTTCTTTTAGGTTAACTTCAATATTGCTTGGCAATGATCTAAAAGGTCTACTACTGACTGAAATTGCATACTAACTTAATTGTGTCTCTATGTTTTTAATTAAACCAGCTTGATTTTGTAATTGAGTTCCTAACTCGATCATGACATCTTTAAATAAGTATTTTGTACATCCAAATTGATTAATTTAACTAAATCCGAGAAGATATACAAGTTTAGGATTAACAAAAAGTTATTGAGGATTATTATGATGATCTCCTTCATTATTTTGACTAGAATTTTTTTAATTGTTCCTAACAACATTATTTAACCAATTAAAATTAAGATGTTTACTCCAAATTTGATTATATGTGTTGGAGTAAGGATTATTTTACATTCCAATCAAATTATTATTTTCAATCTCTTGCACATTACTATTTTAATTTAACTTTTTATTTCCAATAGCATAGATAATTTAGTTTAAAATTGTACATTTTCTACCATTATGCTCAACTTCTTAGAAATTACTATAACTTGTGCACTCAAAATTGATAAAGCATTAGATTCATATACTCCTACAACACTCTTGGAATATAACATATCAACAAGCCACTGGAAACTATTAGTAGTCATTTCCTCTATTAATTCATATGCTTCCTTAAATGGCTTATACATTAACAATCCTTCAGCAGCAGCATCTATGATTGCTCTAAGAGAACCTATTAATCCATATAAATTGTTTGAATAATAAACTAATAAGGTAAAACATGGTGAATGTATTTCCTAAGCATTTTCTTAAATCTCTCCAAACTCTCATAAATTGATTCTCCTTCATACTGGTTAAAAGAAGTGATATCATTTCTAAGTTTAACAATATTTGAATGGGAAATACTTAGTAAGGAACTTATGAGCTAGCTCATTCCACGGGTTATATAACCTAGAGGTAAAGAATTAAACCACATCTTAGCTTTATGTCTTAGAGAAAATGGGAACAATTTAAACCTAATAGCATCATTGTTGACAACATTATACTTAAATGTTAAACAAACTTCTTAGAATTTGGCTAAGTGTAAATTAGGATCTTCAACAAGAGATCCCCCAAACTGGGAATTTTGAACCATTTAAAATATAACAGATTTTAATTGAAAATCATTACCTTGGATCATAGGTCTATTCCTTCTTAAATGAATTTAGTTTACTAAAGGTTTAGCATAATCCTTAAGAGGTCTAAAATGATCTTGATATAATAAATGTTCAGCTATTTCTACAATCTTTTTGGTATTTTCAAATTTTTGAAAGGGTTTTTTTTCTATTTCTACATGAAACAACCAAGGTTCCTTTATGTCTATAAAGCATGGAGCTATGAATATGCAATCAATAAATCAAATAAAATAAGAAGAAAAGATACAAGTAGATCTAACTATACAATTAATTCAACAATATTGTTAAAATTACAAAAAGCAAAATACTTCCCAAAAATGGCACCAAAAACTTGATGGGGTTGTGGAGAGAACTTTTTAATTATATAAAAATCTAAGGCTTTAACACCCCTAAATAATGCTTAAGCTTTATTTGATATAAAAAAATTATAAAACTCTACTTAATATATGCAAGTATATATACTGAATAAAGTAATAAAGGGATAGAGTAGAGTGTCGAACCCACTAGAAAGAATATTTAATTACAATAAACTACCACTATTTACTCTAATTGCAATAATTATCCTGCTGAAATAATAATAATAATTTTTAGAGATTCTTTTCACTGAATAAAATAGTAAAAATATTGGATACAATATTTAATTAAAGTGTTCTGGATTAATGAAATTAAATTATATATTTCATAATGATACTCTTCATGGTAATATGATTCATAGCATATGCTTCCCAAGATGCTATCGAGCTTATAGGGGTGAAAAGGATATCTACTGACCTCCTACAGTTATAGAATCTCATTAAGAACCAAGAATATTTTACATCATTTATCTAGGAATGCAAACATCCTATTTTAATACTCATGGATATTATTGTATTCCTCTTTTGAGGATTTACATCACATTATATTTTAACTACATGTATGACCACTATAAAAAATTAAGTAAAGAGATGGAGAATATTGAAAACATCTTTTAATATTTATAGAGCAAGATTCTTCATTAGTACTAACATGTCTTTTACATCATCATCCAAAATAAGAGAATTTGTTAGGCATAAGATGAATAATAAGCAAACACATTTTCATTAAACTCTTGGAGGAATGAAAATATAAGAGTGTGATATCACCAGAAAGGATTAAAATATCTCCTCTACACTCTTCCCATGACTTAAAGAGTTGCATTAAGAAATATAAGCTAAATACTCAAATTTATTGTATCATGTACTTCTTTAGCTTCCCTTAGATTTTACACTAAGAGGGAATTAGAGAAGTACTATAAAAAGTACTAAAATTTACATAAGTGACTAAACTCCCTTACAAACATAACATCATAACTATTTTTTTAAAAAAATATACATAAAAAAAAAATCTAGTTTTATGGTGCTTAAAATAATGGTATCAGAGCACTCTTAAAGTGAACTAGCACCTCGGCGATGAAGCATTTACACTATCGTGGTGCTCACTAATATGGATCAGTTACTTAGTGAACAGTCATGTCTTTTCATTATGGGAATGTCACAGCACCCAAGTAGCAAAAGTGATGTTGAAACGTAAGAAATTATGTTGCTATAACATTTGAAAATATGGAATCTGGTACTACGAAGGACACAACATTGATAATAATGTAGCATTGTCTGTGTTGTCATCTTAATGCTTACAAACAAAAAACTCAACGCCACAATATCAGAATTTGGGGCACATCGATGATCTTGAATGCAATGCTACACGTGTTTTCATCTAACGCCACGACACCGTAGACTACTCAAAAATTTCTATAATTATTTTAATTTTTTTTCTAAACAAAATTAATTTAATAATATATTTTCACTAAAAATAAAACATATAAAATAATATGTAATTTACAGTTATCAAGCATTAGAGCTCGTAGAGCTAAAAAAAGTTTTCTTTTAAGTGAAACTCACCCGTCAATTCCTGCTAGAAAGGCAGAGAACTAAAATTCCAAGAAACTCACTATATCTCATAAAATTGGTTATCAAATCATAAACATAACATAGTGAAGGAAAACATCCTATAAATTACTCAAATAAGCAGTACAATACATAAAAGAAACTGAGGTATCAAAAAATATTTTTTAATTCATTCCTCCAAGGAATTACAAATAAATTCTATCACATATTTCATATTATAAGTGCTTACACATAAGCTATGCTACAAATTTATTTAGTATTCTAATACAATATATGGTGATCAAGCAACTGTCCCAATAAGTAAAGTTAAATGGGCGAGGGATATCAACTATTATTTTACTATATTCCCCATGAGCTACTTCAATTCACACCATTCTATCGAAAGCAAGAGTTTGGACATAATAATAATCAAGAGAACCAAAACTCCACCAGAAAAACATGGCAAGATCACTCTTTCCTTGCTCGCTTATGGAGAAGACTCAACCTCCTCAATCATCTTGGCATTTGAATTGGTTAGGAACATATATTAAAACTACCAATTTTAATCACTGAGGTAAATATCAAGGGAAAATGAAAAGATGGAATCCCTGTGATGCCTCATTGCATAACACTCATTCTAATATTTTTCCATCCTGCTCTTAGAAGATATAAGGTTTTAATTCATCCCCTTACATGAAAATTTAATTTACACATAAAGGCTAACATTGGAAGAAAGACACATTTCCTTATCCTGTAATTTGCTCCCAATGTCACTAAAAGATAGAAACACCAAGCTTATAGAAGTTTGTAGCTACTTTTGTCTTCATAGGAAACTATACCTTCGAAAGAAAGTCCTAAAAGACACCATTACCCATATAAAGGCCATCAACTTGTGCATTTATACATCAAGTATGCTTTCTTTTTCCTATCGATAAAAGAGAGAACATAAAGAATTGTGTGTGTATCCATAATTATGTATAATGACACATGAATTAAATGAATAATCTATAAGGATGCATCAGTATAAATGCACCACCTTTCTTGAGGTAATATGATACACCTTCTAAAAATACTAATTATTATTATCTTGATATAGTTCATATTGTTCTACCAAATATTGAAAGTGCTCTGATGGCACTAGAAAGTTCGTTAGGGATGTTAAGCCCTTATGAACTGGCCCAAGGCTAACAAAGAGAGGGGTGAATTGGATAACTTTAAAACCAAAGAGAAAACTCAAACCAAAATCACCACAGAAATCAAGTGCAGAAAAAAATAATGCGGAAGCAATAATAAGAAAAGAACACACCAGATTTATAGTGGTTCGGTCAAACCTTGACCTACGTCCACTCCTTGGAGGCACCCTCCAAGTATTGCACTAAACTAAGTGTCTCTCATTTAGCCCCCATAGCTAGGCAGAGAAGCCCTTACAAAATCACTCCACCTTCCCCGGTGCGGCGGAGTCTCCGGGTCCTTTGACACCAAAGAGATCTTCTTCTTTGGTGAACTTCCTTCGAGACAAGCCTTGAATCCGACTGTATTAAGATGCAAGCCTATCGGAGCAACCATGTGGAATCCCCCTCCACACTCCCTTGAGTCCCCCCTCACAGGATCTTCTCCCTCTCTCAGACTTCACCCGTTCCTCACTCCCTTTCAAGCTTTCTCTTCAAGTTTCCCCCACAAGAACGAAGCTACAATGGCTGCCAAAGACACTTACAAAAGTGCCTTGACAAAGCTTAAATAGAAGCTCTCAAAATGAGCTCAATAATGTAAGTTTCCGACATTATCATCCAGGACGATAGTCATATCGTCCTATACGATCAGTACAATTTAAGCCCAATCAGCCGGGACAATTTGAGATGATCAGAAGAAGTTTGTTCATATCATCCAGGATGATAATATATTGTCCTGGACGATCAGTATAAATTGTGGAATATCGTCCTCGACATCGCCCTGAAAAACAGCTATCCAATGACCAATCGTCCAGCATATCATCCTGGATGATTTTGCGATCGTCCAGGATGATTTGGCCGTGAAATCAAGTCATAATTACTTTCCTTAAATTTCAAAGAAAATTTAAAAAAATTGAACTGGATCGTCCTGGATGATATTTTATAGTCCTGGATGATCCACCGGGACGATGTCCAAAAATAAGTAATTCTTAAATAGATCTGGCGGCAGATTCTTTCTGTTTTGAGCCTATCGTCCTGGCCGATACAAAATCGTCCAGGATGATGTGTTTAGCATAATGATGGCTGCTTTAATGAGGATGCCCTAATCAGGATTTCTGCTTTTGGACAGATCATCCAGGACGATATAAATATCGTCCCGGATGATGTTACCAAAAACAGAAATCTTTAAGGAGCAACAAAAAATATTTCAAGTTACAAAACATCAGGAGCCACACAAAATACAATAGACTCAAGAAAGAAAAAAATGTACAAACTGACTCAGACCTAGTCTACCCAATCTTGAGCTGATTCCAAATTGCAGTCCGATCGTGTGAACCTGAAATGTTAGTACATAAGACAGTTGTAGAGAAAAAAGAATGTTTGCTATCATCAAAATCATAAGCCATAGATCTACAACAAATATCACATTCAAATAATCTATAAAGAACTAGTAACAAAAGCGTCAACCACTATTGGTTGACTCCGCTCTTTATAATAAGCTATATAATAAGTAACGTGTGAGTCCCTTACAAATAACAAATTTTAAGTGGCCCAATAATATTGGTGAATAAAGGCATGCATCCATCATTCAACAACAAAATGCCTCAACCTCTATTAGTTTACTCCGGCCTTTATGATAAGCTCTATAAAGAGTTGGTGTGAGCCCCTAACATATGGCAAGTCATAAGTGTCTGGACACTATAGGTGATTATAGACATTACAATACTAATGGTATGCCCCATCTTTGTGATAAGCTCTATAAAAGGAAGCACTTGTTCACCTTAATGGTTGATAAAATAATGGCACCATAAAGGCCTAAGGAGAAATTCCATCATTTACTAAAAAGGCAAAGTAAGTGCCCTCAGCAGGCAACACCCATCAACCAATAATCCTAGGATCAAAACCTAACATAAGGAATAATTCACCATGGAGTTATTTCATACCACAATGTACTTTCTAACTTGTTGAGCCTAAAAACTCATATTCATATCGCCACTTAGGTATGAAAAAAAAATTGAAAAGAAAAGAAAGAAAGACATGTTTCAATGATCATAACTATTTTAAATTTTTCTTTATCAAAAATTTTGAATTAACCAATGAAAGTCATTTAATATTCACACTCGCTCCCTCACTACCCTCTTTGGAATAATCCCATAGAAATTTAAGACTTCATATACTTCCAAGCATAAGGGGAATCAAAGCCCAAGCTTCAAATAATCCTGAGTTTTGACTAATTCCCAATCGAGCACATAATTAATCTGGTCATCTTCCACCACATTCTTAACAGGAAAACTAGCATTTGAAAAATAATATTCCTTAATGACATACTCGATATGCACCTCTATCAACTGAGTATGAGTCAAATTACATTCTTCAAGAAACTTATACATGAAGTTCCACAAGCTGGACATCTTGAAGTAAGATTTTAAAATATAGAAAATGAAAGAAATAAACTCGAGATCCTTCCTCAGAATTCTACCTGTCAAACCTATAGTAAAAAATTATTGCATGGGAACCTAAGTCCTCTAAAATTTACATTAATATGGAAGATCTCATATCTCTCTCTAATCATTGCATAATCTAAAGGGCTATATAGCACTTATTCATAGCAGTCACCCTAGTCACACTCAAAATCCATGGCACATTCATTGCTCAATCCCATTCAATAGAGAAAGTAAAGAAAACATCATTTTCTTATATTTTTTGTAGGAAACAAAGACTTTATTCAATTTATGAGATCAACATGTCCAAATTTAGGGATAGGAACAAATCATGAAAAAGTATAAGTCAACCCATGTAAGGGTTACTCTAGGTATATTCTAGTACATGATACTTTGCCATACATAGCATCAAACCCATTTTTCGATCAAGGTACTTTCTAATGTACTTAACACCCAGGAAAAAGCCATCCTGCTTGGATCAACTAATATGTGGCCACAACTTAGCCTCCATCAAATTTATACAGACCCGCATAATTATCACCTAGGTATCCAACCAAGTTATTTCCTCTCTCTAAATAGCACCATCAATCATAACAATTTCCTCTTTAGTAGTGTTGAGCATTCCTGTATCCTTAAGATTTTCCTTAAACCCCAAAGCCATTAGCCTCCCAGTAATCTCATTTAACAAGATTCACTCTAAAGGAAAAAAATTAGGCCAATAAATTAAGGATACACAACATAAACCACCGACTACCCAAGCTCTTTATCCAAATCTTGCCCATATATAACTCCTTCTAGTCTTTCAATAGTTACCCCAATTTTTAGAATAATTGCCTCCTACTCTAATTTAATTTCCTCCTTTGGATGAATACCACTCATTCCCCCTTGTATTCTCAAATAATGGTGAAGATAATATCATTTATCATCATGACCTCTACCTTCATTGACCATGGCTATCATAGTCTAGACCACATGAACATCTATCCCATTTGTCCTCACAACTAGATCATACATCTGATCATCCTTGATGGAAATCAGTTCCACCATATCAACCTACATTCTCCTTAGTAGAGAACCTATAGTCAAATTAGCCGATTCAATAAAATACCCACACTTCTACTATAATAATAGGCATACTCAGCATGACCTTATTTGTATTTGTAGCTCCCATGTCTAAAGACATTTGTGCCTTCTTATAATTAGCCTTCTAAGAAGCTTGAACCCTAAGTGGAGCCAACTCATCAAACTCAAGCAAGGCTCTTGATTACAATGAAAAAGAAAATGCAAAATATTCATATAACCCAAAGGTACTATTTTTAGGGAAACTTAAAAATGAGACTGCCTAGTCTCTCAGGAAATACAAACCTCAAGAATTAAAAAAAATTAGTTCAGTAAGTTTATATTTAATTATGCTCTTCTTTATAGTTTTCATTTATCCAACCTTTTTATAAAATGGTGTTTGAAGGGTCGAATAAATTGGGGAACTAAATGTACACCTATGAATACCTGTACAAGAACCCATTTATAGGTGTCATGCAGGTTACATATTTTTCAAGCATAAGGAGGACCCCCTCCTCCCTCGGAGGTTAATCTGTGGTCACCCTATTTGAGCTAAGAAGGGTGAGCAAAGTCTTGATGAGGCCAATAAATTGATCTAGTTTTGAGAAATATCTTGTTAAAATGGCATGTATTTCCCATTATTTAATGTAAATTTATCTGAGAAGCTTGGATATAGCTCAAATGAATAAGAATTTATTTACCTGAGAAGGGAAATTTTTAGATCACATATAGTAGAGGAAGATTGCATGGAAGAGGTGGCCAGAGCTAGTCCAACATGCTAGAGTTTTAAGCTTATTTCCACCTCCTAAGTTAGTCTTTCAAATGAATAGCTATCGACTTGCAGCGCACAATGATAAGCTTCTAGGAGCCCATCCAACTCGCCCCTCTCAATTACCATTCCTCATGGTATTGACAATCGACCAATATAAAACACAAAAAATGATAGCCATTATATTAAAGGTGCACCTTACTCAGCCTTTCTAGACTCTATAAAATAAGGATGGGCAAAAAAATCATCATAATCATTATCATCATCATAGGAGTAAGAAGGAGAAGAGGGGAGTGATTTTTTAAACACAATTTAAGAGAAGCCCCAGAAGAGATGTTACTTCTTTCTTTATAACCAAAGGTTTTAAGACTTCTTCCAGCTTGTACCACTCACCTGAATAATAAAGATTTCATCTATATTCTTATAACATCTCTCTCTCCATCTCTCTTTCACTCTCTCTCTCTCTCTCTCTCTCTCTCTCTCTCTCTCTCTCTCTCTCTCTCTCTCTCTCTTACACACACACACTCCTTTCTCTTATTAAGTATTTTGCCAAATTCTCCTCTCATACTCCTCATCTTCTTATGGTGCCTAGTTTTTCCAGGCATCAATAAATGAATAAAATGGGATCCAACAATAATAATGATAGAATGAAACATAAAGATGTTTTACTATGAATACACACATAATGATCTCTTGTAAAAATGGTTTGTTTTTTATTATCTATGTTATAAATTCCTCATTATGAAAAATACCCTCACCATTAAACATTATACTATTAAAAATATTAGGTTAAAATTAAAATTTTATGTATTAAATCCATATTTGCTAACACATCTAAAGGGATTGTATTCCCTTCATAATAGTTTTTATAATAAATAATATACAGCTTGAATTGGCCATGAAATATGTCTCAATATATGTTTTATTTGTTTTATAATTAAGAAAGAATATTTTAGAAGTCTTGTATGAATTGGAGGAGAAGTGGTGTTAAAATGTCCATCCATTGTGGTCATCAAGAGGTTGTGTGTAGGTTTGAAATAGAACCCTTATTAAGTATTAGGGGTGTTAGTGTGGAAAAGTAGAAAACTTAATTTTTTGAAAAATCTCTCTTTACTAAAGGAGTGTGTCTACTATACTTTAATCATTTCATAATTTCCAAAGGCTTTTAAATTGGACAAACATTAGTCTGAACATGATTAAGTCTTGTTAATCAATGACTTTATTGAGAGCTTCATTAAAGGATTTATGTGGATGTTTGTATGCAACGGCTTAAGGATTTATTATAGGAGTGTAGTGGAGATTTAGTGGAGTAATCCTATAATAAATAATAGTTGAAATTACAAAAGATTGAAATTGTAACTCTTAGATATGTAATCTAAAATCTACCATGAAGTATAATCAACTTTTTAATTACATCCAAAAAGCCTTTATAAATATTCAAGATTTGAATTCAAATGTCATCAATTCATTCATTAATAAAGCTCTGATATTTATAGATACTTTATAATGCTTGAATTTGAAATAAAAATTAATTGGAAGGAGGAGTTAGAGCTAGCCCCCTTTAACAGGTGGTTGAAGCACTCCTTAACTAATTGAAGTACATATCCATTTTAGAATAAGTTATGGCCATCCTCATAAGGGTGAAATTTGATATTTGATTAGATAGTTTTAAATGGCCACCATCATTTGAACATTATCATCAGATCTCTATCACCATAACACCACCATTAAATAACCATCTCCTGGCCATCACCATCATACCATTGAACATTTCCTTCAACCTACCATTTTTAAATAACCACCATCATATCTCCACCAACCCATCATCATCTAACCACATTATTAGGTAGGTATTATAATGCAACATCTATTATCTAACTATGGTCATTAAATACCCTTCGAATAACTATTTTTTGCCCAACTATAATCTCCAAACAATTATTATCTGAATATGGTCTTTTAAACACCATTACTTGATTATGATCCCTTGACCATCATCACTTGACTATGATTTCTTGACCACTATTACCTTGCTATGACCTCTGATCATCATTCTCCAGCTACAATATCCTACCTTCCAACATCCAACTAGATTCTTAACTAGTATAATCCAACAATAACCTTATGAATTTGTCACCCAAGTATGAACTCCTAATAACTTTTATATGACTATATTATTAATATTCTTATTGCCCTATCATAGTCCCTTGGTCACTATTGCCTAATTATGGTCTCCAAGCTCCATCACTCAACCATGGTCTCCAAACCACTTTTTCCAAACTATGAACTCTTAACCTTCGTCACCAAACTACCATTACCTAACTATGGTCTCACTACCATTATTGCCAGACAATAGTCTCTCGCATAGTATTACTAGCTAGACTATCATTTTCCTGTAGTGTAGACTGTCATTTTCCTCACCATAATCTCTTGACCACCATCACTTGACTATATCCTATAAATCAATATTATTTGATTTTAATCTCCTACCATTTATTATTAAACTATGATCTCTTAACCACTACCAAAATATGGTCCCCCACCACTACTACCCAACTATGATTTCCTAGCAACCATTACTTTCATATAAGATCAAATCCGTCATCACCCAACAAGATTGATGCTCTCTAACTTAGTCACAAACTATCTCTAATAATATTGTCACACACTATCACCAATAAACTTTGATATATGCCATCAACACCAATTCCTAATAATCTAGACTTCTTTTCTTCTAGTTTTATCTCCACAAAAAAAATTACTAAAATGATTGGTAAAAATCTTTTAAAACTAGATCTGAAGCCTTACAACTCTTCCAAAATTCACATTATTTTTTTTTTTTCATAGGAATCATTTTAGTATTCCTTTCCACTATTAGATCTTTAATTTTATATATTATTTTTAGCTAAACATAAAAAAATATTCATTGAAATAATTTAAAGATAATAATTGATTTCATTTGCATAATGTAAAGAAGAAGCAAATTCGATCAACATTTGTGTAAAGAATACACATTAGAGAAGTTTACAGAAATTTTAGCTGAGAGGCAAGGTCCTAGTATTAGAGCATAAGACCCAACATTTGGTTCCTAGGACTTAGTCCCTCAGTTTAATTTCCCAATATGCTTGTTCAAGCTTTGCACCAAGTACCCAGGCTCCTAGTTTTGGTACCCAAGCTCCAAGAACTAGTGTCCAAGCGCCTAAATCAGGCACCAAGGAGCTAGTTTTATAATTTTTTAAATATATTTTAGGGAGATTATTGATAGTGACTATGGTAAGGTGATGAGATGAATATGAATTTGACACAAAGCATGGACCTTTGAATTGTGTTTATCTTTTGCTCCCTTTGAGGTTTATGATTAATATTATATATCTTATTCTTTATTTTCCTTTGTATATGAACTAAATTTTCTTTTTAGGAATTAAATGTGATCAAATGTACTTTTATTGATTTATTGTTTAATACTATCATTTATACTATTATGCATTATTGTTGCTCTGTATTTATCTTGTTCTTAATTACTTATAATTGATTGACCATATTTTTTATTTAAGTGGGGTAATTAAATGAAGTGTTAGCTAATTTTTTTTATTTTATATCTTCAACCCTCCCTTCATTTGATTCCTTTTCTTTCACTATGTTTGATTTCCAATGGTCTCCCTCTCCGAAATCCTGGTTTTCACTTTTTTGTCCAATAGTTTTACCATAGATTTTGATGCCAAATGCACTCCATATTTTATTTAGCATTGGATAATGGATCAATGTTTATATTAATTTAATGTTCTTAAACAATGAGAAAAAGGTCAAAAATTAGCTTATGACCATTTAATGTGTGTGTGTGTGTGCGTGCGCGCGTGCGCGCGCGCGTGTGTGTGTGTGTGTATGTGCATATATGTAGTGGCCTAAAGAAGTCTAAGGTTTGTAAGGGAAAGATGAGGTTGTTTAAGGGTCAGTATGATGAGAAGGATGATTGAATGATAAAATATTATTTATGAGTATGAATTTGTAACAAAAAAGTAAATACAAAATTACTATCCTATTTTTAATGTAGCATTGATTTATCATATTAGTCTCATATTAATGATGTGACACCACCTTATTCCTTGGTTCCAAATACATAGAGGCTTTATGTTAAAAAAATGTTACTCTTTTTTCCTTAGTTTCAAACTTGTGAGTCTATAGGCATGAATCCTATCAAGTTAGCTAGGTCTAAGAATAAGGCAACCTAGACATAAGACATGCTTTAAAAGATGATGAGTGAACCCTTACTGAGTAAGGAAGTTGAGGGTGGTGCCCAGGTTTCCTATGAGGCTCCTAATCTTATGGTTAGCCCACCTTTAAATATAATTATAATTAATCTTATGGTTAGTGACATAGATTATTGATTTATTGCCTATAACAACCTGTTCTACCAAGCGTTCCATAGATGTCAGTAATGTTGGGGCTTCAGAGAGGTCAACCTCACCCTAGAGGAAGATGATGTGCCTCTTATAAAATGGATGATGAGTCTCTTACATAATGGAGAATGTTGATTTACCCGCTCAATGGTGGTAGCTTAGACACGATGCTGTCCCCAATAAAGTTGTGGTGAGTTCATAGGTTTCTCCAACTAGGATAGGTAAGAGAAAATGGACAAGTTAAAATTTTAGAATTTCCTTATTAGGGAAAAATGTGTTTGCTTCTAGAGAGAAATTATTTTTTTTCCTAAGTGAGTTTCTAGGAAATCTATCGAGCAAGCTAAAGATGGAAACTTTAGAGCAATGGACCATTGGCCAGCATACAATGGGAAATGTCCTGCACGAATGACTTCTTAAAGTTCCCTTAAGATTTTTAGACATAGAATTTTGATTGATGATATTCTATTGTTGACCACAAGGCTATAATTTTTACTAGGGATAAAAGATGTTGAGCTTATAAGAATGGAAAAACTTGTTTGGTCTGATAAAAATTAGATGGTGTGGCAGTCGTGCCTACTAAGACAGGTTGCGTATACCCTAAGACCAATTCTCCCTAGGATTATGACTACCATTTTACCATGATTTTGAGGAGCCTATGATATTAATGAGTTAACATATTGTAGTTCATGAAGAACCCTATGGTGAGAGTAGCTTAATTTATCTACTTCTTGATGAGGAGATGCTGAAATGGCCATTGACATTCATGATGAAAGTATTCAAGGATGGTTGCACGTAGTTCTCTCCGACCATGATGAAGATAACTTGGATAGTGAACAAAGTCAAAGATTGGAAGGTGGATTTTGTCTAATTATTTGTAGCTTAACCTCATGGTCAGTTTTGATTTCTTTGATCCTCTTTTCTAAAAGCAAGGAAATTGAGCTTGTAGTTACTAAATAGGAGGAGAAAGCGTTATAGGTGATCACATGGAAGTTGCTAATCACCATGAAAAACCTTACCCACCATCACATATACAAGAACATATATGATATGTTCTTGAACTTAGTTATTTTTTCAAAAAATTTCTAAGTTTTCTACTTGCCCTAACATGATTTTGTTATGTGTTGAGGGTATTACACGGTGCAAGTATCCTAAGAACCTCTTGATCCTAAAATTTTTGTATGTGACCTTGTAGGACAAGGAGGAAGGAGGGGACTAGATTGGAATACTCCACTAGAATTCCATAACTGAGGTGGGGGCATCCATTTGCCCCTAGGTACAAATCTGAAAGAAGGTTGTGGCACTAAAAGAGGAGAGATCACTCCAAAGTGGAAAAGGTGGCAATTCTTATGGCTTCCAAGTAGTTAATGGTGACTATAACTATAATAGGAGTTATCATTAATGAGAACGTGGGCCAAGAAGTGAGTCGAGGAGGTGAGTGCATGCCTTGCACTAGAAATTCTCCCATGTAAGAGAATGGGAGCAGCTAATGAACTTATGGAAGAGGCAAGTAGTGGTGAAGATAAAAGAGAAGAATTGCCCATATACTCATCCTCAGAGGAAGTTAAAGCATTATGTTAAGTAAGAGGGCATAATGTCCCATAGAGGCATTATGAGCAAGGTTATGCTATGTACTCCAAGTATGTCAAAGACAATATGGCGACCCTCCAAACTGAAGATATAATGAATGCAATAGCATATTATGAAATATGTCTTATTTCTTAGCTCATCATCATTGGCGAGCATTAAAGAAGGTCAGTAGTTGGGAGAATACATAAAAGTTAGCAAAAAATATCCTAGAGTAGTGGATATCACAAAGCTCACCATGTTGGACAAGGTGAAGGAATGGAAAGCCATCCATGCCAAGATGAAAGAGACTCTTTAGGGTGAGTTTGAAAGAAGAGATCCTTGTAGGGCTCAAAGCTGAAGGCCATGAAGTTTTCTTAGGTGGAGACTACCAAGGTTACTATTAAGATCAAGATAAAAATTTTGAATGGGTCATCTTCTTTAGTAGTGGTGAGTACAATGCAATCCTTGGACAAAGGTTCAAATAGGAATTGAGTACTGCCTTTGAAAACTTACTTTAAAGGGTGAGGTCCACCTGTAGTTTTAGGACCCTCTATCTTCTTTAAGGAGATCTCCAAGAGGGAGGAGATTGATGGTGTGAGTGTGACTTGTGATTGATTTTCACTTTCCCTAAGCATTGAGTAGTGCATGTAACTTCTTTACCATGAAATATAATGAGATTTAAAATTTATCTTACTTTACATTACTCACCTTTTATCTCATGTATATGCATGGTTTTTCATTTTTACATAATCAATATATGTGTTAGACTCGTCTATATATACTAGTAGAAACATGTGAGGGATCTTACCCATGTAGGGTGATAGTAGTATGTTGGGGTGCTTGCTAGTATATGAATATAGAGTAATAATTATTATATAAAAGGGCACTCACCCATCTAGAAACATGAAATATTTTTTTTTCTAAAAAATGTTATAAGTTTTTTACTTTATAATGCTCAATGGTTTAATAAATAATAGTCCAACTCAGTGATAATAAATGCATAGCTTATCATACTTGAGTTTAGTAATGAGAAGTTTTTTGGTTGAACTCATCACTAGGATTGCACGTACCTAGGCTTGATCATAACTTTATTTTATCTGAAATTGGCAGAATAACCAAAATTTTGAATATTTTAATTAAAGAATAATGGTATCCAAGCTCACCATAATGGTAGACACACCAAAACTTGACATAATTTTGGTGATACCGTAACATGGTAATGTAGTTGTGAGAGAATAAACTAAATAATTTGAAATTTTTTATTTTTGGAACGAAATAATACAAAGAGAATAACATGTCATCTCAAAAGAAGGAAATTATATTTTGTAATGGATTAGAGAATAAAAATAGAATTTAATAAAGTTCATTTTTGTAATTAATATATGGTATACAAAATATCATACATCTCGAAAGATAAAAAATGATATTTTATAATAATTTGAGGCAAAAATGTCCACATTCATAAAAACATTTCCCTATCTTAGGTGAGTAAGGTAAGGTTTACTTTAATTTGGGGTACAAGTTCCCTATAAAGATAAGCCATTATAATTAATGTTATTCCAAGAGATGTGAATCATTTGAGAACACTCTATGATAGATTTGTGCTGAATATTTTTAAAATTTTAAAAATTAAGACAAGGAAATGATTTTAAAATTTTCAAATGAGATTAGCTCATGGTGAAAATATATTTTTGTAGGCCAAAGAATGAAAAGTAGAGAGCCCTAAATTTTGAGAAAGTACTCTTGATGGGAGCTGTAGAGAGCACTTTTGAATTGTTAAAATATTTAAGGCTCTATCTCCCATAAATAATGCTTCAATTTTCTTTTATATATAAAAAATAATAAACCCCATGTAATATATTCAAGTATACCTACTGAATTAAGTAATAAATTGATAGAGTAGAGTGTCAAACCCATGAGGAAGAATGCTTTCTAGCAATCAACTATTAGTTCTACCATATGGATAATACACATTCAAGTTGATCGAGCCTAATTCTAATTGCTTTGTTCCGAAACAAATCTATCTCTATTTTACTTAGGCTTTAACTTAGAGATACATGCTTTTCCCTTCTTACCATCTGATATGACAACACTTTAGGAATTAAAATTTTAGATGGAGACTTATTATCTCCTGCATACTTAAGCTTCCTCAATCCTTTTGAGGACTTATTACTTTGCTTCTAATCATTTTCAACATTATCCTCCATTACAGTGGCTTGATCAATAATGGCTTATGATTAAATATTGTCTTGCATATCTTTGACCTCTTCCTGCCTGCAATCCTTAGGGACTTCATGCTATATCTTTGGCTTACTGTTGACTTGTGCTTTAAAACAATTTTATTATTTCGTACTTCTCTACCTTGAGACAACCATCTAAGTGTCAAAATGAGGAAGAATGCTTTCTAGCAATCAACTATTATTGTTTACTTGAATTGTAAAATTATCTAGCTAAAATAAAAAATGGTTTCTATGGAGATTCAATCATTTAATAAGAATATTAAACATAATGGATTAAATATTTATATTAATAGTTTTTTATTGATGAATGTAAATTACATATCTTTCCTAAAGAAACTCTTATTTTTAAGTGTGATTAAGAGTACATGCATCCTGAGATATATATCAAGCTTATAGGGGTGAAAAGCATATCTACTGACATTCTATAGTTATATTATCTCCTTAAGAACCTAGCATATTTTACATCCTATATTTAAATATGTAAACATATAATTGAATATTCATGATTATTTTTGCATTCCTACATCGAGGTTATACAACATCCTAGGTTTAACTACATATAAGGCCACTATATGTATCAAATAAAGATTGGGAAAATATTGAAATATTATTTAACTTTATAGCATAATAATCTTAATAAGTTCTTAATATATTCTCTATATCATCAATCAAAAAGTAGAAAATTAGCTAGACATGATAGGAAAGATAAGCAAACTCATTTTCATTCAAATTAAGGAAGAATAAAAAAATGATAGTGTGATATCACCAGAAAGGATCAATGTATCTTCTCTACACTCCATGTTCCTTAGCATACATAGTTTCTAAAAAAATACTGACTAAAGACTCAGATGATTGTATCTAACACTTCTTTTGTATCTCTTACAGTTGATTCTAAAATAGATCCAAAGAATTACTTTAAAAAGTTATGAAATCAGACAAGTGACTAAACTCCCTTATAATCATAACATCACTACTATTTATAGGATACAATAAAGGAAAACCTATCATTACTGTCAGACTTTCTGGAAGATATATATGCACCAAAAAAAGTGGCAACATAATTGGCATATTATACGATATTAACTTTACGGTGGAATTACTAGCATAAATTCCACCGTGATGATACCAACGTATATTCCATCAAATTTTTCCTGGTATATTTTACGTTCCAATGTAATTTTTGACATAAATTACTAGCGGAATCACTGGCATAAATTTTGTCGGCCAACTTAAACACAATGAAATTTTTCCAGCGTATGATCCACAGGTAACATTACCGGCGAAAAAACTGCTGGAATATCTGATGGAAAGAGCCATATTTTGACCATTCCATGGTCTTTATTATCATTTTTTCTCTCTTCATTTCAATTCGCTCCGCTCACGTCAGAGACTTGTCCTGAATGTCACCTTCATTGTGACCAATTCCTCACCGACATTTGCCACCGACCTTGACCCTATTTGCTGCCAACCTTGCCCCTGTTAGCTGCTAGCCCCTTCTAAGTTTACCACCTCCCTTTTTTTTATTGCCAAAGTTTCCCTCTTCCATTCTTTCCATTGCCGAAGTTTTCCAGTAATATCCTTTTCTTTATGTATGCATTTTTTTGATGATTATCTTTTATTGATGAGTCTAGAGAGGGATTTGATGTTTATATTTTTTCTTTAGTTATGGATGTTCTCACTATACATTCGCAAGAGAATGTACCTTGGTGTATGCTTTTTGTTGATGATATTCTTCTAGTTGATAAAACTTGGGAGGGAGTTGAAGGTAGGTTTTTGTATGAGTATATCTAAAACTTAATATATGGAGTATAATTTTAATAGTAATAGACCTAGTTAAGGGATTGTGGCATTTTGCAATGAAATCATTAATAAAAGTACATATTTTTAATATCTTTGTTCTACTTATGAAGAAATAGATGGGGATATTATCAATAGAATTCAATTTGGATGGTTGAAGAGGAGGAATGCTTTGGGCTTATTGTGTGATAGAAAAGTCCACCTCAAACTTTAGGAAAAATTATATAAGATTTTGTTGAGACCTGCAATGCTTTATGGTGCAAAATAGTGCACATTAAAAGAGAAGCATAATGCTTTATGGTACAAAAATACTGGTTGATTAAATACTGGAATCCTTCAAGGAAATTTGACATATAAACATCATTTCATTCACCAAAATTGTGGTAAAAATATTTCCCCAGTTTAGATTTTTGGATGTGTAAATTATCATAAAATGGATTTTTGCCGGTAATTTGCTGGAAAATTCAAATTTATGTTGGATTTTCATTGTTACCAGTTGATTTTGTCTGCTGGTAATAAGTCATTTTCTTGTAGAGATATATTTGAACAGGTTAGAATAGCTCTAATGGAAGAAAAAATTAGAGAGAGTCAACTTACTGGTTTGTTCATATAAAATGATGGCCTTTTAGACAAGCTTAGACTCTTTGTATTTCCCCAAAACTGAGGTTGAAAGATTTTTCATTGGTAGGGGACCAATGTGAAATTAAAATCCATCTACTTTCCTTCAATAAATGTTACAAAAATATCTAATATATTCATATTTTATGAAGGCTAAATTATAGATATCAAAAATCAAAGAAGTTGGATGTATAATCAATTGGTGCATGGACGAAAGCATTAACATATGAGTTTATTAAATGTGTGAATTATTTTATTTAGAGAGCTTCTAAACTACCCAACTTCATCTCAGATGGAAAGCTTTTATGCCCATGTTATAAACATAAAAATAAAATGCAGCTAAGTCCAGATGATGTAACTAGTAATCTATATCATAGATGGTTCATACCAGAATATTGGTATTGGACTTTTCATGGTTAGTATGAGCCATATTTTGATTCTCGATGTGGCCCATTTAAAAGTTATAATAAAGTTGAGGAAGAAAATGTTTGACCTGATCTTAAGGACTTAGTTCATGATGCAACTGGAGAACAATTTGAACAATACACAAAAGAGTCACCTAATAAGAAGGCACAATATTTTTATGATTTGTTGCATGCTTAAATACAACTAATATAGAAGGGGTACTCCACTCACTCAGAGTTATACATTATTTTTAAGATGTTAAGTATCAAGGCATTATATAATGTCCCAAGAATATTTTAATCAATTTGTCAGCTTGCATAAGGAAACCAACTAGGTAGATAATATAATTCCTACATATTTATATCAGACTAAGAAGTTGGATTCCAAACTTGGTTTGATATACAAAAAGATAGATTCTTGTGTCAATAGATGCATGTTATACTATAAATATGATCAGGCATAAATTATATGTCATTATTGTAATGCACAAAGATTTAAACCAAATATTATGACAAAAAGAAAGATGAAGGAAGTACTAGTTAGTAAGATGTTTTACTTACCCATAATTCCTATACTACAATGGTTATATTTATACATGAGATCTGATGCACATATGTGATAGCATAATGAACACATCTTGCAAAAAGGTATTATTACACATCTGTTAGAAGCAGAAGCCTAAAAGCATTTTGATCGTACACATCCCACCTTTGCCAAAAAATCAAGAAATGTAAGATTAAGTTTATACGAGATGATTTTACTCCATTTAGCCAGTCTTCTTCACCTTACTCATGCTGACCTGTGATACTCACCCCATAAAATATGTACTTATTTGTTTATTGAATAATTGCACTTCTTTGTTTTTGGACATTTGTATAGTTTTGAACATTTAGTTGATGATATTCTTCTTGTTTTTGTTCATGTTTATATGTTTATGTTCAATATTTGGTGATGCCTTTGATTAGTAGTTTATGTTTAAATGTATATAGTATTAAAAATTTTGTATGTACCTTCCTTTAATGTGACAACCTCCATAATAAAGGGATGGAAAACCACTTTAGTCGACAAAAACTTAATGGTCACTTCCTCAAAAAATAAGAATCTTGTGTGAGGATCACCCCATTGCCAATAATGATGCGCCCCCTTAACCAATTGAGTAGGGAAGGTTATAGTCCTAAGAAGAATAGCTAAATACTCAAAACATAGTAGGTGTGTGTTTAGTACATAAAACTAACTAATGTCACTATCCAGGTATACAAAATAAAATTATCATAAAAAATATATATGAAGAAGAAAGAGACGAAAAGAACTTCTTTACACTTTTCGTTAAAAATTTAATATTATAAGAGGCCAATATGACTCATTTATTAATCACGCTAGCACACTTGTTCCCCTCCTTCCCATCTCTTTTAGGAAATTCCAAGAAAAAATGGGAAGGATTGCTAAATCTTTGATAAAGCTCACCTCATGCAACAAATTTATTGGTATAGTAGTGATCCCATCAAAAAAAAATCACCAAGAAGACACTTGAGATCTTCACCATGAATAGTATAAAGCACTTCATCCAACTTTGCAGCAAATCAGCCATGGTCACCATAGCCTATTCCTTCTCCTCAATGGCCATAACATAATCAGTTAAACCTACCTCAGCTTGATCCTTGGCCTTTCTGGATAACACAACTTTGACTCTCATGACTCAAGCTTAAATATATTTTACTCTTGTATATGGGAAATCTCCTTTTTCATATAGTTCACCTTCACTGCCATCTTTCAATGGATATTTCAATCTTTAGATAGGGTGAACTTGGCATGCTTCTTCACCATCCCCAATCACCTGAGCTTAATGTTCAATCCTAGATGGCAATGTCCGAGAAGATAATTTTTTTCCATATATCCACCAACAAGTTGACTAATAAATAAACCAGGCTACACAAATGTAACTCTAAGATATATCACTCTAGTAAGGGATATGGATAATTTTTCCATTATCAAACCACCATCTTAACACTGGTTCATTGACTTGACTCTTGCCCTTTGAGTCCTCTTTCTCATTAGAGGGTAGTAGTTCCTCACCATTTGATGGTGTGTATCCTTGGGAGCCACCATATGCTCTAGCTCGTTCCCTCTAATAAGATTTGCAGTAGCTATCTTCTCCTTCCTCATGAATGGATCAACAAGAAACATCTCCTCCCTAGAGGATTTTATAAATTCTTTCCCCCTCGAAGGTAGGGCAAGGTTGACTTGCTCTTCAAGAACTTATGGCATCTTAACCATTGGCACTTTCAAACATTGGCCAACCCCAGCAGTCATTTGCTTCTTTGAGGAAATTTTTAAATAAGCCCTACCAGTATTCAAACAAGGATTCTCTCTTAGCCTCTTAACTACCAGCACTACCTCAGATAATGGCATTATGCTTAAAGGAAACATGCAAATCATGGCATTTCTTATAATGAATGATCAAAACAAAATAAAAGCATTTAATCATCTAGACAAATTAGTCACTCACCATAAAAGATCCTATAAACATTTTGATAAGCAATGTGATGAGGAACAAATAGTGGTTCATTCTTTTACATAACTAGTTCAGCCTTTTCCTCCATGGAAAGCTCTAGAAGAGCCAGTGTCCTCCTCTATAATATGGTTCGAACATTTGCCACTCTCCACCTAGGGAGACCCATAACCATAACAAACTTTACTTTGAAGTCATGTTCTTTATTCTTCAAGATGATTGTCCTACCCTTCTAGTGTAAGAATTGGATAAAGCAGTATTGGGAAGCCTTCATCGTGAACATGTGCCTGAACAAATTCAAAGACCATAACAAGCCATATTATTGTAGTAAAGAAACTAAATAAATCATTACTGCCATAAAATTTGGTAATATATGGGTAGGAACAACCCTTTAGAAGTTCAAAACTCCTTGTACCTCAACACATAAGGGGGGTTAGTACCCCAATGTTAGATGATCAACATGGATGACCAGTTCCACTTCAAATAATGAGTTTATTTACTTATCATCTACTGCTACTCTAATAGAAAAAATTTTGTGGGAAAATTAAAAGACCTTGAAGACATAATCAGCATACTCATCAATCAGCCGATTCTTGGGTAAGTTATTCTCACTTAAAAACTTACTCACACATTTGTAATCCAAACGTCTTCATATCAAGACTAAAAATCAAAAGAAGTAGAAAAGGTAAAGTGGATATCCAGCTTTAGAGTCCTACCACTCCTATTTATAATTATGAACTTAGTATATAAGAATCCAAAACATTTCAAATAAAAATTAAGGCAGGATACTTCACATCTCATTATTACAAAATATGAAGGATCATATCATTTATCGCTCCAAGCAATCAATATACTGTAATTCATGGAATTCATGGCACATCAAGTTCCCCACAAAAATCAGTGAAATCAGATAATTTAGTTTATACAAGAACAATATGTCTTAGCTCGTAGATAAATACAGCCATTGAAAATATCAATCAATACGGTGACCACACTATACATGTTCTAGTAAAGCTCATCTCGATAATTGATACAATCCATATTGTTGTATATCAGTAATCAAGATTGAGATAGTTATTTTTTTATGATAGAAAAATATTATTGTTATGATTTTTTTTGTTTTTGTCCTAACATATATTAAATATTTGTGGTTGTTTCTATCAGTACTAATATTTTAAGGAAATCATAAATTGTTCTAGATTGTTGAAGACTATAAGACAAGATAGAATAGGATTTCTTGTAAAAGAATTTGTATATCTTTGTTTTTATTTCTTGAGTCTGAGCAAGTTTAATTATAATTGGGTAACCATGTACACACAAAGGGGGAGAGTGATTATTTTTTTTAAACTAATTGTACTATATGATATATAACTATATTATACAATTTGACTTAGTTTTTCTCCAAAATTTGGTTACTCAAACCATGACTTAATTTTCTTAACGGATTGTATTATATGATATACAGTCATACAAATGACTAATAGTGTATGAAATCAAGTTTGTATCAAATCATACCATACAAACTTGTTCATTTTTTAACTATTCATATTGTACAATATTAAGTTGTATGGATGACTAACATTGTATGAAATTTGGTTCATACCAGATAGTACCAAATAAAGGATATTTATTTTGAACTGTTCATACTATATGATGTCAAGTCATATAGACAACTGATTGTGTATGAAATTTGGTTCATACTAGATCATACTGAATGATGGACATTTATTTTGAATTATTTGTGTTGTACGATGTCAAGTCATACAGATGACTAATAGTGTACAAAATTAGGTTTATACATGATCGTACCATATAAACTTATTCCTTTTAAAACACTTCATATTATATGATATCAAGCCGTACATATGACCCACATCATATAAAACTAAGTTCGTCCCAGTTTGTACGAAATGAAGCCATAATTTTTGAACTATTTGTACCGAATAATCTTTGATAGTACAGTATAAACCATGGATGGTTCTCTTGAACAAATTTAGTTTTTGGATAGTTTTTCAATTTTTTTTATAAATAGTGTCCTAAAATTATCATCCCTATCCTTTGCTTCGAATTTTCTCTTGAGAGTGACTATTGGGAGTGTGTTTGAGAGATATTTTGAGATTGGAGAGTGAGAGATCTAGTAAAAGGGAATTGTGAGGGATTCAATCACTAGACCACCTTTATTTAATAACATTCCTTTTGATTTCTGGAAAACTCATATGTCTACTTTTCAGCAATGACTTGACTATCGCATGTGGATGTTAGTACAAGAAGGATATATTAAACCTACTAGAATAGTAGATGGCATTAGAATTGGAACACCATTTACTAAATAGAATGTAGAAGAAAGGGACTTAGAATAGTTAAATGCAAAATGTTTTAACATTTTTTTTGTTCCTTGAAATTTGAGGATTATGTGCATGCTTCAACTTGTAAAACTGGAAAATAAATTAAGGATTGACTTTGCATAACTTATGAAGGGAGAAATGAGGTAAAACAAACTAGGTAAAACATTTTCTTATGTAACTTCAAACTTTTTTGCATGAAACCAAATGATTTAATTTCTGATATGTATATAATGTTTACCTAGATTGTTACCTTATAGCATGATTTATGTAAAGAGCTTACAAATTTAAAAAAGTAAATAAAATTTTACATTATTTTCAGGCTACCTATGTTGCAAAGATAATTGTCGTTACTGAGTCTAAAGATTTATATGTATACTCTATTGACAATCTAATTGGATCACTTATTGCTTACAACCAATGAGTGAATTATTGTCAAATCGATGCAAGTGACAAAAGGGAGGATAGAAATATAGCTTTAAAAATTGATGATTCAAAGAGTTATTAATCAATGCCAGAAGATGGAGATGATATTGCACTTATGACTAAATAATTCAAAAGTTTCATTAAGAGAAAGCGATGATGAGGCCAACATTGGAACAAAGGTATGTTCAATAAGAATCTAAAAGTTTCTAAGGAAGTCATTTGTTATGAATGCAAAAAGCCTAGACATATAATGACGATTTGCCTAAATCTCAAAGCTAATCATAACAAGGAGAAAGTTGAGGAAAAAACTCATCTTAGGAAGGGCAAGAAATG
The DNA here is from genome assembly GCA_022539455.1 of Dendrobium nobile. Lineage (NCBI taxonomy): Eukaryota > Viridiplantae > Streptophyta > Magnoliopsida > Asparagales > Orchidaceae > Dendrobium > Dendrobium nobile. The sequence goes on from CM039721.1 coordinate 22,681,495, forward strand.
AATGGAAACAGCTTTATGGGCTGACTCGGCTTCAGACTCCTTACAAATAGAAGCAAAAGAGGAGGTTACAAATTTCTACTCAATGGCATATAAACTTGATCATTTAAATCAAGAGGAGGTTTATGACTTATCCTATGATGAATTATTTGAAGTTTATGAAGTTTAATAATGCATATATGAAACTTAAAAAATTTCATGCTAACCTTAGTATCATGTACTTAAATTAAAAAACAAAAAGAGCATAAAAATCTTAGGAATGACCATGCAACCATAGAAAGCAATCACATGATTTTGCTAGATTAATTTAAAGATTTGAATAAGAAGCATGAACTATTGAAAACATCTTATGTTGATCTTTAAAATGATTTTAAAGAATTTATGAGTGAATCTAATCAAAGGGAACATGATTTGAAGATCGAAATCTCAATTTTGGAAAATATAAACTCATATCTTCAAATAAAATTAAAAGATTTTAAGAAAAATAGGATAGCTCCCACACTTGAATAATTTTATAATCCTGACCAAAAGCATACAAGTTCAAAACCTAAGAAACGATATTATGACTCATATATAATAGTAAATAATTTTTTTGGTGTTAAATGCTTTTCATGTGGAATGATAAAACATATTTCCCACACTTGCACTATTCATAGTAGACTATATTTAATGTGGAGACCTAAGATGTATCAATTACATCATATCAAACATGTATTTAGATTATCATTATCAAGAGGATAATCCTAATTTATTTGGGTTTTTAAGTCTAATATTTGATAATTTTGTAGAAACACTCTCATGCAAGTCCTCATAAGAGTATTTGGTACCTGGACAACGGATGTTCAAAACATATGATTGAAGATGAAAATCAATTTATATCACTAGAGGCTATGACTGGAGGCAAAGTTACACTTAGAATAACACCACTATGTGAGTGGTAGGTTTAGGTATGATAGGTAACATGAAGAATTTTCTAATTGAAAATGTTTTATTGGTTGAACACTTAAAATATAATTTTCTAAGTATTAGTCATCTTTGTGATAAGGATTTTAACATAGAATTTTTTCCTATAAGCTATATTATGAGCCAAAATAGAGTTAGTATGAAAAGCTTTGAACTACTTTTTAAAAAATAATCATGGCTAATTTTAGAAACTAAAACACTATTGAAGGATATTCGATCATTAGAACGCCTTTATTTGACAATTTTCCTTTTGATTTCTAAAAAAACTCGCATGTCTACCTTTTAGCAATGACTTGACTATCGCATATGGATGTTAGTATAGAAAGGTTATACTAAACCTGCTAGAATAGTAAATGGAATTATACTTGAAACATTATTTACTAAATGGACTATAGAAGAAAGGGACTTAAAACAGTTAAATGCAAAATATTTAAACAATTTTTTCTATGCCTTGAAATCTGAGGATTATATATGTGTTTCAACTTGTAAAATTTGAAAAGAAATTTGGGAAAGACTTTGCATAACTTATGAAGGGGCAAATAAGATAAAACAAACTAGGTTGAACATTTTATTACATGACTATTGAAAGTTCATTAGAGATGTTAAGCCCTATAGAACTGGCCCAAGACTAATAAAAGAGAGTGGTGAATTGGTAAAAAAGAAACATTTTAAAACAAAACTAGAAACCAAAATCACCATAAAGAAAGTGCAGAAGAAAAATAAATGCGGAAGCGATAATAAGAAAAGAACACACCGGATTTATAGTGGTTCGGTCAAACCTTGACCTACGTCCACTCCTTGGAGGCACCCTCCAAGTATTGCATTAAACTAAGTGTCTCTCCTTTAGCCCCCACAGCTAGGCGGAGAAGCCCTTACAAAATCACTTCCACCTTCCCCGGTGGGGTGGAGTCGCCGGGTCCTTTGACACCAAAGAGATCTTCTTCTTTGGTGAACTTACCTTGAGACAAGCCTTGAATCCAATGGTACTAACGTGCGAGTTCGCCGGAGCAACCGTGTGGATCCCCCACCACACTCCCTTGAGTTCCTCCCCCTTACAGGATCTTCTCCCTCTCAAAATCCACCCTTTCCTCTCTCCCTTTCAAGCTCTCTCTTCAAGTTTCCCCCACAAGAACGAAGTTATAATGGCTGCCAAAGACACTTATAAAGTGTCATGCCAAGCTTAAATAGAAGCTCTCAAAATGAGCCCATTAATGCAAGTTGCTGACATTATCGTCCAGGATGATAGGCATATCGTTCTGGCCGATCAGTACAAATTCAGCTCATCAGCCCGGGACAATTTGGGACGATCAGAAGAAAATTGGTTACATCATCCTGGCTGATATCACGATCGTCCAGGCCGATTAGTTTAAAACCGATTTCAATCATCCTAAAAATCGCCTTGAAATCGAGCTGTCCGATGTAGATCATCCAGGACATCGTCCTGGCCGATAAGGAGATCGTCCCGGACGATGTGATCGTATCAATCAACTATTAATGCTTTCCAAAGATACCAGATAAATTTAGGCATAATTGAGTTAGATCGTCCTGGACGATAATAATATCATCCTGGCCGATTTCCTAAAATAAAGAATTTCTAAACTGATAATGGTGGTTGATTCTTTCTGGATTGAGATTATCGTCCTGGCTGATACTGGTATCATCCAGGCCGATCCGTTAATGACGGCTACCTTAATAAGGATGCCCTAATTAGGGTTTCTGATTTTGGACATATCGTCTAGGACGATATAAATATCGTCCCGGCCGATATTACCAAAAATAGAAATCTTATAGGGAACAACAGGAAATATTCCAAGTTACAAAACAACAGATCCCACACCAAATACAACAGACTCAAGAAAGGAAAAAGATTACAAACTGACTCAGACCTAGTCTACACAATCTTGAGCTGATTCCAAATTGCAGTCCGATCGTGTGAACCTGAAACGTTAGTACATAAGGCATTTGTAGAGAAAAAAAAATGTTTGCTATCATCAAAATCATAAACCATTGATCCGCAACAACTATAAAGTTTTTTGCATGAAACTAAATGATTCAATTTTTGATATGTATAAAAGGCTTATCCAGATTATCACCTCATAGCATGCTTTAGGTAGAGAGCTTATAAATTCAAAAAAAAAAGTAAATAAAACTTTATGTTATTTTCCTACTACCTATGATGCAAAGATAACTACCATTACTAAGTCCAAAGATTTAAATATATACTCTATTAACAATCTGCTTGGATCAATTATTTCTTATGATCAAGGAGTGAATCAAAGACAGATTGATGCATCTGATAAAAAAAGGGGAGAAATATAACTTTGAAGATTTATGGTTCAAAAAGTGAACAATCAATGCCAGAAGATGATGAAGATATTACTCTTATGACTAAGCATTTCAAAAAAAAATTTAAGAGAAAGTAATGATAATGTCAGCATTGGAACAAAGGTAAGTTCATTAAAAATCTAAGGATTTCTAATGAAGTTATTTGTTATGAATGCAGAAAGCCTGGACATATAAAAATGGATTGCCCAAATCTTAAAGCTAATCCTAATAAGGAGAAAGTTGAGGATAAAAATTCACATCAAAAAGATAAGAAGAGAATGTAAAGAGCTTTCTAAGTTGACTCAGCTTAAGACTCGTCAAAAATAAAAGCAGAAGAGGAGGTTACAAATTTGTACTCAGTAGCATATATGCTTGATCATTCAAATCAAGAGGAGGTATGTAACATATCATATGATGAATTATTTAATGTTTCTGAAAATTCTATATTGCATATAGGAAACTCAGAAAGTTACATGCAAATCTTAACATTGAGTATTTGAATTTACAAAAGGAAGATGAAAATTTGAGGAAAGATCATGCAAATATAGATAACAATCACATGACTTTGCTAGTTGAATTTGATAATTTGAATAAGGAGTATGATTTATTTAAAATATATTATAATGAACTTGAAAATGATTTTAAGGTGTTTAGGGTTGAATCAGATCAAAGTAAACATGAGTTGAAAGTTGAAAATTCAATTTTAGAAAGTGCAAACTCATATCATAAAGTAAAATTGAAATGTTTTAAGGAATATAAGACACCTCGCACACTTAAACAATTTTACCATCCTAATCAAAAGTGTATAATTTCAAAATCAAGGAAATGATATTATAACTCACATATATTAGTAAATTCTTTTTATGGTGTTAAATATTTTTCATATGGAATGATGGGGCATATTTCCCAGACTTGTACTATTTATAGTAGAACATATTAGTGTGGAAACTTTAGATGCATCAATCACAGCATATCAAACATGCATATAGATTATCAATGTCAAGAAGTGAACCAATATTTATTTGGGTTCCATGTCTAACATTTGATAGTTTTATAAAAATGCTATCATTCATGCTCTCATAAGAGTACTTAAAACTTATATAGTAGATGTTCAAAACATATGACTGGAGATGCAAATCAATTTATACTACTAGAGGTCAAGATAGGAGGCAAAGTGATACTTGAAGATAACACCACTATAAGAGTGGTAGGAACATGTATGATTAGAAATACAAAAAAAAATTTTTTTGATTGAAAATATTTTATTGGTAGAAGGATATAAATATAACTTACCAAGTATTAGTCAGCTTTATGATAAGGGTTTTAATATAAAATTTTTACCAACAAGTTGCATTATAGCCAAAATGGAGTTGATGTGTTACAAGGAGATTGGGTAAATAATATTTACATTCTTGATTTAAATTATGTTAAATAATTTAATATTTTTGTATAAAATTAATTATTGATGAATCTTGGTTATAACATAGAAGACTTTGTCATGCAAGCATGAAAAATCTTAGGAAGATTACCCAGAAAAAATTAGTAAGAGGCATACCAAAATTATACTTCACTAAGGATCACCTATGTGATGCATGTCAATTAGGAAAATAAGTCAAGTCCTCTTTTCATTCAATTATGGATGTTAGAACTAGCAAACCCTTAGAAGTTCTTCACATGAATCTCTTAGGACCTATTAGCACTATAAGTCTAGGAGGAAAAGTTTTTGGGTATGTGATTATTGATGATTATTTAAGGTTCAATTAGATTAGATTCTTAACTCATAAGAGTGAATCATTTGAAGAGTTTAGAAATTTTTCAACTTATATTCAGAGGAAGCTAGGTTATGAAGTTCTTATAATTTATAGTGATCACAGAGGAGAATTTAAAAATAAAAAATTTGAAGTTTTATGTAAAGAGCATTCAATAGATCACAACTTTTCAGCCCCAAGGACTCCTCAATAGAATGGGGTTTTTTGAAAGGAAGAACAAAACTTTGGTAGAAGCTGCAATAACCTATTTTTTGACTCTATCAAATTTTTTTTCTGGAGTTGTTATAACTCCAAGTTGCAAACCATATTTGTCATGGCTTTTTATTTATAATATTTTACTTGCACATTTTTTTCATAATTTTTAGGCACCGGCGAAAATCTTTAAGAATTTGATACTTATCGGTATAAGTGAGGATTTTGGGACCGTTAGGTGTCCATTTTGCAAATTGATTTCACTGATATTTTTTGAATGCATGTTTTATTTTATGAGTATTTTTTATAATTTTTTAAATCCTAAAATTTTTTTTTTAAATTTTCTATTAAAAGAAATTGATTAAATAAATAATATAATATTAAATTAATATTTTATTATAAATATCATAATCCACTAACCTTAATTTAGTTAAAGTTATTGCATTCTCCTCCATCAGGCTAAATAGATATCTCTTAAGAGATTATGAGAGGGAAAAGGTAAGAGAGAAAAATAAAAAATTGAGATTTGGAGGCCACAAAGCAGTTTTCATCAGTCGGGCTAGTTGGGATAATTGCTCGTCTCATTGTAATGAACCTTTACCCTATTTTTTATTTCAAAGACATTGTATTTTTAGTATATTATTTTGATCAAATTTTTTTTCATTATCGAAAAATGTGAATAACTTTGTACTACCAAAACTTTTACTGCGTAGCTTTTTATATATTATATAGATCATGATTATGAGTATTTTGAGTATTTATTTAAATTTTTTTTACAGAATAATTATTAAAATATAGTGATTTTTTCCTACCCCAAAATTTATTTTCATGTTTTAAAAATAGTAGTGTAGTAGAATAAAAGTCTTAAAATATTATTTTATATAATTCTTGGTGTTTTGATAATTTTATAAAAATATGCATTTTTGTCTAATAGGATTCTTTGTTGTCTACCATTATGGCATTTTGGCATATTCTTAATTAAGCTTAATTATGCATTTTTTGATGCAATACATTGAAAAAGGATATGGATATGTGCTTAAGTAATAGCTGGACATTATTATAATTATTGTATTATGATAATAATATGTGTGTATGAAACGAACAAGTAAAGACTGATTGACTATTTGGTTAGAGACTGATTGACCTGTAAAGGATGGTGGGCCGACAGGCTATCCTTTAAATACTGTGGTTTGATCTTATCCTCTACTAATAAATGTGAAACACTTATTGGGAGTTATAAATAAATCATAAATGTGCCCACGGGCAAAAAGTGATGACTCTATTTACTGAACAAAAGGTTTTCTAATAATGATACTAAAATTGAAAAACATCGTGATAACCAAGACTTCTTACTTGTTTAGTGTTACTATTTAAATGCATATTTTGAATCATTTTTTATTATTATTATACAAATTTGTTATTATTATATTATTATACTACTCCTGCCACTTTACTATTACTGCTATAGATACTGATACTATTTGATATTACTGATTCACTATACTAATATAAAGCATGTAATATATTACACATGTTATATATAATACCTTAATAGTATGTGTATATTCTTATATGATTTTATTACATTGATTTGATTTCAAAAATCTTTACTGATATTTTAATTTTATGTTTTATATGATTTATGTATTGATTGTAATACTAATACGATGATTACTTTATAAATTTGACACTCATATTAGTTAACTACTTTACTTGCTTTAGTACTATAGTATTTTACTAATTATATATTATACTACTACTACATGTAAATTTTATTATTTTTATATTGATTCAATGATCATATGGATATAACTGATATGTTTGACAATTGATATACATATTGTTCCTTTACCGTGCTTTGAATTTAATTATAATTTTTGATGACCTGCTGAGCTTTTCAAGCTCGTTATATATGGATAAATTATTTCAAGTCAAGGTAAGCGAGCAAGAGTGTGAGGCTGATCAAGATTCTTTAGGTTCTATTTCTTTTTTATTATAGTTTTAAGTAGTATATATAATTTTTGGAAATGAATATAGATGTGTACTTTAATGTTTTAAGTTATAAAATCTATATACTATTTATTATTGATAGATGATATTTGATAACTCTAGTTATTGCTTATTAAAATATTATAATAATAATTCTTCCAATTTTGATTCTAGGGTATCATAGAAGCTGCTAGAGCCATGTTGGCTAAATATTCACTTTCTAAATATTTTTGAGCTAAAATGGTTAATATGGCATGGTATGTTATCAATACGGTGAATCTTAAATCTAAGTTGACTAATAAACCCTATAAATCTGTTGAAGGTAGAACACCCAATTAACCTCTCACACATACATTTCTTTAGATGTAAAGTGTTCATTCATAAAAATGGGAAAACTCTTTTAGGAAAATTTGATCCTAAGTTAATGAGGGAATTTTTTTGGGATATTTAAGTGTTGGAAAATCCTATAGACTTTTTAATAAATAAAATTTGGTAGCAGAGGAGATCCCTCTTGTAGTTTTTGATGAATATGATATTTTTGGAGGGTCTAGGCTAGAAGAAGAAGATATTAAAGAGAATACCTAATTAATTAAAAATTTAAATCTTGAAAAAAAGTTGAAACAGAAAATAAGTTGCCTAGAGAATGGAAATATCCTAAAAGTCATCATAAATAACTAATTTTAAGAGACCTAAGTGAAGGTGTTAGGACTAGGCATGGGCTTAGCAATGAAGTGAACCACTCAACATTTATTTCAATGATTGAACCCACTAATATGAACCAAGCACTTTTAGATGAATTTTAAATTTTAGCTATTCAAGAAGAATTGAATCAATTTGCTAGAAATGATGTTTGGGAATTAATAGAAAGACCTCAAAATCAAAGCTTTGTTTGAACTAATTGGGTTTTCAGAAATAAGATGAATGATTCAGGTGCAGTGGTTAAAAGAAAGGCAAGATTGGTGGCAAGATTGGTGGCCAAGGGGTACAATAAAAAAGAAGGAATTAATGTTGAGGAGACCTTTTCCCCTATAGCCAGATTTGAAGCAATAATGATACTTCTAGCTTTTACATGTTTTAAAGGATTTAAATTATTTGATATGGATATTAAAAGTGTTTTTCTTAATGGGTGGATAAAAAGGATATTTATGTTGAGCAACCTCTAATTTTTTAAAATTCATAGTTTCCTAATCATGTGTTTAAGTTGAATACAATAATATATGAACTAAAATAGGCATCTTGGCCATGGTATAAAAGGATAAGCATTTTTCTACTAGAAAAATATTTTTTTCATAGGAAGTGTGAACACCACTCTATTCATAAAAGGGTAAGAGATGACATTTTTATTGTTCAAATTTATATTGATGATATCTTATTTGGATCCACTGATAAAAATCTTTGTGAAGACTTTTCGACAACAATGAGTAAGGAAAAAAATTAAAAAAATAAATTAAAAAAAATAAAAAACAAAAATATAAAAAATAAAAAATATAAAAATATATAAAAAATAAAAAATACAATAATGAGTAAGGAATTTGAAATGAGTTTGAAGGGAGACTTGAGCTACTTTCTTTGTTTTATCATAAAGTAGAGAGAGGATGGCACCTTTCTTAGTCAATCAAAATATGTTAATGACATCCTTAAAAAATATGAAATAGATAATGCTAAACCAAAAAATACTCCCATGAGTTCCTCAGGTCAGTTAGATAAGGATTCTAAAGGGAAATATCTTGATCAAAAAAAATTAGAGGGATAATTGCATCATTAATTTATTTAACTACAAGTACACCTGATATCATGTTTAGAGTTTGTATGTGCTGATCCAAAAGAATCTAACCTGACTATTGTTAAAAGAATTTTAAGATAACTTTTAGGAACTCAAAATTTAGGGATTTGGTATCCTAGGCATAACACCTCTTTTGAAATCTTTGGATATTCTAATTCAAAATTTATAAGATTTAGGGTTGATAGAAAGAGTATTTCTAGAATATGTCAATTCATAGGAAATTCCTTAGTCTCTTAGTCTAGCAGAAAATAAAAATCAATAGCTCTTTCTTTTACTAAAGTAGAATACATAGCCTTAAGAAGCTGTGTGGCACAAGTTTTATGGTTAAAATAATAACTAGTTGATTTAGGTTTTCTAATTGATATTATTCCAATCTTTTTATAATACAAGTGTCATTTGCATCTCAAAGAATCCAATCCAATACTCTATGACCAAGCATATAGATATTAGGCATCACTTTATTAGAAATCATATTACCAAAGGAGAAATTGAATTACATCATGTAGCAACAAAAAATTAGCTTATAGACATTTTTACAACACCACTAGCTTTTGAGACTTTGAGCACTTTAAGAATCAGGTTAGGTGTTATTGATATTCAATCTTGATAATTGTATTTTTGCAATTCTAAATTGTAGTGTATTTCTTTTGTGTTTATGATTGTGTTTCATTCTTTATTTTTGTGGTTTATCTTGGTTATTTTTTCTCTATTTTGTGTTTGATTTTGTGTTTTGATTTTTTATTTTGTATTTGATTCTTGTTTCATTTTATTGTTTGTTTGTTTTTTGTGAATCTTATATGAATTTTTTTCTTAAGATTATCTTGATCATCATGTGAAAAATTAAATTTTCTTTTATATTCGTACTGTATGAACACAATTCATATTGTACGAATTCTCTAGATTTTACATGATTTCTTTTCTGCATTGGACTAACAAAAATATATATTATGTTATTGATCACATAGTTTGAACACATATTCGTCTGTATGAACCATCAATTTTTTTTTTTGTATGATCCTCGCGGGTATTCCAATGAGAGTTATTTCTCAAGCATTTTCTGTACAAACACCTGTTCATAAGTATAATCCATTTGTCATTTTGCATGTGGATGATCTCAACTGTTAGGTACGAGCATTATTAACTAATCATCGCGTATGAACACATATTCATATGTATGATCAGTTTGGTGAAAATATTATACGAAATGTCTCATTATCAAACAACTTACGAAAATACATTCCATAGCATTAACTATTTTTTGGCCATTTTCATTTGTATGTACAAAACAAAGATCTTCTCATACAAACATCTAAATCATACATATGAACGTAATTTTATAATGTATGAAATAGTTTGAATTATATAAATTAGAATTTATTCTTTGAATTTTTTCAATCTTTTTCATCTCCAGCCCCTTTCAATTCTTGTGTTCAATTTTTTTTCTCAAAATGGTAAGCATTAGCAAATGATCATGCCCTTCAGTGGATCATCTCATTCTGAATAAAATGACAATTTTATGTCTAGGGAGAATGAACAAGCCTTCGATAGGTTTATTCAAGCTGAGATTACCCCTTCTCGTCTTCTAATTCAAGAAAACATTAGTTTTTCAAATCATGCCCCTTTTTAACTCCACTCAATTCTCTTTCACTCTCACTCTAATCTATGCATTTCATTTGAGACTTTTACTATTTTCTTGCCAATCTGAGAATGCAGGAAAACAACATGATAATGACCTTCTATATTTTTCATCAACGTGTTGAAATTACAAGGAAGATTTGGAGACTTTTATACACCGTAGGATTGAAGGAGTTAGGCCTCATTCAATGATATCTAAAAGTGATTATGATTGGACCATTATTAATAAAACTCTTAGGGGTATAGCTTCTAGCATGTCTTAAGAACTTTTATCATTCCTAAAGCTAGTGATCAAATCAATATTACCCCTCTTCATTCCTTCGTTACATATTGTATATTGAACAACACTCCTATTGATGATGCCCAGTTGATTCTGGACTACATCAATAATTTTTTTGGCATTAGACTTCCTACAACTATAAGAAAGAAGAATATAACACTAGGACACCTAATTGCCTGCATTCTTTCTCATTGGGATCAAGGGGATAAATGAGAAGAATTTGATGGAAAACCCACACATGTACCTGCTCCTACTCCTAGACATGATCAATAGTACTATCAAGACATGATATAGAGATTTGATTACCTTGAATCTCATATAGATCAACATTTTGATCAAGTTCAAACACATCTGGAATAACAGATTCATAGATATAATAAAGATATTGGAGGGATTAGAGGGCAATTTGATCTTCTCAACACTCGAGTAGATACCATTAGTAGCTACTTCACACAATTCAGTCCTCCACAGCCTCCTCTAGATCAAGACCCTCCAAATTGTTAGTTTAGTTGTAGTTTGTTCTATGTTTTTTTAGTTTTTATTATTGTATATTTAGTTGCTATTAATTCTTGTCTAGCTTTTTAGTTGATTTAATTTTTAAGTGTGTTGTATTTTCCTTATATTTTTAGTTCATATTATTAAAAAAATATATGTGTTTGGTTATTACTGAGTTTTTTTTTTTCTTTTCCTCTAGAATTATCAATTAATGAGTTAATATTGACTAATCTAAAATATTCTTTTAAAGAATTGAAATTTTACAATTTTTGCATCACAAACTTATTTCCTTAGTAAATCTTTTTTTCTACTAATTTTAAATCAAATTATAATAAGATCTAGATAAGGAAATCTTTTTTGATGTTCTGATAAGACATTTATCTCATAATTATAATTATTATAAAAAACACCTTCTTTCCTTTTATTTTCTTGTTCGATGTGTTGTTTTTTATTATTATCTATAGGATTTTTTTTGTGGTTTATGTTTCCTTATACGAAAACTTTTTTTTTCTTCTATTTGGAAAATAGTCATACAAGCTAAGATTGACTAATTTAGGTTAAGGAAAGAATAGAATGTCACAAGATGCACAAAGAGTGCCAAATTTTAAAAGAGGCACAAAATGAGCTCAACTTGAAAAGGTGTGCAATGCTCGACAAATAAAGTTCAGAATCAAAAGATATGTAATTGAGACAACAAAAATTTTCAATTCTAATTGATCAAGAGGCATATAATGAGCCTACACTACATTTAGTTCTTTCCTCTATATCTCTAATTCTAAGAAAAATTTATACATTTAATAATAAAGTTCAACTATTGAATTTGAATTTATGTGATTTTTGTTTAAATTTTGTGATAATTATTCTTTTTGAGATTTTTGTTCTCTAGAATGAACATTGAATTTGATGAACTATTCTTATCTTATTTATTTTTTTCTTTAAAATATGAGTTTAAAAAGAGTTTTTGCTTCAGAAATTTAATCTTAGACTTGCAAATTTATAAATTTATTTTCCTTATTAATTTTTTAGATCTGTCAATACTAGCTTTCATATTCAAAAGTTTTTTTTTTATTTTCTTTCCTTTTTTGTTGATGTCAAAAGTGGGATGTTATTATTTGTGTTTGTTTAAAGACTTCTTGTTCGTATTTTTTTGTGTTTTTTATCTGAAGTTTTTTTTAATTCTATATTGGTACTCTCAATGGGAGATTGTTTATGGTTATATTTATTTGAAGTTTCCTTGTGAACTTGATTTCATATGGTGCTTGTTTGTTTTAAGGTTTTTTTAGTGTTTGTATTTTTTTTGTGTTTGTTTTGCTTTGTAGTTTGTTTAGTGTTTACTTTTAAAAAATCAAAATTAAAAAGAGGGACAAAATTTTATTTATCCTCATGATTTTTAGTTTTCATTCATTTTGGGGGAGTTTAGGAGAAAAGATCTTTAATTTGTTATTAAAATAATTATTATTATTACCATCATCAAAAAAGGAAAAGATTATTGCAAATCAGTAATCAAGATTGAGATTATGATTTTTTTATAATAACAAAATATTATTGTTATGATTTTATTATTTTTCTCCTAACATATATTGAATATTTTTGGTTGTTTCTATGAGTTCTAGTATTTCAGGGAAATTATATATTACTCATAATTGCTGAAGACTTCAAGATAAGGTATAATAGGATTTCATGTAAAAGAGTATATATATCTTTATTTTATTTTTTGAGTCTAAGAAAGTGTAATTATAATTGGGTAACAATACACACATAGGGGGAGAGTGATAATTTGTTTTTATAAATTAATAGTATTATATAATATATAATCGTATTGTACAATATATAATCATACTATATGATTTGAATTAGTTTTTTTCCAAAATCCACTTACTCAAACCATGGCTTGATTTTCTTAACTAAACAAACTGTATGATATACATTCATACAGATGACTGACAGTGTACGAAATCAGGTTCGTACCAAATCGTACCATTCTAACTTGTTCATTTTAGAATTTTTGTACTGTATAATATCAAGTTATACAAACAACTAACAGTGTACAAAATTTGGTTCATACCATATTATACCTAATAATGGATAGTTATTTTTTATTGCTCAAACTATATGATGTCAAGTCATACAAATGACTAATAGTGTACAAAATTTGCTTCGTACTTGATCATACCGAATGATGGATAGTCATACAGACGACTGACAGTGTCAAAATTAGGCTTGTACTTTACGATAAGAACTTGTTCATTTTTAAACTATTTGTAATGTAAAATATCAAATCGTACAGATGACCCACAGTTTACGAAGATAAGTTCCTCCCAGTTTATACCAAATGAAGCCATGATTTTTTAACTATTTGTACCAGATAATCTTTGATAATATTGTATGAACCGTGGACGATTCTCTAGAAAAATTTCATTTTTTGACAATTTTTTTATGTGTTTTCTATAAATAGTGTCCTAAAACTATCATCCCTATCCTTTACTTCAAATTTTATCTTGATAATGACTATTGAGAATGTGTTTGAGAGTTATTTTGAGATTGGAGACTAAGAGATCTAGTGAAAGGGAATTGTGAGGAATTCACAAGATTTACCAAAGTGAGGATCTCTTTGTTATTCTTCTAATTTATTTTTAACATATTTGGAGTCTCTTAAGAGAATATCTTCAAGACTTGATCAAGGTTCTCTTCCTTCACCAGGATGGTCAAAAAGATGTGATGGTTCTCTACCTTCACCAGGAGGATGAATCTCTGCCTTCACCAGAAGGCTGAAAAAGGATGCTTGGTTCTCTACCTTCACCAGGTGGGTGAAAAGGAAGTGTATGTGTTGACCTTAATTTTCATACGAGTATCCTTGAGGGTCGTTGATTGATTTGATTAAACTCTGTCGAACCCAATTCAAGCTCAATCGACTCGAATTGAGTTGAATTAGACTCGACCATATTTGATTAAGCCCGATTAGTCCGCCTTAACTGCATCGAGTTTGATATGATTTGAGTCATTATTTTATCTGAATTTAATTTTGTGAAATTGATCAAATCAAATTGCATCTAAATCGATATGATTTGACCCAAATCATGTTCAGTTTAAGTCCAATTTTGATCCAATCAGTTCATTTTAGTGCTAACTAAAATTCAAATGGATTTCTAGATATTTTAAACCTCCAACCAAATCAAGAAAATGATTTGATGACTCGGATTCATCCCAAAGCCTGATTCTACCACGCTTTAGTAACCCAGTCCCATGATATGCTTATTTCGGGGAAGATTTAGACTACTTTAGGTGGTTCTAACATGCCTAGGCTTTTTCCTGGGCTTCCTTTCACGTGGGAACAAGCTGGAGCTCTCTGGATTCCAAAAAAATAGAGGCTCCATCTCTTGTTTGGTCTCCTCCCATTGAGATACAACAAAGCATTGACCCCTCCTCTCAAACTTTATCTCTCTAGTTTGTGAATCCCAGGAGAAAAACAAAAAACCCATGCTCCTCCCCATTTTCCTTCTCTCCCTCTATAGCTATTTAGGTTTTGTACTATTCCAGAGGTATAATCTACTATTCATTTGGCTTCTCTTTGCTTCATGTATTCATTTTTCTTCTCTTTGGGTTGAGCACTTTTTCCTTGGATGAATGGACTCATGGGGTATGAATTATTCTTTGTTGGTTTACATTGTTTAGAAATGAATATTTGATGTATAAAGTGAAAGTTTGTTAGGGATGTTAGGCCCTCTTGAACTTAGTTCCAAGCTAATCAAGAGAGAGGTGAATTGGAAAACCTTAAAACCAAAGATAAAGTTCCAACCAAAAAACACCACAAACAAAGTGCGGAAGAAAAATAAATACGGAAGCGATAATAAGAAAAGAACACACCGAATTTATAGTGGTTCGGTCAAACCTTGACCTACGTCCACTCCTTGGAGGCACCCTCCAAGTATTGCACTAACACAAGTGTCTCTCCTTTAGCCGCCACAGCTAGGCAGAGAAGCCCTTACAAAATCACTTCCACCTTCCCTGGTGCGGCGGAGTCGCCGGGTCCTTTGACACCAAAGAGATCTTCTTCTTTGGAGAACTTCCCTCAAGACAAGCCTTGAATCCAATGGTACTAAGATGCGAGTTCGTCGGAGCAATAGTGTGGATCCCCCACCACACTCCCTTGAGTTCCTCCCCCTCACAGGATCTTCTCCCTCTCAAACTCCACCCTTTCCTCTCTCCCTTTCAAGCTCTCTCTTCAAGTTTCCCCCACAAAAATGAAGCTACAATGGCTGCCAAAGACACTTATAAAGTGTCATGCCAAGCTTAAATAGAAGCTCTCAAACTGAGCTCATTAATGCAAGTTACCGATATTATCGTCCAGGACGATAGGTATATCATCCTGGCCGATCAGTTCAAATTCAGCTAATCAGCCTGGGACGATTTGGGACGATTAGAAGAAAATTGGTTACATCGTCCTAGCCGATATCATGATCGTCCAGGCTAATTAGTTTAAAACTGATTTCAATCGTCCTGATCATCGCCCTGAATATAAGCTGTCCGATGTAGATCGTCCAGGCCATCGTCCTGACCGATCATGCGATCATCCCGGCCGATGTGATCGTATCAATCAACCATTAATGCTTTCCAAAGATACCAGATCAATTTAGGCATGATTAAGTTAGATCGTCCTAGACGATCATAATATCGTCCTGGCCGATTTCCTAAAACAAAGAATTCCTAAACTGATTATGGCGGTTGATTCTTTCTGAATTAAGATTATCGTCCTGGCTGATACAAGTATCGTCCAGGCCGATCTGTTGATGGCTGCCTTAATGAGGATGCCTTAGTTAGGGTTTCCGATTTTGGACATATCGTCCAGGACGATATAAATATCGTCCCGGCCGATATTACCAAAAATAGAAATCTTATAGGGAACAACAGGAGATCTTCCAATTTACAATCCAACTGTTCCCACTCCAATTACAACAGACTCAAAAAAGGAAAAGATTACAAATTGACTCAGACCTAGTCTACCCAATCTTGAGCTGATTCCAAATTGCAGTCCGATCATGTGAACTGAAACGTTAGCACATAAGGCAATCGTAGAGAAATAAGGAATGTTTGCTATCATCAAAATCATAAACCATAGATCTGTAACAATCTCCCCCTTTTTTATGATGGCAAAACATTTCAATTTGAATTTTTAAAAAAGACTATTTTCTCCTAATCTCCCCCTTACTAAAATAAAACCTTTTAAAAAATAGGCGAGATAAAAATATTTTTGTTGTTTTTAATTTTTTTGAAAATAAGATACAAACACGATAACAGTACAAAAATTCAATAATACGTTTACAGTACAAAAATTCAACAATACGCTCTCCCCCTTTAACATTATCAAAAAGAGAGGAGGCACAAACAAAAACCAAAACAAATAGAAGACAAAAAAAAACATACTCTGATCTAGTGAAAAAAAAAATCTTAAAATGACAAAGTTACCTCTTGGTTTTAATCAAAAATTTAGTAGAATTGGATTGACAACGCATAGCCCAGAAAAGGTTAGAAATTCATAATTTGATAATCCAAACTCGTTCTTTAAAAAAGGCTCAAAAACTTTTTAATTCAATATCTAGATCAAGGAATAAATTAGAAAAAGAAACAATGATTTTTCAAAAACTCCTTCCATAAAATATATCTAATAGAAGATCAATGCACGAATTTTTGAATCAAGAATCAAGATTTTCAAACTCAAGTATCGAAAGTATCAAGGGTTTTCTTGAGTTTTTTAAGAAATAAAAGAATGGTAAGCACTAACTTTGTGGGCTCATTTTATGCCCCTTGACAATTGGTTGGCGCACTGCGCATCTTTTGATACACTTTGTGTATTCTATATTTTCAATTTGGCGACTTTGCGCATCTTTTATTTTTGGCATCATTGGCCAATTTTTTTTTTTAACATGCTCCCTTTCTTAAATCTTAAGAACAAAGGAAAACCCATCTTAGTGACAAATTGAATTTCTTGATTTAGAAAATTATGAGTTAGATTCAAAAGCTTTGCAAAAGATTCCTATGCGATAAATAAAACGTAGGGAGATAAAAAATTTTGTTTTAAAAACCAATTTAAAAGGTGAAAAAGATTTTAAATCAAAAGTAGGATAACCTCTTTTAGAAAATAAGGATTTGAAAAAAATAATGAGTTTCCTTCCTTCGACTGTATTAGAGAAGTCAAACAAAATCTACCAAAGATTTCAAGAAAAACATAAAGTAGATTTTTCATTTTTAGAAAAGTGAGTGTGTGTGTTGATAAAAAATTTCACGAAAGAAAAAATTTCAAGAAATAAACAATAAAAAAATAAAAGAAAAGAAAAACACAAAAACACAACAAAACAAAACAAAAACATGAAAGGCTCTTACCCATTATCTCTCTCGTGGTCTGATGCTTCAGAGACTTGATCTGCCCATGAGATTTTATGCCTTTCATTATTTCCCCAGTTTAAATTTTGCTTTGCCTTGCCCTTTTCTTTTGTAGGAAGAATTCTTAAATTAGGGCACTCATTTTTCATATGTCCAGGTTTCCTACATCGAAAACAAATAATATTAAAGGAAATATTAACATCCTTACCATTTTTACCTTTTTTTCACTTTTGCTTATGCTTTGGTGAGCTTTGTGATTTGCTTGACAAGTCATTGCTATCGTCACCAACTAAGCTTCCTCTTTCCGTATCTTCAGCTTTTAGAACGATCGTTTTACCTGCATCCAAAAGTCTTTGACCCAAACCTTGCTCGTAGGCAATGAGTGAGCCAATCAAATTATCAATAGAATAATCATTCAAATCTTTTGATTCACAAATAGCAACAACTTTGGCATCAAATTTTTCAAGTAAACAACGAAGAATTTTATTGACTTTTTCAAAATTTGAAAATTCATGCAATGAGTTTACAATTTGAATGAATCTGGTGTACATGTCTAAGATCGTTTCATAAGGTTTCATGGAAAATAATTCAAAATCATGCATTAACAAATTCAACTTGGATTGCTTGATTTCACTAGTGCCTTTGTATATGGTGTGCAATTTATCCCAAACTTCCTTACCGGTAGTGCATGTGGATACTAACATAAAATCATCAGAATTTAAAGTACAGAAAAAGCAATTTAAAGACTTTGCATTTAATTGAGCATTAAGTTGTTCTTCCCTGTTCCATTGACTAAAAGGAATATCAATTTTAACTCCATTAACAATTCGTGACGGTAATGAATAACCAGTTAAAATCATATGCCACATGCGAAAATCAATCGATTGCAAAAAAATAGACATGCGAGTTTTCCAAAAATTAAATGACATATTTTTAAATAAAGGAGGTCTTGTGATTGAATAACCTTCTGCAATATTACGATTAGCCATGGATCAAAAATTCAAAAGCTTTTAAAAACTTATTTTTGAAAGAAGCTCTAATACCACTTGAAAGTTTGTTAGGGATGTTAAGCCCTATAGAACTGGCCCAAGGCTAAATAAAGAGAGTGGTGAATTGGAAAAGAAGAATCTTAAAATCACAACACAAACCAAAAATCAATATCACCATAATAAAATCCAAAGTACAGAAATTAAAATGCGGAAGCAATAAAAAAAAAAGAACACACCGGATTTATAGTGGTTCGGTCAAACCTTGACCTACGTCCACCCCTTGGAGGCACCCTCCAAGTATTGCACTAACACAAGTGTCTCTCCTTTAGCCCCCACAGCTAGGCGGAGAAGCCCTTACAAAATCACTTCCACCTTCCCCGGTGCGGCGGAGTCGCCGGATCCTTTGACACCAAAGAGATCTTCTTCTTTGGTGAACTTCCCTCAAGACAAGCCTTGAATCTGATGGTACTAAGATGCGAGTTCGCCGGAGCAACCGTGTGGATCCCCCACCACACTCCCTTGAGTTCCTCCCCCTCAAAGGATCATCTCCCTCTCAAACTCCACCCTTTCCTCTCTCCCTTTCAAGCTCTCTCTTCAAGTTTCCCCCATAAGAACGAAGCTACAATGGCTGCCAAAGACACTTACAAAGTGTCATGCCAAGCTTAAATAGAAGCTCTCAAAATGAGCTCATTAATGCAAGTTGCCGACATTATCGTCCACGACGATAGGTATATCGTCCTGGCCGATCAGTACACATTCAGCTCATTAGCCTGGGATGATTTGGGACGATCAGAAGAAAATTGGTTACATCGTCCTGGCCGATATCACGATCGTCCAGGCTGATTAGTTTAAAACCGATTTCAATCATCCTGATCATCGCCCTGAATATAAGCTGTCCGATGTAGATCGTCCAGGCCATCGTCTTGGCCGATCATGCGATCGTCCCGGCCGATGTGATCGTATCAATCAACCAGTAATGCTTTCCAAAGATACCAGAACAATTTGGGCATGATTGAGTTAGATCGTCCTGGACGACAATAATATCGTCCTGGCCGATTTCCTAAAACAAAGAATTCCTAAACTGATTATGGCAGTTGATTCTTTCTGAATTAAGATTATCGATCGTCCAGGCTGATCTGTTGACGGCTACCTTAATGAGGATGCCCTAGTTAGGGTTTTTGATTTTGGACATATCGTCCAGGACGATATAAATATTGTCCCAGCCGATATTACCAAAAATAGAAATCTTATAGGGAACAATAGGAGATCTTCCAATTTACAATCCAACTGTTCCCACACCAATTACATTAGACTCAAGAAAGGAAAAAGATTACAAATTGACTCAGACCTAGTCTACCCAATCTTGAGCTGATTCCAAATTGCAGTCCGATCATGTGAACCTGAAACGTTAGCACATAAGGCAATCGTAGAGAAATAAGGAATGTTTGCTATCATCAAAATCATAAACCATAGATCCGTAACATAAAGTTTACATGTGTTTGCGATTCTTGTCATGTAATCTAAAGGTTTACTTGTAGGTTATGAAAGGTTAAGAAAATCCATGTCCTTCTTTGTAAAAAAAAATGAAATGAGCACATATAAGGTGTTTGTGTTAATATCCATTAAGAGGTAGGGAAAAGTTTTAGCAAACGATGGCCCATTGGCAAGTCATATTGATATGATAGACTTGAGTCTTATTTTACCGATTGGATTATATATAGTTCTCAAACAAAATTTTGACTTGGGATAAGTTGGAACTCCTTTCAAATTTGGTATTTGTTAATTAGTTTTGTTATACTCATTTTGGTCATTAGACGATGAGTCACTTTGAAGTGATGTTTGTTTGATAGCTTGGGTTGTGTTTGTTTCTCACTCTACCATAGTAACAAAGTGTTGAAGAAGGCATGATGTGCTCTTAGTAACTTACTTGCGATGCTACTAAATCTTCCTATGGCACTATTTTTCTTACCAATGTTGAAAAGGACAAAGTATTCATTCAAAGCATGCTCGCAATCATATTGTGGCCATTTGTTCATCATAAAGGCTTCGAAGACTTTCTCTGAATTTGTTAAGTCAAAATTGATTGTAATAATATTCACATGCTTTTTTGTTCATTCTTTTTCATTGGTGAGCATTTATAGTCACATAATCTTTGTTCCTTAATAATCTTTGTGAGTTTGTCACTTTGAAGCGTATCCTAAAGAATTTGTATTTTGTGATGACAATTTGATTATGGACATTTGTTAGGCTATGAGTGGTGAAGTTTGGTCTAGATAGCTATTGCTTGAAAAGTGGGATAAGAGTTTTGTTCAATTTACGAGAACATATCTTTTCTTTTTAATTTCCTTCTTCTTGATAATATGAGATTGGCTTTGAGCTCTTAGCAAATTTGGGTTGAATGCATTTGATATTAAAAGAGGTTAGTGAGTTTGATTCAAGCCGATAAAATGATACATGCTTTATATTGGGTAGTTTCCTTTGAGTGTTAAATGAAAGTGGGTCATGGATATTTCTTCATACTTTGATGACTTATATACTAGATTTGTGGTTAGCGAATAATGAGTGTGTGACATTCATATGCATACTTGAATTTTAAATGTGGTCCATATTTTGTTATAAGATTATATGGTTATTCATAAATAATGATTCTATGCTTCATGAAATGTGGTTTGTTTCATATAAATCAAGACGACATGTGTATGGTGTAAATCCTATGAAGTTTTTTTCTTGAAATTTTTGGAAGGAGTGAGTTGCTTTGAGTTTTCCTTTTCCTTTTAAAATCGTTTGGTAGCAATGTTGAGTTGAAAGATATGAATACATGTGGTTTCTTCATGCATCTTTTGAGTTCTAATTGTGAGTACTCATATATTTTATATAGAGGTTGCTATTCGAGTATTTTGAGGTATTTGGAAGGGAATTTGAGGTCTTTGCAAAAATTCTTTCATATGCATCTATGTCCCTTGTCACAAAAGTTTATGTGTGGTGTCTTGAGGTATTTTATATTGTATGAAATGGAATTGAAATGTTCTGTTGCATTTATATGGATGAGTAACTATTTTCTTGAGGTGTTGTTTAAATTTTGGAGAAAATGTTTTTTTGCACTAGCATGTGTTTGATGAGAAAAAGTGTTATGAGTATGGTTTGGAAGATGTTATGTGTGTGATTTGAAGAAGTAAAATTTATGTATGTTGGAAAGATGTGTGCATTTATGAAAGGCAGTTATGGAGGGTTTATGTTAGAAAGCTATTATGTAAGAAAGGTAAAATAAAGAGATTGGCTTTAAGGAGTGAAGTGGTTTGATGTGCATATTTCTATTGAACATTAGATTGTCTCTTTGCATGGATGAAAAGGAATAGTTGTTTGAAACGCTTTGGGAAAGTGTTGGGAAGCTTTGGGTTGTTTAATCATGGAAGATATTCTCCATCTAAAGTTTGATGGGGGAGAAATTATTTATGTTAAAAGTCATTTGTTATCATTATACTACTATTTTATGAGAAATACTTAGTAGCACATTTGACATCACATGTGGAATGGGCTTCTAATCACTTAGATTACTTCATCTATTCAATATTTCAACTACAATGTTGCATACCTTTCGTTATAAAGTTTTCTTTGAGCTTTAAGAATATTTGTTGATTAGTTTATGTTTGAAAGATATTTGGTTTGTTTTATGTTGAAAAAGAGTTATGACTTGCCTCATGTCAGATAGATTCATGGTTTGCTTTATGATTGGAAAGATCTATGAGCTATTTTACATTGGAACGTTTCATGAATTGTTTTGTGTTGGAAAAGCTTCGTGAATCATTTTGCCTCAAAAAAATCTACTTTATGTTTTGCAAATGTTTTATGATGGAAGGATTTATGAAAATTTCTTGTTGAAAGGATTTTTCATAAATTTATCCCACGTTGATGACGTTTGTCATTCATTTTGCTACATAAAGAGTTATAGTAGACGTCATGTGAGAGAGGTTTTATGTGTCGCTTCATTTGAGAGGTCTTACAAGTTGTTTTAGGAAATGAGGATTGTATGAATAACTTTGCACTTTGGAAGCTTGATGTTGGAAGGCTCTTTCAATTCTCTTTTCACAGATGATTTTCTTTCTCTTATTTGCACTTGATTCTAGAGATGAGTTTAAAAAAATGGAGGATGGAATTGTGTTTGGGTTGAGAGTGGAAGAACTTATTTGGGATTTGGTCTTGGGACTTGTTTCTTCTTCGCTATTTTAAGTTTTATTTGGAAAATGATGTGGGTAGTTGTGATGAATATTTTGAGTGCTTTCTTGAAACTTGGGAACAATATATAGCATCAAAACCCCCTTCCTCTCACATATATTTGGCTTAAACATCAAATGGGAGCGAAGGATGTGTCGAACGCATGTCTAGATTTGGAAAGACATGCCTAACAATGAGATGCTTACATATATTTTCCTAAAGTTGTTTTTTTCTTTTCGTATTTGTTGGATCTTTTTGTGAAGGTTATGTTGATAATCATTATGTATTTGATCAAATCATGTGGTTATTGATTATTCATCGTGTTGATGTTGAACTTCATTGAGCATGTTATATTAATTTTCGTGTGTATGATCGTGCTTTAAGGTTATGTGAATATTTCATATCAAAAGAAACTTATAAGTAAATCAGAAAAGTTTTGGAGAAGCTTTTTTATATATGCTAGAAATTATATTGTATGGAGATTGATACATATATTAACAAGTCCTTAAGTGTTACATGTATGGGTGTATGTTTTATATTTGGAAATTATTATATATTTCACATATGATTTTTCTTACTCATGTTAGAAAGATTTCATATGCACTAATCGAAACATGTTGAATTCTATATGCTATTATTATTACTCGTTTGTCACATTCACTTGTACATGCTCTCTTTCCATATGCTTTAAATAACTTTCAAAATTATAAATCATAGTTGCTATAAGTTAATTCTTGATTAACTATATTTCTTTCTATATGGCATCTACGCTCACCCTATAGTTTCTCTAGCTTTATTGATTATGAGGTATAACATATCCTGCATAGGCAAATCATTGGGATCATTTGCTTGGGAGCTCTTGAGAGGGCACGCAATGGTCAGGTATAATCTCTACTACTTATAAAAATCTCTTTTTTATATGTCAAAATGGTTACACATCACACACACTTTGTTAAATACTTTTAATTTAATATATATTCTAGAATATTTAGTAAGCTCGTAATAGGTTAGTATAATCTAATATATATTCTAGTGGTTCGGTCAAACCTTGACTTACGTCCACTCCCCGGAGGCACCCTCCGAGTATTGCACTAATACCACAAAGTGACTCTCCTTTTGCCCCCACAGCAAGGCGGATAAGCCTGTACAAAATCACTTTCACCTTCCCCGGTGCAGCGGAGTAGCCGGTTCTTTGACACCAAAGAGATCTTCTTCTCGCCAAAACTTCCCTCAAGATGACCCTTGAATCCGATGGTACTGAAGTGCAAGTTCGCCGAAGCAACCGTGTGAATATCCCCTCCACACTCCCTTGAAATCCCCTCCAAGGATCTTCTCCCTCTCAAACTCCACCCTTTCCTCTCTCCCTTTCAAGTTCTCTCTTCTAGTTTTCTCCCAAAGAACGAAGACACAATGGCTGTCAAAGATAAACTTTGTCATCCTTTTACACTCTCCAAGTGTCGGCAAAGAACCGGACCGATGTTGTTGAACTTCACTTGAGAGCCTTCAAATGAGATGGGAAGAAGCAAAGAGATCTTCTTCTTCAAGTAACCTTGTGAATCCCTCACAAACCCCTCACTTGATCTCTCACTCTTCACTCTTACAATCTCTCTCAAACTCTCACTCTCAATGATCTCTCTCAAGATAAAACAACTCCAAAGGCACTTGTAATAGTTTCTAGAACTCCTTATATAGAAAGGACATGAAAAACCGCCCAAAAAACTGCTAAAAACATGTTTTTCTGCGCACTGGATCGTCCCGTACAAAATTGAGTTAGTACGGACGAACTGTGTAAAAAACTGTCCCGTACGAACCATTTGTGCATCTGTACGAACCAATTTCATCCTGGACGAAATAGGTTCATCCCGTATGAAAATATTTCGTCCGGTACGAACAGTTATATCAAAAGTTGGTTCCGAAAACTGCAAAACATTGCCAGAAACTTCCATAGTCGGTTCCCATCGTCCTGGACGAACATGACTTCGTCTGGACAAAATTTTTATAGAGAGAAACTCGTCCTGGGATGAAAATGATTTCGTCTGGACGATCATGACTTAGAAAAATTTTCCAGTTCAGTTCCTGTCCGTTCCATTGCTCTTACAAGGAGATAACTGATCTTATTGTCCCGTACGAACAATGTTCATCCCGTACGATCAGCACAAAAACTATTTCAAGATCTCCTTTAGTGTGTGTGTTTTAATTCACTCAATTTATAATCACTCTCTTTCAAGTTTATTTCAAAGAAAAGTACAAGCTTTAAATCATAGAGTATTTCAAGATGACTTGATTTTGAAGTCTTCGTTTGTCTGGAGTTCGATTGTCCTAAAATGTTAGTCCACACAAAAGCAAAAACAAATCTTCTAAAAAATGTTAGGAGATAACAACACATAAAACAATAATATTTTGAATCATCAAAACTATACAAGTAGCAAGAATGTAAAACATGCAAATAGCAACTTTCCTAACAATCTCCCCCTTTTTGATGATGACAAAACAATTATTGTTTGTATAATTTGAAATTCTAAGAATCTCCTAAACTCCCCCTGAAATGATGAACATATGAAAATAAGGAGGCATTAAAATTATTTTTGTTTTCAAAATTTTTAGAAATACAAAACAAAACAAACACACATACACTAAGCAAAACAAACACACAATGATACGAATACACAAGACACAACAAACAATTTCTCCCCCTTTTTGACAACATCAAAAAGTGAAGAAGAAAAAGACTAGAAATGTAAGCAGACAAATGAAAATCATTTAAAAATTTAACCTTTAAAGTGATTGACATAAGGTATGCAAATAAAATTAAAATATTAGCTAAATCATTAAATTCATAGAATTTAAGAAGAGATATAACATAGAAACTAAAAAGAATTTATCAAAACATGAGTATATTTAGACATTTAAGATAGAGAAAATCATTGTAAAAATGATGATATAAAAATTTTATATTTCAAATTTCAATATGTAATATAAATGTACATAAGATCAATTTGAATTAAGAGATTAAAAAATTAAGGAAAGAAATAACTACCACATGTGGCGCTTTGCGCATCTTTTTCAATTTTGTGGCACATTTTTGTGCATCTTTTCACTTGTTTGGCTTATTTTGTGCCTCTTTTTCACATTGCGAATCTTTGTGCATTTCTTTTGATTTTTGTAGATTTATACAATTTTCAAGAGTAATTGTATTCTTTCCAAAATCAATAATCTAAAATTTCAAATCTTTCTAAGTGCATAAATATTAATTGATAAGTGAAATACAAAATAAGAAAACATCACAATTGCAATAATAATATTAAAATTAATGTAGTCTAAATAAGAGACATGAAATTGACAATCTTAATAATATCAAGTTATAAACACAACTTAAATTTAGAAAAATTATATTTTCTAATGAATTCAATTTTATGTTGCAGTTCAAAGAATAGCACTTGTAAGATCAAAAATTTAAGGGTTTTTCATATAGGCTAACGAACATTTCAAACACAGAGCAAAAACACTTAAACATTCAAAAAATCTAAAGCAATACAAGTACAAAATACAAGTACATAAACTATAAAAATCTTCAAATCACATTCCAAATGTTTCACAAAAAGATTCATTCTCAACATTTTACCCATATAGCCATTTATATGCATACAAAAGAAGAAATACAAATCATCCAGGACAATCAGAAGATCGTACAGTACGATATGTATTGGAAAAAGTAAACAATATGCAATCAGTCAAAACCAACTATCAATTTGCTACAGAAATCATACAATACAAAATATTTTCATCCTATACGAATAGAATACTTAGAAAAAATTTGCACGATCGATCTAAAATAGGGAATCAGATGTGAAGACATTTCAAAATCATACAAAAATGCTAAAATATAAAGGTAGAAAAACACATAAAATAAACAAAAAATAAATATACAACTAATAAAAAACATGCACACAAAAACACATAAACAAAGGGTTTAAACATCATTTTGCTCCTGGTCTGATGATTCAGAAGCTAGATCTGCCCAGGAGATTTTTTGCTTTTCATTATTTTCTCATTTTATAATTTGCTTAGCTTTGCCCTTTTCTTTAGCAGGAAGAGTTCTCAAATTAGGGCACTTACTTTTCAGATGTCTAGATTTCCTACATCCAAAGCAAATAATATTTGAAGAAATATAAACATTCTTACCATTTTTACCTTTATTTCACTTTTGTTGATGCTTATGCTTGGGCTTTAGTGGACTTTTCAATTTGCTCATTAAGTCATCTCTTTCCTCACCAACTAAGAAAATTTTATCCATGTCTTCCGCTTTTAGCATTATTGTTTCATCTGCATCAAAAAGTCTTTGACCCAAATATTGCTCGTAGGCAATGAGTGAGCCAATCAAATTATCAATACAATATTCATTCAAATTTTTTGATTCGCAAATAGCAACAACTTTGGCATCAAACTTGTCAAGTAAACAATGTAGAATTTTATTGACTATTTCAAAGTTTGAAAATTCTTTACCTAAAGCATGTAATGATGTTACAATTTGAATAAACCTAGTATACATGTCTAAGATCGTCTCATAAGATTTCATGCTAATGAGTTCATAGTCATGCATCAAAAAATTCAACTTAGATTGCTTGACTTCACTAGTACCTTCATATGTCATGCATAAACTATCCCAAATTTCCTTGCCAGTAGTACATGTAGAGATTCTCATATAATCTTTCGAATTTAAAGCACAGAACAAACAATTCATACATTTAGCATTTAATTCAGCATAAATTTGTTCTATTCTACTCCATTCAGAAAAAGGGGTATCAGTTTTGATTCCATCTATAATACGTGATGGTACAGAGTAACCATTTTGAATCATATGCCACATTAAATAATCTATTTATTGCAAAAAAGTAGACATTCAAATTTTCCAAAAATCAAAAGAAATATTTTCAAATAATGGTGGTCTAACAATCGAATATCCTTCTAATAATTTATGGTTTCTAAAATTAGCCATACTCGTTTTTCAAAAAGTAGTCTAAACTTATGATTTTGAAACAAAGCTCTGATACCATTTGTTGAGTCTAGTAATTAGGTTGTTAAACCTAAGTTAATGTCCCAAGGCTAACCAAGAGGGGGGGGTGAATTGGTAATTTAAAAAATTATACTTCTACTCTTGGATTTTTAGAAAACCTTTTTAATTATTAATGCAAGTTAAATTTAAAGTTTAAAAAATAAATTTTTAAACTAGAGTAAACAACTTGCAATGAAATTAAATGCGTAAGAAAAATAAGAAAGAACACACCAGATTTATAGTGGTTCGGTCAAACCTTGACCTACGTCCACTCCCCGGAGGCACCCTCCGAGTATTGCACTAATACCACAAAGTGACTCTCCTTTTGCCCCCACAGTAAGGCGGAGAAGCCTGTACAAAATCACTTTCACCTTCCCCGGTGCAGCGGAGTAGCCGGGTTCTTTGACACCAAAGAGATCTTCTTCTCGCCAAAACTTCCCTCAAGACGACCCTTGAATCCGATGGTACTGAAGTGCAAGTTCGCCGGAGCAACCGTGTGAATATCCCCTCCACACTCCCTTGAAATCCCCTCCAAGGATCTTCTCCCTCTCAAACTCCACCCTTTCCTTTCTCCCTTTCAAGTTCTCTCTTCTAGTTTTCTCCCAAAGAACGAAGACACAATGGCTGTCAAAGATACACTTTGTCGTCCTTTTACACTCTCCAATTATCGGCAGAGAACCGGACCGATGTTGTTGAACTTCACTTGAGAGCCTTCAAAGGAGATGGGAAGAAACAAAGAGATCTTCTTCTTCAAGTAACCTTGTGAATCCCTCACAAACCCCTCACTTGATCTCTCACTCTTCACTCTTATAATCTCTCTCAAACTCTCACTCTCAATGATCTCTCTCAAGAGAAAACAACTCCAAAGGCACTTGTAATAGTTTCTAGGACTCCTTATATAGAAAGGACATGAAAAACTTCCCAAAAAACTGCTAAAAACATGTTTTTCTGCGCACTGGATCATCCCGTATGAAATTGAGTTAGTACGGATGAACTGTGTAAAAAACTGTCCCGTACGAACCATTTGTGCATCTGTACAAACCAATTTCATCCTGGACAAAATAGGTTCGTCCCGTATGAAAATATTTCGTCCGGTACGAACAGTTATATCAAAAGTTGGTTCCGAAAACTGCAAAACGTTGCCAGAAACTTCCATAGTTGGTTCCCATCGTCCTGGACGAACATGACTTTGTCTGGACGAAATTTTTACAGAGAGAAACTCGTCCTGGGACGAAAATGATTTCGTCTAGACGATCATGACTTAGAAAAATTTTCGAGTTCAGTTCATGTCCGTTCCATTGCTCTTACAAGGAGATAACTGATCTTATCGTCCCGTATGAACAATGTTCGTCCCGTACGATCAGCACAAAAACTTTTTCAAGATCTCCTTTAGTGTGTGTGTTTTAATTCACTCAATTTACAATCACTCCCTTTCAAGTTTATTTCAAAGAAAAGTACAAGCTTCAAATCATAGAGTATTTCATGATGAATTGATTTTGAAGTCTTCGTTTGTCTGGAGTTCGATTGTCCTGAATTGTTAGTCCACACAAGAGCAAAAACAAATCTTCTAAAAAATGTTAGGAGATAACAACACATAAAACAATAATATTTTGAATCATCAAAACTATACAAGTTGCAAGAATGTAAAACATACAAATAGCAACTTTCCTAACAAGCCCTTGAAACCATTAGGGTCATTTTAGGTATATAGTGTAGCCCATCTATTTGTGCCATGTATATTGCTACTTTCCCACACAAAGTTGGTACCATTTGGATGGCTTTCTATTATTGTGCGATGTAGGCACCTTGCCTGAAGGGTACCCTTTGAGTGTTTGATTATTTTTATACTCTGGATGTCATGTATGCATCTTTATACACTTTACTTCATAGTGCACTCTATCTACATACATGCATTATGTAAGTAATGCTCAAGTGAAAATGTCAATATATAATGTATATAGGTTGCTCGTAAAAGTGAAGATTCAATGTAGAATATATCCAGGACTTTATGTAAAGTGTTCAGCATATTTATGTATGTTTTAGTTTCAAAGACTTGTAAAAGGTTAAATATGACTATTTATGCACACGTATAGGGCTCCAAAAGATAATTAATCCTTCTTTGGAAGATGCTCTCTTTTAGAATTCTATAGTATAGACTTGGAGTCAAAAGATAACAAATAGTAACGTTTAAGCCTGTTCCATTCATAGGTGTAGAAATCTAAGCAGTTTATTGTGGAGCTTAGCCACCTTATCTTTCAGCAGACCTAAGAATATTTTAATTTATGCATCCATTTCATGCATCATACATGGCGTTAGATAGATTTATTTACATATTTTATATATCCCTGATTTAAACATCTGAACTAAAAATCCTTGATTCTAGTAGAGCCTTCTTATCTTGCATACATATAGGACGATTGATTGTGTTTAGAATGTTAACTGGTACCTCACTCTAGGCAGCCAAAAGCCCAGATTGTATACCCCTTAGTATGTCTCTTTTCACTTATGATGGATTATGAATACATCATTTCTCTTAGGATAACAAATTTAATCTTTGATCTTTTAAACTCAAAATTTTAATCATATATTTATTCATTTAAAAAGGTATAATCAACACTAAAGATAAAAAGAAGAGTTTATCCTCTTTGGAATATAATTTAGGAACTTTCTCTATGCACCAAATTAAGAAGAAAATAATATAATATTCTTAATCTAGAGTTTTCTTAGGTTGAGGCCTAAGATATAATTAATTGCAGGGCTTGCGCCCATGGGAAATCGATGCCCACATCAAATAAACACCATTCAAGCTGATGTATTGAATGGGGGAAATCTCATAACTCTTGGATTATACATATTATTACCCATCGAGGTGTGTAGGTGATAGCCTCTATCCTCCATGGTTAATTATATTTATAATCTCATCTCCCCTCCTATTGGTCTGCTTGTGTCGAGTGTAAAGGCCTACGATCATTTTATCCTACGGAATAGTGCGGTCGTACCCTTTAAATTATGTTCCCTGTAAGCAGAATCCTTTGGGAGACCCATAGATTTATGGTGACCATGATGGGACACATTTCTCTCTCCTTCTTTGGATGTTCTATTATTCACTTCTATAGGTATTCCTAGTTTGGTGTCTAGTTTGAGTTCCTCTCTTCTAATCCACTATCTTCTCTTCATCCTTAATGAAGATTAGATCTTTTTAATACATAAAGATTTGATTAAAATTTTGAGTTAATTAGGTCTTTGTTCTTAATTTCCAAATTCAAATCCAAATCAATCTATTTCATATCATCCTTTTCAAGTTAAGATTTCAATTTCAATCAATTTATAGTTAGAATTTTTTTAGACTAGATCTTAATTCTTATCAATTCAAATATAAATCTTTATTATATTTTTGATGATATGATTGATACATTTAGTAGAAACTCTACATTTTCATCATGCCACTACTCTCAACTCTTTTAAACTAGATATTGATTTATATCAATCCAACTAAAAATCCAAATGTTATTTTCAATGGAGGGGGCCATAAAATCGACAAATGCAAATTGTTTTTAAAAGACAAGTTAACTTAAGAAAAGTTTGAGAGTTTAAAACGTAAGGAAAATTTTTTAGGGAATTTTTCTTAAAGAGTATGTGACTTATCTTCAATAATAAAAATTTACCTCTATTTTATTTAAAATGTGAAGTGTCGGCTGACTCCTTTAAATACTTAAAAAATTTATGATGATCTATAAAAAGAGTATGTCTTCTCGCTCCCATGCCTTGTGTGGGGTGATTTCATTTTTTAATTAAAATATATGACAAATTGGAAGTGGATTTAGAAATAAAAAATTTCTCCATTATCTTACAATTTTATATCTCATTAGCATCTTTTGCATGCTTATGAATCTAATTCATAATTTTTTTAATCGGGTTATTCATTTTTATCATAGGATCAGATTTGTTTTATGAATTTTTCTTCCTTGCATAAGAGAGTGAATTTTCTTCTCTTAGGTTTGAAAGATAATTTTACAACTGAGAAAGTCTTATTTTAGAGATTTAGAAAAGAAGCCAATTACTAAAGTGAAAAGGACCCGCAAAGTGCACCAAAAATGAAAGATGCACAAAGTGCATTAAAGATCAAAAGAAACGCAAAGTGTGCCAAAAATGAAAGATACAAAAAGTGTATCAAAATTTAAAAGATGCACAAGCTGTACCAAAATTAAGAAAGAGGCATAAAATGGGCCAAAAATAAATGTGTAAATGGTTTTCTTTCTTGTAAATCTTTAAATCTAAAAAAACTCATGTATCCTTTTGATATTTTTTATACAGTTTAAAAATCATGACTTTGGATTCATCATTATGCAATGATATTCTACTAAATATAAAAATATTTTTCATGCAAGAAGATTTAATTTCTTTCTCTACTTTAAATCTTTCTTGAATTATATTTTAATTCATAGAAAAATGCATATCTTAAAGAGAGCGCCCAGTTTAGCTCGTAGAGAGCTTGACTTGGGTTAGCAAATTTTAAATTCCTAATATTTTTGGGTTTAGATGGAGTCAACATATTTCTAACTAAACTTTCAAATTTGATCCCATTTGTCATTTTTTACTATGTCAAAATAATCAAGAGATAAATATTTCATTCTAAAAATGCTCTTACTCTTTGATAAAATTGTCACTCTTTGAAAAATAAATGAATCAAACTTATCTTAATTAATTGGTGAGAATTTAACATCTCTTAGTGTCTCAACTAATAAGTATGTTTAAATGTTAACCTTATTCTTTTGAATATTCATGCATGAAAATGCTTTGACCCAATATTTGATTATATCTTATTCCTTTGGCTTATGAGATCCTTTTCTTGATTGCACTCTTATTATCTTTTGAATCCTAGTTGTTTTGAGTTATGATTATTTTTCTTAGAAGTAATCATTTGACATGCATTTATTCTCTTGATATCCTATATGCCACCATTTCTTGTTTGGGAGTCACTATCCCATTCAAGTCATTAATTTTGTTCACTTGTTTGGGGAGCCACTATCCCATTCAAGTTGTTATTTTTATTCACTTGTTTGGGATCCATTATTCCATTCAAGTTGTTGATTTTCCTCACTTGCTTGGGAGTCACTATCCCATTTAAGTTTTTGATTTTGTTCACTTATTTTGGGAGCCACTATCCCATTCAAGTTGTTGTTTTTGTTCACTTGTTTGGGAGTCATTATAACATTCACGTTGTTGATTTTTCTCACTTTCTTGGGAGCCACTATCCCATTCAAGTTTTTTATTTTGCTCACTTGCTTGAGAGCTACTATCCAACTCAAGTTGTTAATTTTGCTCACTTGCTTGGGAGCCACTATCCCATTCAAGTTGTTGATTTTGCTCACTTTTTTGGGAGCTTTTATCTCACTCAAATTAATTTTGCTCACTTTCTTGGGAGCCACTATCCCATTCAAGTTTTTTATTTTGCTCACTTGCATGGGAGCCACTATCCCATTCAAGTTATTGATTTTGCTCACTTATTTAGGAGCCACTATCCCATTCAAGCTGTGGATTTTGCTCACTTGCTTGGGAGCCACTATCCGATTCAAGTTGTTGATTTTGGTCACTTTCTTGGGATCCACTATCCCATTCAAGTTATTAATTTTGCTCACTTATTTTGAGAGATACTATCACATTCAAGTTATTGATTTTTCTCACTTATTTTGGGAGTCACTCTCTCATTCAAGTCCAAATTTTATTTTTAAGTTCGATTCATTCCCTTGAATCTTTCTATGTATGATTGTTCGGTTATGTCCTTTCTAATATTGATGTCATACTAGCTTTACTTTAATTTGTATAAGACTATTCATCTTTAGTCCATATAGTTGCTCCTCCACGGATAGAACAATGGGAGAGATTTTCCATTCAATATTTCTAGTGAATTTCTATGTTTAGGAGGTCCCTTTTGCCACTCCCTTTCTCTTTCACTCTTTTTTTATCATTTCGAATATGGTCAGGCAAAAATTGAGTTATCCTCTTTCACTTCTGCAAATATGGCCAGGTGAATGTTGGACTCTTCTTTTTTATTTTGCTCCGCTATTGTGAATATTGTCAGGCATGCATTAGACATCGGGGAAGCTATCTATTCATTGTTGTGAATATGGTCAGGTGGATATTGAGTTGTTCTTATTAGTTGTTGTTAATATGGTCAAGCGAATGTTGAACCCTCTTTCTCTTCTCACCCATTATCTCATTGTTGCAAATATGGTCAGTTGGGCATTGGGTCGTCCTCATTCATTATTGTGAATATGGTCAATGAATGTTAGACTTTCTTTTTCTTTTGCTCTATTATTGCAAATATGGCCAAGCAGGCATTAGACTTTTGGGGTAAGCTCTTTATTCATTGTTGTGAATATAGTCAGGTAGATATTGAGCTATTCTTATTCGCCATTGCAAATATGGTTAGGCGAATGTTAAACCCTCTTTCTTTAACACTTTGTCTCACTGTTGCGAATATGGTTAGGTGGGTATTTGGGTTTTTCTCATTCATTATTGCGAATACGGTAAGTTGAATATTGAACTTTCTTCTTTTGTCCCACCATTGCAAATATGGTCAAGTGAATATTAGACTTCGGGAGGGCTCCTTATTTAATATTGTGAATATGGCCAGGTGGATATTGGATCATTCTCATTCACCGTTGCGAATATAGTCAGGCAAATATTGAACTCCTCTTTTAGGTTGGGTGCCTGACAGAGCCCCTGTGAGGCATACTTTACCACCTCTTCATTCCCCCTATTTTTTATTTCTTGTTTGGGGGTTATTGAGTTTTTATAGTGACTCTTTATTTCACCATTTTGAATATGGTCAAGCAAACATTAAGTCATCCTTGTTCACTATTACAAATATAATCAGGTGAATGTTGGACTTTCTCTTTTATCCCGCCATTATGAATATGGTCAGGCAGACATTAGACCTTGGGGATGCTATTTATTCGTTGTTGTAAATATGGTAGGTGAATATTGAGCTGTTCTCATTCACCGTTGTGAATATGGTCAAACGAATATTGAACTCCCCTTTTCTTTGACCCATTATTTAGCCATTGCAAATATGGTTAGGTAAACATTGGGTCATCCTCATCCGCCGTTGTGAATATGGTTAGGTGGATGTTGGATCACTTCTCTCTTTTGCTCTACTATTACGAATATGGTCAGGCAGGCATTAAACTTAATGAGGACTCTTTATTCTCTATTGCGAATATGGTCAGGTAGTTATTGTGCCATTCTCATTCACTGTTGTGAATATGGTCAGGCGAATGTGGTACTCCCTTCCTTTTAACTCCTTGTTTCACCATTTTGAATATGGTCAAGTGAGCATTGTGTTGTCCCCATTCGTTGTTATGAATATGGTCAGGTGGATGTGGGACCCTCTTTTTTTCCTCTATTTTGCTATTGCAATGTGGTCCGACAAATAGATGATTTCTTTATTTTTTATTGTTATTTCTTCTTTCTTTTCTTGTGATTATTTTCTTCTATTATTTCAATATTATCAAGTGATTGTTGAATTCCTTTCTCCTCGATCATCTTAGACATGTATTCTGGGTGATCGTTGAATCTTCCTTAGTTCTTTATGATTTAGTTTTGATTTTGCTTATGTGAGCATAGAATCCCTTCCTTCTTCTTTCTATTATTTTGGTGTGATTAGGCAGATAGTTGATCTTCTTTTCTTGGTTCTTTCTCATTATCTTAGGTTATATCAAGTGAGCATTGAGTCTCCTTCATTCGTTATTTCAATTCAATCAGGTGAATGTTGGGTTTCTTTCTCTCTTTTGTCCCACCACGTCTGCATGATTATATGATTGTTGCATGACTGAGTGATTGATTGAGTGTATGGTCATTGTATGGTTCTTTGATCTTGAGGTAATCATGGCATCTTAGATTATTATGATTTGATTATTGTTATAAGACCAATTGATTATGACACGAGTATGTGATAATTGCTTGATTATATAATATCATGATAGTATATAAATATTGCATGATTTGATGATAAGATGGTTGTGACATGAGTGTGTAATAATTCTACGGTTATATAATGATTGTGTGATATGATGATGGTCGTGTAATTGAATGATCATCTCATGATTGCATGTTTGTATGATCACTGTGTGATTGTATGTTCATAATTTATTACATGATCATTATATGATTGTACGCTTCTTGATTCTCATTAGTTGATTGTAGGATTGAAAGTGAGTCTCATTTATTGGTTCTTGGACTTCATTCTCTTAGTGAGTCTCGTTATATAGTGGATTGTAGGATTGTATCTCCCTAGTTAGTTTCTTTAGTGGATCATTGCATTTTATCTTCCTAGAGATAGGGAGGTCAACGCCAACACATACAATTCACTAATCATTCACCGTACCTATTAGGGTTGTGTTTGTTGACCTCAAATTTCATACGAGTACCCTTGAGGGCCTTCAATTGATTTGATTAAACCCCATCGAGCCCAATTCAAGCTCAAATTGACCTGAATTGAGTTGAATTAGACTTGACCATATTTGATTAAGCCAGATTAATTCTCCTTAGCAGCATTGAGTTTGATATGATTCAAGTCATCATTTTATCTAAATTTAATTTTGTTAATTTAATCAAATCAAATTGAATTTAGATCGACACAGTTTGGGCCAAATTGTGTTAAGTTCAGGTCCAATTTTGATCAAATCATTTCATTTCAGTGCTAAATAAAATCCAAATGGCTTTCTAGATATTTTAAATCTCCATCCAAATCAAGAAAATGATTTTGCAACTCTGATTCCACCCAAAGCCCCATTTTTCCATGCCTCAGTAACCCAGTCGCATGACATGCTTATTTCGGAGAAGGTTCAAATGACTTTTGGAGGATGGAACATGCCCAAGCTTGCTCTCGGGCTTCCTTTCACGTAGAAATGAGTTGGATCTCTCTGGATTCGAAAAAAAAAAAGAGAGGCTCCATCTCTTGTTTGGACTCCTCCCATTGAGATACGAAAGAGCATTGGCCCCTCCTCTCTAGTTTTTTCTCTCTGGTTTATGAATCCCAGGAAAAAAAACCCACGCTCCTCCCCGTTTTCCCTCTCTCCCTCCGTCTCTCTAGGTTCTGCATGGTTCCAAGGGAACTGAAGTTTCCTTCCTCTCGACTCTCTATCTCTTATATTTTGACCAGACTAGGAGGTTGAATCCACTCCCTTGTCCTCTCTCTTTATTTGCAAAAGCCAAGGCCCATCGCCCCTCCCCTCTCTAGTGAGCTCTCAGTACTCAAAGCTCGGCCCGGCCGAACCACCCTCTCCCTTCTCCATCTCCTTTGGATCGGACAAGAGCTGACACCAAGCTCTTCTCCTCTCTGCTCCTGTCGCTGACCCGTCTGACCCCAGGCGTGCGAAGCCCCTTTGTCGGCTTTCCTCCTCTCACAAGCAATTAGCTCCCACTTCTTCCTCTCTCTTTCTCTTTTTCTTTGTTGCTTCTTCTTCTTCCTCTTTTATCTATTCCTTCTTCTTCTTCTTCTTCTTCTTCTTCTTCTTCTTCTTTTCTTTATTTTCCTTCTCCTCCCCTCTTTCCAACATATTTTTCTCTTCTTCTTTCCTTTGCTCTACTAATTTTTCCTTCTTCACTTTCTTTTTCTTCTTCCACTCTCTTTTCCATTTTCTTCATTCAATATTGTGATCAAGAATTTCAAGTTAATTTCATTTATCATTTGAGCTTTAAAAAAAAGAGAGGGTATATGTATATGATGACTAACATTGCATTAAGGTTTAAAGTATTTTATTCATTCCAATGACTGTGTAAATCCAAAATTATGCTAGTTTGTTTATGATATGTTATAGCTTCATTAAGAGCAAAGTAGTTGGTTCATTCTCTAAAAACACCCTTTATTGTATAATCTACTTCAGGTATTCATTTGTCTTCTCCTTGCTTAATGTATTCATATGGCTTCTCTTTGGGTTGAGCACTTTTTCCTTGGATGAAAGGACACATGGGGTGTGAATTATTCTTTGTTGGTTTACATTGTTTGGAAATGAATATTTGATGTATAAAGTTTACGTGTTTGCGATTCTTGTCATGTAGTCCTAAAGTTTTACTTGTAGGTTGTGAAAGGTTATGAAAAGCAATGTCCTTCTTTGTAAAAAAAAAATGAAATTAGCGCATATAAGATGTTTGTGTTAATATCCATTAAGAGGTAGGGCCTATTTTGAGCTAGGGATGGCTCATTGGCAAGTCATATTTATATGACAAACTTGAGTCTTATTTTACCGATTAGATTATATATAGTTCTCAAACAAAAATTTGACTTGGGATATATTGGATCTCCTTTCAAATTTGGTATTTATTGCTTAGTTTTGTTATACTCATTTTGGTCACTAGACGATGAGTCACTTTGAAGTGATGTTTGTTTGATAGCTTCTTTTTTTTTTTTTTGAAGATTGCAATAGCAAATGCATTAAAGGAAAAGAAACCAAGGTACAAACTAAAGCAAATGTTCACATTCCTTCTTCAAAAGATATCATAGAGAAGAAGGGATGTTTGCAAAAGAATAGCTATCAAAACAAAAATTGTTCTCTAAAGCCAAAGTAGCACACATGTCAGCTACTCTATTACAATTTCTATGTATATGGTTGAAGATTACCTTATTGAAATCGGTCAAGAATAGAAGATTCTCCTCTATCCAGTTGTAGCTTTGCCACTTCGCCTTATTCAAGGAATTTTGAATGAATTTGATAACATTGATGTTATCACCTTCTATTATGAGTCCTTTGCATTCAACCATCCACGGTTGTAAGTATTTTTTGATTGAAATCAGAGCTACTAGCTCGAGGTTAGCAATGTCCCAATGAATTCTGTTTTCCCTAAAGGCCACCAATAATCTGCCTTTTTCATCTCTAAAACAACCACCAATTCCAGCATTATATGATGGTAAGTGAGCCGCATCAATATTGATCTTAATCCATCCCAGCGGTGGAGGGTGCCAAACAGTTTGAAACTCCCTAGGGAGATTTGTTGCAAACCTATTTTCATGACCTGTGTTTTGATGATTGACAAATACTATTAATTCTCTTGGACTACTTATTTCTTCTAACTTTTCAGGAATCAAAGATCGGACGAACAGATGAAGCCAGTTCAGGATTGCATAGGTTTAGGGTTGAGTCAGTCTGTACTTTTGTTTTTTCTCTTCTTGAGTCTATTTGTAATGGTCAAAGAGACTGATGCTAAGTAACCCTACACACACACACTTGAGAGACTTAGAATTTCTATTTTTACTCATATCGGCTAGGACGATATTTACATTGTCCTGGACGATCAGGCTTAAAATAGAAAGTCTAAATAAGGATTCTTAATTAAGGAAGCCGTCATTAATGTATCGACCTAGACGATACGTGTATCGGCCAGGACGATTAGCTCAAAACAGAAAGAAGTTGCCGCCATAGACAATTAAGGTATACTGTATTTTTAAATTATCGGCCAGGATGATCATTGATCGTCCTGGACAAAATTCTCAAATTATGCCTTAATTGGTCAGGAAATTAAGGGAGTAATTAAGGATGATTGATATGATCATATCGTCTTGGACGATCGCACGATCGACCAAGACGATCCATTCAAAAACCTTAAGTTACTTCAGGACGATAAATATCGGCCAGCTCGTATTCAGGTCAATGCTCTGGATGATTGTC
The DNA here is from genome assembly GCA_022539455.1 of Dendrobium nobile. NCBI lineage: Eukaryota > Viridiplantae > Streptophyta > Magnoliopsida > Asparagales > Orchidaceae > Dendrobium > Dendrobium nobile. Next base: position 22,721,224 of record CM039721.1, read on the forward strand.
CTCTAATTTGAACTAATCGGCCAGGACGATCGTGAGAACGGCCTGGACGATCAAGCCAATTTTAAATCATCCAGTTTGCATTCAGGGCGATGCTCTGGCCGATCTTCTGAGATTTGTACTGATCGGCCACGCCGATGTCCATATCGGCCAGGACGATATAGTCGGCAACTTGCAATTAATGAGCTCCTTTGAAGCTCTTCTATTTAAGAGCTCTTGTTCAACATTTTGTAAGATCATTGGCTGTTGCCTTGACCTGAGAAGGCCTTGAGGAGAGAAAGAGAGAGAGGGAGAGAGAGAGGATCTTGTGAGGGGGAGCTTGTGAGGGGATTCACAAGGGTTGCTTCAAGGATCGCTCTGGTTCTTCTTCGTCTAGAGTTTCTCCTCCATGGAAGGGTCGGCAGAGGTAAGGAGTTAGCTTTTGGTTGTGGTTCTCTGCCAGCTTCAGGAGGAAGCAAAAGGAGGTAGGTTCTCTGCCTTGCCGGGGTGGCCAAAAGGAGGTGCTTTGTAAAGGCTTCTCCGCCTAGCTGTGGGGGCTAAAGGAGAGTCACGTTTGTAGTGCAATACTCGGAGGGCACCTCCGAGGAGTGGACGTAGGTCGAGTTGACCGAACTACTATAAATTTCTGTGTTCTTGTTTTCTTGCTTCCGCACTTTTATTTCCGCATTTATTTTTTGTGGTGTGATTTTGGTTTATTTGATTTTTATTCTTTGTGAAAAGAAATTTTTAAAATACCAATTCACCCCCCCTCTTGGTTAGCTTGGGCCAATTCTATAGGGCTTAACATCCCTAACGAACTTTCAAGTGGTTTCAGAGCGGGATTTGAAAATTTAAGTTTGAAAACTTTTTGAATTTGATCCATGGCTAACCTTGGGAATCGTAATACTACGGAAGACTATTCTATTACTCGACCTCCCCTGTTCGATAACCTACCTTTTGATTTTTGGAAAACCCGCATGTCAACATTTTTAAAATCTACTGATTATCGCATGTGGATGCTTATCAAAGAAGGTTATTCTCCACCTTCTCATGAAATTAATGGTGTTAAAATTGAAGTTGCTTTTACTGAATGGACTTTCGATGAACGAGATTTAGCTCAATTAAATGCAAAATGTTTGAACTGCTTTTTTTGTGCTTTAAAATCTGAGGATTACATGCGTGTCTCCACTTGCAAAACTGGTAAAGAGATTTGGGATAAATTGTGCATCACCTATGAAGGTACTAATGAGGTTAAACAATCCTGTTTAAACATTCTCTTGCATGACTATGAACTTTTTCGTATGAAACTTCATGAATCAATTTTTGACATGTGCACAAGGTTTACTCAGATAGTTACTTCACTGCATGCACTAGGAAAAGAATTTTCAAACTATGAAAAAGTTAACAAGATTTTGAGATGTTTGCCTTCGTCATATGATGCAAAAATCACTATAATCACTGAATCTAAGGATTTGAACACTTATTCCATTGATAACTTACTTGACTCACTCATTGCTTATGAGCAAGGGGTGAATCAAAGAAATCTTGATGTAGGTGCGAAGAAGAAGGAGAAAACAGTTGTATTGAAGGCGCACAAATTGGATTCTGAATCTTTCGGGTCTGAAAGTGATGAAGTTGCCTTCATCACTAGGCAATTCAAAAGCTTTCTAAGGAAGAAATAAAAGCATCATCAAAATTGGAGAAAAGGTAAGGATCATAAACACGTTAAAGAATCTTCTGATGTTGTTTGCTATAATTGCAGGAAACCAGGACACGTGAAAACTGACTGCCCTACACTTAAAGACCACTCAAGCAAAGGAAAGGGTGAGGAGAAACCTAAGCTAAGGAAGGACAAGATGAGAGTATAAAGAGCATTTTGGGCGGATTCGACATCAGATTCATCAGAGACAGAACCAGAAGATGAGACATCAAAATTGTGCTTGATGGAAGACAACAATCCTGATCAAGAAGAGGTATGTGAACTTTTCTACGATCAACTTCTTGAAGTTTCAGAAAAAATTCATGCATCATATAGGAAATTAAAGAAAACTCATGCTAGCTTGAAATTAGAATTTTTAAATCTACAAAAAGAGCATGAAATTTTGATTAAAGACCATCAAACGATTGATTCAAATCATATGACTTTACTTGATGAATTTGATGAGTTAAATAAAAATCATTGTGAATTAGTTGAAAAGCATGATGCATTAAAAGTTTCACACACATCACTTGAATCTGATTTTAAGAAATCCAAGGAGATAGAGAAAAATTTGAGGATTAAAAATGAAGTCTTAAAAAGCACAACTTTGAAGATTCAAAATGAATTAGAAGCATGTAAGAAAACTAGGATGAAACCTACTTTTGATCAATTGCCAACACCTAGGAAGAGGCATTATAACTTAAACCACTTAAGAAATCCCTTTCCTGGAGTTAGATGCTTTTCATGTGGCATGCTAGGACACATCTCACACACTTGCACGATTCACCATAGTACACATTGGGTGTGGAGACCTAAGGTGCATGATCCACAGCATACCACACATGCATTGCATTCTTCTCTTCATAAGAAGGAACCCAAACCTACTTGGGTTCCTAAATCTAACATTTGGTAATATTGCAGGAGGGCTCTCACAAAAGGCCTCGTGAGAGTATGTGGTATCTGGACAGTGGATGCTCTCAACATATGACTGGTGATGCCAGCTAGTTTGTTGTACTAGAGTCCAGGACTGGAGGCAAGGTTACTCTTGGAGACAACACCACCAAGAAGGTGGTAGGCGCAGGTATAATTGGTAATTCCAAGAACCTTATGATAGAAAATGTTTTGCTTGTAGGTGGATTGAAGCACAACTTGCTCAGCATCAATCAATTCTGTGACAAAGGCTTCATCGTGCAATTCTTTGCAAATTCATGCATTGTAAGTTTAAGTAACAACACTATTTTGCAGGGAAAGAGGATCAAAAACGTCTACATGCTTGATTTAAATAACATTGAATGTGCTGCTTCTTTTTACTTAAAAACTGTGATTGATGATTCTTGGTTGTGGCATAGGAGGCTTTGTCATGCAAGTATGAAAACTCTTAGGAAAGTGACCCAAAAGGACCTAGTTAGAGGTGTCCCCAAACTTAAGTTTTTAAAAGACCACCTTTGTGATGCCTGTCAACTAGGAAAGCAAGTCCACTCCACCTTTCACCCCATTAAGGACATTAGCACCTCTAGACCTTTAGAAGTCCTTCACATGGATTTGTTCGGACCCATTAGCACTGCCAGCCTAGGAGGGAAAGTCTATGATTTTGTGATTGTTGATGACTACTCGAGGTTCACTTGGACTAGATTTCTTTCACATAAAAATGAGTCTTTTGAGGAGTTTAAAATATTTTCTACTTGGATTCAGAAAAAGCTAGGTTGTGAGATTTTGACCATCCATAGTGATCATGGGGGAGAGTTTGAAAATGAAAGATTTGGAGATTTTTGTGAGGACAAGGGGATTAGCCACAATTTTTCAGCTCCTAGGACCCCTCAGCAAAATGGGGTAGCTGAAAGGAAGAACCGGACCTTGGTGGAAGCCGCTAGAGCCATGCTTGCTGAGTATTCACTTCCAAAATACTTTTGGGCTGAAGTGGTTAACACAGCTTGTTATGTGTTGAATAGGGTGAATGTTAGAGCCAAATTAGAGAAGACACCCTATGAGAGCCTTAAGGGTAGGACACCCAATCTTTCCCACCTTCATGTCTTTGGTTGTAAGGTTTTCATTCACAACAATGGGAAGTCTCACTTGGGAAAATTTGATCCTAAATCTGATGAAGGAGTATTCTTGGGATATTCTAGTGTTGGGAAGTCTTTTAGGGTGTTTAACAAGAGAACTTTGATGGTGGAAGAGACAACCCATGTAGTTTTTGATGAGTTTGATCCTAAGAAACATGGAGTAAAAGATGATGATGTTGGAGAGATTACAAGTGGAGCAGAAAATTTGGGGAAGGGGAGAGAGCACCAAAGTAATGAAGGAGTAGGAGAAGTCACCCAAGGAGTAGAAAATTTTGATGAAAGGGGTGAACCTTCACACACTTTGCCTAGAGATTGGAGATACTCTACAAGTCACCCCAAGGATTTGATCTTAGGAGACCCTTCTAGTGGAGTTAAGACTAGACATGGACTTAGGAAGGAGGTAAACCACTCTGCCTTTATCACTATGATTGAACCCACCACCATTAACCAAGCCCTTACTGATGAGTTTTGGATTTTAGCAATGCAAGAAGAATTGAATCAATTTGTTAGGAATAATGTTTGGGAGCTTGTAGAAAGACCTAAGGGACAAAGTGTAGTTGGGACCAAGTGGGTCTTTAAGAACAAGGTGAATGATTCAAGAGTGGTGGTGAAGAATAAAGCAAGATTGGTGGCGAAGGGGTACAATCAAATAGAAGGGATAGACTTTGAGGAGACTTTTGCCCCTGTAGCTAGATTGGAAGCCATTAGAGTGCTATTAGCCTTTGCCTGTTATAAAGGATTTAAGCTTTTTCAAATGGATGTCAAGAGTGCCTTTTTAAATGGGGAAATAAAAGAAGATGTTTTGTAGAACAACCTCCAGGTTTTGAGAGCTCCCAATTTCCGAATCATGTTTTTAAAATAAAAAAGGCTTTGTATGGTTTAAAGCAGGCACCAAGAGCTTGGTACGAGAGGCTTAGCACATTCTTACTAGAGAGGGAGTTTGTCAAGGGGAGCGTAGACACCACCCTTTTTTTTAGGAGAGTTAGAGATGATTTACTCATTATTCAGATTTATGTGAATGATATACTCTTTGTATCTTCTAATAAGAAATTGTGTGATGATTTTTCTAAAATAATGAGTAGAGAGTTTGAGATGAGTTTGATGGGAGAGTTGTCCTACTTTTTGGGGTTTAGCATAAAACAACTGGAGGATAGAACTTTTCTAAATCAAACAAAATACATAAAGGACATTTTGAAGAAATATGAGATGGACAAAGCTAAGCCAATTAACACTCCCATGACTTCTAGTGCTTCATTACATAAGGACCCAAGTGGTAAGTCTATTGATCAGAAAAAGTATAGAGGCATGAACTTGACTGCGAGCCGACCTGATATCATGTTTAGTGTTTGCCTTTGTGATAGATTTCAAGCTGACCCTAAGGAGTCCCACATGACTGTTGTTAAGAGAATTTTTAGAAACCTTTTGGGGACACAAGGCTTAGGGATTTGGTACCCTAGACACAGCACTTCTTTTGAGATTATTGGATTTTCTGACTCTGATTTTGTAGGATGCAAGGTGGATAGAAAGAGCACTTCAGGAACATGTCAATTCATTGGACAGTCTTTGGTCTCTTGGTCTAGTAGGAAGCAAAACTCTGTTGCTCTTTCCACTGCTGAAGCTGAGTACATCGCTCTTGGAAGTTGTGTGGCCTAAGTTCTTTGGTTGAAATAACAGGTATTGGATTTAGGATTACCTGTAGGCACTATCTCAATCTTTTGTGACAACACTAGTGCCATATGCATCTCTAAGAATCCTATCCAACATTCAAGGACTAAACACATTGACATTAGGCATCACTTCATTAGAGATCATGTGACTAAGGGAGACATTGAGTTACACCATGTGACAACTAAGAATCAATTGGCTGACATCTTTACTAAACCACTGGCCTTCGACACTTTCAGTTCTTTAAGGACCAGATTGGGTGTGATTGACATAAATGCATGAAACTTGATCTTTTAGTTACTTGCTTTTGCTTTTGTTTTTTATTAGTTTTTAGTGTGTTTTATTTTTCTTTTGTTTCTTTTTCTTAGTCTTCAAAATTATCCCTGAAATGATATTATATTCCTTGTCCTTGCTTTTGAAAATTTGTAGCCAATGTGGTTTTTATCTCCTAATCTCCTAGATGGTAAAAATATTTTGTGATTGTGTCTCTTTCTCTAACCTATTTTAGTGGCATAGTTTTCTTTTCTAATAAAAAATCTATCTCAAATTAAAGATTGCTTATGAAATTGAGATCTTTTCTTAAGCTTGCTTAAGCAAATCTATCTTGTATTTATAATGTTTAAAGTCTTTTTGTCACATCAAGATCCCTAGTTACTCTTGTCTTTGATTATTAATTCTGCTTGTGGTAATTCTTCCTTATGTTAGAGAGAGAGCTCCTATTCTCTAATATCTGAGAAGATATATTCACAACTAAAATTTTTTAAGAGGTTATAAAAGATAATATAGCTTGCAAAAAAAATGGCCAATAATGCCAACAAAAGAAGCGCAAAGACGCCAAAATTAAAAAAATATACACAACAGTGTATCAAAAATAAAAAAGATGCGCAAAGCGCCACTCAAATTGACAAGAGGCATAAAATGAGCCCACTCAAAAGCAAGCTATTCTCTCTTTTTAAATCTTTTAGAACTTAGAAGTTTTGGTTCTCAAAGGCTTGATTTCGATTGTTTTGCGATTGTGACAAATTTATTTTGGTTCATTATTTTATAAAGATAGTTTTTTTTATATATCCAATTAATTCTTTGAGTTAGGTCATTGATTTCAAAAGACGATTCTACCCTAAAAAAATGTCTGAGCTAAGGGTAACCATGATCGGATATTCTACTATTCTATGAATTGATGAGATTGTTACCTCCTTTTTGATATGTCAAAAGGGGGAGAAGTTTATGATGTTCTTTTTTTGTCGATCCTGAACTTTTACTGCTAATTATTTTCATAGTGTTTTGCCATCATCAAAAAGGGGGAGATTGTTGCAAACCTATTTTCATGACCTGTGTTTTGATGATTGACAAACACTATTGATTCTCTTGGACTACTTGTTTCTTCTAACTTTTCAGGAATCGAAGATCGGACGAACAGACGAAGCCAGTTCAGGATTGCATAGGTTTAGGGTTGAGTCAGTCTGTACTTTTATTTTTTCTCTTCTTGAGTCTATTTGTAATGGTCAAAGAGACTGATGCTAAGTAACCCTACACACACACACTTGAGAGACTTAGAATTTCTATTTTTACTCATATCGTCCAGGGCGATATTTACATCGTCCTGGACGATCAGGCTTAAAACAAAAAGTCTAAATAAGGATTCTTAATTAAGGAAGCCATCATTAACATATCGGCCTGGACAATACGTGTATCGGCCAGGACGAGAAGCTCAAAAAGAAAGAAGTTTCCGCCATAGACAATTAAGGTATACTGTATTTTTAAATTATCAGCCAAGACGATTATTGATCGGCCTGGACGAAATTCTCAAATTATGCCTTAATTGATCAGTAAATCAAGGGAGTAATTAAGGATGATTGATACAATCATATCATCCTGGACGATCGCACGATTGGCCAGGACGATCCATTCAAAAACCTTAAGTTACTTCAGGACGATAAATATCGGCCAGCTCATATTCAAAGCGATGCTCTGGACGATTTTCCTCTAATTTGAACTAATCAGCCAGGACGATCGTGAGATCGGCTTGGACGATCAAGCCAATTTTAAATCGTCCAGTTTGCATTCAAGGCGATGCTCTGGCCGATCTTCTGAGAATTATACTGATCGGCCAGGCCGATGTCCATATCAGCCTGGACGATATAGTCGGCAACTTGCAATTAATGAGCTCCTTTGAAGCTCTTCTATTTAAGAGCTCTTGTTCAACATTTTGTAAGACCTTTGGCTGCTGCCTTGACCTGAGAAGGCCTTGAGGAGAGAAAGAGAGAGAGGAAGAGAGAGAGGATCTTGTGAAGGGGAGCTTGTGAGGGGATTCACAAGGGTTGCTTCAAGGATCGCTCTGGTTCTTCTTCGTCTAGAGTTTCTCGTCCGTGGAAGGGTCGGTAGAGGTAAGGAGTTAGCTTTTGGTTGTGGTTCTCTTCCAGCTTCAGGAGGAAGCAAAAGGAGGTAGGTTCTCTGCCTTGCCGGGGTGGCAAAAAAGAGGTGCTTTGTAAAGGCTTCTCCGCCTAGCTATAGGGGCTAAATGAGAGTCACGTTTGTAGTGCAATACTCGGAGGGCGCCTCCAGGGAGTGGACGTAGGTCGAGTTGATCGAACCACTATAAATTTCTGTGTTCTTATTTTCTTGCTTCCGCACTTTTATTTTCGCACTTATTTTTGTGGTGTGATTTTGGTTTATGTGATTTTTATTCTTTGTGAAAAGAAATTTTTAAAATACCAATTCACCCCCCCCCCCCCCCCCCCCTCTTGGTTAGCTTGGGCCAGTTCTATAGGGCTTAACATCCCTAACGAACTTTTAAGATTAGCACCCCAACTAGCAATGAGAGGATTAGAAGATAAGTAAGTCGTGGATAACACATTTGCTGCAGTTGTTGAAACCGTATTAGCTATTTTTCCATGAGCCACTTAATTTCTATTTTTCCAATTCAAATATACAACATTGCAATATAGAATAACTATATTAGGTGTAATCATAGAGAGACATTTAAGTTCGCTAAGACAGTCATCCAGAGAGTCAAAAACTGGAACAAAAATACCCCATTCTTAGATTTTCCTTAGCACTTCCTGCATAAGTTTACACTTAACAGCTATGTGTGACAGATTCTCAATTTCTCCTCATCCTCTAGCACATTGGTCATCATTATTGAGTTTCCTAAATTTCAAGAACTCATTTGTTGGGATAGCACCTCTACTCAATCTCCATCAAAACAATTCCACCCGTGCTATCATTTTTAGTTTTTTTAACTAGGTAGTAAACCCGGAATCTGCCTCACACATTTGCTTGCTGCTGCAGTGAGCCTCATATGCCCGGGCCGTAATAGATTTGCCTGATAAAGAATGAATTTCCTCCATGAAATCATCAGGTTCTTCACAATCAATCTTGATCTGTACTATCACATAAATCAAATTCTCATTGAAGTAACAAAGCAATTCTTCTATCTTCCATGATCCATTCAAATCAATAAAGTGGTTAAGCTTTAAACCTTCCAAACCCAAGCAGTCAGCAGTGATTGGACATTCATTGAAACTCTTATCTAATAACCATATATCATTAAGAACATCAATACTTCTACCATTAACCACTCTCCACCTCAAAAGTGGTTTCAAGTATCTAGCACCTTCATTTAACACTTTCCAAGCAACAGAAGTGTTACTTTTGCATTTAGTCTTCCAAACGTTGTCTCCATACTTAGCTATAACAACACGTGATAACAAAGAGTTAGGATTCTGTATTACCCTCCAAGTTAGTCTAGCTTTAAGAGGCCCTGCTCTATCAATAGCCGAATGAAAACTCATCCCTCCCTTATTTCTTGATTTGCAAAGAGTACTCCAGGCTACATAGTGCATCCCCTTCTTACCATTTCTCTTGTTCCAAATGAAATTTCTGCAGCATTTATCTACCTCCTGAAGAACTTTCTTAGGCACCAAATTATGTGTTGAGACAAAATTTGGAAGAGATAATAATGATGTTTTTGCAAGTATAAATTTTTCGGCCAAGGAAAGACATTTACCTCCCCAAGTGTTTAATTTCTGCAAAACTTTATCAATGAGAAACTGAAAATCAGCTCTGACTGGTCTTCTAAGCAATAACTAGACTTATAAGTAATGCAGCTCTTTCACTGTTTTGAAATTCATAATCTTCTTTACTCGAACCATCTCAGTTCTGCTCATGGATTTACTAAACAAAATTTGGGATTTTGCATTGTTAACTTTCAAACTAGTCCAAAAACAAAACTTTAACACAATGCTTCTTAATTTAGTGGCCAAAGTTTTAGAAGCATGAGAGAAAATCAACACATCATCGGCATACAAGAGATGGCTGATTTTTTGAGATCTTTGTGAAATTTGAATTCCCAAATGTTGACCCTCTTGAGCCATAGCTAAAGAGAATAGTTGAGAGCACAAAATAAAGAGATAAGGGGAGAGGGGGCAACCTTGACGAAACCCATTTGCAGCAGTCATCCACTTGGAAGCTTTACCATTGATGATGAAGGAAAATCTGGCATTTTTAACACATTCCATAATCAGCACAATCATCTTCACCGGAATGCCAAACATCTGAAGCACTTGCTCTAAAGCATCCCAACTCAAATTGTCATAAGCTTGCTCCATATCAAGCTTAACCACCATAAGTCCTTTTTTATTTTTTGTAATTCTAAGTTTATGAAAAATCTCTTTAGCAATAAGGCAATGATCCGACAATGAGCGACCACTAATTAAAGCAGCTTGTTCTTCAGTGACACATTTGGAAATGCAATTCTTCATTCTATTCAAAATCATAGTAGCCACAATCTTGTAGGTAGTTTGACATAAGCTTATAGGCCTAAAGTTGGACGGCATGGTAGGATTTTTTATTTTTGGAATTAAAACTATTAACGTATCCTTCCAATCATTATGTATAGAACCAGTTTTAAAAAAATTGTCAATAGCCTTCCAAGTATCTTCTTCCACAATTTTCCAAAAGAATTTGAAAAATGACATTGTAATGCCATCTAACCCCGAAGATTTTTTATTACCTTGATTGAAGACTGCCTTGATCAACTCCTCTTTCGTGAAGTCAGCCTTTAAGAAATCAGCCTCCTCAACCGAAAGCTGCAGGTTTGTAGGGACTGAAGGCCAACCCGACAGCTGACATTCCCTTGAAGCCCATTTTTTACAGAAAAAATCATAGAATACTTCCTCAATTTGCACAAAATCTTCTACAAACTAACCATTTTCATTCTTGATTTGCCATATAAGATTGCCATTCTTCTTAGCCGAAGCAAACTGATGAAAATAGCTGGAGTTCCTATCACCTTCTTGATGCCATCTGATTTTTGCTCTTTGGTTCCACCATGTGGATAATCTACCCAAAGTAACATTTAATTCGTGCACCTTACTTCTCAGAAGCTTCAATTTTTCAGTTGTGAATCCCTCACTACTTGTTTCTTCTAGCTACAGCTGTATAATATCCTTTTTAAAATTCTCTTTCAACAAGTTCAACTCCTTACACTTGTTCTTGTTCCAATAGTGAAGAGCTTTCAAGGTTCTTATTAATTTCCTATGTAGAATTTCAGCACTAGAACCATAATCAGATTTCCTCCATGCCTTAACAGCAATGTTCCAAACCGCAGGATATGATTTCCAACTGTCTTCAAATCTAATAAATTTTGATTTTTGGTTTTGCAGTTCCACCATATTTAAAATGATGGGAGCATGAACTGATGCAATCCTTGGAAGATGTCTCACCTTGGCCATAGGAAATATTTGTAAAGCAATAGAATTTAAGAAGCATCTATCTAGTCTTTCCCAATTTATCGAGTTACCTTCTTTGTTATTACACCAAGTGAACCTTGGTCCCACATAACCAAGATCATGGAAATCATTATTCGTAAGGAACATCTTCATCTCCTTGGGTCCACGAGAGAAGTGGAACCTCTTTCCACCTTTCTTATCCTCCTTCAAGAGGATGCAATTGAAATCACTACCTATAATAGCTGGAGTATCTACCTGCATACAAACTTCAAGTGAATGCCAAAGGTTCCTGCGGGCTTGAACATCTTTACCACCGTAAACTGTAGCCACCTTCCAACTGCCTAAAGCATTGATATTCAATTCTCCCATAACTAATTGGGAAGAAACTTTAGTGGCTTCAAAAGAGGCCAAATATCTTTTCCAAAGCACCAGAATTCCACTGCATAACCCAACTGCTGGTTGAAAATAGTAGTCCCAATCAATTCCAATAATTGAATCAATGTCATGCCTTTCTAAGCAAGTAATCTTTGTTTCAGTAAGACCAACAAAGAAATAATCATTGTCATTAACAATCTCCCTAAGATATAGGGAGGCCTCCCTCTTTATAGCCCCCCTATAATTCTAGAAAATAATAGACGCCATTATAAAATAACAGGGGAATGATCCCCTATCATTTTATTATTCTTCTTATCACCTTTCCTTTTCCTTAGATCAGCTTCCACCGGGCCTAATGATCTTAATTCTTTGGATAGCTTGAATTTCCCTGAGCTTGTCAAGGAAATCAAATGATCTGTATTATTCTGAACTTCAACTAAGCCAGTTTTTCCATGATCTGCATTATCCTGAACTTCAGTATTTTCTCCAGGCTTGGTATTATTAATACAGTCCCTAGTTTCCATTTCAAGAACTTCCCCTTCTTCAATATCTTCTTCTAATAGTTGAAATTTATTCTTACTCTTGAAATTTTCTAGAATTATCAGAGAATGGACAGTTTCAGCACCATTTACCTCCACTTGATTAGCAGCTTTTCCTTGCATATCATCTGCCGAAGAACTGTTCCTTTACTACATAACTCCCATAGCTTTCTCCCTTTTTTCCACAGGTTTATACACCTGTTTATTTAGAACCGAAGTACCCCCATTCCTCCCATTATTTTTGAATCTGTTATTTTTAAATTTGACATGTATCCACGGTCCATGCTCTTCTCTACTTTGCTTTTAATAATCTTCACTTGCCAGATCATTTCTCAGCTTCATATTTTCACTAGAGTCATTCACAGCTGCCTTTTTTACTGGAATATTAGCTAGTTCAAGGCAAAAACCTTTACCGTGTCCCACTCTTCCACACTGATAACAAAGTGACGTCAACTTCTCATACTCCACTTTCTGAAATGATCTTCCATGAAGTCCGTCAATCCACACTCCCAAAGGGAGTTTCTTTTCCAAATCTATCCGAACACAGCATCTAGCATATTCCCTCTTTCCCCATTTAAAAGAATTCCCATCCAATAGCAAAGGAACTCCAATCATTGATGCAATCATAGTGATGTTTTCCTCATCCCAGCAGCTTAACGGCAGACCAGGGAATCTAATCCACACTGGAGAAGAGATACCCTTTAGAGATTCTATCGAGAATGATGTTGTCCATCTATCCATTCTAATGATATGATTTCCAATATACCATGGTCCTCCATTTAATATTTCCTCCATGGATTCAATGCTTGTAAACGAACAAAGAATCCAATTATTTCCCAATGAAGTAATGTGAAAACTGCCAACCTTACTCCACTGTCTTCTAAGTTCCTGGCTACAGACAGAAAACGGGATATTCTGTCCTAGCACTTTAATAACCAGGGATTTCTTTAAAATTTTGGCATTGGCCAATTCTTTTACTGGATTGATTTTCAACGCCATCCCATCTTCCGACATTATAGTAGAAATTGAATTATAACTCAACCTAATATGTTGAGTCTGTTGCCAAGCTGACACAAGGTTTTTATTCATCTCCTCTATACTATCAGAATCTTTTCTGCCTGTAACCTCATTGATCTCCAGCACAACATTTGAAATAGATGCTGAATCAATGCCCTGATTCATCGCCAAATCAGGAATTTCTCCAATCTCCTTTACCATAGCCATTCGATCTTCAAGAACTCCTTTACCTTTACCTTGTGTTATAGGATCTACCTTCAGTGGTGGTCGGAATCCTTCATTGATAACCAGACTAGAAGACTTTCTTATCGAAACAATATCCTCATTCCAATTCTTGCTGAGAATTTGATCAGAGGATTTGATCTAACTAGAACACGGGGGCTCAGACGGAAGATTATCGCTGGCAATCCGCTGCCGGCGGTCATGAACCACCATTGAACTCGCCGAAATCCACACAACAGAAAGCCTGTGAAAGAAAAATTTTAAACAAGAAAGGTTTTTGTTTGTTTGATAGCTTGGGTTGTGTTTGTTTCTCAGTCTACCTTAGTAACAAAGTGTTGAAGAAGGCATGATGTGCTCTTAGTAACTTACTTGCGATGCTACTAAATCTTTCTATGGCACTATTTTTCTTACCAATGTTGAAAAGGACAAAGTATTCATTCAAAGCAAGCTCGAAATCATATTATGGCCATTTGTTCATCTTAAAGGCTTTGAAGACGCACTTTCTTCTCTGAATTTGTTAAGTCAAAATTGATTGTAATAATATTCACATGCTTTTTGTTCATTCTTTTTCATTGGTGAGCATTCATAGTCACATAATCTTTGTTCCTTAATAATCTTTGTGAGTTTGTCAGTTTGAAGCGTATCAGAAAGAATTTGTATTTTGTGATGACAAATTAATTATGGACATTTGTTAGGTTATTAGTGGTGAAGTTTGGTCTAGATAGCTATTGCTTGAAAAGTGGGATAAGGGTTTTGTTCAATTTATGAGAACATATCTTTTCTTTTTAGTTTCCTTCTTCTTGATAATATGAGATTGGCTTTGAGCTCTTAGCAAATTTGGGTTGAATGCATTTGATATTAAAAGAGGTTTGTGAGTTTGAGTCAATCCAATACAATGATACATGCTTTATATTAGGTAGTTTCCTTTGAATGTTAAATGAAAGTGGGTCATGGATATTTCTTCATACATTGGTGACATATATACTAGATTTATGGTTAGCCAATAATGACTATGTGACAATTATATGCATTATTGAATTTTAAATGTGGTCCATATTTTGTTATAAGCTTATATGGTTATTCATCACTAAATAATGATTATATGCTTTATGAAATGTGGTTTGTTTCATATAAATCAAGACGACATGTGTATGGTGTAAATCCTATGAATTGTTTTCTTTAAAATTTTGGAAGGATTGAGTTGCAATGAGTTTTCCTTTTCCTTTTAAACTCGTTCGATAGCAAATGTTGAGTTGAAAGATATTAATACATGAGGTTTCTTCATGCATCTTTTGAGGTCTAATTGTGAGTATTTATAGACTTTATATAGAGGTTGATATTCAAGTATTTTGAGTTATTTGAAAGGGAATTTGAGGTCTTTACAAAAAATCTTTCATATGCATCTATGTCCCTTGTAACAAAATTTTATGAGTGGTATCTTGAGGTGTTTTATGTTGTATGAAAAGGAATTGAAATGTTCCATTGCATTTATATGGAGTAACTATTTGCTTGATGTGTTGTATGAATTTTGGAGAATTTTTTTTTTCTTTTTTTTTTTTCACTGGCATGTGTTTGATACAAAAAATTGTTATGTGAATGATTTGGAAGATGTTATGTGTGTCATTTGAAGAAGTAAAATTTATGTATGTTGGAAAGATGTGTGTTTTTATGAAAGGCAGTTATGGAGGGTTTATGTTGGAAAGCTATTATACAAGAAAGGTCAAATAAAGCGATTGGATTTAAGGAGTGAAGTGGTTTGATGTGCATATTTCTTTTGAAAGTTTAGATCGACTCTTTGCATGGATTAAAAAGAATAGTTGTTTGAAACGCTTTGAGAAAGTGTTGGGTCTTTTGTTTGTTTAAGCATGGAAGATGTTCTCTATCTAAAGTAATGTCGGCAAAAGGGCTTTGGCTTTAAATATTGAATAAAAATCATACTTAATGTGATAATTCTCTTATCTTTTGTCTAGTTACTACTATCATTTTCTTCATGATAAATGCAAATTAAGTTTGATGGGGAGAAATTGTTTATGTCGAAAGTCATTTGTTAGCATTATACTATTATTTTATGAGAAATACTTAGAAGCATATTTGACAACACATGAGGAATGGGATTATAATCATATATATTACTTCATCTATTTTATATTTCAATTACAATGTTGCATACCTTTCGTTATATAGTTTTCTTTAAGCTTTAGGAAGATTAGTGGCTTGGTTTATGTTTGAAAGATCTTTAGTTTGTTTTATGTTGAAAAGAGTTAAGATTTTCCTCATGTCAGATAGATTCATGGTTTGCTTTATGATTGGAAAGATCTATGAGCTATTTTATGTTGGAAAGTTTTATGAAAGGTTTTGTATTGTAAAAGCTTCGTGAATCATTTTGTCTCAAAAAATTCTACTATTTTTTTTGCTACTGTTTTATGCTAGAAGGCTTTACAAAACTTTCTTGTTGAAATGATTTTTTATTAATTTATCCCATGTTGATGAGGTTTGTCATTCTTTCTACACCGGAAAGAGTTATAGTAGATGTCATGTGAGATAGGTTTTATGTGTTACTTCATTTGAGAGGTCCTATAAGTTATTTTGGGAAATGAGGATTGTATGAATAACTTTGCACTTTGGAAGCTTGATGTTGGAAGGCTCTTTAAGTTCTCTTTTCACAGATGATTTTCTTTCTCTTATTCGCACTTGATTGTAGAGATGATTTTAAAAAAATGGAGAATGGAAGTGTGTATGGGTTGAGAGTGGAAGAACTTGTTTGGGTTTTATGTCTCGGGACTTATTTCTTCTTCGATATTTTAAGTTTTATATGGAAAATGGTGTGGGTAGTTGTGCCGAATATTTTGAGTGCTTTCTTTAAACATGGAAATAATAAATAGCATCAAAAACCCCTTCCTCTCACCTACATTTGGCTTAAACATAAAATGGGAGTGAAGGATGTGCCGAAGGCATGTCTAGCTTTGAAAAGGCATGCCTAGCTTTGAAAAGGCATGCCTAACAACGAGATGCTTACATACTTTTTCTCCAAATTTGTTTCTTTCTTTCTGTATTTCTTGAGCTTTATGTGAAGGTTATGTTCATAATCATTCTATATTTGATCAAATCATGTGGTTGTTGATTATTCATGGTGCTAATGTTGAACTTCATTGAGCATGTTATATTAATTTTCATGTGTATGATCGAGCTTTAAGGTTATATGAATATTTAACAACAAAAGAACTTATAAGTAAATCAAAAAAGTTTTGGAGAAGCTTTTTATGTATGCTACAAATTACATTGTATGGAGACTGATACATATATTAACAAGTCCTTAAGTGTTCCATATATGGGTGTATGTTTTATGTTTGGAAATTGTCACATATTTCACATATGATTTTTCTTACTAATGTTAGCAAGCTTTCATACGCACTAATATAAACATGTGTAGTTCTATATGCTATAATTATTACTCTTTTGCCCCATTCACTTGTACATTATCTCTTTCCATATGCTTTAGATAACTTTCAAAATTATAAATCCTAATTGTTTTAAGTTAATTATTGCTTAACTATATTTCTTTTTAAATGGCATCTACATTCACCCTATGTTTTCTCTTGCTTTATTATTTGTGAGGTACAATGTATCCAGCATAGGCAAATCAATAGGATAATTTGCTTAAGAGCTCTTGAGAGGGCACACCATCGTCGGGTATAATCTCTATCTCTTTTAAAAATCCCTTTATTATGTATCAAAATTGTTACACATCACACACACTTTGTTAACCACTTTTAATTAATATATATTCTAGAATATTTAGTTAGTTGGTCATAGGTTAGAGCACTAATGAAGCCTTGACCTTATGGATCAAGGCTTGCCCCCTTCTATGAGCCCTAGAGACCCTTATGATCACCTTAGGCCTATATTATAGGCCCACCTACTTGTGGTATGTGTGTCACAGTTTTCCCACACGAAGTGGGCACCATTAGGATATTTCCTTTTTCTGTTTTGGATGTCAAACCCCCCTTCTATGAGCCCTAGAGACCATTAGGGTCATTTCATGCATGTAGTTTAGTCCACCAATTTGTTCCATGTACATCACTGCTTTCCCACACGAAGTGGGTACCATTATGGTGGTTTTCTATTATGGTGTGATGCGGGTACTTTGCCTAGAAGATATCCTTAATGTATTTATATACTTTCTGTACTCTGGATCTCATGCATGCATCTTTATATACATTGCTTCATAGTGCACCTTGTTTATATACATGTATTATATCATGATTGCTCAAGTGAAAATGTCAATATATAATGTATCTAGGTTGCTTGTAAAAGTGAAGATTCAATGTAGAATGTATCCAGGACTTCATGTAAAGTGTTTATTATATTTATGTGTGTTTTAGTTTTAAAGACTTGTAAAAAGTAAAATTTGACTATTTATGTACACATTTAGGGCTCCAAAAGATAATCCTTTCTTCTTTGGAAGATGTTCTCTTTAGGAATTCTATAGTATAGACTTGGAGTAAGAATATAACAAATAGTCATGCTTAAGCCTATTTCATTCATAGGTGTATAAATTCGAGCATATTATTGTGGTGCTTGACCACCTTATCTTTCAGTAGACCTAAGAATATTTTTATTTATGCATTCATTTTATGGATCATACATGGCGTTAGATAGATTCCTTTACATATCTTATGTATCCCTGGTTTAAACCTCTGAACTAAAAATTCTTGATTCCTTAGGATAGAGCCTTCTTATTTTGCATAAATATAGGATGATTAATTATATTTAGGATATTAGCTGGCAGCTCACTCCAGGTAAACATAAGACCGAATTGTATACCCCTTAGTATGTCTCTTTTCACATCTAATGGATTCTGAATCTATCATTTCTCCTAGGATAGAAAATTAAATCTTTGATCTTTTAAAAATAAAAGTTTGATCATATCTTTATTCATTTAAAAAGGTATAATCATCATTAAAGATAAAGAGAAGAGTATATCCTCTTTGGAATAGAACTTAGGAACTTTCTCTGTGAACCAAACTGAGAAGAGAATAATACAACATTCTTAATTGAGAGTTCTTCTAGGTTGAGGCCTAAGATGTAATGAACCATAGGAGCTTATGTCTGTGGGAAACTGATGCCCAAATCAAATAAACCCCATTAGAGTTGATATATTGAATGGAGGAAATCTCGTGACTCTTGGGTTATATATATTATTACCCATCAAGGTGTGTAGGTGAAAGCCTCTATCCTCCATAGTTAATCATATGTATAATCTCATATACCCTCCTATAGGCTTTCTTGTGTCGAGTGTAAAGGCCTATGATTATTTTTTTCCTACGGGATAGTTCGGTCGTACCCATTACATTTTGTTTCCCGTAAGTAGAATTCTTTCGGAGACCAACAATAGGTACTCTACCTTCACCAAATGGGTGAAAAAGGAAGAGAAGGTACATTGCCATCACTTGGAGAGTGTAAAGGGCGACAGTTCTCTATAAGACCGGGATGGTGGAAGAGAGTTTGTAAGGGCTTCTCCACCTTGCTATGGGAGCAAAAGGAGAGTCACAATTATTTAGTGTAATGCCTTGAGGAGTCTTCAGGTAGTGGATGTAGGTCTAGTTAGACCGAACCACTACAAAATTTTGTATTCTTTTGTTACCTTTTATTTCTCCTACATTTTATTTCATTACTCTTTACATTTCTAGTTGAAAGATTATCTGTGAAAGTCAATTCTAAAAATAACTACATATTTCAAGATTAGTGTTTTTAATCTTCTAAAAGATTTTAAAAAAAGTTTTTCAATAACAACCTATATAAACTTTTACATACATCCAGTCAAGGTACTCCATGATGTACCGAGCACCCTGATGAAACCTGTTATACTTAGTTTGGCTAAGTAGAGAGCCCAACTTAGTCTTGATTAAGCCCATATAATAAATTACTACCACCACTTTTTCCTTCAGAGAATAAATTTCCTCTAAAATCATTATCACTCGTAACAATAGCCTCTCCTTGACAACACCAAGGTCACCCACCCCTTGAACTTGGCTGATGACTCTAGATTCATCATACTCTCAAAAAGTTTATCTGAAAAAACTCTCCCAGGGAGAATATTAGTATCAATAAACAAAGTGTATGAAAAAGAGGCCAATGGTTAATAAACTATTTTATCGATATGTTGCTCCTCAATAATAGTATCCACAATTCTCATAGCAAATACCTCTCGCTCAGTTATACTCACCCCCTTCAAAATGATACTCGTATGTACTCCCTCATGCACTCCTAGAAATAAAAGGATGATCCTATTCATCCTCAAGACCTTCAATCTGCCAGTCATTCCTCCCACCTCAAGGATGAAAAGAATAACCATCTCCTCCATCCTCACCATAAAGTCTAACAACTGATTATCCTCCACAACAATCAACTCTACAACATCAGTTTGATTTCTCTTAAACAAAAACATCATGGTCATATCAGCAAAGTTCACAAACACTAGCATTTAATTTCTAATAATTGGTTTACTCGATGCAGCATACCCTAGGTTGAAGGCCACGCACGCTCTCTTGTAAGAAACTTTTTAAGAAGCTCGAAGAGAGGAAGGGTCCATTCTATTGAAAAGAAGCAAAGCTCGTATAAGGAAAACAAAGGAAGATAATTATTTGAACCGAAGCTAGTATTTATCAAAAAACTAGATCACGTGATCATTTTTATTTTTAGATAACGGGATCATTTGATCTCCTGAACCTTGAAATATACTAATATTCAAGGCACTAATTTGTATTCACTCATACTCTCATTCAAGTATTTTATTTATCAGACTTTTTTGGCATTTGATTTTAAAGGGTAACATAAATCAAAGAGTTAAATGTACACCCATAACTACCTGTGTAGTACCCGTTCATATGTGTCTTTATAGAGAAATCAGATGAGCAACCATTCGATCTCTTGATCCTCAAAATCTATAAATATTCAGTGAAGTATATTTATATTTACTCATGCTCTTTTGCTACATTTTTTATTTATCTAACCCTTTTTAACATTCAATGTTTAAAGGGTTGCATAAATCAAATAATTAATTGTACACCCATGACTATCTATATAGGTACCCATTCACAAGTGCCTTCAAGGTTATATTTGGGTAGAGTGAAAGGAGGATGCACTCATCTCTTAAAATAGTCGATTCAAGGGACTCATTTAGGAGTTGGAAGGAGCTTGATGCTAAAGCATGGTGGATTCCCACCGTCACATCCTCCAGGAAATCATCCACCCCGCCCCCCCCCCCCCCCCCCCCCCCCCCCCCCCCCCCCCCCTTCTCAAGGTGTGATAACCTCAAAAGTTTCTTTTTTATAGATAGGTAAGCTTATATTCATCTAAGCTAGAGCAAAGTCCTACATATGAGATACATTAAAATATCCAAGGGAATGCATTACCTCCTCAATTATCACTCTCACTCTCTCTCTCTCTCTCTCTCTCTCTCTCTCTCTCTCTCTCTCTCTCTCTCTCTCTCTCTCTCTCTCTCTCTCTCTCTCTCATGATTATATGAAGCCGACCATTAGATCAACTATCCATTTCATGTCGTCTCATCCTCTTGATAACACTTAGCTAATATTTTCCCCCTATCACCTTAATGGGGAAACTCCAGATCATCATTCCACTCAGCTCACCCTTCTCAATAATCATTATACTTGGCTCCAATAAGAGAACTACAATAAAAGATTAATGTGATAGCTACCACATTCATCAAGACATAACTCCTGCATCCTTCCAAACCCTATAAAAAGGAGGAGGAGAGAAATAAAGAGATACCCCTCCAGAGAAGGCCAAGAAGAATTAAAAGAATACCCTGAAAGATGCTCAAGGGAATAAACATCAAAGTCCCAAAGAGTGAGAACCCAAAAGAGATAAGAAGAAAGAAAGGGAAATAACACCTTAAAATACTCAATCAAATAAAAAAAATTGTACCATTTTACCTTCTTAACTCATGCTCTATAGAGCTAAGCTCTCATTTCCACCAATCTTATATCTTTAAGTTGGATAATAAAAATTTAGTCTAAATATATACCTTTCTTAGGCTCATCTTCTCACTTCATTTTATAAACTCAGACTTCATTACATTCTCCCCAAAGGCCCATAGCCCATAGGTAGTTCTAAGTAAAGCCTAGCATCATCATCCACCAAATAAAATGAGATCCAACACTTTATATAAATAATATCTTATCTAGATCTGAAACCTAATGCTCATGTTCAAACCCAAGAGCAATTAGTGAATTTCAACAACCAAGACCTCTCTTAAAACATATTCTAAGTTCGACTTGTAGATACATTGAGATATATAACATTCTTACTTACTATGATGATAACTTAATGTTTCAGTGTTTGTTGCCCAAGATTTCTACACATTAATTGTAGATTCATATATAAGAACTAATTTATTTTAGTGATGTTGATTCTTTAGTGATTATTTTACAATAATTTGGCTAAGTGTTTAAAGGAGAATATTTTGAGGAAGAAAGATTGTCCATAAGTGGTGTAAAGGCCTCTTTGATTCTAACAGAGTAAAGATTTGCGTCTAGTACAGGTTGTGCATGAAATCCAATCTATGGAGGATGCCTAGTCATGGATGTAGACTACATTAGAACAACAATAAAAGTATTAAATGCTCTAAGGAATTTTCCTTTATATTCTTCACTTATTACTTTGCATTGATTTCTAAAAATTTAATTTGCATTTTGGAAAATTGTTTTAAGAAAGAATTATAAAATTTTCAAAAACCAAATTCCCCCCTCCTCTACTTGGGTGAATGTAAACCAACATTAACATATTCATCTCCATAAGAAGATGGGCTCTAAAGCAATCACAATTTTAAGACACATATAAACAAGTCTTTAAGGAGTGAAGTTGAAGATGAACTATAAATATTATATATATATATATCATTGTCAATTTTTTAAATGCGTGCAACAATTTATTCTTTATATCAAATCAAAACTCCATATTAATTTATGTTTGTCACTTGAAGTACCTAGACTAGTTTTTGACATCTTTAATATGTTGCCATTATCGGCTTCTTAAAAAGAATAAGGTAATAAGGCAACTGATATACACACACATTTACCTACGTCAAACTATTTAATTCATTATGAGAACTTAAACTAGGTTTAAGAAAACTTTTGTTTAAAAAAAAGTAGCTTGAACCTCTTGCATGCCGTGACTTGCCAGTATTGAAGTCATTCCAAACCTAAATTCTAACTCAGCTTTTAGTGCTTGGTCACTGAGCTTGCCTGATGAACTCTTGAAATTGCTCATAACATAAATTATTCATCATAAGGAACTCTTGAAATTGTGCATTGTGGAAATCTTGAATCTATCAAACTTGAAAAAAATCAATGAAACATGCTTACTAAATTGTGAATTTATAGAGAGATAGAGCCATTTTCTAGAGAGAGAAGTGAGATTTTCTAATTTCTGTTTCCTTTATTTTCGCGTCGTTCCATCACGGTGGTGATCGACCTCCGATCATCAAGCTGTAATATATGGGTGATGATCGTCATCCTTCTGGTGGTTCATGGAGGACTGCTCCTCCGACATTGAAGTCTGCTGATAGACCTTCTTCTGATGTCCCAACAAATGGGTCATCATTGGTAAGGAATCAAATTCCTATTGCTAAGGAGAATCCATTGATAATTAACAAAGGTGCCCTATTAAATTCTAAGAAGAAACTTCCGGTGACTGGTAAGGGTAAAGATGTTCTAGTTGATGATGGTATAAAGAGTCCCAAATTTTCAAAAAATCTAAAACTGAATTCAGAAAGTCCAAATACTTCTTCGTCTTCAGAATTTAAAATACGTGTGAGCAGATTTTGTAATTCAAATTCTTCTAGTCATGGTAATCAGCTCTTAAAATTTATAAATGGAGGTGGTAGAGTTGTTGCGAAAGGCAATCCTACTGTGAATGTAGATAAGGTATCTGTGTCGGGTTCTCAATCAGTTTTGGTTAATTCCCTTGTTTTACCCAGCAACTAGGAGAAGGTTCGTCATTGTAGCTCAGAGGAATTGAATTGTGAAAATCAAGTGTGTGAAAAGATTTCACCTCCTAAAATAGTTAATAATATGGAAAATTAGAAGAATAATGTTTGGTCTAGAAAAGCAAATTTGAAACTTGATAATTTGGACCTTGGTTCTTAACTGGCGTATGATGGAAAATCAGTTAAATTACATATGGGGAATGTGTTAGAGAGCACTAAAAGATTGGAGAATGCTTTAGTCATCAAAGTCTTTGGTGACAACTTACCTTTTTATGTAATTAATATTGAGTTAAGAATACAATGGAGCTACTTTGGGAAATTCCAATTTACTATGTTGGGATTAAATTGGGTTCTTTGATCATGTGATAATGCTGATCTTATAGAATTAATCTTAACTGAGGGATCTTGGTTTGTTAAAGGTCATATGGTGGGTATTGATAAATGGGTGCCTACTTTTTCTCCAAAATTTTTTGAAGGGTCTTTCTGCACCAGTGTGGATTAGATTGCCTAATCTACCTTTGCAATGTTGGGATGAGATCAACATATGTAGGATTGCATCTTAAGTAGATAAGCCATTTTTATTGGATGGAAACATGTTTCAATGGAATAGGAGGGAATTTGCTAGATTTGTGTTTGAATTATGCTGGATAAACAACTTCCATTAGGGGTTTGGGTGGAAGGTGATTCTAGTAGATTATATCAAAAGATTGAATATGAGAAAGTTTTTAAACTTTGCTTCAAGTGAGGAAAGATTGGTCACCTAATAAACAATTGTCCTGAATTTAAAGTGGTGCTGAACAAAGAAGATAAGCCTCCATGTGATCCTTCAGTTGCTGCAGCTACTGCAAATCAGGGAGAGATTAATGATGAAAATGTGGGTGCTACTGTTGTGGATCAAAAGGAGATTGAAAAAGGATATGGAATTGGGTTCATGTCAAATAAGGGAAGAAGAGAAGTAATGCTGCGAGAAGATTTTAGTTTGTACCCAAAGTAAAGAATGATAATCATTTTGTTGTAAAAGAAAAAGTGAAAGATGTTCCTGCTGCTAACTCAAATCAAGGAGGTAATGTTGCTGTTTCTAATGGTAATATTACTACTGGAACAAATGGGATGTTTGCTGTTGGTAAAGAGATTGAGGCTAATAAAGATGAAGTATTCAAGCAAATATCGATTCCAATTGGGAGTCATGAAGATAATGTTGTTGTATTGGACGGAGTGCTTATTCAAGCCGAGGAAGTCTCTACTATTGTAGTTACTGATGAAATTATCAAAGATGGAGAAATTATCGAAAGGCTTGCTGAAAAATGTTGTTGAAACTACTGTGGTTGATATTGAATCTAACTCAAGTAAGATTAATATCTCTATTCCTCCAGCTATTTTGAAGAAGAACATGTTTGATGCTCTTAATAATTTAGAAGAGGATGTTATCAATGTTGATAGTGAGTTGGATAGGGAAATGGATGGTGACCGTAACATTATTTCTAAAAATGGTATGGATATGGCAATAGTTAAAGACATTAGCAAAATGAGTACTACTTTTTTCAAGAGGAAATTAGTAAGGAGCTTAAAACATTTGGCCCAATTAAGCTAATGACTAGAAGTAGAAAGTTGGATGTGGGGAATAGAGGCAAGGTAGTCGGGGCTTGATCCCCTTCCAATCAATGAATTCCATTATTTTTTGGAATTGTAGAGGAGCTAGGAAAGTCCATGCTTCTCTATATCTTAAAGAGTTTGTAAAAGAAAATGGTGTGATTTTTGTTGGTTTGTTATAAACTAAGGTTTCTTCCATGGAGAGAAAGGATATTAATTTACTCATTAAAGTAGATTGGAATTTCTTTCACCTTCCTTCTTGTCAGGAGGAATTTTGGTACTTTCGAATACTAAGGTGACTTCTTTTAATACCTTGTATTCTTCTAATCAATGTGTGATTGGGGATTTGGAAATTTACAATAAAGACATGTGGAGGATTTCTACAGTTTATGGAAATAAAGTCACTTATAAAAGAAGGGAGATTTGGAATCATTTGGAGGGCTTTGCTTTCAAAGATAAACCTTTGGTGGTGGGTGGTGATTTTAACTGCCTATTGTCCAAAAATGATAAGAGGGGAGGGAAAAATTTTGTCTTTTCCAATGGACCTAAGGAAATGGAATTCTTCTTAATCAACAATGATTATCATGAAGTGGAGTTTATTGGACCAAAGTTCACTTGGTGCAATGACAAATTAGGAGAAGCACGTATTTTAGAAAGATTGGACAGATGCTTTATCAATTCTGCGGCAGTTAATTCTTCTCCATTATTGGTTGTTCATCATCTTCCTAGAGTGGCATCAGACCACTACCCCATTGTGCTGAAACTTTGGAATGATTTTCCAAAATCAAATTGCAACATCAAGTTTAAAGATACTTGAGCTTCTTATTTTTATTCTGCTACCATTGTTCAAAAAACATGGAATAGAAGTATTGTTGGTGTTCATTCTGACATTCTAGACATCAAATTTAAGAGGGATTTAAAGGTTCTTTACTTTTGGAGAAAAACAAAATCGAAGGATCTTAATCAATTGAAGGAAAATCTTACAAAGGAAATTTTAGATTTGCAAATGGAGGAAGCTTTTATTGGAAATCTTTCCAAGGAGAAGATTTTGATTTTTAGATCAAAAATAAATGAGCTCAATAGCACTCTAGCTTAGTTGAACACTTGGTGGAGGTAACGAGCTAAGGTAAAATAGATCAAAGACGGTGATTTGAATTCCAAGTTTTTTCATTCTTTTGCAAGTGCTAGAAGGAATGCTAAACACATTTTCAAAATCAAGAATGAAAATGGATTATTGGTAGAGGATCAAAATCAGATTGAAAGAATTGTTTACAAATTTTTTGAAACTAAGTGGGAGTCTAGATATTGCTCTTTGAATAATTG
The DNA here is from genome assembly GCA_022539455.1 of Dendrobium nobile. Classification (NCBI taxonomy): domain Eukaryota; kingdom Viridiplantae; phylum Streptophyta; class Magnoliopsida; order Asparagales; family Orchidaceae; genus Dendrobium; species Dendrobium nobile. The sequence goes on from CM039721.1 coordinate 22,747,431, forward strand.
GCCCAATCCGAGAGGAGTTTTGATAGATTATGACAGTGATTTCCTAAATACCGAGCTTACCATAGAGGAGATTTTTGCATCTATCAACCAACTTGGGCGAGGAGATTCACCGGGTGTTGATGGTATTACACATTCATTTGTCAAAACTTATTGGTCCATCATAAAATCTGACATTTGGAATGCTTTAATTCGTTCCAAAGTTTTCTACATTGATTGTGCTCATTCCAAAGGTGTGTAAACTAATGATTCCTTCAAATTTTAGGCCAATAAGTTTATGTAAAACCATTTATAAACTTGTGGCTAAGATTCTTCTCAATAGATTTGTTTCTATGCTTCTAAAGCTAATTTCATATAATCAATCAACTTCATTAAAGGCCATTCATTACCAGACCATGTCTTAATTGCTCAAGAAAATTTTCACAAATTCAGATATTCAAAATCTTCAAAAGGATTGGTTTCATTCAAGATAGATATGGAACAAGCATATGATAGTATGTCTTGGAGAACTTTGGAGCATATTTTGAAATATTTTGGCTTCCCTTTACATTTTTCCAAACTTGTTTTGGAATGTGTAGAAAATTCAAGATTCTCTATTTTAATAAATGGGAACTCTTCAAATTGGATTTGTGCTCGCAATGGATTTCATCAAGGTTGTCCCTTATCTCCATTTCTCTTTGTTCTATGTTCCCAACTTTTATCAAATGCTTTAATTCAAGAAGAGAATGAGATAGGGATTAAAGTACAGCCTAATGCTCCTAGGATCTCTCATATGCTTTATGCAGATGATATCTTAATTTTTCTGAAGCTAATGTGAAGTTACTAAAGAAGATTTGAGGTATTCTTTTGGATTATTGTAAGTGGTCAGGGCAAAAGATTAATTATACTAAATCTTCTATACTTTTTGGGAAAGCTGTGAGTAAAAGAAGAAAGAAAAGTATTGCTCGGGTACTAGGATTTAAAATTGTTAAGGAATTCTATTACTTGGGAGTGAAGATTTCTTTGAGGAGAATTGTGGCATCGGACTTCAAGTTCATGTTGGATAAAGTTATTGGAAAGTTGAATACTTAGGGAAGCAAATTTATTTCTCTATCAGGAAGATTTATTCTTACTAAATATATTATTCTGTCAATTCCAATTTTTCATTGCACTCATTCCCTTGTAGCAATTGGCACTTTGGCTGAAATTGATAAAGTTTGTGGGGACTTAATTTGGCATAAGAATGATAGTGGAAATGGTTTACATTATGTTTGTTGGAAGTCTTTGTGTAAACCATTTCATTTGGGAGGCCGTGATCTTCATTCTTGTGTGAAGCAAGTGGATGCTTTAAGGGCAAAGATTGCATGGAAGTTTATGAATGATGAGGATTCATTGTTGCATAAAACTTTGGAACCTAAATATGGTACGTTATGTTGGAATCCTGATTTGAAGCAGAATATGTCAAATGCTTGGAAAATAATTTTGAGTGGCGCAAAGGCTCTTAAACCAATTGTAAGATGGAAGATTTCCAATGGGGAAAATGTTAACGTGATGGAAGATGTTTGGGTATTGGACAAAGCTTTAAGCAAGTGGCCTACTTTTCCCTCTAATCTACAAAGTAACGTGCTAATCGTAGATTACTATATTAATAATTGTGGTTGGGACATGGAGAAGCTACATGAGGTCTTTGGAGAGGAATTGATAAATATTATTTGCAAAATTCGGATTGATTGAAGTTGTCACAAGGATCAAATGGAGCTTTTGTATCAGATTTCTGGGAAATCATTGTCGGCTTTAGCATTTGAACCTATCGTCACCAATTCATATATGCAAATGTATTTGTCATGGATTAAGAAAATCAAACTTAATCCAAGGATTGAAGTTTTCTGGTGGAGATTATATCATAAGGCCATTCCTACGTTCCAATTTTTGGAATATAGAAGATTAAAGGAGGGAAATTTATGTCCTAGAGGATGTATTAAAAGTGAAGATAATGAACATGTGGCGATTAATTGTTCTAAGCTGATTCAAATTGATAATATTTTAAATCGATGGGGTTTTCAAATACCTACTTTTGTTGAATTTTGTTGCTGGTTGGAACGCAATGATTCTACAAAGAGTTTTCTTGCTAATATTTATTGTGCTTTGGTTTTTCTATGTTGGAAATTAAGAAATAAACTTTTTCATGAAGGTAAGGAAGATAATAACTTGAATATTGCAACTAATGCTCTTGGAATGTCTTCTATTTCTATGGTTAATAGAAATAATTCGGGCTTTTGGGATGCCAATCAACTAGTTCGGTTGTTTAAAAATTGTTGGCATTCTCCTGCACCCAATTGGATCAAAATCAATGTTGATGCGGCTTTGTTAACGTTATATAAAGTTGGAATTGGAGCTATTTACCGAGACCATAAAGTGAGGTTTCTTTTTGCATTTGGTTTCAATGGTGTTCATTGGGATATCTCTCGGTTAGAAATGGAAGCTATTTTCTCTTTAAAAGGTGATGTTAAAGAATGATTGATTCAATACAAAGGCCTCATCAATGAAGGAGACAATTCAAATGTAATTAAAATCATTCAAAATAACTTCAAGAGGATGAACTTGCATGAACCGGAGTTTTGATTAGATTTTTTAAATTTTGTTAAAGAGTTTAATCATGTTATTTTCAATTATGTGAATAAGAATTGTAATAAGTTAGCAGATATTTATGCTAACTATGCTCTTAATGGTAATTTTGTTTGGGATGATATTAGTTTGGAACACATTTCTTCTTTTTTTTTCTTTTGTCAAAGGAGGAATGTGATGCTATTTGTTTGTATTAGATGTTTTTTTCTTTTAATGCTATTGCTTTATGCATCTTTCACAAAAAAAAAAAAAAAAAAAAAACTCAATTATCTTGCTAAGCCTATTTGTCAATCGCTAGAGGTTTTCATCAAAACAACTCATCGAGAGCATTCACTTTCAACCTATAACTCATCCATAAATTCGATAAATGGAGTCAACTTCAAACAAAGCTTGCTAACTACATAAATACCAAGGCTTATACCCCCAATCTAAATATGCATGTCTAAGCAGCATACAATTGGATCTGGCCATCAACATCATCACCACCATTGCTTGCCTCAATATCATGAATCCTCTTCTCCAACTAGCACCGCTCACGACGCACTACAACCATTCTCATTAGCAATCCCCATGACATTAATTAATAAATTTAATTACTAATATTTATATTAGCATAGGGAATTTTATTATTAATTACGCTTTAGATAATTCAAAATTCTATATAGTCTTAAGTACAGATACTTCAAATACAAGGATAATATTTTATCAAACAAATTAGAAAAATCAATCTTATTGAACTATAAGAATATTAATTTAACTTGAGGTAAATGAAATTCATTTCAACCAAATACACGATGTATTCATAAAAATTGAAATTATAAAAACAAAAGAAACAACCAGACTTTCAAACAAACTTGCCTTATAGCGCTCCACAAGAATTCCACTAACAGCAAGAATTAAAATATTTTAACGTTCAAATATTAGGGGCATAACTTCCGAAAAATTATATGGGCAATGAAAGATGCTATTCAGCCAATGAGATTCGCCATCTGCAAGAAGCCAACTGAATGTCACTGCATTGGGATACTGCAAAACTTAAATAGCTGTAGCTTAGGATCATCACAGGTCTGTTCACCAAGGATCTGGATCTGAACTCCTTTCAAGGGCAAGCAAGCTTCCACGAGGAGAAGCTAAAGTAGATGGAAAATTTCCTGCATGGCTATAAATAGACCTTGCCGATCTGATCTTCTAAATCTTGGAAACTCCATGCGTCATCTGCAGCATATTCACCTACAGGAGAGGAAAACAGCGTATGATGAAAAAAGCATGGTGTATTCTGGAAACTAAAATATTAACCTTGAAGAAAAGACATTGGCACTACATTGGTATCTATTATCAATCATATAGTTCTATTGAACTTATGGATGACGGATGAAATAAAATTGACATAGAGTTTTAACATAGTATGATTGCAACATCTAATGTAAAACTTTCTTGCGTTGGGGGTCTGGAACAAACTTTAGGGGCTGTGCTATTTGGTTTGTTTAAAAAAGGTGTAAAGTATTATAAATACAAAGGATTTTAGAAATATTTTTATTTGATTTGAAGTAAAAAGAATGTAGAACAAATTTATGAAGTAAAATAAATTCACCCTCTAGTTCAAATCAAGAGTATTTGAAATTCGTCTAATTTGGGCGATTCCCAAATACACCGGAAACTCACTACCATTTTCACTGCCAAGCAGCACCTCTACCCATTGCAGACCACCATCGGCCACCCTCGGCCACCGCCATCCGCCAACCTCTGCTAGCCAATGCCTGCCACCACCACCGCCGGCCACACAGCCTCCAATGTAAGCCACCGACAACTACCTTTTGTATTTTACATTGCATTCACTTTACTTCAACAACAACAATAACAACAACAACAACATCAAGCCTTTGTCCCAGTACGTGGGGTCAGTTACGTGAATCATTTTTCACCATTGTGTCATGTTAAAAGTCAAATTCTCATTTAAAACTAATAAAGAAAGATCATTTCTAATATTTTCTAACAAAATCTTTTTAGGTCTGCCTCTACCTTTAACCTAAGTCAAATCTAGTACATCAACTTTCCTAACCGGGTCATCGGAAGACCTCCGTATAATGTGACCAAACCATCTAAGGCGACTCTCTCTAATCTTATCTTCCACTAGAGCTACTCCAACCTTTTCACGTATATGCTCATTTCATATCCAATCTCTAGGGGTAAAGCCACTAATCTAACTAAGGATCCTCATCTCTGCAATACTTAACTTAGTATTATGCTTCTCTTTTAATGGCCAACATTCGGCACCATAAAGCAATGCAGGTCTCACCACCATCTTATAGAATTTTCCCTTAAATTTGAGGGGGACTTTTCTATCACACAACAAGCCCGATGCATTCCTCCACTTCAACCATCCACCTTGAATTCTATTGATAATATCCCCATCTATTTCACCATCATTCTGAATAATAGATCCAAGATATCTAAAACATGTACACTTATTACTAACATAATTGCCCAAAGTCACAATCCCCTCACTAGGTTTATTGGTACTAAAATTACACTACATATATTCAGTTTTAGTTCTACTCAAGAGAAAACCTTTAGACTCTAAGTTCACCTCCATAATTCAAGTTTACCTTCAACCCCCTCTCTAGTCTTATCAATAAGAAGAATATCATCAGCAAAAAGCATACACTAAGGTACATCCTCTTGTAAATGTCTAGTGAGAACATCCATGACTAAAGCAGAAAGATACGGACTTAAGGTTGATCCTTGATATAATCCAACCTAAATAGAAAAATACTTGGTCAAACCACCTTGTGTTTTAAAACACAAGTAATAACTCCTGCATACATATCTTTAATGATTTGAATATAAGTATTATTAACTCCTTTCTTTTCAAGAACTCTCCATAGCACTTCTCTTCGAACTTTATCATATGCTTTCTCTAATCAATAAATATCATATATAGATTCTCCTTATTCTCTCTATATTTCTCCATCAAACCTCTCAATAAATGTATGGCTTCCATAGTAGACCTACCCAGCATGAATCCAAATTGATTTTGAGAAACATTAGTATCACGCTGCAACCTACACTCCATAACTCACTCCCATAGTTTTAAAGTATGACATATTAACTTAATTCCTCTATAATTTGCACACTCTTGTGCATTACCTTTATTTTTAAAAATAGAAATTAACAAACTCATTCTCCAACTAATCTAACATTTTTTTAGTCTTCAAAATAGTATTAAAAATCTTAGCAAGTTAAGAAATTCCTTCATCTCATAAGCTTTTCCACACTTCATTTTCTTTAAAGCATCTCTAACTTCGGGTTTACTAATACACCGATAAAAACAAAAATCTTTATTTTCATTTAGGGTGCTAAAATCACTAAAGTCAATCGTATTTTCACATTATTCATTAAAAAGTTTAGCAAAATATCTCATCCATCTTTGTTGCATTCACTTTACTTCAAACAAAAAAAAATCTTATGCATTCCTTTTACACTCATCTAAACAACTCAAAAGAATTCATTTTACACTACATTCATTTTACGCTGCATTCCTTATACATTGTTTTTTTTTTTCCTTTCCGACAACCAAATAGCCCCTTAGCCCAAATCTAGTCCCAGTCTACTAGATGCAATCGGGACAAAAATAGGCATGTGGGAATTACCCAATCATCACCTATCCTAAACACAAAAAGGGTTCTTTTGTTGCAATATAAACTAAAATACTCAATAAATATCCATTTCTTGAGCATTTACACTTAGCAAACTAATCAGCTTCTTTCCCCTTCGATCAATGATCTACACCGAATCCACTCACATATACATTTTACACAGCTAAACTCCACCCTCCTAGATTGGCACTAAGGACTTAAGTGGGACATGTAGCATTACTAACTAAAATAATTAAAGATATATTTACGTCTATTTTGGAAAACAAAATACATTTCAATCATAACAGCTCTTCACCCCTGTAAAATTGATCTTCACTAACTGCATCCCAATGAAAGCCAATTTAGCCCAGACTACATCGCACTTAGCACACAAGCTTGGTTTCATGTAGAATTACCAACTAAAAATCCCTACAAACTTGTTCAAAATGAACTAAATCATTTTCCTGGCTCCCTATCCTGACCCTTAAACTCAACGACGTCCAACCAATCTATCATCAACTACTCTTTATTGTCTACTTAATCATATTTCACAAACGTTGAGTGTTCATCAACCAAGCTAAAGCATAGGACAGACCAGGGATGAGTCCACAGTAATGCAAACCGGCTATTAGTCACAATAACACAACCCAAACACAGCTAATCAGCATCCCTCTTTCATAGAAAAAATAAAGCCTAATTTCTAGAGACCGCCGTTGGTTGGAAGAAGTTCACTTGGACAATTATCAGGAGGGTCAATGAATATCACGGACACCAAAGCCTAAAAAAAATTACCGTATTCACGTACATCTTAAGCCAAAAGTTACAGGAAACAAAAGATGACTAAATATGAAATGTGCGAAAAATATGGCCAACTACTGCTGTACATCATTACCAACTAAAACTAAGTTAAAAAAAAGTGCCTTTTGTTTACTAGGGAAGTAATGGATTGCTCGCAAGTTGAGATGTTATCAATTCTTTCTTTAAAGAGATTTATTCAAAATTGGATGTATGATGCAGAAGGTATCATTATTGAAGGTGATAACCTTAATGTTATCAAATTCTTTGAAGATGAATTGAATAAGGTTGATGTGAAGGACTACCTAGATCCCAATGATTTAGGATTTCTTAGCCATTTTAAGCCAGTTCTATTTCTTTTCTCTATATTAGGGATTGTAATAAGTTAGTGGATTTATGTGCTAACTTAGCTCTTTTTTCAGATTTTTTTTTGGATGATATTAATTCTAATAAGATTCCTCCTTTTTCTAATCTGTTAAAGGAGGAATTTGATTGTAAGTAGATGTCTTTAATAAAATTTGCTAAATGCATTCCCTTCAAAAAAAAAAAAAAAGTAATGGAAAGCTCAAGACATTTCAAAAACATATATCATTTATGTATTAGATGATTAAATAAAATTAATATCAAACATTTAGAAATGAAAATCAATAGGCATTAAAAAAACATGAATATAAGTTGTTCAAAATGATTTATAAAAAATAAGTCTAACATCTCAATAGAAGTTATTCAAAATGATATATAAAAAATAGGTTCAACATCTCAAGAAGTCCACAATATAAATGAATAAAATATGTGGATTTAGAATGCCAATCCTGGCCAACATAATTGGGATTAGGATAATGATAATAATGATTATGTTGGTGTATCATTTACACATTAAGGAAAAGCATTTACCTATTGAGTCCCTCCTTAGTGCAATCAAATGCGCACAACTGCAGACATAAGATAGTTGATGAGAATCAGTCCAAGAAATTAACATTTTACACGTCTCCACTATTACCTTACTAGGAAGAACAATAAAAACCCTAAAGAAAAAAAAAATTATAACCTAGTTTATTACTACTAGATTATGTATAAGCACATTGTAAGGAAAAAAAAAAACACAATCAAGCAGCTGATAAATTTTTAAGATCTAAAAGTCACCATTTGAAAGTCCTAGGTTCATTATAGCAATAGAAAAAAAAAACCTGCGACCACAGCACGCATGAAATTGAACTTTTAGCATAACAGAAATGCATATATTCATGTATCTATGTGTATAATTTTTTATGATCTTTAAATATAAGATATATTGTTCATTTTCATCTCCAATGTGAAAGACTTGCTGTAGTTTCTTCAACTGCAATAATGATTTGACTAGCATACCAATTGCATTGAAAATGAGGAAGATAGCACGGATACCCGAATTAAATTTCACTTCCAGACACTTATTTTCCTACCAAAACTATTGAACCTGCATTAATTATTATAAACCCTTTATTAAATGCTACATGTTGACCTCTATGCACAATATAAAATACATGTTAATCTCCATGCGCACTATGAAATCAGTGCAAGCAAGTTCGACGAGAAGGGGGACCAATGACGTCAAGCACAGTGCACTCAAGACATTGACTGTGGTAAAAACTACCCTTAATATGTCATCAGATCTCAAAACAGTTCGCATTGATGCATTTAGGATGTCGAACTAATCTAAGAAGAAACACCTGCATGCGACTCGATCAAGAGATGATAAAAGCAACAATTGGCGATGACGATGCTGCAAAAAATCGTCCGAACATCGCCTGATCACGAAATGAATTGCAATGTTGCACATGAAACATTGAGTTTACCTAAGGAAAAATATCCATGTCCGATTCAAGCAAACGTTAACTAAAACGACAAATTACGAACATAACATTATACAACATCACCCGAACGTGGCCCGTTCATGAAACAAATAACGTTGTTGCATGCATAACATCAAAATTACCTAGATATAACTAATATTGCATGGGTCTTTCGGAATATCGAAAGGACGAAATTCGCATTTGCCCGAGTTGATGGCACACAAATTGAGGTGCGCGAATAACAAAAAATTGCTAGAGGGGTTGATTCACATTTGCTTAATAAATTTATGTTTTTTAATGAATTAATAATAAAAATTTGATAAATGTAAATAATGTGTCATTTTATGTGTTATATTTTTAGAGAATATATTGTTTTAGTTATGTTGTGCAGGAAAAATGCAAAAAAAGACATAAAAATTCTAAGTTCCCTATAGTGTCGTGGTGTTGGAACAAACAACGCCGCAATTCCATCAAAGACGCTGCAAGAGCGCCAGAAGATCAACATTGCAGCGCCAACTTCTTTGTCGAATAGCTCCACGACAGTCAAATATCAACTTTGCAATGCTGAGTGTTATGTTGTCCAGCACCGCAATGTTGCAATCAATAACCCTCCGATGCCCAAATTGCCCTTATGGCACCGCATCGTTCCGAAATTCAGCATTGCCACAGTGTTGCAGTTCTTACTTCCCAAGGACATGACCTATCAGCGAAGCGACGAGACTGTTCACTGAGTAAATGATCCATGTCAGCAAGTGCCACAGCAGAACAAGAAAAATAGTGCAACGGCGTTAATTCATTTGTTGGGCGCAGCGGCGATAATATTTATAATGTTGTCGTGCAAGATACCTATTTGTGTTTTTCTATAAATAATTGTTGTGTTATGTTTGTAAGTGAGTTTAGTCACTAAGATAATTTCAGTATAATTTAGAGTGCTTCCCTAAATTTTCCTTAGGATGACAACTAAGAGAATTTAGACAAGTACTTGATACCATCATTAAAGTGTTTGGCTTGTGCTTGTGGAAGTAATTTGATAAGTAAAAATGAGTGTAGAGAAGATCCATTGAACCTATCTAGTGACATCTTTCTCTTATATTTTCTTTATATCATGCTATTAATAAAAATTAGTTTACTTCAACTTTTCTCTAAGTCTGACTAAATTCTCTAGTTTTGGATTGATAAAGTATTATATGAAGAACAAATGAGTTCTCTTATTTCATAATTGATTAAAATGATATTTTCAATATTATCATATCTTAATTTAATGCACATAGTGATCAGATGTGTAGTTAAAATTAGAAGTAATGTGGAGCCTCGATGGAGGAAAACAGACATAAAATTAGCCACTCAGGGCTAAAGTTTTAATAAAAATTTGAAGTATAATATTCATTAATTTTTAAAATATTGTAAAAAAAGTTAAATTTAATCATCTAAACTTAAAGAAAAATTAAATTGCCCTCCGCAATTGTTCAACAAGGGCGATGAATTCAATAATAACTTCAACTTACAAAGAATGAATGTTCAGTCGAGAATATCACTAAGATTCATTTTCAAATAATATCCTACAAAAAAAGACGTGACATGTGACTTTTAACAGATGTTTTGGCTCAATGGCTTCATAAAATAAGTGCTTTGGCCCCACAACTACAAGTGATAAATGATTATGATGGGATCCTCTAATCGGTGATTTGGCCTAATAGCTCCACATGGTAAATAATTATGACTGACTAGGTGGTTTGACCCAAAAGCTCCACATGGTAAATAATCTTAAGCATCTAAAACTACTGCTACTATACATTAGGAACCTGTGTCTATCTAGCGATTAGTTTTAATCGAAAGTGCTCTCTCAGTACTGGGAGGAGTAATTAACTTTAAGAGATTACACCTATAGAAAACTTAAACTCGTATCTTAATGTTCTCGCATATGAGGGTGAAAACGTTCGGTAATGTTTTATCTCTAACCAATTTGTTCTCTAAAAATTTCCCCCATAACCTAATGTGTTACAATTTTCCCCAAACCATGCGGAGTGGTTGAGGCTCCAAAAGCCCAATTTTTATAGCACACACTACATGAATGAAATAAAAACTTACTAATCTCTCTTTACGAGACTAATAAATTCAACTGATGGATTACCAATATTTAAAAATCATGAAAACATGTATTTCACTACATTTAATGCATACTGAAGAGTATATATGGTCAAGAACAGCTTGATAAGACAGACAGACAATATATAGCACATTCTCTGGGTCAATGGTGACTATTCCTCGCCAAAGAAATACAAAGTGTGCATCTAAAATAAAAGAATTACGTATAACAAAAATATAGATTACCACATCCCTTGCAAGTACAGGTTGAGTGTGCTTAACAAATAAATCAATACAGATGAGAAACATAAAAAAAGTAAAAATATTAAATTTAACTTCAGGAGACGAGAAGACCTGCCAAGTGCCTTTCCAAAATCTGCACAGAGGGATCGAATGTAGGTTCCTTTAGAGCATGAGACCCGAAATATTAGATTTTGTCTGTAGTTCATACATGAAACAAATAGTCAGTTATGCTGAAATATGCCAAAATAAAGCATATCATAAGGGAACCCTACGGTAATAATAATAGATAAGAAATTAACCGTTTAAAAAACTTATCTGTTTTCATGAAATTAATTTAAACAAGTGCATGGTACCCAGTGTAGAAAAATTGGTTTATGTTTGTCATTATTTTTTATTCAGGCTTGTAAGCTGGATTCTAACAGAGTGGCAACTTATAAAAAGCACTTGTTCTATGCATCCCGGAAGATATGACAGCCATATACATGGTTATATGGAGAATTGATGCATACGATATGATCTTTAGGTTTGTTGTCACATTCTTCTTTCCTTAATTGTCACTTACATGCGTTGGCATGAATTTTAGAGTGATCAATCCGCAAGTTGTATGTTAAAAGCTGTAAAATCTATCATTTGATTAAATTGATAGTTTCATCTGCACCTACTTAGCCATTGAACTACTTCAGATTAGAAAAATAATTTGTGTTGCTTGCTTTCGTTTTAATCAAATGCTCCAACATATTGAATCAAGGCCATACGATAAAGAATTAAGAAGCTGCATTACCAACACAATGTAGACAAATTCCAGAAATTCCCTCAGTGACCTCCAAATCAATTCCTCAAGGAGAATGATGCAGAAAATGCAAATAAATTTGCACATCTAATTTAAAATAAGGCTGCTTGAACATAGAAAAATCATTTCCAGATGCTACTTAAATTCTATTGTAGCATAAACTCGCACCTACAACATAATGCCAGAAAGTCAATAAATTAAAATAAATATTTTCTGGTTTTTTTCCTGTAGATACTTAACTTAGAAGAGCCAAATTATTAATCTATCTGACAAATTCCAAGAAAAAATAATAAAATAAAGGCCACTGGGGTGGGTAACAAGATTTTATTGCTTTGAAAATTATAAAGAACAAAAGAGCAAACCATTCCTTAAGAAAACTCAACTTAACAAATTATTTGGAATGAAATATCATGTGAACATTAAAAAGTGAAGGAAAAATGAAACAGTGCCAAAAATTATAGTAAGGAGTTAAATAAAGAATAATTTGCAGGCATTTTTCTATACAAATGCTCAACATAGAAGAAGCCAAATTGCAATCAATCAGACAAATTCTAAGAAAGCATGTAAGTTCAATATATGCAAGTGCAAGCGGTAACAGAAGTTTATTGCCACTGTACTTGGCAACGAGAAAGAACAAAAAAGCATTCCATTACTTGCGAGACTTCCACTTAATAAATCATCTGGAAATAAATATCACGTAAATATTAAAAAGTATAAAAGGAACATTGGTTATACTTATAAACAGTACCTAAAGCTACAGTAGGGAGTTAATTGGATGATTTAAAAGTATCAACAATAACAAACATCAAGCCTTTATCCCACTACATGGGGTCGATTACATGAATCATTTTTCTCCATTGTGTCTTATTAAGAGTTAAATTCTAATAAGAAGAAGATCATTTCTAATACTTTCTAATCAACTCTTTTAAAGTCTACCTCTATCATTCCTAACATATGATGGTTTAAAATTATGAAAAAAAAAAAATCTATGCATGCCATTATGGTCAAACCTGTCATCGAGGCTGCGTTCAATATCAAACTCAAAGATTGTTATGCGCCTCGGTGAAAGCTCAAGCATCTCCCCTCTCCTTGCTTTATCATACATCTTTTCTCCTCCAACCTAAAATAAACACGGAGATTTTCAAGAAGAAATTAATCAGTTTTGAAACTGAATAGCAGAGCTGCTTTGAAGACAAACATTACATGCAGAAAAAAACATTACAGCAGCCTGAAAGTCAAAGAAAGACATGGAACTGAACAACAAAAACCATAATTTAACTACACAGACAATTACATAGCATCATTAAACACTAGCATAGAGAGCACAGGACAAATCAGCTAAAAGTTACATCCATACATGCTCACATATCTTGTATAATATATCAGACTTATTTAATAAAAAGCACTATGTCGCTGCACAGGAGTGTGAAATTACATCTTCAAGTATCCAATGGCTTAATTTCTGAAGAGAAATACATACGTACATACATAAACAAGCACAGACACAAAGCCAAAAAAATAAGCATGTACAAATGCACATAGTAACATCAAAAAACTATACACAGGAATTGCACACAAGCACGCACTTGATGTAGAAAACAGCATAGTGATAAGAATATAATCTACTAAAATATAGCTTGTCAACACAAGCCAGTTTTCCAGATAAAAAATTTTCATTAAAAATATGCATATTTATGAAAATAAACCATGTAAATGTTTAATAACTCACCTTAATGGCAGAAAACATGGGAGGTACCTGCCAGATCTCCCCATGGAAGGATGCAGCAGCCTTTTTAATATCTTGATCTTTTATGTGTTCCCATGGCTCCCGTTGAATAACCTAGGAAACATAACAAGTCCATGCATGTAAATGTTAAAGGACGAATAACAAAAAGTAAAAGAGCCAAATAAATGAACAGATCAGAATATATCTACAAGTAATTTTCCAAATGAAATCCTAAAATGTACAGTGAATGTATCTTTTCTGAATCACTATACTTGACAGAACTTCAGATAATACACCATGGAAAGGATAGAAAGTGCCCTAGCTCTAATCATAGGATTATCCAAACCAATTCAAAACAGAAATTAATGCAACTAATTGCCAACCAAGAAAAACAAACTCAAATAATGAAAAAAATACAACTAGAGTCTTGAAACACAGAAGAAAGTGCCAAAACTATAATGCTAGGATTATCCAAACCAATTTAAAAGAGAAATTAATGCCGCTAAATGCTCACCAAAAAAAACTTTAAACCACAAATATATATATATATGGAAAAAAGATACACCTTTTGAAGAAAAAAAAAATCTTTTCTTTACGCAAGGAAAAAAAAACAGAGGAAATTATATTCAATGTCTATGATAAGCTAAGAAAAATTAAGTTCATAAAGCTATTTGTTCCAGTCATGCACTAAAGCGGATGAAAGAAAGGTGGGAGTCTGATGTAGACAAAGGGGGGGTCAACTCATGTCCAAAATAAATCAATTTTGGCCTCCCTCGAGTTTACAAGCTCAATCAAAATTAAGCAGAAATTTTAGCTCATTTATGAGCTGGTCTTTAGTTCACTTATTGAATTAAGAGTTAGCTCATTATTAGCTAACATTTTAGTTCATAGTTATCTTTTTATTAATGTAATTTTTATTGTTTTTTTTTTGTGTTTTAATTATGTTTGTCTCTTGGAATTCCAAACCGGCTTTTGGAATTCCAAGATGTGTTGTTTCCCATGCCGTGGTTCCTTGGCTTCCACCATGGGCTGCTGTTTTCCGTGCCTTTGCCCCTTGGATTTCCGGTCGGCTGCTGGTTTTCAGAGCCTGGGAGTTTTCCCATGGCTGTGGCGCCTTGGTTCCGTGCGGCCTCCTTGGCTTCCGTTGTTGTCCCTTCAGTTCTTGAGCTTGGGCTGTTTTCCGTGAAGCATGGAGGGATTTCCATGCTTGTGATGTTTGGGTTCTTGTGAGAATTCAATGTTTGTGTCTTTTGGTATTCCCCTTTCATACCTATAAATATGAGAGGTTTGTTATGTTTTAAAGAAGTGAATGATATGTTATTTTTGGAAAAGCTATAATCTGCGGGTTTGCTTGGAAAAGCTTGCAGGCATTGTCCGTCTTCTTTCTCATCCCCTCCGGAAATCTTACGAGCTCTTTCCAACCTTTCTTCTCGGCTTCTAACCTCTTTCGTCTCTCCGCAAGTGCCACTCCACCTGTATCGCTCTTCTAAATTGTGAAGCAAATTTAGGGTGTCTTTAATTTCGAGTCATTGTAATTTGTTTAAGTGTTCGAGTCGTCTCTATAAGTTTTTTTTTTTTTTCATTTCTAAATCTATGTTAGATTTGAAATGTAAGAGTTTGTTCTAATATCTCTAAGTGATTCCCTTCTATCTTGGTGATTCGTCTCCTCCTCTTTTGTGGGTTCAAGAGATATATGCTCCCCTATATTCTTTGCCCGCATTAGAGTCCCACCCTCGATACATTGGAGAAACATGAAGGGATCACAACAACCGCTATACTGGGGTAGGAAGAAGCTGTTGGGGCGCGGTGGCGATCCTAGGGTGAAAAAGTTGAATATGCAAATAATTAAGGAGAAAAAGAGCGAGAGTTTAATAAGTGATGCACAAGCTTCTTCCAACGATAAATAGATCGACAAAGGGAAAGATGTGAATGAAGAGGGTAAAGAAATAAACTTGCAAAGCCAAGCTAATAGTGGTGATCAGGAAATCTACTGCATCAAATTAACTGTTGCAGCAAAGATTGGTGAAAGTGAGCCAGAAAATCAAAACCACACAGTTGTCTTTACTAGAGGGCCATGTTTAAAATTGCGCAATAAGAGGCGCGCCTCTGCGCAATCTGATCCAAAACCGCCTCGAGGCTTACGCAATTCCTCTCCTGGCAGAGGCGTACGCCTCACTTGGACTGAGGCGCGCCTCAATGGCGCAATTGCGCAATTCTGGCTGAGGCGTACGCCTCAAATATATGCTCAATACCGCTCAGTACATGCTCGGTACCGCTCAGTATATGCTCGGTATAGCTAGGTATTTGCTCGGTACTGCTAGGTACATGCTCGATACCGCTCAGTATATGCTCGGTATAGCTAGGTATTTGCTCGGTACTGCTATGTGCATGCTCGGTACCGCTCAGTATATGCTCGGTACAGCTAGGTATTTGCTCGGTACTGCTAGGTACATGCTCGGTACCGCTCAGTACCGCTAGGTACATGCTCGGTACTGCTAAGGAACATGCTCGGTACCGCTCGGTATCTTCCCATAAAAACAACTTACGAACTTCAAAAATAAATAGAACTTCAAAATTACTCTTATAATAAAATTTTGTTCCCCCGCTGCCCCTGGAAACCCCCGCAGGTCGAACCCCGCCAGGGGGCAGCGCCCCCTTGGACCCCCGGCAGTCCGTCATATTATTCTATTCATCATCTTTAGTAATAGTTGTTAGTGTTAGTCTACTTCTTCATGACTGCATGCTTTGATTGGAAGATATTGGACTCTATATGAGAGGAGAAAGGGGTGAGAAGATTCCCTTGAAGACCCATTTAGTGATGGGACATGATTGAATTTTATATGTTCTTTCTTAATTGTACATTGGGAGTTTTGATAGACTAATATTTTGTGGTTTTGTACTTTGGATCATGATTTTATTGCATCTATTTTCTTACTTTTCCCTAATTTTAATTGTCATTTAGATGTTTTTATTGTATGGTAGAATCTTACTATTTTTTTTTACTTGCTAAAACCCTTAAATTCTCATTTACGCAATTCTCCGTCGGTGAGGCTTACGCCTCACACCGCCTCGCCTCACGGACGAAAAACGCCTCGAGGCTTATTATGCAACTTTAAACCTTGCTAGAGGGGATGCTCTTCAGGCAATTAATATGAACCAGAATAACTATTTGAAAGAGGCTTTGAAAATAGGAATCTTTTGGAGAAATTCAATGAAGATCATGGACTGTCAACCATTCCTGGTTTAAATGGGCGCATATTTACATGAAGTATTTTATCTTTGGGATGGTTAATGTCAAACCAAGAAACAAGTTTTGTGACAATTGGATAAAGGGTTCTAGCTACTCCATTGAAGGTCTGCTTCCAATATAGGCATGCAGATGTATTTGACAAGATTTTTCACATCATTAGAGGTAACAAAAGCAAGGCTTCTTGTGGGATCAACCTAAGTGAGGATGTCTTTGCAGGATTCAACTAGACATTAAGGCAAAGAAAATATCACCCACCATGAGAATATTCAGAATGGGAAAGGTCGTGATGTTGGATTTAACCAAATCTTCCTGTTCGAAATAAAGGTTGCCTGTAGCAATGGAGAACAAATACTTAGCAGAGATATTTGTCACTTGGACCACTGATTTAACTTCTTCAGCATGCTTTCTTGCTACTTCACGACTGCAGGGTTCCATATCAGCTCAATGATGGTTGTTATCATATTCCACATTTTTCTCTATGGCAAGCCTTACCTATTATTAAGTGGGATTGAGAATTGAGTATGCCACTATGAAGCAAGCACTGATGAGGAAAAATGATCCTCTGACTCTGAAGGTTGTTATAGCATTTCAATCTGTTGTCTAGCTTGGTTTATTGATGGCCTTACAATGGTTATGGAGATTGGACTGAAAAGGGGATTCAAAACTACATTGGGCGACATAATCATCATACAACTTTAATTGACTTAGCATTCTTTACATTCTTGCTTGGAACAAAATCTCATTACTTTTGACGGACAATCCTACATGGCGGAACAATATATAGAGCTACTGGACAAGGATTCATTTGGCGACATGTAGAGTTTGCAGAGAATTACAAGATGTACTCTAGTAGTCATTTTACAAAGGGTCTGGAACTTATGCTGCTGTTAATTGTTTATCATAAATCTGCGACTACTGATTCAATAACCTTTATGTTTCTCAATGCATCCATATGGTTCCTTGTTATCACCTAGTTTTTTGCGCCATTTCTTTTTAACCTTTATTGCTTTGAGTGGAAAAAAATAGTTTATGATTGGAGCAAATGGATAAAAAGTGAAGGCATTAGTAAAGACATTAAATTGCTGAAAGATGGTATATTCTCCAGAGTGACGCACGAGCAGATAATGAAGGATATTTGATCATGTGCTAAGTGGTTCTTGACAGGAAGCAGATTTTATTGTTAAAACAGATGATCAGGAGACGGTTCCCTACTTTAAACCTTGAGGATCAGGTGGCTCTTTGGGATGAGAGTACTGATACACCAGGGGGGCTCACCTTGTGGGGTCCAAGGGAAGATATTTAGAAGATTTCTAATCAAAGGGAGTTATTTAGAAAAGTTCCTAATTAAGGGGGGGACTGTTTAAGAAGGCTTCCTAATTATGTTTGTATTATTTAGGAAGTTTTTCTAAATCATGTTTAATTATTTATGAAGGTTTCCTAAATTATGTTTATACTTTTTAGAAAGTATTTAATTATTTAGGAAAGTTTCCTAAATTATGTTTAATTGTTTAAAAAAATTTCTAAATCATGTTTAATTGTGTATGAAGGATTTTCTAAATTATGTTTATACTATTTAAGAAGTATTTAATTATTTAGGAAGGTTTCCTAAATTATGTTTAATTGTTTAGGAAGGTTCTATTTGTGCTATGGTGGCTAGGGTTATTTAAGGGGGAGCTGTCTTGGGTTTCGATCATGCTATTGATGAGTTTTGTGGGGTTTGTTGTAGTTTTTTTCTTTGAGGGCTTTCTAGCAACATCTAGGTTGATTGGGAGAGCCGATCTACATCTCAAATTGTAGATCATATGTATCTTGTTTTCTTTTATTGAAGTTTAATAAAAAATCCGCCATCATTTTGATTCTGCTATAATTTTTATATTATTATTTATTGTTTTTGCTTCCACAACGTAACACAAACATAACTATCACATGTCCGGCTCAAATTTAATGTTGGTGATAAAAGTAAGGAAGACATACTAGAGAATCAGCATCCCAAGTAGATGTAGCTTCTCCTAAACGGAAAACACCACTATAACATTTAACCATACCCTGATATCTGAAAAACATACAAAAGCTTTATAAGAACTAAAGCAACAGTTTCAATCTTGAAGGGGAAAACAACAACAACAAATTTATTTAAAAGTTTCTGAATTGCTTCAACAGAATTCATGTAGCCGACCAGGATATAATGGCTTGATGTTGATGTTGATGTTGTTGCAATATCTGAATAAATTCAATCTTCTAGGTTTTTTAAGAAGTTCATCGAATACTTGCACTTGAATCAAAATATGATGCAAAACATAGAAACACTTAGATTTTTTTTTTTAATCTACAAATACAACCAATAATCTTATTAAAAGATAAATAGATATAATGACTATCACAACCTTCAGTATCATTTCTCGCTCTTTAAAGCAGGAGAGAGAAGACTACAAGAGGTATAAAGATGCATTAGAAAATATTTGCACCTTCCATCGCACAATAATAAGTACTCTAGAAATCATTTAAAAATGCAAACTAACATTACATAGGAATGCAATTAAAATCTAGACGTATTTCACTTTGATTCCAATATTTGATACCATGGCATTTAGAACCTAATATACAAAGCACTGTAAATTTTTGAATAAATGCTATGACATGAAGATTACCAAGTACCAATATCATAATGCCTTTCCTCACAGCTTCTCATTTCTTAAATAATTCCAAAATAGTGCTTTTGTATGTCACCTAAGTATTCCAACATAATTGACCGCCTTCAAAGTGTTACCTTGGTACCCACCACTTAACGGTAGTTACAAAATAGCCATTAATTAGGAACACCTGATCATGCATATAATCATTTATTGATTGTTATATATTTCAAGTGTTGAAAATGCCGTTCATTACAAATCTGCATTTCTCCATGTTCAAAGAGATGGAAACCCTAAAATTATTGACAAATAAGAAAAAATCGGGAGAAAAGAAAAAGGAAGATAACCATGTACAAACAGGATGAATATTTCTAAATATGGCCATGAAAGAACTCATAAAACTTTGAAAATAAAGAATTTCCAATGAAAACTCTACAAAAAAAAAAATGTTTAGATGAACTTAATCAATGCTAATGGTCAGAGCACACACCTATATATCGCAAAACTTATCTTCCACAAACTCTTCCCCCCTTTGTTTTCCCTATTGTAGAGCAGAGCAACAAGTTCTTTGTCGGAGACAAGAAGTTGCAAAATGCATAGGTAGAGAACTACCCAGAATCTTTTCAGTTCGTCACTTCATCTCAATAAGGTCATCTAGCTCATCTTATAAGTAAGACCATTTCAGGAATTTGGAGTATTGCTCTATCATGAAAGGACGAATTTAAAAGGCATAATTAGACACAAGGACTTATTTGTAAAGTTTTTATAAATGAGTGACCCCTTGACATCAAAGGCCCGTGATTTATCATTATTTCAAGAAGGATCAGATTAGGAGTTACAATCAACTGCTTATAAATACAATCAAGTGTACAAACCAAGGGAAACATGTTTACTAAGGTAAAAAAATGGGTTTAGAAGGGTGCTGTTTAGATTTTCAAGGTACTAGCTGATTGTAAAGAGACAATTTAGTAAACCCTAATTATATCTATTATGAAATATTGTCCAAGTTGTATTGAAATTTTTGGCACATGTACAAAAGCTTTTGAAATAGCACAAAATGCAAAAGGCATAAAAAATTATTGGAAACCCCCAAACATAAAGAAAAATGGAGAATAGAGACAACCAACATCGTTCTGAATCATTTCAACCAGCATAAATTACTTGAAATAAAATGAACCAACAGCTATAACAGCTGAAAATTACGTTCTCACTAGTATGCTCATCATCACCAAATTTATCTTCCTATTGAATGAAATCACAGAACTAGTAATAAAACGACATAAAAAATGACAACCATAACAAAATTGCATGGTAACCCTCCTCAATATGGCACCAAAATAAAATGAAGTTCAATGACCAGTGGAAGCAACTTTACTGCAAAGTGGACGGAACAAAGCAAAGGGTTAAGTGCAACCTTATAGTGTTTACATTACTTATCAAAGAATATCATAAGTAGAAACGGACCATTATGCAAAAAATGTATATAATTGTAGTTTAACTTTCAGGTTCTCCTGCAAAAGATAGCAACATCACATGATATATTAATAGAGAAAGATTAGAAACTTAGTGGAACAATCAAAATACTAGTATTTAAGAGAATTTGGCAGTTAGTTCTAGTAACTAGCTCGACAAAAATGGAATAAATTTTGTAGGAAATAATAGCAATAGTAGACCAAAAGAAATTTGGCATCAAAACTTTAGCAGCTGAAAATGAAAACTAGGATAAAGCTACTAATGATAGAAAAAATGGAGTACTTGAAGTGTTCTCAGCTGAAAGAGAATATTGATCAAGCTTTAGATTATAATCAAGCTAGTATTTCACTATATTAATAAGAAAAGTAGTCATGTCAATTAGAAAAAAAAAAACTTCAGCAAAAAAAATATCCACACCATTAAAAAATGTCATTTATTACTGTTTTACGCATTACAAAGATACACCATAAGCAGCAACTCATTGCGCTTCATTAACGTTTTGCACATTTTGACCAAAGCAAAGTGCATACGTTGCATAATGCTTTGATTTGGTGACCTTCATTGCCCTTCCAAGTGAAAGCAAATTAAAAAATAAGTAATGCCTTCCATTGAAAAATATGCAGTAATTCAATTAAACAAACTCCATATAGTGATAGTCACCAGTATAGATGTGTAAATATATAAAAAAAAATCTCATTAATTCAAGAAAAAAGTCTTCTGAGAGTCAAAACAAAGTGTACCTTTCAACCAGTTTGGTTGCTTTACCCACACAAACAATTAAAAGACCAGTTGCCATGGGATCAAGTGTACCGGCATGCCCAACCTGTAATTTGGAAGTTTACTACAATCGGTCAATATTCATGATGGTCATGATGTTCAGTTTAGAGCACCTTTTGCACTTTGACTAGGCGTCGGAGTTTCCCACAAACAGTAAATGAAGTCCAACCTGTCATGACTTGCAATATCTTAGAAATAAAAAAATATAAGCATTGTAAGCATCCGAAATAATGATTATTGAAACCATAAAATATGTAATGATTCCCTTCAATAGTTAGCTTGTGTTTGACTAATTTTTATAATCCCATTTACATTATGAATGAAATGCGAACAATGCCCTGTTCTATCTTGTTCAACTTGGTGGTAGTTAAATTAAGTTTATTTATACATAAAAATATGCCTATATATACATGTTTGCATGTATATTTAGATGTGTATGTTTATGCGTATGCATATATACTTGCAGATTGTGTGTGTGTGTGTGTGTATAAAGCGAGAGAGAGGGAGAAATATCCTCTATAAATTATATATGACATTTATTCTTAAACAATACGTGTTTGGCTCAATAAGTTAATGAGCTGAACATATATAGAAAATTTTGGCTGATTGCTTAACAAGCCGAGCCAAATAATACTTGAGTTGCTCTAGCTTACCTCTTTTACAACCTTAGTGACAAAGTGACACATTAAGAAGAATTTAAATTTCCAACCCATTAATAGGCCAAAGTGTTGAAAATAATAAAAGGTGTTGACTTTGATCAGCTAAGGCAGAGGTTATCAGGCTCTGATAAACGCTTGATATTCTTCAAAAATTCTTGGGATATGAAAAAACAATTCAAGAAGACAAGTTTGTAAAATTCACTGGTAGATCACTGAATATTCATAGTAAGCCTTAAGTTGCAGTATAAGCTTTCCCTTTACAAATGCAAGAAATAGTAAGCAGATACAGGGGGAATACACATACCGTGTTCTAAACTATAGGGCATTATAGCCGTTTGAATGAAATGAGAAACTGAAGAAAAAAAAGGAAAACGATGACACACCTTTAGGTTTATCCACAAGAACTACAGTTCCAGATGGCCCATCCCATTTTGCAGGAAGTCCTGTTCCCCTACTCGAAAGAAACGGCTCACCAATAACCTCCCCGGCCACATCGCTTCGGCTCTGAGCTTTCGGAACCTTCTTCAAGGACCGGAAAAACTCCTCCACCTTCTTCTCCGACACATCTCCTCCCCCGTCCTTCCTCTCTTCCCCCTTCTCCTTCTTTTCGTCAAAGAACACCAAGGCTCTCTCATCCCCTTTCTCTCCCTCATCCTTCTTAGGCGTCCTCTTCCCCTTCTTGTGTAGCTGCAACGAATCCTCGGCTAAGTCGACAAAAGCTTTGTCAAAGGATTGCTCCGGGAAGAATTTCTTCTCGAGCTGGTACACCATCCGATAGTGCTTATCCTTCTCCCAGGGGAAGGCAAACGCATCGTGGAAGTAGAGCTCCTGCTCGCGGGCATGCAGTCTAGGGAAGTCGATGATCTCAGGCTTCAGCTCCACAAAATCGGATCGTCGTCCGGAATCGGAGTCCGAACCGGAGCCGCCGTACATGCGCCTCTGCCTTTTACGATAGTACCGGCGTTTGGCACGATCCATGGGGTCGGAGTCACCGGGGGCTTCGCCAGAGGACGATGAATTTTCTCCGTCGCCGGAGGCTGCAGCGACTATGGAGGTACAAGAGTTTGGAAGGCGGTGAGGATGGCGGGGGTCGGGGCGGTAATGAATGAGCTCGTAGTAAAGGGGGTAGTGGGTCGAGGAGGAGGAAAAAAGGCGAAGGGGGAAGGAGGAGGGTTTGATGTTGGAGAGGAAGAAGAAGGAAGATGATTTGATGAAGGGGAAGAAGGGAGTTGAGAATGCCCTCGAAGAGATTAACTGCATTATTACAGAGCGCGAAGGCACAGGCAAGCCATTTACAATAGGGGAAGATAAGGCAGACAGTAGGAATCACTTAGATCATAAACTCGTTTGCCGTCTGCCGCCTGTCATTCCCTCCATCCGATCGATCAAAACGCATGCCATTCGCCCGAGGGTGAACATTCACAGAAGAACAAAAATTTTCAGTTGAAAATAAAAAAAAATTATTATAAAAATAATTGAAATTTAGATTATGTTTTTAAAATGTTGAATTAGAGAAAAAGGATTTTATGCTCCTGTGTTTCAATCACTGGACTGCTGTTTAGAGGAGCTGAGAAGAAGTTCGGGCCAGAATTCTGGCATAGCTAGAATATATTGTGCTACAGTTTTATGTCCTGGAAGAACCGAAATGTGGTGAAGCATGGGAAGGCTGCTATGTCTAGTTCCATGGTGGCGGCAAATGCTCTTTCTTTAGCCATGTTGAAATCTAGTTCATATCTAGATAGCTGGGGTGCTAATCTCCCTTGGGAGTCCCACAGAACTTGGTGCCCTCCACCGCTAGATTGGATCAAGATTAATATAGATGCTTCACTGTTGAGCTCAAATCGGGCTGGTATTGGAGGGATTTTTAGAGATTGCAAAGGTAGACTTCTTCTTGCTTTTGGGAAGAATAAAGTACAGTGGGATGTTGCTCAACTTGAGATGGAGGCGGTTATAGCTATAAGGGAATTCATCCAAATTTGGATGCTTGAAAGCAAAGGACTTATCATTGAGAGTGATAATATCAATGTGATTACATTCATTCAAGATTCTTTGAAGAAGGTAGATTAGCAGTTGGAGAATTGGTCGGTCAAGGAGCTTTTCTTCCAAAATGATTTATTAATTATATTTTTTTAAATACCTCTAAAAATCTATAGAACTATCTATCTAAGTTTATTTTGATGATCGCTGAGAAAAAGGTGGTGGTGATCTCTCAACTACCTTTCTAATAAGTTTTTTTTTTATTTTCTTTGTAGGCTATAATTATTCTTCAGTTTTTTGACTCTGATGGTTCTTCCTCAATACTTTCTTTTATAGGCTTCTCCTCTTTGCTAATCACTTCCTTTAATTCTTTTTTACTCCTAAACTGAATAGCTTTGCAAAGTTCCTTAAATTTTTCTTTAGAATTTACTCTGATGTTATTAAGCAAGGTTCCCTGTGGCCTACTATTCAAAGAGCTAGCTAACTGCTTCAATAATTTTTATAGTAGCAGCCTGACTTTACAATTGAGTAACCATCTACAAAACTAGAACTTCTAATGAATGATTCTTATCCTTACTTTGATTATTTGAGTTAAAACTAGTAGGATAATTAAGCCTTTAATTTGTATAATTTTGAGGAGGATAGTTCCAATTTTCTACTTAATTTGGCATGGAGTTCCAATTATTATTCTCATCTTAATTATTACTCAAGTTAAAATTGGGGTGATTTCTTCAATCAGGATTATAAGTATTTGAGGAAGGGTTGTTAGTTTTGTTATTGATTCCATTTAGGGATTCTTAAATTCAATTGTCATCCGTAAACACTCTCATCTACTAGCAAAGGTGAAACCCTTGGATGAATTCACTCCAATATTATCTAACTTCCAAGTAGCTACTTATTGTTACACTTTAAGATCCTAAGCTTGTGATTTTGATTATAATAAATATTATTGATTGTCACTTTATTTATTCTAGTATTTGAAGTGCATATTTAAAATTATGTGTACTAATATTTATGGTTTCATCATATATCGTGCAATGGATGATTCAGGGCTCAAGTATGGTAGAATAGGATATGTTTTGTAAGAGTCTTCAATTTTCATTTCTTTATTTTTATATTTTTTTGAGACAATGTCATGTATAGGTGTAAGCTAATTTAGCGATTCTGCACACACACACAGGGGTGAGAAAATAAATTTCAAAAATTTTAAACTAATTATACCATAACAACTAGATCATGTTGTATGATCAGTCATTTTGAAAATTAATTAAAATGGATAATTAAGCCATTAATATTTATGAACTATTTATATTATATGAACTAGATCATACAGGACAATCAGTTTAACTCGAAAACCCTAACCGCCAATCACATTTAGGTAAGTATTTTAATATTTAAAATTTGAACATATCATAATGTATGAACCCATTTATAATGTATGATATTTAAAATGTTACCTAAATTAATACACATGATTAGTTAATCAAATCAAGGTTATTCTATATAATATAGATCGTAAAGGACAATTGAAAAAGATGAAGAATTGTCATCCTAGGATCATCCTAGATGAATTCTTGATTTTTGAAACTAATAATAACATATGTTAGTTGAATCAATTAAATGCTTAAATCAACAATGTAGTTTTTCTAGATGATTGATAGAGATGATTTTCAATCATCCTAGAGTTCATCCTATATGATCTTAAGATAAATGAATAAATTATACCTACGATCTAATGATCATACGATATGATTGATATACAAAGTTTGAACATATCATACTATAACTATTTAAGATGTACTAGACGAAATAAGTTTTTGACATAATTGTACTGTATGAACCTAGATCGTACTTCATGAACAACAATGATAGAATTAAAAAATTATGGTTTTTTGAGGACTCGTATCTAAACACTTTTATTTAAATTTAAAGATTTTTTTGTTGTTGTTGAAAGAGTTCTGTAAGAATCCTTTGAGAGGTCTTAGAGTTTGGATAAGGAGAATGAGAAGTTGTGTGATAGGGAGAAGTGGCGTGAGGGGGTTCACACGGTTGTTCCAGATAAGCTTCTGCCTTGGTTCATCCAAGTGTCTTTATTATTCTTTTGATTAGTTCTGGGGATATGGTCGAAGATCCAAGTTCTCTATCTCTCCAGAAGGGTGAAAAGGATTTATGGTTCCCTACCTCACAAAGAGGGTGATAAGGATTCTAGGTTCTCTACCTCATCAACAGGGTGAGGATTTAGGTTCTTAGCCACACTGTGGAAGGGTTGAAGTGATTGTGTAAGTGCTTCTCTGCCTTATTGTGGGAGCTAAAGGAGATTCACTAAAGGTTTAGTGCATTACCTATAAAGGAGGACATATGGGAGTAGAGTCAAGGTTTGGCTGAACAACTATAAATTTAATGGTGTGCTCGTTCCCTTTCTTTCACACTTTTATTTCTCACATTTTTACTTCCTACATATTATTTTTGTGAAATCTAAGTTGATGATATTGTGATAGCTTTGGATTATTTTTTTGAAAAAAATTAGAATAAAAATTTTGAAAATCAAAAGGAATAAAAATATTTTTTGTTCAATCAAAAATATAAATTTCATTTTGTTCATTGATATTTACTTTCACTTGTGTTATAACTTGACATTGTTTTAAAAAGAAAGAACTTTTTTGAAAAAGAAAGTTTTAAAATATCAATTCACCCCTCCGCTTGGTGTGCCTTATGTAGTTTAAGTTGGTCTAACCACCCAAATTGAACTTTCAATTGGTATCAAAGCGGGTCATAGAATTAGTGATTTAAAAATCCCTAAAAATGTTCAAATGACATATTTTGGTAATATGAATATCATACAGGGTTATTCATTAACTAGTCCACCATTATTCGATAATAATCAATTTAATTTTTTTAGAAAATAAGAATGTCAACCTTTTTACAATCTATTGCTTTTTCAAATGTAGTATATGATACAAGAAGGTTTTTTTTTTTGTTGTACTAGTTAGATTTATAAATAGCATCAAAGTTGAAACATCGTTTAAGTAATTGAGCAATGAGGATAGAGTTAAGCGCAAAATGTTTGAAGTGTTATTTCTATGCACTTAAATTAGACGCTATATGAAGACTCTACATGTACTAATGGCAAGGAAATCAATGATATGTTATATATAACTTATGAGGGCACTAATAAAGTCAAGCAGTCTCGATTAAATATTTTAATGCATGATTACAAACTATTTTGCATGAAACATAATAAGACTAATTCTAATATGTATAATAAATTTACTCATATAGTGAAATCCCTACATGCTTTAGGTAGAGAACTATCAAACTCATAAAAAGTTTATAAAATTCTTCATTATTTATCTGATAGCTTTGATGTAAAATTCATTGCAAATTTTAAATCTAAAGATTTAAATATTTACTCTATTGATAATCTACTTGTCTTTCTCATTGCTTACGAGTAAAAAGTGAGCTAGAGAATTTTTTATGCAAGTGATAGGAGGAAGGAGAGGATTGTGACATTGAAGGCTCATGATTATGATAGCAACAGCTCTGTAACTGATGATGATAAAACATTGATGACCCGATAGTTGAAGAGTTTTATGAAGCAAAGGAAAAGATGTCATCAATATTGAAACAAAGGTAAATTAGGCAAAAGTACTAAAGTTTCTTCTAACACTATCTATTTTGAATGCAGGAAACCAGGATACATGAGATCTGGTTACCCCAATATAAAGACTCACCTTACCAAGAAGAAGGGTGAAGAAAAATCTAATTTTAAAAAGGATAAGAAGAGGATGCAAAAAGCTTTTTGGTCATACTCTGCCTTAGATTCATTAGAACACGAAGCAGAGGAGGAGGTAAAAAAATTTGGCCTTATGTTAAATGTTAATCTTGATCATTCTAATCAAGATGAGGTATATCAACTATACTGTGATAAGCTATTTACTATTTTTGAAAAAAATTCATGACTCATATAGGAAACTAAACAAAATGCATGCTAATTTGAAAAATAAATTCTCTTATATGAAATATGAGAATGATTTGATAGTTAGAGAGCATGCTAATTTTAAATTCTAAAATATTTCATTAAATAAAAAACATGCATGTTTGTTATATGAATTTGGTTATTTGAATAAGAAACATATTGAACTAATCAAGTCATATGAATCCTTAAAATTTGAATATTAAGACAGAGGATACATCCAAGGAATTAGAAACACTTGCAACCAAACTAAACCATAATAAGGATGCATTGAAACTTGAAGTTAAAAGTTTTAAGAGTGAAAATGAGTTTTTAAAAGTGAAAATTCATGCTCTTCAAAATAATAAACCACCTCCTACACTAGTATGATGGTATAACCCCAAAATACAACATGAATTTTATATCCCTAGAAGGAAGCACTACCACTCACATAGGCTAGTGAATCCATTTTTAGGTGTTATGTGCTATTCTTGTGGCATGGTAGGATATATAGTCTACACTTATACTATACACCATATAGCACATCTGGTATGGAGGCCAAAATTATATACATCATAGCTTAGCATGCATTTATCCCATCCTTAAAGCATAAGGTGGAACCTAATGTCACTTGGATTCCTAAATTAAACCTTTGATTGACATTGTAGGGATGCTCGCACAAAAGTCCTAGTGAGAGCATATGTTACCTGAACAACGAATGTTCATGGCACATGATTGGAGATATTAAATAATTCATCACATTAGAGGTCTACGTGATGCCTTACAAATCCACTAATTGGGAGTCATAAGGAATTGGAGAATGATTGGGAGTTATAAGGAGTTAGGGTGACTGATTCACGTGATTTAAGGGGAGTTATAAGGAGAATATTGATTGGGAGTTATAAGGGGTAACAAATTGGGAGTCATAAGTGTAGGAATAATATATCTTTAAGATACACTCATTAAATATCTGAATACTAATACTGACACTACAATGAATATTATACTGATATTGTAACTGATATTAATACTATTTCTATCGTTAATAAGGGTAAATTGATACATATAATCAGTATAGATTGGATGCATATATATTTTTATATGATTTATAACATATTGTTCTCTTTTATCTTGCATTAACATCAGATATAAGATTTTAGTTACTTGCTGGGCTATGTGCTCATTATGTGGTTTTACATATTTTTAGGAGAGGTAAGGATTCTATGATATGAGGCTCCGAACAAGAAAAAATGTAATCTTATTTCTTTTCACTGTTTATTGGTTAGCTCTAGTTAAATGGTTAAAAGTAAAACATAGAAGTAATTTTTTTAATATAGATCTTGGAGTGTGACAAACCATTCGATGATTCCACTAAAAAGAAAGTTTTTTATTTGTATCAAAACTTTATGTTATAAATATAAATGCTTTGAGTGGATATATATATATATATATATATATATATATATATATATATATCTGTGTGTGTGTGTGTGAATTATTTATCAAAAAAATATAAAAAATAGTCATTTCTAGTTTTGGTTAATTGTAAATTACAGAGTTTGAGTTCCATTTGAAAACTTCGATCGAGCATTCTCTTACTTTTTTGCTAATACTTGATATATGAGTTTGATGCAATCTTTCTCATTAGTTGTCAAGTTATTGAGCTTAATAATTTATCTAGGATGTTCCACCCACTAAATATTTGAAAGCATGTATACAATCAGGGCCTTTGATTTGTTTAAAAATTACTTTAAGTGTGTCATACTCACTATTTTGTTTTAACATAGGTCACCATGGCACAACTTGTTAGCCTCCTTTGTAATGGGAACATTTATTTAACTTCTTATCTCTATGCATATATCACATTTGGTCAATGTATTATTTTGTGCATAACTCTTGAAGCATTTATCTTATTGCATGACAAGTCTTATAGTGATTTATTTGTCATAAGATTTTGATGAGGTTTTATATGTCCATTTGAACATTATCTCATTAGTACGTCATTGAGTGTGTCACATTACATGATGACATTTTTATATCAATTTACATGTCACACAAATTTTTTTTTGATCACTTGTGATCTTTTATGCATGATTTCTAACAATTTTGATGTTTGCATCACATCTCATGATGGGTTCATTGAATTATTTTTATATTATATTCTTACATTTTCTTTTATGATACTTGTGGGGGACTTATATTCATGTGTTGGTTGATGAGTCATACTCCTCGGCCCTCAGGAGAGGCCCCTTTATTTCATTGAGATGTGCACACATGCCTGAGCTTTATCCTCGATTAAGGTATATTTTTGCACTTGTTAAGACCTCTATTTTGATGTTAACGATTTGATGGCATACACACACACACACACACACACACACACTTCATACTGCTATTTTTATTTTCACCCAAAGATATGGTACGATTTGATAGATATTGGCTTTAAGATAGCTCACTAGCAAAGCTTTGGTATTTTTTGCTAAAGCTTGCCCCTTTGTGAACCTTAGTACCTTAATATAGTCAACTAGTCTTTGCAGTGTAGGCTACCTAAATGTCTCATATGCATCAAATTTCTTTCTTCTTCATGAAGCAAACCTCTCTATAATGATTTGTTTTTTCTCATAAAATGCTTAAATAGCTTAAAAAATTAATTCCTTAATGATTGTGAGCCTTTAAATTCTATTTTCATAAATATGAAAAGATGTAAAATCTTAAATCTAGCATGTTAGGTTGGTGCTCTTTTCCAATATCCTATAATTTTTTATCAAGCTGTGTATAATTTTTTATCAAGCTGTGTACTAACTCTACATAAGGTATTTATTCATAGGCAATATATTAGGCTCCAATGCTCAAGCTAGTATAGAACATATGTTTGAAATTTATTTACTATAAGTATTAAATTATATATCTTATAAAAAGAAAATTGTATTTTAATTTTTTTTTTCAAATATAACAGGATGTTAAAAATTTAAATAAACTTTAAGTTAAGCCCTAGTGCCTTAACTGTCTTTTTTGTGTTTATCTTTGTATCATCTTCCTTAATATCAAATTCATGTGAGGTATATAGACTATAATTATAGGGCTATCTAGATATGAGTCCTAAGGAGGCATTGGTCCCTTACCCTTTGTAATGATGCCACAGACCTCACAAGTAAAGAAACAAGGGTCCAAAGATTTGTATAGATTATTACCTTTCAGAAATTTAAAACCACCTTTAGAAGCCTAATTATCCATATTCCTTAACCACCCAAGTATTAAACCCTGGGTCTCGTAGAACCCATGTATATCCTTATGTTGTGAGTTTTCATTCCCATGTCACATTTTTAAAATTGATCAACTTTAGATATATTAAGAACAAGATTTTTATGGAGTGTAATAGACCCACTTTAGTGTTTCACCTATTAGCCATACCTCGAGTCTTAGGAAACTAAGGAGAGATTAGCTTCCCTTGTAACCTTATAATCATTTTATCCTTAGCTAGGTTTAGGATTAAGGATGGGCTACTTAACCCTCAATTCTTTGTAACTCTAGCATATGTTTGGGGTTATGTATTTTGTGCTCTTTATAACCTAGAAATAAAAAAATAACTTTAAACATAAATTATATTTAATTTATGTTAAATGGCTAATTACTTAAAGAGAAATCTCTAGGCTAATAAATTAAATAATATAAACTCAACCGTATAACCTGAACCATTCACTTTAATTAGAGTAACTAGATAACATTAACTTTACACACATTTAGGTGCTGGATATGATATATTTTTATACTCATCTTAGGGTAGGGTGTAGCTAGGATAATATGTTTCAATTCCTTTATTTTTATACTTTGCATTTATGATATTGTGATTGTGTGTTATTTATTGTGGTTTAGATTGTTTATTCCTGTATTTTTTTATTGATGAGCGCGCATTTATCTTTAAGTGGTTATATTTTTATAGAGATATCTTATGTAGGTGGCCACATTCCCAAGGGGCTAATAAAATATTTTAATCATTATTAATGTACTTTCTAATAGGTACTGTAAGGATTTCTAAGCTCTTGGAGATGTGTCTTAAGAACTTGTCTGTATATAGAGATAATTGCTTTATTATAACTATGCTAACCACTATTTTGTAAGAATATTATGTAATTTTCTTTTTAATGATGTAATTTTATTTAGATAAATTATGTAGGTATGTGAGTTGTTTCAAAAGGAAGGAGACTAATTATGGATGTAGAAAGAAGCGCTCAAGACCCCATAAATCATTTAATTTATATATAGTTTTAGGACTAATTTATAAATATGGTCGAGCTAAGGTTCCTATCTTAGATAATCAATTAGCTTAAAAATGATCATAAGAAAAACTAAAATATTTTATTAAAAATTAATAATAAAAAATGCATGGCATTCTTTAAAGTTGCTTTTTTAAATAACAATAAACCCAAGGCTAGATCAGTAAAAAGCACCAAATAAACACCTGCATGCATAGACTAGTGAGCCAACATGTTTGATTTACCTTTTTTGTGCAAATCTGTTTATAGTTAACTAATAAAATTTGCGTAAGCATTTCATGTCCACCTATAATTGGGAAGCCTTGCTTTATTGGAGGGGTTAACTATTATTAAAAACAATATCCACCCTTTCTTGCACTTGCATAGAGACTTAGAGTAATGAATTTAAATATTTTTTAGGTGGGTCTAGATGGCTGTCCCTTTATAGGAAAGATAATAAGTCCATATCAGGACTACATAGGTCCTTGGTGGGATTTAAGTTATAAGTCCCTTCATCATCTTTCTTTAGCAAGATTGAGGGCATTAGTACTAAGAGTATAGTATATACCTTATAGATTTAGGATCAAAGGCTTGCGTTATAAGTATATCATTGCATGTCTTATTGTTAGGAGAGCTCTCTACTCTTTTTTTTTAAAGAGATGCATATAGCATTAAAATTAAAAACTATTACAAACTAGAAAGCAAAATGAAAAGTATGCCCTTTGAAACTTTCATAATGGATATGAGATATACTAATTCCCATTTTAAATCCATTGAGGTGAAGGGGATATCAAATATTTAAACAACCTAAAAGGTTGGTTACTATCCCAGAGTTCCCAAAAGATAAAAAATGACAACTAGTAAGAATCTCATATAACATTTCAATAATTCCAAAAAAGCAAACAAGAACTACTAAATAAACATAATAAAAACAAAAATCTAAAAAAATAAGACTATTAACAACTATAAAAAAAAACTGATCCTAAAGAGACTTCAACTCCATCCTTTGTAAAGAAAGTTTCCCCATCATGCAGCTTCAGCATCTCCTTCCATGAATCAGCTAACGACAGATCTTTTCTGCAAAATAAAATCAGAATAAAGAAGTCTGCATCATTAGATTCAGAAGTAATGTAAACTTCTTTTCTCATATCCACATTTCTTAAAGAAATCATAGCTTTCCTCATAAAAGCTCCTTCCACTTGTCGTTCCGTAAAACCATCATCCATAGAAAATATTGAAAGTGTTACCCTCAAATGACTTCAAATCAATTTTCCTTTTCCTAGGACAATCTTCAATAGGTCCTAGGAATTTAAGTTGTTTAGTGCTTTTTTGTTTAACACTACCCAATTTGACCTCTTTATTGTTATCAATAAGACAAGAAGAATTTGAACTTATCTTAGAAACAACACGCTTTGGAGAAGAAACCAAATCCTGATATCCCATTCCACCAAAATTATCAATTTTTTTCTGATCAGATTCCGCCACAGCAACATAAGGGCATGACACAATAGGTTCCAACTCATCCATTGTAGTTCGAGATATGTTGATTTCCAGTTCAAAATTGCTCAATATTACTCCCATAGAGTTATTAAAATCAGCAACAAACTTTGCTTCAACAAGAGGTTCTTCGAACAAAACTGAATCAAGGCTATTAGTCTTACCAACAGCTGAATCATTCAGTTTGTCCTAAGAAAGAACCAAAGCTATATTCATACTAGCAAAATTAGAATTCTAGAAATTTATTATCCTATCACTTTCCCCAACAACAACCAAATCAGCTTTAGCAATTGAATCTACAAACAAATTTGAATCAGGTCCATCAACAACCATATTTTCATCCTCTGTAGCCATATTACTTAATTTATTTTGAGATAATACATTAACTATATTGGTAGAATCCTTCTTTACACCTTCAAATTCAAGAATATCCAATATCCTGTCTTCAGCCAAGCTAGGATTATCATGAGATAATATACTAAATTTGTTATCAGTAACAACCGAATCAGGAAGCTTCATAGAATCCAAATTCTTACCAACTTTCAAAACTTTTTTACTATTTTTTTTTAACTTCACATTCATACACAGACCATAGATTATTTCTAGATTACCAATTTTCCTTTCCAATGTTTTCTCAGCCATAACAACAGTCCCATTGTTCTTCACTTCTTTAAGGTCATTACCATTACCAACATTATTGACATCAAAGCACTCTCCAAGTACATGGCCTATATTACCGTATTGAAATAAAAAAGAATAAATCTTTTCATATTCCACTTTCTGAAAGAATTTTCCATATATGCCTTCAATCCAAACTCCATGAGATAATTTAGAGTCAAGATTAATATGAACTCAAGCTCTTGCAAACTCTTGCCTTCCCCATTTAAACATGTTTCCGTCTAAAAATAAAGGCGTCCCTATCTTAGAGACAATTTTAGTAACATTCACCTCATCCCAACAATGAAGAGGTACATGAGCTAAATGAATCCAAAATGGAGAAGATAGACCTTTCAGAGAAACTGGAGAAAACTGAGGCATACATTTATTTATACCTATTATATGTCCTCCCACATACCATGGTCCTCCACTTATCACCTCCTCCATAGCTTGGGATGAATGGAAAGAGCACAACATCCAATCAAGACCCAATGAAGTAATATGAAAGCTCCCAAATTTACTCCATTGACGCCTTAATTCAACACTACAAAGGGAGAAAGGAACATTCCTACCAAACACTTTTACCACCAAAGATTTTTATAATAATTGAAAATTCTTACATTCCTTATCACTGTTAAGTTTCACAATACCATCTTCTTCTTCAATACAAGGATTAGATTCCAAAATATTAACTTTAATATGATGATTTTTAACCCAATCATTCTCTGATTTACTAATAAGAGAAACTTTAGAATAAGAAAAATTTTCCAAATTATCTAGGACTAAGCTCTTCTGATTACTCTGAGCAATAGAATCAAAAATTTTATTAGAATTATCTGAGACCAAGCTCTCCTAATTACCTAGAGTAATAGAAGTATTCGAAAACCTGTTAACTTTTAAATTGAAACTAAAAGATGTTAACGCTTCAAAATCATTCAGTTGACTTTCAATACTTGAAATCAAACCTTTCAGTGGCGATGCAAAAACACCCATAGGAGATAATGTCGTCTCCTTATCACATTCAATTTGAGCAGATTTTCCATTTCCTTCTACATAAACAAGAACACTAACAAAAGCAATTCCTCCTTCTTTGATTACTAATGGACGTTGCTTCAACCTTGTGATTCAAAAATCATCTCGAACTTCTTTTCTTCTACCTTTGGATCCCTAACGTAGGTTAGGTTTCCTAGTATAATGGGGAATGGAGGTGTTTCGATGATCCACACTGGATGACCGGCGACCCTCCACCACCATAACGGAGCAAACAAGGATAATTAGAACAAAGGAATTTTGAAAAAAGTGAAATTTTCAATGGAGAACTCCCTATTCATAGGAGGTTATAAATTCCACTTATCTACGTGACACTCTTGGCATCTTTTCCATCTCTCTTTAGCATGCCTTATATGTGATTTTCTTCTCTCCCCCTTTTTCTCTTTCTCTTCCCTTGATTTCTTATCTTCATATCGACCAAATGATCGCTTGACCATTGTGTGTGTTGAATATCTTGTTGAGCCTATCTCCTTTGAATTAAAAGAATCAATGAATCCCATCATGCATTAAACCAAGAAAGAATAAAATAACATTCTTAATCAAGAGTGTTCTTAGTTTGAGGATTAAGATGTAATTAACCATGGGGTCTTACACCCATAGAAAACTAACACCTACATCAAATAAATCTCATTCAAACTAATGTATTAAAAGGGGAAAATCTTATTACTCTTGAATCATATATATCATTATACATTGATATGTGCAGGTAAAGTCACTATTTTTTAGGGGTAAT
The DNA here is from genome assembly GCA_022539455.1 of Dendrobium nobile. NCBI lineage: Eukaryota > Viridiplantae > Streptophyta > Magnoliopsida > Asparagales > Orchidaceae > Dendrobium > Dendrobium nobile. Next base: position 22,784,043 of record CM039721.1, read on the forward strand.
CATATGTATAATTCAATATGCTCTTTTATTGGCTTGCCTGTGTAGAGTGTAAAGGTCTATGTCTATTTTATTCTATGGGATATTGTGATCATACCCTTTGTATTCTAACCCCCATGAAATTTCTCTTTCAGAGACCGATTAAATTTTGGCAACCTCTATGGGACTAGTTTATCTCTTCATCTTTGAACTTTATATTATTTTTTCTTATATGTATCATGGTTTGGTGCTCCTTAATTTAGTTTCTTCCTTTCCTAGCCTTCTTTAGTATTCCATTCTTTTCTCCATATCATCTTATGAATTTGTCTTATGCTAATCATTTTTGTTATTAGAAGTTATTTCCATGGCATTCTTCGGTCCATTAGTTACCCTTTATTTTGGCCTGAACTTTAGGGAGACTCTTCTAGAGTCCCTGTTGTTAAACCTTCCTAAGGGGTGTGTTACTTCCAGCACATTTTTTATTCATATTATATCATTTTTAGTGGGATGAACCCCTCAAAAAATGATGCTTTTTCTCCCACTTAGAAGAGAGGCTACCTAGCCATGTGCCCCTTTGATTATCTTGTTGTCTAACAACCAGTAACTCTTGGATAAGCAAGTTATACCTAGGACACTTCATGCCTAACCTTCACATCTAGTAGTTAACTGACTACCTATAGTACCTACAATTCAAATAATTCTGACCCTTTACCATCAGCAGTCAGAAGTTCCTTTATCTATTACTCTGATAGAGGCTGCCCGTACTCAAGTTTCCCTTCCTTCTTTCTGCTTGAGGAAGAGGGGTGCCCAAGCCTACATCTCATCTCCTTTATCTATTCATCATTTTTCTTTTTCTTTTTTCTCCTTTCTCTCACTCTGAGATTATCGAGCAAACCCTGACACTCAGTCCTCCAATAGCTTCTATTACTCTTACTATTTATTTAGTTGGTTCTACTATAATGTCTTCATATACCTTCATTCTTGGGAGAAGGGGCCAAAGGAATAGGAACAGGAGGTTGTGCTTAGTAGTGTCTGAGGCTGTGATGCAATGAATGACAGACTCTTTTGCACATCTAGAGTCAATACAGTTGAGGTAGGATCCCCTATCGTTGTGGCCACATACCACCAATTTTACCAGTCCCCAAGAAGATAGTTTCCTCAAAGATTCAAGTAAATCAAGGAGAAATTTTCTCCCCATTAGTACATAGCAGCAATGAGGAGGATGCCACTCACATTTTGGTGGCCCCTCCTATGGTTACTATCCTTCCATATGCCAGTCTTGAAGAATAGTGCTGCTAAGATCCTCTCTCAAAGAATTTAGAGCATTATCCACTCTATATGGGGAAATGGTAATACTAGTGAGGAGATGTTACTTTACGAGATTTATCATATTCATTCTCAATATTAACAACAACCACCATGCTAGAGTTTTAGGTAGTAGGAGGGCAGCCACCATGCTAGCAGTATGATAGTACAAACACTATAGTTATTTCTTGGACAGACAATCCTACAGTTAGACAGTGGCCACATCAATATAGATGTTACCCATAACTAGTGCAAAACCCGAAAATGTCAATTTTAGACATCACACACTTTTTTATGTGCCACGATGAAATTTAAGTGGATTTTCAAAGTCCTCAGATTTTTGACAAAATTAATTTTATTAAATAGTGGTTAAAATTTAAATCAAAATGGTATAAAGGACTTATATGAAATTTTGCTTAGATTTGAAATTAAAAATCATAGAAGTGTTTTACATTTTTAAATAAGACTAAAATGCCCTTCTATTTCTTTATGTATTTCTTTTATGACTTTAGCATATTTAAGACCTTTTGCAAATAACATTAGCCATCCACTCTTAAGGGGATCGAAATTCATTTGGTCCCTATTCGCTTATTTCGGTCGAACCGAAGGGAGAGGGAGAGGCAAATAAGGGGCGACGGGTAGGGCTTCGATGGAGGTTTTGGCGGTGGATTCTGATGGCCAGAGTTGGGGGAAAGCGTAAAGGAGGCTAAGGGAAGACTAAGGTATGTATTATATTTAGCATTCCTCCATTTCTTTTCTCAAAGTTTTTCCAAAAGAGAAAATTGTAGGTTTTCTGCAAAATCATATATTATCTTTAGGAAACTAAAAGGAGATTATTAAGGAAGCTAGGAGAGATAATTATAAACCTAGAAGTGAGGTTTTTCCCGAAAAAATATTGAGTAGAAAAAATTAGGGCTTTCTCATATTATTTGATGTTTTAAGAAGTTTCCTGAGGAGTAATGTTCCAAATGATCATAAGAGGGTTTCTAATGATATAGATTAGGGATTTTTTCTCAGAATATTATTTTTTTTCTAATTTCTAATTAATTTAAATAAAAAAATTAAGTTTATTTTATATTAATTTATTCTTTAGAAATAGGTTAATTTTGAGTGATTTGTGATATTATATAAAATTGAGAGAGAGGGAGAGAGAAAGAAAGAATGCCTATGGTAATTAGGGTTTAGAGCTTTTTAGCTTTTCGAAAAGTAGCTTTTAATAAAAAAAAACACTACCCCACGAATGCTCTTCATGCGTATGAGCTAAGTTTAAAATTTCATTTGATTTAGTGCGTTAAATCGCTAGAAAGAGGCAAAAAATGATTTTAGGGTTTCGAGGTATGCCTTCGTACACTGGGAGATGATCTAGACCGTTGATCTCTCGATCAACAGTCAAGATCCCATCGTCTCACAGTTCGGATCGACCGCAGGATTTGATCTCATTTCCTTGTTCTCAGTCTAGCCAGATCACCGTCGTCCATCCCATACCGCAGAGGATAGATTGGCTAAGGGAGCTTGCCTATGTGGCAAAGTGAAACTGCATATTCGTGGTTTCGATTACCCAATGATTGTAGGCTGCGCAATCATTGCACCACCCCACAATCATTGAGCCAGAAAGGCGGGACCAATCCAGTCCTACCAGGTGTCGGCCCGAGAACGCCATTCGCCATTTTTTGTTTAAAATGTTTTTTAAATACTTTTTATAATAAAAAAAATAAATTTATTTAAAAATTATTTTTAAATTAAAAAATATATAAATTATATATAAATATTTCAAGAAAATTAATTACTTTAATTTTAAAAATAATTTTAGTTAATTATTTCTATTATTATTATTATTATTATTATTATTATTCTAAAATTATTATTATTATTATTATTATTATTATTATTTTAGAACTATTATTATTATTATTAGTAGTATTATTTTAGAACTATTATTATTATTATTAATATTTAAATTTAGTATTATTATTACTATTATTATTATTATCATCATTATTATTATTAAATTATTTTATTTTTTATAAAAATATATTTATTTATTTCAAAATCAAAAAATTTCCTTTGTATTTATTTTTATTTAAATTAAATTATTATTTTCTTATTTTAAATATGTTCATTAACTATTAACTATTTAAATTATTAATTAACTAATTATAAAATTCAATTATTTTCTAAAATTACAAAATTACTTTTATTAAATAATTCTAAATTACTGAAATTTTAATATTTATTTTAATTTGATTTAAAAATTAATTTTAAATATTAATAATTTTAAAATTATTTTAAAATACCTTTTAGTTATTTTAAACTTTGATAATTCATAATAAATTCATTTTAAATCGGTTTTTGATGTATAAAACCTCTAAAATTAGAAAATTATTTATTTTAATTTAAAAATACTTTGAGATATCAAAATGTTATTTGATTATTTAAATAATATTTAAGTAATTAATATAAAAATTATTTTGAAACTAGAAAATTATTTTCAAACCCTTTTTGAAACTTCTTTCGAGTGACTAGTGGATCTATCCTATATTTACCTATTATGAATTGATCTATTTTTAATTATATTATTTTCCAAAATTTTGATTTTTACATGTATTTTAAAATTTTTTAAAATTACCTATATTATTAAATCTTAATTTCAAGAGATCTACTTTCTAGAATTTTAAACATAGCTCTTGCTTATGGATAACATTCATTGTCGAGGTTGATTAGTGGATGGTTGAGTCCCAATCATTCACTAATCGCTTCGTTAAGCACACTTCCTTTTTTATCATATTTTGCATGTGTATGATTCACGAGCACCTAGTTTATACTCTCCTAGATCTAAAGACTTTGTTTTTATACTATTTTTATGCATTTCCCCTTTATGTTATCCCAAGGGTTAGCTCAAAACTCAATTTAAACCTATTCAGTGTCGTGACACTCTATGGACAATAATTAAGGACCCATTTAGTGAACTTAAAAAAATTCTATGAGCTAGGATAGATCACTAATTGGCATGAAACTTTCAACATTTAAACTTAGTGACATCTTAAACATTTCAAAATTTTCTAGGATTTTTTAAGAGCCTTTATACCCCTTAATTAACAAACCCTAATTTAACACGTAATTAGGAATAGATAACTTCAAAAAATAAAACAAATCCCAATATATTCCCCCAAAAATAAATAAAAAATGAGCTGCGCTCTAGAGCTTGGGCGATTACTAGGCGACTCTAGGGTTTCTTCCTTGCGTGGTGGTTCTTGGCACTTCTGGCCTCGATTTTCCTCCAGTTTCGCTTGATTTCTTTTGGGTTTTCTTGTTCTTCTCTTTTTGTTTGCTTCTTTTGAGTTTTTATGTGGTCGATCGTGTTGGGAGCCGTCGTCATCTCACCCCGTTTCCTCCTCTCTTTTGGAAGGAAAGTCATGATCTTTTAAAGATGTTGTCGTTGGATCCTCTTCTTCTTTGCAGAATCTTTTTTTTGTGCACTCAACTTTTAAGGGTTGTCCGGCTCTTCATTTTTAGGATTCCATTGTGGAACAACCAGCTGCTCCTTTTTCCTTAACTTTAGTTGGTAAATTTGTTCTGAGGAGACCTAATCTCGTAAATTTACTGGATAATTTCATGTGGGCTTACTGGACCATAGACATATTTCCATTCAATTGTCTAATGATCTTAATTATAATTAGTTTTTTTCTAGGAGATCGATCGTATTATGTTCAAGCATGTCAAATATGTCTACTGAAATGGATGCTAGATTTTGATGTATGGGAGGAATCTCTGATTGCCCCGGTTTGGATATCCTTCCCTAATTTGAGATTACATTTTTTTAACCAACAAATTTTATTTGGTACGGCTTCTATCTTAGGTCGGCCTTTACAGACTGACTAGGCTACAGCTTCCGCTTCTAGACTGTCGGTTGCGAGGGTGTTGGTTGAACTGGACGTTTCTAAGGAACATCCAACTAATATCTAGATTGGATCTGAAAATAAGGGTTACTTTCAAAAAATTGAATTTGAGAACTTACCAATTTTTTGTTCTTTCTGTAAAATGCATGGGCATGCTGTGAATGAATGTTATGGAAACACCCTCATTTACGTTCTGATAAGAACCCTATGAGGTAGCCAGATGAGGTTTATGGAAATATCAAGGAAACTACTCAACAGACAGAACCTTTGGTGAATCTACGGGAAGACCCGCTGGTTGAAGATGAACCTCCTTCAGTTGAATTAAATGATTTTTCTAATGATGTTAATGTGCCTCAGGTTACGGAAGTTGTGCTCTTTTAAATACTACTTCTAATGATTGTGAGAAGATTGTGGGCCTTGCTTTGCCTCATTCTGAAATAGTTCCTTCTTGTATTATTAATCACAATAATTCTAATCCCAATTATATTATGAATTATAACCCTTTAAGTGTGTAGGATTCTGGGAAGGAAACTGATGTGGATAATCAAATGGTTGATAGTGAAGGTGCTAAGAATGGTATGACATTAGAGGATGGTGAAATTGCTTCTGTGGACCTATGTCCTAAACCGTCTACTTCTCTGAAAGAACCTGTTATGAATGTAACGAATAATTGGGAGGAGGATGGCAGGTTCATGGAGGATGATTATCCTAATCTCCTCAGGTTTCATTCTAATGATAGTAAGTCTCCTTCAAATACTCATTATAGTAGTGATACTCTATCTGATAAAGAGGATTTACACATTAACGCTAAATGTTTTGCAAAGGATGATAATGATACCAATTTTATTAAATTTCAAAGTAAAAGAGGGCGAAATCCTAAGCATATTACTTTGCAACCGGCTAGAAACACTCCAAGAAATCCATGCTCGAAGACTTCTCATTAATGTTCTTTATGTTTAGTACTATTATTTGGAATGTTAGGGGCATTGATTGCCCATCTTCTAGGATTCGTGTTAAAAATTAATGTTGTATACACAATATTTCTATTCTTATATTACTTGAACCTCTTATTCCTACTTCCCGTTTTTTAAGTACTTCTCAATTTTTGGGTTTTAACTCTACGATTTTGAATGTGGCTAACAAAATTTGGGTTTTTTTGGAAAAATCTAATTACAATTGATGTTATTGGTGATTTCAATCAAGTCATGCATTGTAAAATTGAGGCTTTTAATTTTCATTGCTATGCATCTTTATGTATGCTACCTCTTCCCTTTACATTAGAAGAATATTATTGGACCAGATCATGAATTTCCATAGTAATTGTAACTTGCCTTGGTTTGTTGGTGGTGACTTTAATGCCATAACTTCATCTTCTGAAAGGATTAGAGGTTCTTCTCCTTCTTATTGTTCTATGGTTGATTTCAATAATATGATTTTATCATGCAATTTAATTGATATTGGCATTATTGGTAACAATTTTACTTGGAATAGGGGTCACTTATGGCAAAGGCTTGACCGTGTGCTCTTTAATGATACTTGGATTAATTCTTTTAATGCTACTAATGTCTAGCATCTTAGTAGAACATTGTTTGATCACTCTCCTCTCCTTATTACCATTAAGAATAGAAATTTTAATACCCACTATCACTTCAGATTTCAGAATATGTGGTTACTTAATGACTCTTTTTTTGCTATTGCTCATGATAATTGGCATGCTCCTTTACACCCGGATAATTTGATTTTTGGTATGAATAGACTTTGGTTCAAGCTCAAAAGATTGAAGCAAGTTCTAAATTGGTGGAATCACAATGTTTTTAAAAATATTTTTTTTAATATTTTTTATGCTGAAGAATGTGTGAATTCCTATGAATATTTATGTCAGAATGATCCTACTAATGTGAATTTTTCCCTGTTAAATCAATCCAAAATTGAGCTCTTTAAATTTTAAGCTCAGAAAGAGGTTTTTTAAAAGAGGAAAGCTGCTGGTAAACATCTAGCTGAGGGGGACAACAATACTAAATATTTCCATGCATTAACTAAGCAGAAAAGGATTAAGAATAGTATCAATAACAACCAAAGAGAGGATGGATCCTATTCTTCCAACACTGTTGAAATTGCTAATTTAGCTATGCTTCATTTTCAAAATCATTTTAATAAAGATTTCAAACCTACTCAGATACTTGACCACTCTTTTATTCCCAAAATTCTCACTCATGAAGATAATGTTTGTCTTTCTAGACCTCCCTCTCTTGAGGAGGTGAAAGACACTTTAATGGGCATGAATAGTAATTATGTTGCTGGTCCGGATGGTTTCACTACTCTATTTTTTCAAAAATGCTGGAATATTATTCATCACAATATTTTTTCTGCTATTTTGGACTTTTTTGCTGGTAGTCCTATCCCTTAATTTTTTACTTCTACTTCTTTAGTTCTTATTCCTAAAAGTAATTTGATCCAAACTTGGAATGATTTTAGGCCTATTAGCTTATGTACCTTTTTTAATAAATTGGTTTCTTAAATTATTTTGAATCGTCTTTCCTTGATTCTTCCTAAAATCATATCTCCCTATCAGATGGGGTTTGTGAAAGGTAGGGCTATCATTGAGAATATTCTTTTAGCTCATGAATTATGTCAATATTTGGATATCCAGGTTATAGGGGGTAATGTGATTCTGAAACTTGATATTGCCAAGGCCTATGACAATATTGATTGGACCTTCACTTACTACATCCTTGAGCTTTTTGGTTTTAACTCTGTGGTTATTAATTTTATTAAGAATTGTATTGAAAATGTGTATTTCTCCATTATTTTAAATGGTTCCAATCATGGCTTTTTTAAATCTTCTCATGGTTTATGGTAGGGTTATCCAATCTCCCCTACTTTGTTTATTATTGCAGCTGAGTTTTTATCCAGGGGTCTCTCAAATTTATTTGAGAATAATCCTGGCATGTACTTTAGAACTTTGGGTGGTTTTCATATTTCCCATATTTGTTTTGCTGATGATTTTGTTGTTTTCACTAATGCAACTATTAATAGAATTCAGAAGGTTATGGAGTTCTTCAATATTTTTGAAATGAGTAGTGGCCTGTTGTTTAGTAAACATAAATACTGCTTTATTGCTTCTAAAAGGATAACTAATGATTGCATTTTAGCCATTAAAATGCTACTGGTTTTACCCATTATAACTTTCCCATCAAATACCTTGGTGTTCCTCTATTTAAAGGTAGAAGGCAGACTTTTCTGTTTGATGATCTTATTGCTTCTATTTAGAATAAGCTTCTTTCCTGGGATTCTAATTTTCTTAGTTTAGGAGGTATATTGACTCTTATTAAAAATGTTCTTTGTGCTTTACCTGTTTATATGTTTCAAACTATTTTTCCTACACAAGAAATTTGCAGTTGAATCCACAAGCTTATTAACAAGTTCTTTTGGAAAGGTGCATCTTCCTTTTCTAAAATTACTTGGGCTGCTTGGGATAAGTGTTGTGGTGTTCAGGAGGAAGGTGGTTTTGGTTGCAAGAATTTACACGACCTTGCTAAGGCTTTTTCCTACAAACTTTGGTATAACTTATGCTCTAAAGAGAATCAGAGGGCCAACTTTATGATTTCTAAATATTGTTTGGGAAAGCATCCTACCAATATTTCTCCTAAACTTGGGGACTCTAAAGTTTGGAAGAGGCTTTGTAAGGTCAAATGGGAGGTGGAACCCCTTATTTCATGGGGGCTTGGTGAAGGTAACATTTTTTTCTGGCAAGATAGATGGTTAGCTAAAGACTCTATTGATTCTCTTTTAAATTATACTTCTTATGCTTTTGTTACAGTTAATTTTTTCTTTAAGGATAATTGTTGGGACTACGAAAAATTATCTAATATGCTCCCTGAATGTATTATTCACCGTATTTTAAACTTTTCTGTTAACACTACCTCCAATGACATCACACTTTGTGATTTGTCCAAAGATGGTAAATTTCATTTAAAGAGTGGTTGGCATTCCTTTAGAGAGAAAGGAAACATTGACAGTATTTTACCTAAGATATGTCATAAATCCATACCTGCTATAGTCTTTGTTTTTGTGTGGAGAGTCTTACATAAATTTATCCCTACGGAAGATAATCTTATTAAGAAAAGTTTTAGTTTAACTTCTATGTGTCAATGTTGTTTCCACACTGAAACTATGCATCATATTTTCGTTTCTAGCCCTATTGCTGTTAGAACATGGGATCATTTTTGATGATATGTTTAAGTTAAACACCTTTAATGCTCTTTTTTCTCTTTTTGCATTACTTAAATCTTAGTTTATTGATACTAAAGATCACATTCACAATGTTATCCCTTCCCTTATTCTTTGGTTTCTTTGGTTGGAAAGGAATAACTCCATTTTCAATGCTGTGAAAATGAATCATCTTAATGTTATCCAAAGGGTGAAGGACAAGATTTTAGCTCTCGTGGCTGTCAACCTGATTACTAGTAAGAACTTTAAAAATTGTTATGATGTTGGTTCTATTTTAGGGGTTACTTGGGAGGGTGCTCAGTCTGCTCTTAATGTTATTTATTAGAACAAGCCCCTTGCTAATTTTTTTAAACTAAATGTTGAGGGTGTTAACACTGAGTTAGGGCATGGTTGTGGTGGTATTATTAGAGATAGTAATGGCCACCTTATCATTGCCTTTGCAGGTCCGGAGCATACTGGTAATGCTGTTTTAGCTCTTTATAGAGCCATTCTTTATGGTATTCAATTGTGTATTCCTCTTAATATCACTAATGTATTTTTTGAAGTGACTTTTGGCATTAACCTCTTACCTCTTCAAGAGGATCAGGAAGTCTGTTGCAATCCAAATATCTTCTATCTTGCTAGGGAAATTAAAAGATTGTTGTTGTTTTTAAATTCTTCTTTCTATTAGGTTAGTGAGGTTGATAATTCTTGTGCTTCTTGGCTTGCTCATTAGGGGTGTAATCTCGGTGGCTTTACTGATGTTATTCCTTCTAATATTCCTGACCTGTTGTTTGGATTGATTAACTTGGATGCGAATGCCATTCCTTATGTTAACTCTTAACTATTTGTCCTACTTTGTGTTGTTATGTTTGGTTTTTTCCCTGTGTCCCTAGGTTAGTTGGCTTTTTGTGCTTTCCTGGAGCTTTGGGAGCTATTGTTGGTTCTTTGCTCCTTGTTGGAGGGTGGTTTTTCTGGCTGCATATAAACTATTTTGTTATTGCGGGGAAGCATGTCATTTTTTGTCTATTGCTGTTGGGTTGATTACCTGTTCTGTGATGGTTTCCTATCTTTTGGATTTGGTGAGTACTTGGTATTTTTTTGTTTGTTCTTTTGGTGATATGTTTCCTGCGTTATTTTTCATTTTAGTTATTGTCTGTATGGTTGGTGACTGAAGCAATGATTTTACTGGTTTATAGCTGAAGGTAAGTCCCATCATTATTCTCCTACCCTTTGGGGTGTTGTGAGTAATGAGGGGGTTATGGATTGGCATCTAGACATTAGTGGATGGCTGGTTAAGTGCTATGGTTATATTTCATTTGCTCTGATATTCTGGGTATCTCGAACTATTTCATGTATCTCTGTCTACTTGGGGGAGCTGTGAACCTCTGGGTGATGTTTCTAAAGCTGTGGTTTTTTGCTTATCATTTTTGTGGGGAGTGTGGTGGTATGAAGTGGGGCTATTTCTGAATAACCTGGACTGTTCTATTGGGATTTCTTGGCTTTGCTGTAGGACCCTTTCTGTGATGTTTTTGGTTGATAACCTGAGTAGGATTGAACGGCTTGTGGTCTTTCCTAATGAGGCTTATTTTTACGAAAGCTTTTTGAGCTGTTAGTCATCTTTGTAAGACTAGCTTTAATTGGAACAACTGTGGCATTTGTTTCTATTATTCAACTATTTGCTATTATTTCTTAACTGATATCTTGTTCTCATTTAGCTGTGTTTTGGTTGTTTTCCTTTTCTTACAGGTGGAGCAGATTAGGTTGGACTCCAAGATTTTTGGCAGAAAGACTGGGCATTCCTGTTTTTATATTGTCTTTCTTTTTTGGATGCTTTTCTATAGCATCATTAAAATGTTACTAGGGATCTTTGTATTTTTTTGTAGAGGAGATAATTGGCTCGTAGGATTCTCTTCTTTTTGTTTTGTAGCTCGTAAGAGCATTAATGAGCCGATTGTGTCCCATAAGGATTCTATAACCTCTTTTTTTACATTAACGTTTAGGCCCCTCTAAGGGTTTTAACAAAAAAAAAGACAACATCAAAAAATTCTAATAAATCCATTTTAATTAAAAAAAAGCCTATAAAACCCCAAACTCTTAAGAATCCATCCCTTAACCTTAAATAATTAAGGCTTCTTAGTTGGACTTTAATCTTGATCTTAACTTAGCCTTAATTGAAAATTATCATTTTGCCCTTTTTAGAAAATTAAAAATGATTAAAAATTCCAAAATTTCCTCAAACACTTGGAAAGATCTTATTAGGTCCTTTATGACCTTTGGGGTTGATTCAAATTAGTTTTTAGCTGATTTGAACCAAAATCATAAAATCACCCCTAATTAAGTAATTTTTATAATTCCTTTAATTGCACAAAACTTCTAAAATTCATATCTTTGCCTAGGAAACTCCAAATCTAACAAACTAAAAGCCTAATTACTCCTCTTAGGGTACAATATTTAACTACAATGCTAGATCCCCCAAACCTAGCACATTTCCCATAGTAACTTTTTGAACCCCTTAACCTAGCAGCTAAGAGGACCCTGGACTTTTCAAAATTAGTTAATACAACTTAAATATTAATTACCACTACCTTAAGCATTAAAATGGATCTAAAAACTAAATTAACTAAAATAGATCCTAATTCACTAATATTTAAACTTTAAAAAAGTTTCTTTTTAGACCTTCAACAAACCTGAACTTTATACAACTTGAATCAACTACCCAGCTCAGGATCTATACTAGCCACACAGGCCTTTACACACATATAATTATTTCTTAGGACACCACTTCTAGACTTAGGCTAGGCTGATGTTTATTTTTTCAGTTGTGTGCTGGGCTTTTCAAGATTTTATTACATGTTGTGGGTAAAATTAACGCTTTGTTTACTTACTTTTACTGTACTTTGGGAACTTATTTGATTGTGTGTTAGATTTACCCATAGGTTAGGATCAATATTTTTATACTAATAATGTTTTATGCAGACTCTTTAGAAATTGCTCAGCGCCCTTAAATAAATGAGGGCTAAAAAAATTATAAATAATAACTGCTACATGTAATCCAAAGACTACTTAGCCCTCAAAATAATTAAGAGCATGATCAAGTGTGGCTGGCATGAGTACTTTTATTTTTATATAAACTACTCGGGATGATATATTAACTGCTTGAGAATTTTTATTAAGATAACCTTACAAGAGAGTCTAGAATTTATTGCTTTCTATTAATATAAATTATTTGTAATATTGGTGTAAGTTGTGAAAGTAACTTTGAGTTGGGATATCCTTATCCAACTTGAATTCCAAAAGAAGAAGGTATCCTCAAGAGGAAGAGACTTCTTCTATTTAGAAGATTGAGTTCAGATGGCTTTTAGATATCCAAAGAAAAAAGGAAATACCCTTTAAGGGGAAATTATCTCTTCATTTGGATATTCAAGCAATGACGAATCCAAGGAGACCGAGGAAGAGAGATCCATGGAGTCCAAGGAGAAGAAATCCAAGAAGGCTAAAGAGCTGAAGACCCAATATCCCACTCAAAGTCATTTGCGTCACTCCTAGGTTTAGAAATTTGGGTTGTTTGTAGTGGTGCCCAGTCACTTTATTTTATGCAAACCCTAGTTTGTAATTAAGGACAGTTTGCCTATGGCCATTTATTAATTAGTTTGATTATTCTGATGTGTTTGATGTATATGGCATGCCTTTAGGATTGCTTGTGTTTAATAGTTTATTGGCGATTTGCATGCCACTTTTATTTTAGCCTAAATTTCGTTAGGCTCTTTAAGGACTAAAAATTTTTTTTACTCATAACTAATACTTAAAATTTTTAGAATTAAATAATATAGAAATCTAACAATCTAGGGAATAGCCAGAGCCATCCAGGGCCGCATGCATATTACTGCCTTTCTTCTTCATCCTTACTATGAGACACTTTCCCGCCTGCGGGTAGAGTCTGGATAATCTGACCTATGAGGATGAGTTATCGGACCTGAGAAAGTCTAGTCTCCTTCTAAAAATTATTTTTATATAAACTTTTTTTTTAAATCTAAAGCATATATGATTCAAACTTTCAACTAGTATGCATTGTATTAGAAACTAACTAAACTAAACATTTAATTACATTAACTCTAGGAGCATTTATCCTACATAAGTACAGGACCAATTAAGAAATTCTCTAGACGTCAGCCTTAACTTCCAAAAACTAAACTATCCATCTATCTTTTATAAATGATCGGACAGCATGGTTTTAAATCGATTAGGTGGTTAACTGGCTCCCCAATCCAGACCGAGGTAAGTTTGGGTTTTACACTACATTAGTTAGGACACTGGTGTTAGTGTTATGCATAGAACACTAAACCTAATTTAGATTTAGGATTCAAGGCTACTATATTCAGTCTCATAGTATGCCTCATCAGTGGATATGTTCCCTATTTTTAGGGACTATAAATCCTACATATTTGCATCACATGGATGATGTCACCTCCATCTTTCTCTCCTGTATGCTTGGAATGCTTGACTTTCTTTTCTCCAATTTATCCTTAGTACCTTAGACCCTTCGAATGTTGGTATAAACCATATATGTTAATTAAGACAATTTGGACCTTTCTTCCCCTTAATTAGGAACTTTCTAGCTAGTCTCCACCCTTGTGCCAATCCCATTCGAAAGGATAATATAGGATCCTTAATCGAGATTCTTCTTAGGCTCCGGCCTAAGATGTAATTAACCATGGGGGCTTGCGTCCATGGGAAACTAAATTCCACCATCAAATAAACCCCACTTGAGCTAATGTATCGAGTGGGGGAAACCCATTGTTATGATCAGGTCATATATATCACTACCCATCGGGGTGTACTAGGGAGAGATACTATCCTCAATTGTTAGTCAAATGTGCGATCTAATCTGCCTTTCCATTGGCTCGTTTGTGAGGAGCGCAAAGGCCTGTGATCTTCTCTATCCCTCAGGGTGGTGCTGTTCTATACCTTTTTACACTCTACAGCGTAGTGGTGTCCTTTTGGAGGTCCACACTACATAAAGCATATAATAGAGCATGGTATTATGATATATGCATATGATATGATTGATGTATTGAATAGTTGCATGTACATGTTGAAATGATGGAGCTCATCCCTTTATGATACTAGCTGGGAATATTTTATGCGTACATATTAAAATAGTAAAGGTTATGGAAAAGAATATTGTAAAGGAGTACCTTCATTGGTACTAGACGGTTGCTCATGTGATATTTGTATTATATATGAAATAAAAAAGTTATAACTACTGATATGATGAATGTAAATTGAATATGAAATGATATGGATTAATGATTTAAGCATAATTTTTAATGATATGTTTATAGGGAATCAAATTTATGATATGTTTAAATGAAAGTGACATCTAGCATATTACTTATACTGCCTTGAATTACTATAGTTTAAAGTTATAACTACTGATATGATGAATGTAAACTGAATATGAAATGATATGGATTAATGATTTAAGCATAAGTTTTAATGATATGTTTATAGGAAATCAAATTTATGATATGTTTAAATGAAAGTGACATCTAGCATATTACTTATACTGCCTTGAATTACTGTAGTTTAGAGGCATGTGTTACTTGCTAAGCTTTTACTTATTTTTGTTGCTCTAACTTTTATTTCATGTAAGTTCAAGATAATCAAATGAATAGAAGAGGTGGAAATATCTACTGTATATGTGAGATACAAAAAGAAATATATTTATATTTATTATATATATCAATTTACATGTCTAAAGTTTAGTGGCTCTTTCAAGTTTATTGATATAGCTTTAAGGAAATTCAAAAATAAAAAAATTTGATCTACTAACCAACCATCTATTCCTGCCTCGCCTATGCGAACTTACTGGGCTGGGTCATGACAAAAGTGGTATTAGAACAAAAGGTTTTAACATATTGATCAATATGAAAGAGCAAATAGGATAATTCCCGAAAATGTCAATCTTAGACATTGCATGCTTTTCGATGTGCCATGATGAAATTTAAGTAAATTTTGAAAGTCATTGAGTTTTGATGAAATTATTTGTATAAAATTGTGCTTAAAATTTTGAGCAAAATAATATGTAGGACTTATATGGAATTTTGCATAGATTTGAAATTAAAAATCATAGAAGTGTTTAATTTTTTCAAATATGACTAAAATGTCCTTCTATTTCTTCATGTCTTTTTTTTATGACTTGAGGGTATTTAGGACCTTTTGCAAATAACATTATCCATCCACTCTTAAGTGGACTGATATTCATTCGGTCCCAATTCACTTATTTTGGATGAACCGAATAGAGAGGGAGAAGGCGGATAAGGGGCGATGAGTAGGGCTTCGATGGATGTTTTGGTAGTGGATTTCGGTGGCCAGAGTAGGGGGAAAGCTTAAAGGAGGCTAAGGGAAGACTAAGGTATGCATTATATTTAGCATTCCTCCATTTTTTTTCTCAAAGGTTATCCTAAAGAGAAAATTGTAGGGTTTTGCAAAATCTTTGATTTTCTTTAGGAAATTAAAAGGAGATTGTTAGGGAAGGTAGGAGAGATAATTCTAAACTTAGAACTGAGGTTTTTCCCCAAAAATGTTGAGTTGAAAAAATTAGGATTTTTTCATATTATTGGATTTTTAAAAAGTTTCCTAAAGAGTAATGTTCCAAATGATCATAGGAGGGTTTCTAATGATATTGATTAGGGTTTTTATCAAAATATTATTTTTTACTAAGTTCTAATTAATTTAAATATAAAAACTTGGTTTATTTTAAATTAATTTATGCTTTAGCAATAGGTTAATTTTAAGTTATTAGTGATATTATGTAAAATTGAGAGAGAGAGAGAGAGAGAGAGAGAGAGAGAGAGAGAGAGAGAGAGAGAGAGAGAGAGAGAGAGAGAGAGAGAGAGAAAGAGAGCCTATGGTAATTTTATAGAAGAAGAATAATTAAATTTGTGACTATTAGCTTTAGCTTATGAATATTAAATTATTTCTTATAGGTGTTAACTTTTTGTGTGACCTCAAAGGAAAGAGTACAAGTGAAGAAAATCAATTTCTCAACTTCAAGGTGAGTAAACATATTTCTATATTATAGTAATTATATCATTTTAAATTTTCATTTAATTGTTATTGTAATTTATTCACTTTATTATATTTCAAATGATTCAATGTTCCATGTCTCGCATATTAAGTGATTCACTACATTACTACATAAAGTATAAGATAGAGCATAATATTATGATATAATTGATATATTGAATAATTGCATATGCATATTGAAATGATGGAGCTCACCCCCTAATGATACTAGTTGGGATTATGAGCGTAGAACCTCTATGTTGGAGAGGCTCACTCGCTTTCATTTAATTGTTACTGCAATTTTGCTAAAAATGTATGTCTTCTTTTCCTAAGGAAAACCTCCTTGTTTGAGAGTAGAAGATCCAGACTTTTTTTTAGGATGAATTTTTAGGAGAAGATCAAAAAAATGTATGTCAGATGGATAAGGGAGCCACATATTAAGATTGAATAGTATGGAGAGGCTAATGCATCTTCTACTCTCAAACATGGAGGTTTTCCTTAATCTGCTGATGTAGAAGCTATAATTTTATATTTATAGACTTAGATAGCTGAGATGGCTCAAGCCCTAGTGGGATGACTACCCAGTTTAAGGTTTTGGAGGCTACACCCCAGATAATGGGTATAGGCACTCCTACGACACCCATAGATGAGATAGCAATGTTGCATGCTTTAGTAGCATAGTCAATAGCGGCGGACATGACTTGAGTAGCAATTCCACAGGTAGCCCTATCCATGCCTTATTTTTTAGTGATAAAGCCTTTGAGGGTAGATAGGGTTTAGGTAGCAGACCCAATAACATCCTTATCAATATCTTTCAGTGTTTCAATATAGAGTCAGTCAGTACAGTTATCTCCCTACCTTATACAATATATAATTTTATAAAGGGTTGAGAAGGCCATCTTGTCCAGAAAGTTTAGAGATTCAGTTTATAGAGGTCATCTTTATGGCATTGAACCCCACTACTTTTTCCCTCCACATTTTTTGCAATTTGATGGTTTTAGGAACCCTGGTTAGCACTTGGCTCAGTGTCAGGCCATATGTTATAATATTGGAGGGAATTATGCACTTACGCTAGGGTTATTTGTTAGTAGTTTAGTTAAGGTGGCATTTGAATGGTATGTTGATCTACACAATAATTTAGTATATACATTTATAAAGCTTGAACAACTATTCATTCAAAGATTTATAATTACTAAGCATCGAGTTATAGTTGATGAGTTGGTAGTGACCAGGTGGTGCTCTTTTGAGTATTTTCCTAACTATATCATTAGGTGAAAGAACCTTAACCTTCAATGTAGGCCTCAACTACAAGAGAAGTATACAGTTGTGATCTTACTGAAGAGTATCGATGGTCATATCGCTCCATATTTAAAGAGTTTCAATATTCAAATCTTTAAAAAGTTATTAACCAAGATCACTTATTTGTTGGACATCATGCCCATCACAGTCCCTCTTAAGATTGAGGGCCAACCTTCATATAGACCTCAAAGATAAGAGTTTTCAAGGGAACCACCTTCCAGGAAGGTAGAATTTCATAATACTTTTGAGTCTCTAGAGAGGGGGCAAGAGGCCTATGGTAAGTTCAACAACACTGTGACCAACACCATGATTATAGGCACATCCACAAACATAGTCAGAATCATAGGACCGATAGTAGTCTAGACCCTCCTATAGGACTCTAGAAAGTCAACAGTGTTTATAGGAAAAGCTTAATAAGGAATATCTCCTTAAGAGAGAAAGTGTGTGAAAAATATTTAAATTTCTTATTAAGATAATGATTTTAACCATTTCATTTAATAAGGAAGCAAGTGAAGAGGGATAAATAAAACATCCATTATATCACCCCTTCCACTAGCATATTGGGAATGCCCTTGAGGATTATTTTCTATTCAAAGATAAGGCAGAGAGCCTTATGACTAGTATAAACTTTTACTTACATGATAGTAATCTAATGCAGGCTCAAGGTATGACACCTCATACCATTTAGATGATTTTAGGTTCTAATTAGAGCAGTGACAATAGAGCACCTCTTAGTTCTGAGGAGAGTGGCGTCTTGCACCTCTTGTAAGATAAGGCATAAGATTAGAAAAGGGAGTTGAAAGGAGGCCTATATAGGCTAAGTAAGTAGTTATCAGTTGATAAGTGTGAATTATATATAGTTTAATTTACTTTATTTCAAATGAAAATGGTTGTTTTAATTATTTCTATGTAGGAAAAACTCAAAAGTTGGCAGAAATTATAAGGAACCATTAGCAATGTGACATTTGATGAAACAATGATGCACAACTACCTTCAACACTGTTGAGGCGCTCAAATTATAACATTATAGTGTTGAGTTCTTTATTTACAAGCACTACGGCGGTAACAAAGATAGCACCACAATATTATCATCCTGATAATGTTGAAATTTTAGCTTAGTAATGAAAATTTATCTATTTTCAAATGATGCTGTGCTATAATTTCTCACACCTTGGCGCCATTTTTGTACATTGAGCACCACAGTGCTTAAATGCCCATAGTGCCATGGCATTATACTTGTAACTTCCTTGGAACACATTTAATTAGTAAAGAGATTTGAAGGTTCATTAATTAATTGATGCACATCAACAAGCATTGCAGTGGTGCAAAAGCTCCAGGATTGAGACGCTAGTTCACTTCAGGGGCACTATAGCACCATTATTTTAAGCGTCATAGTGCCAATTATCATATTTATGTTTTTATAAATAGTTATGATGTTACATTTTTAAGGGAGTTCAATCACTTGTGTAATTTAAATACTTTTTAGAGTACTTCCTTAGTTCCCTCTTAGAGTAAAATCTAAGGGAGGCTAGGAAGTACAAGATATAATCAATTGAAGTATTTGGCCTGTGTTTCATGAAGTAACTCTATATGTTAATGGGTGAAGGATTGTAGAGGAGATACTTTTATTTTTCATTGTGATATCACACTCTTGTATTTTTTAATCTTCCATAAGTTTCATGAAAAAGAGTTTGCTTTATATTTATTCCATGTATGGCTAATTCTTTTATCTTGGATTGATGTTATGAAGTGTATGCTGAGTACTAATGAAGGATCTTATTTTATAAACTATTAAAAGATGTTTTCAATGTTATCCCTCTCTTTATTTAATACATATAGTGGCCATATATATAGTTAAAACCTAGTGTGATCTATAATCTCGACGGAGGAATGCAAGAACAACCAGGAATATTAAGATATAATGTTTTGCATGCCTAAACATAAGATATAAAATGTTCTAGGTTCTTAAGGAGATATTATAACTGTAGGAGGTTAGTATATATCCTTTCCACCCTTATAAGCTCGACAGAGATCTAGAGATATATATGCTTTGAATCACATTACTTTGAAGAGTCTCATTAGAAAAGATACAATATATACACATCAATCCAAAACACTTAAATTTAATATTGTGTCAAATATTTTATGGTTTATTTAGTGATAGAATCTCCAAGAATTTTTTTTTTTCAGTTGGATAATTATTGCAATTAGAATAGATAATAATTATTGTAAGTAAGCATATTTTTTTACGGTTTTGACACTCTACTTTATCATTTTATCACTTGATTTAGCATGTATAATTATGTATATTAAGTGGGGTTTATTATTATTTATTTGAAAGAAAATCTAAGCATTAGTTAGAGGTGATAAAACCCTAGGTCTTGGTATAATTTAAAAGTTCACTCCACACAACTCCCATCAAGTTTTTTACCAGTTCCTAAAAAGAATTTTAATTTTTATAAATTTTATCTATAATGTTGAATTAATTGTATTATTTGACCTATTGGGGTATTTTAATTTATTTATTTCATTTTTATTCCTAGTTGCATATTCATGGTTGCATTCTTTATAAATAAAGAAAAGAAATTTTTAATTTGATGCTGAAATAGAAAAAACCCTTTCGAAAATTAGAAAAAAAAAAAAGATAGGGTTGAACCTTTATTAGATCAAGATTAATCTAGTCCGCTTAGAGATTATGCTAACCCTTTAGTAGATGGAATTCATCAAAGTATTAATAGACCTACAATTTAAGCTAATAATTTTGAATTAAAACTTCTCATAATTCAAATGGTTCAAAATTCTCAGTTTGGGGGAACTCCTCATGAAGACCCTAACATACATTTAGCAAGTTTCATAGAAATTTATGCAATATTTAAGTATAATGATGTTAGTGATGATGTTATTAGACTTAAATTATTCCCATTTTCTCTAAGAGATAAAGTTAAGATGTGATTTAAATCCTTACACCCAGGCTCTATAACCACTTTGAATTAGTTATCTTTCAAGTTTCCTGCTAAGTATTTTCCACCTTCAAAGACTACTATACTGAAAAATGACATCACTTCTTTTACCTAGTTTGAAGGAGAATCAATTCATGAGAGTTGGGAGAGATTTCAGGAATTGCTTAGGAAATGCTTATCATACTTTTCTTGATTAATTAGTTATTTAAATATTATATAATGGATCAGGATGATCTCTTAGAGCAATAATAGATGCTGCAGCTAAAGGATCACTAATGTCCAAGACATTTAAGAAAGCATACTAATTAATAGAAAAAATTGCTACTAATAATTTCTAGTGACCTTCTAAAAGAGTAAACACTAAGAGAAGCAGGAGTATATTAATCTAATTAATTGTCAATTTTTGCTGAATAGGTTGCAGCAATTTCTAGGAAATTAAATAACTTAAAAGTTTAAACTAGGATAGGTGGGTATACTAATATCAATAGAGAACTTAAAAATTTAAGTATCACAGCATCACATCATGCAGTGCCACAACATTGTCATTCAAAATTTGAATAACTCCATCATGAAAGGAATGGAAAAATATCCTTAGAAAATATTTAATGCAACTAGGAATCAAATTGCATAATCAATCTAATGCTCTTAGAAAAATTAAAGATCAAATAGAGCATCTTGCTAGGTTGATCAATTATCAAAAATTGGAAGAACAATGTCATAATATCCAACTCAAAAGTATGAAAGATTTGGGAGATCCTCACAAATATAAAATATATCTCAGAAGAATAATGGTGAAATCGATCAAGTTGAAAATAGATTTTCAATTGAACAACCTGACTCTATAAAAGAACCTAAAAAATAATAAGGAATATTGTATGGAGATTACCACCACCTTTTCCTTAGAGATTAAACAAACAAAATTTTGACAAATAATTCTCAAAATTCTTAGAAGTATTTAAAAATTTAATAATTAATATACCCTTATGTGAAGCTTTAGAATAAATGATCACTTATGCAAAATTTATGAAGGATATTACAAATAAGAAAAGGAAGCTTGGGGAATTTGAAACTGTAACATAAACTAAAAAGTGTAGCGATATAATTCAAACAAACTTACTGAAAAACTTAAAGATCCTGAGAGTTTTACCATTCTTTTAACTACGGTTGATGAATTCTGTCGGAGCACTTTATATGATTTAGGTTCTAGTATCAACCTCATGCTATTTTATATTTTTAAAAGCTTAGATATAAAAGAAGTTCAACCGGCTTCTGTAACTCTACACTAAGTTGGTAGATCTTTCACATATGCAAGAGGGGTAATAGAGGATATTTTGATTAGAGTTGATAAATTCATTTTCCCTATTGAATTTAATTTTTTAGCTATCGAAGAAGATAGGGAAATACCTCTCATTTTAGGATTACTTTTCTTAGCTAATGGGAAAGCCATGATAGATGTGCAAAAGGGTGAATTGACTATGAGGGTTCTGTAAGCAGAACAAGATTTGTACTTTCTTGCCAACCTGGCATCCATGTCATCAATGTGTAAAAGGCTATTTTGCTCTCTATACTCTATATATTCACTCCCTGTACTGTGTAAACATATCAAGAATAATAAATCTCTTGTTCCTGTTTTTCCCTTTCCCTGTCTCGCTCTGTCTTCAGCCATACGACAACATGGTATCAGAGCTCTGATCTTCTCACGAGCTCGCTTCCTCCCTTCGGCTTCACTCTCTCAGATCGATCCTTCTCGTACTCCGTCATCATGGAAGACTCCTCAAACAGATCTTCACCGGATCACTCTACCACTGAAGATCACCCTCCCTCCTCTCCTCCGACGATCCCGACGTCGCTCAAATTTCTCATGAGTAACGTCAAGAACATCATCTCACCTCCTCTCACCGCTGATAATCATCCTCTATGGCGCTCCCAAACTCTCAAACTCTTCTCGGCAAACGGCTATCAAGGTTTCGGATGGATCCTCCTCGTCTCCTCCTCAAACGATCATATCGAAAGATGGTAACCCCATACCAAATCCGCAGTACATCACCTGGCGCTTGCTCGATCAAAATTTGGCAGCCGCCCTCTACTCTGTTATTTCGCCAAGCATCCTACCTTACATCATCTCGGCAGATCACTGTTCCGAGATATGGGCTATTCTTGACCGCCGGTTGCAATCCAGCACACGATCGCGCATCATACAACTTCGTCACGAATTACACTATCTGAACATGAAAGACAAGACGATGTCTCAATACCTTCTTGAAATCAAGAACAAGGTTGATTCACTCGCAGCTGCAGGAGCGCCTATCACACCGGAAGATATCATTCATTATACCTTAGACGGCCTTCCGTCCTCGTACCAAGCCTTTAAAACGGCTATCCGAACCAATCTCCAACCATTGCAGTTGGACGATCTCTACACGCTATTATGCAGCGAAGAGCTCAACATTGCTCATGAAATAAATCGCGAAATGCAATGTATGCAACTATCCGGAAATTCCACAGCTCTTGCAGCAACACGCAACCGTGGACGAGGACGATCCACTTCCGCTCGCGGACGCAACTCCAACTCCTCGTCTACTCGCTCCAATTCCAACAACAATCGCGGTAGTAAAACCACAAGATCCTTGGTCACGTGCCAAATTTGCGGTAAGATCGGCCATTCTGCAGTCAAGTGCTGGCATCGCCACGACGACGACTACAATACTGAACAAACACCTACAGCTCTGTTCACCTCTCCCTCAGCTCAGCGCCCTACCGAATGGTATCTTGATAGTGGGGCTTCTTCCCATCTAACCTCCGATCCGTCGTATCTCCATTCAGCTCAGCCCTACACCGGATCGAATCAAGTCACACTCGGTAATGGGCAACAACTCCCCATCCATACCACCGGTAAAGGTATCCTTCCGACCCCGCAAGGTAGCCTAAAACTCTCGCATCTTAACCTTGTTCCTAATCTTTCTTTCAATTTACTATCTGTTTATAATCTCACGATTGATAACAATTGTCTTATCACTTTTTCTTCTCACGGCTACGAAATCAAGGATCAGACGACCCGCCGAACTCTTCTCAAGGGTCCGTGTATTAACGGACTCTACCCCATTCAATATCGGTCTCCCAAGGCGTCTGACACTTCTCAGTTCGCGCTGCTCTCCATCCAGCCAGTCTCCGACTTGTGGCATCGTAGACTCGGACACCCTTCCTCCTCCACGCTATCGTCTCTGGCAAAACAATTTTCTAGTATTTGTACATCTTCTGTTTCTCACTGTACTTCATGTAAAATGGCTAAAAGCCATCAATTGCCGTTTCATAAATCTCAAAGTATTAGCTCTACACCGTTTTACCTCGTTCATTCAGATGTTTGGGGCCCTGCCCCAACCATATCTAACTATGGGCATCGATACTACTTGAGCTTTATTGATGATTTTTCAAAATATACATGGGTTTATCCTCTAAAGAACAAATCTGAAGTACTAAATAAATTTTTAGAATTTCAAAAACTAATCGAACGCCAATTTACATTCAAAATTCATATACTTCGGACTGACGGTGGAGGAGAATTCATCAACAACAACTTCAAGATTTACTTACGCACTCAAGGCATCATCCACCAGTATACTTGCCCCTACTCGCCATCTCAAAATGGCGTCGCCGAACGGAAACATCGACACATCACCGAAACTCTTCGTACCCTTCTTATTGACGCGTCTCTGCCATCTTACCTATGGGTGGATACTCTTCTAACAGCTGTTCTTCTCATCAATCGTCTTCCATCCTCTAATACTCGGCACAAATCACCCTATGAATTACTGTATGGACAACCACCGGATTATAGCAAACTAAAGGTGTTCGGGTGCCTCTGCTACCCTTGGCTCAAGCCATATGCCCCGAATAAGTTTGCGCCTCTCTCTCGACCATGCGTATTTATAGGGTATGCCCCCACACAAAAAGGCTACCGGTGTTTAGATCCTACCACCAACAAGATCTACACCTCTCGCAACGTCATCTTCAACGAAGACATTTTACCTTTCTCTCAGGTATCGTCTCCTCAACTAATAACTACTCACCCTCCACCTCATATTCCCCCACTTCTTCTAGTTCCAACTACAGATCTTCCCACTTCCATCAGCCATACGTTACCTGGTGACCGTTCTCAGATTCATTATAATCCTCCAAAACCCAAACATACAACTCCGCCTACACATATCCCTACCCCCCACAGCCCACCTTCTACCGATCCTCAACACACAGACTCATCTCTTCCTCCCATCTCCCCTATAATCTCCACTGTGCCTCATCACCCCTCGCACCCTATGCTCACCAGATCTAAGACTGGCCACTCCAAACCGAAACAAATTCTCAATCTATCTCATATTATTCATCCCACTGATCCAACCACCTACAACCAAGCCATCAAACATGAACACTGGCGTGCGGCAATGTCGCAAGAATTCCAAGCTTTACAATCACAAGGTACTTGGGATCTCGTTCCTCAACTTCCTAACCAAAACGTCCTCGGCTGCAAATGGACTTACCGGACCAAACTCAAATCCGACGGCACAGTGGCAAGATACAAGGCCAGACTCGTTGCAAAGGGATTCAATCAAGAACAAGGCGTGGACTACTCAGAAACTTTCAGTCCGGTTGCCAAGATCCCTACCGTTCGCGTCTTCATTCTTATTTCTCTACACTATAACTGGCCCATACAGCAACTTGATGTCTCCAATGCCTTTCTACACGGCAAACTGTCCGAACATGTTTACATGCAGCAGCCGCAAGGATTTCAGGACTCACTCCATCCTAATCATGTCTGCAAACTCAAGAAAGCCCTCTACGGTCTCAAACAATCACCACGCGAATGGTACGCAACTTTATCTACTCATCTTCAAGACTTCGGGTTCATTATAAGCAGCTCTGACCCGTCTCTTCTTACTTACAAATCGGGACCTACGCGCTTATATATCCTCATCTACGTCGACGATATCCTTTTAACCGGGAATTCCGCACACGAGATCAACAAGCTACTCGAAAATCTCCAAAATCGGTTCCAAATGCGGAACCTGGGTCATCTGGCACAATTTCTAGGCATCCAGTCAACACAGACCACCTATGGCCTTCTACTTCATCAGAAACAGTATGCCGATCGCATTTTGGCCAAAGCAGGAATGCAACAAGCCAAACCTGTGGCAACTCCGTCCTCATGCAAACTCACCGAGACCAGCATATCACATGTTCCGTTTGAAAATCCACAACTCTATCGCCATCTGATCGGGTCATTACAATATCTTACTCTAACTCGACCTGACATCCAGTTCGCGGTTCATCAGCTAAGTCAACACATGCACGATCCACGGAACATGAACTTCGATGCTCTCAAACGATTACTCCGGTATATACAAGGTACTACCTCAACCGGTATTCCCTTATTTCGTGACAATCTTGTGTTACAGGGCTTCGTGGATGCTGACTGGGCCAACGACACCAAAGACCGCAAATCCGTTTCTGGCTACTGTAACTTCCTTGGGAAATCGTTAATTTCATGGCAAGCCAAGAAACAAAACACCGTGGCACGATCATCTACTGAAGCCGAATATCGCGCACTAGCCACAGAAGCAACCGAGGTTCTCTGGCTCCGCCGACTCCTTCAGGATTTCCACATTCCTCAAAACACACCAACAACCATTTACTGCGACAATACTTCAGCAATCGCACTTGCAAACAACCCCGTCTATCATGCCAGGACAAAACATATAGACGTGGACTGTCATTTCATTCGAGATAGCATTCGGTCAAACCATCTAACGGTTCATCACATTTGCACGAACGATCAGCTTGCCGACATCTTCACAAAACCATTACCTATCAATCGGTTTAAAGTACTACGCAACAAACTAATGGCTGCACTTCCATCATCAGTTTGATGGGGGATGTAAGCAGAACAAGATTTGTACTTTCTTGCCAACCTGGCATCCACGTCATCAATGTGTAAAAGGCTATTTTGCTCTCTATACTCTATATATTCACTCCCTGTACTGTGTAAACATATCAAGAATAATAAATCTCTTGTTCCTGTTTTTCCCTTTCCCTGTCTCGCTCTGTCTTCAGCCATACGACAACAGGTTCAAGATCAGGAGGTTACAATTGATGTGCTTAAATTTATAAAATTCCCTCAATAGAAGAATAAAGATTTCCTTTGGGTGCAAAGAGAATTTTTGGAAGTGGAAGAAGATGAAAAGAATAAAGGGATGTTAGGGAATATGTAGTAACAAATGAAGGAATTTAATGTTTGATCAATAGAAATTTGAATTATTAGAGACTTCTTCTTTCAAAAAAATTTTAAAACCATCCTTTGAAGAGGCCCCTAAATTAAGGAAGTGATAGAGCTAATTCATTGGAGGCCATTACCTAGAGAGAGAGAGAGAGTCATTTTTTAGAGAGAGAAATTTCAAATTATGAATTTTCTCTTTGCATCTTCTTCATTGTTGATCGCTATGACGGCGAAGCTTCGTTGGTCATTGCATTCCAATGATCGGACCACCACACTTCCAACATTTTCAACTAATCCGATTGGAATGAATTAAAATCAAGGATCCAGAGGTAGAATCATGTCCGATAATGGAAATGCTCATCAGAATTTTTACAAGCGGAAGCCATTAATTATCAAAGAAGGTGGTCTTACAAGAGTTCCAAAAAATGTTCCTGTTAAAGGTAAATTCAAGAAAATTCTATTTCCTCAAGATTTGAAGCATTCGAAATATGTCCAGATTTCTAAAGATCAACAATTTTCTGATAGGAAACAGAGTTTAACTGGAATTATACCTGGAGCTAATGACTTGGAGTCTTCGTCTTCATCCAATTTTAATTTGAAAGTGAATAGATTTTTTAATCATGTTTTTACTGATGGAAAGAAAGATGATAATTCTACTTTGGTCCAAATAGATACAAATTTTGTTACTAACAATTTGTCTCTTAAGACTGGTTTGAATGCTACAGATGAATTTGTTAATGTACCTAGGACTGTAATGAATGCTTGGGAAAAAATCATCACATTAAAGTTAATCATATTGATTTAGATAATGATATGACGGAAGATGGAAATGCTGTTAAATTAAATGCTGAGAAAGAAATTGCAAAGTTCATATATTAAGGAATTCTTTAGTTATGAAAGTACTACGGAAAAATATTCCATTCCTGGTGTATAGTATTGAACTAAGATGACAATGGACCAAATTTGGTGGATTCCATGTATCCTCGCTAGGTTTATATTGGATTTTATGCTCTTTTCACTCTAATGAGGCTATTTAAAGGAGTTCTAAATGTTTCCCTTAGTATGTTGGAGGCCATAAAATTGGTATTAATAAATGGACATCACAATTTTCTCTGTTATCATTAAAAGGTTTATCATCACCTGTTTTGATTCGGTTGCCACAATTACCATTGCAATGTTGGGATGAATTAAATATTACGAAAAATGCTTCAAAAAATAGGAATTCCTAGGTTACTTGATGGTAATATTTTCAATGGGAAAGAAGTGAATTTGGAAGGATTTTTGTGTGAACTAACTTGGATTCTAAGCTACCTCAAGGTATTTGGATTGAAGGTTTAAGTAGAAGATTTTTTCAAAAAATTGAGTATGAAAAAATAAATCTTATTTGCTTCAAATGTGGGAAGATTAGGCATAAAGTTGATATATGCCCTGAAGTTTATAATGTACTTCAAAATAGTTTGGGTAGTAAAATTATTACTGATTCAGAAGAAGGAAGTTCTAAGATGGTTAAGGACTTTGTAGTTTCTAAACAAAAAGATGAGTTTTAATATGGTCCATGGATTCATGTGAATTTCAGAAAAAAACTGAAGGAAAAATGTTATGATTGATAATGTTCAGAAAATTGCTGGAAATAAATTTGAAGTGAATAATGATAATCATGTTCATAAGCTGTATAATTTTGACACTATAACTGAGGATAATTGTTTGGACGTTGTGGATAATTCTACGAGTTTGATTAAGGAATACTCATCTGAAAAAGATAAGTCATTGATTTTTGTTGATGAAGAGCTTAATGTTCCGAAGCTAAATGGAAACCAAGTTCAAACTATGCATATGGATGGTTCAGAAAATACTATTGATAATATTCAAGATGTTCCATCTACAAAAAGCTCTGCTGCAGACGGTGAAAAATAACGTATAAATTTTAAACCATCATTAGCTTTGTTAAAAGCTATTAAATTCAATCTTTTATCTCATGGTATCATAGAAGAGGTTATTGAAGCTGCTGATGATCTTAATCTTGTATCTGAAGTTGCTGCTGAGTTGAGTAATGAACCTATTAATGAATTTGAAGCTGCTGTTGATTCAAAATTAGTTTTGAAGATTTCTTAATTGTTGATTCCACAGAAGACGACTACCAAACAAATTACTGAACCAAATAGAGATAGTATGGTGAACATATGTGCAAATATTATCACCATCCAAAATTATAATCTTAAGATTAGTAAAAAGTCTTCTAGTTTTGTAAAATTTAATGAGGGGGCGGTAATATCATCTGTGCTGTTTTAATGTCTTCATTTATTCTTTGGAATTGTAGAGGAGCAAAAAAAAGGGAGGCTTCTCTTTATCTTAGAGAAATTGTTAGACATAATAATGTTTTCTTTATTGATTTAGTTGAAACCAAGTTATCCATTATTGATAGGAGGGAGGTTAATAGGAGTTTTAGTGAGGATTGGGATTTTTTCATCATCCTGCTTAAACTTTTGGTGGTATTCTTGCTTCATGGAGAAGGTATGAGGTTATTTTTTATGTTTTAGAAAATTATTCTCAATTTATTTTTGGTTTTGTCAAAATTCCTAATAAGGGTAAATGCAATGTTGCTACTATCTATGTGAATAAGGATTTGCATGTTAAGAGGAGGTTATGGGATGGTATTGAAAAGTTTTCTTCTAATAACCTTTTCTTGTGGGAGGAGATTTTAATTGTATTCTTTCCAAGGAAGATGAGAGAGGTGGCAACAGACTCATTTTGTCTCAAGGCTCTTTGGAGATGAAATCGTTTATGGTTAATAATGATTTGCATGATATAGGTGTCATTTGACCAAGATATACTTGGTGCAATTATAAGGATGGAACCTCAAGAATTTTGCAAAGATTGGATAGGTGTTTGCTCAATTCAGCAACTTTATAGAGTGTGCCATTTTCCATGATAGACACCTTGCAAGAGTTGCTTCATATCATAATCCAAACAATATGAATGAAGTTACTTTTCCACAAAACAAGTTTATCAGATTTGAAGATGTTTGGAAATCATATCCATCTGCTTGGAAACAAATCTGATTTTGGTAATGATGTTAAAATTCTTGAAAGGAAGATGAGAAGATCATTGAAATCTCTTTATTATTGTAACAAGAACAAATTAAAGGATTTGAATACTATCAAAGATGATTTAAAAAAGGATAATTTTGATTTACAAATAGAGGAGAGCATTAATGGTCGACATAATCCTGAAAGTCTGAATCTTAGTGGAAGCTAATTCAATACCAAAAGCTGACCCCACAAAGAAAATTTAACTTTCATGAAAGATGTTGTTAAGAAAGAGATTCTCAAATGGCTTGATGCTGGGATTATTTATCCTATTTCTAATAGTTCTTAGGTGAATCCTATTCATTGTATTCCTAAAAAAGAGGATTGACTGTTATAATAAATGAACATAATGAACTTATACCCACAAGAATTGTTACAGGTTGGAGGATTTATATATATTATATGAAATTAAATAAAGTCACTAGAAACTATTATTTTTCCTTATATTTTCTTGATTAGATATTAGATAGATTGGCATGACATTCGTTTTACTATTTTTTAGATGGATATTCTAGATATCTTCAAATTCCTATACCACTTGAGGACCAGGATAAGACTACCTTCACTAGTCCTTGTGGAACTTTTATTTTTAGAAAAATGCATTTTGGACTTTGTAATGCTCATGCTACTTTTCAAATATATATGATGTATATATTTTCAAACTTAATTGAGCATGGTATTAAAATTTTCATGGATATCTTCTCTGTATTTGGCACTTCATTTGATTCTTATCTTGAGAATTTAACCTTTGTTTTGAAAAGATGTGTAGAAATAAATCTAGTGATAAATTGAAAGAAGTGTCAATTCATGGTAACTGAAGGCATTGCTTTAGGGCATAGAATTTCCAAGAAAGGATTGGAGGTAGACATTGTTAAAATTCAGGTGATAGAAAAATCACCTCTTTCCAATTCTGTTAAAGGCATTAGGAGTTTCTTAGGAGATGAAGAATTTTATAGGAGATTTATTAAGGACTCCTTTATGTCAATTATTGGAGAAGGATATTCCTTTTGTATTTAATTATGTATATCTTGAAGCCTTTAATGCTTTAAAACAATGCTTAACTACTGCCCAAATAATTATTACTTTTGATTGGTCGTTAGATTTTATAGTGATGTGTGATGCAAATGATGTTGTTGTAGATTCGGTTCTAGGACAAAAGTAATATAAGAAATTTTATGTCATATTTCATGCTAGCAAAACTTTAAATTCTGCACAATATAACTATACAACCACTTAAAAAGGCTTGCTAGCTATTATTTTTTCTTTTGATAGATTTAGATCACACTTGGTTGGCACCAAAGTAATTATTCATTATGCTATCAAATTTCTTATGACAAAGAAATATACTAAAATTAGATTGGTTAGGTAGATTATTTTGTTAGAAGAATTTGATGAAGAAAATATTGATAGAAAGGGTTTTAAAAATCAAATTGCTAATCATCTTTCTAGACTGTCCATTGAAAAGCATGCATCATATAAGGGTGAAATTAATGAAAATTTTCCCGATGAATAATTATTTGCTCTTCATTTGAACAAACTACCTTGGTATGCTTATATTATTAATTTTATTATTATTGTAATACTTTTTTATGATTTTTTGCAAATTTAGAAGAGAAAGTTTTTACATGCTACCAATTTTCATTTTGGGATGAATCTTATTTATTTAAATTATACAATGTTTAAATTAAGTGAAGTTGCGTTCCTAAAGAAGAAATAGAGCCAATCATTAAGGAGAGCCATGTTCTGATGATAGGGTCATTTTATAGTTTTTAGAACTGCTGCTAAAATAATTCAATTTGGATTTTTTTGGCCTACTCTATTCATGAATGTAAATGAATACATTAAGAAATACGACAAATGTGAAAAGAGTAGAAATTATTTCAAAAGAAATGAAATGCCTTTGAACTATATTTTGGAAATTAAAATATTTGATGCGTGAGGATTAGATTTTATGGGACCTTTTGTGTCATCCCATAGGAATTAATATATCTTATTACTATAGATCATGTTTCAAAGTGGATCGAAGGTATGCCAACCTATAAAATTGATGCTCAAATTATGATCAAGTTTTTAAGGAAATTTTTTTTTTTTAAGATTTGAATGCCGAGAGTTTTAATCAGTGATGGAGGAAGTCATTTATATAAGAAACATTTTTAAAGAAATATGATATTTATCATAGGATTGCTATTTCTTATCATCCTCAAACTAGTGGTCAAGTTGAGATTAGTAACAGAGAGTTTAAATGAATCTTGAAAAAAAAAAGGTTAGTTCTAATAGGAAGGATTGTGCAATTAAATTAGATGATGCATTATGAGTTTATCGAATTACTTTTAAGACTCCTATTGATATGACTCATTATAAATTAATTTTTAGAAAAACATTCCACCTTCTTGGAGAACTTGAGCACAAGGCATTCTAGCAATTAAAGAACTAAATTCAATTTTTTGAAGTTATATCTTTTGGTGGAATATACTCCTCGTCACCTACCAGCATGGAAGTGGGATCACATATAAACATTGATTTAAATGCTTGGTCATCAAATATCTTTTGGTGGACTAATAAGTTAATTGAACGAAGGGTATTATACCTCATAATCTCCCTAGGAGTCCAACTAGAACATCATATATCATCTTTGTTATTGTCTCCTTTATATCCATTAACTTAGAGTAAGTAGTGTAATTAATTCTTAACATGTTTACTGATGACTTAAGGGCTTTTGGGGTGACACCTCAAAATCTAAATTTGAAGAATTATATTTTTCTATATTCCAATTAATCTTTCATAGTCATAAATTTATTTTATATCAATTAAAATAGCAAAAGCATTTGTACATTATAATATCTATCTACATACATTATTGATCAAAATTTATGTATAATAAAAAGAAATTTAATCTATAATATCTGTCAATTACAACCATTCTGGTTACAAAAGAATAACATAAAATATAAATTCATAAACTAAACCTACAAATCTGACTGAACAATCTCACTAAACTAGCCCCCTTCATGAACCTGAAATCAATCAAATCTACATAATGAGCATATAGGCCAGTAAGCAACCAAAACCTACCACTGCATTAAATGCAAGGTGTCAATAATCAGTATAAATGCTCATCTTAACCAATATAAAATCAATGGTCATCAATGCGAAATTAGCAATACATCAATAAAAATCAATATAATCAGTAAAACTAAAGTATCTTAAGAAGTATAAGAATTTGCTAACATATAAGAAAATCAAAAGAAGTATATAAAGTAATGTCAGGTGTCGTATAGAAAAAAATACTATAGCTTTCCAATAAATTTTATTCATGCCAATGATTTCGATTTTCAATTAATAGTATGCCATCTTAGAGTACTATATTAATATATCTATTTTTGTCTATAAGTGTCCCTTTCGTTTGGTATGACATATTGTATTAGTATTAACGTAGGTTCTATCAATTTTATCTATCAATTAATTCATGTGCTATAAATTCATATGCAGTCATATAAATATATAAACATGGAAAATATTATAAATAATAAGGTAGGATATCCAGCTTAAATATGATTTTTTTCAACATCTTTAATAAAAAATATTGACCATTTAGTTATCAATCTTTTATTTTACCATCATCTTTCTTTCTTGCCATCATCATTCATAATTCTTAAATCACATAGGTGGCTTTCAATAAATCATTAAGAGTCATCACTCTCTACCCGTTGATATAATTCAGTCAATCAATTACATGTTAAAATCTATGATTACACATTAAACCTTTATCATAAAGAAAGCTTGTCAACCCGCCCTCTTGTATAGTGTATTAGAATTTAGTAACCTACCCATATTACTTATAGTGTTAACAACCAGTCTTTCTTTCTTACATGCAAATGCCATATTTATTATATATTAGTTGTATCATTTCCTCTATATAATTCAATTTTATAGAGGAAATGCAATAATATATGAATTATAAGAAATTTTATACACTAGTCATTTACATCAAAAAAATCATAATTATCAACCAACCTGATGAAATTCAATAATATTATAATTAAAATGCTCATAAAGAAGAAAATTTGTGAAGCCTAAAAATGAATGCCAATAAAATCTTAAAAAAGAAAATGCTTGAATAACTTAATGAGGCTTTAAAAGACCTAAATTACGCCTCTTAACACAATATTTTCTTAGGGATCTAAGGGTTATAGAGAATATTACAATAAGAAAAAGATAAAAATAATATAATAATAAATGCGACCTAGTACAAAGGCCTCGAAGCATGCCATGATATGATGATATCTTAGCATGACTCTTTTCCTTTGGCCAAAATTCTAATCTTAATTCAGTTCCCTTTGTTTAGTGTACTTGAGAAAGTCTTTAGGATAAATCAAGCTGGACAAGTATGTAGTAATGAATCCTTTAGCCGCTTTGGAGACCACTATGGGACTATTCTTAGGTCATTTCAATTTGAAGAACGAGTCCATATAATCTATGGCGATTATATTCTCATAGTTGGTTGAGCATGTGGAATTCTATTTATGTTTTCATGAAGGTGAATCTTCTCTATCAATGAATTGAATAATTCCATTAATGGCTTGTTGATTAGTTGTATCAATGAGTAGCTCTAAGAGGCTAACTGTGCTAATGAGTTGAATTCATAAGTCATAAAGGGAAACTTGTGTGAATTCCAAGAATTTCCCCTTGAGGATGATGTTTTTAAATTGCCATATCATGTTGAGTCAGTTACTTCTATTATCATCTACCTTTGAGAGTGGAGGCGAGCATTATTGGTCGAGTCTTCACTATTAGATTCTATCTGATACAACTTATCTAATTGGATCTTGTTAAAAATCTATGGGACACCTAAGAAGACACATATGAGCATGCAAAACCAATTTTATTTTAAGCTTAATTGATCAAACTAGATGAAATCCAATGTTTAAGATCTATAGAGATAACTTCTATATTTGATTCAAGGTTTTAGTTATTCTATAAAGTTTTATCATTCTAAATCTATATGGCTTCATCATATTAGAGCCTAGGTTATATAAGTTAATCTTATTTAAAGATTGTTTTCAGTAAAATATTGTAATCAAATTATAAATAATTTGAATGTTCAAATGTGGGTTGTTCGACAAATTTGAACTGCAAATGCACACCAAGTAGGGGTGAATTAGTGTTTAAAAATTCCGTATAAAAATGATCCCTTTTAAATTATTATAATTCAATGAAAAATAATATGACAACCTTGATCTAAATAAAACTTTATTTTGATTTTAAACAAAACTTGAAATGAAAAAAAAATACTGTTTATTAAAAAAAATAAGAAATACGTTTGATGCACACCAAAACTCAAAAATCACAAATTTTGTAATAAGTAAAGATGCAAGAAAAAAATGCAAAAAAGTAAAAGCAAAATTAAGAAAAAACACATAAGAAATTTATAGTGGTTTGATCACCCTTGACCTACATCCACTCCTTGGAGTCCTCCAATCTAGTGTTGCATTAAAACTTAGCGACTTTCCTTTTATTCCCTACAACAAGGTGGAGAAGCCCTTATAAATCTCTTCCACCTCTTCAATTTTATAGAGTAGCTGAATCCCTTTCACCTTCCCATTGCGAGGGAGTAGCTGAATCCCTTTCATCTCCTTGTTGTGGCAAAGAAGCTAAATCTCATTTACCTTCCTAGTGCGGCAGCGTGACTAGATCCTATCCACAGAGAAACTCATCCCTGAGTTTCCCTCAATCAAAGATGCTGACCATGGAGGAAGAAGGTGCAAGATTATTGTGTATAGAAACCCCTCTCACACACTCTTATTTCCATAAGAATTTTCTCCCTTAAAACCTCAACTCTCTCTATCCCAAAATAATGCTACATCATCAAACCCTTCTTACAAAAGCTCTCCCTCAAAAAAGGGGCAAAAGTTTCCCTACGACAAAATAAGGATGATATTTAAACAAAGGCTCAAGTTGATCCTAAAATTCAAATTAGCTGACTCTGTTTATACACTACAATCAGGGTCCTACACTACAGTTAGTTTAAGAAATCCCAGTTCATTCAATACGATGAATGGGTCATATTACCATCTATTCAAATATACTATATTGATCATATAGTAATACTTAGATCGTACGATATGATTAGTTCATTTTACATAAGATCATACAATATAATTGGCATCATCTCTACCAACATCTAATATGATTGGTATCATACTATACGATTAGTTTAATAAATCAAGGAACATTCAGAATGATCCCTTGGATGATTGAATTTCATCTCTGCCAATTGCCTTGTATGATCAACATCGTACTATATTTTCAACCATACTAATTAAATCTTAATTTTATTGACTAATCATGAGGATTAATTTAGAAAATATTTTAACTAATAATATAGTACAAAGATGTTCAATACAATATGATCAGTTCAAAATTAAATAATTAAAATACTTACATAACTTTGATTGGTCAATTTAAACTAATTGTCTTGTACGATCTAGTTCATACATTATGAATAATTAAAAAATCTTAATTACTCAATTAGATGTTATGATTAATTTTTTATCAATAGATCATACAGTACGATGTGAATCGTAGAGTAGGTCATGGAACTATCATATTTGACACCATTCAGACAAACAGGGTATGACCACCACTAATACTTCAGCATAGAATTGGTCCAAAGAAGAAAAATATTTCAATACCAAAAAAAGAACTTAGCGCCATAGTGTTTCAGTGATAGTGGGGCAACCCTTCACTTATAGCGCTTCATTGCTCATTGAAGGAATTTTACAACTTAATACTTTCTTTTCCAATTTAAATTATAATTCTATTTCATGATTAAATTAAATATAAAAATGATTCAAAATTTTTATGGAACTTTAATAGATGGTAAACAAACTTGAAAGTCTTACCAATCTAAATCAAGTAATTACTATATAAGTAATCATTACACTCTCCCTTCAAAAAAAATGTCATCCTTTACATTTCAGTTCATGCACTA
Source organism: Dendrobium nobile (assembly GCA_022539455.1). Taxonomy (NCBI): domain Eukaryota; kingdom Viridiplantae; phylum Streptophyta; class Magnoliopsida; order Asparagales; family Orchidaceae; genus Dendrobium; species Dendrobium nobile. Next base: position 22,821,104 of record CM039721.1, read on the forward strand.
ATAATTTAAATACATTTAGATAGAATTATCTCATTTTAGCTTCTTTCTCTCATGTAGCCTCTCTATTAGTTCTCTGTTCAATCATATATTTATCATAGGGGTTTGTTTATACCTCAATTTTCTAACATGATTGGTTATGATATGACCATGTTCTTTCTATAAGTCAAATTTTGCTATACTTATATTTCAACATTTAGGACTTATGGTGATTTAAATCCATTTCCTTAATGAAGCAATATGAAATAGATCATGAATGTTTGACATGTTATCTATTAATAGAATTTGATAAGTAGACTTCCCCATGCTACCTATCACTTGAAATGGACCAATATATCTTGGACTCAACATTCCTTCCTTGACAAAGCTACTCACACCATTTAATGAACTGATGTTCACCTAAACCTCCACAGTTTGATGATTCAAATCATAATACTTATTCTTTATATCTTGTGCTATTCTCAATCTATCTATGATCAGTTGGATCTTCTTAATGACCACATATTCCAATTTAGTACCCATGAGTTGTCTCTCACCCACCTATGTCCAAGATAAAGGTATCATGTATATCCTACCAAATAATCCTTCATTTGGTTCCATACCAATTATGGATTGAAAATTTTTATTATAAGTGAATTCAATAAAAGGAACATGATTTTTTGAAGCTTCCTCAAAATTTAGTGCACATAATCTTAATAAAATTTTAATCACTTGAATAGTCCTCTAAGACTGGCCATCTGACTAGGGGTGAAATTTCTTTACTAAAATCTAGTGTAGTCCCTATTCTTCTATATATCTCTCTACAATCTAGAAGTAAATCTACCATCACAATCATAAATGATAAATTTTTCCATCCCTTTTTAATATAGTTTACTAAAATATAGACTTTAAATTATGATACATTTTGCTAATCCGAGGGAGAATTATATATATATAATAATGAACTTCATGCAAAATCTATTTCCTTAAAAATGCACAATTAGGAGCACATTATTGGCCTTTTAAAGTTAACACTACAAAATCATTATCTAGACCTTAAATCTCCTTCTTGTCTAAATATGATATCAAATTTATGTATTCCTCATTAGTCTTTTATACTTTATAGGGTAGTTTGTACAATCATTTGAGTAAGCGTGTTATTATCCATATCAGTCACAATAATTACTTCAAATTTTAACTTTTACATATCATGAATAAAAAAATATGTCAAATGTAATAATGCAACCAACTAATTACCATGCTAAAATTTAATGCCAAGATCATAATCTTTATTTTATTCTAGTCATCTTCTGTTCCTTCAATTCAACTCCTTTTGAATGAAAATATATTTTAAGCTATGATGGTTAGTAAAATCCCACACCTAATGCTATACACCTAACTCTATAAAGATAATTTTTTTCAATTCTTCAATGCAAACACAATAACTACTTACTTCAAATCATGAGTAGGAAATTTTTTAATGTAATTTAGGTTGTATGGAAGAATCTATGCCACATTAATTCAAAACTCAAACCTCTTAATAATGCATCACTAAACACTTAAAATCCCGTAGCTTATGATGGAATAGTCAAAATAGGGTCTTTCACCTCAATCTTTGAATATTATCTTCACATTCAGTCATCCACTCAAGTGGCACTCACTTTTGTACTAATCTACTCAAGGGAATTGCCATATGTGAAAATTCTTTGGCAAAATTCTTATAATAACTAACTATACCAATAAAAGTATGCAATTTATATACAGTTTGAAAGTTTGTTAGGGATGTTAAGCCCTATAGAACTGGCCCAAGACTAACCGAGAGGGGGGGGGGGGGGGGGGGGGGGCGAATTGGTATTTTAAAAACTTTAAACAAAGCTCAACAAATTTCACAAACCAAAACACCACAGAACAAACAATGCGAAAATTTAAGTGCGGAAGCAGTAAAAACAAGAGCACAAAGGTTTATAGTGGTTTGGTCAACTCGACCTACGTCCACTCCCCGGATGCGCCCTCTGAGTATTGAACTACAATCGTGACTCTCCTTTAGCTCTCACAGCTAGGCGGAGAAGCCCTTACAAATACCTCTTTTTGCCACACCCGGCAAGGCAGAGAACCTTCCTCCTTTTGCTTCCTCCTGAAGCAGGCAGAGAACCTCGATCAGTCGCTGAAGCTTACCTCTCCCAACCTCTCCAAGGATAAGAGACTCTAGGAAGAAGAAGTGGAACAATTCTTGGAGCAACCCCTTGTGAATTCCCTCACAAGCTCTCCCTCACAAGATTCTCTCTCTCTCTCTCTCCCTCTCTCTCTCTCTCTCCTTTAGGTTTTCTTAGGTCAAGACAGCAGCAAAAGATGTTCAAAAATGTTGAACAAGAGCTCTTAAATAGAAGAGCTTCAAAGGAGCTCATTAATTGCAAGTTGCCGACTTTATCATCTAGGACGATATGGACATCGTCCTGGCCGATCAGTATAAATCTCAGAAGATCGGCCAGAGCATCACCCTGAATGTAATCTGGATGATTGAAAATTGGCTTGATTGTCCAGGACGATCTCACGATAATCTCGGTCGATCAGTTCAAATCAAAGGAAAATCGTCCTAAGCATCTCCCTGAATTCAAGCTAGCTGATATTTATCATCCAGGAGTAACTAAGGGATTTATAATAGATCGTCCTGGCCGATCCTGAGATCGTCCCGGACGATGTGATCGTATTAATCATCCTTAATTACTTCCTTGATTCTTGGATTAACTTCAGCATAATTGTGTGATATCGTTCAAGCCAATCTCATGATCGTCCTGGCCGATTTCCAAAAATACAGAATACCTAAATTGATCATGGCGGCAAATTCTTTCTGTATTGAGCATATCGTCCTGGCCAATACATGTATCTTCCAGGCCGATCAGCTAATTACGGCTGCCTTAACAAGAAATCCTGATTAGAACTTCTATTTTGAACTCGATTGTCCAGGACGATATAAATATCGTCCGGGACGATGTGAGTAAATATACAAGTTCTAAATTTCTCAAGTGTGTGTGTGTAGGGTTACTTAACATCAGTCACTTCAAACATTTACAATTGACTCAAGAAAGGAAAAATGAAAATTACAGACTAACTCAACCCTAATCTACCCAGTCTTGAGCTGATTCCGATTTCCGTCCGATCTTTAGGTCCTGAAAAGTTAATAGAGAAAAAGGTAGTCGTACTGAAATAAGATTTGTTTGCTATCATCAAAATCATAATCCAAAAATAGATTTGTAACACAGTTATATTCCTAAACCAATATGTAATGGCATATACTTTCTAGAGATCTATTAATATACCATCACTACGGACCATGCCCCTAGAATGATAATCTTCTCAATCAAAGCTCACATTTTAAAATTTTGTCATATAATTTTTGTAGTCTCAGTGTCTTTAATACTATTCTCAGGTGAGTTGCATAATCATCTTCAATTTTTTTATGTAACACTATAACATTGATAAAAAAATAATAACAATTTAGTATAAATATTCCTTAAATACCGTGTTAATCAAATTCATAAATGCAGCTGGTGTATTAGTTGCACCAATAGGTTTGACTAGGAACTCATAATGAGAATAACTAGTGCTAAAATCTATTTTCACCACATCATCTTCCTTTACTTTAAACTGATGATACATTGACCTTAAATTTATCTTTAAAAATATAAAGTACCCTCTAATTGATCGAATAAGTTATCAATCCAAGGCAAGGGATATTTGTTTTTAGTAGTTACCTTATTCAATTCTCTTTGATCAATATACCTCTGTAATGAACAATCCTTCTTCTTAACAAAAAGTACATGTGTAGCACATGGAGATACGCTTAAAAATCTCTATCCACTAATTCTTGTGACTAGATATTTAGCTCTTGTAACTCCTTAGGTATCATTCAATAAGGAGTTTTAGCAATAGGAGATGTAATACCTAATATAATAATATTAAATTCCACTTATATATCAAGAGGTAAGCTAACCAACTCACCTCTAACAACTTCAAAATGAGTACTTTCATCACCATGAAAACTATTACCCTCTGATTCATATAATTTATGTGAGCAACATATCTACTCAACCAATTTATCCCCAAAATGACATCAAATTCAGTTAAAGGCAACATTATGAACTAAAACTCTAATTTCCTATTTGACATCACAATTTTATAGAAACATGTATATCATATTATCATATAGTGTTTAATATATAAATAATAAGCAACTTAGATTACAACATAATAGAGATAAATCAAATAATGTATAATATTTTTTAATTATAAACCAATAACTAGATCTACATGACCGAGCAAAAAAGAAATCCATATCTATTACCACATCAAATACATCATTGGCTTCCTACTGAGTTAGATTGCAGTCTTTCGCTTATATTAGTGCTAGAAACACTAGAGAAATAAACTCCCCAGACTTCTTCAAATATGTATCTTAATAGACATTTTCTTCACCTCTACTTAAAGACCCCTCACTAAAAGCTCTAGGTGAAAATACACATTGTCTAAACTCTTCAACTCATTCATTAGATCATCTCTCTAGTCCCCTTTATGGGAAAGTTACTACCTTATGTCAACTCCAACCATATCTAAAGTATTGATATAACATCATTCCATATGCATCCTACCATAGGTCATACACACAAGTACATTACTCACAAACCTTATTATACCACCACTAAAAGAAAGTTGGGCTCCTTCAAAAATCCTTAGCCTAGATCAACTCTTCTTCTCACTCATAACACTCCTTGAGGCTTCACATCTAAATCATTTCCTACTACTAGAACAATGTGCTGAGTAGATGATTGGTCATTCTCCATCAATCTAGTACTCTCCATGAGCTTAGTAAATTCTCTAATCTTTAATGAAATAAGTGGACACCTCAAATTGTCTCTAAGTCAACTAATATAACACTTGAAAGTTTAATTAGGATTGTTAAACATACTTATATAGCCTTAGGTACACTAAGAGGGTGAGGGGGTGGATTTGTGTTTTAAATATTTTTTTCAAAAAGAATTTTCTTTTTAAAATGATGTTAAAAAAATACATGCGAAAGAAAATATTAAAAATAAAATGAAATGTGCATGTTTTTTAACATAAAAATAATTTGTTCTTTTTTATTTTCAAATTTGTATTTTTATTTTCTATAGAAAATAATCCTAAGCTGTCATAATATTATCATCACATATTTCAATAAAATAATAGGTAGGAAATAAAAATTTAAGAAATAAAAGTGAAAAATAATAGGAACAAGCACACCAAAAATTTAAGTTGTTTGGTCAAACCTTGACTTATGTCCACTCCCTGGAGTCCTCCTCTTCGGGCATTACATTAAACATTTTGTGACTCTCTTTTAGCTCCCACGACAAGATGGATAAGCCCTTACAAAATCACTTCCAATTTTTACAGTAGAGCTGAGAACCATAATTCTTTTCACCCATGTGGCGAGGCAAAGATACTAGAATGTTTTTCATCCTTGTGGTGAGGAAAAAATCGGATTGTCTTTAATCTTAAAGATTTTGTCTCTAGATTAACCCGAAAGATAAATGAAGATTTAAAAGAACCATGGTAGAAGCATTCTTAGAGCAACCACATAAATCCACTCATACTACTCTCTCTCACATAAATTCTATTTCTCCCTCTCTAAACTCCAAGTCCTCTTAAGCACTCTCACAAAAATCTCTCATAGCCAAAGAATTCTTCAAAGTCTAATGAGAGAGCTTTAATATGAGGCTTAAAAAAACCCCTTATTTTTCAATTTTGTCATTTACATCCGTACTGCACGATATGGGTTCTTATAGTATGACTAGGTCAAAAACCTATTTCATCTAGTATGACTTAAACAATTATAGTATGATCTATTCAAATTTTGCGTACCGATCTATAATATGATCATTGAATCATATGGTATATTTAGTTCATTCATCTTAAAATTATACATGATGAACTTTGCGATGATTGAAATCATCTAGAAGATCTACATCATACAGTATAATTAGTTCAAAATTTGAGATTTTTTGTCTAGGATGATCCTTAGATGAAAAAATTTCAACTTGTTAATCATCCAATATGATCTACATTATACAAAATGATTTACCATATTTATTAAATATTGATTTAATTAACTAATCACAGGGATTAATTTTGGTAACATTTTAAATATCAAACTAAATGAATTGGTTTGTACAGTACGATATATTCAAAATTTTAAAAAACCTACCAAAATATGATTAGCGGCTAGAGTTTTTTAGTTAAATAGTTCATCATATACGATCTGGTTTATAGAGTATGATTAATTCAAAAACCTTAATTACTTAATTAGCTATTTTTATTGATTGTCTAAATAAGTGATCATGTAATACAATCTCGTTCTTACAATATAATTAGTTCAAAAATCAAAAAATTTTTCTCACTCCACCATGTGTGTATGTCGGGCACCAAGTTAACATAAACCTTTACATGAATTTGAATAAAGAAATATTAAAAAAAGAATATATAATCTTGTAATATATTTTCCTATTCAACCAAAACATGAGCCCTAAATATTCTATTGCACGGTTTATGATGTACTTTAAATATTAGTTCACACAAAATAAAGTATACATTACAAATACTAGGAGAAATAAAGAGAATAAAAAATATTTGTTATTATCAAAATCACTAGCTCAATATCTCAGATTACAATAGCCTCCCCTTTTTTTTATGATGACAAACATTATTAGTTGAAAGTACAAGTATTTCTATTTTCTACTAATCTCCTTCCCACTAAGTGAATTTTATTAAAAAAATAGGGGAAAATAAATTATTTTTATTATATTATATTTTATTTATTTTTATATTTTAATTTGAAATGCAAAGAAGTAAAAAAACATGGTTGGTGTTGATTCAAAGGGGAATTTCTAATTATTAGGTTCATAATGGACCAATTGTAATCTCCTTGATATGACAACAAATGAGATTTATCCCCTTTAGTGAAATGTTGAAGGTAGTTGGTGAGGTCTTGTATGATAATTTCTATAGGCTTCCTACAAACATAGGAGGTCATGATAGAAAATTCAACATTTATCGGCTTGTAAAGAATTCAAAAAAGAGTTTAGGATTGAAAGGAAAGGTGGGAGTTAGGTGGAAATGTTGAGTGGTTGAAGCAAATAGGTCCATGACATGGTATTACATAAAATTTTAATCTAGAAAACATGAGGGTGTGATGTGTGCATTCTTAAAATAGAGATAGGCTAACTTGTCCTCAACTGATTGAAATCTATCATAAACAAGATGACCAAAAGAGCTTCCAAGAGTAAGCATTCTCTCTTTCTTCCTCCTACCATTTTAGAAAGCTAATGTTAATAATGGAAGTGAATGAAAATAGAAGGATGTTTGATGAATCAAAAAGTTGGAAATCCCTCCCTTATATAGAGTTTTTAGTCGATCGTACAGCACAATTGAGAATCATATAGTATGATCAGGGAAGTTAAATCATCTGGACTTGTTTGAAAAGTGGTCAAATCATACTATACAATTAGTATCAAATTAGATGATATTTGTAAAATGTATATTTTTTGAGGTGTTGTTGGTATGATTGTTGACTAAATCGATCATATAGTATGAATAGGTGTTCGTACAGTATGATTGCATAATTATTATCATACTACTTGATTTAATTTCATCCAACGGTTATTGAGACATGGATCATACAATACAAAAAGGTAATCGTATAATATGATCATCAATTATTGGTGAAATCAGGACCATTGAAATCATAAGTGAGGAGGATATGCTGAGTTGTGTTGATCGTATAGTACAAATGAGATTCGTACAGTACTATCTGAATATTTTTTTGTGGTGTGTGATGATCAAGAAACTTCTAATGAATAGAAATATTAAACACACAAACTAAAATAATAAAAAATAAATAAAAAATATAACAAATATAGAAACATACAAAACACATAAATACACATGTTGTTGATTTCACTCTTGCCCTGAATCAAGCATGAATGTCAATGACACATAGTTTATTCCTCATTGTGTTAAAGATGTCATAGCTTAAGTGTTTGCTACAAATGTCTACGTGTTAATTTTTAGTGGCCACATTATGAAATTATATGTCTCCCTTTGCTATAGGATCTCTAATGAAATTATGTTTGATATCAATATGCTTAGTTCGGGAGTGATAGATTAATTTTTTTAAAAATGTATGTGGAACTAGTGTTATCTCACATGATAAGAATGGTCCCTATAGATAGTCCAAGGTTAAGGATTTGTTGCTTTAGCCATAAGACTTTAGCAACAACACTTCCTATTGCTATGTATTATGCTTCAGTAGTTGATAGAGCTAGTTAGTTTTACTTCCTACTGGACCAAAAAACTAATGATTGCACTATGAATTGATAGGTTCTTGAAGTGCATTTTTTTATCTATTCTACATCTTCTGAAGACAGATTCTAAATATTCTATGATTTCAAATGAGGAGCTATGTCTAGGATACAAGATACCTAAGTTTTGGGTTCTTAGAAGATATCTAAGGATTCTCATAGCTGTCATTTGGATCAGCTTGGAATCTAGCATGGAGAAAAACATTAAACATTATATTAGGTCTACCAGTAGTCAAATTGAAGAATGATATTATTATCCCCCTATACATTTTTTTGATCTACTAAGTTTTTATTTACATCCTTATCTAATTATATGGTAGAGCTCATTGGTGTATCAATTGATTTAGCACCTTCCATTTCATACTTTTTTAGAATATCTTTGATGCATTTACTTGAGTAAGAAAGGTAGATTCATCTATTTATTTCACTCTAATTCAAAGAAAACATGTAAGCTCTCCCATCATACTCATCTTAAACTCCCGACTCATGATTTCTAAAGAATCAATACAAAGATTTTCATTCATTGATCCAAATAGTATATCATCAACTTATATTTAAACAATTAGTAACATTTGTCCTACTTTATTTAAGAGTAAGGTGGTATCTACACTACCCTTAACAAATGATCTATCTAGGAGAAATGTATTGAGTAATTTATAATATGCCCAAGGTGCTTGCTTCAACCCATACAATGCCTTTTTAAATTTGTATATATAATTAGGAAATAATGGATTCTCAAATCCTGGGGGTTGTTCTATATACGCATCTTTCTTGATAACCTCATTTAAGAAAGCAGTTTTTACATCCACTCAATATAGATTAAAGGTTGTAAAGCATGAAAAAGTTAATAGTGCTTTAATGGCTTCTAATCTAGATACAGGGGCAAAAATTTCCACTAAATTAATGCCTTTAATTTGATTGTACCCCTCTATAACGAATCTAGCCTTATTCCTAACCACTACACAAGAATCACTCATCTTATTCTTAAATACATATTTGGTACCTACTAACAAACTCCCATACATCATTACTAACAATTTATTTTAACTCATCTTGCATAGCTAGGATTTAGAATTCTTTAGATAAGGCTTGATCTATATTTGTGGGCTTTACCATAGAGATGAATGTTGAATAACTAAACTCCTTCCTAAGTCCATACCTAATCCAAGTCATATAGATGGATCTCCTAAGATGAGCTCCCTAGGATGACTAGATGAGTATCTCCATTCTCTATGCTCCTGAGATTCTTCTCTATCTCCTAAGTCAATAGAATTCTACTCCTTGGATAACTTCTACCTCCTCCTCTTCTTCTTTAAATCTAGGCTAACTAGATTTATCATATTCATCAAATACCATATGGGTTGACTTCTCTATAACTGAAGTTTGCTTATTAAAGATCCTATAAGCTTTACCGATAGAAAAATAACATAAGAAGACTCTTTCATCATATTTTAGATCAAATTTTTCTAGATGAGATTTTCATTTATAAGAATGAAGCACTTACATCTGAAAACATGAAGGTGTAAAAGACTAGGTGTCCTACCCTTATGTAATTCATAGGATATCTTATTGAGTTTTGGTCTAACATTTACTCTATTCAAAATATAATAAATAGTATTCACTACTTCTGACCAAAAATATCTAAGAAGAGAATATTCAGTTAACATTATCCTAGCATCTTCTACTAAGGTTCTATTCATGCTTTGAGCTATTCCATTCTACTAAGGAGTCCTAGGGGCAGAAAAGTTATGTTTAATCCCTAGCTCTGCACAAAAAGATTCAAACTTATCATTATCAAATTCTCCAACATGATCACTATGGATAGTAGATATTTCATATCCTAATTTTTTTAATCCAAGTGGAGAATATTCTAAATTTCTCAAACGATTCACTTTTATGAGATAAGAATTTAACCTAGGTGAATCTAGAGTAACTAATAATTGTCATATATCAAAAGATTTTCCCACCTAAGCTATTCGTAATAATAGACCCAAATAAGTCCATATGTAATATCTCTAGTGGCCTAGAGGTGGTGATGTATTTAATTTAGTAAAATAATGAGTTTAATTATTTTCTAATTGACGACATTACATAGGTGATTCTTAGAGAATTCTAACATGGGAATGCCTCTAACTAGGTTTTTCTAAGCTATTTTTTAAGTGTTTTTTTGCTTACATGACATAGTCGCCTATATCATAGTCCATAATTCATCAACAAGTTTTCAAACATAAAGAATTTCAATATTCAACATAATTCAAACTAAGAATGTAAATGCTATTTATTCAGTTTCCTTCTAAAGAAATTTTTTCATCAAAACTAATCAAATATTTAGTAGATAAAAAGGTTATGTCATATCTTTTGTCACACAATTGACTAATACTAAACAAGCTATATTTCAATCCATCTATTAGTGAAATAATTTCAATAATGAAAATTTTAAATTTATCAATCATACATGAATCCACCACTTTCCTAGTGGTTTATCTCATAATGTAATCTTGCCTCTAGTCCTGGCCTCCAACATGATGAATTGCTTAACATATCCATTAATGTACTGTAAACATCCATTGCACATGTACAAAATTCACTCACTAGGAAATTTTTGTGATCATCTTTATAATGTCAATCAAGGGTTGGATTTGGGAACTTAAGTGAGTTTATGTTCCACCAAATGGTTTAATGGATGGGATAAATGCATGTTATATTGTGATGCAAATGATTTTGGCATCCATACTAGATGTGTTCTATGGTGTATATTACAGGTGTAGGCTATGTGTCCTACCATGCAACAAGAATAGCACATAACACATGGACATGGATTCACTAACCTTTGTGAGTGATAGTGCCTCCTTCTAAGATATGAGATGCAACATGTGTTTTAAGCTTATATCATTGTTCTAGTGTAGGCGGTGGTTTTTTTTATTTTGAACTGCATGAACTTTCTCCCTTAAAAACTCATTTACACTCTTAAAGCTTTCAACTTCAAGTTTCAATGCATGCTTATTATGGTTTAGTTCAGTTTTAAGTGTTTCTAATTTCTTAAATACATCCTCTAATTTAATATATTTGAATTTCAAGAATCTATGTGACTTACTTTGTTTAATATGTTTATTATTCAAATCATTAAACTCATCTAATAAAGATGCATGTTCTTTGTATAATGAAATATACTTAAATTTAAGATTAGCATACTCTCCGACTAACAAACCATGCTCACATTTCAGATCAAAAAAATATTTTTTTTTTCAAATTAACATGTAGTTTCTTTAGCTTCCTCATCTTAACTAGAATGATCAAGATTATCATTTGTCATAAGGTGAAAATTTGTAACCTCCTTCGCTTCGTGTTCTAATGAATCTGAGGGAGATTCTACCCAAAAGGCTTTTTGTATCTTGCCCTTTTTGAAATTAGATTTTCTTCACCCTTTTTCAAGGTAGGGTGAGTCTTTACATTGGCGCAGTCAAATCTAATGTGTCCTAATTTCCTTCTTTCAAAATAGATATTCTCATAGAAAACTTTAGCACTTTTACATAATTTATCTTTGTTCTACTGTTGTTGACGTTTTTCTTTCACTTTAGAAAACTCTTGAATTTTTGGGTCATCAATGATATATAATCATCTTCTTTAGCTGTAGAGTTGTTGCTATCCAAATCATCAGCCTTCAATACCACAATCTTCTCCTTCCACCTATCACCTGCATCCAAAAGTCTCTAGCTCACATTTCTTATGAGTAATGAGATAGCCAAGTAGATCATCAATAGAGTAAACATTTAAATCTTTAGATTTAGAATTAGCGGTGACATTTACATAGAACCTATTCAAAAAGAAATGAAGTACTTTATTTACTTTCTCAGATTTTGATAGTTCTCTTTCTAAAGCATGTAGGGAGGAAACTATCTGAAAATAAATCTAGTGTACATGTTAGAGATAGTCTCATTAGGGTTCATACAAAATAGTGTCATCATGTAGCAAAAGATGTTAATGAGATTGTTTGAGTTCGTTTGTTCCTTCATAAGTGATACACAGTTTATCCAAAGTCTCTTTTCCAATGGTATGAGTAGAGACTCGCTTGTAATTATAAGATTTAAGTGCACATAAAAAATAGTTCAAATATTTAGCATTATTTTATGCAAGATCTCAATCCTTATTTCTCCATTCACTAAATAGTGTTTCAACTTTAATGCCATTCATAAATCTAAATGGTGCAGAATAATAACCTTCTTGTATCATATGCCACATTGTAAAATCAATAGAAAAGAAGAAGGTTGACATTCCAATTTTCAAAGAAATAAATGGAATATTATCAAATAACGGTGGAAGTGTAATGGAATAAGTATCTGCATTATTTTAAAATGCGCCATTTGAACTTTTCTAATGTATTTTTAAATCACAAATCTTGTGACCCATTTTGATACAAATTGAAAGTTCATTTTGGGTTTTTGGATTGATTCAAACTGCCTAAGGCAAACCAAGAGGTAGGGTGAACTGGTATTTTAGAATTTTTTTTCAAAAAGAAAATTTATAAACTAAGTTTAAACAAAAACACAAGATAAAGCAAATATCAAAAATAAAATGAAATTTATATATTTTTAATTGAATATAAAAATATTTTGATTCTTTTTTATTTTCATAATTTTGTTTTTATTTTCTCTTGCTCATAGAAAATAATCCTAAGATATCATAATATTATTATCATAGATTTCAAGAAAATATTATGCAGGAAATAAAAATGCAAGAAATAAAAGTATGAATTAAAAAGAACAAGCACACCAAAAATTTAATAGTGGTTCAGTCAAATCTTGACCTACGTCCACTCCCTGGAGTCATCTGTGGGTATTGCACTAAATATTTAGTAACTCTCTTTGAGCTCCAACAGTAAGGTGAAGAAGCCTTTATAAAATCACTTCAACCCTTCCTCGGTGCGATTGAGAACCAAAATCCTTTTCATTCTCCTGGTGAGGTAGAGAACATGAAATCCTTTTCACCCTCATGATGAGTTTGAGAACTTGACAATCATCGACCATGAAGAATTTCTCCCTGGAGTAACCTAAAGGATTAACTAAGACACTTGGAGGAACCAATGTAGAAGCTTGCCTGGAGCAACCGTATGAATCTCCTCATACTTCTTCTCCCTCTCGCACAACTTTTCCTTCTCCCTCTCAAAACTCTATAACCTCTCAAGCATTCTCATAGAAATCTTTCAATAACCAAATAGTTTTTTAAATTCTAATGAGAGAGCTTTAATATGATGCTTAAAAATCCTAATTTTTAAATTCTTATGTTTCTATTCATATAATATGATATGGGGTCGTACAATACGATTAGGTCAAAAACATATTTCATCCAGTATGGCTTAAATCATCAAAGTATGATTTGTTTAAACTTTTTATACCGATCGCATAATATGATCATTGAATTGTACGATATAATTAGTTCATCTTAAGATTGTACAACATAAAGTTTGGGATGATTAAAATTCATCTCTATTAATCGACCAAATGATCTACATTATATAATACGATTAGTTTAAAAATTAAGATTTCATCTAGGATGCTCCCTTGGAAGAACGAGTTTCATCTCTGCCAATCATCCAGTATGATTTACATTATACTATACCATCTGCCAAATTTATTGAACATCAATTTAGTTGACTAATCACGATAACTAATTTAGGAAAAATTTTAAATATCATATAATATGAATTAGTTTATATAATATGATTTGTTTAAAATTTAAATATTAAATACTTACCTAAATCTTATTGGCATCTAGCATTTTCAAGTTAAACAGATCATCTAATATGATCTAGTTCATACATTATGATTAGTTAAAAAATCTTAATTACTTAATTAATCATTTTAATTGATTTACTATATAACTGATCATACAGTGCGACATAGTTCATATGGTATAACTATTTTAAAATAATGAAATTAATTTTCTCACTTTCATGAGTGTGTGCATAATCGACAAGTTAACATATACATTTACATGACTTTGACTCATGAAATATAAAAACCAAAGAAAATAAAAATGTAGACTCTAGAAAAACATTATCCTATTTTACCCAAACTTGAGCCCTAAATCTTTCGTTGCACGATGCATAATATACATGAAATGATAGTTCACATAAAAGTTAAAATGCATTATAAATACAATGAGAAATAAGAAGACAATCAATAATATTAATTTTCCTCAAAATCACAAACTCAGGATCTTGGATTGTAACAACACTTTCTTTATGGGTACTACTAATCTGCAGCTTAAATAAATGATCGACCATCTAAATCCGAGAATCTTTTTTTATCTAAAATCTCTTCATCAAACTCCTAAAGAAATAAAATTTGTTTAATCAATCTAGTTTTTGCATCTTTTTTAAATAAAGGTATTTGATAGTAAAGTGATTAGCGAAAATAATTTTTTTAGTTTAAATTAAATATGGTTTAAATTTATCAAATGAAAAAATTATCTCTAACATTTTTTTCTTAGTTATCATATAATTAATTCATGTATTATATAATATTATACTATTGTAATATATAGCATGAAATTTCATGTCTAGTCTTTATCCTAAAATTGCCCTATTGGCATAGTCACTAACATCACACATCAAGTCAAAGTTTAAAGACCTTTGACATGAAATAATGATATGTGTAGAAACTAAAAATTTAAGTTTTTCAATTGTAATTAAACAGTTTGAACTGAATTCAAGCAATACATCCTTCTCAATTAAATGACATAAAGGTTTTGTAATTTTAGAATAATCTTTTATAAAAATTACCATGACCTAGAAAACTTTTAACACTTTTTCAGAAGTAGGATGTGAAACCCTTAAACTTTCAAGTTATTGTTGGAATTTTTTTGTGCAATTAGTACGTACGAACCGTCTGTACGAACTGAAGAAAGTTTTAAAAATCTGTATGGTTAGTCTGTACGAACTGAGTAATGTGCATGTTTTTCTGTACGCATCATAAGTTTGTCTGGACGAACTGAACAATTTTTTTTGCCAGAGCCCATCGTTATGGGACGAAAATCATTTATCGTCCATACGAACGTGTTATGAGGGCTTGACAGAGTCGATCGTCCCGGGACGAATGTAAATTTTCATTCGGATGATCGTAAATATCTTTTTAAGCACGATTTGTTTCATTTTGAAGAGAGAGAGAGAGGAGTGAGAAAAAGAAGAAAAGAGAAAGAAAAGCCACATTTTGGATGTCTTCGGTCCATTTTCGTCCGTCGCCGTAGTTGGGAAAGTTGTTCGACTTGAGGTAAGACATATTATGCCTTTTTCAATTTTCAGAAATGTGAGTTTTGACAAATTTTCTGATTAAAATTTTGTTTCCTTTTGCGAAAAATGGGTGTAACCTTGCACTGGTAAAACTTTCACCGCATAGCTTTTGGTATGTTGTAGAAATGATGATTTTGCACGTTTTTAGTATTTTATGGAAATTTTGCACCAGGTATTTTGAATTCTATGGAGTTTTTATCAAGTAAAAAATTATCCGGATGTTGAAAAATATTACTTCAGTATAATAAAAGTTTTGAAATGATGTTTTACATGATTTCTAGCGATTTAGTAAATTTCTGAAACTATGAATTTTTATCCATTGAATATTTTGTTGTCTGCTATCATACATTATGAAGACATTTTGATATATGTCTGATTTCTTTAAATCTGATATGATTTGATTTGAATGATATTAGAAGGGAGTTATAAGGGGCCAAAATCCTTTGAGATTCTATCTGTGTTAGGGAAGGGAGACATAAGGGGCCAGAATCTTTTGAAATTCTATCTATGTCTGGGAATATGAAAAAGAATTCTGATATGATAACTATATATATCTGATATGTTCTGGTGATGTAAGCACAAATGGTGACATAAGGGGCTAGAATCATTTGAGATTCTGTCTGTGTGAGAGAAGGGAGGCATAAAAGACCAGAATCCTTTAAGTTTATGTTTGGGTCAGGGATATGTGATTTGAAATCCAATTTTAAATTTGATCTGAAATATAATTTGTATGATACAAATTTTATTCAGTTATTTTGTATATGTTATTTGATTTCCATTTGATTATTTGTTCTGTATGAATATCTGTAATCCATTTGATTTCTGTTCTGTACGAATATATGTATTCTGTCTGATTATATGATTTTTGTACAATTTTTTGACTTTTGTATGACTATTTGAATAAACTATTTTTTAAAGCTTTTGTGATGTATTTTGAATGTGAGAATCTGGGAATTTAGATCGGCTAGTGTGATCTTTCTAAGCTGTTAGCTCACTATGGTTATCTTCATAGTTTTCAGGTTTTAGGAAAGGGAAGTAAGTTTTAGACTAGCCGTTCAAGATCTGATTTGAAGTCATAGGTATTTTATACTTTTGATTTTTATTCAATCTTGGCTATTTTTTTATTTTGATATGTACTTTTTATTTATAGCCATGCACTGTAATGTATAAGATCATTTTGATGATGAAAGAAAGAAAGAAAGTAAATTATGGATGAGTTTCTATGTATATGGAAGTTTGTAGTAGCTCTGTGTTTCTATATTCCTTTATGTATTGGAAGAAAGTCTGAAAAATAAATTCCAAAGTTAGATCTTTGGGTTATCCATCATGACTCAATGTGATGGGATCCGTCCCGATCGGGTTGGGTCGTGACAATTTAAGTGGTATCAGAGCCATAGTTTTAGATTTTGGATTGTAAGACAGAGCTATAGGAATTGATCTGTAAGTCTGGTGGGGTAGTTTTAGTTTGTCCGAGTTTTTATTATTTTTGTTTTATGTGCATAGTTGCACTCTGTGTCAATATGGATCCGCCAGACCCAGATATGACTGAGGGGCTAGTGCTAGTCAGGCAGCTCTTGTGAATAGCTCTATTCTGGTAGTTGGCTTAGATACAGTTTTTTAGTTTGCCACACTGATAGCTCAAATGATGAGCGAGATGCAGAATAGAGTTTATGCTATTAGATCTAAAGAGGTAGATAGACATCTACAAATGTTTCTGAGATTGAAGCCTCCAAGATTCGTGGGCGCTGTTGAGCTCAAAGCAACTGAGGATTGGTTGAGAAGGCTGGAAAAGACCTTTGATGGTATGCAATGTCCTCTTTATAGAAAGGTACCATTAATAATTTTTCTGCTGGATGGTGAAGTAGAGTGCTAGTGGATGGGCCAGCAGGAGGAGAAATTTTAAGGTAAACTGAACTCTTTGATTTCATGAGAAGAATTTTCTGAAGTATTCAGATCTTGGTTCGTACCCCCATCTACGAGATAGCAAATACATAAGACTTTTCTAAGATTGGTTCAGGGGAGCAAGACAGTTATGCAGTATGAGGCAGAGTTTACTGCTTTTGGCAAGATATGCTCCACAGTTGGTGAGTACTTCTACTGAGAAGTGTTATAAATTTCTGAGTTGACTTCGGGATAGTTTGAGGCAACCCTTGGTACCATTTCATATTTTTTATTTCTAGGAGCTTGTGGAAAGAGCTCGACTGATAGAGAATAATCTGATGGCTACTCAGCAGCGGTGGACTGCTAGTAGAAAGAGGTTCAGTGGTGATACTTCTGGCAGTAGTTTTTTTGGAAAGAAGAATAGATTTGTATCTAGAGATTCCAAAATGAGTGGACAATCAGTATCTGCTGTAGCCTCTGGTAGTGGCAGTGTAACCAGTTCTGGTTTAGTTAGTAGGGCACCTGTGTGCCAGAATTATGGACGATGACATTTTGGCCAGTGTTACAGGATGGCTGGTTAGTGTTTCAGATGTGGTCAGCCAGGACATCGGATAACAGAGTGTCCATAAGCCAGATTTAATCGACAATCGGAGCCCAGATCTGAGAGCTTTGTTAGATCAGCAGGAAGGCCGAGGACAGTTCCTCCCCATACTATTTTTGAAGGATCCTCTGGTAGAGCTGGTGGTTCAGGTTCTATGGCAAGGAGACCACCTGGTGGTAATTAGAGGGAGCCTAGAGGTTCTGTAGCTCCAGCTCCAGTTCAACCACGTATGTACAGTTTGAATCAGCAAGAGACTCGGGATACTCCGGATGTGGTGATAGGTACGGTTCACATTTCTGAACATCCTTGTTGTGTTTTGTTTGATTTTGGAGCTAGCCATTCATTTATTTTTGAGCATTATTTTGATGCATTGCAACTAGCTTCAGTTATGTTACTTATTTCGGTTTCTGTTATTTTGCCAGCTGAAAATAATTTGATAGCCAGGAAGTTTTGTTTATGTGAGATTGAAATTTTTGGTAAGAAGTGAAAGTCTTATTTGATTTTGTTTCAATTTTTTCGTATGATATTATTTTAGGTATGAATTGGCTGAGTTTATATGGGGCTCAAATTGATTGCTTGAAGAAGCAAGTTACTTTGTTTATGGACGGTGAAAGTTATGTATTTCAAGGATTAAGAGGTATTTTATCTTGCTTAATCACTATGATGGAGGCAAATCAATTGTGGAAGAAGGGTTGTATGGTATTCCTTGCATCAGTACGGGATATGAATATAGATGTGTGTTCTACTTCTAATAACCAGGTTGTACAATATTTTTTGGATGTATTTCCTGAGGAGTTGGTTGGGTTACCTTTGGATAGAGACATTGAGTTATGTATTAATGTATTTCTGGGTACGGCTCTGATATCTAAGGCTCCATATAGAATGGAACCAAAGGAGCTTGGGGAGTTGAAAGTTCAGCTCCAAGAGTTGGTGGATAGAGGATTTGTTCATCCGAGTGTCTCTCCTTGGGGAGCACCTATTTTGTTTGTAAAAAAAGGATGGTACAATGCGTATGTGTGTTGACTATAGAGATTGGATAAAGTTACTATTAAGAATAAGTATTCATTATCACGGATTGATGATATATTTGATCAGCTTGTTGGATCCTCTATATTCTCGAAGATTGATTTAAGATCTGGTTATTATCAGGTGAAGGTAAAAGAAGCAGATGTGATGAAAATAGCTTTCAGTACTCGGTACGGACACTACGAGTTTTTATTCATACCTTTTGGGGTGACTAATGCACCAGCTTTTTTTATGCACTTGATGAATAGAGTATTCAAAGATTTCCTGGATTAGTTTGTGATCATTTTCATAAATGATATTCTGGTGTATTTTGCTTCTGAGGAAGATCATGCCAAACATTTGAGAAGTGTATTGGAGACTCTGAGGCAGCATAAGTTGTAGGCAAAATTCTCTAAGTGTGAATTCTGGCTGAAGAATATTTCTTTTCTGGGACATATAGTGAGCGGTGAAGGTATTTCTATTGATCCCCATAAAATTCAAGCAGTTGCTAATTGGCCAAGGCCTACTACGGTATTTGAGATTCGTAGTTTCTTGGGTATGACTGGATATTATAGAAAGTTTGTGAAGGGATTTTCTCAAATTTCTGCACCTTTGACGAGACTGACTCAGAAGTCAGTAGCTTTTGTTTGAACACTGGAGTGTGAAGCTAGTTTTTAGAGATTGAAATATTATTTGACTTCTGCTCTAGTGTTAGCACTTCTATATGGTACTGAAGGATTTCAGGTATTTAGTGATGCTTCACTGAAAGGCTTGGGATGTGTTCTAATGCAGCATGGTTGGGTAATAGCTTATGCTTCGAGACAGTTGAAACCATATGAAAAGAATCCAACTCATGATTTGGAATTGGCTGCTACTGTATTTGCTTTGAAGATTTGTCATTATTACTTGTATGGCGTCGGGTGTGAGATTTTCACGGATCATAAGAGTTTGAAGTACATATTCACTCAGAAGGATATGAATTTGAGGCAAAGGATATGACTTGAGTTTATTAAGGACTACGATATGACTATTCAATATCAGCCTGACAAGGCTAATGTGGTAGCATATGCTCTGAGCAGGAAGTCTTCTAGTTTGTCATGTGTATAGCTCACTTCTGATGAGTATTTGATATGAGATATAGAAAGGTTATAGTTGGAGGTGATTTCTTCAACTGATTGAGATTTTGGAATAGTAACTCAGATGGTCATTCAACCCTATTTAGAAGAAAAGATTCATGAAGCTCAGAGGTTAGATGCAGAATATTTGAAGTTGATTGATCAGATCAAGTCTAGTAAGAAATCTGAACTACAAATTTCTAATTCTGAATTATTTTCTGTAAGAATAGGCTTTTGGTTCATATGTCTGGAGATCTGAGAAAAGAGATTATGCACGAAGCTCATTATTCAAACTATATTATTCATCCATGAAGTGGTAAGATGTACGGAGATATGAAAAGCTTATTTTGGTGGTCTTGAATGAAAAGGACATAGCGGAGTTTGTTTTGAAATATGAAGCCTATTAGTCAGTGAAGGCAGAACATCAGTGATCTAGGAGGTCTTTTGTAGTCATTACCTATCCCTGAGTGGAAATGAGAGGAGGTGACCATTAATTTTGATATAGGTTTTTCCAGATCGAGGTAAGGGCATGATGCTATTTGGGTTATTGTTGATCGGTTGACAAAGTTTGCATATTTTATTTCGATTAGACAGACAGATCCGGTGGAAAAGTTAGCTCAGATTTATGTTAATGAGATTATTAGATTACATGGTGTGCTGAAAGTGATCATATCTGATCGAGATGATAGGTTTACCTCTATATTATGGAGAGGTATTCAGCAAGGCTTAGGTACAAAATTGCATTTTAGTACGGCTTTTCATCCGCAGACTAATGGACAGTCTGAAAGGACTATTCAGGTACTGGAAGATCTTTTGAGATTGTGTGTTTTGGATTTTGGAGGCAGTTGGGAAGATCATATCCCACTGATAGAATTTGCATATAATAATAGTTATCAGTCAAACATTGGCATGACATCTTATGAAGTTCTGTATGGCAGAAAGTGTAGAACTCCTTTGACTTTAATAAAGGTGAAAGATAGAAAAGTGATGGGTTCAACTTTTATGGATGATACTATGACAAAGATCAATCTTATTAAAGAAAGGGTGAAAATCTGCACAAGATAGACAAAAGAAGTATTACAATCAAAAGCACAGATTGGTTGAATCACTACAGGAAAATCACGTTTTACCGGCGGCCAAAATCCGTCGGAAAAGGCATAAAATCCATCAGAAATCAGTTTTTCCGATGGATTTCCGACGGATTTTTGTTCGACGGTAACACGCGCGTCGGAAAAATTATTCCGGCGCAAAATATGCCGCCAGAAATATTTCCAGCGGATTATTCCGCCGGTACAATTTCTGACGAACTATTTTGCGCCGGAAATGAAAAAGAAGAAAGAAACTATTAAAAAAATGAAATAATTTGACCAAACAACGCGGCTGTTTGGCTGCTTCAGTCGCCTCGCCCAATCTGCGGCCAAGCCGAACGATTCACGCACACGCTTAGCCCGACCAGACCCACGCGAGCAAACAGGCGGGGCCAGGATTCGATCCCTTGCCACCCCCGCGCCCTACCCAGATTTAAGGAACCAACCAATGTACCATTGAGGAAAAACTGATATTTACGTTTTTTTTATTCTATTTAAATAAAACATGCATATCAATTTAACCAATTTTATTTTTCTAATTATTTTTTTTACAATTTTTTAGGATTTAAATTATATTAAATTTTAAATTCAAAAAAATAACATTAAAAATTGTAAATTTTGATATTCATTAAGTATATTTTTATGCATTTTTAATTTTTATTAAACTTCAAATTTTTATTATGTGTATTTTTTATTTTTATTATGTATTTCTTAAAAATCATAAATAAATATGTTTTTTTTTCATATTTAATATGCTCATGCATTTTAGTGGGCAATTATCAATATATAACAAAAATCAAAATTAAATTTTATTTAAGTTTCATCATAGAATTATAAAAATAAAAAGCCGAAAATAAAATATCTATAAAAAAATTCAATTGGCCACTAAAAATACATAAAAATATACATAATAAATATCAAAATTATGAGTTTTAATGTTTTTTGTTTAAATTTAAATCCTAAAGAAAAACTTAAGTAAATTTAATTTTGACATTTGTTGTATATTTATAACTATTTTTAATAAAACAATTCTTAGAATTATTATAAAAAAAATTTAACTAAATAAAAAATCTAAATTTTATTATTAATATTTTTTTTAGAATTTTTTAATTTCCACCAAAAATCCGTCAGAAATGTCGTCGGAAACTCTGCCGGAAAAAATCTGACGGCAAATCCGTCGGAAATTCTGTCGAAAATAATAGTCGGAAAAATTTGACCTTTATCCGTCGGAAATGCGCCGGAAAGACCGCCGGAAACAATTCCGCCAGTAATGGACAGTTTTCCTGTAGTGAATTTCAGGTTGGTGATTTTGTATATGTCAAAGTTAGTCCTGTGAAAGGTGTTAGCATATTTGGAAGAGTAAGCAAGCTCAATCCGAGGTATGTCGAACCTTTTGAGATCGTTGAAAAGGTTGGAAATTCTGCTTACAGGTTGTTATTGCCTGATCAGTTGTCTAATATACACAATGTGCTTCACGTATCCTCTTTGAGAAAGTGGATATCTAATTATGGAAAGAAACTTTCTACTGACGATGTGGAGGTTTAGGCAAATCTGCAGTATAGAGAAGAGCCTGAAAGGATTTTGGCTTATGATGTGCGAAAGCTGAGAAGCAAAAAGATTCCTATGGTAAAGGTACAGTGGCAGTTCAGAATGGCCAGAGAGGCTATTTGGGAGAAGGAATCGGATATGAGATAGTTGTTTCCAAGTCTGTTCTGACTCAGTTTTGTTTGGAAATATCGAGGACGACATTTTTCTTAAGGTGGGTAGATTGTGAAACCATTAAACTTTCAAGTTATTGTTGGAAATGTTTTTTTTGTGTAGTTAGTATGTACGAACCGCAGTACGAACTGAAGAAAGTTTAAAAATCTGTATGGTTAGTCTGTACGAACTACCTGTACGAACTGAGTAAGGTGCATGTTCATCTGTACGAACCGTAAGTTCGTCTGGACGAACTGAACAAATTTTTTTGCCAAAGCCCATCGTCCCTGGGACGAAAATCAATTATCGTCCATACGAACGTGTTATGTTGGCTTGACAGAGCGCTGATCGTCCCGGGACAAATGTAAATTTTTGTCCAGACGATCGTAAATATCTTTTTAAGCAAGATTTGTTTTGTTTTAAAGAGAGAGAAAGAGGAGAGATAAAAAGAAGAAAAGAGGAAGAAAACCCACATTTTGGACGTATTCGGTCCATTTTCGTCCATCACCGTAGTTGGGAAAGTTGATCGACTCGAGGTAAGGCACATTATGACTTTCTCAATTTTCAGAAATGTGAGTTTTGATGGATTTTCTGATTAAAATTTTATTTCCATTAGCGAAAAATGGGTTTAACTTTGCACCGGTAAAACTTTCTCCGCGTAACTTTTGGTATGTTGTAGAAATGATGATTTTACACGTTTTGAGTATTTTTTGGAAATTTTGCACTCGGTATTTTGAATTCTGTGGAGTTTTTATTGAATAGAAAATTATCTGGATGTTGAAAAATATTGCTTCAGTACAATAAAAGCTTTGAAGTAATGTTTTACACGATTTCTAGTAATTTGGTAAATTTTTGAAACTGTGAATTTTTATCTGTTCAATTTTTTGTTGTCTGTCGTGTTACATTCTGACGACATTTTGATATATGTCTGATTTCTCTAAATCTGATATGATTTTATTTGAATGATGTCAGAAGGGAGTTATAATGGGCCAGAATCCTTTGAGATTCTGTTAGTGTTAGGGAAGGGAGGCATAAGGGGCCAGAATCCTTTGAGATTCTGTCTATGTCCGGGAATATGAAAATAAATTTTGATATGATAACTTTGTATATCTAATATATTCTGGTGTTGTAAAAACAAATGGAGGCATAAGGGGCCAAAATCCTTTGAGATTCTGTCTGTGTCAGGGAAGAAAGGCATAAGGGGCCAGAATCCTTTGAGATTCTATTTGGGTCAGAGATTTGTGATTTGAAATGTGATTTGAAATCCAATTTGAAATTTGATCTGAAATGTGATTTGTACGAAACAAATTTTATTCAGTTCTTCTGAAATGTTATTTGATTTCCATTTGATTATTTGTTCTGTATGAATATTTACAATCTATTTGATTTCTATTTTGTACGAATATCTGCATTCTGTCTGATTGTATGATTTGAGTATAATTATCTGACTTCTGTACGACTATTTGAATAAACTATTTTTAAAGCTTTTGTGATGTATTTTGAATGAGAGAATCTGGGAATTTAGATCGGCTAGTGTGATCTTGCTGAGCTGTTAGCTCACTGCGGTTATCTTCATGGTTTTCAGGTTTTGGAAAAAGGAAGGAAGTTTTGGACTAGTCGTTCAGGATCTGATTTGAAGTCATAGGTATTTTGTACTTTTGATTTATGTACAGTCATGGCTATTTTTCTATTCTGCTATGTACTTTCTATTTATAGCCATGCACTGTAATGTATATGATCATTTTGATTAAGAAAGAAAGAAACAAAAGAAAATTTTAGATGAGTTTCTATATATGTGGAAGTTTGTAGTAGATCTGTGTTTCTGTGATCCTTTGTGTATTAGAAGAAAGTCTGAAAAATAAATTCTAAAGCAAGATCCTGGGGTTATCCGTCACGACTCAACGCGATGGGATCCGTCCCGATCGGGTTGGGTCGTGATATAGGAAGTCACAAATTCTCTATCACTTGGATCTTCACCTTATCCACACCATACCCCTCTCAAAGATTCTCTATCCGAGAATAATAACTGTTGCAGATTTGCGATCCCTAGCCTGTGATTTTTTGGTGATAACAAACCTTATTGATAGAATTGTATATTCTCAGGAAATATATTGGATATTATTTTTGTCATGTGTACTAATGATTACAGGTATAATAATCAAGAAGACCAAAGACTGAATATTGGGTAGGTTAGGATATCAAGTGAAAAGAGTTTGTATTTTTATTTTCTTGAGTCAGGTCACATTAGAGTGTATGGAAGGGTGACCGTGCACACACACATAGGGGGAGTAAGAAAATTTTTTAAAACTAAAGTTTTCTAAACTAATCGTATTGTACGATTTAAAATTTTATTATACGATAAGTTATTTTAAATATTGATTTGACGGTTAATTAAAAACTCAAGTTCGGTGAACTAATCGCATTGTACGATGTATACAGACTATATTATTGAATTTATTATGTTCTTATCATTTAAGAAAAAAATTCTACTAATTTTAAGATGTAGATTTATATGTTGTTTGCTTTCATTATTTCAATATATTCAGGGGGTATCCATATATACGTTCTCTTCTCATAACAGAAAATAAAAATTTTTTTCTCTCAACGAAACAATAAAAGATGATCTTCACTTAATTTAATGAGACGTCCATAATAACAGCTAATCTAAGCATAATAAAACAAAACAATCAATGTGAAATTTGAAACACATTTAATTAAGTAAAGAAAGTCCAAAAAAATTCTAAAACTTGCAGCAAATTCCAAATTTTCAGCAAAATAAATTTAAAGGTCTTACTAAATTAAGAGTTGACATTGATCATCGTTTATCTAAAATTTATTGAAACTGTGGAAATATGCTAAACAATCGCTTGATTTGAGACTATATAGCACTCCCAAAAGAGCAAATCATAGAATATAAATGTCATCTTTTGTGAGCTAGAGATATGGTGTTGCACTAATAATGATTCTTCTTTCCAAGAATATTCCATCCCCGATCTCCTTATGCAATGCCTCTAGCTTTTGTTGATCAATAGCATCAGCATTAGACGATGATGAGGCATCGGTGATATAAAAAGTGCTAAGCGCCAAGTCTTTTTCCTTGGTGAACTCAGCCTTATTTATTGAGAGGTCATTTTGTTGGAAGACTTTACTGACGCCCAAGAGCAAATTAGGTTGGTCTAAAGTGTTCATCTCCAACCTCAACCCCTGCACTAAAAAATAAATAATATATTCATCATACTAACATAATTTATTTTTCTTAATGGTCAAAAAGTGAAAATGTTACTACTCACATGAGTGTCTTCACTCAATGGCCACCTTCAAACTTTGAAATAATCTGTCTCTCTACCTCATTGAGTGTTGTGCATCCATCAAGCCGTCGCACATAGTATTTATATGTACATACATAAAATTAAAGAACTATTCCAATTGTATATAATAAAATTCAAAGTTAATCAATCACCGGAATTGCTCATCGTCCATTCGAGCTGACAGAGCCACGTAGCACTTCAAAATTCAAATCCGTTAGAGAACATATTGCATAAAATATTAACTTAGGTGTATCCCTACACCTCACAATCACCACAAAATAATCTCTCTCAAATGACCACATAACTTCTTTGCCTTTGTAATCTCCACCAAACCTCTTGCTTGCCTCCACAACCGAAATGGCCAATATGGAAAGATCTTTCTGGGCATGCAATGGTGGTGGTGTGACCTGATCATAGTCCATCTGTTCTATCATTAACTGATGTAGTCGTCGCTCCATATGGATCCGGTAGGCCGCATGGTGTAGTCGCACCCCCCACAACTTATCAGGTAAGTAGTGGGCTCCCACCACAGTCGTTATGTTCTTTAGCAAGCAACTCAAGCATGTCCGATCAGAGATGGTCCGACTCGTGTCACGGTCCTTTATGTAGAGGATGCCTGCGGTGCAACCATTGTGGGTCCACACTTCGCCCGTATCCATCATGAAAGAGTGTACAAAAAGCATGCCGGTGACCTTAGAGAAAATGTCGGGGCAGTCAACACAGCTAATTTCGAGGGCGATGCAATCAGAGGTGAAGTTTTCAATATTGACATTTTTGTGGCGATAGATTTTGAGTTGGGCGATGTTGTAAGATCCATTTCCTTCTTGGTCGCCATCAAGAGACCGTTGCATGTAGCGTGCGAAGTTGGGGTCTCTGAGCTTGTGGCCATGGTGATCGGTGACTTGGAAAACATTCATGAACCAACCACTATCAACTGAAATGGTGGCATTGGAGATGATGAGGTCAAGATCGCTCAAGGCCTGAACTATTTGTAAGAGAATACCATGCCCATTCTCAGCTTCCACGTGCATTTAAATCAGTTTCTTTTTTTCATATTAATTACTTAAATAATCCAAATAAAAAGCATACATAATTTGTTTGAAAAGCATTATATTATATTATTAAAAGAGGAAAAAGAGAATACCCTCAGAATAGTATAATCCTCGAATGTTTCCTTGTCAACGTACACCCTGCAAGCAACAATTAATATCCATTAAAGTTATTTACTAAAAGTAAGCAACCACCAATGAACCGTATATAGTAAAATATAAATTTTAAATATTACCTATGCGGAGGTATGCATTCAGATTCAAAGTTGGAACAACCTTCAGCCATTACTATCTCTAAAGCTCACTTAGTAGATAACAAAGTAGTGGGCCGAGAAAGAAGAAGACCAAGGAGAAGTCTATCCGGGAACTGAGAAGAAGAATTAATGAAGACGGAGATGGATCGACTGATGGCATTTGGTAGAAGAAGCAGAAGCTCTAATTAATCTGCTATTTATAATTAATCTATCAACTCTTCAGCTATTAGTTAGGATGAAAATTTCGTTGATTAGGACAGCTAAGCCTCAGTATCCCAATCGATCTCCTCATTTCATGATTTCCGTTGCCCAATATATCTCTAACGAATAAGTCCCACGTTCTATTTATATCTCCTCATTTTCCTCAATTTAGATGCCGGAATCAGTCATCAATTATATTTCAAAACTTAAAGCCATTGAATAAATTATTTATTTATTTATTTTAAAAATGATCATAATATCTTACTATTTCAAAACTAAAAAACTACCTGAATCCTCGTATGATAATATGAGCTTCAAAATATCCGCACACTGAAAGTAAAATGCTATTCAGGATGATATATATATATATATATATATATATATATATATATATATATATATATATATATATATATATATATATACATATATATATATATATATACATATATATATATATATATACATATATATATATATATATATACATATACATATATACATATATATATATATAAAATTAAGAAAAGCCAAAATAAAGAAATAAAAAGAATCATTTCTTTATAGAAGAACTGAGAATATATATGGGATAATTTTTAGATCAGACGTAGTTTATCTTAGTTTGTTAGTTGGGAACTCTAGCTATCAATCTAGAAGTCATGGGTTTAAAGCTTGCGTATTTGACATGTGTGAGAGTGCCTTAATTGACTCAAAGTAGTGAATCGTCTGGTCTATCCTGATTTTTTGGATGGGCCGATCAAATCTCTCCCTTTTGTTGATGCGCACCCTCTTTGGTATTTCAATCGATGCGTGTTTTCCTGAGCTAAAACCTATTACCTTTCGTGGCTTATCTTCCCCTTGAATTTTGGAGGAAGAAGTTCTTCTGCTTGAGACTCCTCTGCAATTTGTGTTGGTTGATTTTTTCCCTTCACGCCAGCCGAGTATTATCTCTTTTTTCCCTTCACGCCAGCCGAGTATTATCTCTATTGAGAAGTTCTTCTTCAATCCCAAGATTGATTATGATTTTTCTTTAACTTTGTTGAATCCTTCACATGTGTTGATTAAGTTGGTGAATGGCCTAGACTGTAGCAAAAGTTTCTCTCATAAATCCTACTTTGTTAACAAATGTTATATAAAATTGACTAAATGGTCTCCTCTTTTAGATATTGGTGTGGAGTTCCCAATTATTCTCCCCCCGAATTCTTCTCGGTTGGGTTCCTTTTCTTACAGTTGATCATGCAACCACTGTTGGCTCCAATCCCTTTGTTGCACGTGTATTGGTCGAGCTTGACCTTATAAAAAAATTTACTAACAAAGTGTGGCTTGGTCTTCAAAATTTTTGTTACATACAACACATTGTGATGGAGGAATTTCTGCCGTTTTGTTCCCAATGTAAATATGTAGAGAATTCAAAAGGTGATCGTCGTTCCCTTTTCAACGATTGCTTCTAATAACCATGTTATTTTTTATGGGAATGTAAAAGTTGTTGTGGAAACTATGGCTGTTGTGGGAAATGGGGATAATGTTATCCCTACTTTGACTCCTGTTAATTTGATTTTTGATTTTGTGTTTAATGGGGAGAATTACATGGAAACTGCTTTTGCTGTGACAATAATATTGGTATTGTTAACACTTGGGTTGGTGGTCATGATGAGGAGGCAACTGCTCCATCGACTATTGTTTTGCCTGTGACTCTTTCTTGTGAAAACAAAGAGGATGTTGTTGAGGTTTTTGGGCCTAATGCTTGCATGGTTAACCTTATAGATAGTCCCATTACGTCTCCTAGATTTAATGTTGGTGTTTGCGGTGATGATGATTTTATCCCTTTGAAACCTGGGATTCGTGAAGTTGTTAGCCTTATGGTGGTGCCTGTTGAGAGTGGTGTTGATGGTATTGGTTTGGATGCTCCCGCTCATCATAGTGTTATTATTTCTGATGGTGTTAATCTTGTGGTTATGAATGTTGAAGTGCTTCTTTTAGATGGTTCTATCAAATTGAAGGACTATGAGGTGATTGAAGGTGACTGGCTAGCTGATTACGGCTCATCAGCTAATTGGGATGTTGTGGAGGAAATTGATGTGCAAGGAGTGAATTCCTGGGATAACTTTGATTTAAACGCTATTCAAATTTCTGAGGATAGTTATTTCAAAAAATTGGTAAATGAAAAAGGAGAAAATCCAAAAGGAAATAATTTTTTATTTTGAGTATTGACTCCCTTCTTTTGCTGCTGGGGACTGTTTGGTTTAGGTTGTTTTTCCCTTGTATTTTTCTTGGGTTATTTTGGGTGTTTTGGGATGTGCTCCTTGCTGTCTCTTGGGGGTTATTGTTTTGCTCCCTGCTTTGTTTTATGTGTTGTTTTTGTGGGTTGCTCATGGTCGGTTTTGTGGTTATTAACTGGACTTGTATTGTTATTTTTTTTATTTAATACGAAATAGTTGTGAAAAAGTTGATTAAATACAAAAAAAAACATAGTAGTTTTAAAATTGAATATCACTCAGAAATCATGTGAAATTGTGATCAAAGTGGAATCAAATTCATGAATAGCAAAAAAAAAAACCTTATAAAAAATCATTAAGAAGAAAAAAATAATAAGAAAAATGTTGTATGTTATTTTTCTCATGTGAAAAATAACAAATGAATAATGTATACAATATATATACTAATTATAACTAAATTTTAATTAAGAAAATAAAGAAATATTTTTTTAATATAGTAGACTATAATTTTTAATTTAAAATGTTCTTTTTATTATATGTTGGTGCAATTAAACAGATTTGGTTCATTTCCTATCATGCAACCATTGATACTTTTATAGAGAAAGGCAATTATATTGGAACCCAATACAATAAAACAATCAATGGTAATTTTAATTTTAGGATGAAATATATTTTTTTATAATAATAAGGGAACACCTTATTAAAATAATTGCAAATTTATAGCTAAAGAAATGTAAAGGCCTTATAATATTGATAATTTTTTATTCAAAATCTAATAAAACCATACAAAAAAACTAAAGAGGCGATCAAATAGAACCCCCAAAAGAACAAATCTTAGAAGAAAAACTCCATCTTTTGCCGATCTCATTGTGTGCCATATATGGCTTTTGTGGGTTAATATCATCAATATTAGACGACGATGATGAGGCATCGGCGATGCAAAAAGTGTCAACAAAAAAATCTCTCCTCTTAACGAACTCCGCCACATTTAGTGAGAGATAATTCTTTTTAAAGTCCTTTCTTCTCATGACCATGAGTAAATCATGTCGTCCTAAAGATCAAATTGCCATCTTTAATCTCTATACTCAATAATAAATATATAAAAATTTACATAATAATAAATAAATAAATGTTTCATTACCAAAACTACAAAGCAGCGACTACACAAGTTGATGCAAGAGAATATTGAATATGAGGTCGTACCACCATCATGACATGTCAAAGAATGTCAGTTCAAGTTAGTCATTTTGGTTGTGGATGCCAACAAGAGATTTGGTGGACGCAACGAATGTAACGAAGAGTTGTGTCAGCCTCAAGTGCTAATTGAGAGGGATTACTTTTTGGTGAATGTGATGAGTAGAGACAAGCCTAAGCTAATGTTTGATACAATATGTATGCTAATAGGTTTGCATGAATACTCAGTGCAATGGATTGTTGAAAGAATAAAGCTCAATTATGTGGCCATTGTCCATATGAACAAATAAAATCATGTAGCTGTGGGTTCCAAAATTCGGCCCGGGCCTCTGCCCGCATATTTTCTTTTCTTCGGTGAGGGAGTTTTAATAGAATAAGTTAAAGAATAAATTTTGGAAGACAAAGGGGTTTGCAGATAAGACACTACCCAGAGATTTCACCCTCATTTTACAAGGACTTTATAATCTGAGTTCTGGTTTCCTATAGGCGCAAGCCCCTATAGTTAATTACCCCTCCCAATAATGAGAGAGAACTTTTGAGTAAGGCTAGTCATTAAATAAATATATAAATAATATGTGCATCTGGCATATAGTAGTAGCATGGGTTTGGAATTTGAGAATTTAGAAAAGTTTGAAAGGTTAAAAGATTTTGATATTTAAAATAAGCATTTCATCACCTTACACTTAAAGCGAATGGTGGGGGAATGGATGATGGGCTGATCAGGATCTCATGGTTTCGTCGTCCCGGTCCATCATGGACCCTGGTCTACTTAGTCAGAGCAGCTAGTTGACCCAACCTGATAGAAGGATCCTTGTCGGTAGCCATGTGTTGCATCTTCCAAGGGTACCTTATAGACATGGGGTGAATGTTTGTCTAAGGGGATAAATTTGAATCCACCATAGCTAATAGAGGGCTTTGTGCCCTATCGATTATATCCTATTGATTCATATCTCAATGATTTAATGTCATTAAGGAGCGTATTGGCTCGGGCTATAACCAGTATTTTATGGTGTCATTTCGCGGCAAAACTACTAGATTCAGAGGGCCCCAGGTCATAACCATTTATCCTGTGGTGCCATTTGGCGGTAAAATTGCCTGTTAGAGGACATGTACCATATCTTTATTAGAAGGAGATTGTTTGAGAATGGATCTTAGTGATATTTTTTGACTAGGCATTAACTTTTTGTGAGCTGAAGGAGTTTTTAATTTGTACATCCCGACAAACTATTGCAGAGGGTGGATGGATTTTGCTTTAAGTTGTTTGATGGTTGATTTCAACTTTAAATTCTTTTAGATTTTTTTGGGATTTTTGGATATTAGAATTTTGGACTTTCAGGTATTTAGGTGGCATTTTGGATTATTTGAAATGGACCCCTCCGGTTGAGATATGCATTCAACACAGCCATCATCGAGATATTTTGGGTCATTACCATTTATTGATTGAACCTTGTCGACCCTATCAACTTGCTGATAGGGGATCAGGTTTTCTAGGCTTTGTGCATTTATTAGTGAACTCATATTATTATAGGCCTTGAAGGCCTAATATGAATGTATTATAATAAATATACCAGTCACCGTCACCGTATATTTGTTTGATTATTTGAACCCTATCG
Source organism: Dendrobium nobile (assembly GCA_022539455.1). NCBI lineage: Eukaryota > Viridiplantae > Streptophyta > Magnoliopsida > Asparagales > Orchidaceae > Dendrobium > Dendrobium nobile. The sequence continues at coordinate 22,853,981 of CM039721.1, forward strand.
ACTCCTATTGATCCGCATAAAAAGATCGGATTCAAACTTAAATTCATTTATTGACCCGCACAGCATCCCTAGAAGTCACATGTGTTCCCACAACATGCTTGTCGGGGCCCATGCAGGTGTTTGGGGGCATTTTGTAATTATTTGGTGAACCTTGTCAACTCTTATTTATTGGCATAGGAGGATCAGATTCAAATTTTTGGAACCGTGCATCATTCCTAGATGTCACATGTGTACCAATAACACTATTTTCGGGGCCATGCGAGTGTTTGGGGGCATTTTATAAAAATTTGGTGAACCTTACCGACTCATATTTATTTGTATAGGAGGATTAGGTTCAAATTTATGGACCCGCGTAGCATCCTTAGACATCACGTGTGTACCAATAACATGCTCGTTAGGGCCCATGCGGGTGTTTGGTTATACATGCATTTCAATGTACCTATATATAAACATATTACGGTGCACGTGCGGGTGATATTTTTTAGAATTTGACGGGTCTTCTACGATGTCTTGTAGAAAATCATCTTTGTCATAGCCTTTTTAGCATTTGCTTGTGGATAGTATGTAAATGCATGACTATTGTTCATCAAGAAATTTGTAAGTCTCGATAATTGCATTCAATCCAGTGCTCAAAACTTGGTTAACCCGAGACTCACTATATGACAATTTGATCTAGCTTTCTCTTCCCATAACTCGTATGGGAACCAACAAGCAACTCACCAATGTTCCATCATCATCATTTTCTGTTATTGACTTAAATGAAGAATCAATCATTTTAACCCTGAATGATTATATCCTTATTGATGCCCTACACTTCAAAATTAGTAGTCACCGCCTTGAGCTGACAAATGTAGTTAAGTGACTTCAATGGCAAAGAGGGACTATCTTCTTTGTAACTGCTTGTAGACATATTATATTTCATGTATGTCATTTTCCTTTACTTGCAGATGAGTCGTAGTCGTACTTGTAGGGGTCTAGTATATCAGCTCATGCATGTAAAACTTGCATATTTTAGCCTTCCTTTACTTGTCACATTCGTAATGATTGTTGCTTACGGATGAGAAATGGAGAACTTGGTCATCATTGATCATTGCTTGTAGGAATTTGTTATGCTTGGTTGATGGTGCGGATCATACTAATCCTGTTGTATTCACTGCTCTGCAGTGAAGAAATAACTCTTGCGGTTGAAGCCACATGTGATAGTCACATCTCTGAAACAATAGTCACATCTCTAAAACAACAAAAACTACAAGCTTTATTGTTTGCATCTCACAGCTGGGGTCGTCATCATTCTTCTACTCCTTACACCAGTGGACGATCTAATTCTAGAGGAGGACACCCATATTCTAATCATAGTGGATGAGTCAAGAACTCTTCCATTTCCTTTTAGATTTACTTTACGTGGTGATGCATATCTGCTCAATATTGGTATAGAGTAGACCTTACATACTGATCCTCAACTCAGAATCCCATTGCTTTTGCTGCTTCAAGTCAGCTAGCTCCACCAAGTGAATGGTTTTCAGATAGTGGTGCTTCCACTCACGTTACAACTGACTCGTCTGAAGTGGATTCTCCCAGTTCTTACACTGGTCCTCAATCCATCTCCATTAGTAATGGTCAATCCTTACTTATTGTTGCTCATGAACAAGTCATCTTACCCACACCATCCCATAAGCTTCTTCTTAAACCACTCCTTTATGTTCCAAATCTCACTCACAACCTTCTATATATTCACCAATTAACTTCTAATAATAATTTCTCTATTTTATTTCTATCACATGACTTCCAAATTAAGGATTTTGGAACCAACCATCTTCTCCTTCAAGGTCCTAGCCATAATGATCTCTAACTGCTTCAACAAACTCATGTTCTAGCTTCTCTTCCAGCAACCCTCATCTCCAACACTACCTCTACTGATGTTTGGCACAAACATTTGGGGCAATCCACACACTACCATTCTCAAATCTTTGATTCAACTACATCCTTACATCAAACGTACTTCTTCTATTGTTTTTTGTGTGTCATGTTCAACAACCTCATGTACCTCTTGACCATTACAATTAGTGCACTTGAATGTATGGGGCCCTGTTCCCTTTAACACTTTTAATGATTGTTATAATGATGTTGTATTTATTGATGACTTTACTCGATTGGCTCTATCTGATGCATTATAAATAGAAAACATTCCAAAAATTTAAAAAATTTAAGATTCTAGTAGAAAAATAATTTTCGTAGAAAAATAATTTTCTACTCACATTGTTACATTTAGGACCCATGGTGGTAAAAAATATGTTAATAATGACTTCAAAATATTTCTTACAACTCATGACATTACAGATCAGATATTATGTCCTTATACTCCTGGGAAAAATGGGCTTAGTCAACGCAAACATTTTCACATAGTTGAAACTACTCACACACTATTACTTGATGCTCATCTCCCGTATAATTTCAGGGTTTATGTTGTTTTGACTGCTACCTATCTTATAAATTGCATGCCCTTATCTCTACTTCACAATCGCTCTCCTTATTAATGTTTGTTTGCTAAACGTCATGACTATCACCACTTAAGTGTCTTTAGGTGTCTATGTTTCCCTCTCTCCCCACCTCACCCCAAACAAAAATTTTATCCCATGGCTCTCTAAACCATCATTCATGGCTATGCTAAACCTATAAAAGGCTATTTATATTGTCACCCTTCTACTAGAAAGATCATTATCTCCATTAATGTCCTGTTTCATGAAAATTCTTTTCCATACAACACTATAGCACCTCCACTTGTTATGTCACTACCTCCTCATCCATTCACATCTACCCCTCTTACTCTTGTGCCTCATTATTTTCTACCTCAAATGACTGTAAAAAAATTTCCTGTTATTCCCAACTCAACCACTATCCCCTCCCCCAAAAACGACATGCTCATTCACTCCTTCTGTTCACTCCCCAAGCTCAACTTCACAAATTCCATTACTTCTTATGCTAACCTCTGCTTCTCCGAATCCACCACCTCCATAATAGCCAATGCTACATGATATAAAACTGGACATCAAAAGCCCAAGACAATCTTCACTTTGCTTTACCAATCCTCACCTATTTTAGATCCTACATGCTACACTCTTGATATGAAGTCACCTCATTGGAGAAGCGCTATGTCTGAGGATATTCAAGCACTTCAAACTTAGGGAACTTGGACCCTCATTCCTCTAGTAGCCGATCATAATATTCTTGGTTCCAATTGGCTTTTTAAAACAAAAATAAATGAAAATGGTATTGTAGCTCATTTGGTCAAGAAAGGATATAACCAAGAATATGGATTTGAGTTTGCTACGACATTTAGTCCCATTGCAAAGATTCAAACTATTAGAGTTTTTATACTCATTTCTTACAATAATCATTCGCTAGTCAATCAACTTGATGCCTTAAATGCCTATCTTCATGATACCTTGACTGACAAGGTGTTTATGGCTCAACCTCCTAGATTTACATACCTAATTATGAAAGTCATGTCTTCTACCTTAACAAAGCTATCTATGGCTTGTAACATGCTCCACGACAATGGTTCTTACATTCACTGAACATATAATTAATTCGGGCTTCAAGGATAGTGATGATGATTGATCCATATTCATCTATGCAACACATAATACACTTCTTTATCTCTTGATTTATGTCAATGACATATTACTTGTGATAATAATTTAGAGCTACAAAATGACTTACTTATCGATCTCCACTCTATATTTAGTTTAAAGAATCTAGGACGGCTTTCAAACTTTCTTGGACTTCAGGTTGCCTCTATGCCCTCAGATTATCTTATTCATCAAACCAACTATGAACCTCTTCCACAGTGTGCTTGCTTGGTTAACTGTAAGCCACTCCTCAATCAAATGGCCTAAAAACTTCTAGTCATACATCAAACGAACACCCATTCTTTGATCCGTCACTCTACAATCATCTTGCTAGATAATTTCATTATCTCACACTAATTAGACCTGATCTCACTTATTTGATAAATTAAGTGTACCAACATATGCATAATCCTCAAAATAATTCATTTTCCATGCTCAAATGCATCTTAAGATACATCAATGGCACTTTATCTCTTGGGTTACCCATAACTTCTAGCTTTTTCAACATCACAACATTTGCGGATGCTGATTGGGAAGGATATAAAATTGATCGTAAATCTATAATTGTCTTTTGTGTCTTCATTGGTTTAACCTTACTCTCTAGAGCTACCAAAAAGCAAACCGTAATTGCAAGATCCTCAACCGAAGCCAACTACCAGGCTCTCACACTTCTTGCCACCAAACTTATTTGGTTAGTCGATTACTTAAAGATTTTCGATAAGACATTTCCATTTTGATTCCTATATATTGTGAAAATATATCTGCTATACCCCGTGCTCACAACCAGTCTTTCATGCCCGAACTAAGCATATTGAAATTGACCAACACTTCATTAGAGAATATATCAAATCCCAAATAGTCATTATCCATCATACTTCAACCAATGACCAAGTTGATGAAATCTTCACCAAGTTTCTCTCAAATACCAAATTCCAAACTCTTCAGGATAAATTGACTCTTTAATCCTTGCAGATCAATTTGCGGGAGGCTGATCAAGGTAAAGAGCATCTTTTTTATTTTAATGATGTCAGATCACTCTCAGCAAAATAGAATTAGTGTCTCCACCTCCTCTGGCATTGGTTGCTTCCGCTCAGAACTTTGAATCATGGCTATTGGTTTCCAAACAACAATTTGTTATGTTAACTGTTTGATGCTTAAAACTTATATATATATATATATAGTTCTGAAAAAAAGAAGTGATACAAAGCTCAGCTTTTCTCTAACCTTTGTACTCGTACTGTACTTGTACTATACTCTCTTTCTTTAATGATGTCAGTACATGTGCTCAACTTCTACATATCATAATAGAGCAATGATATTTATAATGCAATGGACATATAGTTGGGATAATATATAGAGCAATAATATTATAGTAGTATAAATGATTACTTGGGCATATTTTAGGCTTGCTTATGGAGCTTAATATTTTGTGTCAATGAGCAAGTCCTGACTATCCAACCTAATGCCATAACCATAGCTAAACCTAGTCCTTCAATGAACAAGGTGTGCATGCAAACTAATAATACCTTTATAATTCAATATTTTTATAATTTTTGTAAATTTTGTGCGTTTGTTTGTATAATTTAATGTTTAAAATATGATAATTTTCTTTCCTAATTAGATCGACCCTTACATTCTCTTTAGATGGATATAACAGAATTGAAAGACATATTTATATTAGGTTTTACTCCATCTCTTTGATTTGTAAAGTGAGAGATGAGTGAAATTTTTGATAGGGCTCAGAGATTGGTTGTAGACCATTAGTGCCAAACAACAATTGTGTAATAGGCTTGCTTGTAATATGAAATTTTAAAGAAGTGTTTTGATAAATATGAAAATTATTTTATTTATTCAAAAAAGAACTCTTCTGATCAAAAGTAAGCTAGTTGGAGCTAAGGCGAAGGCTTTTGATCAAAAGTAAGCTAGCAAATCCATCATAGTTAGATAACAAACTTAAGCCCTAGGCCTATTCCTATGCTTGGTCGAGTGATGCTCACACCTCATATATAGTGCTACACTGTAATCACGCTATTTGATAACTAAAGATTTCTTGATGGACTTACATTTGTAGCCACCACCGTTGGACGACGATCCCCCACCAGCAGTCACCACCTTCAGCTGTCACTATCATGCACCATCGTCGACTGCCACCACAGCCAACCACCGCCTCAGACCAATCACCACTGCCCCCGGAAGCCGTCCTCTCTACTTCTACAACTAGTTGCCGGTCACCGTCAACCAACCCTTATAGACGGTCACAATTGTCTGCCACGCCGCCGCAGGCAACCACCACCGCCAACCGCCAATCACCCTTGCCATAACATTCTTGCAGTTTACATTGCATTTAGTTTACTTCATACCAATTTGAAGTCCATTATTAGTGAAATAAATTGTACAATTTTCTTAAATTAATTTTATTTAGAAACTCATTTTATTGCAATGCAACAAAATTGATGTAGAAGTTGTATAGAATGGTCTTTGAAGGAAAAAGAATGCTATGACACATAATTTAAATTTAATTTTTTAAATGAATTTTCTCCTCTGAAATATATCAGTAATAAATGAATAATGGACGTCTATATTTTTACTAATTATATCTGAAAAACAATTATGATAAATAAAGAAATCATCTTTTTTTTATAAATATAATATACTACGATGTTGAATTTATTATGTTCTTATTGTTTAAGGAAATATTTCTATTATCTTATTTTCAATTGCTATCAAATCTTCGTTTAAACCCATACGTTCTCTTCTCAGATGACAATAATAATAATTTTTTTCTCAACGAAACAGTCAAAGATAATCTTCACTTAATTTAAGCAAAAATTTAGAAATATTTATGCCGACCAATAATTATACGTCCATTAGAAAAGAGAATTGGAGCCCAATGAAATAAAACAACCTATGAGAAATTTAATTTATGGATGAAAGACATTTAATTAAGTAAAGAAAAACTAAAAAATCATAATTTAAAGGTCTTACTAAATTAAGAGTTGACATTGACTCTCGTTTATCTAAAATCTAATGAAACCATGGAAATATGCTGATCTTGATATAAGACCATATAGCACCCCCCAAAAGAGAAAATCATATAATATAAACTTAATCTTTTGTGAGCCGGAGATATCATGTTGCATTCACAATCATTCGTCTTTTCAAAGAAGATTCCATATTCAATCGCCTTATGCATCATAACAATTCAAGCTGGAGGCGATGCATAAGGAGATTGGGGATGGAATCATCTTTGAAAAGAAGAATGATTGTGAATGTAACACCATATCTCCGGATCACAAAAGATAGAATTTAGATTCTATGATTTGCTCTTTTGGGGGTGCTATATGATCACATATGAAGTGATTGGGGATACCAAAGGCGCTACCATTGTGGGTCCATTCTTCACTCGTATCCACCATGCAAGAGAGTTCAAAAAGTACGGTAGTGACCTCAGAGAAAATGTCAGGGCAATTAACAAAGCTTATTTCGAGGGCGATACAATAAAAGGTGAAGTGTTCAACATTGACTTTGTTGTCGTGGCAGATTCTGAGTTGGGTGATGTCGGAAGATCCATTTCCTTCTTGGTGGCCATCAAGAGACTGTTGCATGTAGCGTATGAAGCTAGGGTCTCTAAGCTTGTGGACATGGTGATCGGTGACATGGAAAACATTCGTGAACCAACCACTATCGGTTGAAATCGTGGCTTTGGAGATGATGAGGTCAAGATCAAGGCCTGAACTATTTGTAAGAGAAAGCCATGCCCATTCTCATCTTCCACCTGCATTTAAGTACAATCCTCTAATATTCCATTGTCAACGCACACACTGCAGCCAAAGTTGGAAGAACCTTCAACCGTTACCATCTCTGAAGCTCACTTAGTAGATAGCAAGGTAGTGGGCAGAGGAAGAAGAAGACGAATGAGAAGCTGTCCGGGAACTGAAAAGAAGAATTAATTAAGGCGATGGATGGTATTTGGTAGGAGAAGCGCGCAGAAGCTCTAATCAATCTACTAGTTATAATTAATCTCTCTACTCCACAGCTATTTGTTAGGACGAAAATTTCGTTGATTAGGACACCACCTAAGCCTTACTATCCCGATGGATCTCCTTATTTAATTATTTCTGTTGCCCGAATCTGTCCCACGCCCCCATCTATCTCCTCATTTTTCTCAATTCAGTTGCTCGAAATATATCACTCATTAATTATATTTCAAAAGTTAAACCCATTTAATTTTTTTTTATATACCTTAAAAATGATCATAATATCGTACTATTATAAAACTAAAAAAATCACATGATTCCTTATATATATATATATATTATATATATATATATATATATATATATTATATATATATATATTATATATATATATATATATATATACACACACTAATATAAATGCACGTTAATAAAAACTAAAAAAATAGTATCTAAACATTGTATGTTCACCAAGTACATGAGAATAAAATTTAAAATTTAGTGCAAACCAACCAACAGCAAGGTTCTCCGCCTGGTGTACTCCAATCAGAAAGAGTTGCGCCTTCTAATATATATCAATTCAAAGCCATTAGCACCTCCCCTCCCCGCTTAAATGGCTTCCTCCTCTTACGCTGCTGACTTCCCTCCTCTTCCTGGAGCTGGTGCTAGCGCTTTCCTTGTGCCCCATGGCTTAAACTTTATATCCAACCTAACTAACCGTGACCCGGTGGCTAATGATTTTGGCCTATCCTTCATCCCTTCCTCCACCAAAATTCCTTTCTCAGCTGAAGATATTGCTCTTGAAGTACCAGATTGGAGCTTATCGCTGGTTGGCTACTCCGTTGGCTCGAGACCCACTTACCTGAGCCTTCAAAACACCATCAAGAAGGTTTGGGACCCCAAAGGTTCTATTGATCTCCTTACTTTGAACGATGGTTTTTTTCTTTTCAAGTTCTCTTTTATCTCTTTTTGGATGGGTGGCCCCTGGTTTTTCTTTGGACGCCCTTTCATCCTTCAAAAATGGAATCCTAAATTTCAACCAAAACGGTATGACTTTTCTTCCATCCCGATTTGGGTTAAAATTGTGGATTTCCACTAGCTGTTTGGAATCTGTTAGGGATCTCCAAAATAACGAGCTTTATTGGCCACCCCCTGGCGGTGGATTCCCTCACAGCACGCAAAACTCGCCTGACTTTTGCGAGGGTCTGCATCATGGTTTCCAGTACTTCGACCTTCCCGGATGAAATACCAATCTCGCTAGATGGGGATGATGTGCAGCTCAAAGTCATCTATGACTGGAAACCCACCCCTTGTTCTGGCTGCGGCTCACTGGTACACCCCTCGTCCCTATGCCCCAAAAACCCCACTGCTAAGTCGCTTGTTCAGGCTCCTCCCCGTGGTCGCAGTAGAAGCAGAGCCCACTTTGCTCGACCCCCTCCTTCTAAATTCAGCTGCCCCTCCTCTTTTCAATAACCCCAGTCCTCACACGACTACCACTTCTCTCCAACAGCCAACTAATGCCACTGCCCTCCCGCCTCCGCCCACTACCATCAACCCCCCTCAAATTACTACACCCCTCATCCCCTCGACTCTCCTTCTCTCCTCCTCTTCCAATGACAATCCTGTGATAAACACAACGCTACCAAATCTAAATTCTCCTCCCTTTGACAATACTCACACTGACCCTACTTCTCAGACCAATTCCCCATCTATTGTTAGGGATTCTGAATTAGCTTACTCACCCCCTCAAAAATTTTCTAAGCATCCTCCAACCCTCATCCCCCCACAACAACTAGATAACACCGTTTCCCCAAATAAATTCATTATCGTCCAACCTGAAGAGCCTCTTGATCAAGCTGATGAATAGGATAAATCTGACGCTGCTTCTAGCTAGTTTTCCCATCAATTGGAGGAGCCCCCTAAGAAAGTGTCCCACCCCAAAGCCCAAAATTCTAAGCCACCTAAGTCCAAAAGTGCCAAAAAAGCTCTAAACACATCCAAATCAAAATGACCCTGCCTCTCATTGGCTGCTGGAATGTGAGGGGATTCAACAGTCTTGACATGGTTTTCTCTTGTAAGAATCTTGTTGCCTCCCACCACCTTGACATGATATGCATTCTCGAAGCTAAAACCCCTTCTATGGCTCTCTCTGACCCTTGGTTTCAAAAATCTCATCAGATCTTCAATGATGAACTTAACTGTAATAATGCCTCTCCCACCTCTATTGGGAGAATTTGGATCAAATGGAATCCTAATGCCATGTCTTTTAGCCCCCTCTCCATCTCACAACATTTAATCCATGGTACTGTGTCTCTTAAAGACTCCACCCAGTTCTTTATGACTGTTGTCTATGCGGGTAACACGCCTTCTGATAGAGTGCCTATGTGGAACCAGTTACAGAATATAGCCAGCAACCTCACCTCTCCATGGATCATAATGGGGGATTTTAACTGTTATAGAAGCACTCAAGATAAAATGGGTGGCCTTACCCTGACCCCTAGTCAATTAAATGAAATTAATTCATGGGTATTTGAGACCGACACATTTGATCTCTCCTCCATTGGACTTCACTACACCTGGTTCAACCAAAGGTTGGATGAACCCATACATATAAATCTTGATAGAATCTTGGGGAATTACTCATGGCTGAACAAATTCCCAAATTCTTTTTACAAAGTTGAAGCTCCAGGCTGTTTTGACCACTCTCCCCTGATTCTGCTTAATGGAAATGCTAAACAAACTGGTGGTAGATTTCATTTTAAGAACTTCTGGATTAACATGTATGGCTTCTGGGATTGTGTTGTCTCTGCTTTTGCAAATCATAAGAATGCTAGCCATATTGCTAATCTTTACCACAAATTAAGGATCCTTAAACATATCCTTAAGAAAAAAACTTGGGCTTCTTCTTCCTTCATCAAAGACAATATGGTTAGGATAGAAAAAGATCAAAAGAACTGTTTACAATTGATTGATAGCAATCTTTTGGATCCTTGCCTGAATGCACACTTGAAATGTATCAACTCCTTACTCTCCTATTACAATTCAGCTTGGTGCTCTTGGACTATTCAATGTGTTAAGGCCAAGTGGCTTTCTTAAGGTGAAGATGACTTAGGTTTCTTGTATGCAAAAATTAAAAACAGAGGGAACATCAACCAAATTAAGGAAATCACTACCTCTGAAGGGCATTTCTCTACTCTGGATGATGTTGGTTCTTCCATGATCTCTCACTTTAAAACTATTTTCAACTCTCCAAACCCGTTAAATGCCTCTTCAAACAGCATTCCCATTGGCAATACTGTGCCCCCTCATTTTTTCGAGTCCCTCACCAGCCCCATTACTGATCCTGAAATAAAACAAGTCATCTTTGATGGGGCTCCCAATTCCTCACCTGGTCCTGATGGCTACACCTTTGAGTTCTACAAAAGCTCTTGGGATATCACTGGTTCTTATGTTTGTCAAGCTATTAGGAATTACTTCAGGACAGGTCATCTCCCTAGCTATGTTAAAGCTACTGCCATTGTTTTGATCCCTAAGCATCCTCACGCCTCTCACTTCACTGATTTCAGGCCAATCTCTCTTTGCAACACTTTTTACAAAATCATTGCTAAACTGATTGCCAATAGAATGAGAGATATCATGCCCATTATCATCCATCCTAGTCAAGCCGGTTTTATTAAAGACAAGATTTCTTCTAATAATATCATTCTTGCTTCAGAAATCCATAGAGAAATGGGTTTAGCTGCCAAAAATAACCACTTTTGTGCTAAACTTGACATTAAAAAAGCTTTTGATACGGTATCCAGGGAGTTTATCTGTAATAGAATGAGGCTCAAGGGTTTTCCTCCTCAATTCATCAATTGGGTCAATGGCTGCATCTATGATGTTCCTTTTTCTATTTTCCTTAATGGCAAACTTGAAGGGTACTTTACTTCCACCTCGGGTCTTTGTCAGGGTTGTCCTCTATCACCGCTGCTTTTTGGCATTGCCATGGATGCTCTCTCTTGTATTTTTGATGAGGGTAGTTTCAGGGGAATCAAGTATGATAATTACACTCTAAGCCATTTACTTTATGCTGATGACGTCCTTGTGTTTGGTTCTGCCAGCATTCAAAATGCCAATGCTCTGAATGCGGTTCTCGAGATTTTTGCTGCCTCTTCTGGTCTTGTGATTAACAAAACCAAATGCACCATCCTCTTCTCCAAAGATGCCCCTCTTAATGCAGATATTGCCAACCTCTTGGGCTATCAAATTTCTGATTCTGCTATGAAGTACCTTGGCCTACCTATTGCTCTCAAAAAACTTTCTATTACTAACTTCCTTCCACTCTTGAGTAGACTCTCTACTCTACTTGATGGTTGGAAAGTAAAATTCTTATCTTTTGCAGGTAGAATGAAGTTCTTAAAATTTACCATTGCCAATACTCTTGCCTATTAGATTAGAGGGGCTATAATACCAAAGAGTTGCTGCAAATTTATTGATAGGTACTGTGCCAGATTTCTATATCATGGGAATGTGGCTTTTAAAAAGCTGCAATTAATCTTTTGGAAGAAAACATGTAAACCCACTGCCTTTGGAGGCATGGGCATCCCTGATCTTCATTCTATGCAATTTGGCTTCACCTGCACATTCCTTTGGAGATATTATAACAACAATTCTTTGGTTGCCTCTTGGCTTAGATTTAAATATCACTCTCCTTTTAAAGGCTGTCCCGCTTATGCATCTAAATTCTGGAAGAATTTTTGCTCTGTTGCCTCTAGAATTAAGAATAAAATTAACTTTCATATCTGCAAAGATAAAAGCCCTCTTTCTTTTTTCTGGGATCCGTGGATTATTATTGGGCAATCGATTGCTAATCTCACTCATGGTGCTACTTTGTATTATGGAGCGGTTTCTGAATATCTTCGTGATGGAAGCTGGAGTCTTCCTATGAATCTTGATACTGCCATCATCGCCCAGATTCATTCTATCCATCCCCAGGATTCTTCTGCCAATATCACCTGGAATGGAAAAGGTCCCCCGGTCTTTAAAACTTTTAAACTGTGTTATTTTGAAGAAGAGAATGAGGTTCACTGGTGCAGATTTATTTGGCATAAAAAATATGCAATTAGGTACTCGGCTTATACGTGGTTAGCTTTAAATGATGGTCTCAAAACCGCTGACATTCTTGCTTCTTGAAACATTGATATTCCTGCCATTTGCCCTCTATGCTCCGTGGAGGGTGAAAACATCAGACACCTTTTCTTTCAGTGTGATTTTACCTTCAGTTTTTTAAAAGAGCTGCTTCCGAATTTATTTGGGTTTTTTTTAGACCCACCCTGATGCAACTTTTTGAATTCATAGATGATTTTCACCTTTTTTACACTAAAGAGAAGAACTTCTCCTTTTTGGTCATTTGCTGTTTGATTTACTTGGAGGGAAAGAAACAATAGGAGGTTTAATGGAAACTGTCTGTCTATTACTGCTGTGTATCACAATATCATTTTTGCAATTGCGGCAAAAACTAAGAACTGGAAGGAAATTGATAGTCTCAAATTTTGCTGCGTGATGGATTTTTGGAAGTCTCTGGGCAATGATGTTTCCTTCAGCTCCCCAACTTCTGCACCCCTGGAGGGCCTTCGACACTTCTTTTGGAATGAAAATATGCAACCGGTGCTTTCCTTGGACGGCATTTTGCCTGGGTTGGGTTCTTCCTAGGCAACCGGGGTGCTCTGCACTTTTGTCCAATCTCAAAGCTTTGAGTAGTCTTTGCAATGACTTTAAGCTTGGGTTCTGTTTGGAATCTTCCTGAGCCCACCTGTGAGACTTTTTTTGTTCCATTGTGCTCTTTTTTATTTTTCTTTCTTTACAGCTCCTCTTTTTTGTTGTCTTTTGAGCTGTAAGTGTTAGCATTTCTTGTAACCTTTTTCTTGATCAATATATGGGCAATTGCCCCCAAATTTCCCAAAAAAAAGCCATTAGCACATAAAATATCCGAATGTCATGAAAAGTACACTTAAAAATAAATTGCAATTCCAAATGCCTACTTCAAACACAAAACTGTAGGGTCTTATTTCAATTATGGTAATTTTAGTTTAACAAATATGTTTTCAATAAGGTTGCAACCCAAGTGGTGGTTTCGGGTAGGCGAGAGAGGAAGAAGATGTCACCGTTGGGGTAATGATGGTGAAGGGGATGCATAACAGGTGAAGGCTTTAGCAATGCCAAAATAGAAGTCGAAGGTTTCACCCAATTAAATGCGGGAGTTTGTTGCCTAAGGTTCCGTAGTTTTTGCCGATGGTTGATGGAGATTCGTAGGATTGAAGAGTACTACTTCCAAATCTAAGGAAGCCTTTATTCTATTGGCTAGTTGAGGCTAGATCGAAGCATCGACGACGTAGATAACCTAAGAGAGGCATCATTACGAATGGAACAAGCTTGTTCCCAACCATCTCAACGCAATGTATATGGTATGAATAGCCAGCATTTGTGAAATTAAGAGACATTCCAGGTTTTTGAAAAGGTTTCTTTGATTTTAATTGTCGAAATCGGGAGCTAAAGAGTTTTATACAGGGAGATGTGAAGAGGTTAATGACTTAATGAATGACTGAGAAATTAAAAGACAGTAGACGAATATGCATAGCAGAGGAAACAAGCCAAAATTGAAAAATGAAGGGACGAAGAGGCTTTTTAATATTAGTATAGTATAAATTTAGGGGATACAAAGAGCCCACTACAAATGATATTTAATGAAATATATTTCAAATATTTAATATATCAAGAATACATATATATATATATATATATATATATATATATATATATATATATATATATATATATATATATATATATATATATATATATATATTTAGAATTATTAAAATGAAATAAAGGGTCGGGATAGTTTTTAAATAAATAAAATAAACAATCAAAATTTTGATGGTGAAGGAAATTCAAGCCACACTTATAATAGTAGTAAGTATAGAAATAAAAATGAGGATAGCACAATACTTCAAATCATAGCCCAAATAATGTTTGGATATTAAAAATCTTATGACACTAAGAAGCTAAGGATAACAAAACTAACATTGCTTCCATCCAACATCTTCTAGTTAAACTTGTTTACATATGCCTTAATCAATTAAATAGGATAAATTTAGACATGAATTGTAAAGTTGGAGAAAAATCAATAATAAATAAATGTGACATTGTCACTTACACAGAGATGTCAAAATAAATAAAAAATTCTAAAAGTAATTGGATAATATATAACAATTAAGAGAGTAGCAATGTCAAGCATTGATTGAACAAGCAGACAATAATGCAACAACTTCCTGAATGAAAAGCATGAAACTACAATAAGTTATAGTAATTAAAGACAAGGTCAATTCTTCCTAATTTATAAAATAACGATGAAGAAAGCTTATGAAGTAAAAATTAAAAAAAAAGGGCTTGTAACAACTGGAGTTAAGATTTGAACCATAACATAATTAGTTTCTCGCAATATATACTGGTTCTTGTGAGGATGGGGAAAGTTTGGCAAGAGCTTCATTAAAAATGAAAAAGATAAAAATCTTGAAATAGAAAATTTATTGCAACTACTTAGCTTTCATTACAAAATCAAATCTTATCCCAGGAAAAAAAATCATAACCAGCGAGGTGCATTTACAATCCACGATAGCCGCAATATCTAAGATGGGAAATTATTAGGAAGGGAAATGAATTTAAAAGAAGAAAATCGTAACTTAGCCTTAAACAAAGTACTGGCTTCTTCTTTTTCGCATCTCCCATAATGCTATGGATTTGCCAATAATCATATATAAATACAGTGTAAAACTTGCATGATGAAGAAACTTTACCTCTTTTATTAATTCTTTAACTTTAGGGAGGAGATCTAGCGACAGTCTTCTTCAATTTCGACTTCTTTCATCCTAACATCGTAGCTGAAATGGTTATCAAAACTCACAATCTTTAAAAAAAGTTGTATTATATTAAAAAATATTGATGTACTTTGTGTAATATATATTTTAAATGTTAATAAAAATATAAAAGTAAATTAATCAAATAATTTATCATAATGTTAATTATGAATTTCAATCACATTTCTATCTTTATTACTATATCCAAAGATGCTTGATTTATTGACTTTTTTTAAAAATAATCATAGAGGTTAAGAGATCATTTCATATATGTTCAAGTATTTCAAAATCATGTAATTAAAATTATTAAAAATAATGTGAAGATGCCCAATCCTGAGTGATTGAGTTTGTATTATCATAATAACAATGATAATACAATTAATTTTTGTTTTCTTCTTTTTCATCAAAAAAATTGAGCAAAAATCCTTCTCATCAAAATAAAAGGAAATTATATAAGAGAAAGCTAATTATATAGACAATAAAACAATAATCCAATCACACATTAATTGAGTATTTTTAATAAGAAGAGAGAACCTGTAAAACTTACCTCAGGCTTGACGCTGGGAAGTTCTAAAATGGATGTGTTTCTTCGAACCGTATGATGATTGAAGTTGAAGAGAAGCAACGGCGATTTGGTAGCCAAAGGCCAAAAGCACTTCTTCATGAGAAGCAGGTGAACGAAGAGGTCTTGAAATCATGGGGATGTGAAAAATCGCGACTTCCGATCAAATATGAACAACATGGGAAGAATTTTTCTCTACTCTCCCAAAACTCTTCTTCACACGAAGCAGGGGAACGAATACGCCTAACAGAGGATGTGAAGAGATGTGAAGATGAGCCCGAGCTCCCATCGTGACTTCTGATCTGACAGGAGAGAAGAAGGCGAATAAACTTTTTAACGATTTCACCTGTCTCTGGGAAGAAGAGGAAGCGAAGTAATAAATGGAGGTGAGCAGCATGCAATGAGGTGCAAAAATAGATGGAGCAGATTAAATTAATAATTTACAATAAATAAAAATTATAGTTTCAATGAATTTGGTTAGCCGAATGCAACGACGATTCGGTAGCTAAGGAGAAAAAAAGGCGGTTTCCTTCATCTTCCAAAACATGAAATGCGAGATGCTTAATGCAAATGCCTTGGAAGTTTAAGAGAACGAGATGGTAATTAATTAATTAAATTGAAGGCTTTTTCAGTTATGCATTTAAAGTCTTGAATGCAATAGATCTGTATTGGCATCATTTCATCAAATAATGCGTAGTATTAATAGTCTCTTCTGACTAATTGCTTTTTAAGGTATTAAAAGCTGAAGATTAGGGACAATGATGCGAAGACAAAGAGGCTAAGGAGATATTAGGATGGGTTTAGACTTGTACGAAACATTAATACATACATGAATTAATAATTAAGTAAAACATTCAGAAGAATAAATAAATTAAATTATTATTATTATTATTTTTGAAACAAAGAAAATCAGCTTTTATTATGAAACTAAATAGGAAGATTACAACCTAAAATCATCCGACTACTTCTTTAACAAATTGATGAAAGAAGGAGGGATCTTATTCATGTCTAGTACATCCCAATAGAAAGAACTAATGCAAGCGTAGTTAGCACAAAGATCCGCTAACTTGTTATTCTCCCTTTCCACACAACTAAAGACAACAAAATGAAAATCTTTAATAAAAGAAAGATCTCTTAGCTCATCTCCACCTTTATGCACCATCTCCTTAATGTAATTAATTACATTCTTGTTATCCCCTTCAATGATCAAGCCTTTGTACTCAAACATCCAATCCTTCAGCACTAACTTGATCGAGAGGATAGCCTGTAGCTCCAAAGCAGCCGAATCTCAGTGGACATAAGAATTGCCGAATTCCATTAGGAATCTCCCTTGACAGTCTCTAAAAACTCCTCCAATTCCAGCTTTATAAGATATGAAAAGAGCCGCATATATGTTAACTTTAATCTAATCAGGTGGAGGAGGATGCCAAGTATTCAACAACCTTAACCGTTGATTAGCATCCTCGATACCTGAACTTATGAAACTTGAATTTTTAAGTACTGCAGAAAAACTTACATAATTGGATTCTATTATTAAAGGACTGGAGTTCTTTCTTTCATGAACAAACAAGTTCCTTGCCTTCCAGGATAAGTATAATAAATTAAATTAGTCAAACGTTCAGATAATTAAGTAGAATGGAAGAATTATTAAATTAAATAAGTGAAATGAAACATAATAAATAAATTAAAAGTATAAATAAAATGAATGGTTGAGATTCATCAGTGATAAATTAAATAAAAGGCTAGGTTTGCATTTGGTTGGAATCCCAAGCCACTTTTATATAGTATATAGTATAGATTTTTGAACTGCATACTTTTTTTTTTTGTTGTTGAAATATTATTCTTTGCTTGCATCTTGATTCCAGAACCTACAACCCAAAAGCAATATGCATTCATCAACGGAGTTAAAATAAATCAAGAAAAGCAAAAAAAAAAAAAAAAAAAAGGGCATGCGAGACTATAAATGCCAGTGCATTTTTCTTTCTTTAATAAATATTTTATTAATTGTTAGCCATGCATTTGGTATATGAAAAGTTATTATGGAGCATTTAATTTTTAGGGATATGAAGTGTTTATAATGAACGTTGTAGATTTATTTAAAATTTATAGATTAATGATTCAGATTTATTATGGGTGGATTCCCAAGCCACACTTATATAATAGTATAGATATATTGATATGTTATCAGTTAATTATCTTGATCGGGCATGAATCTCGAGGAAAAAATTAACTTGGAAACTTCAAAAATTAAATTCGGGATCACCTAACTTTGATTTCAGCAAACTTACAGTCGAACTGAGCCTCCGAAAGGACACTGCCGTAGCTACCGAGTATAGAAGATATACAACCACACCACCGCGATGGATAGAGACGAACGCAAGCCTCTGCACTCTTTGCAAGCGGGCCAATGGAAGGGTAGATTAGATCACACATACAACTAACCATTGAGGATAGCGGCTCTCACCAGAGCACCACGATGGGTAGTAATATATACGACCTGAACGTAACAACGGGTTTCCCCCACCCGATACATCAGCTCGAGTGGGGTTTATTTAATGGTGGAGTTCTGTTTCCCACAGGTGCAAGCCCCCATAGTTAATTACATCTTAGGCCGGAGCCCGAGAATACTCTTGATTAAGGATCTGATATTATTATTCCCAAAAAAGGGGATATGCACACAAAAGGGAAACTAAGAAATTCTTATTTTCTGAGAGGGAGCCTTTCTTATTCTCTTTGGGTACCAAGTGTTTGAAATGCAAGACTTTTAAGGTCTTTCAAAACTCAATTTACTAGAATATTATGTTACATTTGAAAATAGAAAATCTAGACTCAAACTCCTACATGGTTATCGTAATAAAAATCTAAAGCAGTTACATGTAGATCAACACAGGCGATTAATTTTGTGCATAAAAGGAAACACACTTGGCCACGCTCTTTTAATTTTAAGGGGGGCTAAGCAGTGTTTGGAGCATCTATAAAAATATTGTTAGTATTTAAAGCTTAATCATTATTGCCCACTTTATTTTAGTGCTGCATCTATGTGTCCACCTGCATAAGACTAGATTAGTATAAAAGCGGACCTAGCCCATGGGCAATCTAATACACAAATCACAACATATTATAAACAGATTATAGAAAACACATAAAAAATAAACAATCATCACAAAAGAACAATCAAGACAAACAACACGTGTAAAAAATAAACAATCATCATAATAGAACAATCAAGACAAACAACACGCGTGCCACACACAATTGCATCACAGAAAGCAGGAAAGAAAGAAATAAAACACCGGCCCTAATCCTAGAGCTAGAAGTGGTGCCCTAGCAAATAAGTTTATATGTTTATAGTGGGTTTGTGTGGCTTTGGATAGGTCCTATGTAGGGTAATTAGTTCAAGTCGCCTAGAGTTCAAATTTATTGAAGGTCTGAAAAGAAAACTTTAATTAAAGCTTAAATATTAATGGGTTTGGGTCCATTTTAGTTATTTAGTTTGTAGATCCATTTTTAATGCTTAGGGTAGTATTATTAAAAGTTTAAGTTATATTAATTAATTTTGGAAGGTTCTGGGTCCTTCTATATGCTAGGCAAATGGGGTCTAAAAGGTCACTATAGGTAAGGTGTCAAATTTTGACCCGACCAGAAACTCGACCCAGAAAAATTTTGGTTTGGGTCAACCCGTTTGTGAAATGGGTCAGGTTTGGGTTCAATAAATTGACCCATTTCAAAAATCAGGTGGGGTTCAGGTTCACCCGGGAACCCAAAAATGACCCGAAATTGACCCGGAAATGGTCACTGCCCGGCTGCCCACGTCGACTACCCGGTTGCCTGACGCATCAAGTTGCGTTGCTTCGCCATTCAGAAATTGCGATGCTCGCCAGGCTGCTAGCACTTCATTTCCCGTTTCAGGTTCATTCATTTCGTATCACGTCATTTCACCGCTCATGTGCCTCGGTGCCGCTACCGCCTGCGCCCTGCCACTGCTCGCCTGCTACCATCGTGCTTGCTGCCGCTGCTGACTGCCGCTTCGAGTTTAACTAATCGGGTTGGGTTGTGTCAACCCAGCAACCCGCGCGGGTCAAGTTCGGGTTGAGATAGCTGACCCATTTATAAAAATGGGTCGAGTTTGGGTTGACCCATTTAAAATTGGATCAACTCGGGTTCGACCCGAACCCTACCCATTGACCTGAATTTAGACCCCTAACTATAGGAAACAAGCTATGATTGGGGTTATGACATTTTAATTAAATATTAGGCCTTAAGGGGAGTAGTTAGGCTTTTATTTTTTTAGAGTTGGAGTTTTCTATGCAAAGTTGTGAATTTTACAAGTTTTGGGTAATTAATGAATTATTAAAAATTGTTTAATGAAGGGGAATTTTATGGTTTTTATCCAAATTAGCTCTAAATTGATTGGAATCACTCCCAAAGGTCAGGAATGACCTAAAAATATGTTCCCAAGTGTTTGGGGAAAATATAATTTTTTTAGTAATTTTTAATTATTTAATTAAGAAAAAAAGGTGAATTTTAATTAATGTTAAATTAAGGCTCAAATTAGAGTCTAATTAAGAGGCCCTAGATATCTAAGGTTGAGTGTTAACATATGAAGATTTTGAGGTATTATTGGAAATTTTATGAGTTGGAATGGATTTATTAGAATTTTTTGAAGTTATTGGGGCCTAATTGTTGGATAAATTAGGGTTTGTTAATTAAAGGGTTTAAAGCCTCTTAAAATTTTCTAGAAAATTCTAAGGGGTTTAAGATGTCACTAAGTTTAGGTGTTGTGAGTTTCATGTAAATCGAATTTCTACCCTAGCTCTTGAAAGTGTTCTAAGTTCGCTAGATGGGTCTTTAATTATTATCCTTAGGGTGTCACAATGTTAGATAGTTTCAAATTGAGATTTTGGATTAACCCTTAAGGTAACATGCAAGGAATGTATAAAAATAGTAAACACACAAATTCCTAGGATCTAGGAGGGCCTAGGCTAAGTGCTCATGTGTCCTATACATGCAAGAGATAATAAAAGAAAAAGTAACACATGCTTAACAGTGTGATTAGTGAATGATTGGAACTCAATCATCCACTAATCCACTTCCCCATGAATGTTATTTATGAACATAATCAATTTTTAAGGTTTCATAAGATGATCTCTCCAAATTAAAGGATTTAATAATATGTATAATTTTAAAATAATTTAAAGTACACATATATTAAATATATAAATGTGAAAGTAAAGTAATTAAAAATAATTCAATATAAACAAATGCATAGATATAAGAGTGATCTACTGGCCATCCAAACGGGGTTTCAAAATAATTTAAAAATAAATTTTAATTTCAAAATAATTAACATATAAATTATTTAGATATTATTTAATTAACCAACTAATTAAGTAATATAGAAATATTACAAAAAAAAATATTTTTGGCATCTGAAAGTATTTTAAAATTAAATTTAATAAGTTTCTTAAAAATACGAGGAATTATATGTTAAAATCTGATTTAAAATGAAATAGTTATGAATTCTTAAAATTTAATGCATTAAAAGGTATTTTTAAATAATTTAAAAAAATAAGTATTTAAAGATAATTATCAAATTATGTTAAATTAATTTTTAATATCTTCTAAAATTTAAATTAATTTATTAAAAAAATAATTTTTTTATGACTAAAAAAAATTTGAGTTTTAAAATAATTAATTATTAGTTAAATAATCTAAGTAAAAAACAATTTAAAAAATATTTTTTAAAATAGGAAATTAATTATTTAATTTAAAATTAAATGCCAAAAATTATCCTCTAATTTTTGGAATGATTTAAAAATAATAATTTTTGTAGATTTGGAAAATAATTAAATTTTAAATCAATTAATCATGAAATAGATAGTTTAAGTAATTAATAATTTAAATAAAGTGTTTTAAAATAGGAAAAAATTAAAACAAATAAAAATATAACAATAATAATAATAATAATATGATATTTAAGATAATCAAGGAAAATAATTTTTATAAGTTTGGAAAGTAATTAAATTTTAAATTAATACATTATTAATTGAGTAATTAATAATGAAGGAAATTATTCAAAATAGGAAATATTCATTAAATTAAAATAATAATAATAATAAAAAATCTTTGATAAGTTAACATAATAAGAAAAAATAAACTTCACAAATTTAGAAAGTAATTAGAATTTAAATTAATTAATTATTAATTTGGAAATTTAATCAATTAATTAATTGAAATAACTTAAAAATAAAAAGTATTTATTAATTTAAAATTAAATACTTAAAATAAATTATCTGATATTTTAAATAAATTTAATGAAAAATAATTTTGAAGATCTGAAAAGTATTTAAATTTAAAATTAATTTATTATCAATTAGGTAATTTAAGTAATTAATTATTTGAAATAATTCAAAATAGGAAAATATTTATTATTTTAAAATTAAATACTTGAAATAAATTTTCTGATATTTTAAAATAATTGAATGAAAATAATTTGGTAGATTTGGAAAGTATTTAAATAATTATTAATTAAGAATTTAAATATTTAATTGCTTATCTAATTAAGAATTACTTAAAATAATAATAATGTTAAACATAATTAATATTTTTTAAAATAAATAATAATAATAATGCTTAAAAGATTTTCTAATTTTTAAAATAATATAACATAAATAAATATTTATTATTATTACTTTAAAAGTAATTAATAAATATTAATATTAAATAAATATTTAAAGGTTAAATAATGAAAAATTTTAAATAATATATAATATATCATAAATAAACTTAATTTTAAATTAGTATTTTTCAAATAATTATTTAAAACATATTAATGGAAAATATATTATTTTTATAAAAATATTTAATATAATATTAATTTAAATATTAATTAAATACTTAAAATAGGTTTAATTAAATAATTTATAATATATATAATATTTAAAGTTAATTTTAATTTTAAAATAAAGAGGGTAAAATCATGAAGAAAATGATATATTATATGTATTTTTTTAGATTTTAAAATAAATTTAAATTTATTTTTATTCCTTTTTAAAATGAAAAAAGATTCGTTCTCTTGATCGAGACGTCCAAATTTATTGAATTTTTAAACTTAGATTAACATCATGAACATAAAGCATAGGGTGGTGTTTGGAAGCTCTAAAAAGCAATTATTATAAAGCTCTATAGATCTAAGTGGAGTGACTAAGATCTATGGTTTTTTTTGAGAAATTCTTACCTTTAGATCTTCAAGGTCTTCAAACAGTTGAGCTTGTAGATTGTCCTCGTATATGTCCCTAGTTGAAACCCCATCAAAACGAGTTATGAATCAAGCTGGAGAAGTTTTGGAAGGTCCTTCGGCTCGGATCATAGGAGATCTCGCCGTCGGCGAAGTGTTAACGACGAGTTTAGCTTGGAGATGACGGGGAAGGGTTAGGGAAACTCTCACAAGAAGTCTCAGAGCTTGGGAGTCTTAGAGAGGGAGAAAAGATCAAAAAGCAAGAGCACCCCTCATGAAGTACTAAAAGAGTATTTAAAGGATCAAGACGTTAAATCCACGACTAGGATTCATCCTAAGGCTAATTAGGAGGGAATTGAGGTGATTTAGTCATGGGTTTGATTGCTTGATTTAGGAACAAATTTAGGCTCATGAGAAGAAAAAAAAAGAATTAAATTAAGCATATTGAATTATAATTAAGCTCAAAATCAGATTCGATTCGAGTCAATTTGGGATTCAATTTTGTTTGCTCAAATTAACCCAATTAAATTTAAATAAAATGATGACTTGAATCATACCAAACTCGATGTGGCTAAGGTGGACTAATCAGGCTTAATTGAACACGGTAGAGTCTAACTCGACTTAATACGAGCTAATTCAGGCTCGAATTGGACCCGATGGGGTTTAAATAATTCAATCAAAGGCCCTCGAGGGAACTCAAATGAAAATCGAGGTCAACACTAGGCTGTGCTCCTTTTTTGTCTCTAAGAGGTTGTGGTTTTGCTCCCTGCTTTGTTTTATAGGTGTTTTTGTAGGCTGGTGGTGGTCGATTTTGTGGTTGTTAGCTGGTTTGTGTTGTTAATTTTTGTTATTTAATATGAAAAAGTTGATTTAATATGAAAATAAACATAGTAGTTTTCAAATTGAATATCACTCAGAAATTATTTGAAATTGTGATCAAAGAGGGATCAAATTCATTAATAGCCAAAAAAAACTATATAAAAATAATTACAAAGAAAAAATAATAAGAAAAATGTTGTATGTTATTTTTCTCATGTGAAAAATACAAATAATAAATGAATAATGAATACAATATATATACTAATTATAACTAAATTTTAATTAAGGAAATAAAGAAATATTTTTTATTATAATACATAATTATTTTTATTTATTATGTTCTTGTTATTATATGTTGGTGCCATTAAAGAGATTTGATTGGATTCCTATCATGCAACCATTGAAACTTTCATAGAGAAAGACAATTATATTGGAGCCTAATGCAATACAACAATCAATGAGAATTTTAATTTGAGGATGAAATACATTTTTTATTTTAATAAGGAAAGACCTTATTAAAATAATTACAAATTTATAGCTAAACAAATATAAAGGCCTTACTGATTAACAGTTAACATTGAGGATTATTTATTTAAAATCTAATGAAACCATACAAAAAAGCTAAAGAGGCGACCACAAAGCACGCCCAAAAGAATAAATCTTAGAAGAAAAACTCCAACTTTTGCCTATCTCATTGTGCATCATATCTAGCTTTTGTTGATCAAAACATCAACATTAGATGACAATGACGATGCATCGGCGATGCAAAAAGTGTCAACGACCAAATCTCTTATCTTGATGAACTCCGCCTCATTTATTGGGAGATTATTCTTTTTGAAGACCTTTCTTCTCACGACTAAGAGCAAATCATGTCTGTCTAAAGATCGCACTGCCATCTTTAATATCTATACTCAATAATAAATATAAAATAAATTACAAAATAATAAACAAATAAATGTTTCATTACCAAAACAACAAAGCGGTGACATGAATAAGAAATATTTTAAGAATGTTCATCCTACTCTCTCTGTTTTTTAAGCAAGGTCAATCCTCTCACTAGAAAAGGCTTTGTAATATTAAACGGTTGGCAGAATCTACTATTCAATGAGGAATTCAAGGGGGTAATTCCTTATTTTGGTAGGATTAGTGGTTATGTGTGGGTTGTATTGATACCTTCTTTAGCTCCTCTTCTACTACCCCATTGAAAGTCTCCAATTTTATTGTACATGGCAGTTGGGCCAAGGATCTTCTTCTTCAGGTTATCCCTCAAAGTTTTATTGATATCATTTGTGATATTCCAATCAATATAGATAGTATAGATCAAATTTTGTTCAAGTTGGCTAATAATGGTGATTTTAGTTTGAGGAAGGTGTGGCATTGATTTAGAAATATCAGTCAACCCTTTTTTTTTTTTGCTAAAATCTAGCATGGTACTATTCCTCTCAATTATTCCTTATTAGCTTGGAGAATTTTGAAGGGATTCCTTCCGGTTGATGTCCGACTCCAAAAGGAAGGTATTAATTTAGCTTTCAATTGCCAATGTTGCTATAGTCTTGAAACTATTAATCTTATCTTCATTCAAGGTCCTCTGGATGTCAGGGTTTGGATCTCTTCTTAGAATAGTTTAAACATTTACATGCATTAACTTACATGCTACCAGTATTTTGTCTTTTTAAATATCATTTTTCTTTCTAATAATTTTCAGCATTGGATGTTACTCATCCCTTTAACAATTATTTGGTTGCTTTGGGATGAAAGGAATAATTACAAGCATGTTGGGACTAAGATGTGCTACAAAAGAATTATTGCTTCGTTCACTTTTAAATTCCATCATCTGTTGCTGCTAGGATCCTTTTGCCTAAACATTTCTGTAATAGAAAACATTGGCTTTCTTTTTTTAAACATTTCCATTGATAATTCTTTTATCAATAAACATCTTAAGTATGATGTTTGGCATAAAACTATTATGGGGAAACTTAAGATCAATATTCATTCTACTATGATTGATAACTGTTGTGGGATTGGTGGGCTGATAAGGGATGCTGATGGTAGACTTTTCCTAGGATTTGGTCTCTCTTTTCTGAATATTGATGTAGTGCTTTAAATTTTCACTTTGTGAGGATAGAGGTTGACAATGAGGTTGTTGTGGATACCATCAAAATGAACACAAGTGTGAATTTGAACAATCATTACAGTTTTCACAACATCAAAGTATTAATTGAAAAATTTGTCTTCAGAATTTCTTTCATATGAAAGGTTGGTAATACTCCTATGGCGTGGCTTGCAAATAACAGGTCTTACAGTATTAATCCCAAGTAGTTTTGTTCTGGTTAAAATCCCTCAGTTTCTTATAGACAGTGTGCTCTTGGATGCCTTTAGAATGCCTTATGTTTGAGTGACTTTTTCCGTTTTGTCTGCCTCTTTTTGGTTTCGTCTTATGTTTGTTTCAATTAGGCTGTTTTTTTTTCATTTCTCGTGTTCTTTTCTTGCTGGATCTATTTGGGAAGTTCTTTCTCCCTTTTTGGTCTTTGGGTGGTGGGTGTTTAGGATCTTGGTTAATCTATTCTTTTTTTTTACTTTAAGGTGTTGCTTTATCAAGCCATTCTGGATAGTTCCACCTTGCTTAAATATTGTTTCCTTAATTATCAGTTCTGGTGGTTCTCGCTGCTTTAGCTGTTTATTCCCAATGACATGATTCAGTTAACTACTGTCACCGGGTGGCTTTTCATTTATGTTTTTGTTTGTCATAATGTCTTTTATTATCCTGCCTATTGGTACCTGAATTTGGTTGTTCATGCTTTATTACTTATGGTGCAAATTACTGAATGTTTGGTGTGTGGCTTGTGCCTGTTCGCATTTCCTTTTTAATGCTTTTTCCTCCCCTGGTCACTTGGCTAATGCTTTGTTTTTGGCAATTTTCTTCACCTGGAGACTATCAACGGATCTCTGATCTATTGTATCTTTATTGTCCTGATTATGATGACTTTTGTTTGTTCTGGGGTTTCTTGCAATCTACTATATTGTTTGTTTTAAATTAACTTATTTAAAGTGGGAAAGTGTGTTTAACTATCTTTTATCTGAGCTCATATCCTTTAAATTACTTTAAATATGTTCCTAGCTTTCTAATTATTGTTTTTGTTTTCCTCCTCTGCTATTCTTTTATGTTCTTTAACTTTGTTTTTGTAGGATTTCCATATAGTAGGTTTTTTCTCTCTTGTTTAAGAGTGTGTTGAATGTCATTTTTCTGATCTTTTTTTGGGGATTTGGCCTCTGGCTTCTCTAGATTGTACCTAGGTAATTTTGTACTTGTGCTTAGTAAGAACCTTTGGATTTTAGGCTTTATTTTGACTTTTTTTTGTAGCTCGTCTGAGCAATGGTGAGCTAAAGGACCCTTTTAAGGACTATGTAATGCTCTTTTAATCAGCGCATAGGCCCCCTTTGCGAGTTTTATCCAAAAAAGAAAACTACAAAGTAGCGAATACAGAATTTGATGCAAGAGAATATTGATTATGAAGTTGTACCATAATCATCGCATGTCAAAGAAGGTCAGTTCAAGTTGGCTATTTTGGTTGTGGATGCAAACAAGAGATTTGGTGGAGGCAACAAAGGTAATGAAGAGTTTTAACTACATCAAGTGCTAATTGACAGGGATTACTTTTTGGTGAATGTGATGAGTACAGAGTAGCCTATGATAATTTTTAATACAATATGTACGCTTATAGATTTTCATGAATAGTCTGTGCAATGGATTGTTGGAAGCACAAAGCTCAATTAGGTGGCCTCTTGTCCATATGAACTAATAGAGCCATGTAGCACATCATAATTCAAATCTATTAGAGCACACATTGTATCAAATATATATTAGCTTAGATCTGTTGCTTCTCCTCTCATTCACCACAAAATAATCACTCTCAATTGACACTTGAAGCAAGCATACCCCTAAGTTACATCAATTGCCTCCACCAAAACTCTTATTAGCCCCCCCACAATCAAAATGACAAACTTGAATAGATCTTCTTTGACATGTGATGATAGTGTTACGACCTCATAATCTATATACTCCTACATCAATCGGTGCAAAACTCATTGCCAGCAAAAAAAGTGGTAAGCGACAGAGGAGTAGGAGGAAGAAGAAGTCAGATGGGGAATTTAGAAGAAGATGAATCTCGTAAAACGGTGAAGAAGAAGAAGGCAGGTCAGGAATTAAGAAGACGGTGATGGATCAATGGTATATGGTAGGAGAAGCAGAAGCAATAATATGCAAGATGTTTATAATTATTAATCTCTTCACTCTTCAGCTAACTATTGCGACGATAATTTCGTTGATTAGGACACTTAAGTCTTCACTAACTCCTTAGTTGATGATTTCTGTTGAATGAAGCTATTCACCCCTCATATTCATCTCCACCTTTTCCTCTCTTCCGTTGCTGGAAACAATCCAAGAATTTTAATTAAAAAATTAAATCCATCAGAATTATTTAATTTTAATGATTTATTTAATTAAATTTGAAAAACGGATAATACATGCATTCATTATTATATCTTTTAAGTAAATTATTGTAGTTAATAATTAACTAAAAAAATGATGATAATCATAGTTATTTAACTAAACTTTGATGATTTTTAATAATGAAATAAATGTATATCATTTATACAAATGAATTTTGCATATTTATTTGCAAAGTATATGAACAAATTATTATATATGTGTCAACTTTTTTTTTTTTTTAAATAATTGGATACGATATTGTTCCTTATTCTTGTTGTACGAGGATGCTTAATTGCCTTGCACCCTATAAATAGTTTTTTATTATTTCATATCAATATTGAAGAAAAA
Organism: Dendrobium nobile; assembly: GCA_022539455.1. NCBI lineage: Eukaryota > Viridiplantae > Streptophyta > Magnoliopsida > Asparagales > Orchidaceae > Dendrobium > Dendrobium nobile. Next base: position 22,882,940 of record CM039721.1, read on the forward strand.
ATTTGCTCAAGATATTCTACTTAAAATTTAAATATATCATAATAGAGTAGTATATTTATAATGTTGTGGCCATATAGTTGCGATAAGAATAATGATGATCATGAGTATAATATTTTTAAAAATATAATATATAGAGCAATAATATTATAGTAGCAGACCTGATTACTTGGGCATATCATAGGTTGACTTTTACGGAGCTTCATATTTTGTGTCAATGACTAGTCAACCAATGTCATAGCCATAGCTAAACCTAGTCCTTCATGTAAGCTCACTACAAAAAAAAAAGGCTATCATAGCACAATTTTTGACTTTTCTCGATGATTATAACTACCATAATTTTCTTTGCACCAGTTAAAAAACTACCGCATCCCCGTTGTAATTTCAATGCGTTGCAACGACATTCTGCAACGGTTTAAGGATAAGGTAGCTTATAAATAATCAACTTTTTAATAATTCTAATTAATTTTTGGAACAATTTTACTATTATTATTATTACTATTATTATTATTATTTTTATTATTATTATTATTATTTTTGGAACAATTTTGCAGTCTATTTTTCCTAGACATTTAGTAAGATTTTCAAATTTTTTCTCCAAGTTTGAGTTTTTGATTTTTTGATCATTTGATTTAAGAGTTAGAAACATTATAAATTCTTGATACTTATAGCCTAAAGTTTTAGAATTTATTGGCATTCAAAGGGAAATGCTATTAATTAAAAAAATGATGATGAACTATGAAAGTGCAAGAAGAAAGTAGCCTCTGGGCTACTCCCTATACCCTAATCCACTAGGAGTTTTGAGCATCCTACAGTTGCCCAAAATCTTTTGTCCCTTATTATAATAAGGCATGCTAAAAATATTTTAATTATCCCTTTTTACTTCAATATTTTTATAATTTTTGTGATTTTGTTTCTTTTGTTCGTGTAATTTAATGTTTAAAATATGATAATATTTCAAATGACAGGATCTCTATTTCCTCCTCTTTCGCTATGTTGGGGCTTCACCCTAGCTGCATCCCCCTTCCTCGACGGGGTTTTCTCTTCCTTGCCTAGGGGAGTTTATTCTAAAGTCATTTTTTTGTATTTTTTTTCAACCTTTCGCGTGGGTTTCTTAGGTTTTTTGGTTTAGGTTTTAGTTCTATTAGATGTTTTGCTTTTTAATTGCTAATATTTCTTTCAAGAGAAGTGATCATGGCTTTCTTGCTTATAAGAATCAACCGAAATCATTTAAGGATGTTTTGTCTGGCTCTGATTCTTTGAATGATTTTTTGAATCTATAGGCTATCACTCTTCGGGGTTTATTTGCTTTATTAATTTTAGAGTAAGAAGTTCAATATCTTGCTAAACTTTTTGAATTTGCCCTGATCAAAAAGTTTCCCTTACGCAGGTTTGTTTAAGTAATTATACAATAATTTTTTTTCATCTTGAATCTCTCAGGTGAATTTTTGATCACCCTCTTGGATCAAAGATATGTGTTGATCAAGTGATCATACTATCTAAACTATGGCAGGTTTTTTGTGCTTAGATCATATTATGTTAATAATTATTTTTGAAATGGTCACCTTTTTGGATATCTCGGAGGAGTCTCCAATTGTTCCCGTTTGGAATTTTTTCCTAGTTCTACTCCCTTTTTATTCTCTCATTATATTCTACATGGTTTAGGTTCTTTATTTGGCCAGCCTCTTCAAATGGATAACGTCACTGCCATTGGTTCCAGGCCATCGATGGCCCATATTCTTGTTGAAAATGACATTACCAAAACATACCCTGAATCGGTTTGGCTCGATTTAGAAAATTTGGTTATATTCAAATGGTGTTAAAGGAGAGTTTCCTAAATTTTTTGTTTATTGTAAATCTATTTGCCACAAAAAATATGAGTGGTTTTATTTACATCCTAACTTGAGGAAGCCTGTTGTGCCTAAATCTGTCTCGGATATTAACGCTAATGATCCTTTCCCTATTGTGGGATTGGAGGACTTGGCTTTGAATGATCTTAATATTCCTTTTGAAAATTATGATTTAGTTAAGGATTTGTAGATTTTTTTCCCATAAACCCATCTACTAAAGGCAATGGTAATAACAATATGGCTCCTACTGTGGTTATTCCTTAGGTTGCTAACCCTTCCGATGTGGTTGATCGTGAGGGAAATAATATGGTTACTTCTATTAATATTGTTCATATTTCTGATAATTCTAATAATCAATTAATTTCTCCCTCTTCGATAGAATTTGTGGATCATTATGTTGGTAATGGCAATTTGAATGTGATCTCTAGTGTTGGAGAGTGGCAGCACTCTTATCCTGAGGATGCCACTGCTCTTCTTCTTGATGGTTTGGATGTCTTTAGTAGGGTCTCTGTTATTAACTTATCGATTTCCCCTATTTTTGATGATGCATTTTCTAAATTGGTTGGAATTGCAACAAATGATGTTCCACTCTGCTGACCCTATGGACTATTCGGATTGGGCCGGGTCTCTAATCTTTCGGGTGATAACTATTGTGCTGGGGAGCTTAACGATGGTAGATGTAATGTTTTGTTGCAGAATATTGATTTGAATGTTGTGCAAGTTGATAATGATGGTTTTTTATGGTTTTAGGCAAGAAAAGTAAGAAAAATAAAAACAAAAATTTGGTGCAGAATTTTAAGTATTATGCTGGCAAAGCTGCTAGATCTATGTCTATTGCAGTTCTTTTGGTTGGTCCTTGGTTTCTTTTTGGTCAGCTTGGTTGGTTATGGTGATATTCTTTTATTGATTCTGCTCTGTGTTCTATTGGTAATGCCGAGTCATGTGGTCAACTTGGTTAGGGTGTATGTTGTTTAGCTTTTTGGGCCTCTTTGGGGTTGGTTGGTGTTTCCAGTTGTTGTCTTTTTGGGTTGGTTGGTTGGGCCTGGAGGTTTGTTGTGTTTTGTTTAAGTTTTGTTTGTTGTCTTCTTTGACTTGTTTGTTTACCGTTTTGGTTGGTTGGGTTGTGCAATCTCCTGGGTGTTTTTAATAGTGTTATGTTTGCATTATCTCTTTTAGTATTTTTTGCAAGTCGTTTGCTTACTGGAGGTGTAGCGTATGGACTTTTGAGGTTGTGTATCATTTTGTATCCTTCTTAGCTTCATTGATGTCTTACTGGAGGTGTAGCGTATGGACTTTTGAGGTTGTGTATCATTTTTTATCCTTCTTAGCTTCATTGATGTACACACCACATAATGCTACATTGTAATTATGCTACTAGAGAACTGAGAATTTCTTGATGGATTGACATATGTTACATACCGAAACCCAAAAAGAAATTGAAGTATGGTAGATAATTAACTATGTTTAATGATTAAATTGATTTAGGATAATTTTAAAAAATCATAAATTTGTAAATTGAAGTCCCATATCAGTTTGTGAAATAAATTGCACAATTTTATTAAAATCATGTTTGAAAACATGTTCATAATGTACTGAAGTATATAATTTATTTACATAATTTTTTTTAAAAAAATATTTATAACTTAATAGAAATATTAAAAAAACGTCTGCACCATCGTTTATGTCACCATTCATTTTCTTGAGAACTCATTTTATTGCAATAAATCAAAATTAATTATTTTTACTAATTGATGTGGAACATCATATATATATGCATTGTAGAAGGAGACACATGATGAATATTATCCCTTTTTAAAGCTTTGAATCTTTGTGCTTGTGATTGTTTCCTGGATTGAGAGGTCCTTTCTTGCAGGTTCGATTCTCCCGACGATCCCCACATCACTAATTTTATCTAAAAAATTTATTATGAAAAATAAGTAAATGTTTTTTTTTATATAATAGACTACAATGTTGAATTTATTATGAATATTTCTATTATCATATATTCAATTGCTATCAAATCTTCATCTAAACCCATACATTCTCTTCTCAGAGAAAGTAATAATATTTTTTTTCTCAACAAAATATAATCTTCACTTAATTTAAGCAAAAATTTCGAAGTATTTATGCCGACCAATAATGATACGTGCATTAGAAAAGAGAATTGAAGTCCAAAGAAATAAAAATACCAATGAAAAATTTAATTTAAGGATGAAACACATTTAATTAAGTAAAAAAGACCAAAAAATCTAAATTTAAAAGTCGTAATAAGTTAAAGGTTGACATTGATCATCATTTATGTAAAATCTAACAAAACAGTGGAAATATGCTAAATAATCGTTTGATATAAGACCATATAACACCCCCAAAAGACTAAATCATAGAATATAAACTCCATCTTTTGTGAGCTGGGGATATTGTGTTGCATGCACAATCATTCTTCTTTTCAAAGTAGATTACACCGCCAATCTTCATATGCACTTTTGTTGATCAATAGCATCGACATTAGAAGACGATGAGGCATCAGTGATGTAAAATGTTGTATCGGCCAAGTCTTTTTACTTGGTGAACTCCGCCTTATTTATTGAGAGGCCATTTTGTTGGAAGACTTTTCTCACGTTCAAAAGAAAATTAGGTCGGTCTAAAATACGCATCTCCATCCTTAACCCCTGCACTCAACAATAAACATATAAATAATATATTTTTTATATTGACATAACTTTTCTTTTTTTACTTAATGGTAGAAAAGTGCAAACGCTAACAATCACATGAGTGTGTCTCCGCTAAAAGTTCGTTCGGGATGTTAAGCCCTATGAACTTATTCCCAAGCTAACCAAGAGGGGGGGGGGGAATTGGTATTTTAAAAACTCTTTTCACAAAGAAAGAAAATTGCATAAACCAAATCACACCACAAAAATAAAATGCGAAATTTAAAAAGTGCGGAAGCAAGAAAAAGAACACAGAGATTTATAGTGGTTCGGTCGAGTCGACCTACGTCCACTCCTTGGAGGCACCATCTAAGTATTGCACTACAAAACGTGACTCTCCTTTAGCCCCCACGGCTAGGCGGAGAAGCCCTCACAATAACCTCCTTTTTGCCACCCCGGCAAGGCAGAGAACCTACCTCCTTTTGCTTCCTCCTGAAGCTGGCAGAGAACCACAACCAAAAGCAAACTCCTTACCTCTACCGACCCTTTCACGGACGAGAAACTCCAGACGAAAGACAAGCAGAGCGATCCTTGAAGCAACCCTTGTGAATCCCCACACAAGCTCCCCCTCACAAGATCCTCTCTCTCTCCCTCTCTCTCTTTCTCTCCTCAAGGTCTTCTCAGGTCAAGGCAGCAGCCAAAGGTCTTTCAAAATGTTGAACAAGAGCTCTTTAAATAGAAGAGCTTCAAAGGAGCTCATTAATTGCAAGTTGCTGACAATATTATCCAGGCCGATATGGACATCAGCCTGGCCGATTAGTACAAATCACAGAAGATCGGCCTGGGCATCGCCCTGTTTTGGGTGCTGGACAATTGAAATTTGGCTTGATCGTCCTGGCCGATCTCACTATCGTCCAGGCCGATCAGTTCAAATCAGAGGCAAATCGTTCTGAGCATCGCCCTGTTTTTGAGCTGGCCGATATTTATCGTCCTGAAGTAACTTAAGGATTTTGAATAGATCGTCCTGGCCGATCCTGCGATCATCCAGGACAATATGATCGTATCAATCATCCTTAATTACTCCCTTGATTTCTTGATCAATTAAGGCATAATTTGATAATTTAGGCCAGGCCGATCCGTGGATCGTCCTGGCCGATAATTTAAAAATATAGTATACCTTAATTGTCTATGGCGGCTACTTCTTTCTATTTTGAGCTTATCGTCCTGGCCGATACATATATTGTCCAGGCTGATATGTTAATGTCGGCTGCCTTAATTAAGAATCCTGATTAGTATCTCTGGTTTTAACTCGATCGTCCAGGACGATCCAATGGATCGGCCTGGCCGATGTGAGAAAAAATAGAGATTCTAACTCTCTCAAGTGTGTGTGTGTAGGATTACTTAGTATCAGTCTTTTGAACATTACAAACTAACTCAAGAAGAGAAAAAATAGATTACAGACTGAATCAACCCTATACCTACGCAATCCTGAACTGGCTTCTTTTTGATCGTCCGATCTTCGATTCCTGAAAAGTTAGAAGCAACAAGTAGTCCAAGAGAAATAGTGTTTGTCAATCATCAAAATATAAGTCATGAAAAAATAGATTTGCAACAATCTCCCCCTTTTTGATGATGGCAAACACAAGTAGGAAAAATTAAAAAAAAGGTTCATTAGAAATTCAAACTTACAAACCCCAAACCCCAACAGCTTTTTCCTACCTTACCCTACTCCCCCTTTTATCATCACAAAAAAAGGGTCCAGATACAAAAGAAAACACTGTTGAGTCTAGTAATTAGGTTGTTAAGCCTAAGTGAATGTCCCACGATAACCAAGAGGGGGGTGAATTGGTAGTTTTAAAAAACAAAGTTAAAATTTAAGACCCCCTTTTTAAATATTATTGAACCGAAATAAAATCTCTTTTAAATTTTGTAGAAAAAGGTTTCTCAACCACAGAGTTTTTAAAACTGAAATAGAAAGTGCGGAAACGTAAAAACAGTAAAGTAAATGACACCAGATTTATAGTGGTTCGGTATATAACCAGACCTACATCCACTCCCCAGAGGCACCCTCTGAGTATTGCACTAATACCAATAGTGACTCTCCTTTTGCACCCACAGCAAGGCGGAGAAGCCTTTACAACACACTCTTTTCACCACTCCCCGGTGCGGCAGAGAACCGTCCGTCCTTTTACACAATACCCAGTGTTGGCAGAGAACCGTCCGTCCTTTAACACTATCCCCAGTGTGGGCAGAGAACCCTTCGTCCTTTCACACTCTCCTAGTGTGGGCAGAGAACCCTTCGTCCTTTCACACTCTCCTAGTGTGGGTAGAGAACCCTTCGTCCTTTCACACTCTCCTAGTGTGGGCAGAGAACCCTTCGGCTGTTCACACTCTCCAAGTGTCGGCAGAGAACCGGATCTTCTTGACAGATCTTCTCACAAGAATATAAAAAGAAGAAAGAAAAGAGTGAAGTAATCCCAATTCACAAGTAGAGACTCTTACCTTTGAAATCCAAGTGAAGCCTTCTCGCTTTAGTGGTAGGAATCCTCCCTTGAATGCTCTCTTGAACTCTCTCCTTGGCTATTCTCTCTATAGGCACGAAGATCAAATGACAAAAAGATTGGGTGGCAGTCTAATTTGAACTATTTATACAAAAGACAAGAAAAACCGCCCAAAAATTGCAAGTATTCAATTCTGTACGCAGTGGATCGTCCTGTACGATCGTGGATCATCCTGTACGATTTTACTTAAACGATCTGAAACGACCCTATTTGAATATGTGTACGAAATGTCTTCGTACAGCTGATCGTCCTGTACGAACTAGGTTCATCCAGTACGAACGGTTATTACAAGGTCGATTCTAGAAACTGCTGAAAACTGTCCTAAGTCGGTTAATCGTTTGGACGAAAATAGATTCATCTGGACGAAATTTTTACAGAGGACTGATCGTCCTGTACGATAAATTATTTCGTCTAGACAAAAAATTTCCCGAGGACTGATCGTCTTGGACGATAATTTATTTCCGTCTGGACAAAAATTTTCCAGAGACCCAATCGTCTTGGACGATAATTAATTTCGTCTAGACGAAAATTTTCCAGAGAGCCAATCGTACTGGACGATAATTTATTTTGTCCTAGACGAATAGGACTTAGAAAAAATTTCAAGCAAGTTCCTATTTGTTCCATATGCTCTATAGGAGATAACTGTCTGATCGTCCAGTACGAACTGAAGATCGTCCTGTACGATCAGTATAAATTCTACATGATCTCCTTATGTGTGAATGTTTTTATTTTCTCAACATACAATCACTCCCTTTCAATTTGATTTCTAAGAAAAGTGCAAGCTTCAAATTTTACAAAGTATCTCATGCTGAATTTAATTTGAAGTCTTCGTAGTCTGGAGTTCGTTTTTCCTGAAATGTCAGTACACACAAGAGCAAATACAATTCTTCCAAAATTGTTAGGAGATAACTACACATTTGAACAATAATGTTTGAAATCATCAAAACTTTATAAGTTGCAAAAATGAAAAGCATGCAAATAGCAACTATCTTAGCAATCTCCCCCTTTTTGATGATGGCAAAACAATTATTGTTTGTATGATTTCAATTTAAACAAATCTTTCTATCTCCTAAACTCCCCCTGAATTGATGAATACATGAAAATAAGGAGGCAATTTGAAGCATAAAAAAAATTTTATTTTTCAAAAAAAATAAACTAGAAACACAAACATACAAACAAACAAAACATAAAACATATGAACAAACAAAACATACAAACACAATGATTTCTCCCCCTTTTTGACAACAACAAAAAGTGAAGAAGAAATAGACAAGAAATGTAAGTAATTGTATGAAATTTATTTGAACATTTAATCTAAATGGTGATTGATACAAGGTATGCAATTTTAAACTAAAAACATTAGGTCAATCATAGAAATTCATGAAATTTAAAAAGTGATATAACATTGTAAGTAAGAAGAATTTAGCAAAGACATGATTCAATTTAGACATTCCAATATAGAAAATCATTACTAGAGAGATGAAGAAAAATTCGATATTTCAAAGTTCAAAAGAATATAAATGAACATAAGATCAATTTGAATTAAGAGATTGAAATAATTTGGAAAGAAGAGAATTACCACAAGTGGCGCTTTGCGCATCTTTTTCATATAGGTAGCACATTTTTGTGCATTTTTTTTATTGGGCTTATTTTGTGCCTCTTTTTCACATTTGCAACTTTGTTGCGCATTCCTTTTGATTTTGTACATTTGTACAATTTTCAAGAGTAATTGAATTCTTTCCAAAGACAATAATCTAGAATCTCAAATTTTTCTAAGTGCATAAATATTAATTGAGCTAGGAAATACAAAATAAGACAACATCTAAATTGCAATAATAATATTAACTTTTATGTAGTCTAAATGAATAGACATGAATTTAAAAGTTCTAATTACAATAAGTTATAAACAACTTTTAAATTTAGAAAGACTAGATTTTCTAATGTAGATAATCTCAAATTACAATCTAATTTAAGCACTATGAAGATTAAATAATACTAATGAAATTCATAAAAATTAACCACATTTCAATAACAAATCAACATTGAAACAAGTACGAAATGCATTGATATTTATGAAAGGATTACACATTTCACAATATCTAAACACAACTTAAAAGAAAAGACAAACAAACACTTAACATAAACACTAACACAACAAGACATAAAAAAAACTACAACACGAGTACAACAAAGACACAGAAATTCATCTCTACTGTTCTGGAGGAGGAGGAGGAGGAATGCCACCGAAAAGGTTAAAGTAGGAGGCCATCAACATTACATTGGTATTGATATCATGTACTTCATTTCTAATTATACCAATGTCATGTTGTTGCTGCACAAGTTGAGCATCAAATTGATCAAACCTTTGATCAATATGAGTCTCTAATCTATTAAATCTCTCAATCAGATTCTGATAATCTGACTGAGGTGCAGAGGTTTGCGCTCCTTCTTCTTCTTCTTCTTCTGAAGCACTGGCATGACCAAAAGTCGTCCCGGACGATTTCCTCCAATTTTTGAATTTTTGAATTTTAATTTAAGAAAATCAAACCAAACTTTAAAAAAAAAATACAGAAAACATACAATAAAAAAAAAACTTACACTCAAAAACAAATTCATTCAAAACACACAAAAATTCACATAATCAAAAACAAAACAAAAACATAAACATCAATGTTGCAAAGACATTTTGTTTAGGCATTTAAATCAATAACACCTATCCTTGTTCTTAAAGTACTGAAGGTATCAAGGGCTAAAGGTTTTGTAAAAATGTCTGCAAGTTGATTTTCAGTTGAAACATGTGTGAGTTCAATTTCTCCTTTGGATACATGATCCCTTATGAAATGATGTCTTATATCTATGTGTTTGGTTCTAGAATGTTGAATAGGATTTTTGGAAATGCAAATAGCACTAGTATTGTCACAATAAATTAGAATAGTGCCTACAGATAATCCTAAATCAATCAACTGTTGTTTTAACCAAAGTACTGGACCAAGAAACTAATGAATTTCCAATGAATTGACATGTTCCAGAAGTGCTTTTCCTATCCACTCTACAGCCTGCAAAGTCAGAATCTGAATAACCAATAATTTCAAATGAAGAGCTAAACTTAGGATACCAAATTCCTAAGTTTTGAGTTCCTAGTAAGTATCTTAAAATCCTTTTCATTGCTGTCAAATGTGATTCTTTTGGATCTGATTGAAATCTAGCACATAAGTAAACACTGAACATAATATCTGGTCGGCTAGCAGTCAAGTAAAGCAAAGATCCAATGATCCCTCTATATTTCTTTTGATCAACAGATTTTCCCTTAAGGTCCTTATCTAACTGAACTGAGGAACTCATTGGTGTACTAACAGGTTTAGCATTGTCCATTTCATATTTCTTGAGGATGTCCTTAATATATTTGGTTTGACTAAGAAATGTCCCTTCCTCAAGTTGCTTGATGCTAAAACTTAGAAAGTAATTTAAATCTCCCATTAGACTCATTTCAAATTCACTACTCATTGTATTAGAAAAATCATCACAAAGATTTTTATTTGAAGATCCAAAGATGATATCATCCACATAAATTTGAACAATGAGTATTTCCTTTCCAAATTTCTTTAAGAAGAGAGTTGTATCCACACTTTCTTTTTCAAAAGATCTTTCAAGTAGGAAAGTGCTCAATCTCTCATACCAAGCCCTAGGTGCCTGTTTCAATCCATATAATGCCTTTTTTAACTTAAAAACATGATTTGGGTATTTTGAATTTTCAAATCCTGGAGGTTGTTCTACATAAACATCTTCTTCAATAACACCATTCAAAAAGGCACTTTTGACATCCATTTGAAACAATTTAAAACTTTTAAAACAGGCAAAGGCAAGTAAAACCCTAATTGCTTCAAGTCTTGCTACAGGGGTAAAGGTCTCCTCAAAATCAATTCCTTCAATTTGATTATACCCCTTAGCAACTAATCTAGCCTTATTTCTAATGACTACTCCTGAGTCATTCATTTTATTTTTGAACACCCACTTTGTTCCAACAACACTTTGATCTTTTGGCATTGTAGTTAATTCCCAAACTTTATTTCTTACAAATTGATTTAACTCTTCTTGCATGGCCAATATCCAAAATTCATCAGAAAGTGCCTGATCAATATTAGTGGGTTCTATGGTTTAAATAAAGGCTGAATGATTGACTTCCTTATTTAATCCACGCCTAGTTCTAACACCCTCACTAGGTTCTCCTATAATCAATTCTCTTGGGTGGTTTTTAGAAAATCTCAAATCTCTAGGCAAAGGGTTTTCTCTTTCAAAGTTTTCTTCCACATTTTCTTCCAAATTTAATCTATCAATCTTTTGGGAGTTTTCCTCAATTTCTTCTTCAACAATATTTGGCTCTTCTAAATTTTCAGATTCATCAAATACAACATATGGTTTCTTCAATAACTAAAGTTCTTTTGTTGAATACCCTATAAGATTTTCCAACACTTGAATATCCAACAAAAATTCCTTCATCTGATTTTGGATCAAATTTTCCTAAGGCAGATTTTCCATTGTTATGAATGAACACCTTGCAACCAAAAACATGCAAATGAGACAAATTTGGTGTTCTACCTTTTAGTAACTCATAGGGTGTTTTATTTAAATTTGATCTCACATTCACCCTATTCATAACATAACATGCAGTGCTAACCGCCTCAGCCCAAAAATATTTAGGAAGAGAGTATTCTGCTAACATTGCTCTGGCGGCTTCTATTAATGTTCTGTTTTTCCTTTCAACTACCCCATTTTGTTGAGGGGTTCTAGGAGCAGAAAAGTTGTGATCAATCCCTTTTTCTTTACAAAAATTTTCAAATCTATCATTTTCAAATTCTCCTCCATGATCACTTTGTATAGACATTATTTCACATCCTAATTTTCTCTGAATCCAAGTTGAAAAATTTCTGAATTCCTCAAATGATTCACTTTTATGAAAAAGAAATCTAACCAAAGTGAACCTAGAGAAATCATCCACAATAACAAATCCGTATACCTTCCCTCCTAGACTTACATTTCCTACTGGTCCAAAAAGATCCATGTGAAGAATTTCCAATGGTTTACTAGTTCTAAGATCATTATTGGACTTAAAAGAGGACTTCACTTGTTTTCCTAATTGACATGCATCACAAAGATGGTCCTTAGTAAAGTCTAGTTTTGGTATACCTCTTACTAAATTCTTTTAGGTAATTCTCCTAAGATTTTTCATACTAGAATGACAAAGTCTCCTATGCCAAAGCCAAGATTCATCAGAAACAGTTTTCAAACAGAAAGCAATAGGAGTATGAAATGAATTCAAATCTAGCATGTAAACATTGTTGACCCTTTTTCCATTTAAAACTTCTTTCCCATTTAGGCTTAATATGCAGCTAGTAGGTAAAAATTTCACATTATAACCCTTGTCACATAGCTGACTTATACTTAACAAATTATGCTTTAAGCCTTCAACCAATAGCACATTGTCTATAAAAAAGTTTTTGAAATTACCAATCATACCTGATCCAACCACTTTCTTCGTGGTATTATCTCCAAGTGTAACCTTGCCTCCATTCCTGGCTTCTAGCGATATGAATTGTGTAGTGTCTCCAGTCATATGCTTTGAACATCCGCTATCCAGGTACCATATGCTCCCACGAGGTCTTGTGTGAGAGCAATCCTCTTCTTGATCTGAGTGATCCACATTGTCTGCCATCAAGCAAAGATTAGTGACTTCTTCTTCTTTTTCTGTCTCAGATGAGTCTGAAGCTGAGTCCGCCCAGAAAGCTCTTTGAAACTTCTTCTTGCCCTTCTTTACCATAGGTTTCTCCTCCACCTTCTCCTTAGCAGGAGTGGCTTTGAGTTTTGGGCAATCAGTCTTGATATGACCTGGTTTCCTGCATTCATAACAAATCACTTCATTAGAAACCTTGCCATTTCTGTTAAACTTACCTCTATTCCATAGCTGGCGTTTCTTCTGCTTCCTCTTTAAAAAGCTTCTGAATTGTCTAGTCATTAGTGCAACATCATCTTCATCCTCAGGTTGTGAGTGTTCACTCTCTGACTCTTCCACTTTTAGTGCTATATTCTTCTCATTTCGTGGTTCACCTGCATCAATCTTCCTTTGACTTACTCCTTGCTCATAAGCAATGAGTGAACCAAGAAGATTGTCAATAGAATAAATGTTTAAATCTTTAGACTATGTAATTGCAGTAATTTTTGCATCATAAGCAGTAGGTAAACAACGAAGAATCTTATTGATCATTTCAGCATTAGTTAATTCCTTACCAAGTGCATGCAAAGAAGTGACAATTTGTGTAAATCTTGTGTACATGTTGGAAATAGATTCATTAGGTTTCATGCGAAACAATTCATAGTCATGTAACAAGATATTGAGCCTTGATTGTTTAACCTCATTTGTCCCTTCATAAATTATACAAAGTCTATCCCATATGTCCTTTCCGCTTTTGCAAGTGGAAACCCGCATGTAGTCTTCAGATTTTAAAGCACAAAAGAAACTGTTTAAACATTTGGCATTTAATTGTGCTAAGTCACGTTCTTCTACAGTCCAATCAGTAAAAGGTATTTCTACCATTACTCCATCAACTAATCTAGTTGGTTTTGTGTAGCCATCCTGGACTAATATCCACATGCGATAATCAAGTGACTGTAAGAAAGTAGACATGCGTGTTTTCCAAAAATCAAAAGGAATATTATCAAACAGTGGAGGTCTAGTAATAGAGTAACCCTCAGGAGTGTTCCGGTTTCCGAAAGTAGCCATCTACGTTAATCAAAAAGTAGTTCAAACTTATGATATTGAAACGAAGCTCTGATACCACTTGTTGAGTCTAGTAATTAGGTTGTTAAGCCTAAGTGAATGTCCCACGGCTACCAAGAGGGGGGTGAATTGGTAGTTTTAAAAAACAAAGTTAAAATTTAAGACCCCTTTTTAAATATTATTGAACCGAAATAAATTCTCTTTTAAATTTTGTAGAAAAAGGTTTTTCAACCACAGAGTTTTTAAAACTGAAATAGAAAGTGCGGAAACGTAAAAACAGTAAAGTAAATGACACCAGATTTATAGTGGTTCGGTCTATAACCAGACCTACATCCACTCCCTAGAGGCACCCTCTGAGTATTGCACTAATACCAATAGTGACTCTCCTTTTGCACCCACAACAAGGCGGAGAAGCCTTTACAACACACTCTTTTCACCACTCCCCGGTGCGGCAGAGAACCGTCCGTCCTTTTACACAATACCTAGTGTTGGCAGAGAACCGTCCGTCCTTTCACACTATCCCCAGTGTGGGCAGAGAACCCTTCGTCCTTTCACACTCTCCTAGTGTGGGCAGAGAACCCATCGTCCCTTCACACTCTCCTAGTGTGGGCAGAGAACCCTTCATCCTTTCACACTCTCCTAGTGTGGGTAGAGAACCCTTCGTCCTTTCACACTCTCCTAGTGTGGGCAGAGAACCCTTCGGCTGTTCACACTCTCCATGTGTCGGCAGAGAACCGGATCTTCTTGACAGATCTTCTCACAAGAATCTAGAAGGAAGAAAAAAAAGAGTGAAGTAATCCCAATTCACAAGTAGAGACTCTTACCTTTGAAATCCAAGTGAAGCCTTCTCGCTTCAGTAATAGGAATCCTCCCTTGAATGCTCTCTTCAACTCTCTCCTTTGCTATTCTCTCTATAGGCACGAAGATCAAATGACAAAAAGATTGGGTGGCAGTCTAATTTGAACTATTTATACAAAAGACAAGAAAAACCGCCCAAAAACTGCAAGTATTCAATTCTATACGCAGTGGATCGTCCTGTACGATCGTGGATCGTCCTGGACGATTTTACTTAAACGATCTGAAACGACCCTATTTGAATATGTGTACGAAATGTCTTCGTACAGCTGATCGTCCTGTACGAACTAGGTTCGTCCAGTACGAACGGTTATTACAAGGTCGATTCTAGAAACTGTTGAAAACTGTCCTAAGTCGGTTAATCGTTTGGACGAAAATAGATTCGTCTGGACGAAATTTTTACAGAGGACTGATCGTCCTGTACGATAAATTATTTCGTCTGGATAAAAAATTTCCCGAGGACTGATCGTCCTGGACGATAATTTATTTCCGTCTGGACGAAAATTTTCCAGAGGCCCAATATTCCTGGACGATAATTAATTTCGTCTGGATGAAAATTTTCCAGAGAGCCAATCGTACTGGACGATAATTTATTTCGTCCTGGACGAATAGGACTTAGAAAAAATTTCAAGCAAGTTCCTATTCGTTCCATATGCTCTATAGGAGATAACTGTCTGATCGTCCAGTACAAACTGAAGATCATCCTATACGATCAGTATAAATTCTACATGATCTCCTTATGTGTGAATGTTTTTATTTTCTCAACATACAATCACTCCCATTCAATTTGATTTCTAAGAAAAGTGCAAGCTTCAAATTTTACAAAGTATCTCATGCTGAATTTAATTTGAAGTCTTCGTAGTCTGGAGTTCATTTTTCCTGAAATGTCAGTACACACAAGAGCAAATACAATTCTTCCAAAATTGTTAGGAGATAACTACACATTTGAACAATAATGTTTGAAATCATCAAAACTTTATAAGTTGCAAAAATAAAAAGCATGCAAATAGCAACTATCTTAACAAACACCACAACAAAGAAAGACTAACAAGCAAACTACATAAAACAGGAAACAAACAGTAGAGAAAAAAAAAACAGGCTAGAAAAACGAGGGGCCCTGATCATCAGATGGAGGTGGTGGAGGTGGCTGCTGAAAGTAGCTGGCAAGTGAAGTAAACTGAGCATTGAACTAGGCGATGTCCTGGTCATGCTGCTGCTACTGGTGAGTCATGTAACTGTCAAAGCGGGCTAAGTCCTCCGCGCGATTCTGCTCGTAGTGGGCAAAGTCCTCAGAATGTTGCTGCTCCTGTGCAGCAACGTAAGCATCGAAGTGGGTCTCCCAACGATCAAACCTCTCTATCAACTGATCAATTGGTGAGTGCTGGTGGAGAGGAACAGAATCAGGAACAGGAGCAGGAGCGGGAGCCTCCTCCTCTCCAGCCCCCCCGAGGTTCCTCAGGGTGAAGACGAGTACTGTGAAGGGTACTGAAGGAACTGTTTGAGTAGCAGGGAGTTGGGAGGTTTGGTGGAATAGGATACTGAAGTTGGTATTTGGTTTCAAGGACAAAGTCTATGATGTGTCCTAAGGCTAGATTGGGTTTCCTTTTGTGGCCTGGATCGCGGATTGTGGTTAAGTGATTAATGTATCGAAAAATTAGGTCCGCAGGATTAATTTCTCTATGATCCATGATGTAGAAAGTAGTCAGGGAAAGTAAAGGGGTGATGTGGATTCGGTCACCGGCTTTTGGAATTATGGAGGTGCGAAGGACATGTTGGATTGTCCTAGCATCTTTGACTAAAGAGCTAGTCTCTCCAATATGAAAAGGTGCATTGGTCTGGCGAAGGAAGTGATTCGCCGTGGACCAGTGAAGATCAGGATCAGAAGCGATTAAGTGCAGCTTATCCCCGGTGGTGGATAGCTGTAAAAGATCAACACAATCCTGATATGTGATTTCGACAGGGCGTCGATTCACATAGGAGGTCAGGGCTGTGAAGGTAGGGTTAATGCGAAGGTTTGCGAAAAATTCTCGAAGAAACTCGGTATTGAAAGGGAAATCAAGAGACAGGATGAAACAAAGGGAGGTGTGAGCGAAAAGATCCATTACCAGGTATGAGATGTGGGCAGGATTGATGATTCTGGAGATGGTTATCTCACACTCTTTGTAACGATGGTAGGCGGCTTCATCTTTTGCTTCCATGAAACGAGGGTCAATCCGAGCCCTCGAAGAACTCCCAGAAGTTTGTCGAACAAGTTTCCCACCAGTCATAGAGAGAGTTAGCAAGAAAACAAAAGGGGAGAAAGGGTGGAAAGTGAAAAACCATGGATGGAACAGCCATAATTTAAAGAAATGACCATATCGTCCTGGCCGATCGCAGGATCGTCCAGGCCGATAAGGCTCAATAATTGCGTACAGGCCGATTGGTCAAAAAGACAGTCCAATCGTCCGGGCCGATCAAAAATCGGCCAGGCCGATTAGACACAAGCAATCGGCCCGAGGAGTCAATCTGGATGACCGTTGAAAAAGCTGATCGTCCGGATCGATTACATGTATCGTCCAGGACGATGCACAATAATTAATTATACCGGCCAAAGTTAAAACATTTTAAAACACTGCCACGTGTATCGTCCAGGACGAACAGTGGATCGGCCCGGCTGATTGTCCAATAATAGATCGTTCGGGGCCGATTTTAAAGATTAAAATGTGCAAACACGTGGATCGTCCAGGACGATCCAGTGTATCGGCCAGGACGATGCACATAAAATGCATCGGCCAGACAAAATATTCTATCGGCTAGGACTATCATTATGATTGCAACAGAGTTCAATCAGATCATCCAGGACGATATATGATCGTCCAGGACGATGAGTTAAAGCAAGCACAGAAAAGGTCAGCAGATGGATTTTGAAGATGATTTGTCCTATCGTCTAGGACGATAAAAATATCGGCTAGGACGATGTGACTTAGAATTGAAAATAAGGAAAAGATGGTGATGATCAAGACCCTAAAAAAAACAGTCAAAACACAGTAAAAAAAAAACAACGAAAATCAAACAACGAATATTTTTGGATTTTAATTTTCTAATAATTTTTTTGTTTTAGCAAAGCATTTCATATGATAAAATCTCAAATATTTTTAAAACTTTAGAGTTCCAGGAGATCAAGGAGTTTAACAAATTCCAATCAGAAGAAGGTAGAACATCCGATTCTGTTAACCCTAGATCAGACATCCTTTAGGGTACAAAATTCTTTTGGAAAACAAAAATCCAACTCATAATAACTATATAGGATAATAAGATCCATTCAATACTTGTTTACAAAGAAAATATCTCATAATTAATAACCCAAAGTAATTTTTGTCAATCATGAAAATTGAAATCAAGTCTCTGAAAACATCACATAATCAATGAGTTTTCTAAGTTTTAAGAGTTTTACCAAAGAGAGGAATGCTTGCATTTAGTGGGCTCATTTTATGCCTCTTGTTATTTTGATTGGCTCTTTTGAGCATCTTTTGATTCTTTGATACACTTTTATGTATACAACTTTCTTTTCAATTTGGCTTCATTGGCCTCTTTCCTTTTTAACTTTTGTAAGCTAGAAACTCTTTAATATACCCTTAAAAAAACTTAGTTGTGAGTATATCCTCCAAGTATTAGAGAATAGGAGCTCTCTCTCTAACATAGGGAAGAACAATCCACAACACAAAATCAAAATCATGTGATAAATGCAACGGCAAGATTTCAAAAGCTTGAATGATATATAAGAACTTTGGCTATTATGTATAAGATAAATTAATGTAGCAAGATAAGAAAGAGATCGTAAATAAAAAGCCATTGGTTAACCTGAGTTTAGACTTTTGTTTAGAGAAGAAAATCATACCACTAAACAAAGTCAGAAGGAGGGAAAACATCAACAGTATACTCCCTTTAACAAATTTTAGAAAAGCTAAACACTATCTCCAAAACTCCAAAATCTAAAAGCTTGAAAATATTCATCATATGGAAGGTCAAATTTAAAGAACAATGTGAAATATAACACATAAAAAACAAGACAAAAAAAAAAGAAAATAAAAAAAAACTAAAAACAACACAAAGTGAGCACAAAAATAAAATAAAAGACACACAAAAAAAAAACAACTAAAGATTTCAAGCAAGTGATAAAGCAGCGAGTTTAAGCAATTTTGAGCTGCAAGCCTCCTTATGTCTAGTTATCCTATGCTCCCACGAGGTCTTTGGTGAGAGCACTCCTGCAAAACTCAACAACATTCAGATTTAGGAACCCAAAATAGGTTTGGGATCCATCTTATGAAAAGTAGAAGGTGATGCTTGTGTGCCATGCTGTGCATAATTTAATTTTGGTCTCCACACCCATAGTGTACTACGATAAACTGTGCAAGTGTGTGAGATGTTTCCTAGCATGCCACAAGAAAAACATTGAACTCCAGGAAAAGGTTTTCTTAAATGGTTTGGGTAAAAATGCATCTTCCTAAGTTCTGGCTTTTGATTAGGATTTGGTGTCATCCTAGCTTTCTTACATGTTTCCAAATCATTTTGAATCCTCAAGTTGATTCCTTTTAAGGCATCATTGTCAATCCTCAAATTTTTCTCAATCTCTTTAGATTTCTTAAGATCAGAATTAAGAGATGTGTGTGAATCTTTCAATGCATTGTGTTCATCAATTAATTCTAAATGCTTTTTGTTCAACTCATCAAATTCATCAAGAAGAGCCATGTGATTTTAATTAATTGTTGCATGATCTTTGAGAAAAACTTCATGCTCTTTTTGTAGATTTGAATGTTCTAATTTTAGGCTAGCATGAGTCTTCTTAAGTTTTTTGTATGATGCATGGATTTTTTCACAAATTTCAAACAATTCATCATAGGTTGGTTTACATACCTCTTCATCACTTTGATCTTCTCCCATGAAACACAAGTTTGTTGTCTCTTCCTCTGGTTCAGTCTCAGAGGAGTCAGTACCAGATTCTGCCCAAAAATCCCTTTGGATTTTCCTCTTGTCCTTCCTAGACTTAGCTTTCTCCTCACCTTTTTCTTTTTCTTTGCTCGAATGATCTTGAAGTGTAGGGCAATCGGCTCTCACATGTCCAGGCTTCCAGCATTCAAAGCAAACAACATCAGAAGATCCTTTAACATGTTTATGATCCTTACCTTTCCTCCAACTTTGATGATGCTTTTGTTTCTTACTTAGAAAGCTTTTGAATTGCCTTGTGATGAAGGCAACTTCGTCGCTTTCAGACCCAGAAGATTCAGAATCCGATTTGTGCGCCTTCAGTGTGATTGTTTTCTCCTTTTTCTTCTCACCTGCATCATGATTTCTTTGATTCACCCCTTGCTCGTAAGCAATGAGTGAGCCAAGTAAGTTATCAATAGAATAGGTGTTCAAATCTTTAGATTCAGTGATTGCAGTGATTTTTGCATCATAAGACGAAGACAAGTATCTCAAAATCTTGTTAACTTTTTCATAATTCGAAAGTTCCTTTCCTTGTGCATGCAATAAAGTAATAATCTGAGTAAACCTAGTGTACATGTCAGAAATTGATTCATGAGGTTTCATACGAAAAAGTTCGTAGTCATGCAAGAGAAAGTTCAAACGGGATTGCTTAACTTCATTAGTACCTTCATAGGTGATGCATAATTTATCCCAAATCTCTTTACCAGTTTTGCAAGTTGAAACATGCATGTAATCCTCAGATTTTAAAGCACAGAAAAAACAGTTCAAACATTTTACAATTAATTGAGCTAAATCACGTTCATCGAAAGTCCATTCAGTAAAAGCAATTTCAGTTTTAACACCATTAATTTCACGAGAAGGTGGAGAATAACCTTCTTGAATAAGCATCCACATGCGATAATCAGTAGATTGTAAAAACGTTAACATGCGAGTTTTCCAAAAGTCAAAAGATAGGTTATCGAACAGGGGAGGTCGGGTAATGGAATACCCTTCCGTAGTGTTACGATTCCCAATGTTAGCCATGGATCAAATTCAAAAAGTTTTCAAACTTTAATTTTCGAATCCCGCTCTGATACCACTTGAAAGTTCATTTGGGATGTTAAGCCCTATGAACTTAGTCCCAAGCTAACCAAGATGGGGGGGGGGGGTGAATTGGTATTTTAAAAACTCTTTTCACAAAGAAAGAAAATTGCATAAACCAAATCACACCATAGAAATAAATTGCGGAATTTAAAAAGTGCGGAAGCAAGAAAAAGAGCACAAAGATTTATAGTGGTTCGGTCGACTCGACCTACGTCCACTCCTTGGAGGCACCCTCCAAGTATTACACTACAAAATGTGACTCTCCTTTAGCCCCCACAGCTAGGCGGAGAAGCCCTCACAAGAACCTCCTTTTTGCCACCCCGGCAAGGCAGAGAACCTACCTCCTTTTGCTTCCTCCTGAAGCTGGCAGAGAACCACAACCAAAAGAAAACTCCTTACCTCTACCGACCCTTCCACGGACGAGAAACTCCAGACGAAAGACAAGCAGAGCGATCCTTGAAGCAACCCTTGTGAATCCCCTCACAAGCTCCCCCTTACAAGATCCTCTCTCTCTCCCTCTCTCTCTTTCTCTCCTTAAGGTCTTCTCAGGTCAAGGCAGCAGCCAAAGGTCTTTCAAAATGTTGAACAAGAGCTCTTTAAGTAGAAGAGCTTCAAAGGAGCTCATTAATTGCAAGTTGCCGACAATATCGTCCAGGCCGATATGGACATCGTCCTGGCCGATCAGTACAAATCACAGAAGATCGGCCTGGGCATCGCCCTGTTTTGGGTGCTAGACGATTGAAATTTGGCTTGATCGTCCTGGCCGATCTCACGATCTTCTAGGTCGAATAGTTCAAATCAGAGGCAAATCGTCCTGAGCATCACCCTGTTTTTGAGCTGGTCGATATTTATCGTCCTGAAGTAACTTAAGGATTTTGAATAGATCGTCCTGGTCGATCCTGCTTTCGTCCAGGACGATATGATCGTATCAATCATCCTTAATTACTCCCTTGATTTCTTGATCAATTAAGGCATAATTTGATAATTTCGGCCAGGCCGATCCGTGGATCGTCCTGGCCGATAATTTAAAATACAGTATACCTTAATTGTCTATGGCGGCTACTTCTTTCTATTTTGAGCTTATCGTCCTGGCCGATACACGTATCATCCAGGCCGATATGTTAATGTCGGCTGCCTTAATTAAGAATCCTGATTAGTGTCTCTGGTTTTAACTCAATCGTCCAGGACGATTCAATGGATCGGCCTGGCCGATGTGAGAAAAAATAGAGATTCTAAATCTCTCAAGTGTGTGTGTGTAGGGTTACTTAGTATCAGTCTTTTGAACATTACAAACTAACTCAAGAAGAGAAAAAATAGATTACAGACTGACTCAACCCTATACCAACGCAATCCTGAACTGGCTTCTTTTTGATCGTCCGATCTTCGATTCCTGAAAAGTTAGAAGCAATAAGTAGTCCAAGAGAAATAGTACTTGTCAATCATCAAAACATAAGTCATGAAAAAATAGATTTGCAACATCCAATGGCTACCTTCAAACTTCGAACTAAACTTTGTCTCTCTACCTCATTGAGAGTTTTGCATCCATCAAGCCATCGCACAGAGTATTTCTATGTACATACAAAAAATTAAAGTATGATTCCAAATGTATATACCAAAATCAAAAGTTAATCAATCACCTGAATTGTCCATCGTCCATTTGAGTTGACAGATCCACTTAGTACTTCAAAATTCAAATCCATTAGAGAACACATTACATCAAACATTAACTTTGGTGTATCCCTACTCCTCACAGTCACCACAAAATAATCTCTCTCAAGTGACCACTCAACTTCTTTGCCTTTGTAATCTCCACCAAACCTCTTCTTGCCTTTACACCGAGATGGTCAACATGGAAAGATCTTCCTGGGCATGCAATGGTGGCAGTGTGACTTGATAGTCCAACTGCTCTTGCATCAAATGATGTAGTCGTCGCTCCGTATGGATCCGGTAGGCCGCGTGGCGTAGTCGCAGTCCCCACAACTTATCAGGTAAGTGGGGAGCTTCCAGCACAGTCGATATGTTCTTCATCAAGCAACTCAAGCATGCCCAATTAGAGATGGACCGACCAGTGTCCCGGTCCTTTATGTAGAGGACGCAAGTGGCGCAACCATTGTGGGTCCACACTTCACCCATAACCATCATGCAAGATTGTAAAAAAACCACGGCGGTGACCTCAGAGAAAATACCGAGGCAGTCACACAACTAATTTCAAGGGTGATGCAATCAGCGGTGAAGTTTTCAATATTGACATTGTTGTGGTGTCAGATTTTGAGTTGGGAGATGTCGTAAGATCCATTTCCTTCTTGGTCGCCATCAAGAGACCGTTGCATGTAGCGTGCGAAGTTGGGGTCTCTAAGCATGTCGCCATGGTGATCGCTGACTTGGAAAACATTCATGAACCAACCACTATCAGCTGAAATGGAGGCTTTGGAGATGATGAGGTCAAGATCGCTCAAGGCCTAAACTATTTGTAAGAGAATATCATGCCCATTCTCACCTTCCACCTGCATTTAAATCAGTTTCTTTTTATCATATTAATTACTTAAATAATCTAAATAAAAAGCAGACATAATTTGTTTGAAAAGTATTATAATTAAATTATTGTATTATTAAAAGAGGAAAAAGAGAATACCTCAGAGTAGTATAATGATAAGTGCCCTGCGTCCACTACGCCGCACAGAGCCAGCTGCCGGCTTCTGTCTTCAAAAATTGTCTCCACCAATACCTGCTAAACATAACCCTTTAAGTAACTGTCAGGCTTACTTTCATAATTATTGTTTCTACATTTTATCTATAAAGCACTATGTAATGTGTTTCTCAATAAAATGAAGTACGATGGTTTACTGGTCATCTTCTTCCTCTTGTCTCTCTCCCAGCTTTCACAGAGTTCACGGTTTGTTAAGTTCTTTCTGGTATCAGAGCCATCCACCTAATGACTCTTCTTCTTCCCTATTTCTGATGGGGGACTCATCGCCCTCTGCTTCTAGCACACCACCAGCAGTTGTCTTGACATCGGAAGCTACTACCACACCCATTGACGTTGTTATCCCTCCTACTCTCAAATTTCTTCTTGCCAACATTAAAAATGTTATTAACGTTCAGTTACTCCAAGATAACTATCCTACCTGGTGTTCTGCTATTTACAAGTTATTTGCAGCAAACCATTTCCCTGGTTATTTAGATGGCAACATTCTCTGTCCACCTAAACATCTACTAACTGCCACTGAACAGCCCACACTCAATCCTTAGTTCTCATCCTGGACTTTAATTGATCAAAATTTGTCTGTCGCCTTGTTCTCTACCATTTCTCCGCGATCCTCCCTTATATCTTAACCTTTGAAATCTTTGCCTCTATCTGGAAAACCATAGAATAATGGTTCTTCTCTACCAACCGTTCCAGAGTCATACAACTCAAAAATGAGCTACACTCTCTTTCTATGCAAAACAATTCAATGACAGACTACTTGGCTTCCATAAAGAGTATTGTGGACAATATTCACGCAGCAGGAGGAACAATAGATAATGAAGACATTCTTCATTACATCTTCAATGGATTACCGCCTTCTTACCAGTCTTTTAAATCAACCATTCGAAGCTCCCTTCAACCCATAAACTTAGATGATCTGTACTCTCTTCTTCGCAGTGAG
Organism: Dendrobium nobile; assembly: GCA_022539455.1. Classification (NCBI taxonomy): domain Eukaryota; kingdom Viridiplantae; phylum Streptophyta; class Magnoliopsida; order Asparagales; family Orchidaceae; genus Dendrobium; species Dendrobium nobile. Next base: position 22,907,318 of record CM039721.1, read on the forward strand.
GAAGTTCATCAAACTACAGACACAGTTCGAGAACTTTCCTTCTCCAACATTTCTCAGCAGGATGGACAGACAGCCCTATTTTCTAACTGTGGAAGATCCCGTGGTCAGTTCTCATCCAATCACGGACATGATCGATCTTATTCAAACAATGCCAATAGAGCTCCTCCTCGAACACCAAGGTTTGAAGGCGACTGCCAAATCTGTGGCAAGCGTGGTCATTCAGCGGTGGACTGCTGGCATCGAGGCAACTTTAACTACAAGGCTCCATCCTCTAACTCAACTGTTGCACTCGTGGTAGATCCTGAACCATCTCCTTGGTACTTGGACAGCGGTGCTTCAGCACATCTCACACCAGATCCTCTCCCCATTCAATACCCCACACTGTATTCCAGTCGTGATCAGGTATTTGTTGGTAATGGAAATTCGCTCCCCATTCAGCATGTAGGTCACCGTCTTCTTTTGACACCTTCTCGTAAGCTCCATCTCAAACACCTCTTTCATGTTCCACATCTTACTCACCATCTTCTTTCCATTTCAAAATTAACTAATGATAATAATTATTTTATTACATTTGATAAATCTGGTTTTCAGGTTAAGGATACGACGACCAAACAACCTCTTCTCCACAGACAATGCCGTAATGGCCTCTATCCCATTCCATTCTGGCCTTCCATCGTTGCTGCTTCCACTACTGTGCATCAACCCGATCTGCTCTATCATGGCATCGTCGTCTGGGTCATCCGAATCCAAAAACTATGGCTGCTGTTTCCAAAGCTTTTCCTTTCATATGTATTTCTTCTTTAAATTCTCTATGTAATTCCTGTGCTCTATTAAAGTGTCACAGGTTACCCTTTTCTCCCTCCAACCATGTATCTTCTTCTCCATTAGAATTACTTTTTGTCGATTTTTGGGGTCCATCCCCTGTCTTCTCTTACGATGGTTTCCATTATTTTCTCGTAATTGCTGATGATCAAACAAAGTATACTTGGATTCATGTGCTTAAATAAAAATCTGAAGTGCCTTTTTACCTCGCTAACTTTATAAATTCTATTGAAAAACATTTAAACTTGTCTGTTCGAGCTATTCGGAGTGATGGTGGAAGTGAGTTCAAAAATACTTACTTCCAGTAGTATACTCTTCACCGTGGCATTACACATCAATTTTCTTGTCCCTATACTCCACAACAGAATGGAGTTTCTGAACGTAAAAACCGGTATCTATTAGAAACAGCTCAGACTCTACTTATAGATACAAGTCTTCCATCCCAATTATGGTCTGACGCAGTTCTCACTGCAATTTTCCTTATCAACCGTCTTCCATCACCTAATACCTCCTCCAAATCTCCTTACCACTTGCTTTACAATCATCCTCCATAATACACTATTCTTCGTCCCTTTGGTTTTCATTGCTTTCCTTGGACACGATATTCAGCTCCACATAAACTTGCTTCTCGGTCGGTTCCCTGTATTTTCCTTGGGTACACCACAAACTATAAAGGCTTCAAATGTTATAATCCTTCAACTAACATACTAATACTCTCTTGACTCTCAAGAGCGAAGTTGTGATAAGTAGAGAGAGAAGCTCCACAAATTTAGGAAGAATTTGGAAGAAGATCTTGAAGAATTCATGTGGCATTGTCGGAGATGGAAGATGGTGGCTGGTCATCTAAGGATGACCGGAACACCAAATATTCGCTATCTACCACAAGTCCATTCATGTTGGATTCAAAAGGTAGAGTCTCCTTTAATCGAATCTCTTCTTTTCGGATTTTGGTATCCCCTCTAGTCATTAAAGAGGGAGGCTTGAATGCTAGGGAAAAACCTTTGCCGATTTCAGGCAAAGGGAAAGAAATTATTTCTGTTTTTGATATGCTTAAACCTTTGGAGGCTTCCTTTGATGGAGCAAATGATAAGGAAGCATCTTCTTCAAAAGGGAATTTTGCTGAAATTTTGAAGAAGGACATGGTTATTCCAATTACTTCCCTTAATTGGATATCCCTAATGTGTGGACTAAAAAACCTCACATTAAAGTAAAATCAAGTGAAATTCTTGATAATATGGGAGATGAAAATGTTGTCATTCTTGACAAAGAAAAGGAATTATCTAATGTTCACACCTTGAACAATTCCTTGGTTGTTAAAATTCTTAGAAAAAATTATCCTTTTTCTAAGTGTTCTTTTGAATTAAGAAAGCAATGGTCGAAATTTGGAGGATTTCATATCACATTGCTTAGTCTAGATTGGCTCCTATGTTCATTTCAATCTCATGAAGCTAAGGAGGAAGTTCTTAATGGAGGTCCTTGGTTTGTAGGGGGTTTTGTGGTAGGATTAGACATTTGGTCACCTACCTTCTCTCCTTATTCTTTGAATGGTATATCTTCTCCTATTTGGGTTCGTCTTCCTCATTTGCCACTTCACTGTTGGGATGAATCCAATATCACTAGAATTATTTCTAGAATTGGAACTCCAATTTTATTGGATGGTAATATGTTTAGATGGGGAAGAAGGGAATTTGCTAGAGCTTGCATTCGAGTCAATTTGAATTCCAAACTTCCCTCTGGAATTTGGATGGAAGGGGTTCATGGTAAATTTTTTCAGAAATTTGAGTATGAAAATTTATCAGCATTTTGCTTCAAATGTGGTATAATTGGCCATAATGATTATGTGTGTCCTAATTCAACACATAATCAAATTCCTTTGGTTAAAGAAGTTCCTATCAGTTCTTTGAAACCTGAGATTAATAATTTTGGGCCTTGGATGCATGTGAAGTTCAAAAACAAAAGAAGGTTTAATTATGAGAAAAAGCAGTTTAAAGTTGTCTCTACCATGGATAAATTAAAGGTTGTCATAGATGCTGCCTTACCAAATGGTGAAGGAGACGAAATTACTGGTGTAGTTTTTGCTGAAGATCATTTGACTGAGAAGGAGGTTGCTGAAAATAAGGAAGAAGAAGATATGAGACAAGGAGCTAAAATTTCTCACAGTTTTCCTATAATTGCTGAAACTGTTGAACCAATTCAGGAAATTCAAAATTTCAATTCAGCAATTCGATTTCCTGTTGATGTGGAAGGAAATGTAATGAATCTCAACAGCATTTTGAATTCTAATTCTGAATTCAAAAATCCTGAAATAGAGGAAGCTACTAAGGGAGTAGTTTATGATGCTGGTTCAAATCAAAGTGCAAAAAATCAGGGAGCATACAAACCTGATTTCAAAATTGCGGATGTTCAGGAGGATATTGAAATTTTAAATTCAGCAACTCATTTTTCCGATGATGTGGAAGGAAATGTACTTAATCTCAACGGCAATTTGAATTCAAATTCTGAATTCAAAAATCCTGATATTGAGTAAGCTACTAAGGAAGAAGTTTATGTTGCCGGTTCAAATCAAAGTGCTCAAAATCAGGGAGCATTCAAACCTGATTTCAAAATTGCTGATTTTCAGGAGATAAGTACAACTCCCTTAACTGAATTGGCGGCTGAGTCTATCATTAATGCTGATTCTATTATTAAATCAGCTAATGATCCTAAATTCAAAACTGATGTTTGCTTATTAAGAGATATCTCTCCTCCTTCGGATATATCTTTAAATTTTAAAAAAACTTCTCTTAAAAAAGATAATAATCTTTTTAAGAAGAGCATGTCCCCTAGTTCTAATCACTCTTTGTTCAAAGAACTACAAGCATTAGGGCTGATGAAAAATCTTCCTAGAAGAAGGATGGTTGGAATCAAAGTGAAGAACAACAAGAGAGGTTCTTCTTCTCTTTTATCTCAATAAAATGCAAGATGGTATTCCCTTTGACATCCACATAGAGGGAAAATACTTGAAGATGGAGCTACTTTTCATAAATATTGGATTATTGATATCTTTTTTTGCTGATTTTGGAGATTGGTTAATGCTTATGGAATATCTTTCTATGATATTCTTAAGCAATTTCAGGGATGTTGTGATAAGTTGTAATTTCCTTTTTAGCTTTGTTTTTTATCTTATTTGTTATTTTAAACTTGTTTTAAGTGATTATGGAATCTTTACTAAGTCATATTCACTAACTGGATGGGAACTCTGGGATACTAATCAACCTTCGGGTTGTTTAATACTTTGGTATCCCCTGCATCTCAACAGTTTCAAAATACGAAATAGTGGGTCTCATATCATTTATGATAAGTTTAAACTAACAAATTTTATTTCAATAAGGTTCCTTTTTATTGTTAAAAGAGGAATCTTTAGTTTTCTTTTCCTAGTTTGTATTAGGTTGTCTTTTCTTTTATAATCAATTCATATATGCATTTTCTAAAAAAAAAAACTAATACTCTCTCGGCATGTTCAATTCGATGAATCTTCCTTTCCCTACACCTCCCCACCCAACAACACCTCCGAGCAACCACCTTCCTCTACTGTTATTTCCTATTTTCCTCCATCTCCACCCATCACCAAAAATCCAACCTCTGAAACAGCCTCCAGCTCCCCTACATACATTCCTTTCCTTAATTCTTCTTCACCCAACACTTCTCCTTCCCTAACTCCTTCTCCCACTACATCCTCCTCAACTCCATCAACCATACCGCCTATACAAAAATCCAATCATCCCATGCTCACTAGGCTCCATGCCGGAACACTTAAACCAAGAGTTCTTTTAGATCTCTCTCACATTGTCCATACCCCACCTACCTATTTCTCCACTGCCAATAAAGATCCTCTATGGCGACAAGCCATGTAAACCGAATTTTGCGCCCTCCAAGCACAAGGTACTTGGTCTCTAGTACCTCCGCCAACAAATCAACATGTAATTGGATGTAAATGGATCTTCAAATTAAAGCATCTGTCCGACGGTACCATTGCCAGATACAAAGCCTGTCTAGTTGTGTAGGGCTTCAAACAGGCATATGGTATTGATTATCTTGAGACGTTCAGTCCGGTCGTTAAGCACACCACAATCCTGCTACTTCTACTCATTGCTCTCCACCATGATTGGCCTATACATCAACTTGATGCATGTTATGAACGCGTTTCTTCACGGTTCATTAAATGAAACCATTTATATGAATTAGCCACAGGGATTTGAGGATCCAAATTATCCACACCACGTTTGTTTGCTGCATAAGGCCATCTATGGCCTCAAACAAGTACTACGCCTCTGGTTTGTAACCTTATCACATTACCTCAAACGTCAAAGCTTTACTGCCAGTTCTGCATATCCTTCTTTCTTCCATCTACATAGAGATGACCTACATATATGCATACTGGTTTATGTTGACGACATTCTCGTCACCGGCAGTGATCCAACATATATTTCAACTTTAATTACTAAACTTGACCAGAGATTTCAAATACGAAATCTTGGCCCACTATCAAAATTTCTTGGCATGGAATTTTTCCGAACACCTGGTGGATATAATTTTTCTCAATAGTCCTACATAACCGAGCTTCTCCACAATGCCTCAATGTCCAATTGCAAACCATTACTCACACCATTACCCTCCAAATATCCCACAGCCACTAACCTTAGCTTACCATTCTCCCAACCCAAGCTTTTTCAGCAACTTACCGGCTCCCTACAATACATTACTTCTACCCGTCTAGACATTGCCTTTGCCGTCAATAAGTTGTGCCAACATATGCATAATCTTCTGCTACTTTACTTTCAGTTACTCAAATGTGTCTTGCATTACATGAAATGGACTGTAACTCAAGGCTTGTTTCTTCCCAAAACCAAGCTAACTCTGTCTGCTTATTTAGACTCCGACTGGGCTGGTGATCAATTAGACCAAAAGTCTACAACTGGTTACTATCTTTACTTAGGCACAACTCTTCTTACTTGGTCGGTTAAGAAGCAAACAACGGTCGCCATAACCTCAACTGAAGCTGAGTACCGATCCATGGCTACTGCTGCAACAGACATTATCTAGACACGTCGCCTCTGCGAAGAATTTCTCCTTCCTCAACCAACGACAGTGCTATTCTGCGACAATGTTTCTGTCGTGTCCATTGCCTGCAATCCAGTATTTCATGCCCACACCAAACACATTGAGATTGATCACCATTTCATCCGAGATTGCATTCAAGCTAACCACTTTGTTGTTCATCATGTTTCCACGCTCGATCAGGTTGCAGATATTTTCACCAAGTCCCTTACTTCTACTCGCCTCGTCGACTTACGATCCAAGCTTCTGGTCCTTCCTCCCATCAGCTTGAGGGCCGGTGATAAGAGCCCTGTGTCCACTACGCGACACAAAGCCAGTAGCCGGCTTCAGTCTTCAGAAAATATCTCCACCAACACCTGCTAAACAGAACCCTTTAAGTAACTGTCAGGGTTACTTTCGTAATTACTATTTCTACATTTTATCTATAAAGCACTATGTAATGTGTGTCTCAATAAAATGAAATACGATGGTTTACTGTTCATCTTCTTCCTCTTGTCTCACTCCCAGCTTTCACAGAGTTCACGGTTTGTTAAGTTCTTTCATATAATCCTCGAATGTTTCATTGTCAACGCACACCCTGCAAGCGACAATTAATATTCATTAAAGTTATTTACTAAAAGTAAGCAACCACCAATGAATCATGTACAGTAAAATATAAATTATAAATATTACTTGAGCGGAGGTATGCATTCGGAGTCAAAGTTGGAACAACCTTCAGGCATTACTATCTCTGAAGCTCACTTAGTAGATAACAAAGTAGTGGGCGGAAAAAGAAGAAGACCAAGGAGAAGTCTGTCCAGGAACTGAGAAGAAGAATTATTGAAGACAGAGATGGATCGATTGATGGTATTTGGTAGGAGAAGCAGAAGCTCTAATTAATCTGCTATTTATAAATAATCTGTCAACTCTTCAGCTATTAGTTAGGACGAAAATTCCGTTGATTAGCTATCCCCATTAATCTCCTTATTTCTAGATTTCCGCTGCCCGAATCAGTCCCATGCCCCCATCTATATCTCCTCATTTTGCTCAGTTCAGTTGTCGAAATCACTCATTACTTATATTTCAAAAGTTAAAGCCATTTATTTATTTAGTTTTCATTAATATTTATTTATACGATTTATCTCACTCTATCGTAGCTTATTTATTTATTTATTATTTTCCTACAATGTAAACTGTGAACGCTAAGTGAGAGTCAATTGAAGAATATATGATATAAATTTTTTGCTTAATTGTTTATGGAACTAAACATTTATTTTATTTAGTTAAGAACCTCATAATTAATTTTTTTTTCAAGACCTGATAATTGATTATATTTCAAGTGTTATATCGTATTAATGATCAATATATTGAGTTATTGAGACCTTCCATTGAAAAGAGTATAGTTGTAGATCTTACCTCTTTGAAAATAACATGTATTAGATTTCTTTGATGCTTAATTGCTATTATGATATATTTGAATTCAACTATAAAAGCAATTTAACATTTTAAATTTATCAAATCATTATCAAATTGCATTTCATAAAAAATCCCTCAAATTTCTATAAATAAACTTTTCAATACAATCCATCCATCAAAATTTGTTTAATTACGAACAATTTTGTATCTTTTTTATAGAAAAAACTCACCCACGGGTCTACGTATTAATATTAAAAAAAAGGTACAAGGTCCTTAGAGAGACCCCTAGCTCCCAATTGCTCATAAGAGCTATAAAAAAGTCCAAAAATTTTATAATGAAAAAACAGAAACCTAGATTATTGTGTCCAGTAGCCAGCACCCGAAAAATAGAGGCAATGAATAAACATTCAGCTCCAAAATGTCGCTAGATAGAAGAATCAGCATCCCAAATATAGGTTCAGCATTAATTTGCAAAAAAGAGATGAACCAGAAAACAAAAGAGCAAATAGCAACATGACATGTAAATATACCAATCTAAATAAGAAAAAAAATAGACTGACAACTTTAATCAGTGTTCCGCAAATAAAATAGCTGCAAATGGTAGGAACCGAAAAGCATACCATACAACATAGGCATCTGAACCGAGTTTCAATCTAGAAAATATAGGATATACTATTTAAATGATACCAGAATAACCATAACAAATGAAAATACAAGTAGGTCCTGTGAAAAATAGGAAACCAATAGCAAGAGCCGCAGATCACCACATGCTAAGAAAAGAGACCCCATCAACAAACTCCCATTAACAAGTAGAAAAATTATGCAAGCCACTAAACAAAGGGACACCAAAACCAATAAGCACCAAAGCATACGCAAAGAGAAACCCCGCATTAATGGGTCCTTAAATAAGGTAAACAATTACGATCCAACACCGCCAAATCTTTAACATTTTTAGGGATCATATCCTCTTGAAATTCAATGAACTGGGGAATACTGCAACCAATTTTAGCAAGAGCATTAGCACATATATTACCTTCACGCCAGATGTGAGAAATATTATAATTGATGCAAGATAAGCATTGTTTAATATTTCTTATCAAATTGAATTTATCAGAATTAGAAAAAGGGGCTGTTAATATAATGTATTATAAGCATAACATCAACCACAATCCAAATATTGTTAAGACATAATAAACATATTGATACCATAATTAAGGGCATGAAGCTTAGCTATAAAGGCGGCAAAAATAGAAAAAAAGACCAGCAAAACCCTAAATCACCTTACCAAAATGATCTCTCACAATACCCCCATAACTAGACACATTCACATCAAAAGACTCATCAGTATTAAGCTTAAACCAACCTTGAGAAGGTTTATTTTTTCCAATAAATAACCCTCTCCCTTTTACTACTTGTAGAATTAATATTATGAACACCAAAGTGAATAGCAAAAAAATAGGCACCTTTAAAATTCTCAGGTTTAATGAGCTTAGCAACATAAAGATACATGATTTTCATTTTAATGTTAAGCATTATATGTTTTGCATTCATAATGATCCCTTCATGTTTGGCATCATTTCTACTTTTCCAAAGGTACCAAATGATAGTACTGGGAAGAATATTTCTAATATGACCTTTAGACTTAACAAACCAAACTTTCATAATGTCAATAAGGTTGTTGTAATCATGAGAAAAGTTTAAGTTAAAAAGCCCTTTAAAATGAAGCCACACTTTGATAACAATAGGATCATTAACGAAAACATGGTTAAGAGTTTCCACATGATAATAACATTGGCATTTAGAAATAACATTAAAACCTCTTTTAATAAGAATGATGTAAACATGGATAAACTTGTGAATCACTCTCCAAATTAAAATAGAATAAGAAATGTGAATCGAATTATGCAAAATAGTAGAAAAAAGATGATTAATTGACCTATAATCTTTAATTAAATGACATACTTCTTTGAAAATAAAATTACCATCAATAACCTTTGTAAAAAAGGATACAAACTGTTGACCTTATTTTTCCCCACTCTTGGTCAAAGAAGTTGACTTGGTCAAATTGATCAAGCCAGGCCTCAAGACCTCTCTCATTCAATTCAGTGGGTCAAACCAAGTCTGTTGAGCCTAGAACCAGGCCCTGGGTCTGCCTTATTGACCATGTCAACCTTATTGACCATGTTAACCCAGGTTGGTATAATTGACCCAAATCCCTCTACATTCAATTTCAAATCAATTCAAACCTCCTTGTCTCAATCACACACCTTCCTTGGGTTCAAGGGGTCAGACCTGACCCATTGGGCCCAAACCTATGCCTGGGTCAACTTGGGTTGACCTAGCCTGGGTCAACCTGGTTGACCAGGTCAACCCAGGTTGACCCTATTAGTCCAATTGAGCCTAATTTAAATTCAAATGAAATCCACTTCATCTTGGCTCAATTCCCTCACCCTTTGGGTCTAATTAACCAAGTTGATTGGGTCAACCCATACCTTAGTCAAACCTAGCTCAATTTGGCCAAACTTGACCTATTTAGGTCAAATTAATCATATTTAATGTATTTAACCATTACATAATGAGCTCTAATTCAAACCACAACTAATTGAGATCCTTTTCCCTCCTAATTCACTAGAGATTCCATCTAGGCAACCCCTCATGAGCATTAGACTTTAAATAGATGAATTTGGCTCCTTAGGATGTACTTTTTCAATCACTCCCTCTCCATGACCCCTTAGCCCGAGAACTTTCATTTGAGAGCTCTCCTAACTCCACCCCATCTTCCCAAGTCAATTATTTTCGTCAAACCTTGCTTGTGACGGGATTATGGTGAGCTTGAGTCAAATTACTCCTAAGGCATTTTACGTTTAATCTAGGCGTTGGGAGCTCGTGGAGTTTTCTACAACTAGGAGCATAGATAACCAACAAGTGCAATAAGCCCTAATACGGTCTAAACCGTCCACAAATTAAGGTGAAATCCCTAACTGTTGTCTAGGACACCTAGATCTAATTACCTCATTGCATAGTGCGTTTAAAAATGCAAAATTGCCTCCCCATGATTATTCTTCATATGTAGAAGCTAAATTTAAAATTTCATATGGTTTGGTGCACCCGATCATGAGAACAAGCCAAAATATAATTCTAGGGCTCAAGTGACGCCTTCCGCTCATTGGGAGGAGATCAGGATTGTTGATCTCGCGATCAACTATTACGATCTCATCATTTTGTAGTTTGGATCGACTGTAGAACTCAATCATGTGGTCACAAACTTCATTTGGCGAGATCAGGACCGCCGATTTCGAACCAAGGGTGATCGGACGGCTCAACACTTTGTCTGGTGTGGTTAAAGAGCCGCACCAAACATTACCAATGATTACACGGCGCAGTTTCATCTCCCAATCACGGGTCAACGTGTGTCTGACCGCCAACATCACCACCGCTGATCCAATTTTAATTAGTTTTAGTTATTTTTTAAATGTGTTTTACATTATAAAATTTTGGAAAATTATTTAAAATTATTTTTAAACACAAAAATTTTAAATTTTATATCATTTTTCAAAAATTAAATCCTTTAATTTTACAAATAATATTAGCTTAAAATATTAAGTATATTTTAAATTATATTAATTATTAAGCCCATCCTATTTTTAGTTAATAAATAATTATAAATAATTAAATTATGTTATAAAAATTAAATATTTTATATAAATCTATTTTAAGTATTTAGATAATTATTTTAAAATATATTTATTTAAAAATTAAAATTATTTATGATATATTTGATGTTATTTAAATATTTCCATTATTTAACCTTTAAATATTTATTAATTACATCTAAAATAATAATAATTAATATTTATTTTATTTTATTTTTTAAAATAAATTTTTTTTAATAAATATTTATTTTTAAATTAATTCTAATTTAAGAAATATTATTATTTAAATTAATTAAATAAATAAATACTTAATTCATAAATAATTAAATTAAAATTGAATTATTTTCGAAAACCTATAAAACTTTTTTTATTAAGTTATTGTAAATTTCAGAAGCTTTAATATTTAATTTAATAATTATTTTTAAATATTAAGTATCTTAAGTTATTTTAAAATCCTTTTTAAATACTTTTAAATTTAAAAATTAATAATTAATTCATTTTAAATCCTAAAAAATTATAATATAAAAATTAAATTAATTTTAATTATTTTACTTTTAATATATATATATATATATATATATATATATATATATATATATGTTAAATTCTCCTAATTTTTAAAATTAAAATCTCCTTAATTAGACTTCAATCTGAACTTTTATTCAATTTTGATTAAAATTTACCTTTTTAATTAAATTAAATAATTAATTTTTTTTTAAAATTCCAAAATTTCCGCAAATATTAAAATTCTAAAATTTCCCCAAACACTTGGGAACATCTCTTTAGGTCATTTCTGACCTTTGGGGGTGATTCCAAGCAGTTTGGAGATGAACTAATTCCATAAAAATCCAAATTGGAAAAACTGAAAGGCATTCAAATCTAATTAAAAATTTAGTATTTATTAAAAAAATATTAGGTTTTCAGAAATCAACTTAAATTAAAAAAGTCAACTTTTCGGTCAACTGTAGTTCGTTAACTAGGGCCTAAAAGTTCTAAAATTTATAATTTTGCCTAGAAAACTCTAAATCCATCAAACTTATAATATAATTAATCCTTATAAGATCTTATATTTAATTAAAATGCTGAAACCTTAAAATCTAACTTATTCCTAAAAGTGACCTTTTGGACCCCCTTAACTCAGAGGGTAGGCTAACCTTGGACCTTCTAAAATTTATTAATCCAACTTATACTTTAAAGAGCACTATCCTAAGTATCAAAACTTATCAAACAACTAAATTAACTAAAATGGACCCTAAAGAATTAATACTTAAATTCAAATTAAACTTCTCCCTTCGGCCTTGAACAAATAAGAACATAAAATAACTTGAACTATTTACCCGATATATGATATATCCAAAGCTACATAAGCCTTCTACACACACATAGAATTAGTTTCTAGGGAACCACTTCTAACTCTAGGAAAAAAGTTTGACAGGGATGTTAAGCCCTTATGAACTAGCCCAAGGCTAACCAAGAGGGAGGGGGGGGGGGGGGGGTGAATTGGTATTTAAAAAATTCTTTAATCAAAACACAAACTCAAACCAAATTCACCACAAAGAAATCAAAGTGCAGAAATTAAATGCAAAAGTAGTAATAAAGAGCAAAAAGATTTATAGTGGTTCGGTCAACTTGACCTATCTCTACTCCCCGAAGGCGCCCTCTGAGTATTGCACTAAATCAGTGACTCTCCTTTTGCTCTCACAGCAAGGCGGAGAAGCCTGTACAAACCTCCTTTTCACCAACCCTGGTGAGGTAGAGAACCCAACTCCTTTTGCTTCCTCCTGAAGTAGGCAGAGAACCTTAACTCCTTTTGCTTTCTCCAGAAGCAGGCAGAGAGCCTTCATTAGTTGCTAAAGTATAAATCTTTAGAACCCCCAAGGAACTAGGAATGACGACCGAAGAAGATAACGACGGATCCTTGCTTGGAGCAACCTTTATGAAACCCCTCACAAACTCCCCCTCACAAAATCCTATCTCTCTCTCTCTCTCTCTCTCTCTCTCTCTCTCTCTCTCCTTGCTCTCCCGCTCCTCTTGGCTCTCTCAAGTTAGAACAACAGCAAAAGATAATCTCTTGGTTAGAACAAAAGGTCTTATATAGAAGATTTTCGAAATATCTCTTAATTGCAACAAATTGAATTTATCATCCAGGACGATATAAATATCGTCATATACGATCAGTACAAATTTAGCTCAATCAGCCAAGACGATTTGAGACGATCAGAAGGTTTTTGTTCATATCATCTAGGCCGATAAGATATCATCTTATACGATTATTATAAGTCGTTAAATATCGTCCAGAACATCGCCCTAAATGGATGTCTGAATGATGGAAAAATAACTTGATCGTCCAGGCCAATCTCACGATCATCCAAGACAATTATTTCAATTCAATACATATCATTCAGAGCATCACCCTGAATAGACGCAGGCTAATGTTTGATCATCCAGGAATAACTAAGGTTTTTAAATTGATCATCCCGACCGATCCTGCAATCGTCCAAGATGATATGATGATCGAGCAATCATACCTTAATTATTTTCTTTAATTACCAAATTAATTTAGGCATAATTATATTGCATCATCCAAAATGATGTCCAAAAATAAAAGATACCTAAGTAGATTTAGCAGCTGATTCTTTCTAATTTGAGCCTATCATCCCAGCCGATACAAAAATCATCTAGGAAGATGCGCTTAATGACGGCTGCCTTAACCAGGATGCCCTAATTAGGGTTTCTATTTTTAACTGATCGTCTAGGCTGAATTTTGGATCATCCCGAACGATGTGAGCAAAAATAAAAAACTCTAAAATAATTAAAAATTTCCCCCAAGTGTTTGTGTACAAGGTTACTTAGCATCAGAACCCACAATATTACAATGGACTCAAGAAAAGGTAAACGATACAGTTTTGTACTTTTCAAACTGACTCAATCCTAATCTACCCAATCTTGAACTAATTCAACTTGCAGTTTGATCTTTTGGACCTAAAATATTAGTAGGTAAGGCAGTCATAGAGAAACAGAAGTGTATGTTATCATCAAAATTCTATTTCCTAAAATCAGATTCATAATAATCTCCCCCTTTTTGATAATGATAAACACAAAAATAATTAAAGTAGTTTAAAGCAACTTAACGGAAACAATGTGAAGAAATAAACATAGTTCAACTTTCTAACATAAAACACAATAGAATAAACAGTACAACTACTCCCCCTTTTGACACACAAAAAGGAGGAGGAAAAATAGAAAAAGATACAAAGTAAAGACTACCAAATAGAATCAAACAAAAATAAGAAAAAAGAAACAACATCATGAAAACTAACTAAAAGATGATGGCCCTAGATCATCCGAAGGAGGTGGTGGTGGTGGTGGCTGAAAGATACTAAAAATAGTGGCAAACTATTCTCCAAACTAGGCCATGTCCTGGTTGTGCTGGCGCTGAAGTTGAGCCACGTAAGGTCAAAGCGAGCAACGTCCTTGCTACGTTGTTGCTCCTATGCAACAATGTATATCTCAAAGCGAGTTTCTAACTAGACAAATCGCTCTACCAGCTAATCCAACCGTGAGTGTCAGCAGAGCGAAGCAGGTGCAGGAATAGGTGCATGAGCTGCCTCCTCCTCAGCTCCCTCGGCTTCCTCGTGCCCCGGGTGGAGACGAGTAATGTGAAGAATGTGGAAGGAGTTGTTTGAGTAGAAGGCAAGCTGAAAGTTTGGTGGGGCAGGATATTAAAGGTTTTATTTGGATTCTAAGATATACGTAATGATATGTCTTAAGGCAAGATTGGACTTCCTCCTATCTCCTGGATCTCGAATGTTGGTCAAGTGCTCAATGTATCAAAAAATCAGATCAGAGGCATTAAATTTATGATGGGCCATAATGTAAAAAGTGACGATCTAAAGGAGTGGAGTGATATGAATGTGATCACTAGCTTTTGGATGAATAGAGGACATGTTGGATTGTCCTACCATCTTTGAGTAAGCTGCTAGACTCTCCAATATGATAGGAAGCATTAGAGTTCCTTAGAAAGTGGTTGGCTGGAGCCCAGTCGTAGTCGGGATCTTGACACAGGATATGGAGTTTGTCTCCTATGGTGGACAGTTGCACGAGTTCTTAACAGCCCTTATATGTGATTTTGACAGGATGTCTATTCACATTAGAATGAAGAGCAGTAAAATAGGAATTGATGCGAAGGCTAGCAAATAATTCAAATAGTAAATCTAAATTGAATGGGATGGAAAGAGTGAGGAGAAAAGTGAGAATAGTGTGAGCAAATAAATCAAGAACATGATATAAAAGGATGTGAGGGTTGATAGTTTGGGATACAGTAATCCCGACCATCTTATACCTCTGATAGACGTCTTAATCGACCATCTCAAAGAATTAAGGGTCCATATTTTCCCTCGAGGAGCTTCCAGAAGGCATATGAGACCTTTAGCCATAAGCCATGATCAGTAAAATAGAGAAACTAGGAGTGAGTATGAAGGTAAAAGGCTTAGGTAAGAAAAAATCATGTGAGAGTATCAATTTTTAAAGAAACGATCTAATCGTCTAGGATGATCGCAGAATCGTCCAGGACAATCGGGGTAATAATTATGTCTAGGACGATTGTTCAAAAAGGCAATAAAGTCATCCATGATGATCAGACATCGTCCGAGATGATAAGAAACAGGCGATCATCCCGAGGTGTCAAGCCGGACGATTGTTGAAAAGAAGATCGTCCTGGCCAATTAGGTGGATCATCTAGGACGATGCATAATAATAGATCATAAATGATAATTTATCTAAGTGATTGAATTTAAAGACTTGTAAGACCAATGAGTTAACTTCGTCGAGATCCGAAAATGGCAGAATATCCGATCCTTTTAAACCTAGCTTGGACTTCTCTCAGGGTAAAACTATCATTTGAAAATAAAAGACCTAACTCAGAACAAACCAATTAGATAAGAAAAAGAGATCCGTTCAAAACTTGGTTCCAAAAGAAAATATCTTATAGAATAATATACTAAAGTAATTTTTCACAATCAAGAAATTCGAAATCAAGCCTTTGAAAATATCAAGTGACACATGAATTCTTTTAAGATTTAAAGCTTTAAAAGAGAGGAAAGCTTGCTTTTTGTGGGCTCATTTTATGCCTCTTGTCAATTGATTGCCGCACTTTAAACATCTTTTGATTTTTGACACACTTTGTGTATCTTTCAATTTTTTTGTTGATTATTGTGCATCTTTTAACTTTTATTTTCTTTTTTTGGGGTTAATTTTATGCCCTTGTCATTTTTTTGCAAGCTAGACCCATTTTTAAAACTCTTAAAAACTCTCAGTTGTGAGTATATTTTTTCAGATATTAGAGAAGAAAAACTAACTCTCTAACAAAGGGAAAAATAAACCACGAAATAGAATCAATTTCATATGATAAATGCAACAACAAGATTTCAAAGAATTTGAAAGTAATATAAAGACTTTGAACATTATATATATAAGATAGATTACTGTAGCAAGATAAAAAAGATTTCAATTACAAAGTCCAGTTGTTAATTTGAGATAGACTTTTGTTTAAAAAAGAAAAATTATACCGCTAAAAGAGGTTAGAGGGAGGGAAACAATCAATGGTGTTTCTCCCTTTAGCTTATTTAGAGATGTCAAAATATTAACTACAAATTATTAAAAACAAAAATAAGGTGTAAAATATTATTTTAACTATGAACAAAAATTAGAAAAACTAATAAACAACAAGAAAAATAATAGAGATGAAACAACTACAAAATAATAGCAGAAATAAAAAACTAACTCAAAATTAGAACATAAAGAATAGAAAATAACAATAATCAATAGAGTAGTAAACATGCAAATTAGAATTTATTAAGCAGCAAGTTTATGCAATTAAGAGCCATGAGCCTCTGTAGTCCAAGTACCATATACTCTTACGAGGTCTTTGGTGAGAGCACACATACAAAATCATCAAATGTCAAATTTAGGAACCCAAACATGTTTGGGTCCCTTCTTATGAAAAGATTGTAATGCATGTGTTATGCTGTGAATCATGGAATTTGGGTCTCCACAGCTAATGTGTACTACGGTGAACAGTGCAAGTATGTTAAATGCGTCCTAGCATGCCACATGAAAAACATCTAACTCCAAGAAAAGGATTTACTAATCTATTCGAGTTATAATACCTCTTCCTAGGTTTTGGCTTTAGATCAAGTGTGGATATATTCCAATTTCGCTTAAGTGCATTCAATTTAGCTTTAAACCTCAAGTTAACACTTTCTAAAACAGCATTATCAATATTCAAATAGTGCTCCTTATGCTCAGATTTTTCAATATAAGTTTTAAAATCAGATTTAAGTGAGGTGTAGGATGCTTTTAAAGAATCATGCTTAACAATCAATTCAAAATGCTTTTTATTCAATTCATCAAACTCATCAAGTAATGAAATGTGATTTCTATCAAGTTGAGTGTGATCTTTATTTAAAATTTTATACTCTTTTTGTAAATTTAAAAGTTCCAATTTCAAACTAGCATGAGTTTTCCTAAGTTTCTTATATGATGTATGAATTTTCTCACAAACTTCAAGTAATTGATCTTAGGTTGTTTCACATATCTCTTCTTGATCAGACTGACCAAGATAATCACCCATCAAGCACAAGTTTGTTGTCTCCTCTTCAGCTTCAGTCTCAGAGGAGTTAGATGCAGCATCTGCCCAGAATGCATTTTGGTACTGCTTTTTGACCTTCCTATATTTGGGTTTCTCCTCACCCCTCTATTTTCCTGAGTGATCCTTAAGTGTAGGACAATCCGTTTTGATATGTCCAGACTTCTTGCATTCAAAACAAACAATATCAGAAGAACTTTTAAAGCTTTTACTATCCTTACCATTTTTCCATTTTCGATGATACTTATTACTCTTCCTTAGAAAGCTTTTGAATTTCCTAGTGATGAAGGCAACGTCATCACTTTCAGACCCAGAAGAATCAGTGTCCGTGTTGTTAGCCTTCAGTGCCACAGTTTGTCCTTCTTTTTCTCACCTACATTAATATTTCTTTGATTCACCCCTTGCTCGTAAGCAATGAGTGATCTAAATAAGTTATCAATATAATAAGTATTAAAATCTTTGAATTTAGTAATTGCAGTGATATTAGCATCAAAGAAAGAAGACAAACATCTCAAAATTTTATTCACTCTTTCATAGTAAGTTAGCTCTTTTTTTAAAGCATGCAATGAGGTGACAATTTGAGTAAACCTAGTATTCATATAAGAAATTGATTCAAAAGGTTTTATATGAAAAAGTTCGTAGTCATGCAATAAAATATTCAAATGAGATTGCTTAATTTCATTTATGCCTTCATAACTAATACACAATCTATCACAAATCCCTTTATAAGTTGCACAAGTTGAAACACACATATAATCTTTAGTTTTCAAAGCACAAAAAAAATAGTTCAAATATTTCGCATTAAGTTGCGCTAAATCCCATTCATCAAAAGTTCATTCAGTAAAAGGAAGTTCAGTTTTAATGTCATTAAATTCATGAGAAGGAGGTAAATAACCATCCTTAACAAGCATCCACAAGTGGTAGTCAATCGATTATAAAAACATAGATATGCGAGTTTTCTAAAAATTAAAAGAAATATTATCAAATAAAGATGGTCAAGTAATAGAATATCCTTCCTCAGTATTACGATTACCAAAGTTAGCCATTGATTAAAATTCAAAAAAGTTTTTAAAAACTTAATTTTATAAATCCCGCTCTATTACCACTTAAAAGTTCTACAAGAATGTTAAGCCCTTATGAACTAGCCTATGGCTAACCAAGAGGGGCTGAATTGATATTTAAAAAATTATTTAATTAAAATACAAACTCAAACCAAAGTTCACCATTAAGAAATCAAAGTGTGGAAATTAAATATGAAAGCAGTAATAAAGAAAATAGAGATTTTAGTAGTTCAGTCAACTTGACCTACGTCCACTCCCCGGAGGCACCCTCCGAGTATTGCACTAAATGCAGTGACTCTCCTTTTGCTCCCATACAAAGGTGAAGAAGCCTATACAAACCTCCTTTTCACCAACCCCAGTGAGGCAGAGAACCTAATTCCTTTTACTTCCTCCTGAAGTAGACAGAGAACCTTAACTCCTTTTACTTCCTCCAGAAGCAGACAAAGAGCCTTGATCCATTACTGAAGTAGACCTCTCTAGAACCACCAAGGAACTAGGGTCGATGAAAGAAGATGATGCCAGATCCTTGCTTGGAGCAGCCTTTGTGAAACCCCTCACAAACTCCCCCTCAAAAGATCCTCTCTCATTCTGCCTTGCTTTCCCTCTCCTCTTGGCTCTCTCAGGTTAGAACAGTAATAAAAGATAATCTCTTAGGTAGAACAAGAGGACTTATATAGAAGAGCTTTGGAATAGTTCTTAATTATAATAAACTGAATTTATCATCCAGGATGATATAAATATCATCCTATATGATCAGTACAAATTTAGCTCAATCAGCCAGGACGATTTGGGACGATCAAAATGATTTTGTTCATATCGTCCAGGCCGATAGGATATCATCCTTTATGATTATTATAAGTCATTGAATATCATCCAGAATATCCCCCTGAATGAATGTCTGGACGATGAAAAAATAACTTGATCGTCCAGGCCAATTTCACGATCATCTCAGACTATTAGTTCAATTCAGTACATATTGTCTAGAGCATCGCCCTGAATAGAAGTAGGCCAATGTTTGATCATCCAGGAACAACTAATGTTTTTGAACAGATCGTCCCAGCCAATCCTACAATCGCCCGGGATGATATGATCGAGCAATCAAATCTTAATTGCTTTTCTTAATTACTAGATTAATTTAGGCATAATTATAATGCATCATCCAGAATGGTGTACAAAAATAAAAGATACCTATATAGATCTGGCGGCTGATTCTTTCTGATTTTAGCGTATCATTCCGGCCGATATGAAAATCATCCAGGATGATGCACTTAATGGCGGATGCCTTAACTAGGATGCCCTAATTCGGGTTTCTATTTTTAATTGATCGTCTAGGATGATTTTTGGATCGTCCCGGATGATGTAAGCAAAAATAAAAAACTCTTAAATAGTCAAAAAATTTCCTCCAAGTGTGTTTGTGTGCAAGGTTACTTAGCATCAGGACCCACAATATTACAATAGACTCAAGAAAAAGGTTAAAGATATAATTTCGTACATTATAAACTGACATAGTCATAATCTACTCAATCTTGAGCTAGTTAAACTTGCAGTTTGATCTTGTGGACTTGAAATGTTAGTAGGTAAGGAAGTCACAGAGAAATAGAAGTGTTTGCTATCATCAAAATTCTATTTCCTGAAATCAGATTCGCAATATAGGATAGGCCAGTATTTTTCTTTTCTGCATCTATATATGATGGCTCTTGAATGTAGCACGTATGCTGGTTGACTTAATTTGTTGTGATTGTTTATTTTATTATTGTACTTCCTTTATTTGTGAAGTGATTGTGTATTAGATTTACCCCTAATCTAGGGATGATTTATACTAACTCAATCTTATTTAGGTTGCTATGCTCATACATGGCATTAATTAAAGGGTGCAAAAATAATTAAGTTTTAAAACTAACGATGTTTTCTGCAGATGCTTCAGAAATTATTAAGCCCCCCTTTAAATTAAAAGATCATTGCCAAGTGTGGTTGTGAGTTTGAGCATTTAAAATTTTCTTAATATATATAACTACATGGGATATCAAATTAACTGTTGATTATTAAAATAATCTTGTAGGTTAAGTTTGAGTCTAATTTTTTATTTTTCCCAATGTAATTTGATGTATTGTAACGAGTTGTGAAAATCTTTTAAAAGCGAGGCATTTCAAACACAAAATACCCAAATGGAAAAATAATGGCCCTTCACAAGAAATTTCATTTTCATTTGGGTACCATTCTGGAGGGTGAACCCTATAAAGCCCGAAGGAAGATGATCCAGAGGAAGATGACCCATATAATGATATGAAGATGAAGGCTTGAAGATAAAATGCATTGCTTTTAAAATTTGTGTCATTTAGTAGGATTATAATCCATTATATTGTTATTGCGAGCCATGACCCTGAGTTTGAGATTTTGATGATGACAAATAATGTCATCTGAACTACTATTCGTTGAATATCATTTATTATTTGCTTTTGTCCGTGAGTACTAACATTTCAGGAAGATCACAAGCCACTCAAGACAACGGGAAGACTCCAGACTGGTTAGAGTAGGAGTATGAGTCTGACAATGTAATTTGTTATTTATTTTACTTTTAATTTTCTTGAGTCTGGCCACAAACTGCATGTAAGTCTGAGCAACCTTGAACACACAGAGGGGGAGAGGGTTTTAAAAGTAAAAAATATAGATTTTCATTCTCTGGTGATCGTACTATACGACTTTATTTCATACTGTACGATCTAAGCTTGTAAAATGATTTTTGTGAATAGATCATACCATACGAATACTATCGTACTGTACAATGTGTTCCAAATCCAAAACCCTAGCCGTCAAATTAACTTAAGTAAGATTTTTCTTAGTCGTTCATACTGTACGAAGGACTTCATACTGTACGAGTTATTTTAAATACTTACTTAAATTAACCCGTGATTAGTGGAATAAATAAAGGCTTAATTACTAGCTAAAAATTGTAATGTACGAACAAATTCGTACTATATGATGAACATAGATGAATTCTGATCGTCCCGGAGATCGTCCTAGACTATCCCTTATTTTTGTCACATCGTACTGTACGATGTCTATCGTACCATAAGATTAATAGAGATGATATTTGATCATCCTGAAATTCATCCTGAACAATGTCTTGATTTTGACCATTCGTACTGTACGATGTATATCGTACCATATGATGTATAGAGACAACATTTGATCATCCCGGCTATCGTCATGTATGAGCAGTAGTGTTGAGGATTGTGTTATAAATCTATTTTCATAACTTATGTTTTGATGATTGACAAACACTATTGATTCTCTTGGACTGCCTTTTATTTCTAACTTTTCAGGAATCGAAGATCGGACAAACAAACGAAGCCAATTCAAGATTGTGTAAGTCTAGGGTTGAGTCAGTCTGTACTTTGTTTTTTCTCTTCTTGAGTCTATTTATAATGGTCAAAGAGACTGATGCTAAGTAACCCTACACACACACACTTGAGAGACTTAGAATTTTTGTTTTTACTCATATCGGCCAGGACAATATTTACATCGGCCTGGACGATCAGGCTTAAAATAGAAAGTCTAAATAAGGATTCTTAATTAAAGCAGCCGTCATTAATAGATCATCCTAGACGATACGTGTATCGGCCAGGACGATAAGCTCAAAATAGAAAGAAGTTGCCTCCATAGACAATTAAGGTATACTGTATTTTTAAATTATCGGCCAGGTCGATCATTGATCGGCCTGGACGATATTCACAATTATGCCTTAATTAATCAGACAAATCAGGAAAGTAATTAAGGATGATTGATACGATCACTTCGTCCTGGATGATCGCAGGGTCGGCCAGGACGATATATTCAAAAACCTTAGTTACTCCTGGATGATTGGGATCGGCCAGCCTAAAAACAGGGCGGTGCTTAGGACGATTTTCATCTGATTTGAACTAATCGGCCTGGATGATCGTGAGATCGGCCAGGATGATCAAGCCAATTTTTAATCGTCCAACACCCAAAACAGGGCGGTGCCCAGGCCGATCTTCAGAGTTTTGTACTGATCGGCCAGGACGATGTCAATATCAGCCTGGACGATATAGTCGGCAACTTGCAATTAATGAGCTCCTTTGAAGCTCTTCTATTTAAGAGCTCTTGTTCAATGTTTTGAACAACCTATGTGCTACCGCATTGACCTGAGAAGGCCTTGAGGAGAGAAAGAGAGAGAGGGAGAGAGAGAGAATCTTGTGAGGGGGAGCTTGTGAGGGGATTCACAAGGGTTGCTTCAAGGATCGCTCTGCTTCTTCTTCGTCTAGAGTTTCTTGTCCGTGGAAGGGTCGGTAGAGTTAAGGAATCAGAATCTGGTTGTGGTTCTCTGCCAGCTTCAGGAGGAAGCAAAAGGAGATAGGTTCTCTGCCTTACCAGGGTGGCAAAAAGGAGTTCTTTGTGAGGGCTTCTCCGCCTAGCTATGGGGGCTAAAGGAGAGTCCCAAGTTTAGTGCAATACTCGGAGGGCCCCTCCGGGGAGTGGACGTAGGTCGAGTTGACTGAACCCCTATAAATCTCTGTGTTCTTATTTCTTGCTTCCGCACTTTTAATTTATGCATTTATTTTTCTCATAGTGTGATTTTGGTTTGATATTATTGTCTTGTGTTAAAAAGATTTTTAAAATACCAATTCACCCCCCCTCTTGGTTAGCTTGGGCCAGTTCTATAGGACTTAACATCTCTAACGAACTTTCAAGTGGTATCAGAGCGGGATCCAAAAATTTAAGTTTAAAAACTTTTTGAATTAGATCCATGGTTAACTTTAGGAATAGAAACACTACTGAAGGTTATTCAATTACACGACCTCCACTGTTTGACAATTTACCTTTTGATTTCTGGAAAACCCGCATGTCAACGTTTTTACAATCTACTTATCGCATGTGGATGCTTATCAAGGAAGGTTATTCGCCACCTTCTCATGAAATTAATGGTGTTTAAACTGAAGTTACTTTTACTGAATGGACTTTCGATGAACGAGATTTAGCTCAATTGAATGCAAAATGTTTAAACTATTTTTTCTGTGCTTTGAAATCTGAGGATTACATGTGTGTTTCTACTTATTTAACAGGTAAGGAGATTTGGGATAGATTATGTATCACTTATGAAGGAACCAATGAAGTAAAACAATCTAGATTGAATATTCTCTTGCATGACTACGAACTTTTTCGTATGAAACCATCTGAATCTGTTTCTGACATGTATACTAGGTTTACACAAATTGTTACTTCACTGTATGCATTAGGAAAAGAACTTTCAAACTATGAAAAAGTAAACAAGATTTTGAGATGCCTGCCTTCGTCATATGATGCTAAAATCACTGCAATCACAGAATCTAAGGATCTGAATACTTATTCTATTGATAACTTACTTGGCTCACTCATTACTTATGAGCAAGGGGTGAATCAAAGAAATCTTGATGCAGGTGAGAAGAAAAAGGAGAAAATTGTTGCTCTAAAGGCGCACAAATCAGATTCAGAATCTTTCGTGTCTGAAAGCGATGAATTTGCCTTAATCACAAGGCAATTCAAAAGCTTTCTAAGGAAGAAACAAAAGCATCATCAAAATTAGAGAAAATGTAAGGATCATAAATATTCTAAAGGATCTTCTGATGTCGTTTGTTATGAATGCAGGAAACTAGGACAAGTGAGAACTGATTTCCCTACACTTCAAGATCACTCAAGCAAGGAAAAGGGTGAGGAGAAACCTAAGTTCAAAAATGACAAGAAGAAAGTTTAAAAGTCGTTCTTGGCAGAATCTGGTACTGATTCCTCTGAAACTGAACCTGAGAATGAGACAACAAACTTGTGCTTAATGGGAGAAGATCAAAGTGATGAAGATGAGGTATGCAAACCATCCTAAGATGAATTATTTGAGATTTGTGAGAAAATACATGCATCATATAAAAAACTCAAGAAAATTTATGCAAGCCTAAAATTAGATCTTTTGAACTTTCAAAAAGAGCATGAAGTTATTCTCAAAGATCATGCAACAATTAATTCAAATCACATGGCTCTTCTTGATGAATTTGATGACTTAAATAAGAAACATTTGGAATTAATTGATAAACATAATGCATTGAAAGTTTCACACACCTCTCTTAATTCTGATCTTATGAAATCTAAAGAGATTGAGAAAAATTTGAGGATTGATAATAATGCCTTAAAAGAACTAACTTGAGGATTCAAAATGATTTGAATGTATGTAAGAAAGCTAGGATGGCACCAACTCCTAATCAAAAGATAAAACCTAGGAAGAGGCATTTTTACTCAAACCATTTAAGAAAACCTTTTCCTAGAATTAAATGTTTTTCTTGTGGCGTGGTAGGACACATCTCACATACTTGCACAGTTTATCATAGTACACGGTGGGTGTGGAGACCAAAATTGAATAATTTACAGCATGCCACACAAGCATCACCTTCTACTTTTCATAAGATGGGACCCTAACCGGTTTGGGTTCCTAAATCTGACTGTTGTTGAGTTTTGAAGGTGTGCTCTCACCAAAGACCTCGTGGGAGAATAGGACAACTGGACATATGAAGGCTCGCAGCTCATAAATGCTTAAACCTACTGCTTCAATAATTTCTTGAATTGTGCTTTCTTTTTTTATTTTATTTCCACTTTGTTGTTGTTTTAATTTGTTTTGTTTTCACTTTGCTTTTATAACTGGTTTTCCATATGTTGAATCTTTTCAAGATTTTAGATTTTGGAGTTTTGAAGATAGAGTTTAGCTTTTCTAAAATTGGTTAAAGGGAGAAACACCGTTGATGATTTCCCTCCTTCTGACCTTGCATAATGGTATGATTTTCTTCTCTAAACAAAAGTCTAACTCACTTTAGCCAATGGTTTCTGAAACTAAGATTCTTTTTAACTTGCTACAGTAATCTATCTTGTACATAATATCCAAAGTTCTTATATATCTTTCAAGATATTTAAAATCTTTCCATTGCTTTTATCACATGATTTTGATTTTGTTTTGTGACTTGTTCTTCCCTATGTTAGAGAGAGAGCTCCTATTCTCTAATATTTGGAGGATATACTCACAACTAAGAGTCTTTTTAAGGGTTTTGTTAAAGGGAATGTAGCTTGAAAGAATTAAGAAGGAAAATGAAAAGATGCAAATTTGAAATATATTTACACACAAAAGTATATCAAAAATCAAGATGCTCAAAGAGCCAATTCAAAGACAAAAGAGGCATGAAATGAGCCCACTAATTTCAAGCTACTATCTCTTCTCTTAACTCTTAAAACTTAGAGAACTCATTGATTATTTGATGATTTCAAAGGCTTGATTTCAAATTCCATGATTGAGACAAATTACTTTGTTTTATTATTTATGAGATTTTTTCTTTGTAAACAAGTCTTGATTGGATCTTTTTTTTCAATTAGATTTATTCTGAGTTAAGCATTTTTGTTTTTCAAAAGAAAATTTGTACCATAAAGAACGTCTGATCTAGGGTTAACAGAATCGGATATTCTACCGTTGTCTAATTAGGATTGGCTAAACTCCTTGATCTTGTGGAACTCTAAAGTTTAATTATTTGAGAACTTCTCATATGAAGTCTTGATAAAAAAAAATTAGAAAAATTAAAATTAAAAAAATATTCATTTTTTTATTTTCGTTTTCTTTAGCTTTCTATTACTGTGTTTTTGTCTGTTTTTTTTTTGGGTGTTTTGATCATCACCATCCTTCACTATTTTTTTAATTTTGAGTCACATCGTCCTGGCTGATACTTTTATCGTCCTGGACGATAAGATTAATTCCCTTTAAATTTCCATCTGCTGAACTTCTCTGTGCTTACTACAACTATTCGTCCTGGACGATCCATTATCGTCCTAGACGATTTGATCAAACCCATGTTACAATCATGTTGATAGTACTGGCCGATAACTTTTTCTTCCTGGCCGATGAATTTTATGAACATCATCCTGGCCGATACATTTGATCGTCCTGGACGATTTACGTGTCGTTCGTTTAAAATCATTAAATTCGGCCCTGGACGATCCACTATTGGACAATCGTCCTGGCCGATTCACTGTTTGTCCTAGACGATACACATGGCACTGATTTAAAACGTTTTAACTTCGGCCGGTACGATCAATTATTGTTCATCGTCCTGGATGATCCACCTAATCGGCCCGGACGATCTGCTTTTTCAACGGTCGTCTGGATTGACTCCTCGGGACGATCACCTGTCTCTAATTGGCCTGGCCGATATCTGATCTGCCCGGACGATCGGACCGCCTTTTTGACCAATCGGCCTGAATGCAATTATTGTACCATATCGGCCTGGACGATTCGGTGATCGGCCTGGACGATATGGCCATTTCTTTAAATTCTGGCCGTTCCAGCCATGGTTTCTCACTTCTCATCCCTTCTCCTCTTGTGTTTTCTTGCTAACTCCTTTCTATGGCTGGTGGGAAATGTGTCCGGCAAACTTCTGGGAGTTCTTTGAGGGCTAGGATTGACCCTCATTTCAGGGAGGTAGAAGATGAAGCCGCATACCATCATTATAAAGAGTGTGGGATAACTATCTCCAGGATCATCAATCCTACCCACATTTCATATCCGGTAATGGATCTTTTGGCTCACAACTCCCTTTGTTTCATACTGTCTCTTGCTTTCCCCTTTAACACTGAGCTTCTTCAAAAATTCTTCGCAAACCTTCGCATAAATCCTACCTTCACAGCCCTGACCTCCTATGTGAATCGACGCCCTCTCAAAATCACATATCAGGATTGTGTTGAACTTTTACAGCTATCCACCACCGGGGATAAGCTGCACCTAATCGCTTCAGATCCTGACCTTGTCTGGTCCACGGCGAATCACATCCTTCGCCAGACCAATGCACCTTTTCATGTTGGAGAGACTAGCTCTTTAGTCAAAGATGCTAGGACAATCCAACATGTCCTTCGCACCTCCATAATTCCAAAAGCCAGGGACCGAATCCACATCACCCCTTTACTTTCCCTGACTACTTTCTACATTATGGCACATAGAGAATTTAATACTACAAACTTAATTTTTTGGTACATTGATCACTTAACCACAATCCGCGATCCAGGTCATAAGAGAAAACCTAATCTAGCTTTAGAACACCTCATAGCCTATGTCCTTGAAACCAAATACCAACTTCAGTATCATATTCCACCTAACCTCCCAACTCTCTTCTACTCAAACAATTCCTTCAGTACCCTTCACAGTACTCGCCTCCACCCTGGAGATGAGGAACCTCGGGGGGCTGGAGAGGAGGAGGCTCCCGCTCCCGTTCCCGTTCCTGATCCTGTTCCTCTCCACCAGCACTCATCGGTTGATCAGTTGATAGAGAGGTTTGATCGATGGGTCTGATGCTTATGTTGCTGCACAGGAGCAGCAATATTCTGAGGACATTGCCCGCTACGAGCAGCACCGCACAGAGGATTTAGCCCGATTTGACAGCTACATTACTCACCAGCAGCAGCAGCATGACCAGGACATCGCCTAGTTCAATGCTCAGTTTACTTCACTTGCCAGCTACTTTCAGCAGCCACCTCCACCACCTCCATCCGATGATCAGGGTCCCTCGTTTTTCTAGTATGTGTTTTTCTGTTATTTATTTTCTATTTTCTGTAGTTTGCCTTTTAGTTTGTTTTAGTTTCTGTTGTGTTATTTTCTTTTTCTTTTGTGTGTCTAGGACCCTCTTTTTTTGATGACAAAAGGGGGAGTAGGATGTTGGTAGGAAAAGTTGATGTGCTTGAAATTGTAATGAATTGATGTGATGTTTTTTTTTTTGAGTTTTTTCCTACTTGTGTTTTCCATCATCAAAAAGGAGGAGATTGTTGCAAATATATTTTCATAACTTATGTTTTGATGATTGACAAACACTATTGATTCTCTTGGACTGCCTGTTACTTCTAACTTTTCAGAAATCAAAGATCGGACAAACAAACGAAGCCAGTTCAAGATTGCGTAGGTCTAGGGTTGAGTCAGTCTGTACTTTGTTTTTTCTCTTCTTGAGTCTATTTGTAATGGTCAAAGAGACTGATGCTAAGTAACCCTACACACACACACTTGAGAGACTTAGAACTTCTGTTTTTACTCATATCGGCCAGGACGATATTTACATCGGTCTGGACGATCAGGCTTAAAATAGAAAGTCTAAATAAGGATTCTTAATTAAGGCAGCCATCATTAACAGATCGTCTTGGACGATACGTGTATCGGCTAGGACGATAAGCTCAAAAAGGAAAGAAGTTGCCACCATAGACAATTAAGGTATACTGTATTTTTAAATTATCGACCAGGATGATCATTGATCGCACTGGACGATATTCAAAATTATGCCTTAATTAATCAGATAAATCAAGGAAGTAATTAAGGATGATTGATACGATCATATCGTTCTGGACAATCGCAGGATCGGCTAAGATGATATATTCAAAAACCTTAGTTACTCCTGGACAATTGGGATCGGCCAGCCTAAAACCAGGGCGGTGCTCAGGACGATTTTCATCTGATTTGAACTAATCGGCCTGGTTGATCATGAGATCGGCCAGGACGATCAAGCCAATTTTTAATCGTCCAGCACCCAAAACAGGGCGGTGCCCAGGCCGATCTTCAGAGTTTTGTACTGATCGGCCAGGACGATGTCAATATCGGCCTGGACGATATAGTCGGCAACTTACAATTAATGAGCTTCTTTGAAGCTCTTCTATTTAAGAGCTCTTGTTAAACATTTTGAACAACCTATGTGCTGCTACCTTAACCTGAGAAGGCCTTGAGGAGAGAAAGAGAGAGTGGGAGAGAGAGAGGATCTTATAAGGGGAAGCTTGTGAGGGGATTCACAAGGGTTTCTTCAAGGATCACCCTGCTTCTTCTTCGTCTAGAGTTTCTCATCCGTGAAAGGGTCGATAGAGGTAAGGAGTCAGCATCTGGTTGTGGTTCTCTGCTAGCTTCAGGAGGAAGCAAAAGGAGAGAGATTCTCTGCCTTGCCGGGGTGGCAAAAAGGAGTTCTTTGTGAGGGCTTCTCCGCCTAGCTATGGGGGCTAAAGGAGAGTCACAAGTTTAGTGCAATACTCGGAGGGCCCCTCCGGGGAGTTGACGTAGGTCAAGTTGACCAAACCACTATAAATCTCTGTGTTCTTGTTTCTTGCTTCCGCACTTTTAATTTCCGCATTTATTTTTCTTGTAGTGTGATTTTGGTTTGATATTATTGTCTTGTGTTGAAAAGATTTTTAAAATACCAATTCACCCCCCCTCTTGGTTAGCTTGGGCCACTTCTATAGGGCTTAACATCCCTAACGAACTTTTAGAATGTACCGTACGATTTATAATCGTACTGTATAATTATATTTTGAACTGATCATACACCTTCATACCAGGATGAGGCATGTTATATATATCATATGGTATGATTAGAAATTGTACTGTACGATAGTAACAGCTACTTTGAAATTTTTAGGGATTTTGGAGCTCATTTTATGTGTCAAATTTGTTATGTTGTAAGAGACAGAAAGAGTGGAATGAGATTAGAGTCGAAATCCTTGGGAGAGAGCTCTTGAGAAGTTTTGAGGGTTTGAGAGAGGAAGGAGAAGGTGAGCTTGGTGAGGGAGAAGAGGTGTGAGGGAGATCACACGGTTGCTCCGTTCTTACTGCATCTTGCTCCTCCTATGGCCCGGGAAGAACTTGTGGGAGGCTCTCTGAGGAGGATACTCTTCTACATCCATGACCTTGAAGGTACTCTGCCTTCTCCAGAGGGGAGAAAAATGAGAAGGTTCTTTTCTGTCGTCATGAGGGTGAAACAGCGCTTGGCACTCCGCAACGTCGGGTTGGTGAAAAGGAGTATTGTAAGGGCTTCTCCACCTTACCGAGGGGGGAAAAGGAGAGCTATAGTTTGTAGTGAAATTCCTGGAGCAGAGGACTCCGAGGAGTGGACGTAGGTCATGGTTTGACCGAACCACTATAAAATTCTGGTGTGCTTTTTTCTTATCGCTATTTACTTTTGCTTGCACTTAATTTTCATAATATTTGCTTGGTGAAATTTGTGGAAGAAAAGGAATCTATTGTTGCGCATTGAGTTCAATTATTTGTCTTCGTAGTAGTTTAAATTTTCATGTTAAAAATTTAAAAACATAAAAAAAAATTAGAACTCCTTCTTAGGTTTTAATTATTGATACAAAGTTTCACAATTCACCCCCCTCTTATCGATCTAGTAATTTCAGTTATTGTTCGTGGGGCCTGACCACCATTACTTTTCTGCACAGCCGGGTTGTACTTATATAGCACTTATCATGGACTTTTTCTTACTATAATTTTATTTATATTGATTTATTTACTTTGATTTATGTAGTAGAATATGTCTGTTTTTCATATGTTTCTTTCTTGCATGTGCATGGCCTGATTTTGCTAGGTTCTCTAAGAACTAAAATTTTTCATACTCACAACTAAGATTTAATATTTTAAGAAATAAATAATATAGAAATATAATTATCTTGGAATAGTAGGAATCGTCCGGGGTCGCATACGTATTAATGCATTTTCTCCCTCCTTTAAGACACTTCCCCTCTTGTTGGTAGAGTCTAGATAATACAATCAATGAGGATGAGATACTGGATCTGGAGAAGTCTAATCTTTTCTAAAAAAACATTTTTAAGCCTTTTTTAAAGTTCATGTATATCTAATTTTGAGACCTTTCAACTAGTATGCATTATAATAGAAACTAGTTAAATTAAAATTTTAATTGTATTAGCTTTAGGAGCATTGACCCTACATAAGTATAAGGCTAATTAGGAAACTCTTTTCACGTCGACCTTACTTCCAAAAACTCAGCCTCCCACCCATCTTTCATAAATACAGGACAACATAGATTTTTTAACCTTAGAGGGTTAGTTGGCTTTCCTTTTCAGGCATGATATAAGCCTAGGATGCATTAACTAGGACACAGGTGTCAATGTTGTATAGAATAATGAACCCACTTTAGATTTAGGGTTCAAGACTATTAAATTCGGTGTCTCATAGTACGCCTCATCGATGGATAAGTCCCCTATTCTTCAGGGGATATAAATCCTGCCTATTCGCATCACATGGATAATGACACCTCCAAACTTCTCTCCTGTATGCTTTGAGTGCATCGCTTATTTATTTTCTCCAATTTTTTCTCACTATCTTAGTCCCTCTAGGTGTTAGTGTGAGCCGTGTATGTTGACTAAGCCAAATTGAACATTTGTTTCCCTTTTAGTAGGACTTCCTAGTCTCCTCCCTACGTGACAATCCTATTTGAGAAGATAATGTAGAATCCTTAATTGAGAGTCTTCTTAGGCCCTAACTTGAGATGTAATTAACCATGAAACTTATGCCATGGGAAACTGAATTCCACCATCAAATAAACCCCACTCGAGTTAATGTATCGGGTGGGGGAAACCTATTATTTCAATCAAGTTGTGCATATTATTACTCATTGGGGTGCGTTGGTGAGAGTCATTATCCTCGAAGGTTAATTATATGTACGATATAATATGTCCTTCTATTGGCCCGGTTGTAAAGAGTGTGAAGTCCTGCGATCATCTTGTCCTTCGGGTTGGTGCGGTCGTATAACATTTGCATTTTGTCCCCTGCTGAGTGGTACCCTTTCGAAGGTCCACAGAAACATCTTTGTCAACCTGCGGAGGAATATTAATAATATTGTTAAGAATATTATCAAGAACAACATCCTTCAAAATCTCCACATTCCACTAATTCCCATTAGAAATAAAGTATTTAATTAAATAATGGGAAATAAATCTAGTTTTTAATAAATTATCAATGGAATAATGTTCAATCTACAAGATAATTACGAATCCACTGATCTTGCCAACTAAACACATCATCACTACCAATGCCCAACTGAATGAACTTCTCCATCTCCTAATTAATACTACAAAGCCTTTACCATATGGAAGAATCCCCCCTTTTGGGAACACATAAAAGAGGATGATTGTTGCCACAATATTTGCTATTTAAGAATTTAAGCCATAAATTCTTACTAGATCTGAAACATAACCAAAGTTTATAGGAAAAAGCTTTAGTCATATCAGACAAATTCTTACAGCCAAGCCCACTTTCTTTAAAACCACCACAACACTTCTTTCAAGAAGCCCAAAGTATAGAAAATTTGTAATTTTTAGCTCCTAAAAAAAACTTGTTGATTAACTTCTCAATTCTATTACAAACAAAAATAGTGAGATTTAAAGTATGTAATAAATAAATAGGCAAAGAAGAAAGAACAATTTTAATTAAGACAAGTCTCCCACTGATAATAAATTGAAAACCTAAGTGTTATGTTTTTTTTTTTTTTTGCATAACCATGATGATCCCATTAAAAAGATGAGATTTCTATTACCCTTGTAGAGAGGGGTACCCAAATAGGTGATCAACAAAGACATATGAGATATATCAAATTTATTATGAATTTTATATATACTTTGAGAACAAATGGACTTACTTGTAATAAAGCCAATTTTATTATTGTTAATATGTAAACTACTAAATTGTTGGAATTGGTAGAGAAATTTAAAGAGAATAGTCAACATTTTAATGGAATCATTCATAAAAATAATGAAATCATCAGCAAAACTAAGATGAGAGACATGAAAACCCTCATTAGTATAACAATTAAGAGAAATATATAAAACATAAAACTTCTCCAGTCCTTTAAAGAGATATTACATAGCAATTATAAAAAGGGCTGGAGAAAGGGGGTCTCCTTGTCTAACGCCATGAGTAGAAGTAAGGAAAACAAAACATATCACATTAAGAGCAATTTTATATCCTATAGTTTAAACATTGGATTTAAACATTGTTTCCTAAAAAAAAAAGTTGATTTAATATGAAAAAAAAAAAAACATAGTAGTTTTCAAATTGAGTATCACTCAAAAATCATGTGAAATTGTGATCAAATAGGAATCAAATTCATGAATAGCTAAAAAATCACATAAAAAAATCATTAAGAAGAAAAAGATAATAAGAAAAATGTTGTATGTAATTTTTCTCATATGAAAAATACAAATAATAAATGAATAATGGATACAATATATATACCAATTAAAACTAAATTTTAATTAAGAAATATTTTTTGATAAAATAGACTATAATTTTGAATTTAATATGCTCTTATTATTATATGTTGGTGCAATTAAACAGATTTGGTTCTGATATATCATCAAAAAAATTTCTTGATTGGGCACGAATCTTGAAGCAAAATCAAGTTGGAAACTTCAAAAATTAATTCTGAGACCATCTCAACTCCTATTTTAGCAAACTTATAGTCGAATTGAGTGTCTCAGAAATATAAACTCAACGACACTAAATTTGACTCAATCCAAGCCCAAATGAGTTCAAATCAAGGACCTGAAGCACTATTGGATGATTCAAACCTCAATTTGGATTACCAAACAATTTCCAAATGTGACATGCTTATAGTCGAATCGAGCGGCTTGATGAGACGAATCCAACGAGCCCAACACCATATAATTCAAATCTTTGATGGTCCATCCAAACCACTCGCAACTTTCCCCTGATCTTTTCCTTATTTACTGTTCATGCTACTCTTAGAAAACTATAAATAGACCCCTCATTCCTCATAGAGAAGGATCCCACAGTGGGGGGGAAGAAGGAGGCCCAAGAAAGAAGAGAAGAAAAGGAAGCAAGGAAGAGAAGGAAGATACTCCTCCTCGACCACCGTTGGATAATTTCGCGACAGCCAACTGATGCCAGACTTATGCCCGATCACAAGCAGACGCCAGAATCAAGCAAGGAACCAAGAAGAGAAGGAAGAAAAGAAAGAGAGCTCTCTTATCACTAGACTCTTCCTCAACCACCACCAGACTTCATCCCGGTAGCTTATCGATGCTGGATTTTTTTCTCGGAAGCCATTTAATGTCGGAGCTCTGCCCGCCACGGACTGACATCGGACTTCTACCCGATGCCAGACCTTCGCTCGTTGCTGAATTTCTACCCAACATCAAACTTCTACCTAATGTCAGAGTTCTGCCCATCGCCGGACTTTCACCATTCTTCTATCAGATGCTAGACTTTTGTCCATCGACAAACTTCTAACCAACGTCGGACTTGCACCCGTCGCTAGATTACTGTCCGACACCAGACTTCGTCCTATCACCAAATTCCTACCCAACGTTGGACTTCTGCCCATTGTCAAATTCCTACAGGATGTCGAACTTGTGCCTATCACTAGAATTCCGTCAGACTTCTACCCATCACTGATAATTCATCAAACTTCTATCTGATGCTCGTTTATGTCCATCATTGGACTTGACGTCGTCCGTCCAATCTCTAACACCATATAATAGTCTCTATGACCTCAGTCATCTGTCAACTATAGTTTGCTACCTTCCTTTGGACCTCAATCATCAGACAACGATCTTTATGACATTTGTTTCCCACCAACTTCGATCCTTTTGATTTACATTGTCTACCGACTATGATCTTTCCGACCTCTGCTGCCTACCAACTATAGTACTTCTGAATTATGTTGCCTACTGACTATAGTCCTTTTGACCTCCAACGCTCACTTACTACAATCCTTTTGACTTGAATTGCCCACTAATAATAGTCCTTCCAACCTCCATTGCCCGCTGACTATGGTCCTTTCGACTTACACCGCCATCGACTATGATCCTTCCAACCAAAGAAACACATCAACAATGATTCTTTGTATTCACACCATGTAATATAATATATAGGATGTGAATCAAGCTAAGGCCTTCCCCCAAGGAAGGGCCTTATTAGTAATCAAATGCAAATATTGGTGGATTCATTCAAATTGGGCTAGGCCCCATGGTTTTTTCCCCTTTTTAGGTGGTTTCAATGTAAACATTTTTGTGTCCCTATAAATGATACACCCTCTCTTTTTGTCTGGTTATGTGCCGGGTCTTTATATAATACTAGGACGTTAATATTATATTTTTCTACCACCGTGAATATTCTAGGATGCAACAGTTTGGTGCCGTCTGTAGGAATATGGTTCCAGATTGGTGGGAAAATTTTGCTCCAACCTCAGAAGCTCATTCATATCAACTTCCAAACATCAACTATTGCTGCATCAATTTTATAAGAATAAGATGTGGGCTGGGGGGCAACTTTGACTCCAACCATGGTAAAAAAGATCCTCCAATGCTTTCAACATCAAGATGATATTTTAGAAAAATCCCAGCAAATGCAAGGATACTTCTAATCAATTATAAGTTTTATATAGTCCCTTATTGAAATTCTACTCATTGGGCAAGGCCTTAATCTCGACCTCAAAAAGGTAGTAACGGTCTAAAGATTGATCATTCTTCACTTTTGATTTGGGATACACATGGTGTTTACACCCTCCCAATCAAGGGAAAATCAATCCCAAGGGGGGCTCAATTTAACCTCTTATACACATGTTAACGCCATCAAACAGAGCTCTGACATACAACCTCATATAGGTCATACATCCTTGGTAGATTCTCTCGACTTCTTCCATATAGGTTAACATCATCGAGCAGGGCTCTTACATACAACTTCAGATAAGTCATACATCCTTGGTGGATTATCTCGACCTCTTCCATATATGGTAACGTCATCGAGCAGGGCTCTGACATAAAATCAAAGATATGTCATACATCCTTAGTGGATTCTCTCGACCTCTTTCATATATGTTAATGTCATTGAGCAGGGCTTTGACATATAACCTCAGATAGGTCATACATCCTTGGTGGATTCTCTCGACCTTTTCTATATAAGTTAACCTCACCGAGGATGGCTCTTACATACAACCTCGGATAGGTCATATATCCTTAGTAGATTCTCTCGACCTCTTCTATATAGGTTAACATCATCGAGCAGGGCTCTGATATACAATCTCAGAGAAGTCATAAATCCTAGATGAATGCTCTCGACCTCTTCCAAATAGGTTAATATCATCGAGCAGGGCTTTAACATATAATCTCGAATAGGTCATACATCCTTGGTGGATTCTCTCGACCTCTTCCATATAAGTTAATATCATCGAGTAGGGCTCTAACATATAACCTTGGATAGGTCATACATCATTGGTGGATTCTCTCGACATCTTCTATATAGGTTAACATCATCGTAGATAGCTCTGATATAAAACCTTTGATAGGTCATACATAATTAGTGGATTCTCTTGACCTCTTCTACATAGGTTAATATCATCGAGCAGGGATCTAATATATAATCTCGGATATGTCATATATTCTTGGAAGATTCTCTCGACCTCTTCCATATAAGTTAATATTATCGAGTGGGGCTCTGACATACAACCCCGGATAGGTCATAAATCCTTGGTGGATTCTCTGAACCTCTTCCATATAGGTTAACATCAACGAGCAGGGCTCTGACATACAACCTTGGATAGGTCATACATCCTTAGTGGATTCTCTTGGCCTCTTCCATATAGGTTAATATCATTGAGCAGGGCTCTGACATACAACCTCGGATATGTCATACATCTTTGATAGATTCTCTCAACCTCTTCCATATAAGTTAACATCATCGAGTAGACCTATGATATACAATCTCTGATAGGTCATACATCATTGGTGGGTTCTCTGGACCTCTTCAATAGATTATCAACATCATTGAGCAGTACTCTGAGTTAATAATATTCTCTCTATAAAGATTTAATGAAAGAAAGTAGTTGATTAAATCATCACTCATATGAAGATCTTAGCAACATAAAAAGCATAAAAAAGTATATTATGCAATATATCAAAGCATGTCTCAAAGATGCAATAACAATTCAACTTCCTCTCAGGGAAAAGTTCTCAAATTAATATATAATATCAATGGAGTTATATAAATATAGATTTAGGTGTACATTCATTCTCACTAGAAGTTGAAATTAAAAAGTATATATGCATCATCCGTACAAGCTACTATTATCAAGAAATAAGTAACTTCAAAATAGTCAAATATCCTTGGTGGATTTAAGTAACTTCTTCTCTACTACACATAAGCATCTCCTATAACTTTTTCTATAAAGAAATTACATGACCTGATCATCATAAGGCCTCCACTCAGTTAACAATATTAGTGTGTGGCCAGAATGCTGTCAAAGCACACTGCTCCACCCCCTTAACTCAAGGATATTTGATGTCGGTACACTTTAGTATGGGTGCATATTGCCTTAGCAAAATGCTACTGGACACCCACCATCATCGCCTTCTCACTCAACTTCTGATAGCAGTACACCCTCCAACTTTCTCCTTTAGCTCTCCACTTGGCCGTTGATTGCCAATAGACTTCCACTCGATCGTCCTTCACCGACGGACTTCTGCTCAAACAACGTCAAATTCTCCATGTTTACTAAGAACTTCTAATTCTCCTCTAGAGTATTATTTCCACTAAATCTTCTCAAAGCACCATCACATGCAAGAAGCATTTGATGTTCTTCTATCAAGGATAGTTTAGTGAGAGAGTAAGATCTCATCATAACCTCTTCTATATAAGAGATGGCCACTAAAGCTTGATAGTAGAATGTTGCCTATCTCCGACAGTGGATTGACTCCAATATAAGAAGAAGAACACATAAGAAGAAAAAAGGAGAAAAAATCTTATTCTACATAAGAAAGTGGTATTGAAGCTTGATAGGGGAAAGCCTCATATCTCTAATAGTGGAATGCCACCTATCTCTGATAATGAAATGCCTCCAATGTAAGATTAAGAATACAAAAGAAGAAAAAAGGAGCAAAAATTCCAACTTCTACATAAGGAGAGGGGCCTTTAATTTTAGTAGGGGATGCCACGTACAACAAAAATAGGGGAATGCCTCAATTGTAAGAAAGTTAAAATGAGGGAGGAGGAAGAAAAGGAATGGTTGCAAAAAGTCTAACTTCTACACAAGAGAGGGGCACTGATTTTGTGTAGGGAAAGCCACCTACGAAAAATAATGGAATACCTCAAATGTAAGAAAGTTAGAAAAAGAATGAATAAAATGAGAATAATTAGAAATTCTAACTTCTATACAAGGAGAGGGGCACTGATTTTGTGTAAGGAAAGTCACCTATGAAAAATAGTAAAAAACCTCAACTATAAGAGAGTTAAAGGAAGAAAGAAAAAAGGAGGAGAAAGTTAAAGGAAGAAAGAAAAAAGGAGGAGAGGAGCAATTTTTCCCATGACATAGGTAGCTATTTATTAGGGAAAGAGGATGAAAGAATATTCTCCAGGAATAAGAATATTAAAAAAAAAAGATTCCAATAATATTATAGTAATAAGAATATTCAAAGAATAAAAAAAGAAAAAAAATTCTATCTCTCTAAAAAAAAGTGTTGGTCCCACATTAAAAGAAAAAAATTGGTTCAAAAAATAAAAAAAGAGAGAAAAAAAACTCTGGATCTAAAAAAAAAAGATTCGGCCAAGGTTTTAAAAAAATAATCTTATGTTGGCCCCACCTGATTTAAAATTTTTTCAGAGGTGGTTATATAACCGCCCCTCTTAGTGGAAGCCCTAGAGCATCTACCTAAAGGTGGGATAAATTATTTTAAAAAAAAATGTGTATAGTGGCCGACTGCAAACGCGCGCCCCTTGGTTTTCAAGATTTCATTCTTATGTCAAAACGATATATCTCTATTGAGATTAAGGGATTTGACAAATAATTGATTCCTAGCAACATGTAGCGCTACTGTAAATTGTGAAGACTTGCAAAACTAAGAGGACTTTGCTAGGGAATAAGATGAAACCTTTCCATCCGCGCAAAATTACGGCTCTAGGAAAATTTCCAAGTGGCTTAAGTAAAGAGTCCTATTATAGCTAAAAAGTTTGACCATAACACTCTTGTTCTATTGCGCCATATCCTCAACAATTTAATTGATAATGATTTTTTTGACGAAGTTATTGAAACTCACAATTCTTTTGGATCCGTTAAGGAAAAACATGGAAGTTATAGTCCCATTGAAGTTCTTAATTTGTTATTCATGGAATCTATAATGGTGAGCCAATGAGTGAGAAGGAATTATATTCATCCCAATGCATGCCAAAGGGTGTGCTAGTTACTGATGGGATACTAGTTTATATAATTGAGGCAAAAAACTTCAAGAGATTTTGTAATGCTCCTTAGTCCGAAACTATTGTATGCCAAAATTTGAAAAAATCTAACTGGTCAGGGTGGATGTCAAGTGCTTTCGGGCCTGATTTTCAACCCGGGCAGTTTAATTCAGATATTTTTAAACTCCATGGAACAGTTTTTTGGAATTACATACTCAATATACATACTTTTGGAGCAATTCGGGACCTCTTGGATCAAGATCAGATTATTCTTGAGTTTAAAATTTGTCAAAAATTTCACAAAATGACACGGATTTTCAAGCTAAGCAGGCTTCGACGTCCAAAATAGGGGGACAACTAATATATCATAAAAAATTATCTTGATTGGGCACGAATCTTGAAGTAAAATCAAGTTGGAAACTTCAAAAATTAATTCAGAGACCATCTCAACTTTGATTTTAGTAAACTTATAGTCGAATTGAGCGTCTCAAAAATACAAACTCAACGAAACCAAATTCGACTCAATCAGAGACCAAATGAGTCCAAATCAAGGACCCAAAGCACTTTTGGAAGGTTCAAACCACAATTTGGATTATTAAACAGTTTCCAAACGTGACATGCTTATAGTTGAATCGAGCAGCTCAACGAGACAAATCCAACGAGCCCAATATAAGGAATTTCAACATCATTAAGACATTTAAATCTTTAATAAATGGTCCATGATAAAGGGATTCAACATTGGTCGTCCATCCAAACCACTCCCAATTTTCTCATGATCTTCTCCTTATTTATTGATCATGATGTGAGAATCCTTAAATTTCAAGATTTTTGGTGCAGGTTAGTCTATACGAACCGTCTATACGAACTAAACATGGTGCATGTTAGTCTGTACGAATCATTTGTACAAACTGAACATGGTGCAAGTTTGATTGTATGAACTGAGTTCGTTTGTATGAACTGAACAAATTTTTTTGATAGAGCTCATCATCTAGGGACGAAAATTAATTATCATCCATATGATATGTGAATAGAGGAGATCATATCGTTCAAACAATCTGAAATATCTCAGCCCATTAAATATCCCGTTCATTCAATTTTGAAGAGAGAGAAAAGGGCAGGAGAGAGAAAGAGAAGGAGAAGAAGAGAAAATCGCTATTTTGGGCGACTTCGGTCCGTTTTTGTCTGTCGTCGCAGTTGAAGAAGTTGATCAACTCGAGGTAAGGCACATTATATCTGTCTCAATTTTCAAAAATGTGAGTTTTGACAAATAATCTGATTAAAGTTTGGTTTCCGTTAGTAAAAAACGTGTATAACTTTGCACCGATAAAACTTTTACAGCATAACTATTAGTATGTAATAGAGATTATGATTTTGCACGTTCTGAATATTTTCTGGAAATGTTTTACCGGGTATTTTGAAATCTATGGGATTTTTATCGAATAAAAAATTATCTATATGTCAAAAAATAGTGTTTCAGTATAATAAAAGCTTCGAAATGTTGTTTTATGCGATCTTTGATAATTTGATAATTTCTAAAATTGTGCATTTTTGATTCATTGGCTTTTCTGTTGTATATCGCTATACGAAAAGGTAAAATTTTGATATGTGCTCAATTACTCTGTATTTGTTATGATGTGATGTTTTGATGTGCACATGTGATTAAATGATATTAGAATGGAGTTGTAAGGGGTTAGAATCCTTTGTTGATTCTGTCTGTATTAGGGAACGGAGACATAAGGGGTCAGAATCCTTTCAGATTCTGTTTGGGTCTGGGAAAATAAAATGAAATCTTATATGATAATTCTTTATATTTGATATATTCTGGTACTTTAAGCATAAAGGGGGGCATAAGGGGTCAGAATCCTTTGAGATTCTGTCTGTGTCAGGGAAGGGAGGCATAAGGGGCCAGAATCCTTTTAGATTTTGTCTGGGTCCGAGAAAAATGATCCGAAATCTGATTTGAAATATGATTTGAAATCTAATTTGACATGTGATCTAAATTATGATTTGAACGATTCTTTGATATATATTTTATTCAATTCTTTAGTATATATTATTTGATTCTGTATGATTATCTGTTCTGTATGAATATCTGAATTCAGTCAGATTATCTATTTTCTATATGATTATCTAAATTCTGTGTGTTTATCTAGATTTCTGATCAATATCTGAATTTTGCACAATTATCTAAATCAGTGAATGATTTTCTATGATTTTCAATTCAGTAATTATTTGATCTATAATAAACTATTTTTAAATCTTATCTAATGTATTTTGAAATGAGAGTGTCTAAAAATTTAGATCGGCTAGTGTGATCTTGCTGAGCTGTTAGCTCATTGTAGTTTTATTCATGGTTTTCAGGATCTGGGAAAGGGAAGGAAGTTGTGGGCTAGCCATTCAGGTTCTGATATGATGTTATAGGTATTTTTGTACTTTTGATTTTTGTACAGTCATACTAGTTTACTTTTTAGATATGTACTTTCTATCTAAAGCCATATGCTATAATGTATATGATTATTTTAATGAATGAAAGAAAAATTTTGGTGGATGAGTTTTCTGTATTTGAATGTTTGTAGTAGCTCTGTGGTTTTGTAATATTCAATGTATATTTGAAGAAAATCTGAAAAATAATTTCGAAGCTAGATCCTGGGGTTCGCCCATCGCAGCTCAACATGATAGGATCCATCCTGATCGGGTTAGGTTGTGACAAATTTAGTGGTATCAGAGCTACAGTTTTGGAATTGGATCATAAGAAAGAGCCATAGAAATTGATCTGTAAGTCTGGTGGGATAATTTCAATCTATCTGAGTGTTTATTATTTTTGTTTTATGTGCATGCATAGTTGCGAATTCTATGTGATTATGGATCCACCAAACTTAGATATGATTAATGGGTAGAGTGTTAGTCGTGCAGCTTCTATGTATAGTTCTGCTCAAGTAATTGGTTCTGATACAGTTTCTCTGTTTGCTACATTGATAGCTCAAATGATGAGCGAGATGCGGAATAGAATTTCAGTTATTAGATTTGAGGATGTAGATAGATATATACAGATATTTCTGAGATTGAAGCCTCGAGGTTTGAGGGCGTTGTTGAGCCCAAAGCAGGTGAGGATTGGTTGAGGAGGTTAGAAAAGATATTTGATGGTATGCAATATCCTCTTGATAGGAAAGTACTGTTAGCAGTTTTTTTGTTGTATAGTGAAGCAGAGTGCTGGTGGATGGGCTAGCAGGAGGAGAAATTTCAGGGTAAATTGAACTCTTTTATTTTTTGGGAAGAGTTTTTTGAATTCTTTAGAGCTTGGTTTGTACCCCCTTCTGCAAGGCAATAAATGCAAGAGACTTTTCTGAGATTGGTTTAGGGGAGCAAGATAGTTATGCAGTACGAGGAAGTCTATTTCCTTGGCAAGTTATGCTCCTCAATTTGTCAGTACTTATGCGGATAAGTGTTATAAATTTTTGAGAGGACTTCGAGATAGTTTGAGGCAACCCCTGATACCATTTCATATTTCAGATTTTTCTGAGCTTGTGGAAAGAGGCCGACTGATAGAGAATGATCTGATGGCTACTCACAGCGGTGGACTGCTAGTAGGAAGAGGTTCAGTGGTGAGATTTTTGGAAGTGATTTTTCTGGAAAGAAGAATAGATTTGTATTTGGAGATTCTAAAAGAAGTGGACAGTCAGTATCTTTAACAGTTTCTGGTAGTGGCAGTGTAGCTAGTTTTGGTTCAGTCAGTGGGGCACCAGTGTGCTAGAATTATAGACAGCGACATTTTGGCCAGTGTTACAGGATAACTGGTCAGTGTTTCAGATGTGGTCAGCAAGGACATCAGATAGCAGAGTGTCCACAAGCCAGATTTGACTGACGATCTGAGTCTAGATCAGAGAGCTTTGTCAAGCCAACAGGAAGGTCGAGGGCAGTTCCTTGTACTATTTCTGAATGATCCTCTGGTAGAGCTAGTGGTTCGGGTTGAGTAGACAATGAGACCACTCAATGGTAATAAGAAAGAGCATGGTAGTTCTGTAACTCAGACTCTAGTTCAGTCACGTGTGTATAGTTTGAATCAATAAGAGGCTCGAGATGCTCCAGATGTGGTGAAAGGTATAGTTTATATTTCTAAGCAACCCTGACTTGTTTTGTTTGATTCTGGAGCTTATCATTTATTTATTTTCGAGCGTTGCTTTGATGCATTACAACTAGCTTCGATTACGTTACCAGTTTCACTTTCTGTTATTTTACCGGCTGGAGATAATTTGATAGCCAAGAAGTTTTGTTTATGTGAGATTAAAATTTCTGGTAAGAATTGGAAATCTTGTTTAATTTTATTGCTGATTTCTTTGTATGATGTTATTTTGGGTATAAATTGGCTGAGTCTGTTTGGGGCTCAGATTGATTATTTGAAGAAGCTAGTTATCTTATTTATGGACAGTGAAAGTTGTGTGTTCCAAGGAGTAAGAGCTATTTTGTCCTGCCTAATTTTTGCATTGGAAGTAAATAGATTGTGGAAGAAGGGTTGTATGATATTTTTGGCATAAGTTCATGATATGAACTTAAATGTGGGTTCTATTTTATGATATCCCAATAGTACGAGATTTTTCAGATGTGTTTCATAAGGAGTTAGTCTATTTGCCTCCAGATAGAGATGTAGAGTTCTATATTGATATATTTCTAGGTAAGGCCTCGATATCTAAATCTCCGTATAT
This sequence comes from Dendrobium nobile, assembly GCA_022539455.1. Classification (NCBI taxonomy): domain Eukaryota; kingdom Viridiplantae; phylum Streptophyta; class Magnoliopsida; order Asparagales; family Orchidaceae; genus Dendrobium; species Dendrobium nobile. The sequence goes on from CM039721.1 coordinate 22,951,714, forward strand.
AATGGCACCAAAAGAACTTGCGGAGTTGAAGGAATAGCTCCAAGAGTTGGTTGATAGGGGATTCGTTCATCCTAGTATTTCTCCTTGGGGAGCACCTATTCTGTTTGTGAAGAAAAAAGATGGTACGATGCATATGTGTGTTAACTACAGAGATTTGAACAAAGTCACTATCAAGAATAAGTATATATTGCCACAAATTGATGATCTATTTGATCAGCTTGCTGGATCTTTTATATTCTCAAAGATTGATTTGCGATCTGGTTACTATCAATTGAAAATGAGAGAAATTGTTGTAATGAAAACAGCTTCCAGTACTTGATATGGACACTATGAATTTCTGGTCATGCCATTTGGGGTGACTAATGCACCAGCTATTTTTATGGATCAGATGAATAGAGGATTCAAAGATTATTTATTATTTTTATAGATGATATTATGGTATATTTTATTTCTAAGGAAGAACATGTCAGACATTTGAGAAGTGTGTTGGAAACTCTGAGGCAACATCAGTTATATGCAAAATTCTCCAAGTGTGAGTTCTGGCTGAGGAGTATTTCCTTTTTGTGTCATGTGGTAAGCGGTAATGGTATTTCTGTTAATCCTCAGAAAATTCAAGCAGTTACAAATTGGCCAAGGCCTATTATGGTGTTTGAGATACGTTGTTTCTTGGGTATGGTTGGATATTATAGAAAGTTGTGAAGGGATTTTTTTAGATTTTTGCATCTCTGACGAGACTGACTCAGAAGTCAATAGTCTTTGTTTGGACACTGGAGTGTGAAGCTAGTTTTTAGAGGTTGAATGATTATTTGACTTATGTTCCAGTTTTAGCTCTTCCTGCTTGTATGGAAGGATTCTAAGTATTCAGTGACGCTTCACTTAAATGTTTAGGATGTGTTTTAATGTAGCATGGTCGGGTAATAACTTATGCTTCGAGACAGTTGAAACCAAATGAAAATAACTACCCGACATATGATTTGGAATTGGCTGCCATTGTATTTGCTTTGAAGATTTGGCATCATTATCTGTATGGTGTTAGATGTGAGATCTTCACATATTATAAGAGTTTGAAATACATATTCACTCAGAAGGATCTAAATTTGAGGCAAAGAAGATGGCTTGAATTAATCAAGGACTATGGTCTGACTATTCAGAATCAGCCTAGTAAGGCTAATGTGGTGGCAGATGCTTTGAGTAAGAAGTCTTATGAGTTGTCATGTGTACAACTCACTTTTGATTAGTATCTGATACGAGATATGAAAATATTACAGTTGGAGGTAATATCTCCTACTGATTCTGGAATAATAACTCAGATGATCATTCATCCCTCTTTAGAAGAAAAGATTTATGAAGCTCAGAAATCATATGCAGAATATTTAAAGTTGATTGATCAAATCAAGTCTCGTAAGAAACCTAAACTATGAATTTTTTATTATGGTATTATTTTCTATAAGAATAGGCTTTGGGTTCCTATTTCTGGAAATTTGAGAAAAGAAATTCTGCACGAAGCTTATTATTCAGGCTATACTATTCATCGATGACGTAGTAAGATATATGGGGATATGAAGAGTATATTTTGACGGCCTGGATTGAAAAATGATATAGCAGAGTTTGTTTCAAAATGTGAGGCTTGTTAGTTAGTGAAGGAAGAGCATTAGCGACCGTGAGGTCTTCTACAGTCGTTGCCTATCCCTGAGTGGAAGTGGGAAGATATATCAATGGATTTTGCTATGGGTTTTCCTAGAACAAGGCAAGGACATGATGCTATTTGGGTTGTCATTGATCGACTGACAAAATCTGCTCATTTTCTTCCTATTAAACAGACAGATCTATTGGACAAGTTAGCACAGATCTATGTGAAAGAAATTGTCAGATTATATAGTGTGTCGAAAGTGATTGTATCTTATCGAAATGGCCAATTTACCTCCAAATTATAGAGAGGAATTCAATAAGGATTGGGCACGAAGTTGCATTTCAGTACAACCTTTCATCCGTAGACTGATGGATAGTTTGAGAGGACTATTTAGGTACTGGAATAACTTTTAAGATTGTGTTTTGGATTTTGGAGGTAGTTAGGAAGATCATATCACATTTATTGAATTTGCATATGATAATAGTTATCAATTCAGTATTCGTATAGCACCTTACAAAGCTCTGTATGGAAAAAAGTGTAGAAATCCCATGACTTTGACTGAGGTGGGAGATGGTGGGAGATAAACAAGTAATGAGTTCAACTTTTCTGGAGATACTGTGATGAATATCAATCTAATTAAAAAAAGGTTAAAATCTGTACAAGATAGGCAACAGAAGTATTATAATCAGAAGCATAGACTAGTTGAATTTTAAATTGGTGATTTTATATATATTAAATTCAGACCTATGAAAGATGTTAGCCGATTTGGAAGAGAAAGCAAGCTTAGTCCAAGGTATGTCAGACCTTTTGAGATCATTGAAATGATTGATAATTCTGCTTAAAAGTTATTATTACATGATCAGATGTTTCATGTATCCTCTTTGAGAAAGTAGATATCTGATTATGGAAAGAAAGTTTCTACTAACGATGTGGAGGTTCAGGCAAATCTGCAGTACAGAGAAGAACCTGAAAAAATTTTGGCTTATGATGTAAGAAAGCTAAGAAGCAAATATATTCCTATGGTTAAGGTTCAGTGGAAGTTCAAAACATGAAGAGAGACTACTTGGGAGAAAGAGTCTAATATGAGAAGGTTGCATCCAAGTCTATTTTGGTAATGTCGAGGACGACATTTTTCATAAGGTGGGTAGCTTGTGAGAACCCTTGAATTTCAAGATTTTTGGTACAGGTCAGTCTATACGAACTGAACATGGAGTAGGTTAGTCTATATAAACTAAACATGGAGCAGGTTCATCTGTACGAACTGAACAAATTTTTTTGATAGAGCCTATCGTCCAACAACAAAAATCAGTTATCGTTCGTACGATATGTGAACAGAGGAGATCGTCTTGGGATGAATGAAAAATATCATCCGTACGATCTAAAATATCTCAGCCCATTAAATATCTCGTTCATTCGATTTTGAAGAGAGAGAAAAGGGCTCGAAAGAGAAAGAGAAGGAGAAGAAGAGAAAATCCATATTTTGGGCGACTACGGTCCATTTTTGTCCGTCGTCGCAGTTGAAGAAGTTGATCGACTCGAGGCAAGGCACATTATGCTTGTCTCAATTTTCAGAAATGTGAGTTTTGACGATTATTCTGATTAAAGTTTTGTTTCTGTTAACTAAAAATGGGTATAACTTTGCACCGGTAAAACTTTTACAGCATAACTTTTGGTATGTCATAGAGATTATGATTTTACACGTTTTGAATATTTTTTTAGAATTTTTTCACTGGATATTTTGAAATCTGTGGGGTTTTTATCGAATAAAAAATTATCTGGATGTCAAAAAATAGCGCTTCAGTACAATAAAAGTTTTGAAATATTGTTTTATACGATCTCTGGTAATTTGGTAATTTTATGAAATTGTGCATTTTTTATTCGTTGGCTTTTCTATTGTCTATCGCTATACAAAAAGGTGAAATTTTGATATGTGCTCAATTACTCCGTATTTGTTATGATGTGATGTTTTGATGTGCACTTGTGATTGAATGATATTAGAAGGGAGTTATAAGGGTTCAGAATCCTTTGAGATTCTATCTATGTTAGGGGAGGGAGACATAAGGTTTCAGAATCTTTTGAGATTTTGTCTAGGTCTGGGAATATGTAAATGAAATGTAATTTGATAATTTTGTATATTTGATATATTCTGGTGCTGTAAGCACAATGGGAGGCATAAGGGATCAGAATTCTTTGAGATTCTGTCTGTGTCAGGGATGGGAGGTATGAGGGGCCAGAATCCTTTGAGATTTTATCTAGGTCCGGGAAATTTGATTTGAAATATGATCTGAAATATGATTTGAAATCTGATTTGACATATGATATGAATTGTGATTTGAACGATTCTGTTATACAAATTTCATTTAGTTCTTTAGTATATGTTATTTGATTCTGTATAATTATCTATTCTGTATGAATATCTGAATTCTGTCTGATTGTTTGATTTCTGTACGATTATCCAAATTCAATGTGTTTATCTGGATGTCTGATGAATATCTGAATTTTGTACAGTTATCTGAATCAGTGAATGATTTGCTATGATTTTCAGTTCAATAATTATTTGATATGCAATAAACTATTTTTAAATCTTCAAAAAAGTATTTTGAAATGAGAGTGTTTGGAAATTTAGATCAGCTAGTGTGATCTTGTTGAGCTGTTAGCTCACTGTGGTTTTATTCATGGTTTTTAGGATCTGGGAAAGGGAAGGAAGTCTTGGGCTAGCCATTCAGGTTCTGATATGAGGTTATAGGTATTTTTGTACTTTTGATTTTTGTACAGTCATGTCTAGTTTACTTTTCAGTTCTGTACTTTCCGTTTGAAGCCATATACTGTAATGTATATGATTATTTTGATGAATGAAAAAAAAAATTTGGTGGATAAGTTTTCTATATTTGAATGTTTGTAGATGCTATGTAGTTCTGTATTATTCAATGTATATTGGAAGAAAGTTTGAAAAACAATTCCAAAGCTAGATCCTGGGGTTCGCCCGTTATAGCTCAACACAACAGGATCCATCCTGGTCGGGATGGGTTGTGACACAGAGCTACTACTCTTAGAAAACTATATATAGACCCCTCATTCCTTATAGAGAAGGACCCCTAAAAGTGTGAGGGTGGGGAAGAAAGTGGCCCATGAAAGAAGTGAAGAAAATGAAGCAAGGAAGAGAAGGAAGAGACTCCTAATCGACTACCACCAGACAATCAGGGCGGCCAACCAACGTCGGACCTCTGCCTGATCACCAACTGACATCAGAATTAAGCAAGGAAGTAAGAAGAGAAGGAAGAAAAGAAAGATAACTCTCTTATCACTAGACTCTTCCTCAACCATGACCAGACTTCCAACCGGTAATCTATCGATGCCACAGTTCTGCCCGAATACCATTTAACGTCGGAGTTCTGCCCAGTCATTGACTGACATTGAACTTCTACCGGATGCCAGACCTCTTCTCGTCGCCAGATTTATACCCAATGTCAGACTTTTGCCTAACGCCAGAGTTCTGCCCATTGCCGAACTTTCACTGGACTTCTATCCGAAGCAAGACTTCTGTCCATCGACAAACTTCTACCCAACACCAGATTTGCACCCGTCACCGGATTCCTATTCGACATCAGACTTTTTCCCATCACAGGATTCCTACCCAACGTTGGACTTCTACACATCGCTGGATTCTTGTAGGACACCAAACTTTCACCCGTCACCAAAATTTCATCAAACTTCTACCTGTCGCCAGACTTCTACCCGTCGTTGGACTTTTACCAGTCGCCAAACGTTCATTGAACTTCTATCCGACATTTGACTTATGTCCATCATTGGACTTAACGTCGTCTATCTGATCTCGATCGTCAGACAACGGACTTTATGACCTCCGTCACCCGTCGACTATAGTTTGTTACCTTTCTTTTGACCTCCATCATCAGACAACGGTCTTTATGACATTTGTCGTCCAATGACTTCGGTCCTTTTGACTTACGTTGTCCACCGACTTCGGTCCTTCTAACCTCCGTCACCCGCTGATTACATGCCTTTTGACTTACGTCGCTCGCTGACTACATTCCTTTCGACCTCCATCGCCTGCCGACTACAATCCTTTTGACTTATGTCACCCATCGACCATAGTCCTTCCGACCTCCTTCACCCACTGATTATGATCCTTTTGATTTAAGTCGCTATCGACTATGGTCCTTCCGACCAAACAAACACATCAACATTGTTTCTTTGTATTCCCATCATGTAATGTACTATATATGATGTACATTAAGCTAAGACCTTCCCCCAAGGAAAGGCCTCATTTGTAATCAACTGCAAATATTAGTGGATTCATTCAAACTAGGCTAGGCCCTGTGGCTTTTCCCTTTTTTCAGTGGTTTTGAACGTAAAAATTTTGGTGTCCCTATAAATGATTCACCCTCTTCTTTTTATTTGATTGTGTGTTGGATCTTTGTACAATACTAAGACGTTAATTTTATATTTCTCAACAGCTGCAAATATTGCAGGACGCAACATGTTCGATTCCTATTATGCAGCCATTGTTACTTTCATAGAGAAGGATAATTATATTTGAGCCTAATGCAATAAAATAATCAATGAGAAATTTAATTTCAGAATGAAATACATTTTTTTATTTCAATAAGGGAAGAGCTTATTAAAATAATTATAAATTTATAACTAAACAAATGTAAAGGCCTTATTGATCAATAGTTAACATTGATCATTTTTTTTTCAAAATCTAATTAAACAGTACAAAAAAGTTAAAGACCGCATAACACTCCAAAAAAAAAACAAATCTTAGAATAAAAATTCCATCTTTTGTCGATCTCATTGTGCACCATATCTAGCTTTTGTGGGTCAATAACATCAATATTAGATGCTGACGATGAGGCATCGGCGATGCAAAAAGTGTCAACGATCATATATGTTATCTTAACGAACTCCGCTACATATTGAGAGATTATTCTTCTTGAAGACCTTTCTCACGCCCAAGATCAAATCATGTTGATTTGAAGATTACATGCACCATCTTTAATCTTTGCACTCAATAATAAATATATAATACATTATATAATAAATAAATATTGATTATGAGGTCACCATCATCGCATGCCAAAGAAGGAGGAGGAAGAAGAATAAGAAGAACAAGACATGTAGGTAATTAAGAAGAAGATGAATATCATAAAACGAAGAAGAAGAAGAAGGCGGGCTGGGAATTAAGAAAAAAGTGATGAATTGATGGTATTTTGTAGGAGAAGCGGAAGCACTAATATGCAAGCTATTTATAATTAGTAATCTCTTCACAATTCAACTAACTGATGAGACGATAATTCCATTGATTAAGGCACTTAAGCCTTCACTATTTCCTAAGTTGATGATTTCTGTTGCACGAAGTTGTTCACCCCCCATATTCTGTCTCCATCTTTTGCTCTCTTTCGTTGCTGGAATTAGTCCAAGAATTATAATTAAAAAATTAAAGCCATTAGTATTATTTAATTTTAACAACTTATTTATTTAAATTTGAAAATGCATAATAGATGTATTAATTATTAAATCTTTATGCATATACCTAAATTATTGTAGTTAATAATGAACTAAAACAATGATGATATTCATAGTTTTTTAACAAAACTTTGATGATTTTTATTAATGAAATAAATGCATATCATTTATAAAAATGGATTTTTCATATTTATTTGCTAAGTATATGAAAAAATTATTATATATGTGTCAACTTTTTTTTTTAAATAATTGGATACATTATTATTCTTTATTCTTCTAGTACGAGGAGGCTTAATTTCCTTGCACCCTATAAATAATTTTATATTAATTCATATCAATATTTAGGAAAAAAAAGAAAGAAAAGAAATAAAAATCAATATTTAGGAAACAAATTGGTCAAGATATTCTACTTAAAGTTTAAATATATCATAATAGAATAATATTTAATAATGCTTTCCATATATAGTTATTTTTCTTACTTTACTTAAGATTTTTAGACTCAATTTAACAGTCTATTTTTTTAGACATTTAGTAAGATTTTTAAATGTTAAGTTTTTGTTTTTGATTTTATGATAATTTGATTTAAGAGTTAAAAACATTATAAATTCTTGATACTTACAGCCTAAAGTTTTAGACTATCTTGGCATATGCTATTAATTGAAAAATGATGATGAACTATGAAAGTGCAAGAAGAAAAGAGCCTATGGCTCGCTCCTTGTACCCCTAATCCACAAGGAGTTTTGAGCATCCTACAGTTACCCAAAATATTTTGTCTCTCATTATAATAAAGCATTCTAAAAATAATCTTATTACCCCTTTCTAATTCAATATTTTTATAATTTTTGTGATTTTGGTGATTTTATTTGTATAATTTAATGTTTGAAATATGGTAATATTTCAAACGATAGGATGTCTGGTTTTCTCCGCTCTGCTAGGGCTCTACCCAAGCCATCCCCTCTTTTGACTCCCCCTTCCTTGATAGGATTTCCTCTTCCTTGTCGAGGAGAGTTTATTTTAACACCAATTTTTCATATTTTTCTCCACTTTTTGTGTGGGTTTCTGAGATTGTTTTGTTCAAATTTTAATTCTACTTTTCAAATTTTCCCTGATCGAAAAGTTTCCCTTGCGTATGCCTGTTTTACTAACAATTCGTTAAATTTTTTTCAACTTGAAGCTCTTGGGTTAATTTTCAATCACCTTCTTGAATCATAGGCATGTGTTGATCAAGTTATCAAACGATCTAGACTATGGAAGGTTTTTCCATATAGATTATATTATGTTGATAATTATTTTCTGAAATTGATAAAATGATCACCTTTTTTTGATATCTCGGAGGAGTCTCCGATTGTTCCCGTTTCGGTTTCTTTCTTAGATATTTGCCCCTATTTATTCTATCTTCATATTCTGCATGTTTAGGTTCTTTATTTGGCCAACCACTTCAAATGGATAATGTCACTTCCATTGGTTCCAGGCCATCGGTGGCTCGTATTCTTGTTGAACTCGACATTACCAAAACATACATTGAATCGATTTAACATGGTCCAAAAAATTTTGGTTATATTCAAATGGTGTTAATGGATGATATTCCTCAATTTTGTGTTCACTGTAAATCTATTGGCTACAAAAAATATCAGTGTTTTTAATTAGATCATCACTTGAGGAAGCCTATTGTACTTAAATGAGACGTGAATATAAATGCTAATGGTCATTTCTCTGCTATGGGATTCAAGGACATGGATTTGAATGATTTTAATATTCCATTTCAAAATTTACATTTAGTTAAGGATTTGCAGATTTTTTTCTCATAAACCCATCTACTAAAGCCAATGATAATAACAATATGGATCATCATGTGGTTATTCCCTTTTGTGCTAACTCTTTTGATGCAGTGATTATGAGGGCAATAATATGGTTACTTCTACTAACATTGTTCCTATTTCTGATAATTTTGATAATCAATTGATTTCTGCCCCTTCTATGGAATCTATGGGTCGTTGTGTTGGTAATAACATGTTGAATGTGCTCTCTCGTGTCGGAGAGGGGCAGCAATCTTGTCATGTTGATGCTACTACTCTTCTTCTTGATGGTTTGGATGTCTCTAAAAGAGTCTTTGTTATTAACTTACCTGTTTTCCCTATTTTTTATGATGTTTTTGTTAAATTGGTTGGTGAATTACAACAAATGGTGTTCCACTCTATTGGCCCTGTGGACTATTCTGACCGGGTCTGTAATCTTTCGGGTGATAACTGTTGTGCTGGGGAGGTTAATGATGGTAGTGTTGCGGATCTATGGTTTATGATTTTGATGATAGCAAATATTTCGTATTTCTTAACAATCGCCTTATGTACTGACTTTTCAGGTTCACACGATCGGACTGCAATTTGGAATCAGCTCAAGATTAGGTAGATTAGGTCTGAGTCAGTTTGTACACTTTTTTCTTTCTTGAGTCTATTGTATTTGGTGTGGGTCCTGATACTTTGTAACTTGGAAGTGTTTCTAACGGGACCCTAAAGTTTTCTATTTTTAGTAATATCGTCCCGGACAATATTTATATCGGCCTAGACGATCTGTCCAAAAGCAGAAACCCTAATTAGGGCATCCTCATTAAAGCAGCCGTCATTGTGCAAAACACATCATCCCGGACGATTTTATATCGGCCAGGACGATAGGCTCAACTCAGCAAGAATCTGCCGCCAAATCTATTTAGAAAGAGTCTATTTTTGGACATCGTCCAGAGGATCGGCCTGGACTATAAAATATCGTCCTGGAAGATCCAGGACAAATTTTCCATAATTTCTCTAGAATTTAAGGAAAGCAATTAGTCCTGGACGATCGCAGAATCGTCCAGGCCGATGTGCTGGACGATTGACATCGGCCAGCTTCATTTTACGGCGATGTTCAGGACAATTTTCCTCATATTTGAACTAATCGGCCAAGACGATATGCCTATCATCCAGGACGATAATGTCGGCAACTTGCATTAATGAGCTCGTTTTGAGAGCTTCTATTTAATCTATGGCATGGCAACTTTTGTAAGCGTCTTTGGCAGCCATCGGAGCTTCGTTCTTTTGGGGGAAACTTGAAGAGAGAGCTTGAAAGGGAGAGAGAAAAGGGTGGAGTTTGAGAGGGAGAAGATCCTGTGAGGGGGGAACTCAAGGGAGTGTGGAGGGGATTCCATACGGTTGCTCCGGCGAACTCACACCTTAGTACCATCAGATTCAAGGCTTGTCTTGAGGGAAGTTCACCAAAGAAAAAAATCTCTTTGGTGTCAAAGGACCCGGCGAGTCCGCCACACTGGGGAAGGTGGAAGTGATTTTGTAAGGGCTTCTCCGCCTAGCTGTGGGGGCTAAAGGAGAGACACTTATTTTAGTGAAATACTTGGAGGGTGCCTCCAAGGAGTGGACGTAGGTCAAGATTTGACCGAACCACTATAAATCCGGTGTGTTCTTTTCTTATTATCGCTTCTGCATTTATTTTTCTTCCGCACTTTATTTGTGGTGATTTTGGTTGGAGTTTTATCTTTGGTTTTAAGGTTTTCCAATTCACCTCTCTCTTTTAATTAGCCTTGGGCTAGTTCTATAGGGCCTAACATTCCTAACAAACTTTCAAGTGATTTCAGAGCACTTCCCAGTGCCTTCTGAGAACTTTCAAGTGGTATCAGAGCAGTTTTATAAAATAAGTTTTTAAAAGCTTTTGAATTTTTGATCCATGGCTAATCGTAATGTTGCGGAAGGTTATTCAATCACTAGACCTCCTTTATTTGAAAATATGTCATTTGATTTTTGGAAAACTCGCATGTCTATTTTCTTGCAATCGATTGATTTTCGTATGTGGCATATGATTTTAACTGGTTATTCATCACCGTCACGTATTGTTAATAGAATTAAAACTAACATTCCTTTTAATCAATGGAACAGGGAAGAAAAACTCAATGCTCAATTGAATGCAAAATCATTAAATTTCTTTTTCTGTGCTTTAACTTCTGATGATTTTATGGTAGTTTCAGTTGCACTACTGGTAAGGAAGTTTGGGATAAACTATATACCATATACGAAGGCACGAATGAAATTAAGAAATCTAAGTTGAATTTGTTAATGCATGATTTTGAATTATTTTCCATGAAACCTTTTGAAATAATCTTAGGCATGTATTCCATATTCATTCAAATTGTAAACTCATTGCATACTTTAGGAAAAGATTTTTCAAATTTTGAATAAGTTAACAAAATTCTTCGATGTCTACTGGATAAATTTGATCCTAAAGTTGTTGCTATTTATGAATCTAAAGATTTGAATGTATATTCTATTGATAATTTGATTGGCTCACTCATTGCCTACGAGCAAGATTTGGTTCGAAGACTTTTGAAAGCAGGTGAAATGATCGTTCTAAAAGCTAAAGATACGGAAAGAGGAAGCTTAGTTGGTGACGATAGCAATGACTTGTCAAGCAAATCACAAACCTCATCAAAGCATAAGCAAAAATGGAAAAAAGCTAAAAGTGGTAAGGATGTCCATATTTCTTCTGACGTTATTTGCTTTCGATGCAGGAAGCCTGGACATATAAAAAATCAGTGCCCTAATTTAAGAATTCTTCCTACGAAAGAAAAGGGCAAGGCAGAGCAAAATTTAAACTGGAGAAATAATGAAAGACAAAAAATCTCATGGGTAGATCTGGTTTCTGAAGCATCGGACTAGGAGAGAGAAAATAGATAAAAGCCTTTTTGTGTTTTTGTTTTTATATTTTTTGCTTTTTGTTTTTCTTTATTCTTTGATTTTTTATTTTTGTTTTTCGTGGATGTTTTCTCTAATCAACACGCACATTCACTTTTCTAAAAATGAAAAATCTACTTCTTGTTTTTTTCTTGAAATCTTTGATAAATTTTGTTTGACTTCTCTAAAACAGTTGAAGGAAGGAAACTCATTATGTTTTTTACTCTCAATCTCTATTTCCCAAAAGAGGTTATCCTACTTTTGATTTAAAATCTTTTTCATCTTTTAAATTAGTTTTTGAAACAAATTTTTTTATCTCCCTGTGTTTTATTTATCGCATAGAAATCTTTTGCAAGTTGTTGAATCTATTTCAAAATTTTCTTAATCAAGAAATTTGCTTTATCAATAGTATGGGTTTACTTTTGGTATTTAAGATTTCAAAAAGGTAGCATAGTAAAAAAATTAGCCAATGATGCCAAAAATAAAAGATGCGCAAAGCGCCAAATTGAAAAATATAGAATACACAAAGTGTATCAAAAGATGCGCAGTGCGCCAACCATTTGTCAAGAGGCATAAAATGAGCCACAAAAAGTTAATGCTTACCATTCTTGTACTTCTTAAAAAGCTTAATAAAACCCTTGATACTTTCGATACTTGACTTTGAAAATCTTGATTCTTGATTCAACAATTCGTGCATTGATCTTCTATTAGATATATTTTATGGAAGGAGTTTTTGAAAAATGATTGTTTCTTTCTCTAATTTATTTTATGATTTAGATATTGAATTAAAAAGTTTTTGAGCCTTTTTAAAGAACTTGAGTATGGATTATCAAATTATGAATTTCTAATATTTTCTAGGCTTTACGTTGTCAATCCAATTCTACTAAGTTTTTGATTAAAACCAAGAGGTAACTTTCTCATTTTAAAAATATTTGTTTTTTCACTAGATCAGGGAATGTTTTTGTTAGTTTTGTTTTTTGCTTGTGCCTCCTCTCTTTTTGATAATGTCAAAGGGGGAGAACGTATTTGTATCTTTTCTTTCTTTTCAAGAAAATTTAAAACAACAAAAATATTTTTATCTCCCCTATTTTTTAAAGTGTTATTCTAGTGAGGCGAGATTAGGAGAAAATAGTCCTTTTTGAAAATTCAAATTGAAATTATTTGTCATCATAAAAAAGGGGGAGATTGTTGCGGATCTATGATTTATGATTTTGATGATAGCAAATATTTCTTATTTCTCTACAATTTCCTTATGTACTGACTTTTCAGGTTCACACGATCGGACTGCAATTTGGAATCAGCTCAAGATTGGGTAGATTAGGTCTGAGTCAGTTTGTATACTTTTTCCATTCTTGAGTCTATTATATTTGGTGTGGGTCCTGATACTTTGTAACTTGGAAGAGTTTCTAACGGGACCCTAAAGTTTTCTATTTTTGGTAATATCATCCCAGACGATATTTATATCGGCCTGGACGATCTGTCCAAAAGCAGAAACCCTAATTAGAGCATCCTCATTAAAGTAGCCGTCATTGTGCAAAACACATCATCCTGGATGATTTTATATCGGTCAGGATGATAAGCTCAATTCAGCAAGAATCTGCCGCCAAATCTATTTAGAAAGAACTGGACATCGTCTAGAGGATCGGCCTGGACTATAAAATATCGTCCCGGCCGATCCAGGACAAATTTTTCATAATTTCTCTAGAATTTAAGGAAAGCAATTAGTCCTAGACGATCGCAGAATCGTCCAGGCCGATGTGCTAGACGATTGACATCGGCCAGCTTCATTTCAGGGCGATGTTCAGGATGATTTTCCTCATATTTGAACTAATCGGCCAGGATGATGTGCCTATCATACTGGACAATAATGTCAGCAACTTGCATTAATGAGCTCGTTTTGAGAGCTTCTATTTAAGCTATGGAATGGTAACTTTGTAAGCGTCTTTGGCAGCCATTGGAGCTTCATTCTTGTGGGGGAAACTTGAAGAGAGAGCTTGAAAGGGAGAGAGAAAAGGGTGGAGTTTGAGAGGGAGAAGATCCTGTGAGGGGGGGAACTAAAGGGAGTGTGGAGGGGATTTCACACGGTTGCTCCGACGAACTCACACCTTAGTACCATCGGATTCAAGGATTGTCTCGAGGAAAGTTCACCAAAGAAGAAGATCTCTTTGGTGTCAAAGGACCCGGCGACTCCGCCGCACCGGGGAAGGTGGAAGTGATTTTGTAAGGGCTTCTCCGACTAGCTGTGGGGGCTAAAGGAGAGACACTTGTTTTAGTGCAATACTTGGAGGGTGCCTCCAAGGAGTGGACGTAGGTCAAGGTTTGACCGAACCACTATAAATCCGGTGTGTTCTTTTCTTATTATCGCTACCATATTTATTTTTCTTCCGCACTTTGTTTGTGGTGATTTTGGTTGGAGTTTTATCTTTGATTTTAAGGTTTTCCAATTCACCTCTCTCTTTTAATTAGCCTTGGGCTAGTTCTATAGGGCCTAACATCCCTAACAAACTTTCAAGTGATTTCAGAGCTCTTCCTAATGCCTTCTGAGAACTTTCAGGTAGATGTAATGTCAGCTGGAGGATATATATTTGAATATTGTGCAAATTGATAATGATGCTTTTTCTAAGGTTTTAGACAAGAAAAGTAAGAAAAATAAAAACAAAAATTTGGTGCAGAATTTTAAATATTCTGCTATCAAAGCTACTAGATCTAAGTCAATTGCTTAGTTCTTTCAGTTGATCCTTGGTTTCTATTTGGTCGACTTGGTTGGTTTTGGTGTTGTTCTTCTATTGATTCTGCTATGTTTTCTTGGTTATGTCGAGTCATGTGATTATCTTGGTTAGTGTGTCTATTGTTTAGCTTTTTGGGGCTCTTTGTGGTTGGTTCTTGTTTCATCTTGTTGTTGTTGTTTGGTCGTGGTTGGTCCTCGCATCTTTCCATCTTCTTGGGTTGGTTGGTTGGGCCTGATGGCTTGTTGGGTTTTGTTTAGGTTTTGTTTGTTGTCTTCTTTGACTTGTTTGTTTACCATCTTGGTGTGCTGGGATTTGCGAGCTCATCGATGTTTTAATAGTGTTAAGTTTGTTTATTATCTCTTTTAGTTTTTTTTTGCAGCTCATTGCTGACTGGAGGTGTAGCGTATGCTTGGGTTGTGTATTGTTTTTGTCACCCTTCAGGTATTTTTATGTTGTCATATTTTTTTTTTTGTCTGATTTATTTCTGGTTTACAGTCTTTCCTCTTTGTGCTAGATGCATTTTGGATCTTTCATGCTCTTGGTGGAATTTTTGGAGGTTTATTTATTTATTTATTTTCCTTCTAGGCTTCATTGATGCACACATCACATAATGCTACATCGTAATGATGCTACTAGATAACTGCGAATTTCATGATGTATTTACATATGTTACATGCCGAAACCCATAAAGAAATTGAAGTATGGTAGCTAAATGTGTTTAATGCTTAAATTGATTTAGGATACTTTAAAAAAAATCATAACTTTGTAAATTGAAGTCCCTTATCAGTTAGAGAAATAAATTGCACAATTTTATTAAAATCATGTTTAAAAACATGTTCATAATGTTATGAAGCATATATAATTTATTTACATAATTTTATTTTATTTTTAAAATTATAACCTAATAAAAATATTTAAAAACATCTGCACCATTGTTTATGTCACCATTCATTTTTTTGAGAAACTCATTTTATTGCAAAAAAATAAAATTAATTATTTTTGCTGATTATATCTAAAAAAATTATTATGAAAAATAAGGAAATATTTTTTTATATAATAGACTATAATTTTGAATTTTTTATGAATATTTCTATTATCATATATGCCACAAAATCTTTGTCTAAACCCATACGTTCTCTTCTCATAAGATAGTAATAATATTTTTTCTCATCAAAACAACAAAAGATAATCTTCACTTAATTTAAGCAAAATTTTTGAAGGATTTATGCCGAGCAATTAATGATATGTTCATTAGAAAAGAGAATTGGAGCTCAATGAAATAAAACAACTGATGAGAAATCTAATTTAAGGATGAAACACATTTAATTAAGTAAACAAAGATAGAAAAATCTAAATTTAAATGTCTTACTAAATTAAGAGTTGACATTGATCATAGTTTATCTAAAATCTAACCAAATCGTGAAAATATGCTAAACAATCACTTGATATGAGACCATATAACACCCCAAAAGAGCTAATCATAGAATATAAATTCCATCTTTGTGAGCCAGAGATATGGTGTTGCATTCACAATCATTTATCTTTTCAAAAAAAGATTTCATCTGCAATCTTCTTATGCATCATAACGATTCCATCCCCTAGTTGGGGGCGATGCATAAGGAGATTGGGGATGTAATCTTCTTTAAAAAGAAGAATGATTGTGAATGCAACACCATATCTCCCGATCACAAAAGATAGACTTTATATTCCATGATTTGCTCTTTTGGGGGTGTTATATGATCACATATCAACCGAATGGGGATGTCAGTGGCTCAACCGTTGTGGGTCCACACTTCACCCGTATCCATCATGCAAGAGAGTTCAAAAAGCACAGCGGTGACCTCAGAGAAAATGCCAGGGCTGTCAACACAGCTTATTTCGAGGGCGATGCAATCAAAGGTGAAGTGTTCAACATTGATTTTGTTTTCACGGTAGATTTTGAGTTGGGAGATGTCGTAAGATCCATTTCCTACTTGGTGGCCATCAAGAGACTGTTGCATGTAGCGTATAAAGCTGGGGTCCCTAAGCTTGTTTCATGGGGATCAGTGACATGGAAAACATTCATGAACCAGCCACTATTGGCTAAAATGGTGGCTTTGGAGATGATGAGGTTAAGATCGCTCAAGGCATGAACTATTTGTAAGAGAATGCCATGACCATTCTCACCTTCCACCTGCATTTAAATCAGTTTTTCTATTTGTCATATCAATTAAATCAGTTTTATTTTTTTCATATTAATTAGTTAAATATTTAAAGCTTAATCAAAATAAAAAGTAGATATAATTTGTTTGAAAAGCATCATAATTAAATTATTGTATTATTAAAATAGGAAAAAGAGAATACCCTTAGAAGAGTACAATTAACATTCATTAAAGTTATTTACTAAAGGTAAACAACCAACAATGAATAGTATAAATTAAATTATAAATTGTAAATCTATATTACCTAAGTGGAGGTATGCATTCGGAGTCAAAGTTGGAAGAACCTTCAGCCATTACTATCTCTGAATCTCACTTAGTAGATAGCTAAGTAGGGGGTGGAGGAAGAAGAAGACGAAGGAGAAGCCTGTTCGGGAACTGAGAAGAAAAATTAATTAAGACGATTGATGGTATTTGGTAGGAGAAGCAAAAGCTCTAATTAATCTGCTATTTATAGTTAATCTATTTACTCTTCAGCTATTTGTTAGAATGAAAATTCAATTGATAAGGACACCTAAGCCTCACCATCCTGATCGATCTCCTCATTTCTTGATTTCCGTTGCCCGAATAAGTCCTACGCGCCCATCTATATCTCCTCATTTTCCTCAATTCAGTTGCTCATATCACTCATTAATTATATTTCAAAAATTAAAGCCGTTGCATAAATTATTTATTTATTTATTTTAAAAATGATCATAATATCTTACTATTATAAAACAAAAAATCACCTGATTCCTCGTACGATAAAATAGCCTCAAGCTGAAAGTAAAATGCAGCTGCTGATGGATGGGATTTGCTGGGCGGCGGATTTTTCATGGGTTACATGGTTTTGGCTTCCTCAATGCTGGTTTTTGTTGGTTCATTCAGGTGCAACACCAGAGTGTTTTTTTCTAAAGTTGCTGGGCTCTTAATTGGCGATCTACTAATACTTGTTTTTGCTGGAAGATCATTATTTTTGTAACTTTATTTTGATGGCTCTTTGTTATTTGGCCACTCACTTCTATTTTTCTGTCTTCCTTTTTTTGGGCTTCTTCAAGCCGGCCATTAATGGCTTTAGTCAATTGTTTCCTTACTTTTAATCGATCTTATGATTAATATATAGGCCTCGGCCAAATTTTCTCAAAAAAAAAGAAAGTAAAATGCATTATTCAGGAGGATATATATATATATATATATATATATATATATATATATATATATATATATATATATATATATATATATATATATATATATATATATATATATATATATATATATAAAATTAATTAATTAAGAAGAGGCAAAATAAAGAAATAAAACGAATCATTTCTTTATACAAGAACGGAAGATTTATTGGGATAATTTTTTGATTATTTTAAATTTTAGATTAGACTCAGCTCATTTTTTTCTATTGGTTGGGAACTCAAGCTATAAATTAAGAAGTTTTGGGTTCGAAGTTTACGTGTTTGATATGTATGAGTGTGACTTAATTCACTCAAAGAGGTGAATTGTTTGGTCGATCCTGATTTTTTAGATGGGTAAATCAAATCTCGCTCTTTTACTGATACGCACCCTCTTTGGTATTTCCATCTATGCATGTTTTTATGATCTAAAACCTATTACCTTTTGTGGCTTACATTCCCTTTGAATTTCAGAGGAAGAGGTTCTTGTGCTTGAGGCTCCTCTACAATTCGTATTGGTTGATTTTTTTCCTTCTCATCGGCCGAGTATTAACTCTATTCAGACGTTCTTCTTCAATCTCAAGCTTGATGGGAATTTTTCTGTGACTTTATTGAATCTTTTGAATGTGTTGATTAAGTTTGTGAATGACCTAGACTATAGCAGAGTTTTCTCTCCTAAATCCTACTTTGTTAACAAATGTTATATGAAATTGACTAAGTGGTATCCTCTTTTAGATATTGGTGTCGAGTCCCCTATTCTTCTCCCCTCGTATTCTTCACAGTTGGGTTCCTTCTTTAGTTATCAGTAAAGTTGATCATGCAACAATTGTTGGCACCCGTCCCTCTATTGCGTGTGTGTTGGTCTAGCTTGACATATAAAACAATTTACTAATAAAGTGCGGCTTGGTCTAAAAATTTTTTGTTACATACAACACATTGTGATGGATGAATTTCCTCCTTTTTGTGCTCAAAGTAAATCTACAAGAAATTTGAAAGGTGATTATCGCTCTCTTTCTGACAAATGTTTATAATAATCATGTTTGTTTTTATTGGAATGTAAATGTTGATGTGGAAACTATGGCTTTTGTGGGAAATGGGGATAATGATATCCGTACTTTTACTCCTGTTAATCCAATTTCTGATTTGGTGGTTAATTGGGAGAATTGCATTGAAATTGCTTTTGTTGTGGACAATAATAATGGTATTGTTAACACTGGGGTTGGTTGTCATGATGAGGAGGGAATTGCTCCATCGACTATTGCTTTGACTGTGGCTCTTTCTTGTGAATATAGAGAGGATGTTGTTGATGTTTTTGGGCCTAACTCTTGCATGGTTAACCTTGTAGCTAGTCCCATTGTGTTTTGTATCTTTTATGTTGGTGTTTGCGGTGATGATGTTACGGTTTCTGATGATTTTGTCCCTTTGGAACTTGGGATCTGTGAAGCAACTAGCCCTATGGTGGTGCACGTTGTGCCTATTGAGAGTGGTGTTGTTAGTATTGGTTAGGATGCTCCTACTCATCATAGTGTTATTATTTCTGATGGTGTTAATCATGTGGTTATGAATGTTGAAGTTCTTCTTATATATGTTTCTATTTATTTTGTATCTAGTGATGCTTTGTTAGCCCAATTACCTAACAAATCGAAGGACTATGTGGTGATTGAAGGTGACTGGTTTGCTTATTGCAACTCATCAGCTAATTGGGATGCTGGGGAGAAAATTGATGTGCATAGAGTGGAATCTCGTGATAAATTTGATTTAAATGCTATTCAAATTGCTGAGGAAAGCTATTTCAAAAAAATTGGTAAATGAAAAAGGGGAAAATCCAAAAAGAAATGATTTTTCCTTTTGGGTATTGGCTCCCTTCTTTTGCTGGTGGGGTCTGTTTGGTTTGGGTTGTTTTTCCCTTGTGTTTTTCTTGGGTTGTTTTGGGTATTCTTGGTTGTGCTCCTTGTTGTCTCTTGGGAGTTATGGTTTGGCTCCCTGCTTTATTTTCTAGGTTATTTTTGTGGGTTGCTGGTGGTCGATTTTGTGATTGTTAAATGGACTGTGTTGCTAATTTTTGTGATTTAATACAAAAAATTTGTGAAAATTTTGATTTAATACGAAAAAGCATAGTAGTTGTCAAACTGAATATCACTCAGAAATCATGTGAAATTGTGATCAAAGAGGAATAAAATTCATGAATAGCAAAAAAAAAAAACCGCATAAAAAATCATTAAGAAGAAAAAAAATAAAAAGAAAAATGTTGTATGTTATTTTTATCATGTGAAAAATACAAATAATAAATGTATAATGGATACAACATATATACTAATCATAACAAAATTTTAATTAAGAAAATAAAGAAATATGTTTTAATATAATATACTATAATTTTGAATATATTATGCTCTTATTAATATATATATTGGTGCGATTAAATTGATTTGGTTCGATTTCTATCATGCAGCCATTGATATTTTCATAGAGAAAGACAATTATATTAGTGCCCAATGCATTAAAATAATAAATAAGAGTTTTAACTTCAGGATGAAATACATTTTTTATTTTAATAAGGGAAGATCTTATTAAAATAATTGCAAATTTACAGCTAGACAAATGTAAAGGACGCTTGCATGTGGACCTCACCCGATGGACCAAGCTGGCCTCGCGGACCTAGCCCTACAAGTTGCCATGCTGGTTTCGCCCGCACATTGGTTTCACTCTGGATGGAGTCGACAGAAGCCTGTTGTTCACATTTACAAACATGTCGCGGGTCGTGTCAGGTTAACCTGTAACCCATGTGGGTCAGGTCTGGGTTGAAAATCTTGACTAGTTTATAAAATCGGGTCAGGTTCAGGTTGACCTGATTAGACTCAAGTCAACTCAGGTTCGATCTGAACCTGACCCATCCACCCGTTTTGACACCCCTACCGTCCGGAGACAAATGAGAGCGTGCCACATCACCCGATACATAGTACCAGTAAACAACAAAAAAGTAACGTGGCACCATCACATTCATCTCCAAACAGCGTCCAGTGACCACACAAAATAATTAATCTCAATGAATTAGGTGTGCAAGCATGGCTATGGTAGCTTGTAAATAATCCTCAACTTTTTAATCTTTCTAATTAATTTTTAGAACAATTTTATTATTATTATTATTATTATTATTATTATTATTATTATTATTATTATTATTATTTATGTTGTAGTGTGATATTTTATTATTATTAGAGAAGGTGTCAAGTTAGTATAATTTTCAAAGAAGGCTTTGATCTCTTCAAAATTTACTAGCAAATGAAGAAAACTTTGAAGACAAGCTCATTTAAGCTAAATGATTTTCTTGGACTGTTTAAGTTATTTTTCTTACTCTATTTAAAGTTCTTAGACTCAATTCAACAATTTTTTTTATATACATTTAGTAAGATTTTTAAATGTTTTCTCCAAGTTTTAGTTTTTGGTTTTCTGATAATTTTATTTAAGAGTTAGAAACATTATAAATTCTTGATACTTAAAGCCTGAAGTTTTAGACTTTCCTGCATTCATAGGGAAATGGTATTAATTAAAAATTGATGATGAACAATGAAAGTATAACAAGAAAGGAGCCTTTGGCTCACTCCCTGTACCCATAATCCAGAAGGAGTTTTGAGCATCCTACAGTTACCCAAAATCTATTGTCCCTTATTATAATAAGGCATGCTAAAAATAATCTAATTATCCCTTTCTAATTCAATATTTTTCTAATTTTTGTGATCTGATGCTTTTGTTGGTATAATTTAATGTTTAAAATATGGTAATATTTCAAATGATAGGATATCTATTTTCATCGCTTCACAAGGGCCTTACTTTAGCCGCATCCCCCCCTTCCTCGATGTGGGTTCCCTCTTCCTTGCCAAGGGCTTAATTCTAACTCCATTTTTTCATATTTTTTCCACTTTTCCTGCATGTTTCTTAGGTTTTTTGTTTAGGTTTTAGTTATGTTAAATCTTTTGATTTTTATTTGCTAATATTTCATTCAAGAGAGTGATCTTGGTTTTCTTGCTTATAAGAATCAATTGAAATCATTTAAAGATATTTTGTTTGGCTCTTATTCTTTAAATGATTTCCCGAACCTAAAGGCTACTACTCTTTGGGGTTTATCTGCATTATGAATTTCAGAGGAAGAAGTCCAATATCTTGGTAAGTTTTTTAAACTTGTCCCGATCGAAAAGTTTCCCTTGCGTAGGCCTATTTTAGTAACTATTCATTTTTTTTGTCAACTTGAAACTCTCAGATGAATTTTTTATCACCCTCTTGGATCAGAGGCATTAGTTGATCAAGTTATCAAACGATTTAGACTATGGCAGGGTTTTTGCTCATAGATCATATTATGTTAATATTTGTTTTATGAAAATGATAAAATGGTTGTCTTATATATATATATATCTTGGAGGGGTATCTGATTGCTCCAGTTTGGATTTATTTCCCAGATATCAACCCATATGTATTCTCTCATCGTATTCTTCACAGCTTAGGTTCTTGATTTGGCCGACCGCTTCAAATGGATAATGTCACTGCCATTGATTTTAAGCTATTGGTGGCTTGTATTCTTATTGAACTTGACATTACCAAAACATACCCTGAATCGGTTTGGCTTGGTCCGATAAAAATTGTTTGTATTCACCATTATAAAAATGGAGTTAATGGATGATTTTCCTAAGTTTTGTGTTCATTGTATATTTATTGGCTACAAAAAAATCTAAGTGTTTTTATTTACATCCTTACTTGAGGAAGCCTGTTATGCCTAAACTTGTCCCGGATATAAACGCTAATGGTCATTTCCCTACTGTGGGACTCGAGGACTTGGCTTTAAATGATCTTAATATTCCTTTTAAAAATTCACATTTAGTTATGGATTTGCAATTTTTTTCACATAAACCCATCTACTAAAGGTAATGATAATAACAATGTGGTTGTTCCTATGGTTATTCCTTATGTTGCTAACTCTTCCCATGCGGTGGATTGTAAGGGCAATAATATGGTTACTTCTGTTAACATTCTTCCTTTGTTGGGGATTTGGGACTTCTTGCTTCTTGATTGTCTTGTAGTTTTCCTCTGTATGGCTTTTGGGCTGCTTCTTCTAATGAATGGTCCTAGCCTGACAAGTAGGTGACGAGCTTTTCTATTGTTTTTGTTAGAAGCCTCTTACTATTTCTTAAGTATGACAGGCTTCATGGCCTTCTTGACTGGTTTTTGGTTATTTTTATTGCCTACATAATGACTTAATTTTGGATTATTTTTCCTTTTGGGCTTGCTTTGCAATCTATAGTTTAACTTGGTGTTTAAATCTTTGTAAATTTGGTTTTGGCCTCTTTTGAGTCTTGTTTGTATTTCCCTTTTTCATTTAATGTTATTTGGGCAAGTCCTTTCAAAAAAAAAAAACCTCTACCAAATTGAGCTTACTCTTACTATGCCCACATTCAGATGAATGCTACGAAGAATGTCATAAACTCTGACTTTGTTACTTTGGAGCTGAATATATCCACTTGTTCTTTGAAGTCGGTCGTAGAGCACCATTACACTTGTTGTACATCTGCCTTGTGTCGTAGAAGATTGAGGCATTCATCTGTATTTTGACTAGTGTTAACTATAGGATATTGCCATACTCATTGTCCCCTACTCACAGCTCGTAGATATTATCATTTGATATAATTTCATCCACTTTTTTCTTTGTGAACTCTCGTATTCAAAGAATTTTAGTCATTTTTACTTCCCAATATACCACATCAGCCATGATTGCTTCTAGATAGGCTATAATGTATTTTAGCATTGGTACAAAGGAGGTAGTATCCTCCACACTCCTCTTGCTTTTGCTTGCAAGCATGCTGCATAACAACTAGTAAATCACTATGCTCATTATATTGCTTGGAGGCTAGTGATATGGATAGCAACATTATCATTATTTCCAGTTGACATTAGAATTTTGATTGGAATAATTGTCATGGACAGATTGTTGCATTCATTAGGGGCTTCTTTCATTAATGCTATCCAACTTCTTTGCATGAACTTGAGAACACACTGACATTAACATTGGGACACACATTTCTTATGTGTAGGTCGAAGATCCTTTATATTAGCATTTGATAGATCATTACATCAAATCCTTTGTTCATTCCTTTAAGAATAGTTCATGTTCTACATGATAGTTTTGTTAATTGATGCTTGCTTATAATCGTTCAAATGCTTCAAGATGATTGGATTTGATTTATATGCACTAAATACTTATCATCCATAAGTCCCCTGTGTTTTTCTTGAGTTCAAATTCATTTCAAGTTTAAGCTCACAAGTCCCCTTCTATTTCTTTTGAATTCTAATCAATTCTAATTCAATCATCCATCTGAATTTAAAATGGATTATTTATATTGTTCTTTTGAATTCAATTATGATCTCTTATCAATGTGTTTGAGTTCAATTTTCGCCTAAGTCAAAATCCTTTAATTTGGTTCTTTTAATTTTAATTTGTCATCATCCAATGTATTAGCTCCCTTTTGTCCATATGAGTTTAAGTTCTCTTCCATCAAGTTTCCTATTGTCCAACTCAAATATTTGATTGAATTCAAATGTCCGAGTCCTTGTTCATCTCACTTGATGTTCAAATCAAATGCAATCCTAAGTCCTATGTAAGTGTTCATCCAAGTTTGAATTCAAGTTACAAGTTCAATTAATGTTTGAATTGAGTTAGAGTCGTTTACATTTCCTCAAAATCAAGTTTAAGTTAAAGTTCAAATAGTCTAAAAATTTGTCCAAATTAGGTCCTTTGTCCACTGGAAAATTCGACATCCTCTCAGCATCTCCCCTATTTAGGGGAAACTACAAGAAATTGGGTCATCCCACCACACTACTAGAGCGTGTATGATAGGTGTCAGGGGATACAGGGTCGTATATCTTTCATCCCAACATGTTATGACAGCGTGTAAGGGTCTTCAAAAGTACATGTATGAAAATACAAGTGGCTTTCTTCACTATGCTACAAGAGTGTGTATAGGGCTTACCCACCTCGTTGTATGCATCACACTGGGCTCCCTTCTACTATGCTACGAGAGCACATATAGGTGATTCTCATGTCTGTCACAAACATCAAAAATGGGATTTTGGGTGACTACATGCCTCGTCGTAGGCACCGCAACGAGTTTTCTCCCACCATGATATGAGAGAATGTATAAGGGGTTTGCAGTCCACCATAAATGAAAAGAATGACAATCTAAGTTTTAGAAGTTTATACCTTCGGGGTCGACGACGATGGTGTAAAATACACAAGACGGAGATCCTCTCCAATCTAAATTTTTTTTCTTTTTTCTTGAATTTTAATTAAGGTTGATTAATTACTGGTTTTAAGGTTAATTAAAGATTTCTGAAGTCTTAAAGTGATTTTCAAGTTTTAAGAATTTTTTTATTATTTTAATCATTTAATTAAGGAGTTAAAGAATGGGTTTTTAATTAAGAGTGTTTTTTTTTAAATTAATATTTTATTAAAATACTAGACTTTAATACAATTAGTTAGACTATAAGTACGTTGAAATTGGATTTTTCTAGATTTAGTTATGAAGGTTTGAAGTTTAGCTGAAATGGTCTAATCCTATGGGAGGTAAGAACCTGACCTTAAGGAGAAGAATACTGGAGGACCTTATGGGAAAGAAGTATTGATTCCTATAGACGGTCTAATCTAGATTTTAAAACTAGGATGGTGCCACAGAGGGCATGCTCCATCACTAGTGGATCTAATCCTAAGAAAAGGAAGCTCTGTGACTCACACCAAACCTTAAGGAAAAGAAAGTGACTGAACTATAGTTGGGCCCAACAGGCTTAAATCCACTGCTTGTTAGTCAAGATCCTAGGACATAGGAAGCACAAGAACTCACACCTACTCCTAAAGGATCGGATTTGAATTTGAAACTAGGATGGTGCCACAGAGGGCGTGCTCCATCACTAGTTATGAATTTTCAAAGTTTTTGTATTTACTAGAATTTTCAAAATTGTTTAATCAAGGGGCCTTTTGTGATTTTGCTTCAAATGAGTTCCCAACTCCTTGAAATCACCTCCAAAGGTCAGGAATGACCTAAGGAGAGATTTCAAAGTGTTTGGGAATTTTTTAGAATTTTTAATTATTTTTAATTAATTAAATTAATTAAAAATTCAATTTTAATTAAAATTAAATTAAACTTTATTTTGCTGTCAAA
The DNA here is from genome assembly GCA_022539455.1 of Dendrobium nobile. Lineage (NCBI taxonomy): Eukaryota > Viridiplantae > Streptophyta > Magnoliopsida > Asparagales > Orchidaceae > Dendrobium > Dendrobium nobile. The sequence goes on from CM039721.1 coordinate 22,977,831, forward strand.
TCAAACTGTTTTTAATTTTCATTGATTAAAGGTTTAATTCTGGTTAGTTAGACTGATTGTTTGTATTTTTTGGGTTTAAAATTGATTTATTATAATTTTTAGAAATTTCAAGGGTTAATTAAGGGTTTAAGCTTAAGAAAATTAATTAATGAGCTTAATGACTACTAAAAATAGTAAAAACTTTCCTTAAGGCTGAGAGTGTGACTAAATTTAAGTGGTTCAAATTTCAAGTCAAAAGGATGAGTATCCTAGTTATTGAAAATTTTCTAAGTTCTCTAAATGTGTCCTTAATTTTAGTCCTTAATGATGTTACTAGATTATGTAGGTTTAAATCAATGTTTTTGCTAACCCTTGACCAAATACATGTTATACATACACAAGCACATTCAATTCATAAATCTAGAAGAGCCTAAGACTAGGTGCAAGTGTGTGCATCCTAAGCATGCAAGGATTAACATTAATTGAAATGATTAATGATGTGATTAGTTAATAAATAATTAAAATATAATTATTCACTAATCAATTCCCCATAAATTCCATTTAAATGTCTTAATCTATGCTTAAAGTTTCAATAGATCTCTGAAGTGCTTCCAAAATTTAATGTATATATAAATTTTAAAATTAAATTTTTATATTTGAAAATAGCTTAATTTTAGAAATTTAAAGAGATCAAAATATTCTTAAAGATAGGTTCAAAGTAGTTTTGAAAATACTTTAATAATATTAAAATATTTTTAAAATGTAGTTTTATGATTTTTTGAAAAGTTGTTCAAATCAATATTTAACTTAATATTGATTTAAACACTTAAAAGAAAAAAATTACTTAAAATATATAAAAATATTTTAAAATAATTTCAATTTTAAATAAAAATATCTCAAATTTAATCTCTTATTATTTAAGAGAATATTCTAAAATAAATTTCGAATTTTTTTAAAAATATTTAATATAGTACTTAATTAAATATTATTAAATATTTGAAATTAAATGCTTTTGAAATTATTTTAAATGTATGTATCAAATATTTTAAATTAATTTTAAATTTATAATTAAAGAGCTTAATAATCTGAACAATTTGATGTATTAAAATTATTTTTTTAGTTTAAAATTAATTTTCTATAATTTTTAGAAAAAATCTAAGTTTAAAATAAAAAATAATGATTTAAAATTAAATTAATCCATTTTAACTAATTGGCGACACCGGCGGGACAAGTGGCGCACTCGATTCGTTCAACCAGAACGCGGGGCAGGTGGGGGCCACGCGACGCGATGGGGTTGGTGGATCGGGTAGACATGGCGGTGGTCATTCAAGTGTCAACCGCGGACGGTATCACGTAGTTTCACTTAACTGAGTAAACTTGAACGATCGCTGTCAAATCCCCGCATTTTGAATCAAATGGCTAGGATGGAGCCGAACAGATAAACTGACTGCGGAATCGAATCCGCGGTCAAATAAAGCCACCAAACAGCCAGATCAAAACTGTTGAATTCAAAATTAACGATTCTGATCAAACGTATGTAAAGATTTACGTAGAGTGAACCCTAGTATCCATTTTTTGGTTGGTTCTCTCAAATTTTTAAACCATTTTACTTAAGATTTTAAACATAGAATTAATTGATGAAGAGCTTTTTTGGGGACTCAATATTTTTTCTTAAAACGTACTGTGAAGAAAGCTATTTAATCCAATGTACCTAGACTAGGGTTGAGCTTTTTACCTAATCCACATGGTGGATTCAAAAGTTATTTGGCTCTCTAAACTTGTGGACTGTACATGCTAATATTTGATGAAGAATCCTCAAGCTAATGATGCCTGAATCAGCTGCAAATCAGCTTGGACGGATGTTGGCTCAAGGTCGTCGGAATCTGGTCGCCGGCGAGCTTTGACCGGCGGGATTTTGGTCGGGAGAGCTTAAGGGACCTCTGGAGAGCTCAAATAAAATATGTTTGAGCTCTAGAATGGACGGGATATAGAGAGAGTATTGATGTTAGAATGAGGGCTCTTTTCGTAACTCCATAACCCTAAAGCTATAGGGGACGACCAGGATTAATTGCATGCCCTCCTTGATATCTGCCACCTATCTCTAGAGTGGTTAGAAGCAGAGAATAAAAAAGACTAAGGTACAATTACATGGAAAGCCATTTTGTCCTTGGGAGCACATGAGGAGATGATTAAGGCTTAATTAAGATTAACAATTGGATTTGAAATGGTATTAGAAGTCTCTAGATGATGTTTAAACTTCTCGAGTTGATTTGGAGTAGAAGGGATTAGCTCTAGGATTGATTTGACCCTCTTTGACCCATATAATGACTTGTGTTGACTAATTGACTAATCAAACAGTCAAATAGGTGCTGAGGTAGCAACCAAAGAGGCTTGAGGAGCTGGTTGGGTTGATTTGGAAAAAGGCTTGAGGTTAAAGGGTTTGAACTTGAATGAAATGAGGATTTGAATTAATTTGACTAAGTCTTGTTGGGTTAACCAAGTCAAAACTCCCATGATGTGACTCATGGTAAGTTTAGAGATTTTTGAAGTATGCATTTGAAAGAGGTAGAAGGGTTTTGAGGTTTTCTTCTATTGGATTCAAAGGATTGATCCAAGCTAACTTGAGTCGCTTAGGTTTGGGTCTAGTTAATCAAGTCAACTAATGGTTAGGCCAAAGATCCAATCAGAAGCAAATCGCCAAGTGAAGTGATCGCAATTGTTTGAAGGAGTTTTGAATAAATTTGAAGATTGATTCAAAGTGAAAAAGTTTAAGGGTTTAAACTGATCAACCTCGATTGACTTGGTCAACAAGATTGACCTAGGGTCAGGGTTTGAGTTTGACAAGTTTGAAATGATATTTGAAGTCTGTGGGAGGTTGTCCCAATGTCTGGAAAGATGAATTTGATCAAAATGCCTGTTTTGACCCTAAAGGGCTTATTTGGTCAACCTAGGTTGACTTGGTCAACCAGGATAACCTAGGGTCTGGGTTTGGGCTCAACAGGTTTTGTTTGATGTTTGAAAATTTTTGGAAGTGGTTCCAAGTAATTTTGAAGTCATTTGGTTTGAAATTGATATTTGAACCCCTAAGGGGTATTTTGGTCATTTTGACCCCTGGTCAGCTAGGGGTCAAAGTGGGTCAAAAAAAATATAGTTTAATGCTCAATGGGTCATAATCAAGGGTTTTGAAGTGATTAGAGGCTTTGGAGAATGATCTAAAGTCAGGATCTACTAAGTGACAAGTCCAGTGACATAGGTCGTAAATATTTGAAGGTTTTACAGCCTTTGAATTTTGATTTAGTTTTTGAGGTTAGAGACCTCAGAATGGGCTCAAATTTGGAGGGTTACCTCTAGAGATAAGTTTTATCACTTTGCAAGTGATGACTCTGAATCAGAGGTCTTTTGACTAGGTTTTGAAGTGTTTGAAAAATCTTTGGAAAAGGCCTTTTGGACAAGGCTTTTGAACCTTGGATTTTGGTCTGGATTTCTAGGTTTGATCTAGATTTTGAGTTTGGATGATTTGATTTGAATTATCCATATAATTTATGATCATTTAGATGATCATAAGTGATATGGTAGGGTCAGGGTAGATCAAAGGTAGGATCTAGGTTTGAACTGGATATTGAGATCTGGATAGGTTTAAAGTCTGGATAAGTTTATAAGTCTGGATTTGATTGAAGTTTGAATGGAATTGAGATATGGATTGTGTTGAGTCTAGTAAATAGGTTGTTAAACCTAAATTAATGTCCCAAGGCTACCAAGAGGGGGGGTGAATTGGTAGTTTAAAAAATTTTAAACTCTCTTTAATTTTATGTTGAACCGAAATGAAAATTTTCTTTTAAGTTTTTGTAGAAAACGTTTTTCAACCACAGAGTTTTTAAAATCAAAAATAAAATGCAGAAAAGTAAAAATAGTAAAGTAAATGACACCAGATTTATAGTGGTTCGGTCTAAACCAGACCTACATCCACCCCCCAGAGGCACCCTCTGAGTATTGCACTAATACCAATAATGACTCTCCTTTTGCACCCACAGCAAGGCGGAGAAGCCTTTACAAACACTCTTTTCACCACTATCCGGTGCGGCAGAGAACCGTCGTCCTTTTACACAATCCCTAGTGTTGGAAGAGAACCTTTCGTCCTTTCACACTATCCTAGTGTGGGCAGAGAACCCTTCCGTCCTTTCACACTCTCCTAGTGTGGGCAGAGAACCCTTCGGCTGTTCACACTCTCCAAGTGTAGGCAGCGAACCCTTCGGCTGTTCACACTCTCCAAGTGTAGGCAGCGAACCCTTCGGATGTTCATACTCTCCAAGTGTCGGCAGCGAACCGGATCTCCTTGACAGATCTTCTCACAAGAAATCTAGAAGGAAGAAAGAAAAGAGTGAAGTAATCCCAATTCACAAGTAGAGATTCTTACCTTTGAACTCCAAGTGAATCTTTCACGCTCCAGTGGTAGGAATCCTCCTTTGAATGCACTCTTACACTCACTCCTTGGCTATTCTCTCAAGAAGCACAAAGATCAAATAACAAAAAGATTGGGTGGCAGTCTAATTTGGACTATTTATACAAAAGACAAGAAAAACCGCCCAAAAACTGCAAATTTTAAATTCTGTACGTAGTGGATCGTCCCGTACGATCGTGGATCGTCCTGGATGATATTACTTAAAAGCTTTGAAACGACCTTATTTGTATATGTGTACGAAATGTCTTCGTACAAGCTGATCGTCCCGTACGAACTAAGTTCGTCCGGTACGAAATAAGTTCGTCCGGTACGCACGGTTATTACAAGGTCAGTTCTAGAAACTGCAGAAAAAATCGTCCTAAGTCGGTTGTATCGTCTGGACGAAAATTGGTTCGTCCGGACGAAATTTTTACAGACAATAGATCATCCTGGATGATATTTAATTTCATCTGGACGAAAATCTTACAGAGAGCAAATCATCATGTACGATAATTTAATTTCGTCTGGACAAAAATTTTACAGAGAGCCGATCGTCCTGGACGATATTTAATTTCGTCTGGACGAAAATTTTACAGAGAGCAAATCGTCATGTACGATAATTTAATTTCGTCTGGATGAAAATTTTACAGAGAGCCGATCGTCCTGGACGATATTTAATTTCGTCTGGCTGAAAATTTTACAGAGAGCAAATCGTCATGTACGATAATTTAATTTCGTCTAGACGAAAATCTTACAGAGAACAAATCGTCCTGGACGATATTTAATTTCGTCCTGGACGAATAGGACTTAGAAAATTTTTTAAAGCTAGTTTCTATTCGTTCCATGTGGTCAATAGGAGATAACTGTCTGATCGTCCTGTACGATCTGATATCATCCCGTACGATCTGATATCTCCTTATGTGTGTGTGTATGTTTTTATTCACTCAACTACAATAACTCCCTTTCAAATTTAATTCAAAGAAAAGTACAAGCGTCAAATTCACAAAGTATCTCATGTTGAATTTAATTTGAAGTCTTCATAGTCTGGAGTTCGATTTTCCTGAAATGTTAGTACACACAAGAGCAAATACAAATCTTCTAAAATTGTTAGGAGATAACTACACATTTGAACAATAATGTTTGGAATCATCAAAACTATATAAGTTACAAAAATGTAAAGCATGCAAATAGCAACTATCTTAACAATCTCCGCCTTTTTGATGATGGCAAAACAATTATTATTTGTATGATTTCAATTTAAACCAATCTCCTAAACTCCCCCTGAATTGATGAATACATGAAAATAAGGAGGCATTTTGAACCAAAGAACACAATATTATTTTTTTTTCATAAATTTTTAACAAAAAATAAATAAATAAAAAAAAGACAAGACCACAAGCCAAAAGACATAAAATCCCAAAAGACACAAAATCAAAATACAAGCATACACAAAGACAAGCATACAAACACAATAATTTCTCCCCCTTTTTGACAACAACAAAAAGTGAAGAAGAAATAGACAAGAAATGTAAGTAATTATATGAAATTCATTTGAAAATTTAATCTAAATAGTGATTGACATAAGGTATGCAATCTAAAACTAATAACATTAGGTAAATCATAGAAATTCATAGAATTTAAGAAGTGATATAACATTGTAAGTAAGAAGAATTTATTAAAGACATGATTCAATTTAGACATTTGAATATAGAAAATCATTACAAGAGAGATGAATAAAAAATTCTATATTTCAAAGTTCAATAGAATATAAATGAACATAAGATCAATTTGAATTAAGAGATTGAAAGAATTTGGAAAGAAGAGAATTACCACATGTGGCGCTTTGCGCATATTTTTCAAATTTTTGGCATATTTGTGTGCATCTTTTTACATTGGGCTTATTTTGTGCCTCTTTTTCACATTTGCGAACCTTTGCGCATTCATTTTGATTTTTGTACTCTTTGTATAATTTTTCAAGAGTAATTGAAACCAATTCTTTCCAAGATCAATAATCTAAAATTTCAAATTTTTCTAAGTGCATAAATATCACTTGAGCAAAAAAATATAAAATAAGAACACATCTAAATTGCAATAATAATATTAATTTTTATGTAGTCTAAATGAATAGACATGAAATTAAAAATTCTAATTATAACAAGTTATAAACAAATTTTAAATTTAGAAAGATTAGATTTTCTAATGAAATTAATCTTAAATTACAATTTAATTTAAGCACAATTAAGATTAAAAAGACTAATGAAATTCATAAAAACTAAACACATTTCAAAAATAATCGAAATTTAAATCAACTACAACATATATTGATATTGATGAAAAAGATTACAAGATCATTTCATAATATCAATACAAAAACACAAAAAAAATACACTGAACTTTTAAAACTTAACATAAACAAACACAACTAAAACAAACACTAGAACAAATACTAATACAAACACAAATACAACAAACATAAAGAAAATCATCACTCATTCTCTATTCTTCTAGAGGAGGAGGAGGAATGCCACCAAATAGGTTGAAGTAGGAAGTCATCAACATAACATTGGTATTGATTTCATGAACTTTATTTCTGATACTACCAATGTCCTGTTGCTGCTGCAGAAGTTGAGCATCAATTTGATCAAATCTTTGATCAAAATGAGTCTCAAGTCTATCAAATTTCTCAACCAAATTTTGATAATTTGATTGAGGTGCAGATGATTATTCTCCTTCTTCTTCTTCTTCAGAAGCACTGGCAGGTGCTTTCTCTTTTTGCTCCTTGAAGATTGCTTTAAAAGAAGCATCATTGTAGTAAACTGGCTCCTCATATTCTTCATCAGGATGCACTAGGTTGTATTTCTTTTCCAAAATATAGGTAACTAAGTGTCCTAATGAAATATTCCTTTTTCTTTTCTGTTCTGCATGCCCAATTTCTGAAAGCCCATAAAGATGGTCTAGGATAAGTTGGGCTTCATCGATAGGCTTACGATCCATAATCAAAAAAGTCACAACAGAAAGGAGTGGGGTAATATTGATCCTATCACCAGCTTTAGGAATAATTGAAGATCGAAGAATGTGCTGGATGATTCGAGCATTTTTGGTCATTCCTGAAACTTTAGGAATATGATATGTTAGGCCATTTTCCCTAATCACCCTATTGACTTCATACCATTTGAAGGTGTTCTCATTCATAAGGGTGTGGGCTCTATATCCTTCAGTTCTTAAGTTTAGAAAGGCACCTAAGTCGTGCTTTGTGATTTCAACTTTTTGTTTGAAAATAAAAGAACTTATACAGGAGTGGTCGGAATTGAAACTCATATTGGCTAGGAAATAGAGAAAGGTTTGTTTGTTGTAGAGGTGGACGAGAGAAAGAATGAATCCAAACTAGGTGGAAGCAAAAAGGTGCATTACCTTGAAGTTTATCTCGCTTTGAATCAGAATGCTAGAATGTGTGATTTTAGCAGATGCAAAACGAGGAAAGGATTCCTCATTTGCTTTTGAAAGGAAGTTTTCAGAAAAATTCCTGTGGGGTTTCTTCGCCAACACCTTTTGTCTCTTGCTTGAGGAGGCCATTGTCGATTTGAAGTTGAAAGGGATTGAAAGTGAAGTTTGGAGTTGTGATTGTTGAGTTGGAAAGCCTTCTTATTTAAAGAAAATGATACGTTCGTCCTGGACGAAAACAGTTCGTCCTGGACAAAAATTATCGTTCATCTGGACAAAAAAATTTTGTACAGACGATCAAATTCGTCCAAAATGTAACGGCTTTTCATAATCAACACAACTTATGATACGTCCTTTCGTACAGACTTTTTGACTTGACCGATCGTACATACGAAAAAATTTCGTACAGACGATCAAAAGTTAATTTGTTTTAATGTCAGTTGAAAACCGTCCCCTACTATGAATCGACGTCTGTTCGTCTGGACGAACAAAAAGTTCATACGGACGAACTTCATAATTAAAACTGCCTTATCCACTCAACTGCTGCATTCAATCGTCCCGACATTTGAGAGAAAAATATTTCGTCCTGGACGATTATTAGATCGTACAGACGAACTACATTAAAAACTGCTCTCAAGACATTTAAAGTCACGCAAACTGAATTTTACACACACGTTCCGTACGAAAAATTTCGTCCCGGATGATTTCCACATTTTTAGATTTTTTTGAATTTTTATCAAAAAAATCAAACAAAACACAAATCACAATACACTATGACAAATGCATATACTCTAAAAACAAAAACACTCAAAACACATCACAAAAACAAAAAATCATAAAAACACAAACTACGAAAACAGAAATATCAATGTTGCAAAAACATTTTTATTTAAGCATTCAAATCAATTACACCAAGCCTTGTTCTTAATGTACTGAAAGTATCAAAGGCTAAAAGTTTTGTAAAAATGTCTGCAAGTTGATTTTCAGTTGAAACATGAGTAAGTTCAATTTCTACCTTGGATACATGATCCCTTATGAAATGATGCCTTATGTCAATGTGTTTGGTTCTAGAATGTTGAATAGGATTTTTGGAAATGCAAATAGTACTAGTATTATCACAATAAATTGGAATAGTGCCTATAGTTAATCCTAAATCAATCAACTGTTGTTTTAACCAAAGTACTTGTGCCACACAACTTCCTAATGCAATGTATTCTGCTTCTGCAGTAGATAGGGCCACTGAATTTTGTTTTCTACTAGACCATGAAACTAATGAATTTCCAATGAATTGACATGTTCCAGAAGTGCTTTTCCTATCCACTCTACAGCATGCAAAGTCAGAATCTGAATAACCAATAATTTCAAATGAAGAGCTAAACTTAGGATACCAAATTCCTAAGTTCTGAGTTCCTAGTAAATATCTTAATATCCTTTTCACTGCTGTCAAATGTGATTCTTTTGGATCTGATTGAAATCTAGCACATAAGCAAACACTGAACATAATATCTAGTCGGATAGCAGTCAAGTAAAGTAAAGATCTAATTATCCCTCTAAATTTCTTTTGATCAACAGATTTTCCCTTAAGGTCCTTATCCAACTAAACTGAGGAACTCATTGGTGTACTAACAGGTTTAGCATTGTCCATTTCATATTTTTTGAGGATGTCCTTAATATATTTAGTTTGACTAAGAAATGTACCTTCCTCAAGTTGCTTAATGCTAAAGCCTAGAAAGTAATTTAAATCTCTCGTTAGACTCATTTCAAATTCACTACTCATTGTTTTAGAAAAGTCATCACAAAGATTTTTATTTGAAGATCCAAAAATAATATCATCCACATAAATTTGAACAATGAGTATATCCTTTCCAAATTTCTTTAAAAAGAGAGTTGTATCCACACTTCCTTTTTCAAAAGATCTTTCAAGTAGGTAGGTGCTCAACCTCTCATACCAAGCCCTAGGTGCCTGTTTCAATCCATATAATGCCTTTTTTAACTTAAAAACATGATTAGGGTATTTAAAATTTTCAAAACCTGGAGGTTGTTCTATAAAAATATCTTCTTCAACAACCCCATTTAAAAAGGCACTTTTGACATCCATTTGAAACAATTTAAAACCTTTAAAACAGGCAAAGGCAAGTAAAACCCTAATTGCTTCAAGTCTAGCTACAGGGGCAAAAGTCTCCTCAAAATCAATTCCTTCAATTTGAGTATACCCCTTAGCAACTAATCTAGCCTTATTTCTAATGACTACTCCTTAGTCATTCATTTTATTTTTGAACACCCACTTGGTTCCAATAATACTTTGATCTTTTGGCCTTGTAGTTAATTTCCAAACTTTATTTCTTACAAATTGATTCAACTCTTCTTGCATGGCCAATATCCAAAATTCATCAGAAAGTGCTTGATCAACATTAGTGGGTAAAGTTGAAATGAAGGCTGAATGATTGACTTCCTTGTTTAATCCACACCTAGTTCTAACACCCTCACTAGGTTCACCTATAATCAATTCCCTTGGGTGATTTTTAGAAAATCTCAAATCTCTAGGCAAAGGATTTTCTCTTTCCAAATTCTCTTCCATATCTTCTTCCAAATTTATTCTATCAATCTTTTGATAGTTTTCTTCAATCTCATCTTCAACAACATTTGGCTCTTCCAAATTTCTAGATTCATCAAATACAACATGTGTGGTTTCTTCAATTACTAAGGTTCTTTTGTTGAATACCCTATAAGATTTTCCAACACTTGAATATCCAACAAAATTTCCTTCATCTGATTTTGGATCAAATTTTCCTAAGGCAGATTTTTCATTATTATGAATGAACACCTTGCAACCAAAAATATGCAAATGAGACAAATTTGGTGTTCTACCTTTTAGCAACTCATAGGGTGTTTTATTTAAATTCGATCTCACATTCACCCTATTCAGAACATAACATGCAGTGCTAACCGCCTCAGCCCAAAAATATCTAGGAAGTGAGTATTCTGCCAACATTGCTGGGCGGCTTCTATTAATGTTCTGTTTTTCCTTTCAACTACCCCATTTTGTTGAGGGATTCTAGGTGCAGAAAAATTGTGATCAATCCTTTTTTCTTTATAAAATTTTTTAAATCTTTCATTTTCAAATTCTCCTCCATGATCACTTTGTAAAGAAATTATTTCACATCCTAGTTTTCTTTGAATCCAAGTTGAAAAATTTCTGAATTACTCAAATGATTCACTTTTATGAAAAAGAAATCTAACCCAAGTGAATCTTGAGAAATCATCCACTATAACAAATCAGTATACCTTCCCTCCTAGACTTACTGTTCCTACTGGTCCAAAAAGATCCATGTTAAGAATGTCCAAAGGTTTACTGGTCCTAAGATCCTTATTGGACTTAAAAGAGGACTTCACTTGTTTTCCTAATTGACATGCATCACAAAGGTGGTCCTTAGTAAAGTCTAGTTTTGGTATACCTCTCTCTAAATTCTTTTGGGTAATTCTCCTAAGGTTTTTCATACTAGAATGACAAAGTCTCCTATGCCAAAGCCATGATTCATCAGAAATAGTTTTCAAACAAAAAGCAGTAGGAGATTGAATACAATTTAAATCTAGCATGTAAATATTGTTTACCCTTTTTCCATTTAAAACTTTTTTCCCATTTAGGCTTAATATGCAGCTAGTAGGTAAAAATTTTACATTATAACCCTTATCACATAGCTGACTTATACTTAACAAATTATGTTTTAAGCCTTCAACCAATAATACATTATCTATGAAAAAGTTTTTAAAATTCCCAATCATACCTGATCTAACCACTTTCTTTGTGGTATTATCTCCAAGTGTAACCTTGCCTCCACTCCTGGCTTCCAACGTTATGAATTGAGCAGTATCTCCAGTCATATGCTTTGAACATCCACTGTCCAGGTATCTTATGCTCCCACGAGGTCTTGTGTGAGAGAAACCCTGTAAAAATATCAAATGTTAGACCTGGGAACCCAAACAAGTTTGGGTTCACCTTTTAGCAATTTATAATCAAATGCATGTATGATATGTCTAGGTTTATGCATCTTAGGTTTCCACACCAAATTAGTTTTCATCTTCAAAGTACAGGTGTGAGCTATATGTCCCAAAAATCCATAATTATTACATTTAACTTTAGGAAAAGTATTCCTAAGTTTTCTTCCATTTGTTTGTCTTCTAAGGGATTCCATATATTTAAGATAATATTTAAGATTTATAAAATCTTCAATTTTGGGGGGTATCCTATTATCCTAAAGATCTTTTATTGTTAATTTATAAAATGAATTCATTTCTTCCAAGAGTCGATTTGTATAATTGATTCGATAAGTTTTCCTCTCAGATTCATCCTTAAATTTTTTAAAATCTTTTTCAAGATCAGCATAGGATGATTTTAGATTTTTAAAATTCTTATTCAAGTCATCATATTCATCAAGTAGTTTCATGTGGTTGTCATCTATTAATGCATGATCTTTCCTAAAGATTTCATGTTCCTTCTTAAGCTCTTCCAATTCTAAACTTACACTAGCATGCATCTTCTTCATTTTCCTATATGCTTCATGCATGTGTTCAGAAACTTCAAACAATTCATCATAAGTTAAGTCACATACCTCTTCTTGATCTGATTGATCAACATTATTTGCCATCAAGCAAAGGTTGGTGACTTCTTCTTCTTTTTCAGTCTCAGATGAGTCTGAAGCTGAGTCCGCCCAAAAAGCTCTTTGAAACTTCTTCTTTCCCTTCTTTATAATTGGTTTCTCCTCTACCTTCTCCTTGCTAGGAGTGGCTTTGAGTTTTGGGCATTCAGTCTTGATATGACCTGGTTTCCTACATTTATAACAAATCACTTCATTAGAAACCTTGTCATTTCTGTTAAACTTACCTCTATTTCATTGCTGGCATCTCTTCTGCTTCCTCTTTAAAAAGCTTCTGAATTGTCTAGTCATCAATGCAATATCGTCTTCATCCTCAGGTTATGAGTGTTCACTCTCTGACTCTTCCACCTTTAGTGCAATATTCTTTTCCTTTCGTGGTTCACCTGCATCAATCTTTCTTTGACTTACTCCTTGCTCATAAGCAATGAGTGAACCAAGAAGATTGTCAATAGAATAAATGTTTAGATCTTTAGACTCTGTAATTGCAGTAATTTTTGCATCATAAGTAGTAGGTAAACAACAAAAAATCTTATAAACCATTTCAACATTAGTTAATTCCCTACCAAGTGCATGCAAAGAAGTGGCAATTTGTGTGAATCTTGTGTACATGTCAGAAATAGATTCATTAGGTTTCATGCGAAACAACTCATAGTCATGTAACAAGATATTGAGTCTTGATTGCTTAACCTCATTAGTCCCTTCATAAGTTATACAAAGTCTATCCCATATGTCCTTTCCACTTTTGCAAGTGGAAACCCGCATGTAGTCTTCAGATTTTAAAGCACAAAAGAAGCTATTTAGACATTTGGCATTTAGTTGTGCTAAGTCACGTTCTTCTATAGTCCAATCTGCAAAAGGTGTTTCTACCCTAACTCCATCAACTAATCTAGTTGGTTTTGTATAACCTTCCTGGACTAGGATCCACATGCGATAATCAAGTGACTGTAAGAAAATAGACATGCGTGTTTTCCAGAAATCAAAAGGAATATTGTCAAATAGTGGAGGTCTAGTAATAGAGTAACCCTCAGGTGTGTTTTGGTTTCCGAATGTAGCCATCTACGTTAATCAAAAAGTAGTTTAAACTTATGATATTGAAACGGAGCTCTGATACCACTTGTTGAGTCTAGTAAATAGGTTGTTAAACCTAAATTAATATCCTAAGGCTACCAAGAGGGGGGGTGAATTGGTAGTTTAAAAAATTTTAAACTCTCTTTAATTTTATGTTGAACCAAAATGAAAATTTTCTTTTAAGTTTTTGTAGAAAATGTTTTTCAACCACAGAGTTTTTAAAATCAAAAATCAAATGCGAAAAAGTAAAAACAGTAAAGTAAATGACACCAGATTTATAGTGGTTCGATCTAAACCAGACCTACATCCACTCCCTAGAGGCACCCTCTGAGTATTGCACTAATACCAATAGTGACTCTCCTTTTGCACCCACAGCAAGGCAGAAAAGCCTTTATAAATACTCTTTTCACCACTACCCGGTGCGGCAGAGAATCGTCATCCTTTTACACAATCCCCGGTGTTGGCAGAGAACCTTCCATCCTTTCACACTCTCCTAGTGTGGGCAGAGAACCCTTCGGCTGTTCACACTCTCCAAGTGTAGGCAGCGAACCCTTCGGCTGTTCACACTCTCCAAGTGTAGGCAGCGAACCCTTCGGCTGTTCACACTCTCCAAGTGTAGGCAGCGAACCCTTCGGCTGTTCACACTCTCCAAGTGTTAGCAGCGAACCGGATCTCCTTGACAGATCTTCTCACAAGAAATCTAGAAGGAAGAAAGAAAAGAGTGAAGTAATCCTAATTCACAAGTAGAGATTCTTACCTTTGAACTCCAAGTGAATCCTTCACGCTCCAGTGGTAGGAATCCTCCTTTAAATGCACTCTCACACTCTCTTCTTGGCTATTCTCTAAAGAGGCACGAAGATCAAATGACAAAAAGATTGGGTGGCAGTCTAATTTGGACTATTTATACAAAAGACAAAAAAAACCGCCCAAAAACTGCAAGTTTTCAATTCTGTACGTAGTGGATCGTCCCCGTACGATCGTGGATCGTCCTGGACGATATTACTTAAAAGCTTTGAAACGACCTTATTTGTATATGTGTACGAAATGTCTTCGTACAAGCTGATCGTCCCGTACGAAATAAGTTCATCCGGTACGAACAGTTATTACAAGGTCGGTTCTAGAAACTGCAGAAAAAAATCGTCCTAAGTTGGTTGTATCGTCTGGACAAAAATCTTATAGAGAGCAAATTGTCATGTATGATAATTTAATTTCGTCTGGACGAAAATTTTACAGAGAGCCGATCATCCTGGATGATATTTAATTTCGTCTGGACAAAAATTTTACAGAGAGCAAATCGTCATGTATGATAATTTAATTTCGTCTGGATGAAAGTTTTATAGAGCGCCGATCGTCCTGGACGATATTTAATTTCGTCTGGACGAAAATTTTACAGAGAGCAAATCGTCATGTACGATAATTTAATTTCGTCTGGACGAAAATCTTACAGAGAACAAATCGTCCTGGACGATATTTAATTTCGTCCTGGACGAATAGGACTTAGAAAAATTTTTAAAGCCAGTTCCTATTCGTTCCATGTGGTCAATAGGAGATAACTGTCTGATCGTCCCGTACGATCTGATATCGTCCCGTACGATCAGTATAAATTTTAAATGATCTCCTTATGTGTGTGTGTATGTTTTTATTCACTCAACTACAATCACTCCCTTTCAAATTTAATTCAAAGAAAAGTACAAGCTTCAAATTCACAAAGTATCTCATGTTGAATTTAATTTGAAGTCTTCATAGTCTGGAGTTCGATTTTCCTGAAATGTTAGTACACACAAGAGCAAATACAAATCTTCTAAAATTGTTAGGAGATAACTACACATTTGAACAATAATGTTTGGAATCATCAAAACTATATAAGTTACAAAAATGTAAAGCTTGCAAATAGCAACTATCTTAACAGATTGGCTTAAAATTTAGATTGGTCCAAGAATCTAAAGGGATTCTAGGGACCAGGATCTAGAAGAGTCATAAGTTCTAGATAGATCCTATGATCTAGGGTCCTGAAGAATCCTAGGACTTAAATAAATATTAATGTCTGGATCTAGGAGAATCCTAGAGTTTAGGTTGACTTGGAAGAATCTTAGGGTCTAGGGTAGATCCTAGGATTTAGATTATAGGAGGATCCTAAAATCTAGATTGGTATGGATATTAAATCGATCTAGGGTCAAGATTGATTTGGGGTCTGGGTTGGTCCCTAGCGACCTCATACAAAAATGAGGTCAATAAATGGACCCCCAATATATGTACTATAATGAAGTTCTAATGCACATATTGGCGTTGACCAAAAAAGGTCAAGTCTGGAATTTTGATCCTAAGGGTAGGAAAAAGTATATTCCTATGGAATTAAGGTTTGAATTTATACTATGGTAGTGCCACAGAGGGCGTACTCTACCACTAGTGGGTCTGTCCTAAGGGAAGGAAAGGTCTATCCCTAGAGAAAAGAAAGACGGGTGATTGTACAAAAAGGAAGAATTTCTAACTATAGAGGATCAAGTATGGGTTTTGATTCTAAAAAAGGGAAGCCTAACCTTAGAAGATTGAGTTTGGATTTGATTCTAAGGGAAGGGAAGTCCTAACCCTAGACGATTGAGCTTAGATTTGATTCTAAGGAAAGGGAAGACCTAACCCTAGAGGATTGAGTTTGGATTTGATTCTAAGGAAAGGGAAGTCATAACCCTAGAGGATTGAGCTTAGATTTGATTCTAAGGGAAGGGAAGACCTAACCCTAGAGGATTGAGTTTGGACTTGATTCTAAGGAAAGGGAAGTCCTAACCCTAGAGGATTGAGCTTATATTTGATTCTAAGGGAAGCGAAGAACTAACCCTTGAGGAGTGAGTTTGGATTTGGAACTAGGGTAGTGTAACTGAGGGTGTACTCTACGACTAACAGATCTGGTCCTAAGGGAAGGGAGCACCTATATCCTATGGAAGAGAAGGCTAGAATGATCGTATAGGAAGGAAGAACTCCTAACTATATAGGATCGAATTTGGGTTTGATACTAGGGTAGTGCCACGAGGAGCGTACTCTACCACTAGTGGGTCTAATCCTAAGAGAAGTGAGTACCTAAACCCTAAGGAAGAGATGGCAGGAATGATTGTATAGGAAGGAAGAATTCCTAACTATAGAGGATCGAATTTGGGTTTGATACAAGGGTAGTTCCACGAGGGGCGTACTCTACCTCTAGTGGGTCTAATCCTAAGGGAGAAGAGAACCTCACCTTAAGGAGAAGAATACTGGAGGACCCTATGGGAAAGAAGTATTGATTCCCACAGAAGGTCTAATCTAGATTTTAAAATTAGGATGGTGCTATAGAGGGCGTGCTCCATCACTAGTGGATCTAATCCTAAGGAAAGGAAGCTCTAGGACTCACTCCTAACCTTAAGGAAAAGAAAGTGACTGAACTATAGTGGGGCCCAACAGGCTTAAATCCACTACTAGTTAGTCAAGATCCTAGGAGATAGGAAGCACAGGGACTCACACCTGCTCCTAAAAGATCGGATTTGAATTTAAAACTAGGATGGTACCACAGAGGGCGTGCTCCATCACTAGTGGATCTAATTCTAAGGAAAGGAAGCTCTGGGACTCACACCTAACCTCAGGGAAAAGAAAGTGACTGAACTATAGTGGGGCCCAACAGGCTTAAATCCACTACTAGTTAGTTGAGATTCTAGGAGATAGGAAGCACAGGGACTCACACCTACCCCTAAAGGATCAGATTTGTTTTGGGTTTTCAATGAATAACCTAGCTAGAAAGCACAGGGACTCATATCTAACTAGGGGAACTAGCAAAGGAGATAGTCTACCTAAACCTCTAAGGATTTGGTAAAAACTATCTAACCCGAATTAATTCTAATCCTAAGGAAATGAAGCATGGGGACTCACACCTAACCTTAAAGAAAAGAGGATGACTACCTAGGATGGGGCCCAACGGGCTTAGATCCACCACTAGTAAGTCAAGATCTTAGGACATAGGAATAACTAGGACTCACAACTGCTCCTAAAAGATCGAATTTGAATTTAAAACTAGGATGGTTCCACAGAGGGCGTGCTCCATCACTAGCGATTCTAATCCTAAGGAAAGGAAGCTCTGGGACTCACACCTAACCTTAAGGAAAAGAAGATTGGAAGATCTTGTGGGTAGGAAGCACTGGGACTCACACCTAACCACAGAAGATCGAATTTGAATTTGAAACTAGGAAGGTTCCACAGAGGGCGTGCTCCATCACTAGTGATTCTAATCCTAAGGAAAGGAAGCTCTGGGACTCACACCTAACCTTAACGAAAAGAAGACTAGAAGATATCGTGGGAAGGAAGCATTGCTTCCCATAAAAGATCTAATCTAGATTTTTGAATTTAGGATGGTGCCATATAGGGGGTTCTCCATCACTAAAGGATGATCTTATGGAGAGGAAACTTGCTTACATAAAAAATCGGGTATGGATGATCATATGTGGAGGAAACTTGCTCCACATAGAGGATCGATTCTAGAATGATCGTATATGGAGGAAACTTGCTCCGTATAGAGGTTCAGGTCTGGAATGATCGTGTATGGAGAAAACTTGCTCCACAAAGAGGATCAAATCTCGATGATCGTATGTAGATGAAACTTGCTATACAAAGAGGATCGGGTTTGGATAATCGTATGTAGAGGAACCTTACTCTGCATAGAGGATTAGATTTGGATGATCGTATGTAGAGAAAATTTGCTCTTCATAGAGGATCAAATTTGAATTTTGAAATTTGAGATTTGAATAGTTTTTTTTTATTAATTTGAGTTGATTTAGTTTAAGGATCTTTGAATTTGAGTTGATTTAGTTTTGAGTTTAAGGATGTTTGAATTTGAAATTTGATTTAACGAATTTGAATTTGAAGTGTTTTGAATCTAAAACTTGATTTGATTTTGAATTCAAAGGATCTTTGAATTTGCGGAGTGATTTGAATTTGATTTGAATTGGTTTTGAATTTGGGGAACTCAATTTGATTGAATTTTGATTTATTTGAATTTGATTTGGTTTTTAATTTTGAGTTTGAAAATTTTTTAATTTGAATTTTTTTTTTAAAGTTTGGTTCTGAATTTAAGAGGTTTTGAATTTAATTTTAAGTTTGACACTGATCTGGAATGGTACTTCCTGAAGAGTCACCCCAACATTTGAAAATATCAAGTGGCATCCTTCAGTGTTGATCAATTAATGTTTGAAATTTTCTCAAAGATCGTCTCTACGTCAAGAGGACAGTCTTGTGTTGCCTCAAACTCCTCCACCGATCTCTCGATAGGCTAAGATATGCATCCAAAGAACCTGGACCAAGTCTTGTACTTGGAAGGTTCTAAGTCGCACTATCTTATCACAAGCTTAAACCAGTCAGGCTTTATATAATTATGAGTTTTATTAAGCCTTAAAGACAAAGCTTTGCAAGGCCTCAAGCTCTTCAAATTGGAGCCGAGCACTGTGCTCAGTCGTGGTTTAATTTTGAATAGCAATTCGCAACATTACAAAATACTCCTCTTATGGGGTTGATCTTGAACCCAGTATAGAGTGTAATTTTGTTGAAAAGGCCTTAAAGGAAGAGTTGTCTCTATGTAAGGACTTATACACCTTTCTCAAGGACTGGATTTGAATTTTTATCAAGAGAAGATGATTCATTTGTTTAATTGAAATTTTCCTCTAACTATTTGGACCTTCTCGGAACGACAAACAAGAACAAATTTATCAATTAGAGTGAGAAGTAGAGTCGACTCCAACTAATCTGGAAGGATTTTAGTTTTTTTTACCCAGACCAAGTTTTGCAGAAACTAAATTAGGGTCCCCCTTAACTGAACTTTGAATTAAAATCAACTTCAAAGGGTTTAAGTTGAAGAGAGAAATTTGATCTTTTTAATTCTCTTAAACGATATTCTTCTATCTAATAGATAATTCATATATGCTGAAGAATATGGATTCTAGATTTTTAAAGTCAAGTACTTAAAGGTGATCGGGTCTTTCGAGATTTAAGGATTTAATGGAAGGAAGCCATCTTAATATTCTTCTCTTTTTTTGGCGAAGCAGTTTGCGTATCTTTTAACTTTTAGTGCACTTCATGCATTTCTTGATTTTTTGCGCATTCGCGCATCTTTTGAGTTGTGGCACACTTGGTGGAACATGTGTAGTAATGCGCCCTAGCGGTATCACTATCTGACATAATCTTAGATTATTCCCCCTCTCAAATTATTACTGGGTTAATAGTTAAGAGAGTGGCACCCCGAGTGGTTTCTACTCCTCCTCTGTAGGTGACTTAGTGGAACACGTGTAGTAACATCCTCCAGTAGAGTGGATGAGTCATAACCCTCAATTGGAGGCCTATGTCCTATTGCTGGTGATCGCTCAATTCTGGCTTTCTTGAGTCTTTCTATGTAGTAATCAAGTAGGTGTATTGAAGATCGTGCTCTCGTAATTACAACCTCCCTCCTTTATGGAAGGAGAGGGTACATAGAAGGAGTAATGGGTTCTCAATTGGCCTCGAAGTCTATCCTTTCTAAGGCTTCCAACTCAGGGGTCTTTCTAGACTTAAGATTCTTCTTTATGGCTCTTCGAAGGTAGTTCTTCTTCCAGTTCTTGTCAACGACAGGGGTGCTAGAACTTGACCCGATCTCAGACTGAGATGGTAGCTCTTCTATCATTATTAACTTTTGGTTTTTATCCTCCTTAGTAGAGGGTACAGTGGATATAGGGGCGATAGCAACCTCCATCTTGGAGATGGGGGAGTCAGCTCGTGACCCTAAAGTAATCTCAACTAAAGGAGAATCTCCTTGTATCGTGGCTGACAGATCAATCAGTGTTCCCCCATTAACTGAAATCTTGATATTCTGAAATACTATCTCATACTTAATTAAATTGCCATTAAGAATTTCTTCTAAATGCACGTCTCTATTCAAAGAGAAGACGAGTTTCCCATCCATTTGAGTGTGTTCAACTTCCTGGACTTAAGAAAGTGTCTTGAATTAATGATTTGAAATGGCATTTGAGTTTTGAATTTGATTTATTTTATCCAAAATTTTATAACTCAATCATGTTCAGTTTACACTAAACACGATGGCTCATAAAATTTATGTGTTGAACTTGACTATTCGCTACATCAATTGACTTGGGACAAAATGTCAAAGTTCAGATTTGAATTTGTAATCAAATTTGAGGTTGAATTTAAAGTTGATACCAAATTATAGTTTAAGATTGTGATATAATTCAAACCTAAAGTTCAATTTGAATTTGAATTCAAGGTTAAAGTCGAGTGGATATTCTTCAAATTTTGTGACTCAACATATTGAGATTCACTCAATCATGTAGGTTCACAAAATTGATATGAAAAATCCAAAAATTGGGCTTAACTCTTTCATTTCACCAATCAACTTGGGATGAAATTTCAAAGTCCAGATTTTAACTTTAAAATCAAAATTGAAGTTGAATTTAAGGTTGATGTCAAACTTGAGTTTAAAGTTGAAGTTGAATTTAGACTTAAGGCTCAATTTGAATTTGAGATTGGAACTGAATGGATCTTTATCAGATTTTGAAACTCAACATATTGAATTATGCTCAAATATGTAGGTTTACAAAATTAATTTGAAGATTCCAAGATTTAGGCTTAACTCTTTCATCCCAACAAGTGGTTTAGGGGTGAAATGTCAAAGCCTAAAATTGACTAAAGAGCTTTAGATTTGTGTTGCATGTGTTTAACTATAACAGAATGTTATAGAAGACACATAGCACTGATAGATGAAGTTGATTTGAAAGTTTTTTTATAGAGATTTGAAAAAATGAAAATCTGGCAGCATCTCCCCTTATTTTGAAACTCAATGTGTTGAATTCACATTCAACATGAAGGTTTAAAAAATTTGGGGGAAGATTCTTAGAAGTCATTCTGACTCTTTCAATCCATCAAACTGTTTGGGAATGAAATGTCAAAGATAGTCTTTACCAGAAGAATAAAACAAAATTTGAGAAATTAAAGAAGATGTGTATATTCTATCACTTGTACTGAATTATAAGAGCTACAATTCTGCTTCTAGTGAAAGAATATAGAGATCAATAGGATTTGAAAAGGATTGAATTTTATTAAATGCTTGAAAATATGATTTTGAAATTTAAAAGTCTTCTATAAATTGTAAAACTTAGCATGCTAGATATTTATTTCGCATGCGAGTTTGCAACATATACAGAAGGGTTTTGGCTTGACTCTTTCGCTCTACCAATGAAATTGGAGGAAAAATATCAAAGCCTGACTTAGAGGGAAATTTACTACACTCATCTCTCTTTTAAAATATCTTAATTGAGTTGGCCACACTCACCCAAGGAAAAAATAGGAGAGGGACCAACGGAGAGAAAGGTAGTCAAAACTACCGATGCAATAAAATTTGAACCGCTATTAAAGACAGAGAGTGAGATTTATCCCCAGTGGAGTCGCCATTTTTTATTTTGATTGAATTATATATGTGTTTTGAAAAAGTATTAATTTTCTTTGGGAATATTAGATTTTGATACTTTAGTTTTAAAATTGAGCACTTTATTATGAATAATACGTCGCCTTGGGAGACGATAATATCATTTTCTAATAGGTTCAAATTATAAAACTTTGAATTCATCGTGATTACTATAGTCAAACATAGGACTGAATCACATATGACATTAGAGGGTCAAGATGAAATCTTATTGAGCGTTTGACTACACTAATATAGATAAAAGGATCATTAATTTCAAATTCAAAATCATAATAATATGATGACATATCTTTCTAAGGAAAGAAAATATCATCTATTATTAATCATTTGAAAATGATGATAATGATCATCAAATTTGAATTTCCCAATGATAATTAATTAAAGGTTTTAAAATTTTTGATTTTGAAAATTTGGTCTGGTTTACTAAATCTCCTACGAGCGCAAGCCCTCATAGTTAATTACATCATAGGAAATCAGAGTTTCCTAAGAATACTCTAGATTAAAATAGCGGTATGAATTTTATTAAAGATTATCAAAGTTCGATGTCAAAGGAGGTAAGGGTTGGAAATTTCAAATGGGATTGGATCGAATTTGAGCACTTATTTTTAGAGTCAAATGAAGATGGGTAGGGGGTGTTTTGAGATTATGAATTACTTCAGAAACACCTCAGCCTATCCTAAGTGTTGGGCTTGAATTTAATTGAAAGAGATATTTAGTTTAATGGTCAATTTTATTAGAAAGTTAGGATTCAATTCCCGGAGGGTGGTGAGGTCTTATAGCCCGAGCCTGCCTCAGAACCTAAGTCTAAATTGGGTACTTAAAAGTGACCCAAACCTAACTAGTGTCATGAAAATCTGGACTTACCCTCGCCTGGATTGGGGAGCTAGCTAAACCACCTAAGCACTTTAAAACCATGAGTCTGGTCTTTTAATATTGAGTGGCAGGGATGTTTTTCAAGATATTTTTAATGAATTGGGGTCGACATCTATAGCAGATCTTAATTGACCCCTTAATATATGTTGGGTATTATGCTTAAGTTAATGCATTTAAAGATTTAGACACTTTTAAGTTTGTATCTAATGTAATGTATGTTGATCGACTCGATTGAATATTTAAATCAGGATGAAGAAGATTTTAAAAAAAGGATTAAAAATATATTTTTCCCTAAATGATGCACAGATTGCCTTGGACAGAACTGCTCCTTCATAGGCCAGGTAGTCTGCTAGAACCTGCAGGCGGGAAGGTGCCTAACAAGTGGAAAGAAGGATGTGGCAAGTATGTATATGCGACCCTGGCGTTCCGGGCTTACTTCTTAAATTCGTTAGAGTTGTTATGTGGGCTTAAAATTTTTAATTTAATTTAAGTAGAAAAATTTTAATAAGTCCTTAAGAGCCTACAATCAATTAAATAAATCAATTAAATAAAAATTGGCATGCATGGTAAAAAGACTAGAAAAGTAGATAGTTCTACTGCACAATCAATTAAATAAATCAATCAAATTAAATGCTCAAATTGACTGTCCATATTTCAAGTGCCATTTATTATTATATCCCAGAATTGAAGAAAAATAAAGTGGTCGGGCACCACTGACAATAACCCGGATTTCTAATCCTAAGACTCAAGTGACTTTGAGAATGGGTCTTCTCATTATCCACTTCTTCATCCTTTGGCTACATCTTGGATCATCGGGTCCGGAAATCTAAATAAAAAGAAACTCCCCCTTGGATGGGGTGTTATCTTTCCTCTTTTGATATTTTAAGCTCATCCGAATTTGGATCTCCAAATTGAGAGGGACTCTCCCCTAAAGGATGTCCCTTCCTCTTTGGGTTCCAAATTGGATGCTTTAACATCCCATTCTCAAAGTACTTTAAAGTGCAACTCAAATTATATCAAATTTACATTAATCAAAATTGAAAAATCTAAACTCGATTCTGCAGGGTTATCCTAATAATCAACAGTTATAATATCCCAAGCAGTTGATATATTTGAAATTTAAATGCTTAATTAATCACAACACAGAGTACAGTAAGTAAATAAATAATCAATCAATTCTATGCTAGCAACCAGCATGCAGTGAAAGCTCAAAAACCTGGCACACAGCAGAAAAGTAAACACGACATAGCCTAAAACTAGAGTTTGTTGTCCTAGCAAACCATCTAAAGTGTGTGTAAAGGCTGTGTGGTTTGGATATATCCTATGGAGGGCAATTTGTTAAAGTTGTTTGAAGTTTGATTGGTTCGAAGACTCAAAAGAATATTTAAGTTTGAGTTTAAATATTAATTTATTAAGTTAATTTTAAAGTGTATTTTAAAGGTTATTGATTACCACCTTTGTTGCTCATCGAGGCCGTGAAGTTTATTTCACCTGAGGCTAATTTAATAGCCTCGTAGGCCTGGGTTACACAATGGTAACCAGTACGGTTAAATGATTTAAGTTGATTAAGGTTTGAAGGTTAATGAATTTTAATTAAGGTTGGTTGATTACTGGTTTTAAGGTTAATTAAAGATTTCTAGAGTTTTAAAGTGACTTTCAAGTTTTAGGAATTTTTTTGATTATTTTAATCATTTAATTAAGGGGTTAAAGAATGAGTTTTTAATTAAGAGTGTTTTCTGGAAAATTAATATTTTACTAAAATACTAGACTTTAATGCGATCAGTTATACTATAAGTATGTTGAAATTGGATTTTTTTATATTTAGTTATGAATGTTTGAAGTTTTAGCTTCATTTTGACTTAAGATTTGATCAAAAATTGACTTTTTTAAATTTAATGGTTTTCTGGAACTTTAATATTTTTAATAAATATTATACATTATTAAAAATTGAATGCAATTGAGTTTGGTTGATTTGGATTTTTTTTTGAATTAGTTATGAGTTTTCAAAGTTTTTGTATTTATTAGAATTTTCAAAATTGTTTAATCAAGGGGCTTTTTGTGTTTTTTCTTCAAATGAGTTTCCAACTCCTTGAAATCACCTCCAAAGGCCAAGAATGACCTAAGGAGAGATTTCCAAGTGTTTGGGAATTTTTTGGAATTTTTAATTATTTTTAATTAATTAAATTAATTAAATATTAAATTTTACTTAAAATTAAATTAAACTTTATTTTGCTGTCAAATCAAATTGGTTTTCATTTTCATTGAGTAAGGGTTTAATTTTGGACAAGTAGAGTGATTGTTTTTAATTTTTGGGTTTAAAACTGATTTATTATAACTTTTAGAATATTCAAGGGTTAATTAAGGGTTTAAGCTTAAGAAAATTAATTAATGGGCTTAATGACTTATAAAAACAATGAAAATTCCTTAAGGTTGAGAGTGTGCCTAAGTTTACGTGGTTTAAATTTCAAGTCAAAAGGATGTGTATCCTAATTATTAAAAAATTTCTAAGTTCTCTTAATGAGTTCTTAATGATGTCACTAGGTTATATATGTTTAAATCAATGTTTTTGCTAACCCTTGACCAAATACATGTTATATATACACAACACATTCAATTCCTAAATCTAGGAGAGCCTAAGACTAGATGCAAGTGTGTGCATCCTAAGCATGCAAGGTTTAACATTAATTGAAATGACTAATAATGTGATTAGTGAATAATTAATTAAAATATAATTATTCACTAATCAATTCCCCATAAATTCCATTCAAATGTCTTAATCTATGCTTAAAGTTTCAATAGATCTCTCAAGTTCTTCCAAAATTTAATGTATATATAAATTTAAAAATTAAATTTTATATTTGAAAATAGCTTAATTTTAGAAATTTAAAGAGATTAAAATATTCTTAAAGACAGGTTCAAAGTAGTTTTGAAAATACTTTAATAATATTAAAATATATTTAAAATGTAGTTTTATGATTTTTTGGAAAAGTTGTTCAAATCAATATTTAACTTAATATTAATTTAAACACTTAAAGAAAAAAAAAATTATTTAAAATAATTTCAATTTTAAACAAAAATATCTCAAATTTAATCTTTAATTATTTAAGAGAATATTTTAAAATAAATTTTAAATTTTTTTTCAAATATTTAATATAGCACTTAATTAAATATTATTAAATATTTGAAATTAAATGTTTTTGAAATTATTTAAAATATATATATCAAATATTTTAAATTAATTTTAAATTTATAATTAAAGAGCTTAATAATTTGAATAATTTGATGTAAATTATTTTTTGAGTTTAAAATTAATTTTTTATAATTTTTAGAAAAAATTTGAGTTTAAAATAAAAAAAATGTTTTAAAATTAAATTAAAACATTTTAATTAATTGGTGACACCGACGGGGTAGGTGGCGTACTCGCGTTCGTCCAACCAGAATGCGGGGCGGCAGGGGCCACGTGGCGCGACGTGGTTAGTGGATCGGGACGGCGCGGCGGTGATCATCCAAGTGTCAACTGTGGATGGCATCACGCGGTTTCACTTAATTGAGTTAGCTCGAACGAGCGTTGTTGGATCCCCGCATTTTGAATCAAACGACAAGGATGGAGCCGAACGGAGAAACTGACCACGAAATCGAATATGAGGTCGAACGAAGCTGCCAAACGACCAGATCAAAATCGTTGAGTTCAAAATCAATGATTCTGATCAATCGTATGTAAAGATTTACGTAGGGCGAACCCTCGTATCCATTTTTTTGTTGGTTCTCTCAAATGTTTAAACCGTTTTACTTAAATTTTAAACACATAATTAATTGATGAAGAGCATTTTTGGGGACTCAATATTTTTTTCTTAAAATGTACTGTAAAGAAAGCTATTTAATCTAGTGTACCTAGACTAAGGTTGAGCTTTTTACCTAATCCACATGGTGGATTCAGAAGTTCTTTGGCTCTCTAAACTTGTGGACTATCCACGCTAATATTTGATGAAGAATCCTCAAGCTAATGACGCCTAGATCAGCCGCTAATCAGCTTGGATGGATGGCTCAAGGTCGCTGGAATCTGGTCGTTGGCGAGCTTTGACTGGCGGGATTTTTGTCGGGAGAGGTTAAGGGACCTCTGGAGAGCTCAATAAAATGTGTTTGAGCTCTAGAATGGTCGGGATAGAGAGAGAGTGGAGATGTTAGAATGAGGGCTCATTTCCTAACTCCATAACCCTAAAGCTATAGGGGATGGCCAGGATTAATTACATGCCCTCCTTAATATCTGCCATCTGTCCCTATAGTGGTTAGAGGCAGAGAATCAAAAGGACTAAGGTATAATGACATAGAAAGCCATTTTGTCCTTGGGAGCACACGGGGAGATGATTAAGTCTTAATTAAGACTAACAACTGGATTTGAAATGGTATTAGAAGTCTCTAGATGATGTTTAAACTTCTAAAGTTGATTTGGAATAGAAGGGATTAGCTCTAGGATTGATTTGACCCACTTTTACCCATATAATGACTTGTGTTGGCTGTTTGACTAGTCAAACAGTCAAAAAGGTGCTGAGGTGGCAACCAAAGAGGCTTGAGGAGCTGGTTGGGTTGATTTGGAAAAAGGCTTGAGATTAAAGGGTTTGAACTTGAATGAAAATAAGGATTTGAAGTAATTTGACTAAGTCTTGTTGGGTTAACCAAGTCAAAACTCTCATTATGTGACTCATGGTAAGTTTAGAGATTTTTAAAGTATGCATTTGAATGAGGTAGAAGGGTTTTGAGGTTTTCTTCTTTTGGGTTCAAAGGATTGATCCAAGCTAGCTTGAGTCGGCTAGGCTTGGGTCTAGTTAATCAAGTCAACTGGTTCGGTCAAAGATCCAATTAGAAGCAAATCACAAAGTGAAGTGATCGCAATAGTTTGAAGGAGTTTTTAATGAATTTGAGGTATGAACTTATTGTGGATGACTCATAATTTTGGATTTTCTAGAGAGAGAAGCTGTGGGATTTTCTAGAGAGAGAAACTATTCTTGTTCTTTGAATTTTGGCTTTCACGGGCTTTTGTGATCGAGTCACCTTGGTAAGGATGGTGATTCTTGACCACCGGCAGCGGATTGCCGGCGGTAATCCTATGTCTGATCTTCATCGTAATGTTCCTCTTAGACTTGTTGATCAAAAATCCATCAGAAATCGCAATGATTCTTTGGATCAAGAACCAATCAGGATTTCATCTAATCTGGTGATAAGGGAAGGTTGTAGGCCTCCGGTGAGATTAGAACTGATCGTAGAAGGAAAAGGTAAAGGTGTTCTTATTGATCGAATTTGTTAAAGACAATGCAATTCCAGTTTTTCCTTCGAAGCTGGATACAGAATTGGTCTCGTCATCAGATGTTATTCTAAAAGTGAATAAATGTGCTGGTATGAATGATCTGGAGAACCAGAAGCAGATTAATAAAAATCTTTCAGATGATTTTGAGAAAGATAGAGAAATTGTGGAAGATGTTGTTAAGACGGATGTTGAAATTGCTCCTGTAAATAAATTTACGTCGTCTTGGCAGAAGACGCAGCATATCAACTTGAATTTTAATGTTAACTCTACCCTGTTATTTGAAGATGGTGTTTCTATTAAGCTCAACACCGATAAGGAAGTGGCCAATTCCCAGGTTTTGAAGAAATCATTGGTCGTCAAGGTGCTGGGACAGGACATACCATTCCCTGTTTGTAGTCAAGAACTCAGAAGGCAATGGAGCAAGTTTGGTAGTTTTCATCTAACTACTTTGGGATGTAACTGGATTCTATGTTCGTTTGCCAACATGGAATCCATGGAGGAAGTGTTAAGCGGGGGTCCCTGGTATATCGGGAATCACATTATCGGTATGGATAGATGGTCGTCGTCCTTCTCCACTGAATCGCTAAAGGGTATTACTTCTCCGGTCTGGATTCGGTTTCCTGGGTTACCCTTAAGCTGCTGCGATGATGAAAATATTCCCATGATCGCTTCTATGATCGGAGTTCCAATGATGCTTGATGGGAATTTAAGTGGGGTAAAAGGGAATATGCTCGGTGCTGTGTTCGAATTGATTTGGAAAAAAAGCTCCCTAAGGGAGTGTGGATTGAAGGACTTCATGGAAGAACATTTCAACGAGTAGAATATGAGAAGCTGATGTCTCTCTATTATCAGTGTGGTAGAGTTGGACATAATAAAAATATATGTCCAGAAACTAATTATGTTCAAGCCAAGGAGAAAATTGTTCAGGAATCTATGGAAATTCTGAAACAAGTTGATGCTGTAAAGGATGATGGCTTAAAATAGCAAGGTGAAGAATATGGGCCTTGGATCCATGTTAACTTCAGAAATCGAAGATTCAGAAATGCTAAAAGAGGTAATGGAGTAAATATTCAAAGTAAACAGGTTTATAAACCTGTTGAGACTATTAAACAGGCACAGATCATTGAACAGCTGAGTGATCCAAAAAATTCAGAAGAAATACAAGGCAATTTTAGAGTTCCTGAAGAAATTATTGCTTTTGAAGACATTCGGGTGCAGGATATACAAGTTATTTTGAATAAATTTCAAGCATTGGACTGTGATCTGGAGGAAGGTGAAGTTATTGAGAGGGCTAGTGCAGAGCTGCTGAAGAATTCCAAGCTTTTGAATCATGATGAAACTTATATTAATCCTGAATTAGCTGTTTCTAATTCTTTACAGGATAATGAAGATCAAATGTTGTCATGTACAAATTCTGGTAAATTCAAGCTTTTTAAAGAATTGAGATCATTGGGACCTATGGAAGCAGATCAAAGGAAGAGGTGAGGAGAGAAGAAAAATAGTAAAATGATAGGGGACAATACCCATATTGTTTCTTAATGGCTTCCATCATTTTTTGGAATTGTAGGGGGGCTAGGAAGAGAGAGGCCTCCTTATATCTTAAAGAGATTGTGAAAGATAATAAAGGTTTTTTTCTTGGGTTAACTGAAATTAAGATGTCTTCTCTTGATAGGAATGATATCAACCAGATTATTGGAAATGTTTGGGATTATTTTCATCATCCAGCGATTGGCATTTCAGGTAAAATCTTGGTGATGTGGAAAAAGGAGATTGCTTCCTTTGAAGTCATGGATCATTCTTCCCAAATGATTATGGGAATTCTTAACAGCAATGCTTTGGGTAAATGGAACATGGCAACGATCTATGGTGGTAAGGATGCTCAAACCCGTAGATCCCTTTGGTAGAAACTTGAAGGCTGTATGATTGGTGATGAACCAGGCATCATAGAGGGAGATTTCAATTGCATACTCTCTAAGGAGGATAAGAAGGGTGGGAAGAGATTCCATCTTTCTAATGGTTCTAAAGACATGAAGAAGTTTTTAATGAATAATGATTTCCATGATATTGGATTTGTGGGTCCAAGCTATACATGGTGTAATAATAAAGAAGGAACATCTAGAATTTGGGAGAGACTCGATAGGTGTTTATTAAATTATGTAGCTCTTCACAATATCCCAATGGATAAGGTGCGTCACTTGCCCAGAGTTGCTTCGGATCATGCTCCAATCTCCATCAGTTTGGTAGAGCCCCATAATCAAAAATCTATTTTTTTAAGATTTGAAGATACATGGAAATTGTATCCTGCCACTTGGAACATCATTTTAAAAGCTTGGAAAAAGTTGGATTTTGGTACTAGTGCTGAAATCCTTCAAAGGAAGTTGAGATGATCCTTAAAAGCTCTCTATTATTGGAATAAAAACAAGTGCAAAGAATTGAACTCACTAAAAGATGATTTGAAGAAGGATATATTGCAGCTACAGGTTGAACAAACCAGTGAAGGAGGCTTAACGGCAAAAAAGCTGAAAACTTTGAGAAATAAAGTCCATGATCTTAATGTGACTTTGGGAAGGCTCTCCACTTGGTGGAATCAAAGAGAAAAAACTAGATGGCAGCAAGATGGAGACATAAATTCTAGTTTTTTTCATCAATATGCTTCGGCTAAGAGGAATGGGAATCTGATTTGGCAAATCAAAGATGAGAAAGTGACTGTTGTTGAAGATGTGGAGCAAATTGAAACTATTTTTTACAGTTTTTTTTTTCAGAAAAAGTGGACAACTAGAGGATGCAAGCTGACGAGTTGGCCTTCTTGTCCAGAAAATCTGAGAATTTCCAATGAAGATGCTGTTGACCTCATTTTTGTATGAGGTCACTGGGGAACCACCCAGACTCAAGATCGATTCTGACCCTACATCAATCTAGACCCCATACCCTAGGATTCTCCCAGATTAATCTAAACCCTAGGATTCTCCTAGATCTAGACCTTAGGATCTATTCTAGATCCTAGGATCCTTCTAGAATCTAAATCTTAGAATCTATTCTAGGTCCTAAGATTCTTCCAAACTCTAGGCCTTAGGATTCATCTAGGTCCTAAGATTCTTCTAGACTCCAAACCTTAGGATATACTCTAGACCCTAGGAATTTTTTAGACTTCAGACCTTAGGATCTATTCTAGACCCTAAGATTCTCCTAGATTCAGACCCTATGATCTTCTCAGGCCTTAGGAGCTACCTAGACCTTAGATCAATCCAGACCTTGAGATTAATTTAGATCTCAGGTTCAATTCAAACTTCAAATCAATCCTGATCTCAAGTCAATCCAGATCTCAATTCAATCCAAGCCTTAATCAAAGTCCAGACTCCAAGCTAGAATCCAAACTCCAGTTCAGACATTGTTTCTACTTTTGAGTTAGCTTTGACCCTATCCAATCATTTATCATCACCCAAATGATTATAAATGATTTGAATATTTCAACATTAATCATTCAAACCCAAAATCCAGATCAAATCCAAGAATCCAGACTAAAATCCTAAGTCCAGAGGCCCTATCCTAAAGGCCTTTTCCAGTGAATTTTCAAACACTTCAAACCCCAGTTAAATGACCTCTGATTCAGAGTCTGTCAGTTGCATACTGATGGGACATGTCTATAAAGGCAATCCTCCAAATTTTAGCTCATTCTGAGATCTCTAACTTTAGAAACTAATTCAAAATCCAAAGGCTATAAAACCTTCAAATATTTACGGCCTATGCCACTGGACCTGTCACCCAGTAGATCCTGACCTTAGAGCCTTCTCCAAAGCCTCTAATCACTTCCAAACACTTAATCCTATCCCATTGAACATTAAATTGCACTTTGGTGGACCCACTTTGACTCCCAGTCGACCAGGGGCCAAAATCACCAAAGTACCCCTTAGGGGCTGAAACATCGATTTCAAATTAAAGGAACTCCAAATCGCTTGCAATCACTTCCAGCAAGCTTCAAATATCAAACCAAACATGTCAAACCCAAACCCAGACCCTGGGTCAACCTAGTTGACCAAGTCAACCTAGGTTGACCAAATAGGCCCTTAAGGGTCAAAACAGACATTTTGACTGAATTGACCTCCCCAGACCTTAGGACCACGATAGTCATTAAATGTCATTTCAAACCTGTCCAAACATGACTCACCCCTTTGGTCAACCTAGGTTGACCAAATCAACCATTAAGCCTTTTCTACTTTGTGTCAATTTTCAAAAGCATTTGAACCCCTCCAACCCATCCAACCAGCACCCAAGGCATCATCACATGCCACCTCACCTATTGTTGACCAGTTGACTTGTCAACATAGTCAACAAATTCTTTTAAAGGGGTTTAAATGTCCAAGTTGCTTGACCCAAGCTATCCCATTCCCCATCAAGACATTCCAGCAGGTTCAAAGCCCCTTCCCATGCCACCTCAGCTGCCATATGGCATGGGGACCAGTCAACTTGTCAAATCAAGGCCTTAGAGTGGGTCAAAGTTAGTCAAAATCCATTTAAGACTAATCTCCTTGATCCTTAAACCACTCCATCCATTTAAATCAATTCTAGAAGGTTCCTAAACCTTCATTAAGACTGGATTAAGCTTTGGATTAGCTTTTGAACCAGCTCAAGTGGTCCCAAAGCCCATGTGAGGCCAATAAGACCTCTCCACATGGATGTCTTTGGCCAGTCCTTGCATCCAGCTTTCTAACCACTCCCTAGGAATGTGGCAACATCCTAGCATGCCCTCTAGTCGATCAGGACCATCCATTCAAGCTGGAGAGGCTTGAATAGGGCAAAACCTAAAAATTGAACCTCATTCTATTCCAACCTCTCTCTCAATAGCTAGAGCATCTCCAACCAAGCTCTCTGCTCATTCAACTTCACAATCATCCCCTCTTCACCTCCAGACCCAAATTCGATCGGTCAAAGCGGTGGCCGATGATCCTCCGGCAAGATCTAGCCCAATCCGTTCAAGGAACTTTTCTGTTCGATCCAGACGATACCAGCTTGTGGAGTCTTCTATAAATAGGAGCGTGGACAGTACACAAGTGCAACAAATCTAAAAGCGGTTCAATCCATCCATTAAATCAATGTAAATCTCTAAACCTAGCTTAGGACACCTAGGTTTAAGTAGCATTTTATTAAGCGCGTATTTAATATTTATACTATATCCCCATGATTTCTGTTCAAATATGATACCTAGATTTAAAATTTCATTGTATTTAGTTGGCTGGATAGAACAAACAAGTCAAAAATATGTTCTAAGGCTCGGTTCACGCACGCCTGAACTAGGCTCAATCTGAGTTGTTGATTGTTTGGATTAACGGCACGGATCGTTCCGTGGCTGAATCATGCCTCAGATCCGATCACACGGCGTGTTCATCTGTTCGACTTGATCGAAGCCATTCGCTTGAGATGGCGGGTGATCGGACGGCATCTGCTGCATGGATTAATAACATAGCATCTAAGCGGTTAGTCCTTTAGCCGACGGTTAGGATCAAACCACATTGTTGTCACTCTAAACCGCGGGACCGAGCCGTGGAAGAGAGCTGTGATGCCCCAGGTGCCAATAGTGAAAGGATTCGTCTGACATTCTGATCGAACTCCATTCCAGTTGCCTTGCTCGGACCTGAAAAATTTAACCACATATAATGAGCTTACTAGCCCAGCAGGTCACCAAAGCCTACAACTGAAATCAAAGCACGGCGATGCTATCAATATGCATGTCAGTCAATCAAATCATATCAGTCGATGGTCAATGAGTCTATGCAATACGGAAATCCATCGTCATGAAATCAATAGTCGATGCAGCGGAATCAAATCAGTAGTCTATGCAGTACAGAAATCAATAATCAATAATCACAGCGGTAAAAACATCGATAAATCAATATTCCCCAGCAATCAAATCAGTATGGCGAAAGATCAATTGAAATCAAATCAATACAATCAGCTCCAGAGAGAAATCTATCCTACGATAAATCAAATCCATACGGCAACAATCCATTCAATCAATCAATCGATAATCGGCACGACGAATCAATGTATCAACATATCAATAACCTATCAGGATCGTATCAATATCAATAGTATCCCTATGTCAATATCATAATCCATGTCAATGTCGATGTCGGTATCTATCAATCGATACAATCTATATCAATATCGGTGTCAATATCTATGAATCAATATGCAGAATCCATATCAATGTCGAAAATCAATAATTAATAGTATTAATGCTCAAGGATTAATCAATGAAATCAATGAATCCGTACGATAAGAAATCAATTCGATAAATCCATCAAATCAATAAATCAATCGGAAGTCAATAAATCAATGCAGATCAGGAAATCTATGCGATGCAATATCATATACATGCAATTTCATACCATGGTCTTACTCGACAAGCACAAACACTAGTCATTATCAATAGTGCTGTTGTAGATATCCATACGTTGGTTTCTATAACCAACGTTCAACTAGGTTTCCACTTGTCTTTCAGAATCAATCAAGTCAATCAATAGTCAATGCAATAATCGATGCAATAAGCAATATTAAAGAAATCTAGAACGATCATATCAATGGTCATGCACATATCAATTCAATCTATCAATTCCGGGAAAATCAGTAATCGTATGAAAATCGGGCAGAGTAACGGCAGTCGGTCAAATTTACACAAAAATCCTGCAAAAAGGCACAAATTCCAAATCTCTCCAAATTACAGAAGAATATCTATGACATCAATACAAGACTATTATTCTATAGAAACCAAATCAAATCAAGTCCTGATATTTTTCTATTTGATAAAAATCACGTAGAATCAATTCCGACCGGTAAAATCTTCGCAGAAAATACTCAAATTGTGTGTCATAATCATATCTATAACATACCAAAAGTTGTGCGGTGAAAGTTGTGTCAAATCAAAATCACGTCGAAAAGTCGACTACGAAAACACAAAACGGATCATAACTCAGTCAAAACTCAATATCTTTGAAAACAGAAATAGGGTTCGGAGTCCTTACCACGAGATCTACACTTTTCCCAACAGCAACGTCGGACGAAAAGCGCTCCGCGGCCTCCAAAACCAATCTTCTTCTTTTTCCTTTTCTCTTTCTCTCTCCTCAAAACAGATATTTTGTTTTAAAATGATTTTCTCTCTCATCAAAACGAGCTAATTTTCATATATCATAAAGCAGATCGGCCCGGCCGATCGCCAAATCGTCCCGGGACGATCAGACCAAAAAAATCGTCCTGGACGGTTCCCAGGACTATTCTCAGGCTGATATTTTCTACAGTGCAGATCAGCCTGGACGATCCCACTATCGTCCCGGACGATCCTGAGAGGAAAATCCAAATTAGAGAGGAATAGTAAGGGAACGAGGTCTCACAATCTCCCCACCTTAGAAAAATGTCGTCCCGACATTTCCCTACAGGTACGAGACAAAAACAACACAAAACAAATCGATCTAAATCCAAATCAAAACTCGTCGAAATCCATACAAACACACAATGCAATCAATCACATGTCAATCACTATGTATGCAGAATGAATCCATTCTATCAAACTATCAATCAAATCCTTTCACTACACTTGCTCTGATACCACCCGTGATGCCCCAGGTGCCAATAGTGAAAGGATTCGTCTGACATTCTGATCGAACTCCATTCCAGTTGCCTTGCTCGGACCTGAAAAATTTAACCACATATAATGAGCTTACTAGCCCAGCAGGTCACCAAAGTCTACAACTGAAATCAAAGCACGGCGATGCTATCAATATGCATGTCAGTCAATCAAATCATATCAGTCGATGGTCAATGAGTCTATGCAATACGGAAATCCATCGTCAATGAAATCAATAGTCGATGCAGCGGAATCAAATCAGTAGTCAATGCAGTACAGAAATCAATAATCAATAATCACAGCGATAAAAACATCGATAAATCAATATTCCCCAGCAATCAAATCAGTACGGCGAAAGATCAATTGAAATCAAATCAATACAATCAGCTCCAGAGAGAAATCTATCCTACGATAAATCAAATCCATACGGCAACAATCCATTCAATCAATCAATCGATAATCGGCACGACGAATCAATGTATCAACATATCAATAACCTATCAGGATCGTATTAATATCAATAGTATCCCTATGTCAATATCATAATCCATGTCAATGTCGATGTCGGTATCTATCAATCGATACAATCTATATCAATATCGGTGTCAATATCTATGAATCAATATGCAGAATCCATATCAATGTCGAAAATCAATAATCAATAGTATTAATGCTCAAGGATTAATCAATGAAATCAATGAATCCGTACGATAAGAAATCAATTCGATAAATCCATCAAATCAATAAATCAATCGGAAGTCAATAAATCAATGCAGATCGGGAAATCTATGCGATGCAATATCACATACATGTAATTTCATACCATGGTCTTACTCGACAAGCACAAACACTAGTCATTATCAATAGTGCTGTTGTAGAAATCCATATTGCTATTGTAGATATCCATACGTTGGTTTCTATAACCAACGTTCAACTAGGTTTCCACTTGTCTTTCAGAATCAATCAAGTCAATCAATAGTCAATGCAATAATCGATGTAATAAGCAATATTAAAGAAATCTAGAACGATCATATCAATGGTCATGCACATATCAATTCAATCTATCAATTCCGGAAAAATCAGTAATCGTACG
Organism: Dendrobium nobile; assembly: GCA_022539455.1. NCBI lineage: Eukaryota > Viridiplantae > Streptophyta > Magnoliopsida > Asparagales > Orchidaceae > Dendrobium > Dendrobium nobile. The sequence continues at coordinate 23,014,774 of CM039721.1, forward strand.
AAAATTGGGCAGAGTAACGGCAGTCGGTCAAATTTACACAAAAATCCTGCAAAAAGGCACAAATTCTAAATCTCTCCAAATTACAGAAGAATATCTATGACATCAATACAAGACTATTATTCTATAGAAACCAAATCAAATCAAGTCCTGATATTTTTCTATTCGATAAAAATCGCGTAAAATCAATTCCAACCGGTAAAATCTTCGCAGAAAATACTCAAATCGTGTGTCATAATCATATCTATAACATACCAAAAGTTGTGCGGTGAAAGTTGTGTCAAATCAAAATCACGTCGAAAAGTCGACTACGAAAACACAAAACGGATCATAACTCAGTCAAAACTCAATATCTTTGAAAACAGAAATAGGGTTCAGAGTCCTTACCACGAGATCTACACTTTTCCCAACAGCGACGTCGGACGAAAAGCGCTCCGCGGCCTCCAAAACCAAGCTTCCTCTTTTTCCTTTTCTCTTTCTCTCTCCTCAAAACAGATATTTTGTTTTAAAATGATTTTCTCTCTCATCAAAACGAGCTGATTTTCATATATCATAAAGCAGATCGGCCCGGCCGATTGCCAAATCGTCCCGGGACGATCAGACCAAAAAAATCGTCTTGGACGGTTCCCAGGACTATTCTCAGGCCGATATTTTCTACAGTGCAGATCGGCCTGGACGATCCCACTATCGTCCCAGACGATCCTGAGAGGAAAATCCAAATTATATAGGAACAGTAAGGGAACGAGGTCTCACAAGCGCTACGTCCGGCGTGATCTCTCCCGTTCATATCAAAATGCGCTCGATCGGACGGTCGTAGTTTGACGCTAACATGGTTAAGTGAATAGCGTGTGGACCCCAACCGCCGCCCCGCGTTTGATCCAGCGCCCGCCACGTGTCCCGTTGCACCGTCAAACATTTAAAATGATTTAAAAAATCATTTTAAATCTTTTAAAATCTAGAAAAATTCTAAAAATAATATAAAATTATTTATAAATCCAAAAATTAATTTTAAAATATCAAAATTCTCAGAATTTCAAAACTTTTCAAATAAAATTAAAATTACTTTGAAATATTTAATATATTTTAAATAATTTTAAAATACTTAAAGTTTGATATTTTAATAAGTAATTAATTATAATAAATCAAACTAATTAATAATTTCAAAATAATTTATTTTGAAATTTATTTCAGATCATAGAGAATATTTTAAAATGAAATATTTTAATATATTTAAAAAAATATTTTAGATTCTTTAAATAATTTAAACTATTTAATTAAATATCTAATTTATATTTAACTATTAAATTAAATATTTTGAATAACCAAAGCTTTAATTTCAAAATATTTTAAATAAATCATAGATCTCTCAAAGTTATTTTAAAACATTTTGATAATATTCTTATTTATTTAATTTTAAAATTTATATTTAATATATATGCTTATATATATGCATATTTTAAAATTTATTTTAAAACTATATTTCTTTAAATCTTTAAACTTTGAGAGATTTCTTGAAATCTTAAACCTAGATTAAGTATGATTGAATTGAATTAATGGGGAAGTGATTAGTGAATAATCATAGCTTGATTATTCACTAATCCATTTATCATTTAGACATTCTTTTGCATGCTTAGAGTGCACACACTCGCACTTAGCCTAGGGATCTCCTAGTTTAATGAATTGATTGTGTTGTTATGTGTGTTTTCTTATATGTTGTCTAAGGGTTAGTTAAAACTTTGATTTGAACCTATTTAAACTTAGTGTCATTAAGGATAATAATTAAGGACTTTGATTAGACAACTTAGGAAATGCATTGTGATTAGGATACACCTCATTTGAACTTGAAACTTGAATATTATTAGAGAAAATTTCACTGATTTTTGAATTCATTAAGACCCTTAATTGATTCTCTAAATCTTAAACCCTTAATTAAGCTCTAAAACTTCCAAAAAATATAATAAATCAAATTTAAACCCAAAAATTATGTATAACCCCTCTAACTAACCAGATTTGAATCCTTAACCAATAAAAATTAAAAGCCCATTGATTTGACAAAAACTTAAACCTTAATTTAATTTTAAGTAATTCAATATTTAATTAAAATAATTAATTAATAATAATTTAAAGCTCCAAAATTTTCACAAACACTTGGGAATCTCTTCTTAGGTCATTCCTGACCTTTGGAGTTGATTTCAAGGAGTTGGGGACCCATTTGGAGTAAAACCATAAAAAGGGTCTCTAATTAAGCAAATTCAATAATTCCAATAAATAGTCAAACCTTTGAAAACTCATAACTAATTAAAGAAAAATCCAAATTAGTCAAACTCACTTGCATTCAACTCATAATAATGTCTAATATTTATTAAAAATATTAAAATTCCACAAAAACATCAAATCAAAAAAGTCAACTATTTGGTCAAATCTTAAGTCAAAATCAGTTCAAAACTTCAAATTTTCGTAACTAAATGCAAAAAAATTCGATTTCAGTGTACTTACTGTCTAACTGATTGTATTAATATTTTAATAAAATACTAACTTTATAGAAAACACTCTTAATAAAAAAAGTCAATTTTCAACCCCTTAATTAAATGATTAAAATAATCCGAAAAATTCCAGAATTTGGTTTTTAATTCTAAACTCCAGAAAATGTTAGTTTAATGTTTAAATCACTCAACAAACCTTTTAAAACATAACAACCATCCCAAAGATGAAGTTTATTGGCTGGACTACTCCGGGCTGCGGGGCTAAGTGTCCTTAGGAGGCTGGTTCCTTGAGCCTGGTGGCACAACGCCACGAATGGATTCTAAGGGGTGTTAAACCTTAAAATAGATTAATCATTAATTATTTAACCTTTTAAAATCTCTAATTCATTTACATTAAATTGGTTTATCGGCTGGACTACTGCGGGTTGCTGGGCTAAGTGTCCTAAGGAGGCTGGTTCCTCGAGCCTGGTGGCACAACGCCACAAACCGATTAATGGCAAACTTAAACTAATCAAACTTTAAAAACCTGTAATCAAACACTTTTAATTAAAATTCATTAACTTTCAAACCTTAATAAAATCAAATCACTTAATTATACCGGGTACAATTAGGCAACACAGGCCTACGAGGCTATTAACTTAGCCCCAAGGAAGGTGAAATAAACTTCACGGCCTCGGTGTGAAACAAAGGTGGTATCTAACAAATAATTAAAAATCAATCTTAAAATCAACCTTAAGTCATTAATATTTAAACTCAAACCTAAATCTTTCTTTAAGCCTTTCAACCAATCGAACCTTAAGCAATTTCAATCTAATAATCCTACTTAGGACATATAAAAACCACATGACCTACCTCACACACTTTAGATGATTTGTTAGGACAACCAACTCTAGTTTTAGGCTAGGCCGATGTTTACTTTTCCGTTGTGTGCCGGATTTTTGAGCTTTCACTGCATGTTGTTTGCTAATGTAGAATTGATGTGTCTGTTTACTTTTCTGCACTCTATATTGTGAGTAATGAAGCATTTTAAATTTCAAATATTAACTACTTTAGATTGAATATTAACTACTTGGGATTATTTATATAACTGCTGATTATTAGGATAACCCTGCAGGATCGAGTCTAAATTTTTCTTTTAAATTAAAATGTAATTTGATTATGTAATATGGTTATAAAATCTTTCAAGTGATTTGAGATGGGATAACATCCAATTTGGAATCCAAAGAGGAAGGGACATCCCTTAGGGGAGAGTTCCTATCCATTTGGAGCTCCAAATTAGGATGATTTTTAAAATATCCAAAGAGAAAAGATAACACCCCTTCCAAGGGAGAGTTTCTTTCCATTTGGATATCCAGACCCGATGATCCAAGAAGCAGCAGAAGGATGAAGAAGTGGATAACGAGAAGACCCATTCTCAAAGTCACTTGAGTCTTAGGATTAGAAATTCGGGTTGTTGTCAGTGGTGCCCGGTCACTTTACTTTTCAGTAATTATGGGATATAATAATAAGTGGCACTTGCCACATGGACATTCAATTTGAGATATTAATTTAATAGATTTATTTATTGATTGATGTGTTGATTGCGATATAGGATTGCTTGCTTTTAGTAATTTTTTGACGCTTTTGTATGTCGATCTTTATTTTAGCCTGGAATTCGACTGTAGGCTCTTAAGGACTTAAAAAAAATTTCTACTTAAATCAAATTAAAAATTTTAAGTCAACATAGAAACTCTAACGTTTTAAGAAGTAAGCCCGAAATCGCCGAGAGTTCTCATTTCAAAGTTCTTCTTTCAAATTCAAGCATTTAATCGAGTCGATGGCATGCATCGCATTAGCAATGAATTTAAAAATCTCCAAATCTTTAATTACATTAGCTTAAGCATCAAACCCAACATAAGTCAAAGGGGCCAATTAGGATCCGCTCTAGATGCCGGCCCTGTTCTCAAAAACTTTTCTTAAACAACGTCCCTACCACTCAACATTAAAAGACCGGACACATGTTTTTAAAGCGTTTAGGTGATTTAGCTGGCTCCCTAATCCAGGCCGGGGTAAGTCCAGATTTGCACTGCATTAGCTAGGTTCGGGTCACTGATTTTTCAGTACCCAAATTTAGACTTAGGTTCCGAGGCTGGCTCAGGCCATAAGACCTCAACCTCCGAGAATTGAATCCCAAACTTCTAATAAAATTGATCACTTAAATATTAAATCTCTTTCCATCAAATTCGAGCCCAACACTAAGGATAGGCTGAGGCATTTCTGAAGTAATTCAGAATCTCAAAACACCTCCTACCCTTCTTCCTTCGACTCCAGAAATAAGTGTTCGAACTTGAACCAATCCCATTTGAAAATTCCTACCCTTTTCCCCCTTTGATATCAATCTTTGAAATTCTTAAATAAAATTTTATACCGCTATTTTAATCGAGAGTGTTCGTAGGAAAATCCAATTTTTCCTATGATGTAATTAACTATAAGGGCTTGCTCTCGTAGGAGATTTAGAAACCCAGACCTGATTTTCAAAATCAATTTTTCACAATCTTTAATTAATTATCTTTGGGAATTTAAACAAAAAAAATGGTGATCGTTATTGTTATATTTAAATAATCGATAATAGGTAATATCATCTTTCTTCAGGAAGATATATTATTTTATTATCATTATTTTGATTATGAAATTAACGATCTATTTTCTGAATTATTATAGTTAAAAAATATATTGAACATCATTTTGATCTTTCGGGATCATATGTTGTTCCCCCTTGAGTTTGACTACGATAATCCAGACAAATTTAAAATTCTAAAATTGAACCCATTAGGGAACGATATGATCACCTTTCGAGGCGATATACTGTTCATAATGATGTGTTCAATTTTAAAATTTAAAATCCCAGAAATTAAATATTTCCCAAAGAAAATTAATTCTTTTTCAAAACTTATATTTTTTAATCAAAACAGATGCTAAGCTGCTAAATGAGGATTTCACTAAAGAAGAATTGATCAAGGCTGTCTTCAAGCAAGGTAACAATAAATCCCCTGGTCTAGATGGCATTACTACTTCTTTTTTCAAATTTAATTGGAAGATTGTGGAGGAGGACACATGGAAGGCTATTGATGGTTTTTTTTTAAATCGGTATTATGCATAATGAGTGGAAGGATACACTTATTGTTCTAATTCCCAAAATTAAAAATCCTATTAATCCGTCCAACTATAGGCCTATATGTTTGTGTCAAACAACTTATAAGTTTGTGGCTTCCATGATTTTAAATAGAATGAAAAATTACATTGCCAAGTGTATCACTGAAGAACAAGCAGCTTTCCTTAATGGTAGATCAATGTCTGATCATTGTCTACTAGCTCATGAGGTTTTCCATAAGATGAGAATTTCTAAAAGCAAGAAGGGACTTATGGCGGTGAAGCTTGATATGGAGCTAGCTTATGACAGTATGAGTTGGGAAACCTTATTTCAAGTATTAAACATGTTTGGTATTCCTAGAAGGCTGACTATGCTTATTATGGAATGTGTTAGGAATGCTAGATTTTCTTTTATTATGAATGGTAGAACTTCCAAGTGGATTATTGCTGAGAATGGCTTTAGGCAAGATTGCCCTCTATCGCCATATCTGTACATTATTTGTTCTCAACTTTTTTCTTTGGCAATGGCACAAAGGGGTCAAGATTTGGGAATTCAGGTTTCTCATAGAGCTAAAAAGGTCAGCCACCTGCTGTTTGCTGATGATGTTTAGCTTTTCTCTAAAGCTTCAAAACATCTTGCCATCAAGTTGAATAAAATAGTGTTGGATTTCTGTTCTTGGACTGGTTTAAGAATTAATAATGCCAAATCTCAAATATTGTTTAGTAAGGGGATGAATAGAGTGGACATGATACAAGTAAAGAAAATTCTGAACTTTAAAACGGTTGAAGAATTTCAGTATCTTGGGGTAAAATCGATGTTGAGAAGGCCTGTGAAAGCTGATTTCAAGTTTCTTTTGGATTCGATTTTGCATAAACTGAATACTTCGGGAAGTAAGTGATTGTCTTTGGCGGGGAAGATGACTCTTGCTAAGTCTTCCCTTTTAACTCTACCAAACTTTATTTCTACTCACACATTGGTTCCAAAGAAGATACTCCATGAGATTGATAGATGTTGCAGAAACTTTATTTGGCATAAAAGAGATGGGAAGAAGGGCATGCATTTCATTGCTTGGAAAACCATGTGTAAACCAAAAGCTCAAGGTGGTTTGAACTTTCACTCGGCGGTTAGTAGAGCTGGTCCTCTTAAAGCTAGATTGACTTGGAGATTGTTTCAAAATCAGAATTTTTTATTACATCAGATTGTGACAGCAAAATATGGTGATAGTTGGTGGCAAGGTAATTGTAGTAATGGCAAATCAATTGCTTGGAAGATATTGAATGAAGGAGCTGATTACTTAAAGCCTCTTCTGAGGTGGAGAGTGGTGAATGGGAGGAAAATTGATGTTCTTATGGACATTTGGTTGTTAGACAAATGTTTAAATGAGTGTCCAATTACATCAAACTGTGTAGATTTGGAAGGTCTTAAACTAAACCATTTCATTAAAGAGAATGGTTTCTTGGATCGGGAGGAGCTACAATGTTTCTTTAATGAAGATGTCATCACTTTGGTGTTACAGATCCCGATTGACAAGAATGCTAACGAGGATTACTTGTATGAGGTTTGCTTTCTTTCTGGCAAAACCATCACAGCCCGTGCTTTTAAAATTTACAACAACTGCAGCAATGGTGAAGGAGACATGGGATTTTACACTTGGTTGAGGAAACTTAAACTTTCAGCTCCTGTAGAGCTTTTCTGGTGGAGAGTGAGTAAAGCAGCCATCCCTACTAATGAATTTTTGAAGTATAGAAAACTTACAAGCGAAGATTTGTGTGCTAGAGGATGTCTAGAATGTGAAAATCTGGAACACATCTCTGTCCGATGCATAGAGATACGGAATATCATTAGACAGATCCAGAATTGGGGAATCTATATTCCTATTTTTGAATCTATAATGAATGCTTAGTTGAACTGAGAATTCTCTCTAAATTTCCTCCAAATACAGTTGGACTTTATTGCAATGATGTGTATCATAATTGGCGGAACAGGAATGCTGTAAAGCATGGGAAAACTGCAATTCCTATTACTGTTTTAGCAGCTAATGTACTATTTTCTGCTGTAAAAATCTCCAATCCTTTCATTGATAGCTGGGGTGCTAATCTCCCTAGGGAGTTTCAAAACATTTGGCACTATTGGATTAAGATTAATATGGATGCATCTCTCCTTACTTCTTATAGTGCTAGAATTGGAGGTTGCTTTAGAGACAATAAGTGGAGATTATTGATTGCTTTTGGTGAAAAAAGAACACATTGGGATATAGCTAATCTTGAATTGAATGTTGTTATAACACTTAAAAGACTCATTCAACCGTGGATGCTTGAAAGTAAAGGAGTAATAATTGAAGGTGATAACATCAATGTTATCAAATTCATTCAACATTCTTTGAACAAGGCTAATTGGCAAGGTTACAATCGGATTGAGGAGGATTTTCTTTTCTTGACAGACTTCAATAAGGTAATTCTTCATCATGTTCGTAGAGATTGTAATAAGGTAGCAGATTTGTGTGCTACTTTGGCTATAGATAACAACTTTTACTTTGATAGTTCTTCTTTTGCTAACATTCCTCCTTCTCTTTGTTCTTTATTGAAGAAGGAATGTGAGCCTTTTTCTTTAGCTTGTATTTAGCTCTTTTTCCTCTTAATTGCAAATTGCATTCTTCAAAAAAAAGAATGAATTTGAGGCTTGATTCAAAGTGAAAAAGCTTAAGGGCTTAAACTGGTCAACCTGGGTTGACTTGGTCAACCAAGTTGACCTAGGGTCAGGGTTTGAGTTTGAGAAGTTTGAAATTATATTTGAAGTTTGTGGGAGGTGGTCCCAAGGTCTGGAAAGATGAATTTGATTAAAATGCCTGTTATAATCGTTAAGGGCCTGTTTAGTTAACCAGGCTGACCCAAGGTCTGGGTTTGGGCTCAACAGGTTTGGTTTGATGTTTAAAAATTGTTGGAAGTGGTTCCAAGCAATTTTGAAGTTTCATTTGGTTTGAAATTGATATTTAAACCCCTAAGGGGTATTTTGGTCATTTTGACCCTTGGTCAGCTGGGGGTCAAAGTGGGTCCAAAAAAATATAGTTTAATGCTCAATTGGCCATAATTAAGGGTTTTGAAGTGATTAAAGGCTTTGAAGAAGGCTCTAAGGTCAGGATCTACTAAGTGATAGGTCAAGTGGCATAGGCCATAAATATTTGAAGGTTTTACAGCCTTTGAATTTTGATTTAGTTTTTGGGGTTAGAGACCTCAGAATGGGCTCAAATTTGGAGGGTTACCTCTAGATATATGTCTTATCACTTTGCATGTGATAGATTCTGAATCAGTGGTCTTTTGACTGGGTTTTAAAGTGTTTGAAAAATTCTTGGAAAAGGCCTTTAGAACAAGGCTTTTTAACCATGGATTTTGGTCTGAATTTCTAGGTTTGATTTGGATTTTGAGTTTGGATGATTTGATCTGAATTATCCATATCATTTATGATCATTTGGATGATCATAAGTGATATGATAGGGTCAGGCTAGAGCAAAGGTAGGATTTAGGTTTGAACTGTATATTGAGATATGGATAGGTTTAAAGTTTGGATAAGTTTATAAGTCTAGATTTGATTAAAGTTTGAATGGAATTGAGATCTGGATTGGCTTTAAGTTTAGATTGGTCCTAGAATCTAAAGGGATTCTAAGGACCAAGATCTAGAAGAGTAATAGGTTCTAGATAGATCCTATGACCTAGGGTCCTGAAGAAGCCTAGGACTTATATAGATCTTAAGGTCTGGATCTAGGAGAATCCTAGAGTTTAGGTTGGCTTGGAAGAATCTTAGGGTCTAGGGTAGATCCTAGGATTTAGATTCTAGGAGGATCCTAGAATCTAGATTGGTCTGGATATTAAATCGAACTAGGGTCAGGATTGATCTACGGTCTGGGTTGGTCCCTAGTAACCTCATACAAAAATGAGGTCAACAAGGGGATTGAATGGAGCTCATGCAGGGAAGAAGAAAAGTGAAAGGAGCATGATTCTTGCATGTGTGGAGTAGAAGAAGAGCTGAAGCTCTTGCCTATCTTACTTTTATGGAATGTTGGTGCAATGTGATTGAGACACTATATGCGGAGACTATAAATAACATCAAATGCAGGGTATGGGCAACTGTGGCACATGAGATTTGGCGCATGATTTGAACAGGATGCGAGCCCAGGTATTCATTTTGGCACTTTTTTTATTTCCTCTCTTTTTTTTTTTTAGTTTTGCAATAGAGGTCAATACTTTCTTCCTTTTGTACAATTAATGAAAATGAAGATGTTTCACTTATTCCTCATGCCTTACTAAATTCTTTAATTTTGGATTGATGGTGTAAATAGAATATGGAGTACTAAGGAGTTCTCTTCATAAAAAATTAATGATTTTTTTATTATGTGCACATAGTGGTCATATGTATAATTAATATCATATGTTATGTGGTTCCTAGGAATAGAAAAGTATGCACAACCAAGTATGTTGGATTGGAATGATGCAAGCATAGGCATGGTGCTTGTAATGCATCAAATTTATAGAGATGAATTATCATGAAGGGGTTTTAACAATACATGCTTTACTTACTCTTTTAAGATTTTTATAGGATGACAGACTATAGGAGTTTAGAGTGGTATTAAGGTTAAAAGAGTTTAATCTAACCTTTGTCTCATCATGCTCGACGAAGCGATCGGTTATGTATATTGTCTAAATAGCCTCGATATAAAATAGAATCATTAGAAATATATTGTATTTACATTCAATCAATCTAAAATAATTTATCTTAATAGTATTTCATTTAATTATTTTAGATTTTAATTAAGTGATTGAATCTCCATGAAAACTTATTTTTATTGAGTAGGATAATTATTATAGCTGAAGTATGCATTACTAAAGTAGTTGCAAGTAAATATTCTTTCTCATGGGGTCGATACTCTAATCTATTACTATATTATTTGATTCGACATGTATACTTGTGTATATTAAAAGGGGTTTTTATAATTTTTATATCAAAATTACTTAAGCATTATTTAGAGATTGATAGATCCCTAAATCATTTTTATAATTCCTTAAGTTACTCCACCGCCCCCATCACAGCGCTAAGACCCAGAACCATATCATTGTATTTCAATTATAGAGTTTTTAATAAAGACACAATCCCTAAAATGACATTTTTAGGTGCCACTATATTATAAAGCATAGCGCTGCAATGCTACCTAGCATAGCGCCACTGTGCTCAACTTCATACAAAAATTATTAGATTTTTATAATTTTATTTTTTAGAAAATCATATCTTTTGGTTGTTATATCTTATATGTGTAAAGTTTGTTGTATTTTTTTTTTATTGCATTATTTTTAATCATATTGCTATGTATTTGTGTTAGTTCATAGATCTTTTTAGTGATGTTAAAAGATAGAGTAGGTTATTGTTGGTTTGTACTAGTTATTTTCAATATTAATGCCATTTTATTTTTGGTTTCATTAATTATTTTAATAGTTTTTTTGTTATTATTAAAATTTAAAAGAAAAAAGAGTTTCTCTTTATTTTTTAAAGACATTATTTAGTATGGGAGAGACCTCAAGAGAGAAATAAACTTAACTTGTAATTCAACCAACAATATTTGTCACCATCAAAAAGGGATAGATTATTATAATATAGGAGCCTGATCTTATATTTTGATAATAATAAATATTAATATATTTAATTTATTTTCTCCTATTTATTATTATTGCAGATCTTTTCTGCATGTTCTAACAATTCAGCTACAACATACACCATGCACCATCAAAGGACCAGGACTCACGATGAGACCGTCCCATCCTCTTTCTGGTAGATTAGATATAAAAGGTTTGATTTACACAAGAGTTTGTACTTTTAATTTTTTATTTTTGACTTAATGTAATATAGAAAGGTATATGCTAGCTTAGCAAACATGCACAAAAACAAGACAGGAGCGAAATTAAAATATTTTTAAATTTGTTTTTAAGATCGTACTAGACGATCAGTATCATATAGTACAATATATGCAATCAAGAATTAATTTAATATTTTAAGTAAAATAATTTTGAAATTTTAAGGTAAACTAACTATTATGTATGATAAAAATTGGATAAGATGATCAGTTATAATCAGAAATTCTCATTGACAGTTAAAATTAAGCAATAATTTGAAATTTAAAATTTGTTCTAATCATACTATATGAATAATATTGTATTATATATGGTATTATTAAATTTTAATCTAATTTAATCCCTATGATTAAGTAATCAAATTAGAATTAATTGTAATAAATAATCATACTGTACGAAGTTATCATTCATATTTGTATGAACCGAGGAACAACCAGGATAATAATTAATTGTCGGTGTTTATCCTAGAAGAAATTTTTTTTGATTGAATTATTCATACTGTATGATAAGATTTCATACTAGATAATCTGTGCAAAATGTTTGAACTAATCATACTAGCTATTGTTCATCATAAAGTACTAACAAGGGATTATTGAATTAATCATATTGTATGATCTACATGTCATATTATACATAAAGAGACAGGTTAATTTAAAAATTAGGGTGATCTTGGAGCCTATTATTTAAACATCTCTTATTTAGTTTAAGATAGTTTTTTGGCAGTCAAAGGGGTTTGAGTCTTTTGTAAGCAAGGGTTTGACGAGAGAACTCTGTGCATGGGAGAGAGAGGTGAAGTTGTGAGAGAGAAAGAAGAGCCTTTCGGGGGCAAGGGAGTGATAGCTATTGTTGGAACTTTGCTAACCAGTTGTTATCGTCGAACCACACATCGCCCAATCAATACCTTCAAACTTGTTGCAACTCAACTCCAAATGATCAAATATCTATGACATATTTTCTGTCAATTCTCCAAACTTATGTAATCTTATAACTTGTAAGTTAGGGACAAACAAATATTTATAATTTGCACTCACATAATGGAATCATTTCAGTAGATAGGGAACGTGGTTTTTCTCATTTTCCTATTTTTCCACTTAAAAACTTGTGCTAGCCATACTCATTCATTTATTTGTTAAGTGTTTGATCTTCATGTAAAATAAAGACGCAAAATTCTTTGATTATACTATCACGAATTTCTATCCCACAATAAGTGTTAATGTCTAAAAAAAAAAGAGAGGGATATACAGCCCAAGGATAGGCATCATTTAACTTATTTCATGTAATTAGTTGTCATTCTTAAGTATATTTTTATAAAAGTTATAATACTACACAATAATTCTTACCACCCCAAAAGTCATCATTTTTCAATGTGTAAGATATACACTGCCAAACTCACATTAAAAATTCAGACTGAGTTGGCACATAACTATTGGATCTTTATATCCATATATAAATTACGAAAATAAAAAATAGGATTTTTAGAAAATTAAATTGAGACTTTCTCCATTTTTTAATTTTTTAATAAATAATAATTTTAAAATATGAAATGAAGAAAACTTGCCAAAATATTGATTGAGATCGTAAATCTTCTTCGTCGAAACGTTGATTGAGACCGCAAGTCTTCTTCTTCTATTCACCACACCAAATATATTTTAGTGAGTAGGCACAATCAATCAATTATTGATGAACACTCTTTCTTTAGAATGTAATTTGTGTTCTTAACATAATTTAATCCTTCAAAAGAAAAAGACAAAGAGACTAATCCTTTTCTCATATATCATCTTCAATTTCTCATGAAGAAATCATCTCTTATCATCTCTTATTTCATGTAGAACTTAATTTTTATTTATAATAAATAAAAGTTCACATATTTTCTATTTTGAATACTTCTTTTTATAAGTACATCTTTGTAATTCATGAAGCATTTTTAAGCAATATTAAAATGATAATTATCATGACACGTCATCAATCTTATCTTTATTGACACATCATCATCTTTATCTATTAATATTAAAAGATATTTATGATGAGTCATCATCATCTTCATAAAATTTTATATAATAAAAATAAAAGGTGATCATAAAGGCATTACTAATGTAATCATAATTTAACATTTATATTATGTAACATTCTTAATGATAGTGTTCAATTAATATATAATAGTGATTTGGTGATGAGTAAGGAACCTATGGACCTATAATTCAAGCTCCAATAAATTTGACCATTAATTTAACTCTTAAATTAATAAATTAAAATTATTAATTTCAATATTATTCCACTATAAATATGAAATTGCACTCTTGAATTTATAATATAATTTACTCAATTTAAAAAATTGAATTGTCCATTGATTTAATCATTATATATAAAATAATCCTCCATAAAAAGTTCATAATTAGAGCTAAGTAATTTTGTCACCTTACTATTTATATCTTGATCATCGAATTCCAATTAATTCTCTAATAAATAATAAACTTTATAACATCGTCACAAAATTTGAATGTTCAATTGTTCAGGTTCTGAATTAATTATTCAAGAGAACTAATTTTTTAATATTCAAAAATGAAAGGAATGAATTTCATATCTATATATTAACATTCCCAGCCATTTGTTTCATTATATTTTTGATATACAAGGATTGAGTTTATTTCTTCCAAACTATTTTTAAGTATGTTAAAAAAACCAAATGTCACAAATAGGAGTTTATTAATAACTTAGGATTAAGATTGTTTTATATATGATCATCTTTATGATTAATTTTAAATTATCTATAATTAAAAATGAATTTATTAGAGAATTCAAAATTTATCTGGTCCAGTTCTATATAATCATATTATAGAAAGTACATCTATCCTTAATATCTCCATATCTAATAATTCTTATAAGATTATTCCATTCTTAATGTTGATATAGCTGCACTATTATCACAAAATAGTATTAGAGATTTTTCTAAATTTGGAATAACTTCCAATTCTATTAGAAAATTATGGAGCCAAACTTCTTCTTTAGAGTCTTTTGCAACAGCCACATATTTAGCTTCCATAGTTGAGTCAAAAATATATGATTATTTTATACTTCTCCAAACTATGGCTCCACCTCCAAAAATAAATATTGAGCCAGATATGGAATTAATTTCATCTCTATCTGATTGAAAGTCAGTATCGGTGTATCCTTTAGGGATCAAATCACTTCCAGAATACACAAGCATATATTCTCTAGTTCTTCTAATATGTTTAAGTATATGCTTAACCGCCACCCAATGAAACCTTCATTGGTTAGATTGATATCTATTGACTTTGCTTACAGCATAACAATTGTTAGGCCTAATACACAACATTGCATACATTAAACTACCAATTGCTGATGCATAAGGCACTTATATATCATCTTTCTCATGTTGTGTTTAAGGACACTACTTTTAAAAAAGATAAACTCCATGATGTGAAGGCATATATCCTTTCTTGGAGTTTTGCATCCCAAATATTATAAGAATATTCTCAATATATGATGCTTGAGAGAGTGCTAATATTTTATTTTTGTAATCTCTTATTAATTTTATTCCAAGTATAAAACTTGCCTCTCCCAAATCTTTCATTTGGAATTGTTTAGCTAGCCATTTCTTTACGTCAAATAATAATCCAGTATTATTTCCAATAAGTAAAATATCATCTACGTAAAAAGTTAAGAACACCACTATTTGATTTTTTAAATTCTTGTAAACATAAGGATCATTTAAGCTTTAATCAAATTCATAAGATTTAATTACTTCATCAAATCTTATATTCCATTACCTTGAAGCTTTCTTAAGTCCATATATTGATCTTTGTAGTTTGCATACTTTTTGCTCATGACCTTCTTTTATGAAACCCTCTTATTTCATATAAATTCTTCCTTCAAGATAACCATTCAAAAAGGCTATCTTGACATCCATTTGACAAATTTTATAGTCATAATATGCATCAATGGATATAATTATACGTATGTATTTAAGCATAGCAATTGGAGAGAAAGTTTCATCAAAATCAATGCCCTCCTTTTTGGTGTATCCTTTTGCCACTAACCTTGCTTTGTAAGTCTCAACTTTTCCAATAGCACCTCTTTTTCTCTTATAAATATATTTACATCCTACAAGCCTTACCTCATTAGGAAGATCCACAAGTTCCCAAACAAAATTGAAATACATTGAATCTATTGCAAGTTTCATAGCTTCTAACCATTTTTCTTTATCAAGATCTTCTAATGCTTATTTATATGTCAATGTATCATCATTGTCATTATCAGATGTGATAATATATGCTTCTCTATTAATATTATTTTTAGAGGGTAATCTAATAACTCTCCCATTATGATGAGGCAATAAAGGTTCTTGATTTGGAGTGGTGGTTTCTTTTTATTGACATTCAACAATAATGTCCATATCTTTTGTGATTGATTCATTTAGTAATTCTTTGAGTAACACTTTACTCTGAGATTTAAAATCTTTCATATATTCATGATCAAGAAAAGTAGCATTTGTCGATATAAATACTTTCTTTTCTTGAGGACTATAAAATAAACCTCCTCTTGTACCTTTAGGATATCTGACAAATATGCATACTTCTAAACATGATTCGAACTTATCTATTTTTGCCTTCCATACACATTTCAGACAACCCCATATACGAATGTGTCATAAATAAGGTTTACACCCACTCCATAACTCTAGAGGTATTTTATGTACTAAATTTGAAGGTACAATATTCAAAATATACATTACAGTTTATATTGCAAATCCCCAAAATGAATTTGGTAAGGACGAGTAACTTAACATAGACTTAACCATATTGAGCAATATTCAATTTCTTCTTTCAGCAACACCATTTTGTTGTGAAGTTACAGGTGTAGTGAGTTTAGATACAATTCCATTCTCAATTAAATAATTTTTTAATTTTGTATCTAAATATTCACCACCATGATCTAATAAAAGTATTTTAATGACTTTCTTAATTGATTTTCAACTTCAACACAAAATTTTTTAACTTTTTAAAAGTTTTAAATTTTCTTGTCATTAAATAAATATAACCATATCTTGAATAGTTATCAATAAAAATGACAAAATATTCATAACCACCTCTTGCTTGTATATTAAATGGACCACAAACATCTGAATATACAAGTTCAAGAGTTTCTTTAGCTCTTTCACCTTTTCCATAAAAAGTTCTCTTGGTCATTTTTCCTTCAAAACAAGATTCATAGACTGGTAGAGTTTCGACTGCCAGTTCTCTTAAAGGACCATCCTTTACTAGTCTTTCAATCCTATTTAAGTTTATAACACCAAGTCTAAAATGTCATAGATATGTGTTGTCTTCATATGAAATCTTTTGCCCTTTTTGTTTAGGTTTTTCAACTTTGAACATTTTAGTATTAAGCAGTGTATTTCCAATGGGATTTAATATAAAAAATCCTTTTTCCATTATTGTAGAATAAATATTCAAACCATTCTTAGAAATAATAATCTCATTATTATAAAAAGAGAGTCCAAAACATTGTTCAAACAACTTTGAAATAGACACAATATTTCCAGAAAATCTTATAATAAAATAAACATTATTCAATAGTAGATATTTATTTTTAAATTCAAGCCTAACAACTCCCACTACTTAAGTTGATATTGTAGTTCATGTCCCTACTGTTAAGATAGTTGCTATTTGCATGCTTTTCATTTTTGCAACTTATAAAGTTTTGATGATTTCAAACATTATTGTTCAAATGTGTAGTTATCTCCTAACAATTTTGGAAGAATTGTATTTGCTCTTGTGTGTACTGACATTTCAGGAAAAACGAACTCCAGACTACGAAGACTTCAAATTAAATTCAGCATGAGATACTTTGTAAAATTTGAAGCTTGCACTTTTCTTAGAAATCAAATTGAAAGGGAGTGATTGTATTTTGAGAGAATAAAAACATTCACACATAAGGAGATCATATAGAATTTATACTGATCGTACAGGACGATCTTCAGTTCGTACTGGACGATCAGACAATTACCTCCTATAGAGCATATGGAACGAATAGGAACTTGCTTGAAAATTTTTCTAAGTCCTATTCGTCCAGGACAAAATAAATTATCGTCCAGGACGATTGGTTCTCTGGAAAATTTTTTGTCCAGACGAAATAAATTATCGTCCGGGACGATCAGTCCTCTGTAAAAATTTCGTCCAGACGAATCAATTTTCATCCAAACGATTAACCGACTTAGGACAGTTTTCACTAGTTTTTAGAACCGACCTTGTAATAACCGTTCGTACTGGACGAACCTTGTTCGTACAGGACGATCAGCTGTACGAAGATATTTCGTACACATATTCAAATAGGGTCGTTTCAGATCGTTTAAGTAAAATCATCCAGGACGATCCACGATCGTACAGGACGATCCACTGCGTACAAAATTAAATACTTACAGTTTTTGGGCGGTTTTTCTTGTCTTTTGTATAAATAGTCCAAATTAGACTGCCACCCTATCTTTTTGTCATTTGATCTTCGTGCCTCTTGAGAGAATAGCCAAGGAGAGAGTTGGAGAAAGCATTCAAAGGAGGATTCCTACCACTAGAGCGAGAAGGCTTCACTTGGAGTTCAAAGGTAAGAATCTCTACTTGTGAATTGGGATTACTTCACTCTTTTCCTTCTTCCTTCTAGATTCTTGTGAGAAGATCAGTCAAGGAGATCCGGTTCTCTGCCGACACTTGAAGAGTGTGAACAGCCGAAGGGTTCTCTGCCCACACTAGGAGAGTGTGAAAGGACGAAGGGTTCTCTGCCCACACTAGGAGAGTGTGAAAGGACAATGGGTTCTCTACCCACATTAGGAGAGTGTGAAAGGACGAAGGGTTCTCTGCCCACACTGGGGATAGTGTGAAAGGACGGACGGTTCTCTGCCACACCGGGGAGTGGTGAAAAGAGTGTGTTGTAAAGGCTTCTCCGCCTTGCTGTGGGTGTAAAAGGAGAGTCATTATTGGTATTAGTGCAATACTCAGAGGGTGCCTCTGGGGAGTGGATGTAGGTCTGGTTATAGACCGAACCACTATAAATCTGGTGTCATTTACTTTACTGTTTTTACGTTTCCGCACTTTCTATTTCAGTTTTAAAAACTCTGTGGTTGAAAAACCTTTTTCTACAAAATTTAAAAGAAATTTTATTTCGGTTCAATAATTTTCTAAAAGGGGACTTAAAATTTTTTAAACTACCAATTCACCCCCCCCCCTCTTGGTAGCTTTGGGACATTCACTTAGGCTTAACAACCTAATTACTAGACTGAACAAGTGGTATCAGAGCTTCGTTTCAATATCATAAGTTTGAACTACTTTTTGATTAACGTAGATGGCTACTTTCGGAAACCGAAATACACCTGAGGGTTACTCTATCACTAGACCTCCACTATTTGACAATATTCCTTTTGATTTTTGGAAAACACGCATATCTACTTTCTTACAGTCACTTGATTATCGCATGTGGATGCTAGTCCAGGATGGCTACACAAAACCAACTAGATTAGTTGATGGAGTAATGGTAGAAATACCTTTTACTGATTGGACTGTAGAAGAACGTGACTTAGCACAATTAAATGCCAAATGTTTAAACAGTTTCTTTTGTGCTTTAAAATCTGAAGACTGCATGCGGGTTTCCACTTGCAAAAGCGGAAAGGACATATGGGATAGACTTTGTATAACTTATGAAGGGACAAATGAGGTTAAACAATCAAGACTCAATATCTTGTTACATGACTATGAATTGTTTCGCATGAAACCTAATGAATCTATTTCCGACATTTACACAAGATTTACACAAATTGTCACTTCTTTGCATGCACTTGGTAGGGAATTAACTAATGCTGAAATGGTCAATAAAATTCTTCTTTGCTTACCTACTGCTTATGATGCAAAAATTACTGCAATTACAGAGTCTAAAGATTTAAGCATTTATTCTATTGACAATCTTCTTGGTTCACTCATTGTTTATGAGCAAGGAGTAAGTCAAAGAAAGATTGATGCAGGTGAACCACGAAAGGAGAAGAATATAGTACTAAAAGTGGAAGAGTCGGAGAGTGAACACTCACAACCTGAGGATGAAGATGATATTGCACTAATGACTAGACAATTCAGAAGCTTTTTAAAGAGGAAGCAGAAGAGACGCCAGCAATGGAGTAGAGGTAAGTTTAACAGAAATGGCAAGGTTTCTAATGAAGTGATTTGTTATGAATGCAGGAAACCAGGTCATATCAAGACTGATTGCCCAAAACTCAAAGCCACTCCTGTTAAGGAGAAGGTGGAGGAGAAACCTATGGTAAAGAAGGGCAAGAAGAAGTTTCAAAGAGCTTTCTGGGTGGACTCAGCTTCAGACTCATCTGAGACAGAAAAAGAAGAAGAAGTCACCAATCTTTGCTTGATGGCAGACAATGTGGATCACTCAGATGAAGAAGAGGTATGTGACTTAACATATGATGAATTATTTGAAGTTTCTGAACACATGCATGATGCATATAGGAAAATGAAAAAGATGCATGCTAGTGTTAGCTTAGAACTAGAAGAACTCAAAAAGGAACATGAAATCCTTAAGAAAGACCATGCTTTAATAGATAACAACCACATGAAACTACTTGATGAATATGATGACTTGAGTAAGAATTTTGAAAATCTAAAATCATCCTATGCTGATCTTGAAAAGGAATTTAAAAATTTTAAGGATGAATCTGAGAGCAAAGCATATAGAATCAATTATACAAATCGAATTTTGGAAGATATGAATTCATTTTACAAACTAACTATAAGAGCTCTCGAGGATAATAAGAAACCCCCCAGACTTGAAGATTTTATAAATCCTAAATATTATCCTAAATTTATGAAATCCCTTAGAAGACAATCACATGGAAGAAAACTTAGGAATATTTTTCCTAATGTTAAATGTAATAATTGTGGATTTTTGGGACATATAGCTCACACATGTACCTTGATGATGAAATCTAATTTGGTGTGGAGAACTAAGATGCATAAACCTAGACATATCATACATGCATCTGATTATAAATTGCTAAAAGGTGAACCCAAACTTATTTGGGTTCCCAGGTCTAACATTTGATATTTTTGCAGAAGTGCTCTCACACAAGACCTCGTGGGAGCATATGGTACCTGGATAGCGGATGTTCAAAACATATGACTGGAGACACTGCACAATTCATAACGCTAGAAGCCAGGAATGGAGGCAAGGTTACACTTGGAGATAATACCACAAAGAAAGTGGTTGGATCAGGTATGATTGGTAATTTCAAAAACTTTTTTATAGACAATGTGTTATTGGTTGAAGGATTAAAGCATAATTTGTTAAGTATAAGTCAGCTATGTGACAAGGGATATAATGTAAAATTTTTACCTACTAGCTGCATATTAAGCCTAAATGGTAAAGAAGTTTTAAATGGAAAAAGGGTAAACAATGTTTACATGCTAGATTTGAATTCATTTCATACTCCTATTGCTTTCTGTTTGAAAATTGTTTCTGATGAATCTTGGCTTTGGCATAGAAGACTTTGTCATTCTAGTATGAAAAATCTTAGGAGAATTACCCAAAAGAATTTAGTAAGAGGTATACCAAAACTAGACTTTACTAAGGACCATCTTTGTGATGCATGTCAATTAGGAAAATAAGTGAAGTCCTCTTTCAAGTCCAATAATGATCTTAGAACTAGTAAACCATTGGAAATTCTTCACATGGATCTTTTTGGACCAGTAGGAACTGTAAGTCTAGGAGGGAAGGTATACGGATTTGTTATTGTGGATGATTTCTCTAGATTCACTTGGGTTAGATTTCTTTTTCATAAAAGTGAATCATTTGAGGAATTCAGAAATTTTTCAA
Source organism: Dendrobium nobile (assembly GCA_022539455.1). Classification (NCBI taxonomy): domain Eukaryota; kingdom Viridiplantae; phylum Streptophyta; class Magnoliopsida; order Asparagales; family Orchidaceae; genus Dendrobium; species Dendrobium nobile. The sequence goes on from CM039721.1 coordinate 23,036,154, forward strand.
CTTGGATTCAGAGAAAACTAGGATGTGAAATAATGTCTATACAAAGTGATCATGGAGGAGAATTTGAAAATGAAAGATTTGAAAATTTTTGTAAAGAAAAAGGGATTGATCACAATTTTTCTGCACCTAGAACTTCTCAATAAAATGGGGTAGTTGAAAGGAAAAACAGAACATTAATAGAAGCTGCCAGAGCAATGTTGGCAGAATACTCACTTCCTAAATATTTTTGGGCTGAGGCGGTTAGCACTGCATGTTATGTTTTAAATAGGGTGAATGTGAGATCGAATTTAAATAAAACACCCTATGAGTTACTAAAAGGTAGAACACCAAATTTGTCTCATTTGCATGTATTTGGTTGCAAGGTGTTCATTCATAACAATGGAAAATCTGCCTTAGGAAAATTTGATCCAAAATCAGATGAAGGAATTTTTGTTGGATATTCAAGTGTTGGAAAATCTTATAGGGTATTCAACAAAAGAACTTTAGTTATTAAAGAAACCACACATGTTGTATTTGATGAATCTGGAAATTTAGAAGAGCCAAATATTGTTGAAGAAGAAATTGAGGAAAACTCCCAAAAGATTGATAGATTAAATTTGGAAGAAAATGTGGAAGAAAACTTTGAAAGAGAAAACCCTTTGCCTAGAGATTTGAGATTTTCAAAAAACCACCCAAGAGAATTGATTATAGGAGAACCTAGTGAGGGTGTTAGAACTAGGCGTGGATTAAATAAGGAAGTTAATCATTCAGCCTTTATTTCAACCATAGAACCCACTAATATTGATCAGGCACTTTCTGATGAATTTTGGATATTGGCCATGCAAGAAGAGTTAAATCAATTTGTAAGAAATAAAGTTTGGGAATTAACTACAAGGCCAAAAGATCAAAGTGTTGTTGGAACTAAGTGGGTGTTCAAAAATAAAATGAATGACTCAGGAGTAGTCATTAGAAATAAGGCTAGATTAGTTGCTAAGGGGTATAATCAAATTGAAGGAATTGATTTTGAGGAGACCTTTGCCCCTGTAGCAAGACTTGAAGCAATTAGGGTTTTACTTGCCTTTGCCTGTTTTAAAAGTTTTAAATTGTTTCAAATGGATGTCAAAAGTGCCTTTTTGAATGGTGTTATTGAAGAAGATGTTTATGTAGAACAACCTCCAGGATTTGAAAGTTCAAAATACCCAAATCATGTTTTTAAGTTAAAAAAGGCATTATATGGATTGAAACAAGCACCTAGGGCTTGGTATGAGAGATTTAGCACTTTCCTACTTGAAAGATATTTTGAAAAAGGAAGTGTGGATACAACTCTCTTCTTAAAGAAATTTGGAAAGGAAATACTCATTGTTCAAATTTATGTGGATGATATCATCTTTGGATCTTCAAATAAAAATCTTTGTGATGATTTTTCTAATACAATGAGTAGTGAATTTGAAATGAGTCTAATGGGAGATTTAAATTACTTTCTAGGTTTTAGCATCAAGCAACTTGAGGAAGGGACATTTCTTAGTCAAACTAAATATATTAAGGACATCCTCAAGAAATATGAAATGGACAATGCTAAACCTGTTAGTACACCAATGAGTTCCTCAGTTTAGTTAGATAAGGACCTTCAGGGAAAATCTGTTGATCAAAAGAAATATAGAGGGATTATTGGATCTTTGCTTTACTTGACTGCTAGCCGACCAGATATTATGTTCAGTGTTTGCTTATGTGCTAGATTTCAATCAGATCCAAAAGAATCACATTTGACAGCAGTGAAAAGGATTTTAAGATACTTACTAGGAACTCAAAACTTAGGAATTTGGTATCCTAAGTTTAGCTCTTCATTTGAAATTATTGGTTATTCAGATTCTGACTTTGCAGGTTGTAGAGTGGATAGGAAAAGCACTTCTGGAACATGTCAATTCATTGGAAATTCATTAGTTTCTTGGTCCAGTAGAAAACAAAATTCAGTAGCTCTATCTACTGCAGAAGCAGAATACATTGCATTAGGAAGTTATGTGGCACAAGTGCTTTGGTTAAAACAATACTTGATTGATTTAGGATTATCTGTAGGCACTATTCCAATTTATTGTGACAATACTAGTGCTATTTGCATTTCCAAAAATCCTATTCAACATTCTAGAACCAAACACATTGATATAAGACATCATTTCATAAGGGATCATGTATCCAAAGGAGAAATTGAACTCACACATGTTTCAACTGAAAATCAACTTGCAGACATTTTTACAAAACCTTTAGCCCTTGATACCTTCAGTACTTTAAGAACAAGGCTAGGTGTTATTGATTTAAATGCCTAAACAAAATGTCTTTGCAACATTGATGTTTATGTTTTTGTTTTGTTTTTGATTTTATGAATTTTTGTGTGTTTTGAATGAATTTGTTTTTTGAGTGTAAGTTTTTATTGTATGTTTTCTGTGTTTTTTTTTTATTTTTAAGTTTGATTTGATTTTCTTAAATTAAAATTCAAAAATTGGAGGAAATCGTCCGGGACGACTTTTGTTTCGTACTGGACGATGTGAGATAAATTGGTTTGCGTGCATTTTTAACTGTTTTGAGAACAGTTTTTAATTAGATCGTCTGTACGATCTGACGATCGTCCAGGACGAATTTTTTTTTCTCAAACGTCAAGACGATTGAATGTAGCGGTTGAGTGGATAAGACAGTTTTTAATATGGATTTCGTCTGTACGAATTTTTGGTTTGTCCAGACGAACAGATGTCATTTCAGTGTAGGGGATGGTTTTCAATAGACATTTAAAAGAGTTATTTTTAGATCGTCTGTACGAACTTATGTTCGTATGTACGATCGGTCAAGTCAAAAGTCTGTACGAAGGGACGCATCGTAAGTTGTGTTGATTACGAAAAGCCGTTACATTTTGGACGAATTTGATCGTCTGTACGAAATATTTTCGTCTAGACGAACGATGATTTTCGTCCAGGACGAACCTTTTTCGTCCAGAACGAACGTATCGTTTTCTTTAAATATGAAGGCTTTCTAACTTAACAATCACACTTTCAAACTTCTCTTTCAATCCCTTTCTACTTCAAATTGTCAATGGCCTCCTCAAGCAAAAGACAAAAGGTTTTAGCGAAGAAGCCGAATAGGAATGCCTCAGAAAACTTCCTTTCTAAGGCGAATGAGGAATCCTTTCCTCGTTTTGCTTCCGCCAAAATAACTCCATCTCGCATTTTAATCCAAAGCGAGATAAATTATAAGGTAATGCACCTTTTTGCCTCAACCCAATTCCATTTCATAAATCACCAAGTAAATCTCATAATCGGCTTGATTATTGGTCACTTTGAACTCAAGGATGGCAACTTGTGTGATGATAATCCCTTTTGGGCCTTTTTAAGATTATGATTACACCTACTTTTCACTCACATGAACCTCAATTAACATAAATGGTACATTGTTACTACTATGATGGTGCCCTTTACTTGTCACTTAAGTGTTGATGTCAATGAGTGCTTGAGCATTAATGGTCGTTCTCGACATGTGAGTGATTTAGACCTTACTTAGCTCCACTGACCACTTATTTAGCCTCCCAAAATGATCAATATTAGTGAGAGAAGATGCTTCAATTGCTCGAAGGTGACATTAGAAACCTTATTCAAAGTGACATTTTTACCACTTCTATGTATTTTGAAGAATGCTCACCTCTTTCCTAGCTTAGAGATAAAATGATTAAGCCCGACGACTCGGCTAGTGAGTTGATGTACTTCCTTGGCAGTCCTTAATGATGAGACTTCCAAAATTGCATTCATGTCTTATGGATCCACCTTAATGCCTTTGAGGGTGAGATGAAACCATATGAATTTTCCCGATCCTACACGAGCATTTAGTATGGAAAAATTCTAGAGAGAGAGACTCTCGGTTTTTAGAGAGAGAAAATTCAAAAAAATTTTGAATTCTTGATTGCCAGTTTTCAATCCTTTCGGTAAGGAATTGTCAAGTTGATGGCGGTGGATGGCCTCCAGCCATCTTCGAATGCGACAGCAAGTAGTATTGTTGGTAAAGGATCTTTGATGCAATATCTTGGTGGAATTAATTGTATGAAGTCTAGTGAAAAACCGAATGTAGTGAATCATGTTATCAGATGTTCGAATGGGCCCTTGCTAATCAAGGAGAACATCATGGATACGCCGATGAAAGTTTTATTTATTGAAGGTAAAGGAAAAGCTATTGTTGAAGATGAGGTTCTTTATCCCCACAGTTGGGCAAAAGGTTTTATGATCAAAATTCTTTTGATCCGGCTGCGGCATCTTCTGAAATGAACATCTTGTTAACAGGTACGGCAATTCTAATGCAATCTCTGGACAAGTCCATGGGATAAATGTGAATGCCTGTAATATTGTTAACAAAAATTTCCATTTCTTGGAGGGGTCTGAATGAGTTGTAATAGATATCGTGGACAAGGTTAATGAGGTAATGCTAGTTGAAAATATGGTCGAGAAGGAGGCAAATCCGTGGAAGAAAAAGCCTTATATAATGCTGAATTTCAAGGATGAGGATATGGTTTGCTCAGAAGATGGTAAAGTTGTGAAAATGAAAGAAGAGGTAGAGATTTCAAATTCTAATAAGCTTAAGAATTCTTTAGTGATCAAAGTATTTGGTAAGGAAATTCCTTCACATATAGTAGCATGGGAAATAAGGAGGCATTGGAAACTTTTTGGGAACTTTAGTTTTACAACTCTTGGAAAGGGTTGGTTTTTATGTTCTTTTGATTCGACATAGATGATGGAAGGTGTTCTGTCAGGAGGGCCTTGGTTTGTCAACGGCCACATTGTGGGAATGGAGAAGTGGACGATAGAATTTTCTACTCTATATTTGAAAGGTCTAACCTCACCTTTTTGGATTAGAATGCCTCTCTTACCCTTGCAATGTTATGATGAAGTTAATGTTGCTAGAATTGCTTCATCGGTTGGCTAGCCTCTAATGATGGATGAAAATATGTTTCAGTGGGGGAAAAGAGAATTCGCCAGAGTTTGTGTGAGAGTAAAGTTGGATCAATGTCTTCCTTTAGGAGTATGGGTAGAAAGTATCTCTGGAAGGTTCTTTCAAAGGTTTGAGTATGAGAAAATATCTACTTTTTGTTACGAATGTGGATTGGTAGGACATTTGAAATCTGATTGCAAGGTAAAAAATTCTGGAACTTTTGATAAGAATGTGGATGGAGGGGAGTCAAGGCAAGATAAGAAGGTGGACAAGGTTCAGGAGGAGGTCAATGATCCCTCTTATGGACCTTTGATCATGGTCAAAAGAAAAATTAATAGAAGACCTATTGTGCAAAGAGATAATCTAAAATTTGTTAGAAAATAGTGGAAGAAAATGAAAGAAATTCATGATGATGTTGCTGGTAAAGAAATTCAAAGTGGTGATATTATTGCTAAAGTGGGATCAGCTTCTGAAGGAAATCAACTGGAGGAAGGGGAAATACTAGGGGAAGAGGAGGTGATTATTCTCGGAAGGAATTTTGTTACTACGGATGATGTTGCTGTGAAGAACAATGCTTCTGCTAAGGCTTCAGTTTATAATGATGGTATGTTTTCTAGTGTTGATAAACCATTTATTTCAGTAAATGTGAACAAGTTTGATGTGATGAATGGGGTGGAAGTTGATGTAATCGGAGATATAGTTAAAAATTCCAATACTATTGTTTGTGATAAAAATAACAGTGAAGAAGTGCCTCTTGTAGTTGTGAATACTGACAGAGGTGGAGGTATTAAGGGCTGTGAGGGGAGCCTGTGTGTTGTGGAAAATGAGAAAGAGGTTGTCTCAAACGGGGAATTGGTGAAATGCAAGCTTGCAAAAGAGCTCAAGGCATTAGGTCCTATTAAGAGCAAATCCAGAGGCAGATTTCTGGATGGAAGAAATAAAAAAAGAGTTGGGGGCTCTTCCCCCAAACTTTTTTAATGGAATCTATAGTGTTCTGGAATTGTAGAGGGGCCAAAAAGAGGGAGGCCTCCCTTTATTTGAAGGATATTATAAAAGACTATAAGGTGTTTTTTGTAGGGTTGGTTGAAACTAAAATCACTTCTCTAGACAGAGAATCTTTTGTAAGGATGATGGGTCATAGTTGGGACTTCTTTCTGCTTCCCTCATAAGGACTTTCTGGTGAGATTATGGTTTTATGGAGATGGATATGGCTTCTTTTTCAGTTTTAAAAACTTCAGATCAATGTGTAATAGGTGATCTTAATGTCTTCAATAAAGGTGTGTGGATGATTTCTATAGTATATGCTAGCAAGGAGGCTCTTAAGAGAAGATTTCTTTGGGAGTATGTTCAGGAGGTTTCCCATAGGAAAATTCCTTCTATTGTTGGAGGGGATTTTAATTGTATTTTGACTCAAGAAGACAAGAAGGGTGGTAGAAGATTTACTTTCTCACAAGGCTCCTTGGATATGGTGAAGTTTATGAATGATAATGACTATCATGAAGTTGGGTTTATTGGTCCAAGATTCACTTGGTGCAATAAAAAAATTGGTGGGGGACGAATTCTGGAAAGACTAGATAGGTGTATCCTAAACACTTTGGCCATCAATAAAATCCAAATTACTTTGGTAAGACATCTTGCCAGAGTGGCTTCAGATCACAGTCCAATTGTATTGAAGATTTATGATTCGATTTTTAGAGGAAGAAGATGCATTAAGTTTGAAGATACTTGGTTGTCTTTTAAGACAGCAGTACATATTGTCTCTAATAGGTGGAGGAAGCCCTTTTTGGGGGATGTCATGGAAGTGCTTAATAAAAAATGCAAAAGAACTTTGAAATATTTGTTTTACTGGAGCAAGGCTAGATTGAAAGATTTCTCTGAAGAGAAGAAAAATTGAAAGCTGAAATTGTTCAATTATAAGAAGAAGAAGCAAGAGAAGGTTGGCTGAGTGAAGACAAGTTATGGTTACTTAAAGCTAAAGTTAAATAACTTAATGTCATCCTTCATAACTTGAATACTTGGTGGAAGCAAAGAGCAAAAGCTAATTGGATTAAAGAGGGTGACACTAATACCAAGTTCTTCCATTCCTTTTCCAATTCAAGGAGGAATGTCAACTGGATTTCTCAAGTAAAGGATTCAAATGGGGTCTTGACTGAAGAACCTAAGGAAGTGGAGGAGGTGTTTTTAAATTTTTTAAAATAAATGGAAATCCAGAAATTGTTGTTTTGATGATTGGCCAAAACCGTGGATGGTTTTACAAAGAAATGACAAGCTTTTTCTAGAGAAGGAGCTCTCTGAAGCTGAGATACAGGAAGTTGTTATGAATTTGGGCAACAATAAGGCTCCGGGTTATGATGGGGTCACTTATTATTTTTTCAAAGCATTTTGGAGCATCATTAGGGAGGATGTATTAAGAGTAGTGCAGCAGTTTTTCTTCACAGGTATTATGTGCAAGGATTGGAAAGATACCTTAGTAGTTTTGATTCCCAAGTCTTCTAATCCAGGTATTCCAACTGCTTACCATCCTATCAATCTTTCCAATTCAATCTATTAGATTTTAGCAAAGGTCTTGCTTAATAGAATGTTGGGGGTCATGCCAAGAATTATTTCTGAAGAACAGGCGGCTTTTGTGAGGGGAAGATCAATCTCAGACCATCTTCTATTGGCTCAGGAGGTATTCAACAAATTAAGGTATTTTAAATCTAGTAATGGATTCTTAGCAATCAAAGTGGATATGGAGAAAGCATATGATAGTATGTGTTGGGCAACCTTGAAGAAGATGATGGCAGATTTGGGTTTCCCACCCAAGTTTGTAAATATGGTGATGGAATGTATCTTAGATCCCAGGTATTCTATCATGATTAATGGCTCTAATTCTAATTGGATTGAGGGGAAGAGTGGCTTTCGTCAAGGATGCCCTCTATCACCATTTCTTTTTATCTTATGTTCACAACTACTTTCTAACACTTTCCATAGCAAAGGAGCAGATGTGGGTATTAGAATTTCCTCCAATTCACAGAAGATTTCACATCTTCTTTTTGCAGATGATATTTTGCTTTTTATGGAAGCTAAAGTGGGTAGCATGAAGAAGGTTAGAGATATTGTGGAGGGATATTGTAAGTGGACAGGCCAAAATATCAACTACCATAAATCTTCCTTGGTTTGTGGTTGTTCGGTGGAAAGGAGGAGGAAAGTGCAGATTTCCAGATATATGGGAATTAAACTAGTAGAAGAATTTGAGTACTTGGGAATTAAATTGGCCTTGAGAAGATTAAGGAAGTTGTACTTTCAGGTGTTATTGGATAAATCCAGTAAAAAACTTAATGCTTGAGGGAATAGATATATTTCTCTTGCAGGTAGACTGGTTTTGGTAAAATCAGTTTATCTTTCCCTTCCTATTTTTATCATGACTCACTCTCTTATTCCTTTGAAGACTTTGATGGAATTTGAGAAGCTTTGTAGAGACTTTATCTGCAACAAATGTGATGGCAAACAAGGTATTCATTATGTGGCATGGGAGCATTTGTGTAAACCAAAACAGTTTGGAGGATGGAATATTCAGTCAGCAGTGGCTAGGAGAAATGCTATGAGAGCAAAATTTGCATAGAAAATTATTGAGAAGTCGGATTCATTTCTGAGCAAGAATCTCCTTGCTAAGTATGGAGTTAATTGGTGGAATTATGGGTTGCATAGAAGTAGTTCAACCACTTGGAAAATTATTTTTTCTGGCTGGAATGCTCTAAGAAATTTTGTAAGATGGAAAATTGGGGATGGATCCAAGATTAAGGTATTGAAGGATTTCTGGATTTTGGATAAAAATTTACTCAAATGTCCAATGTTTGTAGGACCTTTTGAGGATGATAACATTACTCTGGACTTCTTCATTTGTGAGGGAAATTGGGACCGTGAAAAACTTAGTTTGTATTTTGGGACAGATTTACTGGAACTGATTTGTAAAGTTCAGATATTTCATAATATAAATGAAGATTGCATGGAGTTAAAGTATAAGATGTCAGGGAAATCTATCTCAGCTTTACTAATGGAGGATAGTTACAAAGATATGGAGGATGATGTTCAAATTACTTGGGTTTACAAGCTGAAACTGAATGCAAGCCTGGAGGTCTTTATTTGGCGCTTATTCTTCGATGCTATTCCCGCAGGAGCTTTTCTCTACAGAAGGAAATTATCTGATTCTCTTTTTTGTTCATTGGGGTGTGATGTAGTGGAAGATATAAACCATGTTTCCTCCAATTGTTGCAAGCTACAGAAGGTGATGGATGTTCTCAGAAGCTGGGGATTCCAATTACCAGAATTTCATGACTGGAAAGACTGTTTGTCTGGTTTAATGAGGCTAAAGAAGGTAATGTGATGGTGGTAAAATTATATTTTACTGTTATATGGTTTGTATGGAATCATAGAAACATGGTAAAGCATGGAAAACCTGAAGAGAGCAATGTGTTTATTGCAATTTATGTTCTCATTTTTATCAGCTCTGATAATATGTATTTAATTCAATCAGACAACTGGTTGTTAATCAGTCCCATGGACTGTTCTATGATAAATGGCAACCTCCTCCACCCGATTGGTATAAGATTAATCTGGATGCTTCACTTAAAGGAAATTATGAGGCAGGTATCGGTGGCATTGTGAGGGATTGCAAAGAAAGATTTCTTTTAGCTTTTGGATTGGACAAGATGAATTGGGACATTTCTCAATTGGAGTTTTCAGCTTTTTCAGCACTTAAAGAAGTATTACAAGGTAGATTTAAAGATGTTAAAGGCATTATTGTGGAAGGTGACAATAAGAATGTTCTTAATATTCTTCATAAACTGCATAGTATACCGAAGAAGATTGATTGGAACATGGATAATGAAGACTCTTCATTTTTTAGTAGTGTCAATAATGTGATTTTTCATTATGTTAGTCGCAATTGTAATAAGTTAGCGGATTACTATGCTAACTTAGCTTTATCATTTGATTTTCTTTGGGACTTGTTTTGTGACAATGAACTTCCTTCTTCCTTTATTAATTTAGTAAAGGAAGAATGTGATAATTTGGGTCACTCTCAGTAGCTTGTATCTAGGGGCTTTTCTTATTTCTATGCAATTTTTGCATTCCTCAAAAAAAAAAAAACACAAGCATTTAGTATGATGAGTCGCCTATTGTTCCTTTATAAGAGTATTAAATATCTATTTCAAATCTTCAATGGGTTGACTGAGATGACATGCTTTTCGCAAAGAAGTCATCCACAAACATCTCAATTTTTTTCCATTTTAGTCCTTGAAGACTTTATCCATCATTATTTGATAAATCACCCATATGTTCTTCAAGCTAAAGGGAATGACCTTATAGAAGTTTAAGATTTTTTACTACAATGAAGGAAACCTTTTCACAATCATCGGGGTGTATCTTAATTTGATGGCAGCAAGAGAAAGCTTCTAGGAAGCTCATCATAGAATAACCCACTAAACAATCCACCAGCGAGTCTATCCTTGAGAGTGGGTAGTCATCTTTAAGGCATTTTTAATTGAGTTATGAAGTCCACAAACATCCTCTACTTGTGTGTGACCTTTTATTCCATTACTATATTAAAAATCCAATATAGGTAACATACTTTCCATAATGAATTCAACTTCCATTAACATTTGCACCTCATATTTGATGGGCTTGGTAAGTATGGCTATAATATTCCTTATTTTATTCTTATTGATCTTGCATCTTCCCTCACATTCAATTTATAAAATAAGACTTCTTAACTGATGTTTAAAATCTTTGACGCCATCCAAGAAAAGGCATCGACTCTCCCCTAAGATCCTAAATAAGCTCACATTTATGTTCTTCACTAAAGGAATTATTATTCTAAGGAATCTACTAGACTTTCCCTCCACTTCTAGGATTTGCATGACAACCTCCACCATTTATGATTTCTTCTAATAAGATCGCCACATTCTTAACTAACCTTAGATAGCTGGTGCAGGACAAAGTGAGGTTGATCCTCATAATGATCTCCCTTCCTCATGCAAAGAATTTGACAGCTACATGATAAGTTGATACAACTACGAATGTGTTCAATAGAGGCCTATTAAAGATGGCAATATATGTGTTTAGAGGGTTCGCTATGATGAAATATGCAATGGAAGTATACTACTGATCAGCTTCATCCCGGGTGAATAATATGGTGTGTGTTCCTTTTGTCGCTCTTCATTCTTTTGAGAAATCATATAAAGGACTTGAAGTAAAAATGAGTTGACAGCAAAGAGTTTCATCTTTTCAAATAAATACATAAAGATGATATTAACAGAAATCCCTATGTCTAACAGAATACTACATATATGATAGTTGGTGATAAAGTCAGTGACAATAATGATAGCATTATGGGGTTTCCCCCTACTGGCTTGCTCGTTTCTTTGAAGGTGATGATGGAGATGACTACTACAAGAGATCGTGAGGTAAGCACGGAGTTCACCTTTATGACTTTCATCAACTTATTTTTTTCTCAAATGATGGTAAGAACCACTCCATATATATTGAGCGAGATGTGACAGGCACGTTGCTACTTCCTTGTATGAGGCATTTCTCAAGTGCTGACCATAATCGGCAAGTACAAACTCCTTCAACTTGCCAGCTTTGATTAGTTCCTCTAGTAATCCTTAGAGGTGTCAACATGCCTCCATGATATGGTCACAATCCTGATGGAAAGCACAATACCTGGATGTGTCCCCGACATTGACATTCACCTTCTTAGGTGATGAGCATTTGAGGAATTCTGATAGGGGTGACTAGCATGACGAATTTCATCCATTCTTAGTGTGATTGATCTTGCATTCCTCAATGGCCTAGGTTATAGGAGCAATTATTGGTGTTTTGGGAAACAATAATCCCATTGTGGTTTAGGCTTACTATCTCATCGCTCATTGGAATGGATTATTTCTCAATCTCACCCTTGCTAAAAATCCCTCCTCTGTGCTAGATCAAAGTAGTGGGTGGTCATGGATGACTCAATTGTTTCTATTGTTCTCTTCATCATTGACATGGCTATTGGCCAATTCTAATATCTCAGTAAATGTCATTAGCTATTGCAAGCTAATTGTATAACAAAAAATACCCTCTCTCAACCCTTATGTTAGAGTAGCCTGGGTAATTATAGGCTTCAAATATTTCACTTCAAGTATTTCCCCTTGAAATCTCATTATGATGCTCCTCAATAATTCTTCATACTACTATTGCATCATTAGCAGAACTTGCAAGGTTTTTGTGGCTTTTGGGTATTAGTGAACTACGTTACAAACACCATTTTAAATTCTAGAAAGGACATGATTGAAAGTTCGATGGGGATGTTAGGCCCTCTTGAACTTAATCCCAAGCTAATTAAAGAGAGAGGTGAATTGGAAAACTTTAAAACCAAAACACAATCCAAATCACCACAATCAAAGTGCGGAAATTAAAATAAATGCGGAAGCGATAATAAGAAAAGAACACACCGGATTTATAGTGGTTCGGTCAAACCTTGACCTACGTCCACTCCTTGGAGGCACCCTCCAAGTATTGCACTACAAAAGTGTCTCTCCTTTAGCCCCCACGGCTAGGCGGAGAAGCCCTTACAAAATCACTTCCACCTTCCCCGGTGCGGCGGAGTCGCCGGGTCCTTTGACACCAAAGAGACTTCTTCTTTGGTGAACTTACCTCGAGACAAGCCTTGAATCCGACGGTATTCAGGTGCGAGCTTGCCGGAGCAACCGTGTGGATCCCCCTCCACACTCCCTTGAGTCCCCCCTCACAGGATCTTCTCCCTCTCTCAAACTCCACCCTTTCCTCACTCCCTTTCAAGCTTTCTCTTCAAGTTTCCCCCCACAAGAACGAGGCTACAATGGCTGCCAAAGACACTTACAAAGTGCCTTGCCATAGCTTAAATAGAGGCTCTCAAAACGAGCTCATTAATGCAAGTTGCCGACATTATCGTCCAGGCCGATAGGCATATCGTCCTGGCCGATTGGTTCAATTTCAGCTCATTAGCCCGGGACGATCTGGGACGATCAGAAGGAAATTGGTTATATCGTCCTGGCCGATCTCACGATCGTCCGGGCCGATTAGTTTAAAACCAACTCTATCGTCCTGATCACAGCCCTGGGAACAGTCCTGGCCGATTGAAATTTGGTCTTGATCATCCAGGCCGATCTCACGATCGTCCTGAACGATATGATCGTATCAATCAGCATTTAATTCCTTCCAAATAAAACCAGATCAATTTAGGCATGATTGAGTTAGATCGTCCCGGACGATAGAATTATCGTCCTGGCCGATTTCCTAAAATAAAGAATACCTAAACTGATTATGGCGGCTGATTTCTTTCTGAATTGAGCATATCGTCCTGGCCGATACAAGTATCGTCCAGGCCGATCAGAGACGGCTGCCTTAATGAGGATGCCCTAAATTAGGGTTTCTGGTGTTAGACCGATCGGCCAGGCCGATAGGACTATCGTCCAGGCCGATGTTACCAAAACCAGAAATCCTAATGGGAGCATCATGAAAACTTCTATGTTACAAAGCAACAGGTCCCACACCCAATACAATTGACTCAAGAAAGGAAAAGATTACAAACTGACACAGACCTAGTCTACCCAATCTTGAGCTGGTTCTGAATTGCAGTCTTGATCGTGTGGTCCTGAAACGTTAGTACATAAGGCAATCGTATAAAAAAAAAGGAAATGTTTGCTATCATCAAAATCATGAACCATAGATCCGTAACAATGATCACTCTCAATGGCTAGCGAGTGTACTACCTCAATGCCCACTCCTTTAGTATTGTAAAGAATAAGTGGCATTTGAGGTTGTCGTTAATTTCAAGGAGGGAAGTCATTGAATCAAAAGTCGTGACGGGTCCACTGCCAATCCTACCTCTATAGGGTTGTTAAAGTGGATCATTGAACCAAGGAGGCATCCTATCCACCATGATCTCTATAAAAGGGGCATTAGAGAATTAAGGCTCAGTTTTTTTGACTCATCAAACAAATAGGTTAAAGTTTTTGTCACTCATCGACGTGCAAGTGGGTTCAAGGATAAGTGTTAATGTAACGCTCTACTGTTTGGCCTCTTATGGCGAGCTACTGATTCAGAGGATCTCTCATGGTGCTCTCACTCTAAGTATGTCTAAGAAACCCCCTACTAGATCATGAATCATTTTGGTTAACTCACTTCCAACTCCATCATATCTTGATAAGTGTTAATGTTGGGCTCTCCATGTTCACTAACAGTTCAAGGTACTCAGCTCATCAAGATGGGCTTATTTTCTGGTCACTGACATTAATTCACACTCATAAGACATTAAATAAAAATTTATCTGTAGATGACACTTGACCATAATAGCATACAACCTCAAAGAGGGATAACCTACAAACTTGTGTGAGAATAAAGAGAATTATTCACTAGAGCAGTATAAATGCTCAAGAGGCTCCTAGTCTAAATGAGCACAAAAAATAAAAAATACTATTGTTTCATCTTTTATTTATAGGAATCCAAGGGCTACAAGAAAAACATATTAAAAAGAATAAAAATTACAATGATTTATTGACTCATTATAGACTACCATTCACATGTCAACTCCTTGCCTAGCTGAAATGAGAATAGTATTATATAAATTTGATGATATGTCTCTAGGCGTGTTTAGTAGTGCATAGTTGGGTTAGAAAAGTGTGCATGGGCGAGTTCATTGGCAAGTATCGAGTTGATAGGGCCTGCAACTAGTAGTAGTCCTTGTTGTAACCCATGACCACGAGTTTGAGATTTTGATGATGATAAATAATAACGCCTAAACTACTATTCATTGAATATCTTTGATTTCTGCTATTGTCTGTGAGTACTAACATTTCAGGAAGATCACAAGCTACTAAGGACAACAGGAAAACTCAAGACTGAGTATAGTAGGAGTTAGAGTCTGTAACATTGTAATTTTTTCATTTACTTTATTTTCTCTTTTCTTGAGTCTGGTCACAAACTGCATGTAAGCCTGAGCAACCATGCACACACATAGGGCGAGAGGGTTTTTAAAAGAAAATTGAAGTTTTTTTTCTCTATTGATCGTGTTGTATGACTTTTTATCGTACTGTACGATCTGATCTGATTAAAACATCTTTCTGTGAACTGGTTGTACTATACGATTCACATAGTACAGTACGATTTGTATAATAGGCTTCATCCTGGTATGAAGGCTTACAAACAGTTCAAATATAATTGTATAGTATGATTTAGAATAGTACGGTATGATCCTCAACTCTTATGTTCGTACAGGACGTCGGGACGAGCAAAAGTCATCTCTATACATCATAAGATACGATATACATCGTACATTATGAATAGTAAAAATTAAGGCATAGTTCAGGATGAAGGCCAGGATGATAAATAATAGTCTTTGTACATCGTATTGTATGATATACATCGTATAGTACGATGAGGCAAAAATAAGAGATCATCCAAGATGAAGTCCGGGACGATCAAAGCTCCTCTATGTTCATCGTATAGTACAAACATGTTTGTACAGTATGAGTACCAATCAGATATTAAACCTTAATTTATTCCACTAATTATGGATTAATTTAAGTAAGTATTTAAAATAAACCGTACAGTATGAATTTCTTCGTACAGTACGAACGGCTGATAAAACTTACTTAAACTAATCTGGCGGCTAGGGTTTTGGATTAGTAACACATCGTACAATATGATATGAATTGTATAGTACGACCTATTCATAGAAATATATTTTAATCAGATCAGATTGTACAGTACGATCAACAGAGAAAAAAACTTCATTTTTCTTTTAAAAACCCTCTCCCCTTGTGTGTGTGTATGGTTGCTCTAACTTATATGTAGTTTGTGGCTAGACTCAAGAAAAGAGAAAATAAAATAAATGAAAAAAATTATAATGTTACAGACTCTAACTCCTACTCTACCTAGTCTTAAGTCTTTATGTTGTCCTGAGTAGCTTGTGATCTTCCTGAAATGTTAGTACTCACAGACAATAGCAGAAATCAAAGATATTCAATGAATAGTAGTTCAGGCGACATTATTTGTCATCATCAAAATCTCAAACTCGGGGTCATGGGTTGCAACAATCTATTTTAAGTGCAGGAAGCCAGGTCACCTTCGAGCTGATTGCCCCAACCTAAAGAGCCAACCAGCTAAGGAAAAAGGCAAGGACAAAGCCAAGTACAAGAAAGGGAAGATGATGACACAAAAAGTTTTTTGGGCCGACTCTACCTCAGAATCATCTGAAGAAGAAGCTGAGGAAGAGGTAACAAATTTGTGTATAATGGCTAATGATAATCTTGATCAATCGAATCAAGACGAGGTATGTCAACTTTCATATGAAGATTTTACTGCTTATTTTTGAAAAAAAATTCACGACTCATATAAGAAATTGAAAAAGATGCATGCTAGTCTTAATATTGAGTTTAATACTTTACAAATTGAGCATGCTAACTTAGTTAAAGAAAATTCTGATTTAGATAGAGATCATATGTTGCTTATTGATGAGTATGATGCATATTTAGATAGAGATCACGGGTTAAATTATGTAAGTATTTAAAATAAATCGTACAGTACGAACTTATTCATACAGTACAAACGGCATAAAATAACTTACTTAAGTTAAAACGACGGCTAGGGTTTTGGATTTGAACATATCGTACATTACAATTTAAATTCATACGGTACGATCTATTCACAGAATCGTCCTACAAGCTCTGATCGTACGGTACAAAATAACATCGTACAGTACGATCTACAGAGAAAGAAAAACTCTATATTTTTCATTTAAAAACACTCTCCCCCTATGTGTGTGCATGGTTGCTCAGACTTTTATACATTTTGTGGCCAGACTCAAGAAAATAAAAAATAAATAAATACCAAAATACATTGTCAGACTCATACTCCTAATCTACCCAATCTTGAGTCTTCCTGTCGTTCTGAGCAGCTTGTGATCTTCCTGAAATGTTAGTACTCACGGACAATAGCAAATAAAATAATATTCAATGAATCGATAATTCAAACGACATTATTTGTCATCATCAAAATCTCATACTCGAGGTCATGGGTTGCAATAATCTCCCCCTTTTTGAAGATGTCAAATAATATTTGTTGTAAGCAAGTGTTAATGGCATTTTTTTTATTTAAACATGAGAACAAGAAAAGTATAAAAAAAAGAAAATGTAGTATGAAATAAAAAAGAAATGCATTTAACCATAGAACAAACTACAACAACCTTCTCCCCTTTTTGACAGCACCAAAAAGAGGAGCAAACACTAAAAAGGGAAAAAAAATAATTACAATACAAAGATAATTTATAGTGGAGGATCCTGATCAGTAGGTAGTGGAGGTGGGTTTGGTTGGAAGTACTGAAAGAGAGCATCAAAGCGGTGATCAATAGCAGTAAAGCATTCCCCAAACCATTACTTGTTAGTCTCGTGTTGCTAATGTTGCTCTTGAATGTGAGTATCGAGACGAGTCTGAAGTTGGTCGAAGCGTTAGACCAAATCATCGTGATGATGTGATGGTGCAGGTGCTCGGGGTGGTGCATGTCGTCGTGGATGTGCTTGAGCTGTGGCCGGGGAAACTTCTCCTTCTTCTTCGTCAAAAATAGGTTTTTCTTGCTCATGTCCCTAATGGAAAAGAATACGGAAAGAGGCATCCGTATGAAAAATAGGAAGATTGCCGGGCTCACCAGGATAGGTCAATTGATATTTACGTTGGAGGATATATCCTATAAGGTGACCAAGAGCTAGATTTTGTTTCCGTCTAGTAGTAGGGAGGCGAACGAAAGTCATATGGCGAATGTAGTTAATAATTAAATCAGCCTCATCGAATTTTGTGTTGGTCATAATAATATAGGTAGCAACAGATAAGGTCGGGGTCATGTTGATACGGTCGCCACCTTTGGGTATTATAAAGGTTCGAAGAACATGTTGAATTATTCGTGCATTTCGAGTTAGCAATTGAACGAGATGTTGGTGTTGATGGAATGCATCATTCCTAAGGACTCTATTAACATCACTCCAATCAAATTCATCTGTAAGAAATGAGCGAACCATTGGACCTTCAGTGGACAGCCCAATATATTGGGCGATGTCGGCTCTAGTGATCTCGATGTTTTGACCACAAACAAAAGAGTGAAAAGTGATATTGTCGACAGTGTATGTGAGATTTGCAAGAAATTTTAAAAGAAGTTTAGAGTTGTAGTGAAAGGCTAGGGTGAGGAGGAATTGGAAGGTGGTAGAAGCGAAGAGACTCAATACCTCGAAGTTCAGGGTAGCCTGATTAAGCATTTTGGAAGGTGTAATTTAGCTGGCCTTATACTTATGGTAAGCTTCTTCGTTTTTGTTTTGATTAAAAAATATATATAATTTAAATATATATAGTTTTGAAAATATATTTATTTTCTTTGGGAATATTTAATTTTAAATTTTGAAATTGAACACATCATTATAAACAATATATCGTCTCAAAAGGCGATCATATCGTTCCCTAATGGGTTCAGAATTCAGAAATTTGAATTTATCTGGATTATCATAGTCAGACTCAAGGAGAGACAACATATGATCTTGAAAGATCAAAATGAAGTCCGATCGATTGCTTGACTATAATAATTCAGATAAGAGATCGTTAATCTCATAATCAAAATCACAATAGAAATTGATATATCTCTCCAAAGAAAGAAGCTATCAATCGCTATTGGTCATTTTAAAGTAGAGATAACGATCGTTGAAATTTGGATTTTCCCAAAGATAATTAATTAAAGTTTTGAAAAATTGATTTTGAAAATAAGTTCTGGGTTTCTAAATCTCCTACGAGCGCAAGTCCTCGTAGTTAATTACATCGTAGGAAAATTTTAAATTTTCCTACGAAAACTCTCGATTAAAATAGCGGTAGAAATTTTATTTAGATTTTCAAAGATCGATATCAAAGGAAGAAAAGGGTAGGAATTTCAAATGGGATTGGATCAAGTCTGAACACTTATTTTCAGAGTCAAAGGAAGAGGAGTAGGGAGTGTTTTGAGATTCTGAATCACTTCAGAAACACTCTAGCCTATCCTAAATGTTGGGCTTAAATTTGATTGAAAGTGATTTAATGTTTAAGTGATCAATTTTATTAGAAATTTGGGATTCGATTCTCGGAGGTTGAGGTCTTATAGCCCGAGCATGCCTCAGAACCTAAATCTAAATTGGGTACTGAAAAAGTGACCCGAACCTAGCTAGTGCAATGCGAATCTGGTCTTACCCCGGCCTGGATTGGGGAGCCAGCTAAACCACCTAAACGATTTAAAATTATGAGTCCGATCAATTTATGTTGAGTAGTCGGGACGTTATTTAAGAAAGGTATTTGAGAACGGGGCCGACATCTAGAGCGGATCCTAAATGGTCTCTTAAACTTATGTTGGGTTTGATGCTTAAGCAAATGCAATTAAGGGTTTAAAGGTTTTTTAATTAGTTGCTAATATGATGCATGTTAATCGACTCGATTAAAAGGTTGAATTTGAATGAATGCTATGAAATGAGGACTCCCGGCGGTCCCGGGATTATTTCTTAAAACGTTACAGTTTCTATGTGAGCTTAAAATTTTTAATTTGATTTAAGTAGAAAAATTTTATTAAGTCCTTAAGAGCATACGATCGAACTCCAGGTTAAATCAAAATCGGCATGCAGGTAAAAAGACTAGGAAAACAGGTAGTTCTACTGCACAATCAAATTAAACAAATTAATCAAATTAAATTTATCAAATTGAATGTCCATAGGCAAGTGCCTTTATTATTACATCACAGAAATTTGCATAAAAGTAAAGTGGCCGGGCACCACTGACTACAACCCGGATTTCTAATCCTAAATCAAATGACTTTGAGATTTGGGATTCTTCTTGTTGTCCATTTCTTCGTCTTCTCACGAACATCTTGATTCGTCGGTTCCGGATATCCAAATGAAAAGAAACTCCCCCTTGATCGGGGTGTTATCTTTTCTCTTTGGATATTTGAAAAGTATCCTAATTTGACTTCCAAATGGAAGAAGACTCTCCCCTTTAGGGATGTCTTCACCTCTTTGGAATTCAAATTGGATATTTATATCCCAATCTCGAATCATTTTAAATAATTACAACCATATCAAATCAAATTTACATTAATAAAAATTGAAAAATCTAGACTCGATCCTGCAAGGTTATCCTAATAATCAGCAGTTGTATATATTCCCAAGCAGTTATAATATTTGATCTCATGCGGTTAATATTTTTGAAATTTAAATACTCAACAGATTGCAGTAAATAAACAAACAATCAATCAATTCTAAGCTAGCAAACAGCATTCAGTGAAAACTCGAAAACCCGGCACACAGCAGAAAAGTAAACACCGGCCTATCCTAAAGCTAGAGTTGGTTGTCCTAGCAAACCATCTAAAGTGTGTGAGGTAGGTCGTATGGTTTTGATATGTCCTAAGTAGGATCATTAGATTGAAGTTGTTTAAGGTTCTAGTTTGTTAAAAGGCTTAAGGGAAATTTAATTAGAGTTTAAGTATTAATGGTTTGAAGTCAATTTTAAGATTAATTTTTAATTATTTATTGAATACCACCTTTGTTTCACACCGAGGCCGTGAAGTTTATTTCACCTTCCTTGGGGCTAATTTAATAGCCTCGTAGGCCTGGGTTACCTAGTGGTACCCGGTATAGTTAAGTGATTTGATTTGGTTAAAGTTTGAAGGTTAATGAATTTTAATCAAAATTGGTTGATTACTGATTTTAAGAGTTGATTAATCATTTCTGGAGTTTTTAAAAATGAATTTGAGTTTTTTATGAATTTTTTGAATATTTTAATCATTTAATTAAAGGTTCAAAAAATGACTTTTAAATTAAGAGTTTTTTTTGGAAAGTTAATATTTTATTGAAATACTAGACTTTACTACAATCAGTTAGACAGTAAGTACGTTGAAATCGGATTTTTCTACATTTTATTACGAAGGTTTGAAGTTTTGAACTAGTTTTGACCTATGTTTGACCGAAAAATTGACTTTTTGATTTTGAAAGATTTCTAGAAGTTTAATATTTTTAATAAATATTAGACAATATTTGGAGTTGAATGCAAGTGAGTTTGTTCAATTTGGATTTTTCTTGAATTAGTTATGAAGGTTTGAAATTTGAGGTATTTTAATGAATTTTTAAATATCTTTAATTAAAGGGCCGTTTTGTGATTTTGCTCCAAATGAGATCCCAACTCCTTGAAATCAGCTCCAAAGGTCAGGAATGACCTAAAGAGAGATTCCCAAGTGTTTGGGAAATTTTTGGAACTTTTAACTATTATTAATTAATTATATTAATTAAATATTCAATTTTGCTTAAAATTAAATTAAGGTTTAATTTGCTGTCAATTCAATTGGATTTTAATTTTCATTGATTAAGGGCTCAAATCTGGTCAGTTAGAGGGGTCATACATATTTTTAGGGTTTAAATTTGATTTATTACATTTTTCGGAAGATTTAATGGCTTAATTAAGGCTTAAACTTAGGAAAATTGATTAGGGGTCTTAATGACTTCTAAATTCAGCGAAAATTTTCCTAGTGGTTGTACATGTCACTAAGTTTAATTGTTTGAAGTTTCAACTCAAGTGGAAGTGAATCCTAGTTACAATGAATTTTCTAAGTTTTCTAATCAAAGTCCTTAATTATTGTCCTTAATGACACTAAGTTTAAATAGGTTCAAATCAAAGTTTTAACTAACCCCTTTTGACTTAACATGCATGAATCACACATAATAACAATCAACTCCTAAATCTAGGAGAACCTTAGACTAAGTGCGAGTGTGTGTACCCTAAACATGCATAGATTAACACAAAACGCATAATTAAAGACTAGATTAGTGAACAATTAAAATACGATTGTTCACTAATCACCCCCATTAATTCTATTCATCCATATTCAATCAAAGCTTAAAATTCCAAAGGGGTCCCTCAAACACTTAAGGATTTAAATAAATATATATATATATATATATTTTTTAAAATAGATTTAAAAATACATAAGTATATATAAACCTATATATAAATATATGTTTTAAATTAAAGTAATTCAAAATATCATCAAAAATGAATTTTTACATGATTGAGAGACCCACTGACCTTAAAGTTATTTGAAAATAATAATTTTTTTTAAAATAAATAATAGAATATTTAATTAAATATTATAGATATTCAAATAGCTCAAATTATTTAAAATAAACAAAAATTTAAATCTTGAAATTAATTTTAAATCAAAGTATTGGAAATTTCAACAATTTTGATATATTATTAATATTCTTTTGATTTAAACTGAATTTGTAACAAATTTTAAACATTTAAGTTAATTAAATGAATTTAAAGTAGTTTAAAAATAATTAATATTCAAAATAATTTTTATTACATTCAATAACAAATATGTTTCTGAAGTTTTGAAAATATATCTTAAAGTATAATTTTGAATTATTTAAAATATTTTAATCAAATATATATATTTTTTAGTTAATTATTAATTTAAGATATGAAATATTTAATAACCAAAATAGTTGAAAATATATATATAATATTTTAAATTTAATTTAATTTTAGATTAAAGATCTTAATTTTCTAAAAATTTTGATACCTTACATTTAATTTTTGGACTTATATTTAATTTTAAATAATTTTTAGAGTTTTTCTACATTTAAAATAATTTTTAAATCATTTTAAATGAAAAAGCAGCGCCGGCGGCCACGTGGCGGCTTCTCACTGGTGGGCACGAAAACGCGCGGCGGCGGGCAATCATTGCCACGCGGTTTCCACTTAACCACGTCAGCCGTGCGTTTCTGCCGTTTGATCTTCCGCGGGTTTGATCCGACGGCCGAGATCAAACCCCGCGTTCGATCTCAACGGAACGAGATCAGATGGCTTGGATTTCATCCCGCGGTTTGGAAGGGAGGGTCCAGATGCCACCGGACCGTTAAACGAACGTCGAAATGAAATACACGATCGGACGGCCGGAGGGATCATGCAATCAAAGCCGTTGATTAGCCGATCAACGGCTCAGAAAATGTACCCCTGAGCCGTGATAACGGGACGACCCTAAACTCATTTTTTGGCTCGTTCTCCCGATCCGGTCAATCAAATCGTTTGAAATTTTAAACCTAGATAGCCTAGGTGAACAGAAATAATGGGGAAATGTTTTTAGGACCTATAGTGCATCAAAACAAAATCTATTTAACTCAAGTGTCCTAAGCTAGGTTTAGAGTTTCACCTCGATTTAATGGACGGTTTGACCCGTTTATTTAACTGTTGCATTTGTAGACTGTCCACGCTCCATTTTGTAGAAGACACCACGGTCGGAGGAGCTATGGATCGAGCTGGAAAAGACCTAGACGTGGCTAGACTTCGGTTTGGCCGGCAACTCGCCGGCAGCAGCCTCCAAACGCCGGATTCCGGCCTGGGGGATGGATAGGGATTGTTTAAATCCGGAAGGAGCAATAATCTACTCTGGAAAGGCTGAATATGGAGAGATAGGGTTTGATGGAGAATCAATATTCAAAATAGGGTTTTACCCTATTCAACTCATCCCAAATTGAATGAAGGGCTGAGATGGAGTGCGGGCACTCCTATATGGATGCCACCTGTCCAATGGGTAGGTATGAGCAGGGAATCAAAGGTACAAACGTACAAGCCATGTGGAAAGCTTGTTTTGTCACCTAGCAATCATGCGGGATGACTAGGAGCCATTTGATCAACATCCAAGGGCTGTGATAGGTCCTAAAAAGGTTCTATAGGGTTTTAAAACTGCTGGAGGGGTTTGGATTAAGGATTAATTTTAAGGAGTTAATTAAGCCTATTAAGTGGTATTTTGACCACCCATTGACTGTTTGACCAGTCAATGGGCCCAGGGATGCTGAGGTGGAAGCTAGAGTGGCTTAGGGAGCTGATATGATGCCTTGGATTTAATATTTAAAAGGAGGGATCAAAGTTTGATGGGATTTTGCCATTAAAAGGGTCATTTGACTACCCATTGACTGTTTGACCAGTCAATGGGCCAAGGTGGCTGATGTGGCAGGTGAGAGGTTTTGATGAATTAGCTTGGAAGAAATATCAAGGCTTAGATTCAATTTGTTTAATTGAAACAACCTATTCATAAGAAGATTTGACCATAGGTCAATGGTTGACCAAGTCAAATCAAGGTGGATCAACTTCAAATAAATTTGAATGAGTTTCAATCATGCTTTGAAAATGGTTTGAGAATTCGAATGGTTCAAATGGGTCAAATGGTTCAAGAGGGCTTAAATGGGCCCTTAATGGGCCCTTAAGCCAAAAATGATTGACTTGGTCAACCAATTAGGTCCAGGGTTTGGAAATGGGTTCAACAGATTCAAAATGATATTTAGGGTCTATTGGGTGTGGTCCCAAGTCCTAGGGAAGTCATTTGGTTCAAAACACCTGTTTGGACCCTCAAAGGCCTTTGGGTCAAACCTGTTGACTTGGTCAACCAGGTTGACCCAAGGGTTGGGAATGGGTCCAACAGATTTGAAATGACATTTGAAACTTGCTGAAGGTGGTTGCATTCAAATTGGAGTTTATTTGGTTGGAAATCAATATTTGAGCCCCATAGGGGTATTTTGGTCATTTTGACCCCTGGTCAACTGGGGGTCAAAGTGGGTCCAGAAAATACAGTTTAAAGTTCAACATATCAATATTAAAGGTCTGGAAGTGACTAGAGGCTTTGGTGAAGGCTCTAAGGTTAGAATCTTCAAAGTGACAGGTCCAGTGGCATAGGCTGTAAATATTTGAAGGTTTTACAACCTATGGATTTTAATTAAGTTTCTGAGGTTAGAGACCTCAGAATGGGCTCAAATTTGGAGGGTTTCCTCCAGAGACATGTCCCATCAGTATGCAACTGACAGACTCTGAATCTGAGGTCATTTAACTGGGTTTCAAAGTGTTTGAAATTTCAATGGAAAAGGCCTTTAGGACAAAACCTTTGGACCTTGGATTTGGCTTGATTGACCTAAGATCCAGGTAGATCCTAAGGTCTGAATATATCTTAAAGTTAGGAATCTAGAAGGATCCTAGAGCCTAAGAAATTCCTAGAACTTGGAGTCTAGAAGGAGTTTAGGATCTAGAGTAGCTCCTAAGGTCTAAGCTCTAGAAGAATCCTAGCATCAATCCTAAGGTCAAGAATCTAGGAGGATCCTAGAGTTTAAATTAATTTGGAAATTAAGTTGATTTAGGATCAAGAGTAGTCCAAGTGACCTCATACAAAAATGAGGTCAACAAATGGACCCCCAATATGTGTAAGAGAGCGGAGTTCTATTGCACATATTGGCGTTGACCGAGATTGAAGGTCGAGTGTGGAATTTTAATCCTAAGGGAATGAAACATTCATCCCTAGGGAAACAAGATTTAAATTTATTAGGGTAGTGCCACGGAGGGCATGCTCTACCACTAATCGTTTAACTCAAATGCTAGGGTGGTGCCACAGAGGGCATGCTCCACCACTAATGGATACGAATTAGGATGGCGCCACGAAGGGCACGCTCCACCACTAATCCTCAAGTCAAATGTCAGGGTGGTGCCACAGAGGGCATGCTCCACCACTAACGGGTACGAATTAGGATGGCGCCACGAAGGGTACGCTCCACCACTAATCCTCAAGTCAAATGTCAGGGTGGTGCCACAGAGGGCATGCTCCACCACTAACGGGTATGAATTAGGATGGCGCCATGAAGTGCACGCTCCACCACTAATCCTCAAGTCAAATGTCAGGGTGGTGCCACAGAGGGCATGCTCCACCACTAACGGGTAGGAATTAGGGTGGCGCCACGAAGGGCACGCTCCACCACTAATCCTCAAGTCAAATGTCAGGGTGGTGCCACAGAGGGCATGCTCCACCACTAACGGGTAGGAATTAGGGTGGCGCCACGAAGGGCACGCTCCACCACTAATCCTCAAGTCAAATGTCAGGGTGGTGCCATAGAGGGCATGCTCCACAACTAACGGGTACGAATTAGGATGGCGCCACGAAGGGCACGCTCCACCACTAATCCTCAAGTCAAATGTCAGGGTGGTGCCACAGAGGGCATGCTCCACCACTAACGGGTAGGAATTAGGGTGGCGCCACGAAGGGCACGCTCCACCACTAATCCTCAAGTCAAATTCCAGGGTGGTGCCACAGAGGGCATGCTCCACCACTAGCGGATAGGAATTAGGGTGGCGCCACGAAGGGCACGCTCCACCACTAATCCTCAACTCAAATGCTAGGGTGGTGCCACAGAGGGCATGCTCCACCACTAGCGGATCTAATCCTAAGGAAAGAAAGCACGATGACTCACATCTGTCCTTAAGGAAGAGGAAATTAAAGATCTTAGGGGAAAGAAGCATTGCTTCCCACCAGAGATCAAATCTGGATTGATCGTATGTGAAGGAAACTTGCTTCACATAGAGGATCGAGTCTGGATGATCATATGTAGAGGAAACTTGCTCTACACAGCGGATCGAGTTTGGATGATCGTATATGGAGGAAACTTGCTCCATATAGAGGATCAAGTTTGAATTTTGAAATTTGAGATTTGAAAGTTTTAAGAGTGAATTTTGAAAGTTTCTGATGTTTGATTTTGAATTAAGAAATTTCTTTAATCCAGGAAATTCGAAGACTTTTTATTGACTCTGAATTTGACACTCATCTGGCATGGTACTTACTGAAGAGCCTCCCCAACATTAAAATATCGGGTGGCATTCTCCAGGCTTAATCAATTAATGTTTGAAATTTTCTCAAAGATCGTCCCTACGACAAAAAGGACAGTCTTGTTTTGGTTCAAACTTCTCTACAGATCTCTCGGTAGGCTAATATATGCATCCAAAGAACCTAGACCAAGTCTCCTCCTTGGAAGGTTCTAAGTTGCTCTATCTTATCACAAGCTTTAACCAATCAGGCGTCGGATGATTTTAAGTTTTATTGAGCCTTAAAGAAAAAGCTCTGCAAGGCCTCAAACTCCTCAAATTGGAGTCGGGCACTTTTCTCAGTCGTGGATTAATTTTGAACGTCAATTTCCAGCATTACAAAATACTCCTCTAATGGGTTTGTTCTTGGACCCAGTGTAGAGTGTAATTTTGTTACAAAGGCTTTAAAGGAAAAGATGCCTACCCGTAAGGACTTACACATTCCTCAAGGATAGGATTTGAATTCTTTTCAGGAGTAGAAGATTCGTTCATTTTATTGGAAATTTCCTCTAATCATTTGGACCCTGTCGGAATGACAAGCGGGAACAAATTCAACTTTTAGAGTGAGAAGTAGAGTCAACTCCAACTAAACTAGAAGGATTTAAGTTTTGTTGACCCAGACCAAGTTTCGTAGAAACTAAACTAGGGTCTCCCTTGTACAAAGTTTGAATTAAAATTGATTTCAAAGTATTTAAGTTGAAGAGAGAAATTCAATCTTTTCGATTCTCTTGCATGACGTTCTTTCATCTGATAGAAAATTCATGCATGTTGAAGAATCTGAATTCAGGATTTTCAAAGTCAAGTATTTAAAGTTGATTGGGTGTTTTATTTTGAGATTTAAGGATTCAAAAGAAGGCAGGCCTCTTACTCTTCTTCTCTTTCTCTAGTAACGCATTTTGCATATCTTTTGACTTTTATTGCACTTCGTGCATTTTTTACTTTTAGCGCATTCACGCATCTTTTGATTTCAATTGAATTCGAGAAGAGGCTCCACTTTCTTTTAAATACCTCAAATTAATTGATCTTTTTATTTTGAATGTTGGAATTATATCTCAAGTATTAGAGAAAAAAAATTCGTTCTCTTATACAAGGAAGAATAATCCTCAAAGCACATTCAATCTTTTTGAAAAGTGTATCAACTTAACTTTTGAAAATCATTGAATAGATTTTAGACATGCGAGAATCTCCTATGAAGATAGAAGATTGCTAGAAGTTTGATAAAATTTTCATTTCTGAATTCAACTTAAGTTTGAGGTAGATTTTAATTCAAAAGTTAAATCAACCCACAAAAGCGGTGGGAGGGAAGGGTATTCAAACAATTGATGGAGTCAACTACAACTCTCTCCTACTTAAGACTTAAGATAGAGGTCAATTTTCATTAAAAAGTGGAATCAACTTGTCTTGAAAATCAGGACCTAGTACACTTGAGAATTTGGAAAGTTTTCCTTAAAGGTTGCAAGTCTAGGTGGCAAGACCCTTGTTAAAATGAAATTGAATTCCTACAATCAATTTGAAGGGAGAGACTGTTATAGGGTCTGCAACGTCCCTAGAAAGCACGATATTATTGTAATCAAAAGATTTATCACAATAGGAACCCATTGAAAGTTAGATTTCAACGGTATCACTATCTGATACAATCTTAGATTATTTCCCCTGGGTAAGAGAAAATCCCCTCTCAAATTACCATTAGACTAGTAGTTAAGAGAGTGGCACCCCGAGTGGTTTCTACTCCTCCTCTGCAGATGATGTAGTGGGACACGTATAGTAACGCGCCTTAACATCTTCTAGTAGAGTGGACGGATCATAACCTTCAGCTAGGGGCCTATGGCCTATTACTGGTGATCGCTCAATTCTAGCTTTCTTGAGCCTTTCTGTGTAGTAGTCAAGTAGGTGGATTGAAGATCGTTCTCTCATCTCTACAACCTCCCTCCTTTGTGCAAGCAGAGGGTACGTAGAAGGAGCAACAAACTCTCGATTGGCCTCGAAGTCTGTCCTCTCCAAGGCTTCAGATTCAGCGGTCTTTTTAGCCTTAAGATTCCTTTTTCTGGCTCTTCGAAGATAATTCTTCCTTTGGTTCTTGCCGACGAAGGGAGTGCTAGAATTTGATCCGATCTCAGATTGAGATGGTAGCTCGTTTGTCATTATTGACTTTTGATTTTCATCCTCCTTAGGAGAGAATACATAAGGTACAGGGGCGACAACGACCTCCATCTTGGGGATGGAGGACTCAACTCTTGACCCTAAAGTAATCTCAACTAAAGGAGACTCTCCTAGTATCGTGGAAGACAGATCAATCAGTATTTCCCCATTAACTGAAATCTTGAGGTTCTGAAATTCCATCTCGTACTGAATTAAATTGCCATTAAGAATTTCTTCTATAGGCACATCTCTATTCAGTGAGAAGACGAGTTTCCCAGCCATTTGAGTGCTTGATTTCCTAGAATTAAGAAAATGATTTGAATTAATGATTTGAAGTGAAATTTGAGTTTTGAATTTGATTAATTTATTCAAAATTTTATAACTCAATCGTCTCGTTTTGTATTGAACACGGTGGTTCATAAAATTGACGAGTGAAATCAAAATTTGAATTTGACTCTTTCGCTACACCAATTGACTTGGGGCAAAATGTCAAAATTTTAAATTGATTTTGGAATCAAGTTAAGATTTAATTTATAGTTGAAATCAAACTTGATTTTAAGATTTAGATTGAATCTGGTTTAAGACCGAATTTGAATTTGAGATTAAAATCGAATGGATCTTCTTCAAATTTTGTGACTCAACACACTAAGTTTCACTCAATCTTGTAGGTTCACAAAATTGATATGAAAAATCCAAAAATCGGGCTTAACTCTTTCATTTCACCAATCGACTTGGGATGAAATGTCAAAGCCCAGATTTTATCTTTAAAATAAAGATTAGAGTTTGAAGTCAAATTTGAGTTCAATTTTGAGATTGAATTTAGCGTAAAGGATTGAAATCTTGATTTTGAAATTGAAGGGTCTTTTGTAAATTGTGAAACTTAGCACGCTAGTAATTAATTCGCATGCAAGTTTGCAACATATACAAAAGGATCTGGCTTGACTCTTTCGCTCTACCAATTAATTTGGAGGCAAAATGTCAAAGCCCGACTTCGACAGAGGATTCCCACGCTCACCTCTCTTTTAACATGTCTTAATTGAGTTGGCCACACTCACCCAAGGGAGAAATGGGAGAGGGACCAACGGAGAGAAAGGTAGTCAAAATTACCGATGCAAAAAAATTTGTACCGCTATTAAAGATGGAGAGTGAGATTTTCCCCAGCGGAGTCGCCATTTTTTGTTTTGATTAAAAAATATATATAATTTAAATATATATAGTTTTGAAAATATTAATTTTCTTTGGGAATATTTAATTTTAAATTTTGAAATTGAACGCATCATTATAAACAATATATCGTCTCGAAAGGCGATCATATCGTTCCCTAATGGGTTCAGATTTCAGAATTTTGAATTTATCTGGATTATCATAGTCAGACTCAAGGAGAGTCAACATATGATCTTGAAAGATCAAAATGAAGTCCGATCGATTGCTTGACTATTTTAATTCAGATAAGAGATTGTTAATCTCATAATCAAAATCACAATAGAAATTGATATATCTCTCCAAAGAAAGAAGCTATCAATCGCTATTGATCATTTTAAAGTAGAGATAACGATCGTTGAAATTTGGAATTTCCCAAAGATAATTAATTAAAGTTTTGAAAAATTGATTTTGAAAATAAGTTCTGGGTTTCTAAATCTCCTACGAGCGCAAGCCCTCGTAGTTAATTACATCGTAGGAAAATTTTGAATTTTCCTGAGAAAACTCTTGATTAAAATAGCGGTAGAAATTTTATTTAGATTTTTAAAGATCGATATCAAAGGAAGAAAAGGGTAGGAATTTCAAATGGGATTGGATCAAGTCTGAACACTTATTTTCAGAGTCAAAGGAAGAGGAGTAGGGAGTGTTTTGAGATTCTGAATCACTTCAGAAACACTCTAGCCTATCCTAAATGTTGGGCTTAAATTTGATTGAAAGTGATTTAATGTTTAAGTGATCAATTTTATTAGAAATTTGGGATTCGATTCCCGGAGGTTGAGGTCTTATAGCCCGAGCTTGCCTCAGAACCTAAATCTAAATTGGGTACTAAAAAAGTGACCCGAACCTAGCTAGTGCAATGCGAATCTGGTCTTACCCCAGCCTGGATTGGGGAGCCAGCTAAACCACCTAAACGATTTAAAATTATGAGTCCGATCAATTTATGTAGAGTAATCGGGATGTTATTTAAGAAAGGTATTTGAGAACGGGACCGACATCTAGAGCGGATCCTAAATGGTCTCTTAAACTTATGTTGGGTTTGATGCTTAAGCAAATGCAATTAAGGGTTTAAAGGTTTTTTAATTAGTTGCTAATATGATGCATGCTAATCGACTCGATTAAAAGGTTGAATTTGAATGAATGCTATGAAATGAGGACTCCCGGCGGTCCCGGGATTATCTCTTAAAACGTTAGAGTTTCTATGTGAGCTTAAAATTTTTAATTTGATTTAAGTAGAAAAATTTTATTAAGTCCTTAAGAGAATACGATCGAACTCCAGGTTAAATCAAAATCGGCATGCAGGTAAAAAGACTAGGAAAACAGGTAGTTCTACTGCATAATCAAATTAAACAAATCAATCAAATTAAATTTATCAAATTGAATGTCCATAGGCAAGTGCCTTTATTATTACATCACAGAAATTTGCATAAAAGTAAAGTGGCCGGGCACCACTGACTACAACCCGGATTTCTAATCTAAATCAAATGACTTTGAGATTTGGGATTCTTCTTGTTGTCCATTTCTTCGTCTTCTCACGAACATCTTGATTCGTCGGTTCCGGATATCCAAATGAAAAGAAACTCCCCCTTGATCGGGGTGTTATCTTTTCTCTTTGGATATTTGAAAAATATCCTAATTTGACTTCCAAATGGAAGAAGACTCTCCCCTTTAGGGATGTCTTCACCTCTTTGGAATTCAAATTGGATATTTCTATCCCAATCTCGAATCATTTTAAATAATTACAACCATATCAAATCAAATTTACATTAATAAAAATTGAAAAATCTAGACTCGATCCTGCAAGGTTATCCTAATAATCAGTAGTTGTATATATTCCCAAGCAGTTATAATATTTGATCTCAAGCAGTTAATATTTTTGAAATTTAAATACTCAACAGATTGCAGTAAATAAACAAACAATCAATCAATTCTAAGCTAGCAAACAGCATGCAGTGAAAAATCGAAAACCCGGCACACAGCAGAAAAGTAAACACTGGCCTATCCTAAAGCTAGAGTTGGTTGTCCTAGCAAACCATCAAAAGTTTGTGAGGTAGGTTGTGTGATTTTGATATGTCCAAAGTAGGATCATTAGATTGAAGTTGTTTAAGGTTCTAGTTTGTTAAAAGGCTTAAGGGAAATTTAATTAGAGTTTAAGTATTAATGGTTTGAAGTCAATTTTAAGATTGATTTTTAATTATTTATTGAATACCACCTTTGTTTCACACCGAGGCCGTGAAGTTTATTTCACCTTCCTTGGGACTAATTTAATAGCCTCGTAGGCCTGGGTTACCTAGTGATACCCGGTATAGTTAAGTGATTTGATTTGGTTAAAGTTTGAAGGTTAATGAATTTTAATCAAAGTTGGTTGATTATTGATTTTAAGAGTTGATTAATCATTTCTGGAGTTTTTAAAAATGAATTTGAGTTTTTTATGAATTTTTTGAATATTTTAATCATTTAATTAAAGGTTCAAAAAATGACTTTTAAATTAAGAGTGTTTTTTGGAAAGTTAATATTTTATTGAAATACTAGACTTTAGTACAATCAGTTAGACAGTAAGTACGTTGAAATCGGATTTTTCTACATTTTATTACGAAGGTTTGAAGTTTTGAACTAGTTTTGACCTATGTTTGACCGAAAAATTGACTTTTTGATTTTGAAAGATTTCTGGAAGTTTAATATTTTTAATAAATATTAGACATTATTTGGAGTTGAATGCAAGTGAGTTTGTGCAATTTGGATTTTTCTTGAATTAGTTATGAAGGTTTGAAATTTGAGGTATTTTAATGAATTTTTAAATATCTTTAATTAAAGGGCCGTTTTGTGATTTTGCTCCAAATGAGATCCCAACTCCTTGAAATCAGCTCCAAAGGTCAGGAATGACCTAAAGAGAGATTCCCAAGTGTTTGGGAAATTTTTGGAACTTTTAACTATTATTAATTAATTATATTAATTAAATATTCAATTTTGCTTAAAATTAAATTAAGGTTTAATTTGCTGTCAATTCAATTGGATTTTAATTTTCATTGATTAAGGGCTCAAATCTGGTCAGTTAGAGGGGTCATACATATTTTTAGGGTTTAAATTTGATTTATTACATTTTTCGGAAGATTTAATGGCTTAATTAAGGCTTAAACTTAGGAAAATTGATTAGGGGTCTTAATGACTTCTAAATTCAGCGAAAATTTTCCTAGTGGTTGTACATGTCACTAAGTTTAATTGTTTGAAGTTTCAACTCAAGTGGAAGTGAATCCTAGTTACAATGAATTTTCTAAGTTTTCTAATCAAAGTCCTTAATTATTGTCCTTAATGACACTAAGTTTAAATAGGTTCAAATCAAAGTTTTAACTAACCCCTTTTGACTTAACATGCATGAATCACACATAATAACAATCAACTCCTAAATCTAGGAGAACCTTAGACTAAGTGCGAGTGTGTGTACCCTAAACATGCATAGATTAACACAAAACGCATAATTAAAGACTAGATTAGTGAACAATTAAAATACGATTGTTCACTAATCACCCCCATTAATTCTATTCATCCATATTCAATCAAAGCTTAAAATTCCAAAGGGGTCCCTCAAACACTTAAGGATTTAAATAAATATATATATATATTTTTTAAAATAGATTTAAAAATACATAAGTATATATAAACCTATATATAAATATATGTTTTAAATTAAAGTAATTCAAAATATCATCAAAAATGAATTTTTACATGATTGAGAGACCCACTGACCTTAAAGTTATTTGAAAATAATAATTTTTTTTAAAATAATTAATAGAATATTTAATTAAATATTATAGATATTCAAATAGCTCAAATTATTTAAAATAAACAAAAATTTAAATCTTGAAATTAATTTTAAATCAAAGTATTAGAAATTTCAACAATTTTGATATATTATTAATATTCTTTTGATTTAAACTGAATTTGTATCAAATTTTAAACATTTAAGTTAATTAAATGAATTTAAAGTAGTTTAAAAATAATTAATATTCAAAATAATTTTTATTACATTCAATAAGAAATATGTTTATGAAGTTTTGAAAATATATCTTAAAGTATAATTTTGAATTATTTAAAATATTTTAATCAAATATATATTTTTTTAGTTAATTATTAATTTAAGATATGAAATATTTAATAACCAAAATAGTTGAAAATATATATATAATATTTTAAATTAAATTTAATTTTAGATTAAAGATCTTAATTTTCTGAAAAATTTGATACCTTACATTTAATTTTTGGACTTATATTTAATTTTAAATAATTTTTAGAGTTTTTCTACATTTAAAATAATTTTTAAATCATTTTAAATGAAAAAGCGGCGCCGGCAGCCATGTGGCGGCTTCTCACTGGTGGGCACAAAAACGCGCGGCGGTGAGCAATCATTGCCACGCGGTTTCCACTTAACCACGTCAGCCGTGCGTTTCTGCCGTTTGATCTTCCGCGGGTTTGATCCGACGGCCGAGATCGAACCCCGCGTTCGATCTCAACGGAACGAGATCAGATGGCTTGGATTTCATCCCGCGGTTTGGATGGGAGGGTCCAGATGCCACCGGACCGTTAACCGAACGCCGAAATGAAATACACGGTCGGACGGCCGGAGGGATCATGCAATCAAAGCCGTTGATCAGCCGATCAACGGCTCAGAAAATGTACCCCTGAGCCGTGATAACGGGACGACCCTAAACTTATTTTTTGGCTCGTTCTCCCGATCCGGTCAATCAAATTGTTTGAAATTTTAAACCTAGATAGCCTAGGTGAACAGAAATAATGGGAAAATGTTTTTAGGACCTATAGTGCATCAAAACAAAATCTATTTAACTCAAGTGTCCTAAGCTAGGTTTAGAGTTTCTCCTCGATTTAATGGACGGTTTGACCCATTTATTGAACTGTTGCATTTGTAGACTGTCCACGCTCCATTTTGTAGAAGACACCACGGTCGGAGGAGCTATGGATCGAGCTGGAAAAGACCTAGACGTGGATAGCCTTCGGTTTGGCCGGCAACTCGCCGGCAGCAGCCTCCAAATGCCGGATTCCGGCCTGGGGGATGGATAGGGATTGTTTAAATCCTGAAGGAGCAATAATCTACTCTGGAAAGGCTGAATATGGAGAGATAGGGTTTGATGGAGAATCAATATTCAAAATAGGGTTTTACCCTATTCAACTCATCCCAAACTGAATGAAGGGCTGAGATTGAGTACGGGCACTCCTAGATGGATGCCACCTGTCCAATGGGTAGGTATGAGCAGGGAATCAAAGGTACAAAAGTACAAGCCATGTGGAAAGCTTATTTTGTCACCTAGCAATCATGTGGGATGACTAGGAGCCATTTGATCAACATCCAAGGGCTGTGATAGGTCCTAAAAAGGTTCTAGAGGGTTTTAAAACTACTGGAGGGGTTTGGATTAAGAAGTATTAATTTTAAGGAGTTAATTAAGCCTATTAAGGGGTATTTTGACCACACATTGACTGTTTGACCAGTCAATGGGCCCAGGGATGCTGAGGTGGCAGCTAGAGTGGCTTAGGGAGCTGATATGATGCCTTGGATTTAATATTTAAAAGGAGGGATCAAAGTTTGATGGGGATTTTGCCATTAAAAGGGTCATTTGACTACCCATTGACTGTTTGACCAGTCAATGGGCCAAGGTGGCTGATGTGGCAGGTGAGAGGTTTTGATGAATTAGCTTGGAAGAAATATCAAGGCTTAGATTCAATTTGTTTAATTGAAACAACCTATTCATAAGAAGATTTGACCATAGGTCAATGGTTGACCAAGTCAAATCAAGGTGGATCAACTTCAAATAAATTTGAATGAGTTTCAATCATGCTTTGAAAATGGTTTGAGAATTCGAATGGTTCAAATGGGTCAAATGGTTCAAGAGGGCTTAAATGGGCCCTTAAGCCAAAATTGATTGACTTGGTCAACCAATTAGGTCCAGGGTTTGGAAATGGGTTCAACAGATTCAAAATGATATTTAGAGTCTATTGGGTGTGGTCCCAAGTCCTAGGGAAGTCATTTGGTTCAAAACACATGTTTGGACCCTCAAAGGGCCTTTGGGTCAAACCTATTGACTTAGTCAACCAGGTTGACCCAAGGGTTGGGAATGGGTCCAACAAATTTGAAATGACATTTGAAACTTGCTGAAGGTGGTTGCATTCAAATTGGAGTTCATTTGGTTGGAAATCAATATTTGAGCCCCATAGGGGTATTTTGGTCATTTTGACCCCTGGTCAACTGGGGGTCAAAGTGGGTCCAGAAAAATATAGTTTAAAGTTCAACATATCAAGATTAAAGGTCTGGAAGTGACTAGAGGCTTTGGTGAAGGCTCTAAGGTCAGAATCTTTAAAGTGACAGGTCCAGTGGCATAGGCTGTAAATATTTGAAGGTTTTACAGCCTATGGATTTTAATTAAGTTTTTGAGGTTAGAGACCTCAGAATGGGCTCAAATTTGGAGGGTTGCCTCCAGAGACATGTCCCATCAGTATGCAACTGACAGACTCTGAATCGGAGGTCATTTAACTGGGTTTCAAAGTGTTTGAAATTTCAATGGAAAAGGCCTTTAGGACAAAACCTTTGGACCTTGGATTTGGCTTGATTGACCTAAGATCCAGGTAGATCCTAAGGTCTAAATATATCTTAAAGTTAGGAATCTAGAAGGATCCTAGAGCCTAAGAAATTCCTAGAACTTGGAGTTTAGAAGGAGTTTAGGATCTAGAGTAGCTCCTAAGGTCTAAGCTCTAGAAGAATCCTAGCATCAATCCTAAGGTCAAGAATCTAGGAGGATCCTAGAGTTTAAATTAATTTGGAAATTAAGTTGATTTAGGATCAAGAGTAGTCCAAGTGACCTCATACAAAAATGAGGTCAACAGTTTTCAGTGTTTAGAAAATGAGCACTTTGACGTCTTAAAGAGGACGAGCTTCCAGCAGTCAACCGACCTCGCTTGCTGGAACTAGACATCGTGTAGAGGCTGAGTGAAAGGTGAGAAGGATCAAGTGGAGTGAGGTAAGTGAGTGAAGTGAGGATATATGCCTATCCAGCCAATTTATAGAGTTTTCCTCCCATCGTACAGTATGATAGTACATCGTACAGTACGAAGTGGTAATAATTGTTCTGACGGATCATTTTGGGAAAAGATGGTCAAATCGTACAGTACGATATATATCATATAGTACGATCAGAAGAATTTCGATCGTCCCAATGTTTGTCTGTACGACTTTTGATGAAAAGTTTTGTACTGTACGAACAGGTGTAACATACAGTACGATAAATAATAACATCGTACCAGATAGCATTAACTCGTGCTCATCCATTTTTGCTGAGATGGATCGTACAGTACGAAGATATGTATCGTACAGTACGTACGATCGTCAATAATATCATACCAACCACAGTAAATTTGTCCCAATCCGTTCGCCGAAGTGGATCGTACAGTACGAATAAGAGATGTCATATCGTACGATGATCAATAAATGTCATACCGGACGAATTGAATGCCGTATTGTTGTATCGTACAGGACGATGTATATTGTACAGTACGATCAACAGAGGCACAATTTTAGCGCATAGGTTGTGTTGTGTAGATTTAGATATAGCGTACAATACGAATTTGTGCCGTACAATACGATAATAGAATGTCAAATTTTTATGGTTTTGTGTAGTGAGTGTGTGATGATCAGGAGCAAACCAAAAAAAAATTATTTTTTTTTATTATTATTATTATTATTATTTTTTATGCAGTTATATCTATAACACCTAATCTAGTCCTCAAGGTGCTAAAGGTGTCGAATGCTAGAGGTTTTGTGAATATGTCAGTCAATTGATCTCCTGTAGCGATGTGATGTAATTCTATATCTCCCTTAGCAACATGATCTCTAATGAAGCGATGTCTAATGTCTATGTGTTTTGTTCAAGAGTACTGAATTGGGTTCTTAGAGATGAAAATTGCGCTTGTGTTGTCACACATAATTGAAATTGTTCCTACAGGTAGGCCAAGATCCAGAATTTGTTGTTTCAGCCATAGTACTGTGCAACACAACTTCCTACTACAATATATTCTACCTCGGCTGTGGAAAGTGCTACTGAGTTTTGCTTCCTATTGGACCAAGAAACTTATGATTGTCCTATGGATTGGCAGTTACCAGAGGTGTTTTTTCTATCTATCCTACATCCAGCAAAGTCAGAGTCTGAGTACCCTAAGATTTCAAAGGAAGTGCTGTGCCTAGGATACCAAATTCCTAAGTTTGGGGTGCCTAGTAGATATCTAAGAATTCTCTTAACAGTAGTTAAGTAAGACTCTTTAGGATCAGCTTGAAAACGAGCACAGAGGCACACACTAAACATTATGTCCGGTCTACTAGCAGTCAGGTAAAGAAGGGACCCAATCATTCCTCTATATTTTTTCTGATCTACTAATTTTCCACTAGGATCTTTGTCTAATTGAATTGTTGAGCTCATTGGAGTGTTCATGGGTTTAGCACTATCCATTTCATATTTTTTCAAGGTATCCTTAATGTACTTTGTTTGGCTAAGAAAAGTTCCGTTATCCATTTATTTTACACTAAAGCCAAGAAAATAATTAAGTTCTCCCATCATGCTCATTTCAAACTCATTACTCATTGTTTTTTAGAATTCATCACATAACATTTTATCTGAATATCCAAATAGAATGTCATCCACGTATATCTGAATAATGAGAATTTCTTCTTTGACCTTTTGTAAAAAGAGTGTAGTATCTACGCTACCTTTTTCAAATCCTCTATCCAATAGGAATGAGCTAAGTATTTCATACCATGCTCTAGGTGCTTGCTTTAATCCATAAAGTGCCTTCTTTAATTTGAATACATGGTTTGGAAATTGTGAACTTTCAAATCCAGGGGGGTTGCTCAACATAGACATCTTCCTTAATTACCCCGTTCAAAAAATGCACTCTTTACATCCATTTGATATAACTTAAAGTTCTTGAAGCAAGCAAAAGCTAAGAGCACTCTTATGGCTTCTAGTCTAGCAACAGGGGCAAAGGTTTCTTCAAAGTCTATTCCCTCAATTTGGTTGTACCCCTTAGCTACTAGTCTGGCTTTATTCCTTATTATTATTCATGAATCATTCACCTTATTCTTGAAGACCCATTTTGTTCCAACAACACTTTGTTCTTTAGGTCTCTTGACTAACTTCCAAACATCATTCCTGGTGAATTGGTTCAGCTCTTCTTTCATTGCTCTTCTTGCATTGCTAGAATCCAAAATTCATCTCATAGGGCTTGATCTATACTTATAGGTTCTATCATAGAGATGAATGCTGAATGACTAACCTCTTTCCTAAGTCCATGCCTAGTTCTTACACCTTCTGAAGGGTCTCCTAAAATCAGATCTTTAGGATGACTAGAAGAATATCTCCATTCTCTAGGCAAATCTTCCTGAGGTTCCACCCTTTCTCTTAAGGTCACAGTCTCTACTCCTTGAATTACCTCTATTTTATCATCTTCAATTTTAGATTCAGAGGACTTATCTGATTAATCAAATACTACATGGGTGGACTTTTCTACTACAAGAGTTCTCTTATTAAAGATTCTATAGGCTTTACATACAGATGAATAACCTAAGAAGACACCCTCATCAGACTTGGGATCGAATTTTCCTAAGGGATGTTTACCATTATTTAAGATGAAGCACTTGCACCCAAAGACATTTAAGTGTGAAAGGTTTGGTGTCCTACCCTTAAGGAGTTCATATGGAGTTTTGTTCAGCTTAGATCTAATGTTCACCCTATTTAAAACATAACATGCTGTGTTGACTGCTTCTGCCCAAAAGTATCTAGGAAGGGTGTACTCCGCTAAAATTGCCCTAGCGGCTTCTACCAAGGTTCTATTCTTTCTTTTTGCTATACCATTTTGTTGAGGTATTCTAGGGGCTGAGAAATTGTGTTCTATTCCTAGCTCTTGACAGAATGATTCAAATCTATTATTTTGAAATTCTCCACCATGATCGCTATGAATTGTTGAGATTTCACAACCTAATTTCTGTTGAATCCATGTGGAGAAAACCTTAAATTTCTCAAAAGACTCATTTTTATGTGTTAAGAATCTTACCAGAGTGAATCTCGTGAAGTCATCTACAATCACAAGTCCATGTGTAGGATTTCTAGTGGCCTAGTGGTGATCACATCACTAATTGAATGAAAAGATGATTTGACTTGTTTTCCTAGTTGGCAAGCATCACATAAATGATCCTTTGTGAAATCTAACTTAGGTACGCCTCTAACTAGGTTTTTCTGAGTGATATTTTTAAGAGTTTTCATACTAGCATGGCATAGTCTCCTATGCCATAGCCACGAGTCATCAACTATTATTTTCAAACAAAATGAATTTGAACTATCAATGCAATCAAGGTTTAACATGTAAATATTATTCATTCATTTCCCTTCTAAAACTAGTTTATCATTTAAAATAATCAGGCATTTATCAGATAAAAAATTAATATCAAAACCTTTGTTACACAGTTGACTAATGCTAAGTAAGTTATGCTTCAAACCATCAACTAGTAAGACATTTTTAATTAAAAAATTTTTAGCATTACCAACAATACCTGAGCCTATCACCTTCCTGGTAGTGTTATCTCCCAAAGTTACTTTGCCTCCAGTTCTGGTCTCCAATAGAATGAACTTCTTCATATCTCTAGTCATGTGTCGCAAGCAGCCACTATCCAGATACCACATGCTCTCACTAGGTCTTTTGTGAGAGCACCCCTACAATTTCATTCAAAGATTAGATCTGGGAACCCAAGTGAGTTTGGGTTCCTCCTTATGCTTGCATGAATGAGATGTATGCATGTTATGCTGTGATGGATGCAGTTTAGGTCTCCATACTAAGTGTGTCCTACGGTGAATTGTGCATGTGCGGGCTATGTGACCTAACATGCCACAAGAGAAACACCTAACACCAGGAAATGGGTTCACTAATCTATGTGGGTGATAGTGCCTCTTCCTAAAGTTGTGTGATGCATGATGTGTTGGGGGTTTGCTAGGATGGCCTAATGTGAGTGATGCAATTTCATTTTCTAGTTCTTTGATTCTTTCATTAAAAGTTTTATTTTGAGCTGTCAATCCATTAACTTTCATTAATATCAAGTGCTCACTATGATCTACTTCTAATGCAAGTTTGTCTAGTCTATCAAAAGCTTCTTCTAGTTCAACATATGTGGTTTTCAAGATTTCATGCACTTCAGTTAATTCAATATGCTTCTTATTTAATGCATCATACTCATCAAGAAATAGCATATGATCTCTATCTAAATCAGAATTTTCTTTAAACAAGTTAGCATGCTCAGTTTGTAAAGAACTAAATTCAATATTAAGCTTGGCATGCATCGTTTTCAACTTCTTATACGAGTCATGGATGTTCTCAGAAATAAGCAATAATTCTTCATATGAAAGTTGACATACCTCATCTTGATCCAATTGATTAAGGTTATCATTAGCCATAAGACACAAATTTGTTACCTCCTCCTCTGCTTCTTCTTCTGATGATTCTGAGGCAGAGTCGGCCCAAAAAGCTTTTTGTGTCTTTATCTTTCCTTTCTTGTATTTGGCTTTGTCATCTCCTTTCTCCTTAGTTGGTTGGCTCTTCAGATTGGGGCAATCGGCTCGAAGGTGACCTGGCTTCCTGTAGTCAAAACAGATTGTATCAAATGAAACCTTATTGAACCTTGAGCTCTTACCTTTATTCCAGCTATTCTGATGACGCTTATGTTTTCTCTTCAGGAAATTTTTGAACTGTCGGGTCATCAGAGCTATCTCATCGTCTTCCTCCCCTGCAGAGCTTTCACTTTCTGAGTTGCTTACTTTTAATGCCACTGTTCACTCCTTTTCACCTACATCACTTTGTCTCTAACTCACTCATTGCTCGTTTGCAATGAGTGACCTAAGGAGATTATCAATAGAGTAAACATTAATGTCTTTAGATTTAGTGGTAGCAGTTATCTTTGCATCATAGGAACTAGGTAAGCATCTAAGAATTTTATTTACTTTCTCAGAATTTGAAATCTCTCTACCTAATGCATGCCAGGATGTCATGATTTGGGTGAACCTATTGTACATGTCAAATATTATTTCGCTAGGTTTCATGCGGAAGAGTTCATAATCATGCAATAAAATGTTAAGCCTAGACTGTTTTACTTCACTTGTTCCTTCGTATGTAATGCACAGTCTATCCCAAATCTCCTTACTAGTGGCACAGGTAGACACTCTCATATAATCCTCAAACTTCAATGCACAGAAAAAGCAATTTAAACATTTAGCATTCAGTTAGGCTAAATCTCTATCCTCATTGCTCCATTCATTAAAAAGTACAGGAGTTTTCAATCCATTAACAGTTTTAAACGGTGCAACATATCCATCATTCACTAACATCCACATGCGGTAATCAATAGATTATAAAAAAGTAGACATTCTAATTTTTTAGATATCAAATAGAATGTTATCAAAAAGAGGTGGGCGGGTTATTGAATAACCCTCCGCAGTATTGCAATTACCAAAATGCAACATGATCATTTTTTCAAGGTTTTCTAAAATACTATTTTTAAAAACAGGCTGTGATACCAATTGAAATCACTAGATGGACAAGAGGGGGGGTGAATTATGAAAACTTTTTGACAATAATTAAAACCTAAGCAGGAGTTTTAATTTTTTGATGCTTTTAAAATTTTAACATGAAAAATTTTTAAACAACTTTTCTTTCACAAATTTTCTCAAGAAAATATTATGAAATAAAATGCACGCAATAATAAAAAGACGATAAGAAAAAAGCACACTGAAATTTTTATAGTAGTTCGGTCAAACCATGACCTAAGTCCACTCCCCGGAGTCCTCCGCTCCGAGTATTTCACTGCAAGCAATAGATCTCCTTTTGCTCCCCTTGGCAAGGCAGAGAAGCCCTTACAATACTCCCTTTCACCAACCCAGCATGGCAGAGTGCCAAACTCTGTTTTCACCCTCCTGGCGACGGCAGAGAACCTTCTCGTTTTTCTCCCTCCTGGAGAAGGCAGAGTACCTCGAGGTCACTGATGTAGAAGAGCCTTTCCCTTGGAGATCCTCCCAAAAATTCTTCTAGGGCCACAGGAGAAACAAGATGCAGCAAGTTTAGAGCAACCGTGTGATCTCCCTCACACCTCTTCTCCCTCACAACGCTCACCTTCTCCTTCCTTTCTCAAACCCCAAAGATCTTCTAAAGAGCTCTCTCCCTCGGAATCCCTCTCTAACCACGTTCTCCTCTCTAATTCACACTCTCAAAACATTACAATTTTGATACCTAAAAACGGGCTCCAAAATCCCTGAAATCTCAAAAGTAGCCGTTACTATCATACAGTACGGTTTCTAATCGTACAGTACGATATGTATATACAGACTTCGTCCTGGTACGAAGTGGTACAAACAGTTCAAAAACATTCGTACATTACGATATTGAATCGTATGGTACGATCCACAACAATACTGTTCGTACAGGATGATATCCGGGACGATCAAACATCATCTCTGTTCATCGTATGGTACGATTGACATCGTACAGTACGATGAGACAAAAACAAAGAGATCGTCCAGGACGATCTCCGGGACGATTATAATTCATCTCTGTTCATCGTATTGTACGAATTAGTTCGTACAGTACGATGTTCAAATTATAATTAAGCCTGGATTTCTTGCACTAATTACGGGTTAAATTAAGTAAGTATTTAAAATAAATCGTACAGTACGAACTTGTTCGTACAGTACGAACGGCGTAAAATAACTTACTTAAGTTAAAACGAAGGCTAGGGTTTTGGATTTGAATATATCGTACAGTACGATTTAAATTCGTACGATACGATCTATTCACAGAATCGTCCTACAAAGCTTTGATCGTATGGTACGAAATAACATCGTATAGTACGATCTACATAGAAAGAAAAACTCTATATTTTTTATTTAAAAACACTCTCCCCCTGTGTGTGTGCATGGTTACTCAGACTTTTATGCATTTTGTGGTCATACTCAAGAAAATAAAAATAAAATAAATACCAAAATACATTGTCAGACTCATACTCCTAATCTACCCATTCTTGAGTCTTCCTGTCGTCCTGAGTAGCTTGTGATCTTCCTGAAATGTTAGTACTCACGGATAATAGCAAATAAAATAATATTCAATGAATAGATAATTTAAACGACATTATTTGTCATCATCAAAATCTCAAACTCGAGGTCATGGGTTGCAACACTAAGTAGGTAGGGACTGATGGTCTTTGAACGAGCTCATTTGTGGAGCCAACTAGGTGCTAGTTCCTTCCATCGCAACCAAATAAATCCTTTCTAGACACTTGTAAAGATATATACGAGCATACAAAAGAGGTTTAAAATTAAAACATTTTGAAAATAGGACAAATCCAAAAAAGCCAATTTTACTTAAAACATATACATATTATTTTGCAGTCAATGATATTTAAGGGTGTCTTAATTTATTTTATTTATTGTCTCTTGATAAAATATTGGAGTAAAAGCATAAAATAGTCCTCCAACTATTAATAAATGTCCAATTTAGTCATAGACTTTCTTGATGACCCAATTTAGTCCTCTAACATTAGAAAATATTTCAGTTAAAATT
The DNA here is from genome assembly GCA_022539455.1 of Dendrobium nobile. Taxonomy (NCBI): domain Eukaryota; kingdom Viridiplantae; phylum Streptophyta; class Magnoliopsida; order Asparagales; family Orchidaceae; genus Dendrobium; species Dendrobium nobile. Next base: position 23,080,803 of record CM039721.1, read on the forward strand.
AACCCAAATTATTAAATATGATGGCATTTTACGTATTATGTTATATGTGAGATTATATTATATTTTTATATTTTTTTTATTTTTTTCAAATTAAAATATAAATACAAAAATTATAAAGAAGTTAACCACCTAATTAACAAGAGTGAATAATTAATAAACATGGCTACCTTCTATTATGATTTTTATATTTATTTTAATATGATAAATGACAAAGTATATAAAAATAATAATATTATATAAATACACTCTAATAACTAAAATGTCATCATATTTAACTTTTTTTTTTGAAAGATGCGTATAGCATTGAATTAAAAAAAAAAAGAAGCTATTACAAACTACAAAAAAAAAAAACCTAGGAAATCCTTTGAAAGAGAAAGGAAGCCTTTATTTTGAATTAATTTAAGCGTAGAGAAGAAATTTAGAAAATAGGAAAAATTATAATGAAAATAGGATCCTCTACTAATCATTTTAAATTAATTGGGGTGGAGGAGATACCAAAGATTAAACAACCCAAATGGTTGATTAGTATCCCAGAATTCCCGATTAGGTAAAAAATAAAAATAAGAGATATGCCTAGTTTTCATTAATCTAAATCCCCTTTCCAAAATTCCTACTTGTGCTTAAAATAAAACTAGAGAAAGCAAGAAAACTAAACAAAGAACAAAAAAATAATTAAAATCCATAATCATCCATTGAGAATGAAACTTCAATCTTCACTTCTTCATCCATTATGTTATTCACAATCTTCAACATCTTTACCCAATCCACAAGCCAACCATGGATTCATTCAGACATTTCTATGACCATTTCATGAGGAAAATGACGAAGTGTGTCTAACACTATCACCAATACTCAACTTCTTACCTCTTAAACTCTCTTTTATTGGACCGAACACATTCAAATCTTTATTAAACTTTTTCTTCAGATTCCCTGATTTGGAAGGAATAAAGAATTTCCCATCCTCTACCATTGCTCTTTACTTTGTTTATCTTAGTCAAAGGAGTGACAGAATTATGCAATCCAGACAGAATTTCAATTTCTTTTTTATGTTCTTTGCACTTCAAACCTTCAACCAGAGCAAGTTCCTCCATAACAGAATCTTTGTATATAGCAGTCTCTGTCCCGTGAGCCTCTAATTTGTCTACCATGTCTTTTTCTAAACTAGTAGAACAATCTTGTACATCTTCTCCCATTCCAGCATACTCATCATTCGGATTTATTTCCCAATCTTCAAGTTATTCCGGTACATAACTAACTAAGCCAGAATTTTTATTTTTCTCTTCTATCACCGAGCATTGAAAATCTGGATCTACCCTGCTCTCTTCGGCTAGCATTTCATTTTCTTCACCATCCATTCTAACCAGTTCTTCAACAAAAACCTGGGACAACAATTTGAATTTATTCCCAGTTATCTCTTAAACCGGTGCCAAGTTGTCTTCAGGAATCTTCAACTCAACTGAAACCTGAGAATTCTTCTTGGCAACCGATATTCTTCCTCCAAAATCCTTGCCGGATTGAAGCAGTCAACCTTTATTACTGAGTTTGTATTAAAGTTTTCTCCATCCCAAGTGATTTCAACTTCTACCTACTGGTTGACAATCTTATGCCCAGCAGTTTCTTTTTCCTTGGTCAGCAAATTTCCTTCAGCTTGAGAAGTATTAGCTTTGCTTTAATACTTCATATCAACTTTCATCTGTAATTGTCTCACCTTGTTCACTTCTTTATTAAACATTTTGTTCCATTTGTAATTAACATGGACCCAAGGTCCATAATTATATATCATCTCCTTCTCTTGTGCCTTATGAAGAATGTCTTGGGCTTGATTAAAAGAAGCATCCACATTACTCTTCTCCGCCATACTTGCCTTTTTACATTTGCTTTTTTCATGACCAATAATGCCACAATCATAACAAAACGATGAGATTCTCTCATATTCAACCTTTTGAAAGAATCTCCCACCCAATCCTTCCACCCAAACACCCAAGGGAAGAGGTTTGTCTAGCTCCATACGAACACAAACTCTAGCAAACTCCCTCCTTCCCCATTGAAACATGTTCCCATCCAACATCAAAGGAACACCTACCATAGAAGCAATCATAGCAACATTTTTCTCATCCCAACAATATAGAGGCAATTGCGGCATTCTAATCCATATAGGAGAGGTTAATCCTTTCATAGAGCTCGGTGAAAACTCCATTGACCACCTTTCCATTCCAACAATGTGGCCATTTACAAACCAAGGCCCACTTGATAGAACTCCTTCCATTGCTTCCAATGTTTTGAATGAGCACAAATACCACCCATTCCTAAGGTTGTAAAATGAAATTGTCCATAATGAGCCCATTGTCGTCTCAACTCCAAAGCAACTAAATGTGAAGAAATTTCCCTCCCAAAAATGTTAGCAACCAGTGAGTGCTCTAACCATTTAGCATTCAAAACTTCAGTGGATTCATCTAACTTGACAGCTTTTCCATCTTCAGATAGCATAACATCCTCTCTTTTGAAATTCAACTTGATATATGGTTTGTTACTCCACGGATTACTCATCTTGCTATTATTTTCAATATTTCCAGATAATTTCTCAATCACCGGGGCAGCTATGTACTCACTGCTCCCCACAACATTCTCCGAGGGATCCACCCTCTTCTTAATATTATTATGAAAATTTTTGTCAATTCAATTCGAAGAATTCGTATTTATCTTGCTGTCATAAACAGGGTTTGCATTTGAATTCCCAAATCTATTCACAAAGATTTTCATACCGGATGACGAAGCCTCATGATCAAAGGATTTAGTTGGAGAAAAGCCATTCGGTTTCAAATTATGTGGAGTCTTAGATCCAGCATTTAAAGAAATATTTTACCTTTGCCTTCAACGTGCCTCATCTTCTCAGACTGAAAACCACCATTTTCAGATATGACTAGTTCGCCTTTCAATCTACGTCTACGAGCCTCCTCTACTTCACGATCAATTCCAGTCACCTGTCGTCCTTGCTCAGACTTATTCTGCATAGCCGCTCCGCCTATAGCTGTTGCATTCCCAATCGAAGTCAGTGATGGCCAGCGGCCATCCACCGCCATGTCCCACCTCCCTCCCAAATCCAAGGAGAAAGAACCGGGATTGAAGAAATTTGAAAAAAATTTGAACTCAAAACTTTCAATCATATTTTAACTATTGAAATTACCTTTAACTAATATTTTTTATTTTAGAATCAAATTGAGATATTTTTTAATAATCACGAAACTAAATTGAGACATTATAATAAGACTAAATTGAATATTTACTAATAGTTTAGATAATTATTTTGAACTTTTACTCTAAAATATTGTAAGAGGTCATGTTATTGCTCTTCTATGATTAACAGTTATGCAAAGAATCAAAATTTTATCTTCTATATAACTACCAGTCATTTAACATTGAACATCCTTCTTCATAATTCTGATTTTTTTAATAACATTGAACATCCTTCTTCATAATTCTGATTTTTTTAATAGAGTAGTTCCATGAAATTTTATAATTTTAATCAGTCCTAAGCAGTTAAGACTCCTTGTTTGCCACCCCATCCCTACCATGGCGACGCAATGGAAGGAGCTGACCTTCCCATTCAATAGACAAAAAGTCAAAAACCCTACTTGGCCAGTTCTTTGAAGTTAGCTTGATAATTTGATTGCTTTAAGTTGAAAATCACTAATTAAATCATCACTACCAAATTATTTCTTTAATTTGCAAGCAACCAAATGACCCCACATGTAAGAAATCAATCTGATTAAAAAACAATCAATGAAAATTAAAAATGGCCAAAAAAAATAAGCATATATTCGCTAAGTTTTGAAGCTATTCGTTTTGATATTTTTTAGTAATTTGTAAAAAAATGCTTTCCACAAACTCACTCTACAATGAGCAACACAGCCAAAAACTACTTTCATACATTCTGTTCAAATTTTATTTACAACAAACCAACCAAACAACCCATCCAACTAAAGAAAACCTAAACCTTCTGTTTTTTTTTTCTTAACAGATTAACAAAGCAGACAGCATATCCAATCCAACCGAAAATGTCCCCAAATAGTAGAAACCAAGAAAATTTACACATACCAGCAAAACTCGTGCAACGAACTAAGGTTGCGTTTGGGACGACTTTTTTACTGCTTCCTAAAGCGGCTTTATAGTATAAAAATTTTAATTTTTTACTAAAAAGTCGCTTTAAGAAGCAATAAAAAAGCCGTCCCAAACGAAGCTTAAGACTTAAAAAAAAAAAAAATTATCAGATCTACCTAAGAACACAACTGAACGGAGAATCTTGATTCATAACTCACTCCTGCAACTGTGCAGCTCTACTTGTTAGTGGAACATAACGGACAGATGTATTGGTTTGAATAGTGATAGAGCCATTGAGGTTCTTATCAACCACTTTCAAGTCCTGAAATATGTTTCCAACAGGTATCACCATTCTTCCACCCGGCTTAAGTTGGTCCAGTAATGCTGTAGGAATTTCGCAGGCTGCCGCACCAACATGAATTGCATCATACGGTGCCAATTCCGGCCAACCAAGCCTTCCATCTGCAAAGCCAACAATAGATCCATGTAATTTAGGCTTCGTTTGGTTTTTTTTTTTTTTTTTTTTTACTCTTGTAAAAGACAGTTTTAAAAAACATTAGTTCAGAAAATAGAGTTTTATAACGGAGAAGCATATATAAAAAGCTTTCTCAAAATAGCAAAAAAATAAAAAAAAAGAGTTATTGGGAACGTGATTTGATGAACCAAACAGTAAAGAAGAAATGAATTTATCATTTTAAAACACAATAAGCACAAAAAACTTCCAATCAAACGAAGCCTTAGTCATATATATATATATTATATGACACCAATCTCAAAAAATTTTAAACTCAAATTTAAATAAGAATATCCTGACCCAATTTTCTTTCCTTCAAATGCGTCCAGTTCATCCGCATAACGTCTTCAGTTTCACCATATTTCTCCTCACCATCTAATTATGCAAAGTCCAACCTACCTCGTTCTGTCATTTAAACGTATGTTCTATCCAATGGTATTTAGCTTCCATTTTTCAATATGATATTAGAAAGTTGTCTATAATTTCTCTTTTCTATTAAACTCAATAAGTTTTTAGGTCTTATAGACTTGTTTTCCAATGACTGCATGATGTATTATTGTAAATTTTTTTATTTGTTATATGGTAATTTATTTATTAAATTTAGGGTTACATGAATTTTGATGTTTAGGGGCCGCATGATTATTTTATTCATGTGCTTTGATCGAGTATTATTTATTTAGTTATTTATTTCTTTATTAATTCATGGTAAAATTTCAACAAAAAGGAAGCTTCTTAGGTTTTAAGACCGTGATATGACCTAGAATTTTCGCTTTTAATTTCAACTTGATCTTGTATTTCTGCTCCTCACTTTGCCGGATGTCTATAATATATTATTATTTATATGACAATCTTTATAAACAAACAAGTGTATTGGTAAATAATTGATCTTTTTTTTTCTTTGCTGCAAACTATTAAGTACTTTTTCCCTACTTGCTGCATCAAAAGAAAATAGCAATCTTATAAAAAAAGCCAAACCGTTGGTTTGGGAGGGACAGAGAGAGGAAGAGAAAAGTAGCAGAAATCAATTACCAGATCATTGTCAAGGGAAATAATAATTTTGTTTTTATGTTGAATTTTTAATTGAACTTATTCAAAGTTAGTTGTGATATAATTTTAATAAAAATATTAAATTTTATGTAAGCTGCTATTTACTTAAAATTGAAGGCAACTATGCCACATCACCATTATCCAGTCATCAAAGTAGCATGGCCGACCCCTTTTTTGTGTATTCAAGTGTAATGGATTTAGTTTTTTAAGTACATTGCAATTCAATACAACAACAACAACAACAACATCAAGCCCTTATCCCACTACGTGGGGTCGGCTACATGAATCCTTTTTCTCCATTGTGTCCTATCAAAGGTCAAATTCTCATTTAAATCTAATAAAGAAAGGTCATTCCTAATATTTTCTAACCAAGTCTTTTTAGGTCTGCCTCTACCTCTGTTTAAAATTGCGCAATAAGAGGCGCGCCTTGAGGCGGGCATCTGCGCAATTTGACCCAAAACCGCCTCAAGGCTTACGCAATTCCTTTCCTGGCAGAGGCGTACGCCTCACATGGACTGAGGCGCGCCTCAGAGACGCAATTGCGCAATTTTGGCTGAGGCATACGCCTCAAATATATGCTCAGTACCTCTCAGTACATGCTCGGTACCGCTCAGTATATGCTCGGTATAGCTAGGTATTTGCTCGATACTGCTAGGTACATGCTCGGTACCGCATAGTATATGCTCGGTACAGTTAGGTATTTGCTCGGTACTGCTAGGTACATGCTCGGTACCGCTCAGTACCGCTAGGTACATGCTCGGTACTGCTAAGGAACATGCTCGGTACCACTTGGTATCTTCCCATAAAAATAACTTACGAACATAAAAAACAAATAGAACTTCAAAATTACTCTTACAATAAAATTTTGTAAGGGCGCTGCCCCCGGAAACCCCCGCAGGGGCGCTGCCCCTTGACCCCGCAACCTGACCGTGCAGGTCGAATCCCGCCAGGGGGCAGACCCCCTTGGACCCCCGGCTGTTCAGCATATTGTTCTATTCATCATCTTTAGTAATAGTTGTTAGTATTAGTCTACTTCTTCATGAGTGCATGCTTTGATTGAAAGACATTAGACTCTATAGGAGAGAAGGAAGGGGTGAGAAGATTCCCTTGAAGATCCATTTAATGATGGGTCATGATTGGATTATATATGTTCTTTCTTAATTATACTTTGGGAGTTTTGATAGAATAATATTTTGTGGTTTTGTACTTTAGGACATGATTTTATTGCATCTATTTTCTTACTTTCCCCTAATTTTAATTGTCATTTAGATGTTTTTATTGTATGATAGAATCTTACTATTTTTTACTTGCTAAAACCCTTAAATTCTCATTTACGCAATTCTTCGTCGGTGAGGCTTACGCCTCACTCCGCCTCAAGGCTTACGCCTCGCCTCACGAACGAAAAACGCCTCGAGGCTTATTTACGCAATTTTAAACCTTGGCCTCTACCTTTCTTAATATAAGTCAAATCTAATACCTCTACTCTCCTAACCGGGTCATTGGAAGGCCGCCGTTTTATGTGACCAAACCATCTAAGGCGACTCTCTCTAATCTTATCTTCTACTGGAGCTACTCCAACCTTTTCACGTATATGCTCATTTCGTATCCTATCTCTAAGGGTAAAGCCACTCATCCACCTAAGCATCCTCATCTCTGCCACACTTAACTTAGTATTATGCTTCTCTTTTAATAGCCAACATTCAGCACCATAAAGCATTGCAGGCCTCACTACCATCTTATAGAATTTTCCCTTAAGTTTGAGGGGTACTTTTCTATCACACAACAAGCCCGATGCATTCCTCCACTTCAACCATCCAACTTGAATTCTGCTGAGAATAACCCCATCTATTTCACCATCACTCTGAACAATAGATCCAAGATATCTAAAACCTGTACTCTTATTAACTACTTGATCGCCCAAAGTTACAATCCCCAAACTAGGTCTATTACTACTAAAATTACACTCCATATATTCCATTTTAGATCTACTCAAGCGAAAACCTTTAGTCTCTAATGTTGACCTCCATAATTCAAGTTTACTTTCAACTCCCTCTCTAGTTTTATCAACAAGAAGAATATCATCAGCAAAAAGCATACACCAAGGTACATCCTCTTGCAAATGTCTAGTGAGAGCATGCATGACTAAAGCAAAAAGATATGGGTTAAGGCTGATCCTTGATGTAACCCAACCGGAAAATACTTGGTCAAACCACCTTGTGTTTGAACACAAGTAATAGCTCCTGCATACATATCTTTAATGATTTGAATATACATGGGTACATTGCAATTCAATACATGGGTTTTAAATATTTAAGTACTTGGTTGAGAGTAAAACAAATCCAAAGTTAAATTTTTTTTTGGAATTTGTAACTCCAGCAATAGATCATTTGTGGAGTATTTCTAATTCGTCCAAAGTCGATGTATTCAGAATTCGTTGAACTCAGTGAAGTTTCATCCCATGTGTCCTTATGTCAAAGCAAATGCCCATCCCGAAAACCTTCAATACCTTCGATGTCGACATCGATGTGGCCAACCCTAAGTAGTTACATCTCATTCTCAATGTGTCTTATGACCTAAAAGTACAAAGGGATAAATTGTCATCTTCGCCTTTCTCATGAGCTCTGCTACGGTTTCTCCCTCGTGTGATGTTCCCCATTTTGCTGCCTTGTTCGTGGCGTCCGACGTCACCTTTTGGTCTAGGATAACTTTTTGCCTTTCATGTTTGTGCTTTCCTTGAGTTGTTCGTGCTTTCTCGGGCCCTTGTTAATGACCGGTAAGTGTTTACTTGATCCCATTTTTCTGGATGGCAAGACTTCTTCTAGGTCTTTTCATGATGCTTTATCTGGAGCTCTTCCACTTTTCCTGACCTGAAAATCTCTACTCATCGTGGTTCTACCTCATTGTGGATTTCATAGGCCAAAATTCTTGCGCTTGCTGCGCCTTTTAATTTCGCCTTGGTTGGAAAATTTCCAACCCAACGAACCACCCTTGAAGCTATTTGCAAATTTATTTTACCTTAAGCTCATCGGTGATTTTTCGATAACTGATCTTAATCAAAAGAATGTGTTAATCAAGCTTGTGAATGGTTTGGATTATTGTCGTGTCTTTGCTCACCACTCCCATTTTATCAATAATTGTTACATGAGGTTGATTAAGTGGTCTCCTTCGCTTGATGTTGATGTTGAGTCGCCTATTTTTCCAATTTGGGTGTCTTTCCCAAATCTGAGATTTCATCTTTTCTCTCCTAGGATTCTTCATGTCTTGGGTCCATTTTTGGCCGCCCCCAAAAAATTGATCAAGCCACCTCCATTGGCTCTAGACCTTTGATTGCACGTGCTGGTGGAATTAGATGTTTTAAAACATTTTCCTGATAAAGTGTGGGTTGCTCCAAAAAATTTGGGTTTTATCCAGTCCGTGGTTATGGAGGAATTGCCGTCGTATTGCTCTCACTGTAAATCTTGGGGGCATTCCAAATTGGAATGCCATATCATGCACCCACATTTGGTTACACATACTAATGTGAGTGTTGAGCATGTCAATAATGGTAACAACCACGGATGAAACTGCACTTCCTGATGATTCTACCCCCCTCCCTGGGGATCGTGTTTGTGTACTCCTACGGATGGATTTTCGCTTTCTAATTGTAGTGATGGTGCTGAATCTTTGATTTACCTAAGGGTGCTGATCCTATGGAAGAAACTCTTGGTTCACCTCTAGTTGAGGTTCCTATTTTTGTTCTTTCAAAAGATGCTTTGATTACTAATTTAACTGGTAATACGAGGGATTTAGAAGTTGAGCATGAGGACTGGTTATATGATGACCATTCCTCAAATACATGGGAGGATTTTAATGAGAAAGCCTTACACTCTAGTGAGAACTTTGATCTTAGTATCCTTCAAATTGTGGATGCTAGTTTGCTTACAAAGAAAAACAAGCATAAACAAAGGAAATCAAAGAAGAAATTATCACTCCATTTGGCTTGGGGTGGTTGCAAGTTTTATTTTTTCCTATGTTGTTGGTTGTGGCCTTGTTTAGTGTTTCTGATTATGTTTGGTTGGTGGTATTTCTTCAGGCTGTTTTTCGGGACAATGATGAAGAGGTTTCTATGTGTTACCTCCTTCCCTTGCATGATGGCAACCTTGGTGGTTTTTCCTCCTTGCGGTTTGCGTTTTGGTTTATTTAGGCTCCAGCTGTGTTGCCTCCAATGGAAGGTCCTTGTTTAATTTGAGGATGGGTGCGCGAGGCCTCATACCTGAGTCCGGTGGGCACTTGCCCTTTTCCTGGCTTTGCTTTTCTCATTTTTACCTTCTTCCCTTTGAGGTTGTTTCTCTTATTAGTGTTTTTTTTTGGGCTTTGTAACCCTGTTATTTTTGTGGGGTCCTGGTTGTATCCTCTTTTATTTTTAATGAAGTTTATTTCTTTTGAAAAAAAGGTGTCTTATGACCTTAGTGAGACAAAATAAAAGGTGTCTTATGACCTTTAACAAAAAAAGTGTCTCATGACAATTACAATAAAAAAAAGTGTCTTATGACCATCTTGCATCCATCCTATGATGATCCCCACAAACATTGATGTTATTCACAAGATCAATCCCTCCGACCCGGTCCCCAGATTTGCCACTTTTACTATCCATTGTCACTGCTAAGCCCCAACTCTCATTTGCTTAGTGCCATGCCCTATAAAAAAAATTATAAATTAATTATAAAAGTATTGATTCACTTTATATACATCTAAAGACTGAAAAGTAATCTTCTTAATCTATTTTATAGCCAACCAAGTAACTTATAGTATATCAAATATATTGAATTTACTTTACACTGCATTTAAACTGCCACAAAATTCTAAATACATAGAAGCAAACAACCTAAAATAAAAATGACATAGGAAAAGTCTTCTTCCTTTGTAGGGAAAGCTTGGTAGTAATTCATTTATTCCTTAGGTGATGTGGAATTTCTTCTTTTGTGATGAGAGGTTCGTCGTTACTATTTTATTTGCATTTTCCATTATTTTTTAATGTTAGTTGGAATAACCTTTCTTTATTAGATTTAAATGAGAATTTAACTCATAACACAAGACACAATGGACAAAAATGATTCATGTAGCCAATCCCACATAGTGGGATAAAAGCTTAATGATATTGTTGTTAGTTGGAGCATCTCTCCAAATTCTAACACTTACTTTCCTTGCTCTCCCAAAGTTAAGCAAGCTAGCTAATATCTGTCTCAATCCAACCACTTTTATCTTTTTTCAAGTCCGCACACCCAAGTCCGCACACCAAAACTTCCGCATCAAAACTCCTAACAATACTTCCATCATTTTACTAATATCCTAAGTTATTCATAAAATACCTAAACCCATCATATTTCCCTGCATTCTCTCTTAAGCTCTACACAAAATCTGCCCAAATCCCACTACTCTTTGGAAGATTTTGGTCAATATTGAATCTCTAACTTCTCAAAGCCTTCTAGGCTCAAATCACTTACATTAGGTTACTTATATTTTCTCACATCAAATAAAATTACTCATCTCAAACCTGCACACCAAAGTCCCCGATGCACCCTCCATCAAAGAGCAGGTTGATTATCCCAAACCATGCATGCAGCCTTGAACAGAAACAAAATAGTGTAGATAAAAGCGAAATGTGTTCAGAAATACAGTAGATTTAAATATCATGGTCTTATTAACTAATTTTGCAGTTTCAAGGAGGCATCTTACACGTGCAATAAACGTAATGATTGGACAAGGTCGAAATATTACACCTATATTACTAAAACCAGCACATGAACAAAAAGATTAAAGAGAAGATATATAATTCTCGCAAACCATACCAGAAACATGTAGAGAGAGAGAACCTCCGTCCAACAGTGGCGCTGCTGCACTTCTATTTATATTTTCAATTGACACAGCAACTAGCTCAGGGATGTGTTCTACCCCAGCAGCTTGACCGTCTGGTCCAACCATCATTGCAAAGCATGCCGTCAAGCAACCACTCCCTGCAGCGAAAGGCCATTGGAATACTAACATGAGCTCTAGGTAAAATGCTGTTAAATGTTTTTAGTAAAAATGTTTTTAAAATCAATCTATAAAGATATTAACATTTATAGCTCATAGATAGACCTCTTTTACACTTTAATGCCTACTTAAATTAATTTTCAGAGCATATATAATCATTTCAAGTTGCCTAGTAGTGCAAATAGAAGCAAAGGAGCTATCATGATTAAAAAAAAAAGTATTCGTAACTATAGTTTCTTCAATTGGCATGAGTGGTGTGAAATGCTTAGGGTGAGATTTTACTGCATGTTCTTTTAAGAGTATCAAGCACACTTGCAAAAACTCTAATAGGATGAAAATTATAATACTCAATATCCAAAGCTTTAAATAAAGTCATCTAGTATTTTTGGGGAATTGTAGCTTTAATCTTTAATTTCTCACCAAAGGCCTTTAATGAAATATATAATGATGATATACCAGCCTACAACTAAATAATATATGGTTACATAGCTTTTAAATATTATAGAATAATCAAACACATCATATTGAACATTGTCATTGCCAGATCCGAGTCTTGGATGAGAAATGTGGAGGACTGCGTTAGATAGTCGACAATCAACATAAAACTTGTCAAATAATCATGACATGAATCGTTTAATACATTGTGTTAATGCTAGGGCGTTCCTTAGAAGCGATACGTTGTTTTTATTGGAGGAGATTTAAATGGACATGTTTATATAGACATAGAGGATTTTAAAAGAATTCTTGGTGGCTATGAGTTTAAAGCGACTAATGAAGATGGTAAGACTATATTAGTTTTTTTCTAGCTTATAATTTTGTGGTTGTTAATACCTTATTTAAGAAAAGAGATTAGCATCTCATCACTTATAAGAATGAATATAACTCAGATTGATTATTTTAATAAAAAAATAGTTCGTTTAGATTGCAAACATTGTAAAGTTATTATTGAGTGAAAGTTTAAGTATCCAACATCACTTATTAGTTTTGGACTTTAAGATGAAGGGGTATAATATAAAAAATAAAGTAAAATATTGTTCTAGAATTAGATGGAAAGCATTTAAAGAATACTAATAAAAATATTTTTGATTTGTCTTTGCATGAGAAAGCTAATGTTATATGAGAAAAACAGCTTGTAATATTAAGAATATTAAAGTATCAAAAGAAAAAAACTCATAATAGTAAAAATAGTTGGTGGTGAAATCAAAATGTGCAAGAAAATATAAAAAATAAAAAATTTTATTATAAAAATTGGTTTAGACGTAAAACTATGAAAATTGGAAAAGATATAAAGACGTCTATAAGAAGTCTAAGAAAGCAATCTGTGATGCAAAGATTTTTGCTTTTAATGATTTATTTAATATATTAGATACTAAATAAGGCAAAAGATATATGTATAAGTTAGCCAAATAAAGAGATAGGAGTAGTAAGAATTTAGTTCAAGTGCATTAAAGATGAAAATCAAAAAATATTTTTTTTTAGAAGAGGATATTTAACAAAGGTGGATGAGATATTTTGCTAAGCTTTTTAATAAAGATTGTGAAAATACGATTGACTTTAGTGACCTTAGAACTCTAAATGAAAATAAAGATTTTTGTTTTTATCGACGTATTAGTAAAACTGAAGTTAGAGAAGCTTTAAAGAAAATGAAATGTGAAAAAACTGTTAGACCTGATGATATTCCAATAGAGGTTTGGAAATGTTTAGGAGATGAAGGAATTTATTGGCTTACTAAACTTTTTAATATTATTTTAATGATTAAAAAAATGACATATATGTGGAGAATGAGTGTGTTGATTCTTATTTTTAAGAAAAAAGGTGATGCACAAGATTGTGCGAATTATAAACGAATTAAGTTGATGTTTCATACTTTAAAACTATATGAGAGAGTTATGGAGCATATGTTATATCGTGATACTAATGTTTCTAAAAATCAATTTGAACTCACGCTGAGTATGTCTACTATGGAAGCTATACATTTATTAAGAGGTTTTATGGAGAAATATAGAAAGAATAAGGAGGATTTACATATGATTTTTATTGATTTAGAGAAAGCATATAATAAAGTTCCAAGAGAAGTCTATGGAGAGTTCTAGAAAAGAAAGGGATTAGTAATGCTTATATTCAAGCCATTAAGGATATATATGTAAAAGCTGTTACTTGTGTTCAAACACAAGGTGGTATGAACAAGTATTTTTCTATTGCATTTGGATTACATCAAGGATTAGCCTTAAGCCCATATTGTTTTGCTTTAGTCATGGATGTTCTTACTAGACATTTGCAAGAGGATGTACTCTTGTGTATGTTTTTTGGTTATGATATTCTTCTTATTGATAAGACTAGAGAGGGAGTTGAAGGTAAACTTACATTATGGAGGTCAACCTTAGAATTTAAAGGTTTTCGTTTGAGTAGATCTAAAACCGAATACATTGAGTGTAATTTTAGTAGTAATAAATCTAGTGAGAGTTTGTAGCTTTAAGCGACCAAGTCATTAATAAAAGTACACATTTTAGATATATTGGGTCTATCGTTCAGAGTGATGGTGAAATAGATGGGGATATTATTAGTAGAATTCAAGTTGGTTGGTGAAGTGGAGGAATGCATAGGGCTTGTTGTGTGATAGAAAAGTACGACTCAAACTTAAGTGAAAATTTTATAAGATGGTGGTGAGACCTGTAATGCTTTATGGCGCAAAATGTTAGCCATTAAAAGTGAAGCATAATTTTAAGTTAAGTGTTGCAGAGATGAGGATGCTCAGTGGATGAGTGGCTATACTCTTAGAGATAGGATACAAAATGAGTATATACGTGAAAAGGTTGGAATAGCTCCGATGGAAGATAAAATTAGTGAGGGTTGCCTTTGATGGTTTGGCACATAAAACGTCAACTTTCTGATGACCCGGTTAGGAGAGTAGATGTATTAGATTTGACATATGTTAAGAAAGGTTGAGGTAGACCTAAAAGGACTTGGTTAGAAAGTATTAGAAATGACCTTTCTTTATTAGATTTAAATGAGAATTTAACTCTTAACAGGACACAATGGAGAAAAATGATTCAAGTAGCCCACCCCACATAGTGGGATAAAGGCTTGATGTTGTTGTTATTGTTTGGAATATCTAAATTAATCATGTTGCTATTTTCATATATTCATTGAATGAAAAATATTACCATGTTTATATTTCATATCAATCCATATAAATTCAATAGCAATACTTCGCCAGTTGAATACAAATCTATTCAAGAAGATACCTGGATCTTTATGGAATAAGAAAGAGAGAGAGAGAGAGAGAGAGAGAGAGAGAGAAAAAAAAGTTCTTGATTTTTATTGCTAAAATTATAAAACTAGTGATAGTAATCTCTATCATAAATTTAATCTCTACAACCCTATTTATAAGTGAGGTTGAGATACAACCCTATAAGAAGGTTACATAAATAATTGTATAAACCACGTGACTAAAACCTAATAGGATCTACTACAAAAATGAGGTTGCTAGTAGCAATTATACACTACATTAAATAAAATAAAAAATCCAACTATGGATTGATCGTCATGATATTTTTGATTGCCTTCTCTTCCTCTATCAACATAAAAGTCCTAAACTATTTTTAGATGTTCTTTAGATGAAAATGAATTTAGTGGCTTATTGAGCTAATTACAAATGCAATATCTAGCAGTGTGAGATAATTATATTAGCCTCCCAACTAATGATGGCTTGTGTGTGGGATTTGATCACTAATCACTGAATGGGAGGATCTACTAAGATGCTTAGGAGAGTCAGGCTATTTTTGATGGAGTTTAATTCTAAGTGGAATTAAGATTGGAAATATTTTTTCAACTTTTGAAGTTTAAAAAGAGATTTATTTACCTAATTTGAGGCTAAGCAAATGAAGAGTAAGATTTGGGTCATGTGCCTAGGGGAAATGATTGTTTGTAGATTTCATATTTCAACAAATGAGGTAGACCGCCTAAGATTTGGTCCCAAGCTCCTAAAATCCATGCCATGATGTGTTTGGAATTTTAGGAAGATCCAAAACATCGTGCACAAGAAAGAAAAACTACTAAAAGAGAGCTACTATTTTTGGTTTTGAATATTTTGAATTCATTTGAATAGGGGAGAATCATTCCTACAACTGCTAAGAAATTTTAAGGTCAATTTGATATGATCTAATGATCCTAGAGGTGCATGTAGGTGATTTACATTTCAAGAAATTTAGCAATTTATAGCAATCAAGTCTATTTTTCTCAACTTTGCAAAGTGTTGGACATGAACTTAATCAATCATGCCCTTTATGGGTCTTACAACATAGACCTTTGTGGGCTCCGAAAATTCGGCCTCGGCCTCCGCTCGCTTTTCTTTTCATTCGGCAAGGGAGTTTTAACTGATAAGTTCTGGGGTAAATTTTGGAAGGCAGATGGGTTTGTAGATAAGACACTACCCAGAGATTTCGCCCTCATTTTGCGAGGACTTTATGATCTGAGTTCTGGTTTCCTATAGGCGCAAGCCCCTATAATTAATTACCCCTCCCGATAACGAGAGAGAACTTTCGATTAAGGCTAGTCGTCAATCAGATACGTATAGAATACGTGGTATCTGGCATATAGTAGCAGCAATGGGTTTGGGAATTTGGAGAATTTGGAAGATTGAAAGTTTGGATATTTGGAAATTTGATATTTAAAAATAGAAATCACCATCTTGCACTTAAAGCGAATGGTGGGGGAATGGATGATAGACCCGATCAAGATCCCATGGTTCCGTCGTACCGGGCCATCATGGTCCTTGGTCTACTTAGTCAGAGGAGGTAGTCGACCCAACCTGACAGAAGGATCCTTGTCGGCAGCCATGGGTTGCTTCGTCCAAGGGTACCTTGTAGATCTGGGGTGAATGTTTGTCTAAGGGGACAAATTTAGATCCACTTAGCTAACAGAGGGCTTTGTGCCCTATCGATCATATCCTATTGATTCATATCTCAAGGATTTGATGCCAACAAGGAATGTAACGGCAATGGTCATAACTAGTATTTCGTGGTGCCATTTGGCGGCAAAACCACTCGGTTCAGAGGGTCCCGGGTCATAACCGTTTATCCTGCTGTGCCATTTGGCGGCAGACCGCTGGTTAGAGGACACGTACCACGTCCTTACTAGCAATAGACTATTTTGAGAATGGATCCTAGTGATATTCTCGACCAGGCATTTGACTCTTTTGTGAGCTGAAGTAGTTTTTTAATTTGTCCGCCTCGACAAACTGTTGCGGAGTGCGGATGGATTTTGCTTTAAGTGTTTAATGGTTAGATTTCCATCTTTAAATATTTTTAGAATTTTCTGAATTCTAGATGATCTTTGGAATTTTTGGGTTTTTGGATTTGGACTTTGTGGAGTTTAGATTTTCGGGCATTTGGATGGAATTTGAAAGTATTTGTGAACCCCTCTGGTTGAGATCTGCTTTCAACACGGCCATCATCGGGGTGTTTGGGGTCATTTATCTTTATGAATTGAACCTTGTCACTCTGTCCGACTGTCGACAGAGGATCGGGTTTCATAGGCTTTATGCCCTTGATAATGAATTCTCATTGTTATAGGCATTGAAGGCCTAATATGAATGTATTAAGACAAATATAACGGTCGCCACAACCGTATATTTGTTGGTTGGTTCGAACCCTATCGACTTCTATTGACCCGTATAGAAGGATCGGTTTCGAACTTGAATTCACTTGTCAACCCGCGCAGCATCCCTAGACGTCACGTGTGTACCAATAACACGCTCGTCGGGGCCCTTGCGGGTTTGGGGGCATTTTATAATTAAACCCTGTCGATTCTTTTTTACCTGCTAAGGAAGATCGGGTTTAAAATTTTATAACCCGCGTAGCATCCCTAGATGTCACGTGTGTACCAATGACACGCTCGTCGGGGCCCATGCGGGTTGAGAATATATTTCCCCCTTTAGTGTACCTATGTGCATACAATTTATACTGCATGTGCAGAGGTATTTTTAGAATATTTATAGACGTCTTCTGTCCGCTTGCATAGAAGTTGTGGATCCGGTGGCGTGGCGTAGCAGCTTCTTAATTGAGTTGTTCGCTGCTTCGTACAGGTAGACTATCGTGCACTACTCGTTGCTTTCTACCGGTGGATTGTAGTGCACTAACGAATCTCCTGCTTTTGTTCGTAGGAGCTTGTACTTGTTGTATGCTCCATGTATTTTGTTGTGGTCTTTGGCCTTTTTAGTGCATCTGCTACTACTGCATATAGGTAGATAGATGTCTTCCTTCACAGACTGAAATTGACTTCAAGATACTGCATTTACTGAAGTCTTTATGCATCTACCCATGGGTGGCATGTTATACATACATCTGTATTCGTAGAGAGATTGTATGTATTGCAGATCTTTTATATTTTTATGTAGATAGTGTGTTGCATATATGAAGAGTCTTTTATAATGACTGGGATGAGTTTGCATTTGTTGTATTTCTCATCATTCATTTCTTCATGTGCTGGTTGTTGTTATTCGAGGGAGTTTAGTGTATTTATTTACACTTGAGGGACATCAGTTGTGTATGAGCCTTGGTGTTCTATCCATGAACACACTAATAAACTATTGCAATCAAGTTATTTCCCCTCGATGTTTGCAAGCATGCTGAATTTATCGTGTATAACAAATAGCAAATCACTATGCCCACTATACTTCTTGAAGGCTCATGACATGAATAACAACATTATTATTATTTCTACTTAACACCAACATCTGGGTTGGTATAATTATTTCCATTCATATACACTGAATATTTATCATCCTTGAGTTTCATATTGTCTTTTGATTCAAGTCAAGTTCAAATCAACTTTAATTTGAGTCTCTTGATCATCTGAATTTTGAGTTCAATCAAGTTCTCTTGGGTCCATATCTTGTTCAAGTTCGATGTCCACAAGTTTTGAATTCAATGTCAAAGTTCACATTACAAGTTCAAGTTCATTGTCCACTGTGGTCCGAGCTTGATTTAAGTTTGATTTCAGTTCTAATTAAGCCTTTTGCACATTTTTTATTTTGTGTTCAATTCCTTATTGAGTCACTTAGATATTGTTCAAAAGTCCAAGTACAAGTCCTTCGTAGTTATATGGTGTCATTTGCAAGTTCAAGTCCCAAATGCTTGCAAAATCAAGTTCCCTTGAATGTTCAAATTGTTCAAGCCATGTTCTAGTTCTTTGTTCAACTCATTTGAGTTCAAGTAGTCCCCTACTGTCTTGTAGAGTTCAAGTCCGAGTTCAAAATGAGTTCAGGTCCACTACAGTCCCTTGAGTTCAATCATGTTCTAGTTCATTTCAATTAGAATTGAATTCGTTTTGGTTCATGTTCAATTAAGTATATTCAATCAAGTCCACAAGTCCCAAATTGTTCAAAGTCCTTGTATGTATTTCAGACAAAAATTCGGCAATCTCCCGGCGTCTCCCCTGTTAAGGGGAAAAACCAAGAGGCCGCCTACCCGCCACGTCACTAAAGACGTGCACGGTTGGTGTTGGTGAGACACCGCGGCGGTTGTATTTTTGTTTTTTCTCCCACCACGCGTACTAAAGGCGTGCTTGGGGTTTTAAAAAGCATTTTTGTAAAGCAAATTTTTTATTTCCCTCCGCCCGGGGGGTTATGAGTGACCCCGCTTCGCCGTACGTGCCGCACCGGGGTCCCATCCCACCACGCGCACTAAAGGCGTGCTTGGGGCGGTTCTCCGGTTTTCCACGAACATTGAAGTAGGGTTTTGAGTTTAAAAAATTTCATACCTTCGCGGGATTGTCATGGTTGACACGTGGATCGAGGGGTCACTCGCCTACCTCGTCGTAGGTGTCGCACCGGGTTCCCTCCTACCACACACACTAAAGACGTGCTTAGGTGGTTTGCCGGTCCAACGCGAACGCCGAGGAAAGAGAGTGGAGGAGATTACTATTTTTTTGTAATTAATTAATTATAACTAATTTTAAGAATAATTAGTTAATTAATAATAATTAATTACTATTAAAAATACTAATTATAATTAATTATGTTAATTATAATTAATTTATAATTACTTATAATTAACAATAAATAATCATAATTAAATTATGATTAATTTATAATTAATTAATAACTAATTATAATTAAAAATAAAGAATCACTAATTATAATAACTAATTAAATTTTAATTAATCATAATTAATTTATAATAATAATGATGATTAAAATTAAAAATAACTAATTATAATTAATTAAAACATATACAAAATTCAACTGTAATTATGCAGGATTTAAGCATGATCAAAATCTGTCGGATTTGAGCAAAATCCTTTGCTTCTCTTTGCTTACCACTCACTAGATTTATGGGATACCGCCGAAGAAGTGCGTGTGTGAGGGAGAGAGTTACTTTCACTACAAGATTTCTTTGTTGCTTCCGATCAAATGAAGTGTCGTGACTTCCAAACCGACAGGAAGAGAGCGTCGGAGGAGGTGAAGTCGGGTAGCAAGGAGGAAGCCGGAGTAGCACGCTAAAGGGAAGAAGTTAACTTCACAGCGAGCGAGCACCTTTTTTTTTTTATCAAAATGTCGGAACTTCCGATCGACTGGAAGGGGCGACGTCGGGTTTGGAGAGGAGGTCGGCTCAGGTAAGGGAAGAAGCTTCTCCCTCACTCTCTCTCTCTCTCTCTCTCTCTCTCTCTCTCTCTCTCTCTCTGTTGGCTCGAACGAAGCAAGGGGAATGGGAGGAGGTCGGCGGCTTGGAGTCGGATAGAGGAACCGAGAGGCGTCGGGTTGGAGCTTGGGAGGGAGAGTCGTGTGGAAGAATAGCGATCGTGGCTTGTGGTCGGAATCGGGTGGAGTTTCGACGGAGACAGAGGAAGAGCGACGGAAGCTTGAGGGCTTTGTTCGTGAGAGAGGAAGTGAATCGAGCAGAGAGTGTCGTGTGAGAAGCAGTGAGGCGTTCGGCTTCTATTTAACGACGCTTGTGGTCGTTCGATCGAGGCAACGTCGCAGGATTTGCGGAGAATCCACTGGAGCGGCGCCGTTTGCAGCGGGATTTCGGCAAGGTATCGCGGCTGGATTCGAGGATCCGATGGTTTTGAGGTGTGAGCAGCCGGCATTGTATAACAGGTGTGTGAAAAAAAATTTTGTTGTCTTTTGGATAATGCATAGAGGTCAACAACCTTAGGAGGTCAATGAGGAGTCTCACAATAGTTTGGGGCTTTCTAAATTGATAAAATTTACCTTCAAGCATTTGCAAAATTTCATGAAAGTTCATAGGCCTCAACATATGCACATTCTTATTCTTGTATATAACATTTATCATGATCTATATTTGAATTAAAAATGCATATAATTTGAATGAGTTGTAAGTTTAAGAACTTTCTCGTGTGCATATGTTGTTTGTTTATCAGTTCATTTAACCATTAGAATTGAAAACTACATAAATAAGCTCGAATAGTTTCCAAAATGAAATGGAATATCATCTACGGACCTTTGAGGGCCCATAATATACTCTCAATTAGCTCCATCAATGCTTGGAATTAAACGGGTATGTTTACACACTCTGCAAATTTTGGTTGAAAAACATATAAGACATAGCAAATGACCTACAATATGCATTTTAATTTGGTTAGGTGTATGGCCACTAAATTTGAATCCGATGACCTACAAAATCTAGGTTTTGTGGTAGGTGACCGACTGAGATGCAATATGAGTGCAAATTCATGCATTTGGAGGTTGCTGAACACAAATTCAATGACTCGACGCTCATCACTATCTTTTTTTGGCTCACATGAGAGCAAACAAGTGAAAATCATCACATTTCCACTGTTTTGTGTAGAGGAATTTTTTGGACAGCAAAAACTGAAGATTTTAAGGACCCTATTTGTCTGGAAGTGTCAAACACATGAACTAAGGCTTAGAGACACAAGGTTTGCTATGTTTAGGGGTGTCAATTCGGGTCAACCCGTCGGGTTCGGGTCGAACCCGACCCGACCCGGATCTAAACGGGTCAACCCGGACCCGACCCGTTTTGGCAAACGGGTCGGACATTTCAACCCGGACCCGACCCGGCCGGGTTGCCGGGTTGACCCGACCCGAGGACTCGACCCGGGATAATCCGTTGCGGCACGCGATTCGGCAGCTGGACGGCGCGACAGCGGCAGCGGCAGCTCGGGCGAAGCGCGGCAACGGGCAGATCGGGCGATTCGCGAAGCGCTGCACGCGGCTGGCGAAGCGCGGAAGGCGAAGCAGCGGCTGCGCGGCTGGCGAAGCGCGGAAGGCGAAGCAGCGGCTGCGCGGCACGCTGCAGGCGAAGCGCGGCCGCGCGGGCACGCGGTAGGCGAAGCGCGGCAACGGGCAGGCGGGCAGCGGGCAGCCGGGCTGGGCAGGCGGGCGGGCACGCGGCTGGCGAAGCGGGCAGCTCGGGCTGGGCAGGCCGGCAGCGGGCAGATCGGGCTGGGGCAGCGGGCAGCCGGGCGGGAAATTTCAAATTTTTTTAAATTAAACGGGTTGTCGGGTTGACCCGGCAACCCGCCGGGTCAACCCGACCCGACCCGTTTAATCAAACGGGTCAAATTTACGAACCCGAACCCGACTCGTTTATCAAACGGGTCGGGTTCAACCCGGATTTTCCGGGTCGGGTCCGGGTCGGGTCAAAAGTTGACACCCCTAGCTATGTTTCAAGGGTTTACCTCGCCGAAACTAGTGTCCAACGGTTTCGATCATAGCATATTTACCTTGAAGAGGTAAAGGTGACCGGAACATGCAAGGGTTGTCGTCCAAGCTGCTTTGGATGTTGTCATCATCAAGTATTATTGCAATGGAAATTAAATCTACCGAATGATGCCAAGTGGGAAAATTTTGCATCACTCTTTTCATCTTTTCCTTCTCTCAAATTTGAGGACAATGTTATTTTCCATGATGACGAGAATGTTAAACAACAATTGATGCGGACATCGGCACGAAGATTTGGTGCATCTATCACAGGAGGCGTCGTAAATCGACGGCTCTAATTTACGTTGTCATTTATGATTTATTTTATGAAGTTTAGCTTTTATTTTATGTTATTTCTTATTCTACCCCTAGGATAGTTTATTTGAGTGTGGTGGCCCAAGGGGCATTTTTGTAATTTTTTTATTTTCTCATGATGTGGCCTATATATAGGGCATTAAGCTATTGTAATAGGATGGTTAATTTGATATGAAAAATTGTTTTCCACACTTTTGTTCTTCTTGTGAGAGAGCGTTAGTGAGATTCCTATGAGAGGAATCGAAGTCTTCACCAGCCGCAGGATGGGTCCGGGCTCGTGATTTGAGATCCCTGGGAGAGGGAAATCGTATCACCCACCAACCTTGGAGATGGCCGGGTACGGGATTTTCTCGTTGTATTTTCGTCTTTACTCACCACCCTCCTTATTCTTCTTCGTCACATCCAATTCACCCACTAAAATTTCCCCACTCTTCCCCCACAACAAGCTCCACTAAAATCCTCACCATAGCCGCCAGATCTCACTCCACCCAAGCTTCACCCTTCCCACCCAAGCCCCGACCAACTCCCTCACCCGCCGGCCACCTTCCCCATCCAACCCGTGAATCTCCTAGGCCGGCCCCTCCTCCTCCTTTCCTTTGCTTAATTAAGAGCTAATTAATGCTCCTAATTAACTCCCTCATTAACTCAAAATTTTCCCTCCACAAATCCCTCATTTCAAATTCAAAACATTTTGAATGTTGAAATCTTTCCTAAAATTAGCGAATCTATTTTAGGAAAGTATTTGGTTTAGATCTATTTTGAATTTTAAATTCACTTGGATTTGATTAATTACTTTCCTAAAATCAAATATCAATTAGGCAAGCATGACACTTCACCCCCAAATTCCCTCTTGCCCATTAATGCCGCTGACCCCTTCATTGTCTTGGATTTAGATTTATTTCCTTAAGTCAAGTCTCTCTTTTGGAAATATTTCAAAACCCCCTAAATCTCCTCCTAACCGAAATTTTTCAAGGCCCAAGCTCTAATTTATTTCCTAAAACCTGAAATTAGATTTTGGAAATAAATTCTCCCCCATATTCCCGTCACTCTTTATTTCCCTTGCTGGCCAACTTCTCCAATACCTGTACATTAATTTCCCCCCACAAATCACTCTCCAAATTCCACCTAACGTGGAATTTTCTGCCTTCTAAGGCCGCAGCCAGGGAATTCCCGCTCAAGCATTAATCCCTTACCAAAGCTGAGAGTGGGATAAGGAAATTATTCCCCAATTCTTCTCTACATCCCGCCGCTCCTCTCCACTGAATTTCTGCTAAAAAAAAAGGGAAAAATCTGTCCAGATTTTAGCATTCTCATTGGCGGGATTTGGGGACTTACAACCTGCTGTTGATCGAACTTGTCCCAAGACTCATGCATTGCTGGAATAAAGTCTAAAGCTCTCCTTCTAATTCTCCTTGCTCCCAAGCATAGAAACCTGAGATTCTTCTCAGATTTTGGTTCCAATTTATGAAATCCTTCCCAGAATTTTGAAAGGAGGCTTGGGATTTAACCTCTCCCTAGCAAAGCCACTCCCGTTCTACATCAGTTTGGTATCAGAGCATGGACTCGGATCAACTTGGACGGACTTTAGATTGGTTGGTAGGTCAACTGGGCGCCGTTAGTCAACAACTCAAGGAGGATCAAGCGGATTTAGCCGACCTCCACCGTCAAACAATCGAACGATTCGATCACCTAGAGCGAGGCAGGACTAACCCACCATTTTATGCAAAAACCCCTTCATCAAAGGATCGAAAGAAGGCACTAAGAGACAGAGAGATAGTGGATAGAGTGGACAAATGGATGGAGGCCAATGAAGCATTCAATTTCCCACTCACTGTGCAAATCAAAGAGAAATCTAAGGTGATCAAGGAAGAAGAAGATGAATTGGTTGATTCCATTACAACTCCTACAGAAGCAATGGTTGCTTCTAACGCCGTTAAAACTCCTACAATGGAGAATGTTGATGAAGCTCTGGAAGTGACTTCCATAGAACTCACGATTGCTCCTATTGCGAGTGAAGCCATCTATGAGAGTGAACAGGTTCCTGCAGGCGAAAAGAAGTGCAACAAGCAAGTTGACCTTGTGGGCAACCGGGGTGGTTCGAAAATCTTTGCAAATAACAGTCCAGAGTTTTATATGACCAGTTGTGATGCTAACTCGACGGAGTCGAGTATTCTCCCACCTGGGGAGAATGATGCGGACATCGGCACGAAGATTTGGTGCATCTATCACAGGAGGCGTCGTAAATCGACGGCTCTAATTTACGTTGTCATTTATGATTTATTTTATGAAGTTTAGCTTTTATTTTATGTTATTTCTTATTCTACCCCTAGGATAGTTTATTTGAGTGTGGTGGCCCAAGGGGCATTTTTGTAATTTTTTATTTTCTCATGATGTGGCCTATATATAGGGCATTAAGCTATTGTAATAGGATGGTTAATTTGATATGAAAAATTGTTTTCCACACTTTTGTTCTTCTTGTGAGAGAGCGTTAGTGAAATTCCTATGAGAGGAATCGAAGTCTTCACCAGCCGCAGGATGGGTCCGGGCTCGTGATTTGAGATCCCTGGGAGAGGGAAATCGTATCACCCACCAACCTTGGAGATGGCCGGGTACGGGGTTTTCTCGTTGTATTTTCTTCTTCACTCACCACCCTCCTTATTCTTCTTCGTCACATCCAATTCACCCACTAAAATTTCCCCACTCTTCCCCCACAACAAGCTCCACTAAAATCCTCACCATAGCCGCCGGATCTCACTCCACCCGAGCTTCACCCATCCCACCCAAGCCCCGACCAACTCCCTCACCCACCGGCCACCTTCCCCATCCAACCCGTGAATCTCCTAGGTCGGCCCCTCCTCCTCCTTTCCTTTGCTTAATTAAGAGCCAATTAATGCTCCTAATTAACTCCCTCATTAACTCAAAATTTTCCCTCCACAAATCCCTCATTTCAAATTCAAAACATTTTGAATGTTGAAATCTTTCCTAAAATTAGCGAATCTATTTTAGGAAAGTATTTGATTTAGATCTATTTTGAATTTTAAATTCACTTGGATTTGATTAATTACTTTCCTAAAATCAAATATCAATTAGGCAAGCATGACACCTCACCCCCAAATTCCCTCTTGCCCATTAATGCCGCCGGCCCTTTCATTGTCTTAGATTTAGATTTATTTCCTTAAGTCAAGTCTCTCTTTTGGAAATATTTCAAAACCCCCTAAATCTCCTCCTAACCGAAATTTTTCAAGGCCCAAGCTCTAATTTATTTCCTAAAACCTGAAATTAGATTTTGGAAATAAATTCTCCCCCATATTCCCGTCACTCTTTATTTCCCTTACTGGCCAACTTCTCCAATACCTGTACATTAATTTTCCCCCACAAATCACTCTCCAAATTCCACCTAACGTGGAATTTTCTGCCTTCTAAGGCCGCAGCCAGGGAATTCCCGCTCAAGCATTAATCCCTTACCAAAGCTGAGAGTGGGATAAGGAAATTATTCCCCAATTCTTCTCTACATCCCGCCGCTCCTCTCCGCTGAATTTCTGCTAAAAAAAAAGGGAAAAATCTGTCCAGATTTTAGCATTCTCATTGGCGGGATTTGGGGACTTACAACCTACTGTTGATCGAACTTGTCCCAAGACCCATGCATTGCTGGAATAAAGTCTAAAGCTCTCCTTCTAATTCTCCTTGCTCCCAAGCATAGAAACCTGAGATTTTCTCAGATTTTGGTTCCAATTTATGAAATCCTTCCCAGAATTTTGAAAGGAGGCTTGGGATTTAACCTCTCCCTAGCAAAGCCACTCCCGTTCTACACCAACAACACATTATTTGGGATTCGAAAATTTTACATTCAAATAGTCAAGCATGGACTACAAATATGAAAGATCAGCCTACAAGCATTAAAAGTCTACCAAAGATGAAGGAAAAAAAAAACATTTCACATCAACACTATAACAACAACATATAGTGAACAAATAAAATCGTCTAACCAATTGGTATATGCATATGTATTATGCACAAATATATTTCTTTTATTTTATTTTTAGTTTTTTATTTTGGCAGACTGATTCTATATTATAAGCATGGTCTACCTAATTCGTATAATTACCTCTCTATTCTAAGGAAAGGGTTATGGAATGAAAAATTATGATTTCTCTATTTCCCCTCTCTTCTCTTGGAGTCTACACCTATTCTAAAGGTGTCCTCCCTTCTTGGATGCCAAGAAGCTTAACAATTACCCACCCACTATTTCCCACACCCTGCACAATTCTTTTGCTATACTTGAATTAACCTCTTAGTTACATATTTCTGATGCACCTACCATAGAAAACTATGATTATAACCTATATGATACTCCACACACCTAATCATTAACACACCTACTACTGATTTCTCGACTAATGATTCTTCTCCACCTCCTATCTCATATATTGCTGACTTGGCCAATACAATAAAAAGTGAAGACCCATAGTATGACACACCCCTGATTTTATATCTGATGATCATCCTCTCTCTGGAAAGGATACTATAGCTATAACATGTAAGGTACGCATAGCTGTTGTTCACTCAAACCCACAACCTATTATATTTGTTGCCTCCCTAATTCTAACCAATTTTTTACAGATGGTCATATTCATGAGGAACCTTTCGCTGATCAGGTCTTCCCTTATCAAATTAAATTGTCAGTATTTGTTACAGCTTAGCATGACTTATCATGCCAATACAGCCTATTTAATGTTGCCGACCCCTTCCTTTCAACCACCAACTCAAATAAAATTATTTCATTCACCAAAGAGTGGCCCCCATATTATTAGCCTCTCTCACCACAGCAAATGAAAGCCTTAGATCAGCCCTTCCAAGACTAGGTCACAAATATTCATTATGAAATTAAATTTCTACGCACTATATAGTAAAAAGAATAAATACATCGAATTTCTTTGATTGAATATGAACTAGAAATCGAGTTGCATATTAAATTTGAAAAAAGTGCATCACCATTAAGATACAAGATATTCACCTGAGCCCACATCAAGGGCACGCATGCCTGGCTTAAGATGATCCTTTAACAATTCAAGGCAAGTTGCATGCATATGAGGTGCTGATATTGTTGCATTATAACCTATGGGCATCGGGCTATCAGAATATGGTGGGCTGCCATCCGGTACAAATAATCCCCTGTCAATGGTTTCCATCACTTCAGCCACTTTATTTGACTTTAAAGAACCATACTGCAGCAAATGCTCAATGAGTCCTTTGTTCTTTTCAATGGATGACACTGTCCACAAACCCTGTAATAACAAGAAATGAAGAGCAACAATTAATTGCTTAAAAAAATACAAAATAACATAAGACAGAAAACATTCCACATATATATAAGCCAAATACACAGTAGATGATAAAAATAGAGCATGGCAAGCAATCAACAGTCTTCTGCACGTTAATTTCACAATAAACTAGTACTTACTAACAACCATAAGGAAACACAGGAACTAAAATAAACAGCACTTACGGACAGTTCAAGAAAGAATAAGAATAAATAAAAAACTGACGGAGACTTGGTCCTTGATTTTACAACAGAAAAAAATATGGCCTCATAAAGTAAGAAAATGCAGCCCGAAACTATTTCAACGGTGAATATAGAACAATATGGAAAGTATGCATTAAACTTAAGATCATTAAAAAAAATATTGAAACAAAGAAAAGCAGTAAACCGCCTATAACTTCCTACCCTCACTTTTTCCTGATTAACTATTAGTCTCCCAATTTCATAACTTCACTCTCAAACAAATCTAGACAATTTGGCACACAGTTCGTCAATCTCAGACAATGTCTCACTTTCATATTATTCTTCCAAAATACTTTTAAGAAAAGAAATTGAAAGCCCACAAAGATCTCAAACCTATCGAACCTAATCCTCTAGTATATCCTTGCAACTCAAGTCTTTTCGATAAAACCAACAAAATTAGAATGATACATAGAAGATAAACATGATCCTTGAGAAAGGATGAGATTAAATCGAGAAATGTTCCAAATTTGTAACATCAAATAGTATTTCTTTTCACTAAGGTATTGGCACGCTCTTCCCCTCCTGTAGCCACTATCAGTTATGCAATCAGCACTTTTGGCATTGAGCTACACGCTGTGCGCCCTGTACAGCCAACACTCATGATCTATATGCTTGTGTCACACTTGATACTTGTAATCACGTCCCAAGTGGCAACATTTCCTGGCATCGGAATCTACCAATCTTTGAGTTCATGGCTCTCTTAGTCATCAATCCATCTACTGCCTCAGTGTCTAAGGCAGAGCACCCATTACTTCAATTTAATTCTGTTATACTCTTGTGGCTCGTTAATTGATATTCCTCGTCTTTTGTCCAGCATAGTGCCCATCTCTTCCTTTGGCTCCATGCCATCCCTCGGAACCCTCTTAACCTATGTCATCAGATATGGATCTGACTCTGCTTTAGCTGCCAACTACTTCAAAATTTTCACATTGTAATACATCCCCTTCAGGCAAAATGAACACCTCAACGAGACGGACCAACGACACCAAAATCAGTCTGATCCGAGCTCGGAAGGGTTCGAATCAAGAGTTTAAAACATATTTGGAAGGCTTAAAGCATTAATTGGAAGACAAAATGATATCCAAATATGGCATGCTTATAGTTGAATTGAGCGGCTTGGCGAGACTAATCGAATGAGCCCAAGATTGCTGAATTCAGACATTATTAAGGCACTTAAATAATTGAAAAACACTCTATTATCACACTAGAAAAACACTATTATCGAGGGAATCAATACGGGCCATCCGATGGAGCACTCCAAACCTGGCCAGGATCTTCTCCATATGTACGGGGTGTGCCACTCACGAAAATCTATAAATATACCACAATTATCTACATGTGAGGGGCCTTTGGCTGAAGATTGGAGAGAGCTCTGTGGCTTCAAGAGCTCCAGCACCACCGCTCGTAAACAACAGCTGGCAAACCACCGCCAACCGAAAGAATTTTGCCCAACCATTATCGGACCATGCCCGACCACAGACTGTCGTTAGACTTCCACTAAGCCACCAACTGCCGCCGGACTTCCCCCAACCATCATCGAATCATCATTGGACCACCACCCGATCGCCGACAGCTACCAGGCTACCACCTGGCCGCCGACTATAACCAGACTTCCTCCAGGCCGCTGATCAACACTGGACTTCCGCCCGACCATCGTCGGACCATCACCCATCCACCGATCACTACCAAACTTCTGCCAAACGCCGGCCGTCACCAGACATCCGCCCGACCATCATAGGACCACCGCCTGACCATAGACAGTTGTCGGACTTCCACCTGGATGCCGACCACCGCCTGACTACTATCCAACCATCGTTAAACCAACTCTTGCCCGCCAACCAACGTCAGACTCCCGCCCAACTATCACCGGATCACTGCTCGTCCGCCAAATTTCCACTTAGACACCATCAGACTTCCGCACGAATGTCGTCGGAACTTCGCCCAATCCTCAAAACTATTATAATTTCACCGCCTTTAAGTCAAGGGATCCTTTAAATAAAGGGATGGGTCAACCTTTATAATTCACTCAAATTTAGAATAATCTTTTCGATTGGGCGAGGCCCCATGTAACTCACTCTATCACCACAAATATTCTAGTCAGCAATAAGTTTAATTATGTTAGACTTAATTTCAGGAGAGGTTATCAAAATATAAATATATCATTTTCTTCTTTATTCTTCTTCCAAATTTCTCCACCTAACTAAACTTATAA
This sequence comes from Dendrobium nobile, assembly GCA_022539455.1. NCBI lineage: Eukaryota > Viridiplantae > Streptophyta > Magnoliopsida > Asparagales > Orchidaceae > Dendrobium > Dendrobium nobile. The sequence continues at coordinate 23,111,251 of CM039721.1, forward strand.
TAGGCCCTTTCCTCAAATTTTTCTCCGCTCCGCTCCACTCTGAAGGCTATTTTGTCTAATCCTTTGCTATCGGTGGTTCTCCGTTGGCCCATTGTGGCTGACGGACGATTTTGGTGTGGATTTTATATTTGGTTTAGAATTGTTTTTCTGTGTTGTATCTGGTTCTTGGATTTGATCGGATTCATCGTTGTTCTTTTTTTGTTTTTTGGATCGGTAAAGCTCTTGGTGTGTTATCGATGGTTGTTCAAGAAAGTTTTGTGTGTGTTATTGCCTTGTAATGGTCGATCGTTATTTTCTGAAGGATTGTTTGCGAAAGGGGTGTTGATCCACCATCTTCAATTAAGAATAGGTATTCTTCAGTTGTGGAAGGGAATTCATGAATATTCTTGCTGGATGTCTTCTCCAAACCAGTTTATCCTTATCTTGAAAGTTTTTATTGAGATCTGGAGCTTTTTTAATGGGATCTTGAAGAATCTTAGAGTTTAATCTCCTCCAATAAGGGTCAGATTTGAGGCTCGGTCTTTTGTTCTGATTTTGGATCTCTCATTTAGTATAATTAAAGAAGGGAAATTTGTGAAAATTTATCTTGGGAAGTTCAGTATAAGTGTTGCGGTTGATGAATTTGGTTCTGATTCTTTTGCTATGATAAATGGCTTTTTTGTTATAGGGAAGTATGATCTTTGTGTTGATGTTTCTCCTGTTGGAGGTGTTGTTATGGTGATTTCTTCTACTTTTAAGGGAGTAGAGGTTCGGATTCTTGCGGTTTCTTCTCTGAATGCCGCCTTTATAGCAATTTTTTGGCTGCTTTTGATTGGAGTGTCCATGAAAGACAATATAAGCCTTCCTAGATATTTTGCTGACGATTTGAAGTGGGATCTCGTCCCATATAAGATTATGGTTGTTATTGTTTTGTTCTTTGATGTTCAAGGATTGTTTGTTGAAAGATTGAAGTTTATGGAGGAATCTATTGTTCTTGTAGGTGTTGCTATGGTGATTTCTTCTACTTTTAAGAGAGTAGAGAATCTGATTCTTGCGGATTCGTTTTCGAATGTTGCCGTTTATGCAGTTATTTTCAGAAGGTCAAAGGAAATGGTGGTTAATGGTTTGCTTTTAGAAGTTCAATCCTTGTTTAAAGTAAGCTTTAAGGATATGGAGATTATTAGTACTGGAGCTTTTGAAGCTGTGAAGTTTCTGTGTTCTCAAATGGCTGTAGAATTTCTTTTACATGTCATTTTTTTTCATTTTGGAGAGTTTTTATGTTTCTCTTAGTGAAGTTTTCAGTATAATTTCTTATTTGCAATATGAAATTAGATTAATGGAATTTGGGACTCTTTTTATTTTTCACTTTTTACCTGATTGGGAACTCTAAGATACTAATCAACTTATTTAGTTGTCTAAAATTTGGTATCCCCAACACCCCAAGTGGTTTAAAGTGAGGAGTAGTGGATCTTATTTCCATTATGATATTTTCTATTTTGCAAATATTTTTCTTATGCATTATTTGATTTTCAATAAGGCTTCCTTTCCCAATGTTATGAAAGGTATGCCTAGTAGTTTCTTTCAGCTCTAGTTTGTATTAGTTTTTTTCAAGTTCTTAATGCAATTTGCATTTCTTCAAAAAAAAAAAAACTAAACTCATAATAATAATAATATTTTTTTTGTAATGTGAGCACTAAATCATCTGCAATAAAATCATATACTCTCAGGCTGGAGTGCGAAAATGAGATCTACTGCTATCAAAAGCTTGCATCCGGATCAAAAAGTAGGATACAATTGAGTGCCTCGCTCTGACGTATGATTTTTCCAGAATCAAATGTTTAGCCCTCACAAGGATGTCAAGCCATCACCAATGCTTTTCCAAGCCTACCACGGACGATTCAACCATCCCAACATACGGTAAGCTCATCCAATCTAATTCCCGAAAAATACTCCAACCACACAACCAAGGCATTAACAAGTAGAACAGACAGAACCCTAGAACCGTAAAGCAACCGAAAACTGTTTCCGCTGAAGAATTAATTAAATAGTAAGCGGGGTACCTCCATTCTAAGCAACGGGCAGACAACTTGTAAGAGATTGGGCACTTTCACAGAAGAGCACGCTGTGGATGAGGAGGCTAAGGGGAGTAAAGAGTAGGAGATGAGGCGGAGAAACTGGCGGTCCCGTGCTGTGGATAGAGCCGGTGGAGGCGAGAAGAGTTGACGCCTTATTCGAATTGAAAAAGTGGACCGCTGCGGAGGTGGTGACCGACATGGATTTATACTCGCCGTCGCCGCTGCAGTTGTCAGCCCTCGTACCATTTCTTGTGACGCAGTGGGCATCTGGAATCCTCGGGAACTACGCGTGCTGCACAAGCTAATTCTCGTGACTGGCCGGTCATTCTCCAGCCCCTATCAGCGGAGTAATTATTCTGTCTGGCCATCTCCAACCCAATAACAAAACGTTATGTCATTAAAGTGCTCCATACAGCATTCGATACTTTGCTCGGTACACTCGGTATGCTCGATATTTTTACCGGAAGTAATAATTTTTCCTATCAGTGCACGTTCAAAATTCAGATAATATCGGACACATAATTAATTTTTACCGACCCCTTCGCTGTTTGGCAACTAGGATTTAGTTTTAATAAAATTTAGGAAATCTTATAAAATCGGATTTAATAAATTCTAATTATGTTAAATCTTAAAAATTATTTTATAAGATAATTATTAAAATCTGTTAAATTCTATAAAAATTTTAATTCAGGAGTTAAGACGATTTAGTTTATTTAAAAATTAAATTAAATTTATATGTTAAATAAAAGTTACTAATTAATTTTAATTTTAATTGCCAACTATAATTTATTATGATAAATCATATAATTAAAATTTGCTTAGTTATCAAATAGTTTAATTAATTAATTAATTACTAATTAGAGTATTTATTATCAAAATATTAAGTTAAGTGTTAATTTAATAAGTATTTAATTTCTAATTATATTAATTGTTGCATCCTGGAAAGCAGTAGAGAAATATATAGTTTAACGTCTTAACGTTGTATGAAGATCCAATACACAATCAGATAAGAGAGAGTGTATAACATTCATAAGAGACACCAGAGTTTTTATGTGGAAACCCCTAAAAAAGGGGAAAATCATGGGGTCTGGCCCAATTTGAATAAATCTACTAGTATTTGCAGTCGATTACAAATGAGGCCCTTCATAGGGAGAAGGCCTTGGCTTGATGTCACAAATGTACATCATATAGAGCACATTACATGGTGGGAGTTATAATAATTAACAAAGACATGTTTGTTTGGTTGGAGTCGGCACGAGACAGAGGTGTGAAAGATCGTAGTTGACAGGAGACCGGGTACAGAAAGATCATTGTCAGGTGATGGAGGTCGGAAGGACCATAGTAGGTGATAGAGGTCGGAAGGACCATAGTCGGCAGGAGATAGAGGTCTGAAAGACCGTAGTTGTATGGCGGTACTTCGGTAGAACTCCAAGCTTCAGGCGATGGTCCAGCAGAAGTTCGGGCATCAGTTGGGGTCCGGTCGAAGTCCAGGCCTTATGTGGTGGTCTAACAAAAGTCCGGGCGTCACGTGGTGGTCTGGAAGAAGTTCGGGCCTTAAATGGTGGTCTGGCAGAAACCAGCACCTCAAGTGGTGGTCTGACGGAGCTCAAGGCGTTAAATGATGGTCTGGCGGAGCAATGACGTCAAGCAGTGGTTCGACGAAGGTGAGGGCTTCAAGTTCTAGTCCGGCGAAAGTTTGGGCCTCAAGTGGTGGTTCAACAGAATTTCGGGCCTCATGTGGTGGCCTGGTAGAGCACAAAGCCTCATATGGTGGTCTGGCAGAAGTCTAGGCGTTAGGTGGTGGCCTGACAGAAGTTCAGGCCTCAAGTGGTCGTCCGGCAGAAGTACAGGCATCAGGTGGTGGCCTTGCACAAGTTCGGGCCTCAAGTGGTGGTCCTGCGGAGCAACGATGTCAGGTGGTGGTCCGGCGGACGTGAGGGCTTCAAGCGGTGGTCCGGCGGAGCAACGACGTCAAACGGTGGTCTGGCGGAGGAGAGGGCCTCAAGTGATGGTCCAGTGGAGAAATGATGTCAGACGGTGGTCCGGCTGAGGTGAGGGCCTTAAGTGGTGGTCCGGCAGAGTAACGACGTCAGGCGGTAGTCCGGTCGTGGTCGAGGAGGAGCGAGGAGGCAAGAGCAATCTTCGATCTCTCTCTTGCTCTCTTGCTTGGAGCCTCCCTTTTCAAGAGAAAGGAGGGATCTATTTATAGATTTCTGGAGTGGCATGACCCGTAAATAGGTGAGAGATCAAGGGTAAATGGGGAGTGGTTGGATGGATGGTCGATATTAAATCCCTTGATCATGTACCATTCGTCAGACATTTGAAGATCTTAATGATGTCAGAATTCGGCGATCTTGGGCTAGTTGGATTAGACTCGTCAAGCCTCTCGATTCGACTATAAGCATGTCATGTTTGGAAACCATTTGGTAATCCAAATTGTGGTTTGAACCCTCCAACAGTGCTTCAGACCCTTGATTTGGACCCATTTGGGATCGGATTGAGTCGAACTTTGTGTTGTTGGGTTTGTATTTCCAAGACGTTGAGTTTGATTGTAAGTTTGTTGAAATCAAAGTTTGGATGGTCCCAATTTTAATTTTTTGAAGTTTCCAACTTGATTTTTCATCGAGATTCGTGCCCTATCAAGATAATTTTTTGATGACGTATCATTAATAATTACCTAATTAATTAGTTTTATTTTAAATAAATATTTATGAAACTAGTACTCCTACTAATGATTTTATTAAATATTTATATTATTTATTTATAATACTATTAATTAACTCATTAAGCACATAAATATTCTATTACTAATTAATTATTTAACTATCATTTACAATATTAATTATTCAATTTCAAATTCTAAACTTAAGCTAGTTACATTAATTATTAATCTTTAATTATACTATTATTTTTTATTAAGCATAATTGATTATTTAATTATGGTACTAATTATACTATTAATTATTAATATTTAAATTATATTAATTATGCTAAATAAGATTAATTGGATGGGGGCCCCTAAGGTTTACTTTACATCTCCATTGCTTGATGTTAGGGTGTTCCTTTTCCTTGTCATCATTTATTCGTTGCTGCTTTAGGCCTCAAGTGCTTTTGTGTGAAGTAGTGAGTTAAAAGCGTCACTAAAGAAGCTACTTCACATCCCCTTCAATGATGTCGAATCGAAAGTCACATCGTGATCTCTCTCGCTGCACCTGTAATCAAATTCATATCCTCCTTTAAGATGGGTGCTCGGTCGCTCACCATAGGAGAACTTCAAAAATCCTCTGAATGAAGGGATTTAATAAATCTCATATTTATATTGTAAATCTGTAAATTCAGAATTTAACATCGATTCAGATTTACTATAAGCTCTAAAATCGTTTGGCATGATTTACTAAAATTCGACGTAAATCCTACTACCAAACAACCCCTTTGTGGAATTTTAGATGCAGGCACTAATTTATAAATTACTATGACTTATGCCTCTTAATATTTTTATTTATTTATTTAAATATATCAAAAAAAAATTGTTGAATATTAAAAAAAATGAATCATAAACTTTAAATGAAGACTCACGAGAATGGATCAAAATTCTCTCTTTTCGAGATTTTTATCTCCAATGAGAGTTTAATAAAACTTCACAAGAATAATCTCTTCATTACAATCATCTTTTGTTTATTTATAATGATCTTATTATTTTTTCATTATTTATGTTTTAGTGTCCTTATTTGATCTTTTTTTAGAATATAATAAGAAGAAGAGAAGACTTATATTCTAAAAATAAATATGGTTTAAACTTATAATAGGATTTAGAATCTTGTTAGAACCTTATGTATACGATAAGCCCTAAATCTTAAACATTCATCGACATCAATTTATGAGTTAAAATAACATTCCAACCATGTCTAAATGTTGTTCAAACAAAGTTCAAATAATTTCAAACAATACTTAGACTTATTCAAATATTGTTCAAATTTGTTCGTGATCTAAATCTTAAATCCTATTTGAACATAATATCACCTATTTGAACCATGTGCAAACTATACTCAAACTTGCTTTATACAATGTTCAAAACTTGCTCCAACTATATTTGATGTTATTTAAACTTTGTTCAAAATATATTTGAATCTTGTTTGAATCTTTTGTAAATCATGTTCAAACCACTTTTGAACTATATTTGAAGCATAAGCAAGGTTATGATTAAAAAAACTTTATGTTTGGTTAGAGCAAATTTTAAACAAGGTTTAGGTAAGATTCGAACGTGGTTCAAGTAATGGTTTAAACCTAATTTGAGTTTGTTCACACAAGGTTTGCATTTGTTTTATCATTATTATAATTTTTTGAGGTATTTTACTTTGTATGCAAATGACCACTTTAATCAAGTATTTAGTGAGGCATTATATTGTTTGAGTTACAAAAAGAGTTATGGGTGTCATATATAAAATAGTTAGGCAGTTTGGGACATTTGATCTTATTGGAATGGATGAGAAAGCCCCATTTCACGATGAAATATTGAAACATTTTTTGGGCATTTAATCTTAATTGAAGGTCAAAGGAAACCCCCTTTAAGTAGTTATTCAAAGTATTTGGCCTGCATTTCTCTAGAGCCTTAATTCATCAATTAATAATGACGAGAGTAAGAAATACCCCTTTGCATTCAATAGTAGACATAAGAGCATAGTTTTGGAGTAGGTTTTTTTTTTTTTTTTTGTGTTAAAACTCACGGCGGGGCCTATGCGTTAATATAAAAAACATGTTACAGAGTCCTTAAGGGAAACCATCGGCTCACTACTGCTCAAACGAGCTACAAAACAAATGCAAAGAAAACCTACGAGCCAATTATTTCCACTACCAAAAAATACAATGAACCCTAGTAACATTCTACAAATGCTTAAGACCAGAATCCAGAAAAGAAAGATCAGAAAATAACCATAAAGCTCAATCTTTCTGCCAAAAAATTTGAAGTCCTTACTGACCAGCTTCCTCTGCAAAAAAAGGAAAACTATAAAAAAGAAGGCTACAGACAAAAAGAGTATTAGCAAAATATATTTGAAAGGAGTAAGTAAATATACAAAAGATAAGATAGAGCCAAGTGAAGCCAGTCTCAGAATATAGATCATAAGAGCTCATAACACAATCAATAAACTCAACCTCATTAGGATTGTCCACAAGCCACTCAATCCTACCAACACCTTCTTAGATTCTCACTAACAAAGCACAGTTTAGAGCTAGAGAGATACTTGAAATTCAAGATAGTCCCAAACATAGGAAATAAGACAGCCACACAAGAACCAGCAAGAACATTACTCCCCACAGACCAGTGACAAAATTCCATAATATACAAGCCATCTTGGCAAAGACACCCAGGAAACCATAGAAAAAGATCCAGGAAATGCAAACCCGAGACCTTGGGAACAGCAAAAGAACAAGTAAAAAATAGCAGCCAGAGAAGAGAGACTGTAGCCCAACAAATCCCCCAAACCCCACCAGGTAGGAGAGCAACAGTGGGGCAAACCTTCAACATTCACACTAAGAAAATTATAGCTCCCATCTAAATTCTCAAGAACAGTAGCATCACAGAGGCCACCATATAACAGAAAATCACCAAAAAAAATAACCCAGAAACTTCCAGGTTAAAATCCAACAACCAACGTTCCAACCCCAGCAAACGAATCCAGAAAAATAGCCCCACAAAATAGAATAAGCAACAACAAACCAGCTCCCAGAAAATAGAAAATCCAGAGGATATAACAGCACAGAGAGAATAAAAAAGTTAATTGTTAACATAGGGGATACCACACGCATCAAGATAGAGCAGACCATTAAGATGAGCAAGTATAGAAGATTTAATAAAATCAATAAAACATTCAAGATTGTACCCATGATTAGCAAGCCAAATAGCACAGGAGTTACCTGCCTTACCAATGTGAGAGAAGGAAGCATTCATAAAAACCAGCAACTTCTTAATTTTCCTAACAATATAAAAAATATTTGGGCTACAGCACACTTCCTTCATAACTTGAAAAAGAGTGATGTTAAAACCCGAATCCACCTCAACAACCAAATTAATCAAATTCAGAGGGATACAGAGTTGGATACCAAAAAGAATGGTTATATTAATAGCAAAATCAATATTACCATTTTGAACGGGACCCGCAAAAGCCACAACCAAATGGTCATTAGAATCCCTAATCAAACCAGCACCATACTCAGAATGAAAACCATCAACATTAAATTTAAAAACATTAGGAAGAGGCTTAATCCAATAAATCACATTGATAGCAGCAGGAGCCTTCTTCCAACCAATCCCCAAAGAGGAGGTAATATGAAAGCAATTCTTAAAACTTTTAACATAAAGCAAATTGACAGCCACAAGAGATAAGATCTTGTCTTTAATCCTTTGGATAACATTGAGGTGATTCATTCTAACTCTATTGAACATGGAGTTATTTCTCTCCAACCAAATAAACCAAAGAATAAGGGAGGGGATAATATTGTGAATGTAACCTTTAGTATCAACAAACCAAGACTTAAGTAAAGCGTTAAGGGGGAGATAAGCATTAAAACTATTTAATTAAAACAAATCATCAAAGTAGACCCAAGTTCTAACAGCCACAGGACCAGAGACAAACAAATGGTGCATATTTTCAGTATGAAAATAACATTTGCATTTCGAGGCAAGATTGAAACCCTTTTTAATGAGATTGTCCTCTGTAGGAATAAATTTATGAAGAACTTGTTGGAACTCGTTCAATATGAATTAGGATGTTAAGCCTAATTAATTGTCCCAAGGCTAACCAAGAGGGGGGGGGGGCGAATTGGTAATTTAAAAATTATACTTCTACTCTTGGATTTTTAGAAAACCTTTTTAATTATTAATGCAAGTTAAATTTAAAGTTTAAAAAATAAACTTTTCAACTAGAGTAAACAACTTGCAATGAAATTAAATGAGGAAGAAAAATAAGAAAGAACACACCAGATTTATAGTGGTTCGGTCAAACCTTGACCTACGTCCACTCCCCGGAGGCACCCTCCGAGTATTGCACTAATACCACAAAGTGACTCTCCTTTTGCCCCCACAGCAAGGCGGATAAGCTTGTACAAAATCACTTTCACCTTCCCCGGTGCTGCGGAGTAGCCGGGTTCTTTGACACCAAAGAGATCTTCTTCTCGCCAAAACTTCCCTCAAGACGACCATTGAATCCGATGGTACTGAAGTGCAAGTTCGCTGGAGCAACCGTGTGAATATCCCCTCCACACTCCCTTGAAATCCCCTCCAAGGATCTTCTCCCTCTCAAACTCCACTCATTCCTCTCTCCCTTTCAAGTTCTCTCTTCTAGTTTTCTCCCAAAGAATGAAGACACAATGGCTGTCAAAGATACACTTTGTCATCCTTTTACACTCTCCAAGTGTCGGCAGAGAACCAGACCGATGTTGTTGAACTTCACTTGAGAGCCTTCAAAGGAGATGGGAAGAAACAAAGTGATATTCTTCTTTAAGTAACCTTGTGAATCCCTCATAATCCCCTCACTTGATCTCTCACTCTTCACTCTTACAATCTCTCTCAAACTCTCACTCTCAATGATCCCTCTCAAGAGAAAACAACTCCAAAGGCACTTGTAATAGTTTCTATGACTCCTTATATAGAAAGGACATGAAAAATTACCCAAAAAACTGCTAAAAAAATGTTTTTTTGCGCACTGGATCGTCCCGTACGAAATTGAGTTAGTACGGACGAACTGTGTAAAAAACTGTCCCGTACGAACCATTTGTGCATCTGTACGAACCAATTTCGTCCTGGACAAAATAGGTTCGTCCCGTACGAAAAATTTCGTCCTGTTCGAATAGTTATATCAAAAGTTGGTTCCAAAAACTGCAAAACGTTGCCAGAAACTTCCATAGTCGGTTCCCATCGTCCTGGACGAACATGAATTCGTCTAGACGAAATTTTTACAGAGAGAAACTCATCCTAGGATGAAAATGATTTCGTCTGGATGATCATGACTTAGAAAAATTTTTCAGTTCAGTTCCTGTCCGTTCCATTGCTCTTACAAGGAGATAACTGATCTGATCGTCCCGTACGACAATGTTCGTCCCGTACGATCAGTACAAAAACTTTTTTAAGATCTCCTTTAGTGTGTGTGAATTTATTCACTCAATTACAAACACTCCCTCTCAAATTTAATTCAAATAAAAAGTACAAGCTTCAAATTCACAAAGTATCTCATGCTGAATTTGATTTGAAGTCTTCGTAGTCTGGAGTTCAATTTTCCTGAAATATTAGTACACACAAGAGCAAAAATAAATCTTCCAAAAAATGTTAGGAGATAACAACACATAGAACAATAATATTTGGAATCATCAAAACTATACAAGTTGCAAGAATGTAAAATATGCAAATAACAACTTTCCTAACAATCTCCCCCTTTTTGATGATGGCAAAATAATTATTATTTGTATAATTTAAAATTCTAAGAATCTCCTAAACTCCCCTTGAATTAATGAACATATAAAAATAAGGAGGCATTAAAATTATTTTTATTTTCAAAATTTTTAGAAATACAAAACAAAACAAACACACATATACTAAACAAAACAAACACACAACAATACGAATACACAAGACACAACAAACAATTTCTCCCCCTTTTTGACAACATCAAAAAGTGAAGAAGAAAAAGACTTGAAATGTAAGCAGACATATGAAAATCATTTAAAAAATTTGACCTTTAAAGTGATTGACATAAGGTATGCAAATAAAATTAAAACATTAGCCAAATCATAAAATTCATAGAATTTAAGAAGAGATATAACATAGAAACTAAAAAGAATTTATCAAAGACATGATTCAATTTAGACATTGAGATAAAGAAAATCATTGCAAGAAAGATGTATTAAAAATTGTATATTTCAAATTTTAATAAAAATATAAATGAATATAAGATTAATTTGAATTAAGAGATTAAAAGAATCTAGAAAGAAGAAAACTACCACATGTGGCGCTTTGCACTTCTTTTTCAATTTTGTGCATCTTTTTACTTGTTGGGCTTATTTTGTGCCTCTTTTTCACATTACGAATCATTGCGCATTTCTTTTGATTTTTATACATTTGTATAATTTTCAAGAGTAATTGTATTCTTTTCAAAATCAATAATCTAAAATTTTAAATCTTTCTAAGTGCATAAATATTAATTGATAAGTGAAATACAAAATAAGAAAACATCACAATTGCAATAATAATATTAAAATTAATGTAGTCTAAATAAGAGACATGAAATTGGCAATCTTAATAATATCAAGTTATAAACACAACTTAAATTTAGAAAAATTAGATTTTCTAATGAATTCAGTTTTATGTTGCAGTTCAAAGTATAGCACTTGTAAGATCAAAATTTTTAGAGATTTTCATATAGGCTAACGAACATTTCAAACATAAAACAAAATCACTTAAATATTCAAAACATTTAAAACAATACAAGTACAAAACACAAGTATATAAACTATAAAAATCCAAGAGTAGAAGTATAATTTTTAAATTACCAATTCCCCCCCCCTTCTTGGTTAGCCTTGGGACAATTAATTAGGCTTAACATTCTAATTCATATTGAACGAGTTCCAACAGAACTCTCTAGACAAACACAAAAACTGTAGAGGGGATGCTCTTGTGCCAGATGTTAGCAAAAATCTTATCCAAGTTAAAAGTTTGTTAGGGATGTTAGGCCCTATTGAACCAGTCCCAAAGCTAATTAAGAGAGAGAGGTGAATTGGTAAAGAGTAATCTTTAAATCAAAATAGAACAAACACAAAATCATCACATAGAAAATCAAATGTGGAAATTAAATGCGGAAGTAATAAAGTAAAGAACACACCAGATTTATAGTGGTTCGGTCAAACCTTGACCTACATCCACTCCCCGGAGGAACCCTCCAGGTATTGCACTAAACTTAGTGTCTCTCCTTTAGCCCCCACAGCTAGGCACAGAAGCCCTTACAAAATCACTTTCACCTTCCCTGGTGCGGTGGAGTAACCGGGTCCTTTGACACCAAAGAGATCTTCTTTTTTGGTGAACTTCCCTCAAGACAAGCCTTGAATCCGACGGTATTCAGGTGCGAGCTTACCGGAGCAACCGTGTAGAACCCCCTTCACACTCCCTTGAGTCCCTCCTCACAGGATCTTCTCCCTCTCTCAAACTTCACCCTTTCCTCACTCCCTTTCAAGCTCTCTCTTTAAGTTTCCCCCAAAAGTATGAAGCTATAATCTGCCAATGACACTTATAAAGTGTCATGTCATAACTTAAATAGAAGATCTCAAAATGAGTTCATTAATGCAAGTTATCGACTTTATCGTCTAGGATGATATTCCTATCATCCTGTACGATCAGTGCAAATTAAGCCCAATCAGCCGGGATGATTTGAGACGAACAGAAGAAATTTTTTCATATCATCCAGGACGATAATATATTGTCCGGGATGATCAGTACAAATCGTGGAATATCATCCTGAATATCGCCATGAAAAAGAGCTGTCCGATGTCCAATCATCCAGCGTATCGTCCCAGACGATCCTGCGATCATCCAGGATGATTTGATCATCCAATCAAGTCATAATTGCTTTCCTTAAATACCAGATTAATTTAGAAAAAATTATGTTGGATCATCCTGGACAATATTTTATAGTCCAGGACGATCTCCTAAATGATGTCCAAAAATAAGTAATTCCTAAATAAATCTGGCGATAGATTCTTTCTGTTTTGAGCCTATCGTCCTGGCTGATATAAAATCATCCAATATGATGTTCTTTATGACGGCTGCCTTAATAAGGATGCCCTAAATAAGGTTTCTATTTTTGGACCGATCATCCAATATCGTCCCGGACGATGTTACCAAAAATAGAAAGCTTTAGGGAATAGCATAAAATCTTCCAAGTTACAAATCATCATGAACCACACCAAAAATATAATAGACTCAAGAAAGAAAAAAAAAGTACAAACTGACTCAAACCTAATCTACCAAATCTTGAGCTGGTTCCAATTTGCAGTCTGATTATGTGGACTTGAAATGTCAGTAGATAAAGCAGTCGTAGAGAAATAAGAGTGTTTGCTATAATCAAAATCATAAACCATGAAAACAGATCCGCAACACAAGTTACCTTTAATTCTAAAAGATTGTCAAGCATTCTTAAGATGGAATTCCCCATCATTAGAAAAATCACACAGAATAAAATCTTTATAATTGAAAGTAATAGGCAAGTTGAGAATTCTCGTAATAATGCAATCAGGGATAAAATTAGATAACTTCTCATAATCCTAATAATTATCCTTGAAGAAAAAATTAACTTTAACAGATGCAGAAGAAGTAGAGTGCAATATGGAATCAATAGAATCCTTACCAAGCCATTTATCTTGCCAGAAAAAGATGTTGCCGTCACCAAGCCCCCATGAAATAAAAGGCTCCATCTCCCATTTTATCTTACAAAGCCTTTTCCAAACTTTAGAATCACCAGTTTTAGAGGAAATATTGGTAGGGTGATTACCCACACAATATTTAGAAATCATAAATTTAGCCCAGAGATTCTCTTTAGAACGTAACTTAAACCAAAGTTTAAAAGAAAAAGCCTTGGCCATGTCAGAGAGGGACTTGCAACCCAGACTACCTTCATCAAACACACCACAACATTTCTCCAAAGAAGCCAAGTAATTTTAGAAGAAGAGAGAGTACCCTTCAAAAAAAAACTTATTAATAATCTGTGAATCCTGCTACACACAGTTTGAGTAGGAAAAATAGTATGAAACATATAGACAGGTAAGGCACATAGAATACTTTTAATTAAAGTAACCCGACCACCAAAACTAAGAAAATTAGAATCCCACGATAAAAGCTTATTATGAATAGAAGAAATTTGATCCTCAAATAAAAATGTTTGTTTTCTACCTTTAAACAAGGTAACACCAAGATACTTGATTGGCAAGTCAGAATGAGTAAAGCCAGTGACATCTTTAATTGCAAGAATATGATCATTGAGAATCCTTTTAGAAGTAATAAAACAGCATTTGTTTTTACTAAAAGAGAAGCCACTAACTAACTCAAAAATATTGGAAAAATCCATGATTTTCTGAATTCTATTAATAGTAGTATTAGTAAAAACAATGAAGTCATCAAAAAAACACAAATGGGATAAATAAAAGCCTCCCACACTTCTAAAATAAAGGCTAGGATTAAGTTCAAATAGATTGGAGAGACCCCTAGATAAAAATTTCGTCGCAATTATAAAGAGAGCAGGGGAAATAGGATCACCCTGCCTTAAGCCATGGAAGGAGTTGAAAAAGCCGTGGTTAGAACCATTCAAAATAATAGAAAAATAAACATTTTCAACACAGTTTTTAATAAGATTAATAAACACAGTGTTAAAACCAAAAAGATCCAGCATAAAGTAAATGAATTTCCAACTAATGTTGTCATAAGCCTTGGCAATATCAAGCTTCAAAATCATATTACCCCCTCTAACCTTAACATCCAAATCTTGACTTAATTCTTGAGCCAAAAGAATATTATCTATAATAGCCCTACCTTCACAGAGACCATTTGATAAGGAGAAATAATTTTAGGCAAAATAGAAGATAAATGATTCGAAATAATCTTAGAAATTAATTTATTGAAAAAAGTACAAAGACTGATAGGCCGAAAATCATTCCACGTTTAAATAGAAGTACTTTTAAGAATAAACACAAGCGAAGTGGAAGTAAAAAATTTAGAATAGGATTACCAGCAAAAAATTCTAAAGAGGCCGAAAAAATATCATCATGAATAATATGCCAACTTTTTTGAAAAAAAAGAGTCGTGTAACCATCAGGGCCCGCAACAGAATCACTATTCATACCAAAAATAGTGTCTTTAACTTCCTCCAAAGGAGGAGAAGATAGGAAGACATTATCCTCATTAGAAATAAGATTGGGAATAAAAAAGTGATCCATGGCCTGAACAGGATTAAAAACTTTATTAAAGTGGTTTTTAAAATGACAGAGTCCTTTTTCTCTTAGTTAAAGCATGAAAGTACTTAGTGTTACTATCACCCTCAACCAAGTGCTTAGCAGTAGCTTTCTACTTCCAAAAAACCTCTTCATGAGCTTGAAAGTTAAAAAGATAAAGTTTAGATTGATTAAGCAACAAAAAATTAACATCAGAAGGATCATTTTGACATAAGTTTTCATTGAAAGCCACACATTGTTCAGCTTGAAGAATGTTAGAGAAAATATTTCTAAAAATATTACGATTCCACCAATTGAGAACTTGTTTCAACCTCTTAAGCTTGAGCCAAAGCCTTTTCATACCAACAATAGAGTTATCGGGATGAAGGGGGGCTTGCCAATTATACTTAACAACCTCAAAAAAGGTGTTATTAAGTAACCACATATTCTAAAACCTGAATTGAGAAGGAGCATTAATTTATCCATTGTTAATGTTGAGAAGCAAAGGAGAATGATCTGACAAGGTCTTACTAAGATGCTGAACATTAGTAAAATTAAAAGCATTAATCCAAGAATCATTAAAAAGCACACAATCAAGTCTTTGCCATAAGTGACCCCTGTTTAAAGTGAAATTATTACCAACAAACCCAATATCAATCAAGTTACAACATAAGATCATGTTATTAAAATTAGACATAGAATGATATGAAGGAGGCGACCCTCCACTCCTCTTAGAAGGAGTAGTGATAGCATTAAAGTCACCTCCCACCATTGAAGGCAATTGATAGATACTATTAAAATTCATAAGCTTATCCCATAACACTTTCCTAATATAAAGCGAAGAAGCAACATACACAAAGGAGGCACAACACTGAAAATTGAAAGCCTCAATTTCACAATGTAAAACTTGAATAAAATCTCCAATAACATCAATTTTAATAGGATTTTTCCAGAAGACCCAGATTTTATTAGCCATGTTAGAAATAGCATGGTTAAAACCAAGAAAATGAGAAGTACTAGCTAACCT
Source organism: Dendrobium nobile (assembly GCA_022539455.1). NCBI lineage: Eukaryota > Viridiplantae > Streptophyta > Magnoliopsida > Asparagales > Orchidaceae > Dendrobium > Dendrobium nobile. The sequence goes on from CM039721.1 coordinate 23,127,295, forward strand.
AGAAGCAATGATAAGGGGGTTCAAGCAAAACAATAATAGAAATACGATGAATACGACATAAATTTTTAACATGAATCTTAAAAGATGGGCATCCAATGCCCCTAACATTCCAGATAATAATGCTAAACAAAAATACATTAATGAGAAGTATTTCAATGAGTATTCCTAGAAGTGTTTCTATCCGGTTGTAAAGAAACATGCTTAGGCTTACGACCCCTTTTGGTATGAAATTTAATAAAACTAGTGTCATTGTCATCCAAGGAAAAACATCTATCAGTAAGAGTATCACTGTTATAATTAGATGTAGAAAGAGTCTTACCAACATTGTGGACATGAGGATCATCATCTTCCATAAACCTATCATCATCATCCCATATTTCAGAATCCTTTCTATCCACAACTTTAATGTTGGATGAAGTAAGTAATTGCAGCTCCATAGCAACAAATTCTCCATCCTCTAAGATAGTATCATTCTTATCTTTATCACTGTCAACCAATTGAATAACACCATTAGTAACCGTCTCTGCATTCTGACCACTTAGAGGATTAGAAATCATATGATCATTAACCTTAGTTATATTATGATTGAGAATGCAAGAAGGAGAAGGATCAACATTATACACAACAATATCAACATTTTCCTCACAATCAATAGAACCAACATTAATTAAATCATTAGACATATTATTGAAAGGAGCAACTCCCTATTCAAGAGGAATAGAAGCAATAATTTCCTCAAGATGATCCTTCTCAGGTCCGACCAAGGGGCTCTCAGATAGAGGTTTTCCTATAGGAGAAGTGTCAGACGATTGTTTCAAAGTGTTCTTATCAGTACGTAAATGGGGATTTTTATAAAAACATTGATTCATAGCATGCCCATGCATCTTACAAAAAGAACAAAATATGGGCAAATTTTCAATATAAACTTTCTGGAAATAACCTTTCATTTCAGAACCAGTCCAAATTTTAGTTGGATGTTTCTTAGAAACATCCAACTCAATCAAAAATGTAGCAACTAAAGGTCGAGAAACTGAAGCAGTTGCTTGATCAGTCTGTAAGGGACGGCCAAAGATGGATGCCAAACCAAATAAAATTTGATGATTAAAAAAATGCAAAAGCAAATTAGGAATTGAAATCCAAACCGGAGCAACAGGTGATTCTTCCCTAACATCAAAATCCAGAGTCCATTTCAAAAGACGCATTTGACAAGCTTGAATATAATACGAACGCCTAGTAAAGATCCGGCTATAGCCAAGGTCATTGGCTAACTGGATAGCAGTATGCCTTTGATAAAGTAAACCCACATGAAAAGATCCTAATAGCTTTAAATTAACAAAAAACTCTTGGATAACATCAAGATTTGGCCTTCTCAAAACAAATTTACCAACCAAGGTTAAAGCATACAGAGCAGCAAGTTGATCAACTACCAAATCCTCAAAAAGAAGGGCCGGACAGCCCTTAAATAACGAATGAACAAACTTCAATTTCAGAGAAGATGATGAAACACCAGCAAGAGCTTCTTTGAAAGAATGTGTTTTCCCTTCAAAAGACGAAGGAACCGGGCCAGATGATGACGGGGTCATCATCTTCCCACACGAAAATACAACGAAAACAACAAAATCAAAACACGATAGAGAACCAAAAGCGAAGAGCAAGAAATCCAAACAAAAATCGCCAAGAAATTCCAACCAGGAGGGTCAGAAACGAACGCATGGGAGGAAGCCCTAAATCGCCCAGAAATCTCCTTAGAGTAGAGCAGAGAAACGTTGCAAGCTTGAGTTGACAAAGTTAGCCTTTAATTCAAGAGCTAGGTAGTTTTGGAGTAGTTGAATTTGATCTAATCACTATATTAGGGTTGGGATTTTTATTTGAGAAGTAATTTTAGAACTAGAGATAGAAATGCAAGTACTATGCTTATTAATAACTATTTAGATAGAGACAAAATCTTGAAGAATGCAATTTTAGAGGAAGCATTCATGTTGGGCATTGAGAGAGAATGTGTAAAAGTTATGTTTATATTAACTTGGAGGGTGTTGTGCTCAGTTATGATATGCATAATATTATTTTTGTTATGTCAGAAAATACATGAAAGAGTACACGGTCGTACAAGTATTATGGTAATGAGTAAAAAGTATTATCCTATTGCGATTGAAATTGTTAAGTATCAAAATTGAGTTAATCTTAATCTTATAAGAATAGTTAAAATTCCTATGTTAATTATATAATAATAGTTGAAATCTAGGGTCACTAACATGTTAATACAATGTTCCTCCAGCTGATTGGAAACTCTGGGATACTAATCAACTTATTCAGTTGTTTAAAATTTTGTATCCCCAACACCCTAATTAGTTTAAAGTGAGGAGTAGTGGATCTTATTTCCATTATGATATTTTCTATTTTGCAAATATTTTTCTTATGCATTATTTGCTTTTCAATAAGGCTTCCTTTCCCAATGTTATGAAAGGTATGCCTAGTAGTTTTTTTCAGCTCTAGTTTGTATTAGTTTTTTTCAAGTTCTTAATGCAATTTGCATTTCTTCAAAAAAAAAAAAAACTAAACTTATAATAATAATAATATTTTTTTTGTAATGTGAGCACTAAATCATCTACAATGAAATCATATACTCTCAGGCTGGAGTGCGAAAATGGAGAAATTATTCTGTGTGGAATCCGATCACAGATCTATGTTTGGATGCTTATGTGGAAAGTCAAAAGTCTGTGTTATTTATATTGACTTCTGTAAACCCGATGATACCTGACCTGTCAAAATTATTTGTCTTCCAGCCCGACCCTGGCATAACATTAAATTTAGGTTGGTGCTTCTTTTTTTTTTCAGAATTTAAGGCCCGAATCAACGCAATATATAACGCTTTCAGTCAAAATTTTTGGAGAAAAAATGCCGATGAAGATGAAGATTGATCTGGATCTGGAGGAGGATGTTTGTTTTTATGAGCAGACAATATTTTTGCAGGGCTCGGAGGAAGCCGATAACCTGGAGAATGCCGACATCCAGGAAACAAGCGCACATGAGCAGAACACCTAAAACCAGTGCGACTGGACGAAAAGTTCAGCTTATCCGTAAAGTTTGCCTTCTTGCAAGTTTTCTTTATAGCAATGTTCCAATTAAATTTATTTATAAAGTCATTTTTTTGATGTAATTATTTTAGGGTACAAAGATTTTTGATGTATTTATTGTGTTTAACAAAGATGCGTATTTTTATCAACAATGACATAATGTTAAATTGTAATTGACTTTAAAAGAAGACTCAATGATCCCTTCTTTTAAAGTAGTATTGAGCTTGGGTACAATAATGAATTTATAGTTTGATTTTCTTAATCCAAAGTTTTGTTGCGTATTAATTGCGTATGTATTGCTTATTTGTTTGATATATATTGAGTATTAGTTGCGTATTGGTTTAGTATATATTGCGTATTAATTGCGCATATGTTGAGGTTTTATTGCATATTGGATGCGTATTGGTTGCGTATGAATATTTCTTTTATTGCGTATTTATCAGGATGTTTATGTTAATGAGAAAGAGGCATACGAGGCTTATTGCAATTATGGCCAAAATCTTGGTTTTAGTGTTTGTAAGGATCATCACAGTTACTGGTCAAATTCCAGAAATTTAAAATCTAAGGACTTTGTTAGTTCAAAAGCTGGTTTCAAGAAGTTGCATGATCTTAATATCCAAAGGAAATATCAAAAATCAGATACCCGAATTGGTTGTCCAGCTATGATTAGGTTTATAGTGGATGAAGCTGGATATTGGAAGATGAAAAAATTTATTGAAAATCACAATCATGATTTGCCTAGGCCAGAAGACTGGCATCTTCTTAGATCATGCAGGAATGTGTGTGATGAAAAAGCTTCTATTCTTAAAGCAATGACAGATGCTGGGATAAGAACCATTGATGCATTTTCCTTCCTTCCTGATGAAGTTGGAGGTGTCGAAAATATTGGATTTACAAGGAAGGATGCGTATAACTTTATTCAAAAAATAAAAAGAGCAAAGATTGAATTTGGGGACACTAATACTTTGATTGAGTTATTTAAAGAACATCAACTTAATGATAACATGTTCGCTTGGGATGTCCAAAAGGATGAATTTGATAGATTGTTAATTTTTTTTGGGTTGATGGGATTAGTAAGATAGATTATGACTATTTTGGTGATGTGGTAATTTTTTATACAAGCTATAGGCTTAATAAGTATAATTTGGTATGCGCACCATTTTTCGGGGTTAATAATCATTGGCAAAACATTTTGCTTGGAGTGGCCTTCTTGTCCGAAGAGACAATTGAATAATTTACCTGGCTGTTTATAACTTTTGTGCGAATGATGGGTGATAAACATCCAAAAATAATATATACAGATCAAGACCAGGCAATGGCTAGGGCCATAGAAGTTGCACTACCTCACAGTCGCCATAGACTGTGCCAATGGCATATCCGTAAAAAGGCTCCATCAAAAGTATCGTGCTACAATACCAACAACAAAGTCAAAGGCCTCTTCAATAAGTGTTTGAGCAGATGTGACTCTGAGGAGGAGTTTGAGAATGCATGGGCTGAATTGATCATACAACAGAACCTCTAAGATCATGTTTGGTTGCAGGATCTTTATATGATAAGGAATAAGTGGTCAACATCCTTCAATAAGGATTATTTTACATGGACATTCTATCCACACAACGTAGCGAGTCTACTAATAATGTGTGTCGTGGCATTTCTAAGCCCACAAGTTCTATAACTGATTGCTTTCTGGGTTTAGAGAAGGTGGTGAGGAATTAGCGCCGGAATGAACAGGATGAGGATTATAGATGTAGCCAATCCGAAATAGAACCTGTAATAAAAAATTGCTCAATAGTAAAGCAAGCTGCTCAATTTTATTCAAAGAAAATATATTTATTTTTTGAACAATAATTTTTACAAGGTGTTGGTGTAATGAGTGTAGAGCTTGAGTCTAGTGATTCTTCTAAATTTTTTGTCTATTACACAGAGAAAAAGGATCATTCTAAACCATGGGTTGTTGATTTTGATGCACAAAATGGTAACATTCAATGCTCCTACAGAAAGATTGAAATGATGGGTTTATTATGTTCTCACTGCATAATAGTTTTGAGGCAAATGACTATTGAGAAAATCCCCAAGAAGTACCTACTATTGTGATGGTCAGCACGAGCTCGACAAGATATATATTCTAGTCTAAATTTGAAAGAAAATTCTCAGAATAGCTCTGAAGCTAGTAGCAGATTCATATTCAAAAATTATATCAGCAGGTTTGCATATGAAATGAACACACGAGCGCAGCTGAATGAGGAGGGTGAAGAATTCCTATTGGCTTTGATGAAGGATACATCTGAAAAATTTGATTTGATTGTTTATGGGAAGAGAAAGACATACAAGTCTACACAGGGTGGCAATGTACAACTGAAAGATCCTCTAAAGCATAGGCCTAAAGGCATATCCAATGCTAGGCTGAAAAGCCACTGTGAGAAGAATCCAAAGAGTGTGATTTTATTTTCCGACTAATTTGATTTATTGCCTATTGTGACATATTGTTATTAATTTTTTAACAGGGAAACCACCAGTGAAGAAAAACACAACAAAAATTTCTACTCCTTCAAGTATGCCCGAATGTTTAACGGAGGATTTCATAAATTCTGTACACTCCAAGCAACCATCACCTAAGCAATGTAATTTCATAAGCTTGCCCGAATGCTTCACTGAGGACTTCATAAATTCTGTATAGTCCAGTCATCCATCAGCTAAGCAGTGCAATTTTACAAGTATGCCCGAATGGTTCACAGATGACTTCATATCACAAGCATTCCCATCTAGTCAGGCATCAGTACATCAGTTCACAAGCATGCCCGAATGCATGATCAACGAATTCATAGTCGGGGAACCGCCCAGTCAGCCATCAATAAAGTGAGCAAAGCATTCTAATTTCACAAGCATACCTAAATGCTTCACTCAAGAACACATAAAAGGTGTACGTTCAAAAAAGCCATCAGCAACGTACTTGAAGTTGATGATGGATATCATTAAATCAAAAAATTCTATGTAATCAGAATATTTGTATTATTATCTTTAGAGATATTTATTTTAATAAGAATATTTGTTTTAGCTATGAATTTTGATTTGCGTATGACCTGCGTATGCAATGCATCCTGGTTGCGTATATAGAGCGTATTTTCTATGTTGCTCAAAATTCTATGTTGTCTGCTTCTATTATTCATGAGAATAAGATTTTCCATTATTTTTAACCCATTATGATTTTATGATCTCCATTACTGCATTCATAATGTTTGTCAGGCATTTATTTCAGTTGGTTGAGGTAGGTTGACGTGGCTGCTTTGATATCTACTAGTATTGATGGCATTCATTATTGTTTTGACGGAATTTATTGCTCTATATTATTGGTTTGACTCATCTTCTCTATATAAGAAGTTTACCTCTTCCATGAAATGTTGTGTGAGTTTTTTAAGAAAATTTCAACTAGGTTTTTACATTATCGATTCTTCATGAAATCCTTGTACAGAAGTTTTAGCAGAAGTGCTGCCTCAACCTTCAAGCATAGGGATTTCCATGAAGAATCGGCATTGCAAAAACCACACAATAATTATTATTTTCTCTATATAAGAAGTTTCCCACAACCATTTCCTTTTAATGTAAAGCTGTGTGAGTTTTTTATAAAAACATCAACTGTGTTTTTGCATTGCCGATCTTCATGCAATTCCTGTGCTGAAGTTTTAGCAGAAAATTTTTCCTAAAAATTCAGCACAGGAATTGACATGAAGAATCGGTATTGCAAATATACATTTAATATTTTCTAAAAAATCACAGGGCTGATGGCAAATAGGTTTTATTTAGCTTTTTCAAGTAGTTTTGTGTATTTAAAGCTTACTTACTGTGTATTATATGCGCATTTTATGCGTATTGTATGCGTATTTAAAGAATAAACTTTCTTGAGAAATTTTTTGTAATGTTTCCTATGATGGTAAAAAAAGTATTAAAATGATTCAAATCAGAGGAATGTGTTGATAAAAATATCCTATAATTACAAGAAATCAAGGATCAATAACGTATGTATTGTGTATGAATTGCGTCTGGAATGTGTGCACAAAGCGTATATAGTGCGTATTTTGGAAAGCCAAAGAAAAACCTTTTTAATCACAAGGAATCAAGGATCAATGGCGAGAAACCCAATATTTAACCCTTCCTAATTCTTTTATTCTCCAGACGAAGCATTCCAAACACCTTTGATTATCCATATATCTCTATTAAATGTTAAAACAATGAAGCATACCCCCCTCTCTCTAGAACAATCACTTGTGTGGCACAAGGGTGTACACATATACTATGTATTCTTGAGAAAATTTTTATAATCATTTTCAAATGATCCTAAAATGTGTATTTAGATGATTCATATTAAAGGAATGAATTGAAATAATTAAATTCTAATTAAATAATTTTTTTTAAAGAAAAAAATCAAGGAATTTGGGTTGCGTATGTATTGCGTATTATTTGCATCTGAAAGTGTACACAAAGCGTATATAGTGCGTATTTTGGAAAGCCAAAGAAAACATTTTTAATCACAAGGAATCAAGGATCAATGGCGAGAAACCCAATATTCAACCCTTCCTGATTCTTTTATTCAATAGACGAAGCATTCCAAACACCTTTGATTCTCCATATATCTCTATCGAAAGCTAAACAATGAAGCATACCCCCCACTCTCTAGAACAACCACTTGTGTGGCACAAGGGTGTACACATATACTATGTATTCTAGAGAAAATTTTTATAATCATTTTCAAATGATCCTAAAATGTGTATTTAAATGATTCATATTGAATGAATGCATTAAAATAATTAAATTCTAATTAAATAAATTTTTTTTAAGAAAAAATCAAGGAATTTGTGTTGCGTATGTATTGCGTATTATTTGAGTCTGTAATGTGTACAAAAAGTGTATATAGTGCATATTTTTGGAAAGCCAAAGAAAACCTTTTTAATCACAAGGAATCAAGGATCAATGGCGAGAAACCTAATATTCAACCCTTCCTGATTCTTTTATTCTCCAGACGAAGCATTTCAAACACCTTTGATTCTCCATATATCTCTATTGAATGCTAAACAATAGCATACCCCCCACTCACTAGACCAACCACTTGTGTGACACAAGGGTGTACACATATACTATGTATTCTTGAGAAAATTTTTATAATCATTTTCAAATGATCCTAAAATGTGTATTTAGATGATTCATTTTGAAAGAATGCATTGAAACAATTAAATTCTAATTAAATAATTTTTTTCAAAAAAAAATTAAGGAATTTGCGCTGTGTATGTATTGCGTATTACGTGCGTTTGGAATGTGTACATAAAGCGTATATAGTGTGTATTTTGGAAAGCCAAAGAAAACCTTTTTAATCACAAGGAATCAAGGATCAATGGCGAGAAACCCAATATTCAACAGTCCTGATTCTTTTATTCTCTAGAAGAAGCATTCCAAACACCTTTGATTCTCCATATATCTCTATTGAATGCTAAAACAATAAAGCATACCCCCCACTCTCTAGAACAACCACTTATGTGGCATAAGGGTGTACACATATACTATGTATTCTTGAGAAAATTTTTATAATCATTTTCAAATGATCCTAAAATGTGTATTTAGATGATTCATATTGAATGAATGCATTGAAACAATTAAATTCTAATTAAATAATTGTTTTAAAGAAAAAATCAAGGAATTTGCGGCATATTATTTGCGTCTGTAATGTATATAAAAGCGTATATAGTACGTATTTTGGAAAGCCAAAGAAAACCTTTTTAATCACAAGGAATCAAGGATCAATGGCAAGAAACCCAATATTCAACGCTTCCTGATTCCTTATTGCATTTATTATGTTGTTTCCTATTCCTTTACTGATGTTTTTCAGGCATTTGTTTCAATTGGTTGAGTTAGTTTAACGTGGCCGCTTAGAAATCTACTAGTATTGATGGTATTTATTATTGTTTTGACCAAATTTATTTGGTTCTTTTACATTGCTCGACATTTTTTTTTATGTTGGTTGAGGTAGGTTGATGTGGCCGCTTTGATATCTACTGATATTGATGGCAATTTGTATTATTTAACCAAATTTATTGCTCTCTATTATTGATTTGACCAAATCATTATCGTTGTGTATATACGGCGTTCAAAATGCATTTGGTATGCGTATAACATGCGTGTAAGGTGCGTTTTATTGGTTACTATTGATCAATAGTCAAATTTGCACTATATAAATTTGGAATGCTATACTTAGCGTAACTCATGGTTTTCAAATTGAAGTAATTCAACCTTCATAGAAGGTAAGTTTTTTTACTTCAACAACTAAGTCTAATGCTTCTGTTAGTTTGAGATTCGTTTCAGGATGAGGAAAACCAATTAGATTTCAAAATTGTAAGAATAAAAAAACTAGGTAATCCTTATCCTGAAACGAATCATAAACTACCAGAAGCCTTAAACTTATTTCTGAAGTAAAAAAACTTTCCTTCTGTGAAAGGCTGCATTACTTCAGTTTGAAAATCATGTCTCTAAACATGAAAGATAGAAGATTAGATTCTCTAGTAATTTTTTTGGTTAAATTTTTTTAATAGATTGTACATAGGTACTCTTGTTAAATTATATTTGTTATAAATATTCTTTTAATTTGTTACTTGTGTTTATTATGTGCGCATGTTATGCGTATTGTATGCGTATTTTACCAATAAATCAAAGAATCTTGCTTGCGTATGGAGTGCGTATGCAATGCGTCCCGGATGCGTCTATAGTATTATTGTGTATAGAAGGCGTATGAAATGCGTCCGGGTTGCGTATCATAAGCATATAGTGTGTGTATTTACTAAATCCAAAGAAAGACATTTTATGCACAGATATTTATAAAAATAATTTACATATATTTGTTATTTACACAAAAATACTATATGAAAAGTTTATTTCAACGCTGCATAGAACAATGCGTATGAGAATTCTGCCCTATATTTTGGCATTTTTTCTGCCAATCTTTACTCTCTCTCCACTTGGTTTTGTTTTGTCGAATAATATTTTCCATGTATTTGCAAATAAACATTCCGCAATCTGTATTGTTTGATTGAGTTGGTGCCTTCTTGATTGTCTTGAAATTCCATTTGTTAATATCATCATCAAAAGATTTTTTGCAATCCCTATATAAGCTTCTAATCTGAACAATATATGGAATAGAATTTAGTTCACTGAAAAATAATTTCAAAATTTATTAACAAATGATCTTAAACTTACTATCTTTGTAGCAATACTTCTATGCATATGATTGGGAACAGAATCGTAAAATTCCCACTTTTTCTGATTTCGGAACCCAACCAGAAGGGTCCAGTGCGAACCGTCAATAATTGGATTAAGTATAATGTTGCATGAATGAACAGAGTTATAGTTTATAGGTTCGATGAAAAATTTTAAACTTGGATCCTTCAACTTATAATGCTGTAAGAATTAAATATAAGAATAAAATATTTAAAATATAAAATTATATATAGATTAAACAAATATATTATCCCAATACATTTGTGAGATGTATAGAAATTTATGGTACTTGTCTAGGAAAATTTTAGCCTTCTTATTTAATAAAATGGCAAAAGAATCTACATGATCATTGTCAAGGTAACCATTGGATAATATTTCGTCCATCCCACGTCTAGAAATAATAACGTTCCCAACTTGAAATATTGGATTGCTACTGAAATCATTAAACATAAAATATGCATTCAGTACGTATATAAAACATAGTTTGTATGCAAACCGTACGCACAAGTTACGCAATAAACATGCACACATTACGCAAAAAGTACGCACCAGTTATGCAATCCATACCTGTCAAGATAATTTTTTATGTTTTCCCTGATAAACAATTCCTTCTCAGGACTCAACATCTCCAATTCCAATGTAGTTCATTGTAGGACTTACAGGGAAACCCTTTACTATAACATTATCAACATTGATTACACTTTTTGGGGATGGCACTTTTTGGGTTTGTTCTTTTTTCGGAGGTTCATTTGGGGATGGAACAATTATGGATGCTTCTTGGGGAGGTTCTTTTGGTGATGGAACAATTATGGATGGTTCTTTTTGGGAACGAACAATTTGGGTTGGTTCTTGTTGGGGAGGTTCTTTTGGGGATGGTTCTTCTTGGGAGGTTCTTTTGGGGATGGTTTTACTTGGGGAGGTTCTTTTGGGGATGGTTCTTCTTGGGGAGGTTCTTTGGGGGATGGAACTTGTTGTGATGGTTCTTTTTGGGGAGGTTCATTGATGGATGGAACTTTTTCTGATGGCTCTTTTTGGGTAGGTTCTATTTGGGGATGTTCCCTTTTCTGCTTCTTGATTTTCTTTGGGATTGATTTTCTATGGCCTTGGTCATCTCTACAGTCTAATTTCTGCTTATTGTACACCCTTTCAATTTTGGACTTCTCCTGGACATTGGAATTCTCTGGGGCTTCTATCTTTGTGTGTTCCGAAGATATCCAAATATTATTCATTGGATGTTGAATGAATGATGATGAGGAGGGAGCAGGTTACTGATCAGTATTAATATTGCCTTGCACAATGTAATTTTGGAGCTTGCTATTAATAAAATCAACTCTTTTCACAATTTCCTTAAAATTCTTGCTCAGCCTAGCTTCAAGTTCTTGGAAGAGATTTTTGCAGGTATCCTGGACAATTTTCATTATTTTCTCTTCCAGAAGAGTTGATTGGGGTTGCTGGGGAGATTTGGGTTTGGGTTGTTGGGGAGATTGGGGGGGGGGGGAGATCATGTTCAGGTGTGTTGGTTTGAATGGGAGAATGAGGGCTTGATGGATATTTCTTGATTCCTAGAAGATTAACTTCTTCAGGGGTAACTCCTTGGAGGTCAACAAAAATTTGTAAAAAATTAATTTGTAAGCAAATTTGTCATCAAATAATTTCTTTATTGCATATCTATACGCAATATATACACAAGACATACACAATACATACGTAAAACATACGCAAAATATACGCAATACATACGCAATACATATGCAATATATAAGCAATATTTTCATAATATATACATGTTTTCTCTTTAAATTAACAAATAATTTAGCTGTCTTCTCATTATTATACACTATGTCACAGCTCATCGAAGGAAACGGGGCCTTCTCTCAGGGTACTTCGGGTAATGAATGGAAGTGTGCTCTAGGAACCAAACCTGCATAAAATAAAAGTAAATTTTAGGAAATCAATCATACAATTAAATGTTAAATTAGAATTATTTTAGCACTCATAATTAGCAGAGACACAAAACCATTGACGTAACCTGGTGGCTTGTTGTTTGAGATCTTCATAGATACATTATTAAATTCTTCTACCAGACACTCCCAAATCGACCATGCCCAATTGATTGATGAAAAATCATCAACATTATCTGATATTGTTTTTAACAACCTTGGGATTTTGAAGTTGCTTTGTTGGAAAAAATAAATTTGAACATAAATACATAATAAAAGTTTTCAACATTGTCTCTGGGGCGCTTTCTCTAGTCAACTCAAGCATTTCAGACTTTATATCCTTTGAAGTGATGGTTGTAGTGGGCAAGGTAAGCCATGTAATCACCTCACCTTTGCTTGGAAGACCAGTAAAGAGGGTCACTTCTTCAGCTGTGAAAGGTATAACATGACTCTCTATAATAAAACTTTGCTTTCGAATATTCCACATTGTCATGAGCTGGTAAATCAGTGGGGCGTTTTGCTCGAATCAAGAAAATTTAAGAAATTGGTAGATATTAAGGTTCTTCAATTTTTCTTCAATTTCAGGAGGAATTATCTCAGAAAATGTATCACAGATTATTCTAAACATGGAAACATAGCAGCGATAAGATATAGGACGGACGTAAATCTGCGTAAATTAAGAAAATAAAATTAATTACGCATATAAAACACAATCGATACACAAAGCATACGCAGATTATACGCATCCAATACGCAAAGTATATGCATAGTATACGCATACGGTACGCAAATAATATGAAAAACATCAACAGAAATCAATAATTATTTACACTAATCATTTTTGTTTATTGGAAGTTTATTTTTATGATTTAAGATCCAAATGATTTATTATAAAATATTAGGGTTTGAGTCTTCAACATATACACAGAAAATAAGCAAAATATACGCAGAATATACGTAAAAGTTGAGATAAATATAATCTTTTATCATTCTCATTCTCGGAATGATTTTATTTTTTTTTTGTTTCTTTAGCAAATACGCATTGAATACCAAAGAAATACGGAGTATATTTTATGTCAATGTAAGCATTAATGTACCTTTTTCTTTGCAGGTGAATCCTTTCCCTCCTCCATTTGAGCAGAAGAGATTGCTGGATGTTTTTGAGAAAATTTTTTTGTAGGAACCTTGGGAGAACTGGAGCGAATAGACGAAATGTGAAAATGTAAAAATTTTCTGCCTTTTTCATCTTTTTACTATTAATTCGATGGGCGCACGGGTCTTGTCGTCTACAGTCGGTCCGAAAAGACAAACGGGTCGGGTCCTAACTTTCCACGTAAGCACGCCACACGCAATAAATTTATTGGCATCCGAACACACCTTTGTGATCGAATTCCGTACATAATAATTTCTCGTAAAAATGAGATCTACTGCTATCAAAAGCTTACAGCCGGATCAAAAAGTAGGATACCAATGAGTGCCTCGCTCTGACGCATGATTTTTCCAGAATCAATTGTTTAGCCCTCACAAGGATGTCAAGCCATCACTAATGCTTTTCCTAGCCTACCACGGACGATTCAACCATCCCAACAAATGGTAAGCTCATCCAATCTAATTCCTGAAAAATACTCCAACCACATGACCAAGGCTTTAACAAGTAGAATAGAGAGAACCCTAGAATCGTAAAGCAACCGAAAACTATTTTTGCTGAAGAATTGATTAAATAGTAAGCGGGGTACCTCCAGTCTAAGCAACGTTCAGACAACTTGTAAGAGATTGGGCACTTTCACAGAAGAGCACGCTGTGGATGAGGAGGCTAAGGGGAGTAAAGAGTAGGAGATGAGGCGGAGAAACTGGCGGTGCCGTGAAGATAGAGCCAGTGGAGACGAGAAGATTTGACGTCTTATTCGAATTGAAAAAGTGGACCATTGTGGAGGTGGTGACCGACATGGATTTATACTCGCCGTTGCTGCTGCAGTAGTCATCCCTCGTACCATTTCTTGTGACGCAGTGGGCATCTGGAATCCTCGGGAACTACGCGTGCTACATAAGCTATTTAGTTAAATGTTAATTTAATATGTATTTAATTTCTAATTATATTAATAATTACCTAACTAATTAGTTTTATTTAAAATAATTAATTATGAAACTAGTACTCCTACTCATGATTTATTAAGTATTTAAGTATTATTTATTTATAATACAATTAATTATTTCATTAAGCACATTAATATTATATTACTAATTAATTATTTAACTATCGTTTACAATATTAATTATATAATTAATTATTCAATTTCAAATTCTAAACTTTAATTACATTAATTATTAATCTTTAATTATACTATTAATTTTTATTAAGCTTAATTGATTATTTATATAAGGTACTAATTATACTATTAATTATTAATATTTTAAATTATATTAATTATGTTTAATTATATTAGATTAATTTAATGGGGCCCCTAGGGTTTACTTTTCATCTCTATTGATTAATGTTAGGGTGTTCCTTTTCCTTGTCACCAATTTATTCGTTGATGCTTTAGGCCCCAAGGCCTTTTGTGTGAAGTAGTGAGTTGAAAGAGTCACTAAAGAAACTACTTCACCTCCCCTTCAACGACGTTGAATCGGAAGTCAGGTCGGAAGCTCTCTTACTGCAAAGGTAACCATCTTTGTCTCCTCCTTTAAGATGGGAGCTCGGTTGCTCACTGCAGGAGAAATTCAAAAATTCGTAAATCCCGTTGAATCCTTTGAATGACGCGATTTAATAAATCTCGAATTTATATCATAAATCTATAAATTCAGAATTCAAGATAGATTCGAATTTAATGTATGCTCTAAAACCATTTAGTAAGATTTACTACAAGTTTGACATAAATCCTGCTACCAAACAACCACTGATTTATAAATAAATATGACTTATGTCCATGATTTATTTATTTATTTAAATATATCTGAAATTTGTTTTATTCAAATATTAATAAAGTATGAATCATAGACTTTAAATGAAGACTCACAAGAACGGATCAAAAATCTCTCTTTTTAATATTTATATCTGCAATGAGAGTTTGATAAAACTTCGCAAGAATAATCTCTTCATTGTAATCATCTTTTGTTTAATTATAATGATCTTATATTTTTCATTATTTATGTTTAGTGTCTTTACTTCATCATTTATAGATTATAATAATAAGAAGAGAAGACCTATATTCAAAAAATAAATATGGTTTAAACATATAATAGGATTTAGAATTTTTTTAGAACCTTATGCATACGTTAAGCCCAAAATCCTAAACATTCATCGACATCAACTTATGAGTTAAAATAAGATTTCATCCATGTCTAAATGTTGTTCAAACAAAGTTAAAATAATTTCGAACAATACTTAGACTTATTCAAATATTGTTCAAATTATGTTCGTGATCTAAATCTTAAATCCTATTTGAACATAATATTACCTATTTAAACCATGTGCAAACTATACTCAAAACTTTATTTATACATTGTTCAAAACTTGCTCCAATTGTATTTGATGTTATTTGAACTTTGTTCAAAATCTATTTGAATCTTGCTTGAATCTTATGTAAATCATGTTCAAACCTCTCTTGAACTATATTTGAAGCATGAGCAAGGTTATGATTCAAAAAACTTTAAGTATGGTTAGAGCAAGTTTCAAACAAGGTTCAGGCAAGATTTGAACATGGTTCGAATAATGGTTGAAACCTAATTTGAGTTTGTTCACACAAGGTTTGCTTTTGTTGTTTCATTATTATAGTTTTATGAGATATTTTACTTTGTATGCAAATGACCACTTTAATCATGTATGTAGTGAGGCATTAAATTGTTTGAGTTACATAAAGAGTTATGATTTTGATATATAAAATAGTTAGGATGTTTGGAACACTTCATCTTATTGGAATGGCTGAGAAAGCCACATTTAAGGATGAAATATTGAGACATTTTTGGGGATTTAATCTTAATCGAAGGTAAAGGAAACCCCCTTTAAGTAGTTATTCAAACTACTTGACCTGTATTTCTCTAGACCCTTAATTCGTTAACTAATAATGAGGTGAGGATGATTAATAATGATGTGAATAAGCAAAAATCCTTTGCATTCAATATTAGACATAAGAGCATAAGTTTTGGAGTAGTTTTTTTATTTTTTTAAGAAAACCCACGGAGAGGCATATGCATTAAATCAAAAGGAAAATTACAAGGTCCTCAAGGGACACCTTCAACTCACTCATGCTCAAAAGAGCTACAAACCAAGTAAAAATAAAACCTAGGAGCCAAAATTCTCCTCTAAGTAAAATTACAAAAATTCATATTAACATTCTAGGAAGCCTAGGAACTAGCACCCAGAAAAGAAAGATCCAAAACTACACAATACGCTCAATTTTTCTGCAAAAAATTGTAAATGAAACACCAAAGCAGCTTGCCACTTAATCTGCAAAAAGTAAAGGTTTTAGCAGAAAAGGGTAATGCAAGAAAAACAATAATAATATAGCCAAAAAGATAGAAAAATGTTAGCATTATAATAGATATAATCGAAAAGGTCAGAGATCATATGAACTTGATGAATATAATAGATTAAGGCAGTAGTCTCTTTGCACCACCAGTATCTGAGATAATTAATCCCATACCACAAAGATGTAAAAACATTGAAATCATTACTAGTGATAGTAGTATAAACCCAACTCCAACACTCCAACCATACCATAACTAGGACAAAGAGGTGTAACGGCTTCAGGAAAAGCCTAGAAATATAGGAGCATAAGAAAATGTCAGAACCATACAAGAAGCTTAGATAAATCAACAGGCACGAAACAACATAATAGATATGCCCTAATAAGCAGAAAAAAAATGAAAGAAACAAGACTACAGTAAAACAAATTCGCGGATGATAAGCAGTTCAACAACACCAAATAAGAAGGCCTCTAAAAACTAAATATAAGTGCATTGACCATAGCATGAAGTATATAATTAGGAATGGAAAATTGGCTTAGATGTGTAGTATCATAACAATAATGACTAATTTTAATCACCTGCTGCTCAAATCTACACCACCACATATCCAAAAAAGGAAATCAGGAGATAGAAAATGAAGAAAGCCAAAGATTGTGATAGATGATCAAACCCAGGAAGAACTGAGAGGGAGCATATGCCCAAAAAAAGAGGGTTCCCTCAAGGAAAACACTAGCTTGAACATGGTAATAACAGCTCAATAAAATTGTTAAAAATAGATCTATAAAATACACATTAACCCATAAATACCAACTAGCCATCCATCTTAGCTATAACCCTCCTTAAATATAACTCTCAACCCAACAACACACCCACTCAACTCTCTAAGGAACATAGAAGAAGAAGATGTGCAGCATAGGTGAGAAAAGTCATACTCCAAAGAGATACAATCATCGATAGGCCAAACCATGCTCAAACCAGCCAAAGCCAGAAACATAACAACATTATAATAGAAAGAGGTACCAGAAATCAGCATTATAATAAAATAAAACATTAGAGAATTCAAACCAATATCAAGAATCACAAATAACTTAACCAGATATTGTCACATAGAAAAAAAAACATACCACATAAATGATTCTAGAACATATACCAATAGCAACCCTAGAAGACATCGTGCTCCAGTCGTAGCAAAATAAAGACCCAAGTATCATAATAGCTAAAAGAAGAAAAAAAAAACATAAAACACCATGATATTTGAATACAAAATAGCATATACCCACCATCTAATCCAGGAGAAGAAACCAAAAGGTAGCATACACTGATGTAACAGGTATAAAGCAAAATAGAGCTGCCCAAACCAAGACCAAACACAAAGGAGATGTCACCCCAATAGGATAACCAAGAAAATAATGCTCATAGAATTAGAAAAAATTAGGTGACCCAAACATAAGACAAGCCAGAACGATATACAAGACCAGACTTTTTAACTTATCAGGTAAAGTAGTCTCAACAAATTCAGTAAATTTAGAGAGGTTAAAACCTATCTTAGCAAGGTAATTAGCAGCAACATTCCCTTCAACTAAAACATGAGAAATAGAAAAGGAAATAACAGAGAGCCATTGCTTAATTCTCTAATCATATAAAAATTAGAAGGGTTGGACCTCTGATTGTCATTATATAATAAATAAGCAAGCTAACATCCACTTCAATCCAAACTTTAGTGATACCTAAGGAAATACACAGCTACAAACCATAAATAAAATCTTAAATTTCAGTCATAAAAGAAGTAGTAGCATTAGTAGGACTCATAAAAGCTACAACAACATAACCATTAAAGTACCAAATAAGACCCCCACAACCCGCATTGTAGTTGTTAAAAAAAAAAACCATCCGTGTTAATTTTAAAGTAGTCAAAATTTGGTTTCACCCATCTCAAAATTTTCTTATTAGTAACAGGCGCATTGAAGTTGAGAGAAATATCAAAAGTATGAGCAACATGATAATAGCCTTTGAAAGAGTTAACCTTGATCAAATTTGTTAAAAGCAGCTGCATGAACTTATCCTTAACTTTCATAATAATACCCACATCATTCATAAGAATATTATCATGCTTAGTTTAATTTCTAACTCTCTAAAGAAACCAACAAATAATGATAGGAAGAACATTATAGATATGACCTTCTTGTTAAGATATTTGCTATTTGCATGTTTTACATTTTTACAACTTGTATAGTTTTGATGATTCCAAACATTATTGTTCAAATGTGTAGTTATCTCCTAATAATTTTAGAAGATTTGTATTTGCTCTTGTGTGTACTAACATTTTAGGAAAATCAAACTCCAGACTACGAAGACTTCAAATCAAATTCAGCATGTAATACTTTGTGAATTTGAAGCTTGTACTTTTCTTTGAAATAAACTTAAAAGTGAGTGATTGTAATTGAGTGAATAAAAACATACACACACACATAAGGAAATCATATAAAATTTATAATGATCGTACGGGATGATATAAGTTCATACGGGACGATCAGACAGTTATCTCCTATTAAGATCACATGGAACGAATAGGAACTGGCCAGAAAATTTTTTCTAAGTCTTATTCTTCCAGGACGAAATTAAATATCGTCCAGGACGATTTGTTCTCTGTAAAATTTTTGTCCAGACGAAATTAAATTATCGTACATGACGATTTGCTCTCTGTAAGATTTTCGTCCAAACGAAATTAAATATCGTCCAGGACGATCGGCTCTCTATAAAATTTTTGTCCATACGAAATTAAATTATCGTACATGACGATCTGCTCTCTGTAAAATTTTCATCTAGACAAAATTAAATATCATCCAGGACGATCTGGTCTCTGTAAGAATTTCGTCCGGACGAACCAATTTTCGTCCAGGCGATACAACAACTTTGGACGGTTTTTCTGCAGTTTTTGGAACCGACCTTGTAATAACCGTTCGAACCGGACGAACTTGGTTCGTACGGGACAATCAGCTTGTACGAAAACATTTTGTACACATATACAAAGAGGTTCGTTTCAAGGCTTTTAAGTAATATCATCCAAGACGATCCACGATCGTACGGGACGATCCACTGCGTACAAAATTGAAAACTTGCAGTTTTTGGGCGGTTTTTCTTGTCTTTTGTATAAATAGTCCAAATTAGACTGCCACCCAATCTTTTTGTCATTTGATCTTCGTGCCTCTTGAGAGAATAGCCAAGGAGAGAGTGTGAGAGTGCATTCAAAGGAGGATTCCTACCACTGGAGCGTGAAGGCTTCACTTGGAGTTCAAAGGTAAGAATCTCTACTTGTGAATTGGGATTACTTCACTCTTTTCCTTCTTCCTTCTAGATTTCTTGTGAGAATATCTGTCAAGGAGATCCGGTTCGCTGCCGACACTTGGAGAGTGTGAACAGCCGAAGGGTTCGCTGCCTACACTTGGAGAGTGTGAACAGCCGAAGGGTTCGCAGCCTACACTTGGAGAGTGTAAACAGCCGAAGGGTTCTCTGCCCATACTAGGAGAGTGTGAAAGGACGGAAGGGTTTGCTGCCAACACTTGGAAAGTGTGAACAGACGGAGGGTTCTCTGCCCACACTAGGAGAGTGTGAAAGGACGGAAGGTTCTCTGCCAACACTGGGGATTGTGTAAATGGATGATGATTCTCTACCGCACCGTGTAGTGGTGAAAAGAGTGTTTGTAAAGGCTTCTCCGCGTTGCTGTGGGTGCAAAAGGAGAGTCACTATTGGTATTAGTGCAATACTCAGAGGATGCCTTTGGGGAGTGGATCTAGGTCTGGTTAAGATCGAACCACTATAAATCTGGTGTCATTTACTTTACTGGTTTTACTTTTCTGCATTTTATTTTTGATTTTAAAAACTCTGTGGTTGAAAAACATTTTCTACAAAAACTTAAAAGAAAATTTTCATTTCGGTTCAACATAAATTTAAAGAGGGTACAAAACCAGCGAGATTAGTTGATGGAGTTAGGGTAGAAACACCTTTTGCAGATTGTACTATAGAAGAACGTGACTTAGCACAACTAAATGCCAAATGTCTAAATAGCTTCTTTTGTGCTTTAAAATCTGAAGACTACATGCGGGTTTCCACTTGCAAAAGTGGAAAGGACATATGGGATAGACTTTGTATAACTTATGAAGGGACTAATGAGGTTAAGCAATCAAGACTCAATATCTTGTTACATGACTATGAGTTGTTTCGCATGAAACCTAATGAATCTATTTCTGACATGTACACAAGATTCACACAAATTGTCACTTCTTTGCATGCACTTGGTAGGGAATTAACTAATGCTGAAATGGTTAGTAAGATTTTTTGTTGTTTACCTACTGCTTATGATGCAAATATTACTGCAATTACAGAGTCTAAAGATCTAAACATTTATTCTATTGACAATCTTTTTGGTTCACTCATTGCTTATGAGCAAGGAGTAAGTCAAAGAAAGATTGATGCAGGTGAATCACGAAAGGAGAAGAATATTGCACTAAAAGTGGAAGAGTCAGAGAGTGAACACTCACAACCTGAGGATGAAGATGATATTGCACTGATGACTAGATAATTCAGAATCTTTTTAAAGAGGAAGCAGAAGAGACGCCAGCAATGGAATAGAGGTAAGTTTAACAGAAATGGCAAGGTTTCTAATGAAGTGATTTGTTATGAATGCAGGAAACCAGGTCATATCAAGACTGAATGCCCAAAACTCAAAGCCACTCCTAGCAAGGAGAAGGTAGAGGAGAAACCAATTGTAAAGAAGGGCAAGAAGAAGTTTCAAAGAGCTTTTTGGGCAGACTCAGATTCAGACTCATCTGAGACTGAAAAAGAAGAAGAAGTCACCAACCTTTCCTTGATGGTAGATAATGTTGATCAATCAGATTAAGAAGAGGTATGTGACTTAACTTATGATGAATTGTTTGACGTTTTTGAACACATGCATGATTTATATAGGAAAATGAAGAAGATGCATGCTAGTGTAAGTTTGGAATTGGAAGAGCTTAAGAAGGAACATGAAATCCTTAGGAAAGATCATGCATTAATAGATGACAACCACATGAAACTACTTGATGAATATGATGACTTGAATAAGAATTTTGAAAATCTAAAATCATCCTATGCTGATCTTGAAAGAGATTTTAAAAAATTTAAGGATGAATCTGAGAGGAAAACATATCGAATCAGTTATACAAATCGACTCTTGGAAGAAATGAATTCATTTAATAAATTGACAATAAAAGCTCTTGAGGATAATAGGATACCCCCCAAAATTGAAGATTTTACGGATCCTAAATATTATCCTAAATATATGGATTCCCTTAGAAGACAAACAAATAGAAGAAAACCTAGGAATACTTTTCCTAAAGTTAAATGTAATAATTGTGGATTTTTGGGACATATAGCTCACACATGTACTTTGAAGATGAAATCTAATTTGGTGTGGAGACCTAAGATGCATAAACCTAGACATATCATACATGCATCTGATTATAAATTGCTAAAAGGTGAACCCAAACTTGTTTGGATTCCCATGTCTAACATTTGACATTTTTGCAGGATTGCTATCACACAAGACCTCGTGGGAGCATATGGTATCTGGACAGCTGATGTTCAAAGCATATGACTGGAGATACTGCGCAATTCATAACGCTGGAAGCCAGGAGTGGAGGCAAGGTTACACTTGGAGATAATACCACAAAGAAAGTGGTTGGATCAGGTATGATTGGAAATTTTAAAAACTTTTTCATAGACAATGTGTTATTGGTTGAAGGCTTAAAACATAATTTGTTAAGTATAAATCAGCTATGTGATAAGGGCTATAATGTAAAATTTTTACCTACTAGCTGCATATTAAGCCTAAATGGGAAAGAAGTTTTAAATGGAAAAAGGGTAAACAATGTTTACATGCTAGATTTAAATTGTATTCAATATCTTACTGCTTTTTGTTTGAAATCTGTTTCTGATGAATCATGGCTTTGGCATAGGAGACTTTGTCATTCTAGTATGAAAAACTTTAGGAGAATTACCCAAAAGAACTTAGTGAGAGGTATACCAAAACTAGACTTTACTAAGGACCACCTTTGTGATGCATGTCAATTAAGAAAACAAGTGAAGTCCTCTTTTAAGTCCAATAAGGATCTTAAAACCAGTAAACCTTTGGAAATTCTTGACATGGATCTTTTTGGACCAGTAGGAAATGTAAGTCTAGGAGGGAAGGTATACGGATTTGTTATAGTGGATGATTTCTCAAGATTCACTTGGGTTAGATTTCTTTTTCATAAGAATAAATCATTTGAGGAATTTAGAAATTTTTTGACTTGGATTCAAAGAAAATTAGGGTGTGAAATAATGTCTATACAAAGTGATCATGAAGGAGAATTTGAAAATGAAAGATTTGAAAATTTTTGTAAAGAAAATGGGATTGATCACAATTTTTCTACACCTAGAATCCCTCAACAAAATGGGGTAGTTGAAAGAAAAAATAGAACATTAATAGAAGCCGCCAGAGCAATGTTGGCAGAATACTCACTTCCTAGATATTTTTGGGCTGAGGCGGTTAGCACTGCATGTTATGTTCTGAATAGGGTGAATGTGAGATCGAATTTAAATAAAACACCCTATGAGTTGCTAAAAGGTAGAACACCAAATTTGTCTCATTTGCATGTTTTTGGTTGCAAGGTGTTCATTCTTAACAATGGAAAATCTGCCTTAGGAAAATTTGATCCAAAATTAGATGAAGGAATTTTTGTTGGATATTCAAGTGTTAGAAAATCTTTTAGGGTATTCAACAAAAGAACCTTAGTAATTGAAGAAACCACACATATTATATTTGATGAATCTGGAAATTTGGAAGAGCCAAATGTTGTTGAAGATGAGATTGAGGAAAACTCCCAAAAGATTGATAGAATAAATTTAGAAGAAGATGTGGAAGAGAATTTGGAAAGAGAAAACCCTTTGCCTAGAGATTTGAGATTTTCTAAAAACCACCCAAGGGAATTGATTATAGGTGAACCTAGTGAGGGTGTTAGAACTAGGCGTGGATTAAACAAGGAAGTCAATCATTCAGCCTTTATTTCAACTATAGAACCCACTAATATTGATCAAGCACTTTTTGATGAATTTTGGATATTGGCCATGCAAGAAGAGTTGAATCAATTTGTAAGAAATAAAATTTGGGAATTAACTACAAGGCCAAAAGATCAAAGTATTGTTGGAACCAAGTGGGTGTTCAAAAATAAAATGAATGACTCAGGAGTAGTCATTAGAAATAAGGCTAGATTAGTTGTTAAGGGGTATAATCAAATTGAAGGAATTGATTTTGAAGAAACTTTTGCCCCTGTAGCTAGACTTGAAGCAATTAGGGTTTTACTTGCCTTTGCCTGTTTTAAAGGATTTAAATTGTTTCAAATGGATGTCAAAAGTGCCTTTTTAAATGGGATAATTGAAGAAGATGTTTTTGTAGAACAACCTCCAGGTTTTGAAAATTCTAAATACCCTAATCATGTTTTTAAGTTAAAAAAGGCATTATATGGATTGAAACAGGCACCTAGGGCTTGGTATGAGAGGTTGAGCACCTTCCTACTTGAAAGATCTTTTGAAAAAGGAACTGTGGATACAATTCTCTTTTTAAAGAAATTTGGAAAGGATATACTCATTGTTCAAATTTATGTGGATGATATCATTTTTGGATTTTCAAATAAAAATCTTTGTGATGATTTTTCTAAAACAATGAGTAGTGAATTTGAAATGAGTCTAATGGGAGATTTAAATTACTTTCTAGGATTTAGCATTAAGCAACTTGAGGAAGGTACATTTCTTAGTCAAACTAAATATATAAAGGACATCCTCAAAAAATATGAAATGGACAATGCTAAACCTGTTAGTACACCAATGAGTTCCTCAGTTCAGTTGGATAAGGACCTTAAGGGAAAATCTGTTGATCAAAAGAAATTTAGAGGGATAATTGGTTCTTTACTTTACTTGACTGCTAGCCGACCAGATATTATGTTCAGTGTTTGCTTATGTGTTAAATTTCAATCAGATCCAAAAGAATCACATTTGACAGCAGTGAAAAGGATATTAAGATATTTACTAGGAACTCAGAACTTAGGAATTTGGTATCCTAAGTTTAGCTCTTCATTTGAAATTATTGGTTATTCAGATTCTGACTTTGTAGGCTGTAGAGTGAATAGGAAAAGCACTTCTGGAACATGTCAATTCATTGGAAATTCATTAGTTTCATGGTCTAGTAGAAAACAAAATTTAGTGGCCCTATCTACTGCAGAAGCAGAATATATTGCATTAGGAAGTTGTATGGCATAAGTACTTTGGTTAAAATAATAGTTGATTGATTTAGGATTAACTATAGGCACTATTCCAATTTATTATGATAATACTAGTGCTATTTGCATTTCCAAAAATCTTATTCAACATTCTAGAACCAAACACATTGATATAAGGCATCATTTCATAAGGGATCATGTATCCAAGGGAGAAATTGAACTTACTCATGTTTCAACTGAAAATCAACTTGCAGACATTTTTACAAAACCTTTAGCCTTTGATACTTTCAGTACATTAAGAACAAGGCTTGGTGTAATTGATTTGAATGCTTAAATAAAAATGTTTTTGCAACATTGATATTTTTGTTTTCGTAGTTTATTTTTCTTATGATTTTTGTTTTTGTGATGTGTTTTGAGTGATTTTGTTTTTAGAGTCTATGCATTTGTTATAGTGTATTGTGATTTGTGTTTTGTTTGATTTTCTCTATTAAAACTTCAAAAATCCAAAAATTTATGAAAATCGTCCGGGACGAAATTTTTCGTACTGGACGATGTGTGTAAAATTCAGTTTGCGAGAATTCTACCCGTCTTGAGAGCAGTTTTTAATGTAGTTCGTCTGTACGATCTTATGATCGTCCAGGACGAAATATTTTTTCTCAAACGTCGGGACGATTGAATGCAGCAGTTGAGTGGATAAGGCAGTTTTAATTGTGAAGTTCGTCTGTACGAACTTTTTGTTCGTCCAGATGAACAGACGTCGATTCATAGTAGGGGACGGTTTTCAACTGACATTAAAACGAATTAACTTTTGATCGTCTGTACGAAATTTTTTCGTCTGTATGATCTGTCAAGTCAAAAAGTCTGTACGAAAGGACGTATCGTAAGTTGTGTTGATTACGAAAAGCCGTTACATTTTGGACGAATTTTATCGTCTGTACGAAATTTTTTCATCCAGACAAACGATAATTTTCGTCCAGGACGAACTGTTTTCGTCCAGGATGAACGTATCGTTTTCTTTAAATAAGAAGGCTTTCCAACTCAACAATCACAACTCCAAACTTCACTTTCAATCCCTTTCAACTTCAAATCGACAATGGCCTCCTCAAGTAAGAGACAAAAGGTGTTGGCGAAGAAACTGCACAGGAATTCCTCTGAAAACTTTCTTTCAAAAGCAAATGAGGAATCCTTTTCTCGTTTTTCATCTGCTTAAATCACACCTTCTCGCATTCTGATTCAAAGCGAGATAAACTTCAAGGTAATGCACCTTTTTGCTTCCACCCAGTTTGGATTCATTCTTTCTCTCGTCCACCTCTACAACAAATAAACCTTTCTCTATTTCCTAGCCAATATGAGTTTCAATTCCGACCACTCTTGTATAAGTTCTTTTATTTTCAAACAAAAAGTTGAAATCACTAAGCACGACTTAGGTGCCTTTCTAAACTTAAGAATTGAAGGATTTAGAGCCCACACCCTTATGAATGAGAACACCTTCAAATGGTATGAAGTCAATAGGGTGATTAGAGAAAATGACCTGACATATCATATTCCTAGAGTTTCAGGAATGACCAAAAATGCTCGAATCATCCAGCACATTCTTCGATCTTCAATTATTCCTAAAGCTGGTGATAGGATCAATATTATCCCAAACCTTTCTGTTGTGACTTTTTTGATTATGAATCATAAGCCTATCGATGAAGCCCAACTTATCCTAGACCATCTTTATGGGCTTTCAGAAATAGGGCATGCAGAATAGAAAAGAAAAAGGAATATTTTATTAGGACACTTAGTTATCTATGTTTTGGAAAAGAAATACAACCTAGTGCATCCTGATGAAGAATATGAGGAGTTGGTTTACTACAATGATGCTTCTTTTAGAGCAATCTTCAAGGAGCAAAAAGAGAAAGCACCTACGAGTACTTCTGAAGAAGAAGAAGAAGGAGAACAATCATCTGCACCTCAATCAAATTATCAAAATTTGGTTGAGAAATTTGATAGACTTGAGACTCGTTTTGATCAAAGATTTGATTAAATTGATGCTCAACTTCTAGAGCAGCAACAGGACATTGGTAGTATCAGAAATGAAGTTCATGAAATTAATACCAATGTTATGTTGATGACTTCCTACTTCAACCTATTTGGTGACATTCCTCCTCCTCCTCCAGAAGAATAGAGATATGAGTGATGATTTTCTTTATGTTTGTTGTATTTGTGTTTGTATTAGTGTTTATTCTAGTGTTTATTTTAGTTGTGTTTGTTTATGTTAAGTTTTAAAAGTTTAGTGTATTTTTTTTTGTTTTTGTATTGATATTATGAAATGATCTTGTAATCTTTTTCATCAATATCAATATTTGTTGTAGTTGATTTAAATTTCAATTGTTTTTGAAATGTGTTTAGTTTTTATGAATTTTATTTTTTTTTAATCTTAATTGTGCTTAAATCAGATTATAATTTGAGATTAATTTCATTAGAAAATCTAGTCTTTCTAAATTTAAAATTGTTTATAACTTGTCATAATTAGAATTTTTAATCTCATGTCTATTCATTTAGGCTACATAAAATTTAATATTATTATTGCAATTTAGATGTTTTCTTATTTTTTATTTCTTTTCTCAAGTGATATTTAGGCACTTAGAAAAATTTGAAATTTTAGATTATTAATCTTGGAAAGAATTGGTTTCAATTACTCTTGAAAATTATACAAAGAGTACAAAAATTAAAAGGAATGCGCAAAGGTTCGCAAATGTGAAAAAGAGGCACAAAATAAGCCGAATGTAAAAAGATGCATAAAAATGTGCCAAAAATTTGAAAAAGATGCGCAAAGCGCCACATGTGGTAATTCTCTTCTTTCCAAATTCTTTCAATCTCTTAATTCAAATTGATCTTATGTTCATTTATATTCTATTGAACTTTGAAATATAGAATTGTTTTATTCATCTCTCTTGTAATGATTTTCTATATTCAAATGTCTAAATTGAATCATGTCTTTGATAAATTCTTCTTACTTACAATGTTATATCACTTCTTAAATTCTATGAATTTCTATGATTTACCTAATGTTATTAGTTTTAGATTGCATACCTTATCAATCACTATTTAGATTAAATTTTCAAATGAATTTCATATAATTACTTACATTTCTTGTCTATTTCTTTTTCACTTTTTGTTGTTGTCAAAAAGGGGGAGAAATTATTGTGTTTGTATGCTTGTATTTTGTGTATGCTTGTATTTTGATTTTGTGTGTGTTTGTATACTTGTATTTTGTGTATGCTTGTATTTTGATTTTGTGTCTTTTGGCTTGTGGTATTGTCTTAGTATTTTTTAATCTTTTGTTAAAAATTTTTTGAAAAACAAAAAATTGAGTTCTTTGGTTCAAAATGTCTCCTTATTTTCATGTATTCATCAATTCAGGGGGAGTTTAGGAGATTTGTTTAAATTGAAATCATACAAATAATAATTGTTTTTCCATCATCAAAAAGGGGGAGATTGTTAAGATAGTTGCTATTTGCATGTTTTACATTTTTGCAACATGTATAGTTTTGATGATTCCAAACATTATTGTTCAAATGTGTAATTATCTCCTAACAATTTTAGAAGATTTGTATTTGCTCTTGTGTGTACTAACATTTCAGAAAAATTGAACTCCAGACTATGAAGACTTCAAATCAAATTCAGCATGTAATACTTTGTGAATTTGAAGCTTGTACTTTTCTTTGAAATAAACTTGAAAGGGAGTGATTGTAATTGAGTGAATAAAAACATACACACACACATAAGGAGATCATATAAAATTTATACTGATCGTACGGGATGATATAAGTTCATACGGGACGATCAGACAGTTATCTCCTATTAAGATCACATGGAACGAATAGGAACTGGCCAGAAAAATTTTTCTAAGTCCTATTCATCCAGGACGATTTGTTCTCTGTAAAATTTTCGTCCAGATGAAATTAAATTATCATACATGACGATTTGCTCTCTGTAAGATTTTCGTCCAGACGAAATTAAATATCGTCCAGGACGATCGGCTCTCTGTAAAATTTTCGTCCAGACGAAATTAAATTATCGTACATGACGATCTACTCTCTGTAAAATTTTCGTCCAGACAAAATTAAATATCGTCCAGGACGATCTGGTCTCTGTAAGAATTTGTCCGGACGAACCAATTTTTGTCCAGACGATACAACCGACTTAGGATGGTTTTTCTGCAGTTTTTGGAATTGATCTTGTAATAACCGTTTGTACCGGACGAACTTGGTTCGTACGGGACGATCAGCTTGTACGAAAACATTTTGTACACATATACAAAGAGGTTTGTTTCAAGGCTTTTAAGTAATATCGTCCAGGACGATCCACGATCGTACGGGACGATCCACTGCGTACAGAATTGAAAACTTGCAGTTTTTGGGTGGTTTTTCTTGTCTTTTGTATAAATAGTCCAAATTAGACTGCCACCCAATCTTTTTGTCTTTTGATCTTCGTGCCTC
Source organism: Dendrobium nobile (assembly GCA_022539455.1). Classification (NCBI taxonomy): domain Eukaryota; kingdom Viridiplantae; phylum Streptophyta; class Magnoliopsida; order Asparagales; family Orchidaceae; genus Dendrobium; species Dendrobium nobile. Next base: position 23,156,811 of record CM039721.1, read on the forward strand.
TTGAGAGAATAGCCAAGGAGAGAGTGTGAGAGTGCATTCAAAGGAGGATTCCTACCACTGGAGCGTGAAGGCTTCACTTAGAGTTCAAAGGTAAGAATCTCTACTTGTGAATTGGGATTACTTCACTCTTTTCCTTCTTCCTTCTAGATTTCTTGTGAGAAGATCTGTCAAGGAGATCCGGTTCGCTGCCGACACTTGGAGAGTGTGAACAGTCGAAGGGTTCTCTGCCCACACTAGGAGAGTGTGAAAGGACGGAAGGGTTCGCTGCCTACACTTGGAAAGTGTGAACAGACGGAGGGTTCTCTGCCCACACTAGGAGAGTGTGAAAGGACGGAAGGTTCTCTGCCAACACTGGGGATTGTGTAAAAGGACGACGGTTCTCTGCCGCACCGGGTAGTGGTGAAAAGAGTGTTTGTAAAGGCTTCTCCGCCTTGCTGTGGGTGCAAAAGGAGAGTCACTATTGGTATTAGTGCAATACTCAGAGGGTGCCTCTGGGGAGTGGTTGTAGGTCTGGTTAAGACCAAACCACTATAAATCTGGTGTCATTTACTTTACTGTTTTTACTTTTCCGCATTTTATTTTTGATTTTAAAAACTCTGTGGTTGAAAAACGTTTTCTACAAAAACTTAAAAGAAAATTTTCATTTCGGTTCAACATAAATTTAAAGAGGGTTTAAAATTTTTAAACTACCAATTCACCCCTCCTCTTGGTAGCCTTGGGACATTAACTTAGGTTTAACAACCTATTTACTAGACTCAACACTTCTGAAGTAGTTGAATTTGCTCTAATAACTATATTAGGGTTGGAGATTTTTATTTGGGAAATGATTTGAGGACTGGAGACATTGATACAAGTACTATGCTTCTAAACAACTATTTAGATGGAGATAAAACCTTGAAGAATGCAATTCTAGAGGAAGCATTCATGTTGTGCATTGAGAGAGAATATGTGTAAAACTTATATTTATGTTAACTTGAAGGGTGTTGTGCTTAGTTATGATATGGATTGTAATTGCTAAGTATCAAAATTGAGTTAATTAATCTTAATTTTATAAGAATAGTTAAAACTCCTATCTTAATTCTATAAGAATAATTGAAATCTAAGGTCACTAACATGTCAATACAAAGTTCCACGATCTTCAAGGTAAATTCACCAATTAGTTTTTGTTGATTTCACGTAAGGGGTCTTGATGTTTACACAAGTTCACATAAAAATCTTTTTCCTTTGGTTCATCATGATACACCAATCATAATGACTATGTTCAACATTTCCCAAGTTCAAGTAAACCTCGTAAGCTCTTAGTTTGTGGTCATCCAATCATAAGCTATAATAATTGAAATAACTTAATAGTAATAAAGCATAAAAAACCAATTAAATGCATTAAGAAATAAACTAATAACATTGAGCCTAGCTATATTTAATCCCCATAAAAAGAGATTTAGTTCATGCTAAAAGGGAAGAAAAATAAAAATATATATCATTATAAATAAGAACATCTAAAGATAAAAGAAAGAAAACTTAGAATCATGGTCTCTTTCTATGCTACACCATAGCCATTTTCACTCTTCTCTACCTTAGCCTCCTTGAAAAGTCTGGAAAAAGGACTCTTCAATAGGATTTTTTTCATCCTCCTACTTTTGCAAATTTTCTAAAAGAGAATTATCCCCATAAATCTAAAAAAATTGAGCTCCAAAATAGCCCAAAAAGGGGATTAACACCTACATGCCCAAACAATCTTCTAAATTAAAGATGTAATTTGTGGAAAAATCATAATTACCACTTAATGCTTGAAATGGGCCCCAAGGTGGCCAATATAACAACTAACCACCAATCTCTCTATCAAAGATATGGATTCCTACTAGTTTTATCCCATATATGCCCAGGATAGTACTTAGGAATGCAAGTTCTTAGAACAAATTTCCTGCATCGTATACTAGTTAGATGGTTCCAAGTGCTCTTTTTTTTTTGCATCATGCACATGAAATCCATTAAAATTTATCTTCTTCTATATATGTTTATTGTAACTCGGGCTTCCGAGTTTATTATTTTGATGATGACAAATATTATTGATTTCCTCTTTACTTATCCTAGTATTTATAATACATATTTATTTATGTGTATACTAATATTTCATGAATATCGTGAACCATTCAATGAAGATTCAGAGCTCAAGATTGGATAGAGTAGGGTTTATTGAAAGAGTCTATAATATTCTTTTATTTATTTTTTATTTCTTGAGTTAAGTTCTATAAGAGTGTATGCTAGTATGGTGATGTAGACACACACTAAAAGGAGTGAGATAGTGAGAAAATCAAACTGTAATTTTTTATGGACTAGTCATACTGTATGATCAGCTATTCAAAAAAATCATTGAAATGGCTAATTGGTAAAATTAAAGCTATTTGAACTCATCAAACTGCACGATGAAGATTGTACATGACGATCAATTGAAATCAAGATCTTAGCCGCCAATCATAATTTAGGAAATATTTTAAAATTCAAAATATGTACTAACCATATTGTATGATAGGTATCATACTATATGATATAATCAAATATTGCCTAAATTAATAATGTAAGGGAATAGTTTTGGATTAATTGATCCAACTAGATCGTACAAGATAATTGGACTTAATCGTATTGTACAACTCAATCTTTGCATGGGATGATATTTAATAATTGTCAATCATACTGGATAATAATTCAAGTCATTTGAGCTAATCCTACTTGACAATGCTAAAATTATACTGGATGATCATCTCAATTTCTTAAATTGATTGTACATCTCCTTATTCTTCGTATATGACTTACAAAGTTATTTGAACTAAACATATTGTATGATATAGTATTGTACTATATGATATAGTATCATACTGTATGATTAGTGTCGACATAATTAAAATTTTTAGGGGTTTTTTTAAGCCTTGTATTTAAGCTTTCTCATAAGAGTTCGTAAGAGTCTTTTTGATATTCATTGAGTTATTATCTTCTGAAAAAAGATTGAAGATAGAGCCTAGAGCTTGGGATATAAAGGGTGGAGTTTGTGAGAGAGGGAGAAGATCCTTATGGGTTTCAAGGGAGTGTTAGAGGGAGTTCAACATGGTTGCTCTGATGAACTTGCACCTTAGCTCCTTTATGTGTCAAGGTTTATCTTGAAGGAAGCTTTCAGAAGAAGACCTCTTTGGTCTCAAAGGACCCAGCTACTTCACCACATTGGAGAAGGTGAAAGTGATTCCAGGTTCTGTGGCTTCACTAGGAGAGTGAAAAAAGATTCTGGGTTTTCTACTTTCACCAAGAGGGTGAAAAGGATTCCAAGTTCTCTTCCTTCACTAGAGGGTGAAAAAGGAATCTAGGTTCTTTGCCCACCAGGAGGGTGAAAAGATTACAGTCCTTTACCACACTAGATTGGTGGATGAGATTTTGTAAGGACTTCTCCACCTAGTTGTGGGAGATAAAAAGAGTAACTATAGATTTAGTACAATGCCTAAAGATGAGGACTCCAGAAGTGCACGTAGGTCATGGTTTGACCGAACAATAATAAAATTCTGGTGTGATCATTCTAGTTTATTGTTTTTTGCAATTTATTTTTCTTCATTTTATTTTTGTAAAAATTTTCATGATTGAAAATCCGTGGTTGATATTTTGTTGTGTTGATTAAATTATCATCACGAATATTATAACCTTTGATAATTGTGTATTAGCTTTTGCATCGAACAATAGTTTTGCTTTCACATTAGTGTGCCTAGGGATAGTTCACTTAAGCTTAACATCGTACATTGAACTTTCAATTGGTATTAAAGAGGTTCTCACTATTAGCATTTTAGAAAACCTTGATAAAAATGATCTATGGTACAATTTGGAAATAAAAATACCGCTGAGGGTTATTCTATAATTCGTCCACCTTTATTTAATGACACACTACAGGAATAAATGATTACCAGCTGTAATTCCAGCAGTCAAATAACCATCAGAATTACCAACGGTTTAATCGGGTATCTGACTGCCTGTATTAACCGACGGTTTACCCGACAGTGTTTAATAATAAACCGTCGGAAATGCCAACGGTAAAATAACCCCCAGGTAGGCTGTAGGTTTTCTATTTTTGCATCACCTTTATTGACGACCAAGCCACTGGTGTTAAATATATTTTTTGGTGAAATAGACCCTTCCTTTGGGTAACCACCAGAAATTGACCTTAAATTGGACAAATAGACCCTTCCTACTCATTTATTTGCGTTTCATTTTACTCCAGACACTGTCTTTGCAGGAATCTGTTCGCTGACACCTTAACTCTGACCGACGATCACACCCTCACTCCGGCCATCAATCATGCCCGCACTCTGCAAATTGGCTGTTTGGCCACCAAAAACATTGATATTGGATGGCTTATTTTAACTGCCAGAATTTTAATATAACCACCATAAATATCGGTGCTTTATTGGTGGTAAACCGGTGGTCAACCAGCTGCTAGGCCACTGGTAAAATTGGTGTTTGCAGTGGTCGGTACGCCATCAGTAATTAACTGGCAGTCATCAGCGCTATGATAGCCAAAAATTATCGGTTGTGTTGGTCATCAGAAATCCATCGAAAAATTTAACAGCCGAAAACTGACCGCCATAATTTATTTCCTATTTGATTTATACCAGCGATTAACAAACTGCTAGAAAATTGCCGGTAGTTTTCAAAAATACCAAAAACTTTATACTAACCACCGAAAGAAGCCACTGGTAATTGGAAATTTTTTTGTTGTGACATATCATTTGATTTTTAAAAAATTTGAAAGTTTACTTTTCTACAAACAACTGATTTTTTAATATGACATGTAATTCAAACTAGTTATTTTGTATTGTCATGTATTGTCGATGAAGCCAAAATTAACATTCCTTTTACTGAATAGAGTAGAGAAGAACAAATCTTTGCATAACTAAATGCTAAATACTTAAACTTTTTTTTCTATGCACTTAAGTATGAAGATTACATGAGAGTTTCTACATATACCATTGGTAAGGACATTTGGTATAGACTATGCATTACATACGAAGGAAATATCGAAGTCAAATAATTTAGGTTGAATATCTTATTGCATGATTACAAAATTTTTTGCTTGTAATCTTATGAGACTATCTAAGACATGTATACTAGTTTTACTTCATGCTTTTGGAGGAGACTTTCAAACTCTGAGAAGGTCAACAAAATTCTATATTATCTATCTGATAATTTTGATGATAAAGTCACTGATATATGTGAATTGAAAGACCTGAATGTTTATTCTATTAATAACCTACTTGGCTCAGTTATTGCCTTCAAGTAAAGTGTGAGTCAAAGACTTTTGGATGAATGTGATAAAATAATAGAGAATATTATAATACTAAAGGTCAAAGGCATAGATAAAACTAGCTTAGGAGATTATGGGAGTGAGGAGATAAAGTTAATATCAAGCTAATTCAAAAGTTTCCTGAAGCGCAAGAACAAGCGTAAACTAAATTGGAGCAAAGGTAAAAATGGTAAAAATGATATATTTTCTTTGGGTGTAGGTAATCTGGACATCTGAAATTTGAATGCCCTAATCTTAAGAGCCACCTTGAGAAGGAAATGGGTGAGGAGAAGACAAATGCAAAAAAAAAAAAAATGAAAATGAAGAGAATCAAAAAAATCTCTTGGGCACTTAGCCTCTAACTGATCAAAATAGGAACAAGAAGATGAGGTAATGAACCTATGCTTAATGACCAAGGATTTAATTATTAACTCTGATTAGGTATAAGTATGTTAAGAGTTATTTTGTTTGTTTGTTTATCTGTTTTGTTTTATTTTTTTAGTTATGTTTTATGCATGATTATATATTGTAGCTTCTTTTCAAATGTTTTAATTTTTTTTTCTTTTTTTGTTTTGTGTTTTAATTATTTTTTTTCCCTTCTTTAAAATTTTCTTGTTTCATGTATGGAGTTCAATTTATGTATTATATTATCTCTCTTTTTTGGTGATGCCAAAAGGGAAAGTATATATTTGGTTGTATTTGTTCATATATTATTTAGTTTTAAATTAATTTTCTTAAATAAAAATTTTTAAAAATAAAAAAATAAAAATAAATATAAATATAAATATTTTCCCCCATTTTTTAATATAGTTCTCTTAATGAGGAAGAGATTAGGAGAAAATATTATCAGTTTGTAAATTCAATCAATAATATTTGTTATCATAAAAAAGATGGAGATTATTGAAGCTCGGACTTCCGAGTTTATATTTTTTAAGATAACAAACATTATTTATTGGCTCTTTACTTATTCTGGTATTTGCAACGCATATTTATTTGTCATTATACTAATATTTCAAGAATATCATGTATCTTTCAATGAAGATTCAGAGCTTTTAAGAATGGTCAGAATAAGGTGGGTTGAAAAACTTTGTAAAATTCATTTATTTATCTTTGTTTTTTTTAGTCAAGTCTGGTAAGGGTGTATTTTAGCTTGATGACAAAGCACTCACACTTGAGATGGTGAGAAAATTAGAATTCTTATTTTTTTGTAAATTAATCGTACTATACAACCAGCTATTTAGAAAAGTCCTTGAAATGGCTAATTGACAAAATGAAAGTTATTTGAACTCATTGTATATTACGATCAATATCATACTTTTCGATCAGTTGAAATCTAGATCTCAGTTGCCAATTATAATTAAGGTAATATTTTAAAATTCAAAATATGTTCTAGTCATATTGTATGATGGGTATCGTATTGTATGATATAATCAATTATTTCCTAAATTAATTACAAGATTGATGGACCCTAGCATATTGTACGACCCAATCTTTGTATGGGATGATATTTAATCATTGTCAATCGTACGGGATGATAATCAAGTCAATTGAACTAATCATACTGGATGATGCTCAAATTGAAATAAACGATCAACTCAATTTTATGAACTAATAGTACAATGCCTTATTCTTCGTACGAAACTAATTTGGTTATTTTAACTAATCATATTGTATGATATAATATTGTATTGTACGATCAGTATCGACAAAATTGATATTTTTAGGTTTTTTAAGCCCTTTATTTAAGCTTTTTTATAAGACTTTGTAAGAGTCTTTTTGACATTCATTGAGGTTTTTTTTTTTTTTTTTTTTGACGAAAGATTTTAGAGAAAGCCTAGAGCTAGGAAGAGAAAGGGTGGAGTATGTGAGAGAGGGAGAAGATTCCTATGAGTTTCAAGGGAGTGTAAAAGAGAGTTCCACATGGTTATTCTGGTGAACTTGCACTTGTGTTCCTCTATCTGTAAGGGTTTTTCTTGAAGAAAGATTTGGGAAGAAAATCTTTTTGGTGTCAAAGGACCTAGCTACTCCACCGTACTAGGGAAGGTGAAAATGATTCGAGGTTCTTTTCCTTCTCGATGAGGGTGAAAAATTATTCCAGGTTCTCTACATTCACTAGAAAGATAAAAAAGGATTCCAATTTCTACGCCTTTACCAGAAGGGTGAAAAAGGCCAGGTTCTCTGCCTTCACCAGGAGGGTGAAAAGGATTCTAGGTTCTCTTCCTTCATAATGAGGATGAAAAGAATTTCAGGTTCTCTGCCTTCACCAGAAGGATAAAAAAGGATTCTAGGTTCTCTACCTCACCAAGAAGATGAAAAGATTACAGTCATCTGTCGTACCGGGTTGATGGAAGAGATTTTATAAGGGCATCTCTGCCTAATTGTGGGGGCTAAAGGAGAGGAGAGACACTAAAGATTTAGTGTAATACTCGGAGAGGAGGAATCCAAGTAGTGGACGTAGTTCATGGTTTGATCAAAATACTATAAAATTCTATGCGTTCATTCAAGTTTTTTATTTTTTGTACTTTACTTTTTTGCATTTTATTTATATGAAAAATTTTATGATTGAAAATATGTGGTTGATATTTCATTATGTTGATTAAACTATCATCACCATTATTATAACCTTTCATGAGTGTATTAGCTTCTTGCATCGGGTGATAGTTTTTCTTTCACATTAGTGTGCCAAGGAATAATTTACTTAGGCTTAACATCCTACATCTATCTTTCAATATTAACTTAATTAAATTAGTGTAGTGGATATTATAAGATTGAGCAAAAATAAACATTGAAATCAAAGATTAAATAGGGGAAAAAACTACCAAAATAATGGCTATCAAATAATCCCACACCTAGAGATTTTTCCTTCCTCAAGTAAAACAAAAAAATCCAAAGACATATGAATCAAAATATTAAAAGCCAATAGAAATTTAATACTTCATAAAATTTTGATAAAATTGTATTAAATATCAAAGTTAATTGCATCTCACATTATTTATAATGTCACTTGTTACAAAAATTTTATTATTTGCATTTATATGTACTCATGTTTCCATTATCATTACACCAAGTCACACTAATATAGAGATTGAGTAAGACATCTATTATCTAAATATTTTTATATGATCATAATCACTTAATACAAATATTTTTAAAAGTTTTTTATGACTCTAAATTTTACTCGAGCATCACTTAATACTTAAAATCTCTTTTAAAAACCTCAAATGAATACTATGGATTATTATGAGGGGAGATTATCTATGTGGATTTTATTTCTTATTCTATAAGGTAGATGATGATTCTAATGATACAATTCGGGAGCTCGAGATTGTATTTTGATGATAACAAATATTATTGAATTGTATTTTGATTCTTTTATATTTTATTATTGCATATCCTTTATGTGTGTATTATTATTTTAGGTTCAACATATAACAAGCACCATTAGTGAATTAGGACTCAAGACTAGGTATTAGAGGTTTAATTTATAAACAGAGTTTTTATTTTTTATTTTCTTTAGTATATCAATGTAAAAGTTTATATGTTAGCTTAGCAACAGTGCACACACTCACACACGAGGGAAAGAAAACTAAATATTTTAATTTTTTTTTAATCGTATTATGAAATCTCAATTGTACTATATGATATGTTCAATCATAAAATAATTAAAATGTTTAATTTAAATGAAAAATTAAAATTCATATATAACAAATCATACAATACGACCACAAATCATAATGTATGATAAACTACAACTAGAAACCCCTCTATCAAATCTATTTTACCTGAAGTATGAAACCATGAACTATTCATATTGTATTAATCATTTCGTACTATAACATATTTTAAATTATTACCTAATTAGGTTAGTTAATTAAGAAATTAAATCAGATCTGATTGGTTATAGATCGTACTGTACGATACAATATTGTACTATATGAGTCAGCTAAGAAGACCCTGAATGAAGTTTGGTTAGTCCAGTACGATAAAAAATTCATATTGTCTGAATCATTAGATGGGTCTCAAGATAATTTTTGTTCATTATGTGATTTGATATTGAGTTGTACTTATCATATCATATTACTATTCATTCATATAGTACAATCAATTAATAAACTTTAATTGATGGTCCTATATATTATTCATCATATGGTACTACATAAGGATATTTAAACTAACCATACTATTCAATCCATAGATCATACTATATGAATAGTGATGGCTAAATTAAAAATTAGGGTTTTTGTGAGACCTTCTATTTAATCATCTCTTATTTTGTGAGAGATTCTTTGGCAATCAAGGGGTATGTGTTTCTGTAAGAAAGGATTTAAAGAGAGGTTTTGAGCAAGGGGGAGAGAAAGGTGAAGTTTTGAGAGGGATAATAGCTATATACGACCAAGGGAGCGAGTGAGTCAGAGAGAAAGAGAGAGAGAGGGAGGGAGGGAGAGAGAGAGAGAGAGAGAGAGAGAGAGAGAGAGAGAGAGAGAGAGAGAGAGAGAGAGAGTCTAAACATAGTTTCTCTAGCCAACATCCATGTTCTTCCTCCATGAGTTAGCTTTACTTGAGGGAAACTTTGGAAAGAACCTCTTCATATCGAAGGGACACCGGCTACTTCGCTACACCAGGGGAGGGTGAAAGGATTTCATCTACTCTGACATATTGTGGAAGGTGAAAGGGATTCTGCTACTCCATCACACCATAAAAGGTGAAAGGGATTTGACAACTCTTCCACATCAGGGAAAGGTGAAAGTGATTCTTGTGAAAGCTTTTCTGCCTTTTTGTAGGAGCAAAAGGGGAAACACTAAAGAGTTTTAGTGAAATACCTAGAGAGGAGGACTATGAAGAGTGGATATAGGTCATGTTGACTAAACCGCTATAAAAGTTATGGTACTTTCTGCCTTATTAAACTTTCTTTCCTATGAATTGTGCTTGTTTCTTTATTTTTTTGAACTTTAATTTTTGCACTTTCCATCCTTACAAATATATTTTCCTGCATATCTAAGTTGTGAATTGACATATTTGTGATACCATAATCTTGAGAGTAATTTAAATTTAGTTTTTGTTCAAAAAAAAAATCTAAAATATTAAAAGAACAAAAATATATATATTTGTTTTTCTTTAAAATCAAAAATAAAAATATTGCTACTTTATTATTTTCTTCCATTTTGAAATATAGGTTATTAATTTAAGTTGTGAATTTGGTTTAAAGATTTTCAAGAGGAAATTTTTAGAAGAAAAATTTTAAAACTCCAATTCACCCCTATCTTGGTCTGCCTTATTAGTTCAAATAGCCTAATAACCTTAAATTGAACTTTCATCGCATCCCTTCTTTCAGGTAAATGATAGGTGCCATTTGCCTGAATCACAACCAACTTCTTTATCTATGAACTTAATAGTTATTATATTCACACATCATGGTAGTACAAGTATTTTTTGACTTATAATAAGGCTTAATTTGGAGAATTTAATTTAATGTTGGAATAGTGTGCATAAAGTTTTGATGATGGGCTAAAATACTTCCTAAAATCTATCCTCAACTGGAATTCTAAGATTCTATCCAATGGATCTTCCTTTCTAGAAATCCAAATCCAAAAAAATTATAATTAATTTTAAGGTGATGTTATTTTCTTTAATTATATAAAGTTTAATAAGGATTATATATGATTTTGTTGGGCTATTATGTGAAAGTACGAGATGCACCAAGACGGGGATGAATTGGAATTTTGTTGCAATAAAAAAATAATCTTAAACAGGAGTTTTAATTTTTTTATGTTTTTAAATTTTAAACAAGAAAATTAAATTGATACAAAAGCGAATTCTTAAAACACGATTGCAACAATCGGTGGTGAAATTTTAACTTACTCAATAAAGAATTCCACTATGATTTTGCACAAAGCAATTTTAACGAAAATAAAATACAAATCGTAAATAAAGTGCAGTAAGGGAAAAATCACACCAGAGAATTTATAGTGGTTCGGTCACTTGACCTACTTCCACTCCCCGGAGTCCTCCATTCTTGGAATTTCATTACTAAACATTAATTATCCTTTTACCCCCACAATAAAGTGGAGAAGCCTTTACAAACCTCACTTTCACCTTCCCGACGTGGCGGAGTACCACACGCTATGTCACCCTCCCAATGACGGTAGTGAGCCTTCTCATTTTTCTCCCTCCTGGAGAAGGTAGAGTACCTTAGAGGACACAGATGTAGAAGAATCTCCGCCTTAGAGAGCTTCTCGTAAGATTTTCTCAGGCCATAGGAGGAGCAACGTGCAACAAGCTAGGAGCAACCGTGTTATCTCCCCCACACTCCTCCCTTACAAAGCCCACCTTCTCCTTCCTCTCACAAACCCCAAAATCTTCTCAAGAGCTCTCTCTCAAGAAATCACCCTCTATTCACATTCCTCTCTCATAAATTATTCTAAAAAAATAGAAGTTTAGATATTTAAATCAGGCTCAAGAGACCCTAAATTTTTCAATCCAAGATCGTACAATATGATTAGTTCAAATTAGCCTTCATCTTGGAACAAAGAAGTACGAACATGCAAATTTTTTGAACGATATTATACAATACGATATAACATCATCCAGTATGATATGTTAAAATATTTCTTGTCATACAGGCTGAATGTTGGGATGACCAAAACTCATCACTATAAATTGTATGGTATGACCCACTTTGTACAGTACGATATGCTGAAATCTTCATGTCGTTTGATATGATGTTCACGTCATCCAGTACAATTTATACAAAAATCAAGGTATCGTCCCATATGATGTTCCGGACGATCAAAAATAGTCTCAGTATATTGTGCTATACGATTACCAATCAGTAATTAATCCTTGATTTGATTGACTAATCATGGGATTAATTTAAGCAAGTATTTAAAAACTCGTACTGTACAATATGATCGTACAGTATGATCATTTAAAAATTTATGAATTAAGAACTTACTTAAATTAATCTGGCGGCTAGGATTTTTTAATTAGAAACACATCATACATTATGATATGCATCGTACAGTATGATTTGTTTACATGTAGTCGTTGACCCAGAGTGGATTGTACAGTACGATTGAAACTCGTACAGTACGATCGATAGTGAAAAAAATAATTTACTTCATTTTAAAAATCTCTCCCCTTATGTGTGTACATGGTGGCTCAATTTTCCATACACTTTGTGGCCAGAATTAAGAAAAAATAATAATAATAAAGAAAAATTACATGGTTATAGACTCCAAATCCTACTTTACCCAATCTTGAGTCTTCTTGTTGTCTTGAGTAATTTGTGATCTCCCTGAAATGTTAGTACTCACAGACAAGAGCAGAAATAAAAAATATTTAATGAATAATAATTCAATCGACATTATTTTTCATCATCAAAATCTTAGAGTAGGGGTCATGGACTGCAACATTGTTCACTAGAAGTGAAGTTTGTCAATTATATCCATAATTGAGTAATGTTTTGAATTTGGGTATGCTCTTTTATAGATCAAGTGAAATTTAAAATATTTATTTAGAATAGTTCAAGGACATCCCTAAATATAATTTGGAAGGGTTTTCTTATAGAGTTTTGATATTTTTCTTGGATTTTATGCTAGATTGGAAAATGGTTACAAGACAAGAATAATAAATAGAAAACTTGACTAAGGATGGTATGTTCTACAAAATTTTGACTAGAGTAACCATAAATAAATTTAGGTTTTTTGAAGTAGGGGATATAAAGTAGTGATATGAAGATTTTTGTAAAATTTAATGGAGTTTAGGCTAGAAAATTCTTTGTAAGAATGAATTTAGTCTAGAGAAATAGAATGACCTAGTTGATTCTTGTAATAGGATTTTTCCTTGAATTTTAAGGGTTGAAAATGGATTTAAAAAATTTTTATGAAGGATTATAAAAACACTACAATAAGACTATAAAATATTGCATTTAAAAAGTGCAAAATATAAAATAAAACTCTGCCCACTCAAGTAGAGGGTTTAAGCAGGTCACCAAATCCTTGTGGGTTGGTTAGCCACCAATTCTCCTTAGAATTTCACTTCAAAATGTGTTAAATGTATAAAAGAAATGTTTGTTTCAAGAAAGTGGAGATTTTATACAACTTTTACTACTCAAGAGACACATATATTTGCATTAACATTTAAATAACATTTTAAATATGTGTGGAGGGATTGACAACCCATCGCCCTTATTTTCTTTGAAATGGTCTATATGAAACAACCTACAAACACTCCAATTTCTCACATGCTTAATAGCAAGGCTGACCTCAAGACCTTAACCATTACTTTTGATATAACACTGGAGTATAAAAAAAAGCAAAAAACAACATTATGAATTGCATAAAACACCTTACAACCCAATAAATGTTAATAATATATAAATACAACATAATATAATACAAATATTTATAAATATTTATTTTTTCTTTCTGATTTGAGCTTTTGACCTAGTGATAAGTGTAAACAATGTTACATTTTATGACTTTATTTGTTAGTGAAAACATATTATTTTAGTTGTGTTTGTGTAAGAAAATACAGGAAATCGGAAAAAAATTTAAGTATGGTAAAACATCGTGGTGTCAAAAACAATACCATTGCAACTCCATTATTGACACAAGCAAAGTTCCTAAATATGGTCATGACGGTGCCCAATCTTTATTTGACAACATCGCAGCATCAAAAGAGTTAACGCCACAAAGCCCAATATCTGTTCTGTCTATATAGCACCATGGTGCCAAGTTCCATCATTGTTAAGTCAAGCGAATGCCACATGGATGTTGTAGCGCTCAATCAACAGCAGCGTCATGGCACTATAGTTGTAATTATTTTGGCCACAATATTTCAATGAAGCAATCCATCCATTCATTAAATAGTGGTCCATATCAACAACCACCATAGTGAAGGAAACCCTTCAGTGCAACGCCGTTAGTTCATTTTATTGGCATAACGGTGTAAGTGTTTCGAGCACCGCAGTGCATGAATTCTATTTTTATATTTTTTTATAAATAGTTTATTTTTAATATTATTAAAGTAGTTTAATCACTTATTTAATTTTATTTTTTATAGTGCTTCTCTAATTTTTCCTCATGAGCAATAACTAAGGGAATTCATAGAAGTTCTATACATACTTCATTGAAGTGTTAGGCTTGTGTTTATGAAAGCAATTCTGTAAGTTCAATGAGGAGTGTAGATGAGATCATTGAACCCATCTAGTGATATCTTTTCTTATGTACTTTTTTATTTTTTTATAATTACTGAAAATTAATATGCTTCACTTGTTCTTGTTTGGCTACATTCTCTAGTTTTGAATTGATGGTATAAATGAAATATGTAGTACTAATGAATTCTTTTCATCAGTAATTTCATGGTTTTTAAATACACCACATCTTAACTTAACACACATTGTTGTCATATGTGTAGTTAATATCAGGTGTAATTTGAGGCCTAGAAATAGGCAAGCAGGCAAAACCAGATATGTAGGATTGGTATGATACAAGCATAAGCATAGTGCTTATCATGTATCAAAGTTATAAGGATGATTTTTCATGAGGGTTTAATAATACATATTTTACTTCTCTAAGATTTTTATAGGGTGATAGACTATAGGAGTTTAGAGTGGTATTGAGATTAGAAGAGTTTAATTTGCCCGTTGTCTCTTTACGCTTGACAGAGCAGTCGATGATGCATATGCTCTGAATAACATCAATATAAAAGAGAATTATTAGGAAACATAATTTATTTACATTATAACAATCAAAAACTATTTATCCAAATAGTGTTTCAATTAATTATTTTTTATTTTAAATTAAGTGATTGAATCTCTACCCAAACTTATTTCTATTGAGAAGGATAATAATTGTAGTTGAAGTAGACAATATTAGTATTTGCAAATAAATATTCTTTCTCATGGGATTTATACTCTACTCTATCACTATATTACTTAATTTGGCATGTATACTTTTGCATATTAAGTGGGATTTTTATAATTTTTATATTAAAGAAAACCTAATCATTATTTAGGGATTCATAGAGCCCTAAATCATTTTCACAATTCTTTAGGTTACTGCACTGCCCCCATCAAGTTTTTGACAACATTTCTAAGGAAGAATTTATTTTATTTGTAAAATTTTTGTATTATTGAATTAATTATAAAATTAGACATATTCATACTTTAATAATATTATATCTATATTGCATTTTGTATTGTTATTATTTATATTATATTGCATTTTGCATTAATAGTTAAGTTATTAGTCATGTTTGTATTATGTCATCTCAATGTTACGGTTCCAGATATCACAGTGATGCAAAGCTTGGCCTTATTTTAGTACAGTTTCAAAAATTGAAATTTTATAGATTTAATAATTATATAAGCTAGCGCCACAATGTCTATCTTTGAAGCACCGCAGCACCAATCAAACTCAGTCATTAAGTTATGTTAAGTCTCAAATAAAAATCACAATCACAACCAAACAATCACCACAAAAATAAAGTGCAAAAACTAAATGTGGAAAGTGCAATAAGAAAGAACCCACCAAATTTTATAGTGGTTCGGTCAACTTGACCTACGTCCACTCCCCGTAGCCTCTCCTTCAGGTATTACACTAAACTTAGTATCTCTCCTTTTGCCACCACAGCAAGGCAGAGAAGCTCCTTTTGTTTCCTCCTAAAGCAGACAGAGAACCCGACTCCTTTCACTTCCTCCTGAAGCAGGCAGAGAACCTCGGTTAATCGCTGAAGTATACCTCTCTAAAACCTCCAAGGAATAAGGGACGACGACCAGAGAAGATGACACAGATTCTTGCTTGGAGAAACCTTTGTGAAACCTCTCACAAAATCCCCCTCATAAGATCCTCTCTGTCTCTCCCTACCTCTCCCTCTCCTTTTGGCTCTCTCATGTCAGGATAGCAGAAAAAGATACCTTCTTGAGTGAAAAAGAGATTCTTATAAAAAAGGGCTTCAAATTTACCCTATTTTGCAATTATTCGATAAAGATCATTCAGGATGATCGAAGGATCATCCTGTACGATCAGTACAAATTAATCTCAATTAGCTAGGACAATTTGGAGGGGGCTGGATGATTAAAGGATTTTTTGTTCTAATCATCTAGGACGATTATACATCGTCCTATATGATTAGTTAAAAAACATTGAGTATCATCCAGACCATTGCTCTGTTCAACCAAACTTTACCTGGCTTGGATGATGGGAAAATAACTGATCGTCCAGGAAAATTTCATGATCATCCTGACCGATTAGTTTAAAATGTCAAATAACATCCAGAATATCGCCCTAGTTACATGTTTGGATGATGAAAAATTAATTGATCATCCAAGAAGATTTAAGGATCATCCTGTACAATTAGTTCAAAACATCAAGTTTCATCCAGAATATCACCCTGGTTATCCAGGAAGAAAGTAAGGTTTGTTTAACTGATCAACCCGAACGGTCCTGTAATCATCCAAGATGATATGATCGAGCAATCAAACCTAATTGCTTTCCTTAATTGTCAAACTAATTTAGGCATAATTGTAATGCATCATCTAGAATGATATCTTGGATGATGTACAAAAATAAAATATACCTAAAAGAGTTGGCGGCTGATTCTTTCTGATTCGAGCCTATCATCCAAGATGACGATAGTATTATCCAGAACGATTCGCTTAATTTCGGCTGTCTTAACCAGGATGCCCTAATTAGGGTTTCTTTTTTTAATGGATCATCCAAGATGATTTGGGATCGTCCCGAACAATATGATTAAAAATAGAAAACTATAAACATATAGAATTTTTTCCCCTGAGTGTGTGTATGCTAGGTTACTTAGTATCATGACACACTTTGTTACATTTGACTCAAGAAAAGGAAAAGACCCTTTACATACACTTATAGACTAACTCAATCCTAATCTACCCAATCTTGAGCTGGCTTGATTTACAAAATGATCTTGTGGACCTAAAACGTTAGTAGGCAAGACAGCCATAGAAAAAATAGAAGTATCAGAAATGTTTGCTATCCTCAAAATTATAATTCATGAATTCATATTTACAACAATCTCGTCTTTTTTTATAATGACAAATATTTGATAGAAAAATCAACAATGTGAATCAAGAAGTTCAAAATTTACTAAAAATAAATAGATATTATGAACACTAAACATAAAATAGTACAATGAAATAATATAAAACACTACCACTACTCTCCCTTTTGACATCACAAAAAGGAGGGGAAAAATAGAACATAAACTACAATAAAGAAACAAACTACATTCATAAAAAAGATGACAAAAAACAACACTTTTTTATTTTTATTTTTTTAATTATTATTCTTTTATTTTTTATAATCAAAGCATGAATATGATAATTTGTCCATGTGATTAAATTAAAAAAATTATAAGAATAAATGAGTTAACATCTTCAAAATGAGAAAAATAGTAGAATAGTCGATCTTGTTAGTCCTAGATTGGACTTCCCACAGGGCAAATCGTCTTTCGAAAACAAAGATCTAACTCAAAAAAATCAATTGGATAAGAAAAAGAGATCCGTTAAAAACTTGGTTCCAAAAAAATATCTTATAAAATAATATACCAAAGTAGTTAGTCACAATCTTGAAATTTGAAATCAAACCTTTGAAAATATCAAGTAGCACATGAATTCTTCTAAGATTTAAAGGTTTGAAAGAGATGGAAGCTTGCTTTCTTGTGGGCTCATTTTATGGCTGTTGTCAATTGGTTAGCGCACTTTACACATCTTTTGATTTTTTATACACTTTGTGTATCTTTCAATTTTTTTGGTGGTCATTATGCATCTTTTTAATTATTCTTCTTTTTGGGCTCATTTTATACCTCTTGTCATTTTAGCGAGCCAGATCCCTTTTAAAACTTTTAAATACTCTCAGTTGTGAGAACATATCCCATATATTAAAAAATAAAAACTCACTGTCTAATATAAGGAAGAGTAAACCACAAAATAGAATCTGATTCATATGATAAATGCAATGACAAGATTATGAAAGCTTAAAAGTGATTTAATGACTTTGAACATTGTATATATAAGATAGATTAATACAGCAAGATAGAAATGATCTCAATTACAAAGTTTAATTATTAATTTGAGATAGATTTTTTATTTAGAAAAAAAAATACACCGCTAAAAGAAGTTAGAGGAAGGAAAATAATCAACAGTGTTTCTCCCTTTAACTGATTTAGGGATGTCAAACATTGACTATAAATTTTCAAACACAAAAACACGGCATAAAATATCATTTTAGCAGTGATAAAAAAAACTAAAATAATAGAAAAAATAAAAAAATGAAAAATAATAATAAATAAAAAGTAAAACATAAAGTCTGAAACAAAAGAAAGAGTAGAAAACAACAATAAACAACAGAACATAAAATATAAAAATCAGTAAACATAAAGTTCATGCATTTATGTCAATTACACCCAATCTGGTCCTTAAGATGTTGAATGTGTCAAAGGCCAGTGGTTAAGTAAAGATGTCAGCCAGTTGATTCTCAATTGTCACATGATATAACTCAATGTCTCCTTCTGTCACACAGTCTCTAATAAAGTGATGTCTTATGTCAATGTATTTTGTCATTGAATGTTGGATAAGATTTTTAGAGATGCAGATGCCACTAGTGTTGTCACAAAGGATTGAAATTGTGCCTACATGTAATCCTAAATCCAGAATTTGTTGCTTCAACCAAAGAACTTGGGCCACATAACTTCCTAAGGAAATGTACTCAGCTTCAGTAGTAGAAAGTGCAATAGAATTTTGTTTTCTACTGGACCAGGAGATTAAAAATTATCCTATATATTGGCAAGTCCTAGAAGTACTCTTTCTATCTACCATACATCCTGCAAAATTAGAATCAAAATATCAAACGAAGTGCTGTGTTAGGATACTAGATTCCTAAGTTTTATGTCACTAAGAGATATCTAAGAATTCTCTTAACTATAGTTAGGTTGGATTCTTTAGCATCATCTTAAAATCTAGCACAAATACAAACACTAAATACTATATAAGGTCGGATAGCAGTTAAGTAAAGTAGTGATCCAATTATTCTTCTGTACTTCTTTTAATCAATAGATTTTCCATTTGAGTCTTTATCCGACTGAATACTGGAGGTCATGGGAGTATTTATTGGCTTGGCTTTCTCCATTACATATTTCTTCAAGATGTCTTTAATATACTTTGATTGATTTAGAAAGGTTACATCATCCAATGTCTTATGCTAAACCGTAAAAAATATGACAACTCTCCTATCATACTAATCTCAAATTCCTTACACATTATTTAGAAAAATCATTACATAGCTTTTTATCAGAAGATCAAAAAAGCATATCATCAACATAGATCTGAAAAATGAGTAACTCATCTCCTACTTTCCTCGAAAAAAAAGGGTGTTGTCTACGCTCCCCTTAACAAACTCCCTATTTAGTAGGAATGTTCTTATCCTCTCGTATCCAGCTCTAGGTGCTTGTTTTAATCCATATAAGGCCTTTTTTAATTTGCAAACATGATTTGGAAATTAAAAACTCTTAAAGGGTTGCTCTACAAACGCATCCTCTTTTATTACCCATTTAAAAAGGCACTCTTGACATCCATTTGGAAAAGCTTAAATACCTTATAACATGTAAAGGCTAGTAGCACTCTAATGACTTCCAATCTAGCTACATGGGCATAGGTCTCCTCAAAATCAATCTCTTCTATTTGGTTGTACCCCTTAGCCACCAATTTCGCCTTATTCCTAACCACCACACTGGAATCATTCATCTTATTCTTAAAGACCCATTTGGTTCTAACTACACTTTATCCCTTTGGTCTTTCTACAAGCTCCCAAACATCATTCCTAACAAATTGGTTTTATTCCTCTTGCATGGCTAAGATCCAAAACTCATCAGACAGGGCTTGATTGATGTTGGTGGGTTCAGTAATTGAGATAAAGGAAGAGTGGTTCACTTCCTTCATATGTCCTTGCCTAGTTCTAACACCTTTAAAAGGGTCTCCTAAGATTAATTCTTTAGGATGTCTTGAAGAATATCTCCAATCTCTAGGCAAAGTGTGTCTAGGTTTTATCCTTTCTTTTAGATTTGTATTTTTTACTCCTTGGGTAATCCCACTTACTCCTTCAGTGTTTTGGGGCTCTACCTTCCTTCTTCTCCAAATTTTTAACTCCTTGGGTAATCTGTCCAACTTCATCTTCATCCTCAACTCCAGACTTTTTAGGATCAAATTCATCAAATACTACATGAGTAGTCTCCTCCACCACCAATGTCCTCTTGTTAAACACCTAAAGGATTTCCCCACACTTAAATATCTTAAGAACACTACTTCATAAAATTTTTGTTCAAATTTTTATAAGGATGACTTCCCATTATTAAGAATGAAAATCTTACAACCAAAGACATGGAGGTGAGAAAGGTTGGGTGTCCTACTCTTAATGATCTCATAGGGTATCTTATCTAGTTTGACTCTAATATTCATCCTATTCAATACATAACAAGCTATATTTATCACTTCAGCTCAAAAGTATTTTGGAAGTGAATACTCAACAAGAATGGCTCTAGCAACCTTAAATAAGGTTATGATCTTCTTTTCAGCTACCCCATTCTACTGAGGGGCCCTAAGAGTTGAGAAGTTGTGGCTAATCCTTTTATCCTCATAAAAGTCTCCAAATCTTTCATTTTCAAACTCACCCCATGGTCACTATGGATGATCAAGATTTCACAACCTAACTTTTTCTGAATGTAAGAGGAGAAGGATCTAAACTCATCAAATGACTCACTGTTATATAACATAAATTTAATCCAAGTGAACCTCGAGTAGTCATCGATAATTACAAATCCATAGACTTTTCCCCCTAAGATGGCAGGGCTAATGGGTCCAAACAAATCCATGTGAAGGACTTCTAATGGTCTAGAGGTGTTAATGTCCTTAATGGAATATAAGGAGGATTAAACTTGCTTCCCTAGTTGACAGGCATCACATCAATGGTCTTTAGTGATCTTAAGCTTGGGGACACTTCCAACTATGTCCTTTTGGGTTACTCTTTTAAGGGTTTTATACTGGCATGACATAGCCTCCTGTGTCATAACCATGAGTCACCAACGATAGTTTTTAAGCAAAATAAAGCATCATATTCAATATTGTTTAAATCAAGCATGCAAATATTGTTGATCCGCTTTCCCTACAAAATAGTGTTGTTATTCAAGCTAATAATGCATGTATTTGCTAAAAATTTTATGATGAAGCCTTTATCGCAAAGCTGATTGATGCTGAGCAAGTTATATTTTAGTCCATCTACAAGCAAAATATTTTCAATCAAAAAGTTCTTGGAGTTTCCGATTATACCTACACCCACCACTTTTTTGGTGATGTTGTCTCCAAGAGTAACGTTGCCTCTAGCCCTAGCCTCCAGTGAAAAGAATTGGTTGGCATCTCTAGTTATGTGTTATTAGCATCCACTATCCAGGTAGCACATGCTCTCACAAGATCTTTGGTGAGAACATACTTACAAAATCATCAAACATCAAATTTAGGAACCCAAACAAGTTTGGGTCCCTTCTTATGGAAAGAAAAATACAATGCATGTATATTATGCTGTGAATCATGCAATTTGGGTCTCCACACCCAATGTGTACTATAGTGAATATGCAAGTGTGTGAAATGTGTCCCAACATACCACATAAAAAGACTTTAACACCAGGAAAAGAGTTTACTAATCTACTCGAGTGGTGATGCTTCTTCTTAAAGTTATATAATGCATGCAATAATGGTTTATCATTTTCAAATACTATGAGTTTTGATTTTAATGCTTTATTTTCATATTCATAAGCTGTCACTTCCACTTTAAACTGATGTTCATTATTATCTATTTCCCATGCAAGTTCCTCTAATTTCTTAAGCTCTTTTTTTAATACAACATGTGATGATTTCAAAGAATCATGTGCATCAGATAATTCAATATGCTTCTTATTTAATGCATCAAACTCATCAAGTAATGACATGTTGTTTCTATCAAGTGTAGAGTGATCTTTAAACAAAATTTCATGCTCTTTTTGCAAATTTAAAAGTTCTAATTTCAAGCTAGCATGCAATTTCTTAAGAATTCCTATATGATGTATGAATTTGTTCAAAAACTTCAAGTAATTGATTGTAGGTTAGTTAACATATATCTTATTGGTCAGACTAACCAAGATGATCATCTGCCATCAAGCACAAGTTTGTTATCTCCTCCTCAGCTTCAGTATCAGAGGAGTTAGATGCAAAATCTACCAAGAACTCCTTTTTAAACTACTTATCCTTCCTGAACTTTGATTTCTCCTCACCTTTCTCCTTGCTTAGTTGAGCTTTAAATGTAGGACAATCAGCTCTTACTTTTCATGGCTTCCTGTATTCAAAGCAAACCATATCAGAAGAACTTTTAAAATTTTTGCTACCCTTACCATTGTTCCATTTCTGATGGTGCTTTTGTTTCTTCCTTAGAAAGCTTTTGAATTACCTCATGATTAAGGAAACATCATCACTTTTATACCCCGAAGAATCAACCTCCATATCATTGGCCTTCAACGCCACAATTTTCTTCTTCTTTTTTCTCACCTGCATCATGTTGTCTTTGGTTCACTCCTTGCTCGTAAGCAATGAGTGATCCAAGTAAGTTATCAATAGAAAAAGTATTCAAATCCTTAGATTCAGTTATTGGAATAATTTTAACATCAAAGGAAGAAGACAATCATCTCAAAATTGTATTAACTTTTTCATAGTTAGTGAGCTCTCTTCCTAAGGCATACAGTGAAGTGACAATTTGAGTAAACATAGTATACATTTTAGAAATCGATTCACTAGGTTTTATGCAAAAATGTTTGTAGTCATGTAGTAAGATATTCAACCTAGATTGCTTAACTTCATTTGTTCTTTCATAAGTAATACACAATCTGTCTCATATTTCTTTAATAGTAGCACAAGTTAAGACACACATATAATCTTCATATTTTAAAGCACAGAAAAAAATAATTTAAGCATTTTGCATTAAGTTGCGCTAAATTCCTATCATCAAATGTCTATTCAGTAAAAGGAAGTTCAGTTTTTATGCCATTGATTTCACGAGTTGGTGGTGAATATCTATCCTTAACAAGCATCTACATGCGATAGTCAATTGATTGTAAAAATATGAACATGCGAGTTTTTTAAAAATCAAAAGGTATGTTATCAAACAAATATGGTCAGGTAGTAGAATACCCTTCCACAGTATTACAATTACTAAAGTTAGTCATGGATTAAAATTCAAAAATTTTTAAAAAGTAGATTTTATGAATCCCTCTCTGATATCACTTGAAAGTTCGTTAGGGATATTCAGCCCTTATGAACTAGCCTGAGGCTAACCAAGAGCGGGAGGGGGGGGGGGAATTGGTGTTCTAACAAATTTCTCAAACAAAAATCACAATCACAACCAAATAACCACCATAAAAATAAAGTATAGAAATTAAATGTTAAAAGTTTAATAATAAAGAATATAATAAATTTTATAGTGGTTCGGTCAATTTGACCTACATCCACTCCCTAGAGTCTCTCCTCCGGGCATTGAACTAAACTCAGTGTCTCTCCTTTTGCCCCCATAACAAGATAGAGAAGCCCGTACAAAACTCCTTTCCACCAACCCCGATGAGGTAGAGAACCTAACTCCTTTCATTTCATCCTGAAGCAAGCAGAGAATCCGACTCCTTTTGCTTCCTCCTGAAGCAGGTAGAGAACCATGATCAACCGCTAAATTAGACCTCTCTAAAACCTCCATGGAACAAGGGAAGATGACTGGAGAAGATGACTCGAATACTTTCTTGGAGTAACCTTTGTGAAACCCCTCACAAACTTCCCCTCATTAGATTCTCTCTCTCTCTCCCAACTTCTCCCTCTCCTCTTAGCTCTCTCATGTGAAGACAACAGCAAAAGATACATTCTTGAGTGAACAAGAGATCTTATAAAGAAGGGCTTCAAATTTTTCCTATCTTAAAATTAGTCAACAAAGATCGTCCAGGATTATCAAAGGATCATCCAAGACGATCGAAGGATCATCATATACAATCATTACAAATTTAGCTCATTCAACCAGGATAATCTGAAGGAGGCTGAATGATTAAATATTTTTTTATTCTGATCATTTAGGATGATTCTAGATTGTTCTATACAGATTAGTTCAAAAATATTAAGTATCGTCTAGACTATCGCTCTGTTCGGCCAGACTTTACCTGACTTGGATAAGGGAAAAATAACTGATCATCCAGGATGATTTCACGATCGTCCCGACCGATTAGTTCAAAATGTCAAATATCATCTAGAACATCACCTTGGTTACATGTTTGGACGATGAAAAATTAACTGATTGTCCAGGATTATTTAAGGATTATCTTGTACGATTAGTTCAAAATATTAAGTTTCATCCAGAACATCGCCCTGGTTGTCCAGGAAGAAACTAAGGTTTATTTAACTGGTCGTACTGGAAAATCCTACGATCATCTAGGATGATATGATAGAGTAATCAAATCTTAATTGCTTTCCTTAATTGTTTGACTAATTTAAGCATAATTATAATGCATCGTACAATGTCCTGGACGATGTCCAAAAATAAAATATGCCTAAAAGAGTTGGCAGCTGATTCTTTCTGATTTGAACCTATCATCGAGGATGATTCGCTTAATTTCTGCTACCTTAATCATGATGCCCTAATTATGATTTTTATTTTTAACTGATCGTCCAGGATAATTTGGGATCGTCCCTGACGATATGATAAAAAATAAAAAACTTAAACAGACATAATTTTCCCCATGAGTGTGTTTGTGCTAGGTTACTTAGCATCAGGAGCCACTTTGTTACATTTGACTCAAGAAAAGGAAAAGACCCTTAACGTAAACTTATAGACTGACTCAGTCCAAATTTACCCAATCTTGAGCTGGCTTGATTTATAAATTGATCTTGTGACCTAAAATGTTAGTAGGCAAGACAGTCATAGAAAAAATAGAAATATAAAAAATGTTTGATATCATCAAAATTATAATTCCTGAATCCAGATTCACAACAGTCTCCTTACATGACCTTTACTACATCGATATGTTGAAACACCATAGCGGTGGCTAATTTTCAAAAAGTTATTTTGATTTCCTAGAACCAATATCGATGCACCATGTGGTGTGAAACACTACAACATTTGAATATGACCATTTTTTTCATTTAGTGCATGCATTAAACATTACGATATATACCTTTCAACGTTGCAGTGCTTCGATGTTTATAAATTTACATATCATTTAAATTTCATTTCATCATGCATTCCATCCATTTTTCTTCTATACTCTTAAGTTTTTATTTATAGCAATGTCCTAAGAACCTCTGGATCAGGGAAGAAGAGAGCTGCCACCTTTGATAAACTTAAATTAGTTTTTAAGACAGCCAAGGCTAGGTATACAAATTAGGTGATCACTAAACCTTTAATCCTTAAGTGTGGTTTTTTTAACCCAACCCAACCAATCCTTCAAACCATTTATCCTAGAGGTTGGGCTAATTTTTGTGAGGAACCATTTACGAGCATTGTTAATGTAGCGCGTCAATTTTTTTCCATTGGAAGGCAGGCTTCTTATTTCAAGTGTTATGCGATAGGGAGATGGGTACCTTTTGACTCTTCCACTATTAATAGAGTCCTTAATAGTGCTCCGCCAACTTCTTCTTCCTGTTGATCACCTACAACGTGCATCTGCCTCTACCTCTCACTATAGATAAGGTAAAATGACTGCTCTGTGAAGTAGGATGGATGGTGATCTTGCTTATTTGATAGATAAGGTTATATTTAGTTTCTATATTATATGCTATAATATATATCATAGTGCTGCATTTTACTTTTAGCGTTATATGGGACTCTAATAGTGGTCATATTCTCTATATATCAGATTAATATATAGGCTACATTGAGTTCTATATAAATCATATAAAAGTAAGTAATTGTTGAAAGAAAAGGTGTTATGTTGATCCTATCCTTATATTTTTGAATAATAGTGTGTTGAAGTACATGATGGATAACACTTGCATTCATCACCATAGTGCTCATTAAAGGTTAATATGATTCAATGGGATAATTCTAAGTGTTAAGTTTATATTGGTGTCATTACAGTGTTTTATTTTTTATTTTTTTGAAAAAATGCAAATTACATTAACAGAGGGGAAAAAAACTATTACAATCTAGAAAGGAAATAAAACTAAGAGTTCCCAGTCCAAACATAGGATAGGAACCTTATTTAACAGCAAAAAAACCTATATAAAAAAATTATTTGTCAAAATGAAACTATCATAATTGAAATGAGATCCACTACTTCGCTCTTTAAACCAATTGGACCTAATAGGTTGGTTAGTATCCCAGAGTTTCCAAATAGGTAAAAAGTGAAAAGTAGCAAGAATCCCAAATATCATTACTATAATTCCATAATGCAAATAAAAAACTACACAAAAAATAAAAAAATTACACTCATCTATCAAAAAAACTTTAAAATCAACATCATCTTTAGCAATTTTGCCTAAGGAAACATCCTCAACTACCACTGTAGAAGTAGATTCTCAGTCGGTATTCAAATCAAAGATAAGTTTTTTATTCCAGGATCAGCAGAAGCTGAAGGCTCCGCAGCAGCTGATGAAGCCAAATACTTATACAAACATAGATTACCCATATTATCCAGAGTATTATGAGAAGGATGAAGAACCGACTCTTTAATTATTTGTTTTAGAACTTCTTGAACTGAGGAGAACTGAATAACCAAAGCTGATTCCTGAGTTTTAGTTTAAATTAAAAAAATAAAGCAGACTTCATTATCCATAACAATTTCCTTGATATAAAGAGAAGCTTCCCTATTATTAGCTCCTCTACCATTCCAAAACACAAAGGTTGACATTAAAAAATAACGTAATATAAATCACCTCCACCACTCTTCAAATTAAATCAACTTTCCTTTTCCTAGAAAAATCCTCAATAGGTCCTAAGAATTTAAGTTTTTTCGTGCTTTTCTGTTTCACACTAAATGAACTTATATCCCTATTACTATTAACAAGACAAAAAGATATTGAACTTATCTTAGGATCATCATGATTTGGAGGTGACTTAGTTCCAAATTCTTCCAACTTCTGTGGAGATCCCTCACCATGAATCCCTTTAAATCTCAGCTTATCATCCGTCTTCCCTTCAGCTTCAAGAGTAGCTTGAAGCATCTTGCCAGCTTTTCCTTCAGCATCGATTTGAGGCACAAAATCTACATCATCTCTCAAAATAATCTTCGTGGCATCTTCATTTATACTTCAAACTTCATCACCAACATCATCAGATTCCGCTATACCTCCTGGCTCTTCTGTTGAATTTTTAGCAACAAAAAGAATTTCCTCAACTATAAGCGGTTCTTTTAACTTTAAAGGCTCAGGAATACTCTCATCAGATATCAATTTAGCATCCATTCGAGCCATTCTGATGAGGACATCGTCAGAGATTGTGACACATGTACCATCAGGAGATGCGGGAGATCGACGGCCACGATCATGATCTTTATTTTCATCATTTTATGTAGTAGTTTATTTGATTTTTATGTTTTTCCGTTTTTGCCCTTATGGGTATTTGGTTGTTATTGTAGCCCGAGGGGCATTTTAGTCTTTTGCTTTCTTGACATTTTGAGGCCTATTTATATGGCTTTTTCTTATGTAATAGTTTAGTTTTGATGAATGAAAAAATATTTGCCACTAATGATCTCTTTGTGAGTTCACCCTCCTCGATCTCTTAGTGAGTTCGTAGGAGAAGCTAAATCTCTTTGGGAGTTCTAGATCTTCTTGTTCTACCAGTTTTCTTCCTTTATTTCTTGTGATCGATTCGTCGTCGTGGAGATCCGGTTGAAGCATTTGTGAAGAGTGGAATTCACGCTTGAATCCCAAGATTTTCCCCTACTGATTTCCTTCTCTTGCTCACTGCCGCCGCCCCTCCCTGGCTTACCCAGGTCGCCGGCCTGTAGCCCCACCCGCCGGCCAGCAACCACCGCCCAGCCCCCATGCCGCCGCCTCCTTACCCTCACCCCCTCTTGTGATTTTTTTGAATTTCCCCTCCCCCATAATTAATTTCCTAATCAAGCTCTAGCAATTTTGGCAAGTAATTTAAGAGTTATATTTGATTTGAAATTCAAATTTCAAATCCCTCCTCTTTTCATACTAGTTTGGGAGTTACTTAATATAATTAATTCTGAAATTAAAATCAAAATTTTGATTATATTAATTTACTCCTATGTGGTCCTCACCTACTCTAAACCTCAAGCCACATCATCTCTCTCTATGGCCGGCCACTCCTCTCTCTTCCCCCTCTTAATTTTCTTAATTGCTCCTTGAATTCCTTCCTTCCTAATCTTAATTTTAAATTCAAAAAAATCTGAAATTAAAATTAAGGGTTCTCTTATTTCGGAAATCTGAATTAAAATTCAGATTTTAATTTCTCTTCCCACATAGCTCCACCCTCCCACTACCCCTCTCCAAACCGTGGCACTCCTCCCTCTTTTGCTCACGGTTCTCTCTCTCTCTCCCTCTTTGGCTTCATCTCTAACGACCACCATGCATGGCGGACCCCGAGTTTGAATGGGGACTTGTGTTCGACGCTCATGGCAACCTTGACATTCAACGATCGCCATTATTCGACTCGGGATTTGATTCCGACGACGATACCGTTAGAGCCTACTTGGATCGGATCCTACCGACTCTCATAATCGTCATCGACAAGCAACATCCCAAATCCGAGTGGATCATTGACGGCCACCCACCCGCTCCTCCAAATCTGGCTTCTTTCCCGACGACAAGTCCTCTCAAGATCACTTGTCTATTAGTGGCGTCGCTAAGTCTACTTTCGATTCTCTTCCGCTAGCCACCACTTTCAAAACGAGTGACGGATCTCAAGGTGAACGATCTAAATTTTAAACATGTGGCTTTAGTAGTAGCTATTTGCATTATCTAGTTTATTTTGGGTTATCTTTTGCAAGACTCTTGTAATTCTTAAATGTAATCACTGTCGTTAACATAATCTATCACGAATTTTCTTGAATCCTACTTGAGTAAGCTAGATTTTATCGCTAACATTGCAAAGTTAAACCCTCATTAATCTCTAACGTGCAATTCATGTTTCACCGCATGTTGTTTCACATCATCTTGGTATCAGAGCATGGTTTGATCTAGTTTTGCTTGCTAGACATCATCATAGGAGTTGTTTTAACTAATTTTACACGTTGTTGCATGCATGCTATCATTTAAATCAGTTTAGCTACATTTTAAGCTTGCTGTCCACTGCATTCCTGCATGCATTTAGAGGTTGTTAAGCTTGTTTATCAATGGTTCAAGTGATGTCCTTAACCTAGCCGCTTCATTAGTTGTCTAGGTTACTTAAACATTTTATGGTTTGCTGTCCACACAAAATCTGCACCATTTAGTGACCATTTGGGCTAGATTTAGGACTCTTTCACTTGCTGTCCACGCTCTACAGTCCACCCAAATGGTTTAGGTGACTTCGTCCTCCACATTAGTTTGCTGCCCTACTGTTTCGCGCACCCTTTGGAGTCTGTAGGAGTGTTGTTTTAGAGTGTTTAGGTGCTGTTCACTTCCTAAAACCCTTCCTAAACACTTAGATAACTTTATGCCATGTTGTAGTTTGCTGCCCACTTCATTCCTATACACATCTAGTGAGTTGTAGGCTAGTTTCTTAAGCATTTAAGGTGTTATCCTCAACCTAACAACCTTCCTAAGTGCCTAGGTTACCTAACCAACTAGTGTAGCTGCTGTTTGAACTTTTTCGGCACCTTGTAGTGAGTCTAAGTGAGCCTAACTTAGTGTCTATATGACGTCCCTTACACGCAATCATCCTTGAGTATCACTTGACGCTTCCCAATGGACTCGATAAGACTCCAAAAGAGTTTAGATGACATCGTCAACCTAGTAGGCACTATGACTAGAATTATGACGGAGAAACCTGTTGACTATCCCCGCTCGAATTATGTGTCCCACTATGCTTTTCAACCTAGCCCCGAGTTTAAGCCACAACGACCTCAATTTGAACCACCTTCTCGTCTGCCTACCTTTGATGGTTCTTTGGACCCTTACTATTTTAGGGAATGGGTTAGACAATTAGAGGACTATTTTGAATCGCGTGAAATCCCAAATTCTCGCCAGTTTAGCATTGCTAAGTCACACTTGAGCGGTAATGCTCTCCAATTTTAGATGAGGTTGGAAGATCATAAAGAGTCTCGTGGCGAATACCCCACCTCCAATTTTGGATGAGGTTGCTGCCCCACCCTGTAGGTCCTCTCCAAAACTTAAAGGCCGACCCTCTATTGGGTCTTCTGATAGATCAGTCTCTTATAGCTCCCCACTTGGACCCACTTCTAGCCATCCCAGTCAACCTTTAGACTCGCCATTCCTTGACCGTGCAGGTATGATGTTAATAAAGGAATGCATTAAAAAGAAGAGGTCCCCTGAACCTGAGACTGAGTGCATCCATTTCGTGGATGCTAATGATATCAATAATGATGAAGAATTCTTTGAGGATGAAATAACAGTGATTGAATCAGACTCCCAGCATGACTTAAATCCTGAGCTAGGAAAATTAGAACCTTTAAATGTCGACACCTTAGGCCACCCCGATCCTAGTCTCCTCAAGGATAACTCTTTGGATAAGGTATGCCTGGATGATAGTAATGTGATCTTGAAAGAAGCCAATCTGAGTTCGAACACATTGAAATTAAATTCGAAAGATCCTGACTTAGTTGTAACCCCTACTGAGTTGACTTTAGATAATCTTGATGATAATGATCTCGAGTCGGAAGTGGTTAAATTGAATTTACTACCTGATTTAAGCCCCAATTTAACTAACCCCGAGTCTATCAATCTTAAGGTTATACCCAAATCTGATTCTATTGACGATAGAAATACTCGGAAGACAGTGATTTGATTCTGAAAGTTTCTGAGCCTAACTTAAATAATGGGTCTCATCTTATTTATTGGAGTCTATTTTAGGAATCATTCATCTAGATTTACATTTTAAAGAGTGTGACTTTCATGATTGGGCTTATCCCACCACTCGTACCGACTTTAATGTGAGAGAAAGTCTTAGCTCATACTTTCATGTCACAACTTTAACTGTCGTGCCCACTTCTGGTATGGATACCATACCGAATTTCTTAAGTCTCATACCTGCTGGTGACTCGTTTGGCTATCCCATTATGACTGCGAGTCAGGAGCCATCACCTTATCTTGTTTCTGATTCATTCGTGTTGCCCGATATAGTCTTGTCCTTCCCTGCTAAGGGCCATCTCTCTCCTAGTGGGATAAATTTACTAGATTACACTATTGTCCCTAGGAGACTACCTACGACCCTGACTGAAATTTCCTATAGGAATGTCCTTTTAGCTAAGGATGTCTTCATTGCTCCCCCCACACGAGTTCCTTTAGACCGAACACTTTAAACCCCTCTTTTGTGACCCATCCACCTATTCTAGCAACGTGTCGTGTGAGTTAGTATGTTGTGTGTGTGTGTTGTAGTCTGTTGTCTTCCTTTTTGTCTATGCTTTAAACTTTTGTAAGCTCATGAGTCTTGACATTCGTCATGCATACACGATCTCTTGCATTTGCATCACATTTATATGATTTGCACAAAGAAATTAATGAAAGAATTAAACAGAGCAATGCTGGCTATAAACTTAACGCATACCTCAAGAAAAGATTTAAAGAATTTGAAGTGGGAGATTATGTGATGGTTCGGATTCGTCCGGAGCGGTTCCCAATAGGAACTGTTAAGACATTACACGCGAGAAGCGCGGGGTCTTTCAAAATAATTTCCAAAACTAACAGTAATGCTTATGTGCTAGAAATTCCCTAAGGTTTTAACTTTAGCCCCACTTTTAACGTTGAAGACCTTGTAACCTATGAGGAACCAGAGTTTAACCCCACCAATCCATTACTTGACGAGCCTTGTGAGTCCCCACCTGGTGAGATCCCCAGCCTACCTCCACTCCCAAAATTTCCCACATGACCTACCGCGGAGAGGATTAAAGAAATACTTAGCGATGACATCATTTCCACTAAGGACGGTGGTCGTCGGAGGTATCTGGTTCAATGGGCAGGAAAGCCGGAGACAAAAAACATGTGGATCGACCGAGATGAGCTACAGAGACTAGACCCTGACTTACTAGAGTGGTACGAGAGCTCTATAGATGCTTACTCGACGGGGTCGAGTTTTCTCCCACTTGGGGAGAATGATGAGGACATCGTCAGAGATTGCGACACATGTACCATCAGAAGATGAGGGAGATCGATGGCCACGATCATGATCTTTATTTTCATCATTTTATGTAGTAGTTTATTTGATTTTTATGTTTTTTCGTTTTTTCCCTTATGGGTATTTGGTCGTTATTGTAGCTCGAGGGGTATTTTAGTCTTTTACTTTCTTGTCATTTTGAGGCCGATTTATATGGCCCTTTTCTTATGTAATAGTTTAGTTTTGATGAATGAAAAAATATTTTCCACTTATGATCTCTTTGTGAGTTCACCCTCCTCGATCTCTTAGTGAGTTCGTAGGAGAAGCTAGATCTCTTTGTGAGTTCTAGATCTTCTTGTTCTACCAGTTTTCTTCCTTTATTTCTTGTGATCGATTCGTCATCGTGGAGATCCGGTTGAAGCATTTGTGAAGAGTGGAATTCACGCTTGAATCCCAAAATTTTCCCCTACTGATTTCCCTCTCTTGCTCACTGCTGCCGCCCCTCCCTGGCTTGCCCAGGCCGCCGGCCTGCAGCCCCACCTGCCGGCCAGCAACCACCGTCCAGCCCCCATGCAGCCGCCTCCTTACCCTCACCCCCTCTTGTGATTTTTTGAATTTCCCCTCCCCCTTAATTACTTTCCTAATCAAGCTCTAGCAATTTTGCCAAGTAATTTAAGAGGAGTTATATTTGATTTGAAATTCAAATTTCAAATCCCTCCTCTTTTCATAATAGTTTGGGTGTTACTTAATATAATTAATTCTAAAATTAAAATCAGAATTTTGATTATATTAATTTACTCCTATGTGGTCCCCACCTACTCTAAACCTCAAGCCACATCATCTCTCTCTATGGCTGGCCACTCCTCTCTCTTCCCCCTCTTAATTTTCTTAATTGCTCCTTGAATTCCTTCCCTCCTAATCTTAATTTTAAATTCAAAAAAATCTGAAATTAAAATTAAGAGTTCTCTTATTTCGGAAGTCTGAATTAAAATTTAGATTTTAAGTTCTCTTCCCACATAGCTCCACCCTCCCACTACCCCTCTCCAACCCGTGGCCCTCCTCCCTCTTTTGCTCACGATTCTCTCTCTCTCTCTCCCTCTTTGGCTTCATCTCTAACGACCACCATGCATGGCGGACCCCGAGTTTGAATGGGGACTTGTGTTCGACGCTCACGGCAACCTCGACATCCAACGATCGCCATTCTTCGACGCGGGATTTGATTCCGACGACGATACCGTTGGAGCCTACTTGGATCAGATCCTACCGACTCTCATTATTGTCATCGACAAGCAACATCCCGACTCCGAGTGGATCATTGACGGCCGCCCACCCGCTCCTCCAAATCCAGCTTCTTTCCCGGCGACAAGTCCTCTCAAGATCACTTGTCTATTAGTGGCGTCGCTAAGTCTACTTTCGATTCTAATCCGCTAGCCACCACTTTCAAAACGAGTGACGGATCTCAAGGTGAACGATCTAAATTTTAAACGTGTGGCTTTAGTAGTAGCTATTTGCATTATCTAGTTTATTTTGGGTTATCTTTTGCAAGACTCTTGTAATTCTTAAATGTAATCACTGCCGTTAACATAATCTATCACGAATTTTCTTGAATCCTACTTGAGTAAGCTAGATTTTATCGTTAACATTGCAAAGTTAAACTCTCATTAATCTCTAACGTGCAATTCATGTTTCACCGCATGTTGTTTCACATCACATTCCATCCGAAAAATTATAATGAGATAATAAATTAAACATATTGTATGAAGGTAGGATCATAGATGCCTTATGATGTTGAGAAGAATTACTCCCTAGATTCACAAAATTTAGTTGAACTCTAGATTTTTGAATCATGAAATCAGAATTCTGGCCACTTTTCAAATGTATTGATGATTTTCTTCTATTTTTCTAAACTTTACATGCGTCCAATAAGTTGATGCATACATGCTATGTTTGAAGTGTTTACCATTAGTGATGTCATTTGGTTTGACACTAGTGTTGGAAACATTCAAGTGTTTGTGTAGGTCAATGTAAGCGATTGCAACTTGATGCATACATACTATGGACTTCATGGTAATCTTATCCCTAATCATTCTAAGTTTTGTAAATAATTCTAAAAGAAGCTCAGTGAAGTAGCGGAATACTAGAGAGACAAATGGGTGGTGTTCATGAATAAGTCAAGTACGTAACTGATAATTTATTTGTTCTTGATTGAGCACTTTTGAGTATGTAATGGATGCTTCTTGATATGTTTGGTAGGCTTCTACATCATCATCACTAATGAACCATTCATTACTTTGTGCTCGCTAGATCTTGATGATGTGTCCTCTCTTGATAACCATGGATAAGCGAATGGTTGTTTTACACTAAAGAGTAGGAAGGTGGTGTATAGAAGGTATGAATTAAAAATAAATCATGGATCCCTGTATATAGCCTTTGCTTAATCTTACAGTCCATTATAACATTATACAATATGATTTGTAACTGCCAATTCATCCCAACTATTTTCCATACCAAGACTAGTCAAATCATGTAGAACAATCAATATTGTGCAGTACAATCTTTGACTTTTTGCTCTTCCTTATACATGTCATAATCTTATTTAACTAAGTCAAATAATATAGTAAGAAGAGGGGAATCATACAATATGATCAATTTCAACAATTCATCTCATACAATTTTTGTGACATTAATTGATTAGAGGGGATTGTACTATCCTTTGTGTAACATATAATATGAAGTGGATTTGTATAGTACAATGTGGGAAATTGTAGGGTTTCTTTGCTGATGCTCAAGAACACTCACATAAACACACATAACACACAACTGTGAATAAAACATAAAACAAATATCGATAAAGCAAAAATGCAAACACATAACTAATAAAAACAAAACATTCAAACAAACAAATTGACCAATACCTGAACACAAAACATAAAATTCAAGGCACTTAAATCCTTAAATCTCAATCTAGTTCTAAGTGAACTAAATCTATTATAGTTCGAAGGTTTTACAAAGTTTTGATAAAATTGATTTTTTGTGTCGATAAATTGATTATCTACATCTCATTTTCACATAATCTCTAATTAAATGGTGTATAATCTTAATGTGTTTAGTTTAGGAATGATGAACTAGATTCTTTGTGATACATATCACATTTTGTATTATCACACATTATAAGTATCACACTCTCTTTTAATATAAAATCAAGAAGTAGCAGCTTTAGACATAAGACTTTGGCGATATATATAACGTCTTACAGTGATGTATTTTTCCTTTATAGTTGATAGGGCTTCTGAGTTTATTTTTTTCCTTTACTATAAAACTAAATATTATCCAATAAATTGGCTTGCTCATATTGTTCTCTTTTAATCTACCTTTTAGCCTTCAAAATATGAGTCTATATATCCTATCCATTCAAAAGCTAAACTATTCTAAGGATTTCTGATACCTAGACTCGATGTCCTTATAAGCTATCTTAGGATCCTTTTATTGTAATCATATGTAATTTCTAAGGGTTAGCTTGAAACCTAGCACTTAAGTATACTCTAAACATGATATCAAGCCCACTAATAATCATATATAATAATAATCCTAGTATACCTCTATACTTTCGCTAGTTAATGGGTTTATCATTAGAATCCTTGTCTAACTAGGTAGCTAGGGTCATAGGAATGTGTTGCAAATCTATATTTTCATGGCTTGTATTTTGATGATTGACAAACACTACTTCTCTTGGACTACTTGTTGCTTCTAACTTTTCAGGAATCGAAGACCGGACGATCATGAAGAAGCCAAGTTCAGAATTGCGTAGGTTTAGGGTTGAGTCAGTCTATACTTTTGTTTTTCTCTTTTTGAGTCTACTTGTAATGGTCAAAGAGACTGATGCTAAGTAACCCTACACACACACACTTGAGAGACTTAGAATTTTTGTTTTTTTCCACATCGGCCCCGCCGATATTTATATCGTTCAGGACGATCAGCTTAAAACAGAAAGTCTAATTAAGGATTCTTAATTAAGGCAGCCGACATTAACATATCGGCCTGGAGGATACGTGTATCGGCCAGGACGATAAGCTCAAAATAGAAAGAAGTAGCCGCCTTAGACAGTTAAGGTATACTGTATTTTTAAATTATCGGCTAGGACGATCCCCGTATCGGCCTGGACGAAATTACCAAATTATGCCTTAATTGATCAGGAACTCAAGGGAGTAATTAAGGATGATTGATACGATCATATCGTCTTGGACGATCGCAGGATCGGCCAGGACGATACATTCAAAATCCTTGAGTTGCTTCAGGACGATAAATATCGGCCAGGTCATAAACAGGGCGATGCTCAGGACGATTTGCATCTGATTTGAACTAATCGGCCAGGATGATAGTATTATCGTCTTGGACAATCAAGCCAAATTTCAATCGTCCAGGACTGTTCCCAGGGCGATGCTCTGACCGATCTTCTTTGATTTGTATTGATCGGCCAGGCCGATGTCCAGATTG
This sequence comes from Dendrobium nobile, assembly GCA_022539455.1. Taxonomy (NCBI): domain Eukaryota; kingdom Viridiplantae; phylum Streptophyta; class Magnoliopsida; order Asparagales; family Orchidaceae; genus Dendrobium; species Dendrobium nobile. Next base: position 23,193,915 of record CM039721.1, read on the forward strand.
GCCGGGACGATAAAGTCAGCTACTTGCAATTAATGAGCTCCTTGAGAGCTCTTCTATTTAAGAGCTCTTGTTCAAATGTTTTAAAAGACCTTTGGCTGCTGCCTTGACCTGAGAAGACCTTGAGGAGAGAAAGAGAGAGAGGGAGAGAGAGAGGATCTTGTGAGGGGGAGCTTGTGAGGGGGATTCACAAGGGTTGCTTCAAGGATCGCTCTGCTTGTCTTTCGTCTGGAGTTTCTCATCCGTGGAAGGGTCGGTAGAGGTAAGGAGTTTTCTTTTGGTTGTGGTTCTCTGCCAGCTTCAGGAGGAAGCAAAAGGAGGTAGGTTCTCTGCCTTGCCAGGGTGGCAAAAAGGAGGTTATTGTAAGGGCTTCTCCGCCTAGCTGTGGGGGCTAAAGGAGAGTCACGTTTTGTAGTGCAATACTTGGAGGGTGCCTCCAAGGAGTGGACGTAGGTCGAGTCGACCGAACCACTATAAATCTTGTGTTCTTATTTTTGCTTCTGCACTTTTTAATTCCACATTAATTTCTTGTGGTGTGATTTGGTTTGTGATTTTATTTCTTTGTCTTAAAAGTTTTTTTAAATACCAATTCACCCCCCCCCCCCTCTTGGTTAGCTTGGGACTAAGTTCATAGGGCTTAACATCCCGAACGAACTTTCAAGTGGTATCAGAGCGGGATTCGAAAATTTAAGTTTGAAAACTTTTTGAATTTGATCCATGGCTAACATTGGGAATTGTAACACTACGGAATGGTATTCCATTACCCGACCTCCCCTGTTCGATAACCTATCTTTTGATTTTTGGAAAACCCGCATGTCAACGTTTTTACAATCTACTGATTATCGCATGTGGATGCTTATTCAAGAAGGTTATTCTCCACCTTCTCGTGAAATTAATGGTATTAAAACTGAAGTTGCTTTTACTGAATGGACTTTCGATGAATGTGATTTGGCTCAATTAAATGCAAAGTGTTTGAACTGTTTTTTCTGTGCTTTGAAATCTGAGGATTACATGTGTGTTTCAACTTGCAAAACTGGTAAAGAAATTTGGGATAAATTATGCATCACCTATGAAGGTACTAATGAAGTTAAGCAATCCCGTTTAAACATTCTCTTGCATGACTACGAACTTTTTCGTATGAAACCTCATGAATCGATTTCTGACATGTACACTAGGTTTACTCAGATTGTTACTTCATTGCATGCACTAGGAAAAGAGCTTTCAAATTATGAAAAAGTTAAATAGATTTTGAGATGGTTGCCTTCGTCTTATGATGCAAAAATTACTGCCATTACTGAATCCAAAGATTTGAACACCTATTCTATTGATAACTTACTTGGCTCACTCATTGCTTACGAGCAAGGGGTGAATCAAAGAAATCTTGATGCAGGTGAGAAGAAAAAGGAGAAAACAATCGCACTGAAGGTGGACAAATCGGATTCTGGATCTTCCGGGTCTGAAAGCGATGATGTTGCCTTCATCACAAGGCAATTCAAAAGCTTTCTAAGGAAGAAACAAAAGCATCATCAAAGTTGGAGGAAAGGTAAGGATTATAAACATATTAAAGAATCTTCTGATGTTGTTTGTTTCGAATGCAGGAAGCCTGGACATGTGAGAACTGACTGCCCTACACTTAGAGACCAATCAAGCAAAAGAAAAAGTGAGGAGAAAGCTAAGCCTAGGAAGAACAAGAAGAAAAACCAAAGGAGCTTTTGGGCAGAATCTGGTACTGACTCCTCTGAGACTGAACCAGAGGAAGAAACTACAAACTTGTGTTTCATGGGAAAAGATCAAAGTGATCAAGAAGAGGTATGTGAACTTTCCTACGATCAACTTCTTGAAGTCTCAGAGAAAATTCATGCATCATATAAGAAATTAAAGAAAACTCATGCTAGCTTAAAACTAGAATTTTTAAATCTACAAAAAGAGCATGAAATTTTAATTAAAGATCATCAAACAATTGATTCAAATCACATGACTTTACTTGATGAATTTGATGAGTTAAATAAAAACCATGGTGAGTTAGTTGAAGAGCTTGATGTATTAAAAATAACACACACATCACTTGAATCAGATTTTAAGAAGTCTAAAGAGATAGAGAAAAATTTGAGAATTGAAAATAAAGTTTTAAAAGCACAAATTTGAAGATTCAAAATGATTTAGAAGCATGTAAGAAAACTAGGATGACATCTACTTTTGATCAGTTGCCAAAACCTAGGAAGAGGCATTATAATTCAAATCACTTAAGAAATCCTTTTCCTGGTGTTAGATGTTTTTCATGTGGCATGCTAGGACACATCTCACACACTTGCACGATTCACCATAGTACACATTGGGTGTGGAGACCTAAGGTGAATGATCCACAGCATACCACACACGCATTGCATTCTTCTCTTCATAAGAAGGAACTCAAACCTGCTTGGGTTCCTAAATCTAACATTTGATAATTTTGCAGGAGGGCTCTCACAAAAGACCTCGTGAGAGTATGTGGTACCTGGATAGTGGATGCTCTCGACACATGACTGGTGATGCTAGCCAATTTGTTGTACTAGAGTCCAGGACTGGAGGCAAGGTTACTCTTGGAGACAACACCACCAGGAAGGTGGTAGGACCAGGTTGGGTGTGATTGACATAAATGCATGAAAACTTTTTTTGTTTTTTTCTTTTGCTTTTTATTTTCATTTACTTTTGTTTCTTTTTTGTTGTTTTAGTTTTTTTTTTGTGTTTTACTTTTTTTTCCTTCTCTTTACTTAGTTTTCATAACCATTGCTAATATGGTATTATATTCCTTGTCCTTGTCGTTGGAAATTTGTAGTCAATATATTTTTATCTACTCAATCTCTTAAATGGTAGGAATATTTTGTGATTGTGTCTCTTTCTCTAACCTATTTTAGTGGCATAGTTTTCTTCTCTAATCAAAAATCTATCTCAAGTTAAAGATTGGTTATGGAATTGCGATCTTGTCTTAAGCTTGCTTAAGCAAATCTATCTTATACTTATAATGTTTAAAGTCTTTTTATCACGTCAAAATTTCTCGTTACTCTTGTCCTTGATTATTAATTCTGCTTGTGATAACTCTTCCTTTTATTAGAGAGAGTGCTCCTATTCTCTAATATATGAGAAGATATATTCACAACTTTGTCTTTAAAAGATTATAAAAGAGAATATAGCTTGCAAAAAGAATAAAAATTGGCCAATGATGCCAACAAAAGATGCGCAAAGACGCCAAAAATTGAACAAAAAAAAAGCGCAAAGCGCCACGATATTGATAAGAGGCATAAAATGAGCCCACTCCAAAATAAGCTACTCTCTCTTTTTCAATCTTTTAGAACTTAGAAGTGTTGGTTATCAAAGACTTGACTTCGATTAACTTGCGATTGTGACAAATTTCCTTTACCTCATTATTGTATGAAGATGTTTTTTTTCTTAAGCCAAGTGATAGGAGGATTCCTTTTTCTCATATCCAATTAAACCCTTGAGTTAGGTCATTGATTTCAAAAGATGATTCTACCCTAAAAAATGTATGAGCTAAGGGTAGTCATGATCGGATATTCTACTACTCTATAGATTGATGAGCTTATTAACACATTAACTCACAAATTTTCTTTTGATTCAATCACATGGAATACTATATCATGTTCATGCCTTGGTTAAAAAAAAAAAAAAAAAAAAGAGGAGGATCTCTTTTGCTTTGCTTTCTTGTACCCTTCTTTTTGATATGCCAAAAGGGGGAGAAGTGTATGAGATTCCTCTTTTCATCAATCCTGAAATTTTTTGCTATTTTTTTCGTAGTGTTTTGCCATCATCAAAAAGGGGGAGATTGTTGCAAATCTATATTTTCATGGCTTGTGTTTTGATGATTGACAAATACTACTTCTCTTGGACTACTTGTTGCTTCTAACTTTTCAGGAATCGAAGACCGGACGATCATGAAGAAGCCAAGTTCAGAATTGCGTAGGTTTAGGGTTGAGTCAGTCTATACTTTTGTTTTTCTCTTTTTGAGTCTACTTGTAATGGTCAAAGAGACTGATGCTAAGTAACCCTACACACACACACTTGAGAGACTTAGAATTTCTATTTTTTTCCACATCGGCCTGGCCGATATTTATATCGTCCGGGACGATCAGCTTAAAATAGAAAGTCTAATTAAGGATTCTTAATTAAGGCAGCCGACATTAACATATCGGCCTGGACGATACGTGTATCGGCCAGGACGATAAGCTCAAAACAGAAAGAAGTAGCCGCCTTAGACAGTTAAGGTATATTGTATTTTTAAATTATCGGCCAAGACGATCCCCATATTGGCCTGGATGAAATTACCAAATTATGCCTTAATTGATCAGGAACTCAAGGGAGTAATTAAGGATGATTGATACGATCATATCGCCTTGGACGATCGCAGGATCGGCCAGGACGATACATTCAAAATCCTTGAGTTGCTTCAGGATGATAAATATCGGCCAGGTCATAAACAGGGCGATGCTCAGGACAATTTGCATCTGATTTGAACTAATCGGCCAGGACGATAGTATTATCGTCCTGGACGATCAAGCCAAATTTCAATCATCCATGACTGTTCCCACGGCGATGCTCTGGCTGATCTTCTTTGATTTGTACTGATCGGCCAGGCCGATGTCCAGATCGGCCGGGACGATAAAGTCGGCTACTTGTAATTAATGAGCTCCTTGAGAGCTCTTCTATTTAAGAGCTCTTATTCAAACGTTTTAAAAGACCTTTGGCTGCTGCCTTGACCTGAGAAGACCATGAGGAGAGAAAGAGAGAGAGGGAGAGAGAGAGGATCTTATGAGGGGGAGCTTGTGAGGGGGATTCATAAGGGTTTCTTCAAGGATCGCTCTGCTTGTCTTTCATCTGGAGTTTCTCGTCCGTGGAAGGGTCGGTAGAGGTAAGGAGTTTGCTTTTTGTTGTGGTTCTCTGCCAGCTTCAGGAGGAAGCAAAAGAAGGTAGGTTCTCTGCCTTGCCAGGGTGGCAAAAAGGAGGTTCTTGTAAGGGCTTCTCCGCCTAGCCGTGGGGGCTAAAGGAGAGTCACATTTTGTAGTGCAATACTTGGAGGGTGCCTCCAAGGAGTGGACGTAGGTCGAGTCGACCGAACCACTATAAATCTTGTGTTCTTATTTTTGCTTCCGCACTTTTTAATTCCGCATTAATTTCTTGTGGTGTGATTTGGTTTGTGATTTTATTTCTTTGTCTTAAAAGTTTTTTTAAATACCAATTCACCCCCCCCCCTTTTGGTTAGCTTGAGACTAAGTTCATAGGGCTTAACATCCCGAACGAACTTTCAGAATGTTTATACTCTTGCATCCTTCTATATCAAATTTCTTAATAATTTCCTTGAAATACTTATCTTAGCTAAAGAATGTCGCATCTTCCCTTTTCTTAGCATTGAACTCTAAAAAATATGTCAGGTCACCCATCATACTCATCTTAAATTCATTTTTCATTGTTGATGAACATTCTTCACACAATTCATCATTTGCAAATTAAAAAATAATTTCATCTACTTAAATTTAGACAAATAAAACATCTGCTTCTAGTTTCTTGATGAATAATATGGTGTTTGTTGTTCCTTTAACAAATGATTTTTTAATAGAAATGTGTTAAGCCTCATTCCACACTTTATATACTTATTTTAATCCATAGAGTACCTTTTAAGTTTATAGAAATGATATGGAAATGTCGCACTCTCAAACCAAGGTGGTTATTGTATATACACATTTTATTTTATAATTTCATTTAAAAATATACTTTTCACATCCATTTGGTATAGTTTGAAGCCTCTAAAGCATAAAAAATCTAATAGTATCCTAATGGCCTCTAATTTGGTTATTATTGCAAAGGTTATTTCAAAGTGTATGCCTTATATTTGATTATGTCCTATAGTAACTAATCTAACTTATTTCTTACTTTTGATCCAGAGTAATTCAATTTGTTTTGAAACACCTATTTTATTTTGATCACTATATCATTAGATGGCCTATACATTATCTCCCACACCACATTTATTGTGAATTGATTACGTTCATCTTGCAAAACAAAATGCAATATTCAACTTTTAATGCCTCATCAACACTTGTAGGTTCTACCATTGATTTAAATGTTGTGTGGATTATCACCTTTCTGATGCCATGTCTAGTCCAAAATACTGAGTAAGGGTCGCCTATAATTAAATTTTTATGATAACTTGATGAATACTTCCATTCCTATGGTAGTGATTTCTAAATTTCTAGTATTTCTTCTACTCTTATTTTCTTAATCCAAGGGATAATATATTCTTCTACTTCTACTTCTCTAGGCTAGGCAACCCTAAAGACTCGTCAAAGGTAACATTGGTTGAATCTTTTACTACTAATGTTCTCTTATTAGATAACTAATAAGATAAAATTTGTTAATTCTAAATTGCCTTTATTAAGATATTTTTTTGCTTGTAATCCATATATTTTGTGTAGAAAAATAGTAAAAAAATAATAAAAATGAAACTTATGTTGTAGCACCACAAAGCTAGTACCATAGCATCAAAACTAATTCCAATGTCACAGTTCCACCACACTTGCACAACAGTGAAGTGCTCTCAGAAATGAACTAGAGAGCCTAGTAATAAGGAGCTCTCTAGGTATAGCCACAACATCAGATGAAACCCCAAAATTCTAAATAACCCATCATTGCAATGAGAGATAGTTGAACTAATAAATTGAAGCTATGATTTGTGAACGGACATGCAGGCCAAACAGCACCTTAGTGCTATCAAGCCATCACTGTGGTGCTAATTTAATTATTTTTAAAAAATATAAATAGCATATTTATTCTTTGTGTAAGGTGTTGGGACAATGTGGATTTATTTTGTATGTATGTGTGTGAGGGCAATCTTGAGAGGAAGTAACATGTGTACTTGAATTTGGAAGGTTATACTGGTGTGGATCAGAGTGGAGAAGTACAAAGGAGCTGTAATCTTAATTTTTGGGTCATTTCTAAACCATATTTCACATTATTTATCTTGTATTTCATTTTGTAACTTCTAATTTATTCAATGAAATGAAATATTTGTTATGTGTGATAATATCTCCATGTATTACTAAACATTTACTCTTAATATATGATTACTTTAAAGGCATGTATTGCTTATAGTTGGTTTAATCTTTAAATTATCCACACTCTTTTTAATTTCTTCATGCTTCAATTGGTTTATGTATATATTATACATAAATTAAAAAGTTAGTGTGATTTAGAGTCTCAATGGAGGAATAGAAGAACATTTAGAGATTTTAAAATGTAGTTTGACCATAAAATACAAATATGGTGGTTAGGATTATGAGGGTCTTAAGGAGATAGATTAACTATAGTAAGGCGGGATTCCAATTAATACTCTAATAATCTCGATAGAGATGAGAAGTGTTGATCTCATTTTGTTATTATATCATCATAAACTACAACACTAAACTTTTAATCCTATGGTTGACAATCACCTTGTTATCAATTATCCAGTCTTCAATCATATTCACTCAATTATTAATTAAAATTCAATTGAACATCTACAATCAACAATCATTTCTTACAATCACCTGATTCACATTCACAAGATTTGCAATCATCCTAGATGTCCAATTTCCTCGAGTAATTAACATTAAGGAGCTTCATTCACTTGGATAACTTACAACCCTGCATTTTAACAAGTTGACTTAGTACACTACTTTACATAGAGCATTATCTCTTTGATACAATCATAGTACAAACAACTTCACCAAGAGCTTCATATGGTAGATCATCTATCAATAGCCCCTTCAATCATCAATTGATCAATTTGACCTAGTTGGGCTATCTCAAACTGGCCTAATTGATCATACATTTCAATCACCTCCAAAAAACCTTTAGCACTGTTGCAACTTAGTTTTCATAACTATGTTTTCATAAAATGTATATTTTTAATGACTCTAAAATATTATTATATTGATTATTATTTTCTCCTAACATATATTGGAAATATTGCTTTTGTTCTTTATGTGTACTAACGTTTCAAGGAAATCATACTCCAAACTGTTGAAGACTTCAAGATAGATTAGATTAGGGTTTATTATATTTAAAGTCTGTACTTTTTATATTTTCTTGAGTCTGAGAGAGTGTAATTATAATTGGATAATCGTGCACATACACAGTGGGGGAGTGTAAAAAATTTTGTATTTTAAAATTAATCGTACTTTATGATTTTGGATCATACGGGATAATTTGACCCGAGCGTTCCTCCAGAAAGCAGTTAATCGAATCATGCTAGGAAAAATTTTCTAAGTACTGTTCATACTGTACGAAGTTACCTTCATACAGACGAGGCCTAGAGTACGAAATTGGTACGTATCATTTCGTTCATACGAACATGTTAATTTTTTGAATTGTTTATATTGTACGAACTTAGGTTCATACAGATGACTTCCAGAGTACAAAATTGGTGCGTATTATTTCGTCCATATGAAAAGGTGAATTTTTTGAACTATTTATATTGTACAAACTTGGGTTCGTATAAACAACTTCCAAAGTACAAAATGGACTCATCCATTTTTATATCGAATGAAGCATGATTAGTTTAAAATAGGTCATACTATATGATATTGGGTTCGTACAAATGACTTCCAGTATACAAAATTGGTTAGTACAGAATCATACTGAACGAATCTGTTCAATTTTGAACTGATCATACTATACGATGTAAATTCATACACAGGTTAATAAGTATACAAAATTAGTTCGTAGAGGAACATATGAACAAATTTTGTATTGATCATACTGTATGATAATGGATCACTACAGGAAAACACGCCGTTACCGGCGGACTGTATCCGCCAGTAACATGTGAAATCCGACGGAAATCTTCAGTTTCTGACTCCATCGATGGTCAAATTGAAAATTTTAATTTTCTGGATGATTTTTCATGTATTTCATAAATAAGGTCCTAAAAATTGGCTCTAAACAAACCCTTCTTCATATTTTCTTTGAGAGTAAGTGTGAGAGTTCTTTAGGAGAGTTTTTTAGAGTGTTGAAAGAGATCTTGCAAGTGGAATTTGTGAAGGGTTCATAAGGTTTCCCAATGGTGAGGATCTCTTTGTAAGTTTATTAAATCTGTTCCTTACTTCTTTGAAGATGCTTGAGAGAAGATCTTTGGAGAAGATCTAGTTCTCTATTGACACCAGGAGGGTGTGAAAGGACGACGGTTCTCTACCAACACTAGGAGGGTGAGAAAGGATGACGGTTCTTTGCCGCACCAGGATGGTGTGAAAGGATGATGGTTATTTGCTGACACTAGGAGGGTGTGAAAATATGAAAGTTCTCTGCCAACACTTGAAGGGTGTGAAAGGATGATAATACTATGCCACACCAGGGATTGGAGAAAAAGAGATTAATTGTAAAGGCTTCTCTGCCTTGTTGTGGGAGCAAAAGGAGAGTGACTCTAGTAATAGTGCAATAATTGAAGAGGGAGTCTTTAAGGAGTTTACGTAGGTCTAGTTGGATCGATCCACTATAAATTTTTATGTTCTTTATTTTTATTTTTACCGAGTTTTTAATTTTTTGCACTTTTAATTTTGTGGTTTAAAAATTTAGTTTGATAAAATTTTCATTGTACTTAAAATTATAAGAATAGTTTTCTAATCTACCAAGAAGTTTTTTAAATTACCAATTCACTCCCCTCTTGGTTAGCCTTAGGACAATTGCTTTAGGTCTAACAACCTATACGAACTTCCAAGTGGTATCAGAGCCTACTTTCAAAAATTAAGGTTTAGAAAACTTTTTTAAAAATGATCATGGCTACTTTTGGAAATTGTAACACACTTGAAGGGTATTCGATCACTAGACCATCATTATTTAATAACATCCCTTTCGATTTTTGGAAAACTACGCAAATGTCTACTTTTCTTCAATCGCTTGACTATCGCATGTGGATTTTAGTACACGAAAGATACACTAGGCCAACTAGAGTTGTACATGGCATTATAACTAAAACATCATTTGCTGACTATATTGTATAAGAAAAATAATTAGCTTAGTTAATTGCTAAATATTTGAATAGTTTTTTCTGTACAATTAAATTTGAAGACTATATGTGTGTCTCTACCTGTAGTAGTGGAAAAGAAATTTGGGATAAACTTTGTATCACATATGAAGGGACTAACGAAGCGAAACAATCTAGATTAGATATTTTACTATATAATTATGAACTATTTTACATGAAATCAAATGAATAAATTACTGATATGTACACTTATTTCACACAAATAGTCACCTCTTTGCATGCTTTAGATAGGGAACTAACGAATGATGAAAAAGTAAATAAAATACTTATTTGTTTGTCTACTGCTTATGATGCAAAAATAATTGCTATTATAGAGTCAAAAAACTTAAATATTTATTTTATTTACAATCTTTGTGGATTACTAATTGCTTACAAGCAAAGAGTGACTCAAAGACAGATTGATGCAGGTGAGAAATGAAAGGAGGAAAATATAGCATTGAAAGTGGTTAACTCAGAGAGTGATCAGTCTCACCTTGAGGATGAAGATGACATTACCTTAATGACAAGGAAATTTAAGAGTTTTTTCTTAAGAGGAAGCAAAGGAGACAAAAATAATGGAATAAAGGTCAGTTCCACAAAAATACTAAAGCTTCTAATGATGTAATTTACTATAAATGCAAGAAGCCTAGACATATCAAATCAAATTGCCCGAATCTTAAAGCCAAACCTTGTAAGGCGAAGGTCGAGGAGAAAAAAAATGAGAAAGGTCAAGAGGAGATATTAGAAAGTATTTTGGGAAGATTCAGCTTCAAATTCCTAAGAAATAAAAGCAGAGGAGGAAGTCAAAAATTTGTTCTTTATGGCTGACAAGCTTGATCAGTTATATCAAGAAGGTATGTGACTTAACCTATGAAGAGATATTTGATGTTTCTGTGAAAATACATACTGCCTATAAAAAAACTCAAAAAGTTGCATGCTAGGTTGAACATAGAATTTCTAAAATTACAAAAAAAAGAGTATGAAATTCTTAAGAAAGATCACGCATTGATTGATAGAAACCACATGAAACTATTGGATGCATTTGATGATTTGAACAAATAGAATGAACTATTGAAATCATCACAAATTAAACTTGAAAAAGAGTTTAAAACATATATGGCTAAATCAGTTCAAAGAGAATATGAGTTAAAAACTAATAATTCTAATTTAAAATAAGAAAACTGATATCACCTAGAAAAAGTGAAAGCTTTTGAGGATAACAAGATTCCCCTAAAACTTGAAGATTTTCCTAATCCTAAACAGAAGTCTAAAATTCTAAAACATAGGAAAAGACAATTTATTACACATAGAATAATAAATCTTTTTCTTGGAGTTAAATATTTTTCTTATGGAATGTTTGGTCATATATCTCACACTTATACTATTCATAGTAAATCATATCTAGTGTGGAGACCCATGATGCATAAAATAAAGCAAATCAAATATACATCTAGATTATTTTTGCCAAGAGGAGAGCCCAAACTTGCTTGGGTTCCCAAGACTAATGTTTGATTATCTTGTAGAAATGCTCTCAAAAAAGACCTCTTGAGAGCATTTGGTACCTAGATAGCGGATGTTTGAACCATATGACTGGAGATACTACATAATTCATATCGCTGGAAGCCAGGAACGGAGGCAAGGTTACACTGGGAGACAATACCACTAGGAAAGTGGTAGGCATATATATGATTGGAAACTTGAACAATTTTTTCATTGAGAATATTGTATTAGTAGAAGGATTAAAGCATAATCTATTGAGTATTAGTCAGCTACGTGATAACGCTTACAATGTAAAAAAAAATTTCCACTAGCTGCATATTAAGCCAAAATGGAATTGATGTACTACATGGAAATAGGATAAATAATGTGTACATGCTTGATTTAAATTGTATTAAATCTTTTAATGTTTTTTCTCAAAACAATTTTTGATGAATCATGGTTATGGCATAGAAAACTTTGTCACTCTAACATGAAAAATCTTAGAAAAACTACCCAAAAAGAATTGGTTAGAGGAATACCCAAACTAGACTTTACTAAAGATCACCTGTGTGATGCATATCAATTAAAAAAAAGGTGAAGTCCTCCTTTCATTCCATTAAGGATCGTAGAACTAACAAAACATTAGAAATCATTCATATGGATATTTTTGGACCGTTTAGCACTATAAGTCTAGTAGGTAAAGTATTTGGATTTGTGATTATTGATGATTTTTCTAGATTCCCTTAGGTTAAATTTTTATTTCATAAGAGTGAATTATTTGATGAATTTAGAAATTTTTGCACTTGGATTCAGAGAAAATTAGGGTGTGAGAATTTATCAATTCAAATTGATTATGGATGTAAATTTGAAAATGAGAAATTTGGAGATTTTTATAAAGAAAAAGGAATTGATAAAAAATTTTAGCACTTAGGACCCCTCAGCAGGATGGGGCAAAAGAAAAAAAAAAGAATAGAATATTAATTGAAGTTGTAAGAGCCATGTTGGCAAAATACTCACTTCCAAGATATTTTTGGGCTGAAGTAGTTAGTACAGCTTATTATGTTTTGAATAGGGCGAATATTATATCAAAATTGAATAAGATACCCTATGAACTTCTTAAGGGAAGAACACCAAATTTGTCGCATTTGCATGCTTTTGGATGTAAAGTGTTCATTCACAATAATGGGAAAACTCCTTTAGGAATATTTAATACAAAATTTAATGAAGGAGTTTTTCTTGGATACTCTAGTATTGGAAAATCTTATAAAGTTTTTAACAAGAGAACTTTGGTAGTTGAGGAGATCCTACATGTTGTGTTTGATAAATCTGGCATTTTGGAAGAGCCAAGGTTGGAAGAGGATCATATTGAAAATATCTTCCAAGGAATTGAAAAGATAAATATGGAAGAAAATATTATGAAAAAAGAAAACCCTTTGCCTAGAGAATGAAGATTCTCAAAGAAACACCCTAAGGAATTGATTTTAGGTGAACCGAGTGAGGGTTTTAAGACTAGGCATGGGCTTAGCAAAGAATTGAACCATTATGCCTTTATATCAATGGTTGAACCCACTAATATAAATCAAGAACTTTCGGATGAATTTTGGATTTTGGCCATACAGGAAAAATTAAATCAATTTGTAAGAAATGATGTTTGGGAATTGATTGAAATGCCTAAGGATCAAAGTGTTGTTGGAACTGAGTGGGTGTTCCAAAATAAAATGAATGATTCATGAGTTGTGATTAAAAATAAGGCAAGATTGGTAGCCAAGGTGTATAATCAAATAGAAGAGATTGATTTTGAAGAGACTTTTTCCCATGTAGCCAGACTTAAAGTAATTAGGATTTTATTAGCCTTTGCCTGTTTTAAAAGTTTTAAATAATATTAAATGGATGTTAAGAGTGTCTTTTTGAATGGGGTGGTACAAAAGGATGTTTATGTTGAGTAACCTCCAGGTTTTGAAAATTCTAAATTCCCTAATCATGTGTTTAAATTGAAAAATGCATTGTATGGAATGAAACAGGCACCTAAGGCTTTGTATGAGAGGTTAAGCACTTTCATATTAGAAAGGTCTTTTGTGAAAATAAGTGTGGACACCACTCTCTTTTTGAAGAGGATAGGAGATGACATACTCGTTATTTAAATATATCTTGATGACATCTTGTTTGGATTTACAAATAAAAATCTTTGTGATGATTTTTTAAAAATAAATAGTAGTGAATTTGAGATTAGTTTGATGGAAAATTTGAGTTATTTTCTAGGTTTTAACATAAAACAAAATGAAGAAGGAATTTTTCTTAGTCAATCAAAATATATTAAGGACATCCTTAAGAAATATGTGATGGATAATGCTAAACCAGTAACTATACCAATGAGTTTCTCAGTTCAATTAGATAATGTCCCTAAAGGAAAATCTGTTGATCAAAAGAAATTTGGAGGAATAATTGGATCATTACTTTACTTGACTACTAGTAGACTAGATATCATTTTCAGTGTTTATTTGTGTATTAGATTTCAATCTGATCCAAAAGAATCACATTTGATAACAGTAAAAAGAATTCTGAGATATCTTTTGGGAACTCAAAACTTAGGGATTTGGTATCCTAAAAAAATAACTTTTCATTTGAAATAGATGGAAATTCTGATTCAGATTTTACAGGATATAGGGTTGATTAAAAAAGTATATCTGGAATTTATCAATTCATAATAAACTCTTTAGTTTCTTAGTCCAGTAGGAAATAAAATTTAGTAGCCATATCTACTGCTCAAGCGAAATACATTACCTTAGGTTGTTGTGTGGCACAAGTTCTTTAATTAAAATAATAATTGATTGAGTTAGGATCTTCAATTAACACAATTATAATTTTGATTGTGATAATACTAGTGTCATTCACTTTTCAAAGATTCTTATTCAACATTCTATAACTAAGCATATAGACATAGGGCATCACTTCATTAGAGATCATGTAGCTAAGGGAGAGATTGAATTAAATCACATTAATACAGAAAATTAACTTGTAGACATTTTCATAAAACTATTGGCCTTTTACATATTTAGCATATAAGAACCAGGTTAGGCGTGATTAATCTTAATGCTTAAATTGAAAATTCTACGAACTTTATTTGTTGTGAATATGTGTTTGTTTAGTTTGTTTCTGTTTATTTATTTTATTCATTTTTGTTTATTTAGTCTTTTGTTTTTCATTTTTTTTTTACTAAAAGCATGTCATTTAATGTAAGGTTATTAGTTTTTGAGAAGATTTTATGATTGTCATGTCTTGTTTTCTAAGTGTTCTTTCCATATTGTACGAAATTTTTTTGTCATGTATAATTTCTGTAGCTTGTACATAATAGGTTTCAAGTTAAGCATGTGAAACTTAGTTTTTCATAGGGTTCGTACTGTATGTTGATGTCATCATACTAGACGATATATAAAATTTCATTTGTACAAGTGAGGACTTTTTCCCAATTAAGCTTACTTATTCAATATAGATCATACGTACGAAATCATATTTCATCTGTACGATCCTGTTATCAATTTCTATGGGGGATGAACCTAACCATCTTTAAAAAGATCTATAATAATTTGATCATCCTGTATGAACACTTATTCGTCTGTACAATCATATGGTCAAAAGGCATGTACGAAAGGATGCCTCGAAAATGACATTTTATGAAAATCTATTACAATTTTGGTCATATTTGTTCGTACATACAAAAAATTTTTTGCCTCGTGCAATTTTGAAATCGTATGTATGATAATCATTTCGTATTGTATGGTTAATCATTTTCCTTTAAATAGAAGGGTCTTTGGAAACATGTTTCATTCAATTTCTCATACGTTTCGAACCCTCTAGAGCCCACATCTTAGGAATGGCAAGTTCAAACAAACGGCCTCGCACCTCAATGGGATCTTCCTCTAGAACTAGTAGGGATGATGATAACTTCTTATTCAAACATAATGAGGATGCCTACTTTAGGTATTCTATTGCTAAAATCACCCCTTCTCATCTTCTAATACAGGGTGATATTAATTTCTCTATCATGCCCTTATTTGCTTCAACTCAACTTTCATTTATCTTGACTCTCATATATGCCTATCATAAAAAGACATTCCAATTCTTTTTAACCAACATGAGAGTCAATCAGGACCACTCTAGGATAACCTACTATGTATTCAAGCAACGGGTAGAAGTTATAAAGGAAGATTTTGGCAACTTTCTCCACCTGAGAATCCAAGGGATTAGAACACATACTTTAACCTTTAGAGCCAACTTTGATTGGTTCTAAATTAATCAAACTCTTAGAAGTGTCTCCCAAGTGAATCATTTATCTTGAGTTTACACTCTCTATTAAAATGCAAGGATCATCCAGCACGTTTTGAGAACCTCGATTATTCCAAAAGTTGGTGATAATATAAGCATAACTCCACTTTTGTCCACAGTCACTTATTTGATAATGACTGAAAAGCCTTTTGATGAAACCAAACTTATTATGGATTATATCTATAATCTTTCTGATATTGGACTTCCACATCATAAGAGAAAGAAAAATGTGGCTTTAGGACATATAGTTGCCTACATTTTAGAAAAGAAATACAATATTATCCATCATGATCCTCCCACCAAACTACCTATTTACTTTACTAATACCTCTTTTCGGGCACTTTTTGGGCGGGATCAAAGTTTTGAGAGTGACAATTCAGAGGAAGGGGAGCTCCTGCTCCAGCACCTGCACCTACACCTGGACCTGATCAGAATTTCTACCAAGAAATGGTCCAGTGCTTTGATAGATTGGAAACTCACTTTGATCAATGCTTTGATCATTGAGAATCGCCTTAATAAGCAGGATACACAATATAATGAAGACATGGGTTGGATCTAAGGGCAGTTAGACTCGGTTAACACCAATGTAGATGTGATGAATAATTATTTTTCTGTGTTCAACTAACCACCTCCTCCATACCAAAGCCCCTCTGATTTCTAGATGTGTTTCTATGTTGTCATTGCTTATTAGTAGTTGAGTTTGTTGTTGTGATGTTTCTTCTATGAGTGTAGTATTTTCATATGTTATTTTTAATCTTTGTGTTGATGTTAGTTGAATGTTGTTATGTGGAATTATACGAAATGAGCAATATGTTTGTATGTACTCCTTGAAAATCAATGAAATGATGTAATATTTGGTTCACTTGCATTGAATTTCTTTCTTGAAATGTTTGTGTCTTTAATGAAAAAATCTTTTGTAGTTGATCATTGAAATGGTTTATCAATTACTTTGCTCTACAAATTAATTTCCACATAAAATTTAATTTTTAAAAAGTTTAAATTAAATTATGATTAAATATAGACAAGGAGATCAATTTCATGTTCTTATAAACAAACATATCTAAACTATAATTGTTGCAAGTTTGATGTCTTATTATTTTTATTTTTTTCACTATATTTACTTTTGTTATTAGTAGAATTTGAATTTAGAATACTGATAATGGAAAGACCCAAAAAATAAAAAAAGGAAAAATGCACAAAACGTGCAAAAATAGAAAAGAAGCGCAATGGTTCACAAAGTGAAAGAGACACAAAATTAGCCCAAATAGAAAAGATGCACAAAGTGTGCCACAAAAATTTACAAAGATGTGCAATGTCGTCAATTAAAAGCATTTGCATTGTTTTTTTCCTTTATCTTTCAATCTCTGATCCAAATCCATCTAATTAGCAATCATATTCAATATTGAATTTGAACTTAACTAATTTTATTTTGTCATTTTTACAATAATTATTTTTATCTAATTTGTCTAGCATGAACAGTGAACCTGGTTGACTTTTCTTATCTTTATTTTCTTTGATTTAAAATTTTGAAAATTCTCTTTTTAGTATTATGAAGTTAATATTGTATTTTCAATTGGTTTAAAATCCTTTTCTTCTTAAACTCTTTTGGTTTATCTGAAGAATATTTTCATTTTAAGATGTACTTCCCTTTTTGTTGTAATATTTTTTGATGATTATATGTGTTATGTGTATGTATATGGTGTATTGTGAAAGTGTGATATTGTTTGATGATTGTATTTGTGTTATGTGTATTTATATGGTGTATTGTGAATGTGCATAATGTGATGTGTGTATATTTTGAATGGTTGAATGTTCATGTTCGTGTTTTTGTTCAAGTTGTTTGATTTTAGTAGTCGAGTTATTTGATTTTAGTAATTGTTGTTTATTATTTCTTTTTAGGGTTTAGGTTTTTTTTTTTTAATATCTTTATGGGAACCCCTTATTTTTAAATGAGTCATTCATTTAGGGGAAGCTAAGGAGAAAAATTATTATAAATGTTAACTCAAATAGTAATTATTTTGTCATCATAAAAAAGGGGGAGATTGTTACAACTTAGTTTTCATAACTATATTTTTATATCATGTATATTTTTTATGATTCCAAAATATTATTATATTAGTTACTATTTTATCCTAACATGTATTGGAAATATTACTTTTATTATTTGTGTGTACTAATATTTCAAGGAAATCATACTCCAAATTGCTAAAGACTTCAAGACAGATTAAATTAGGGTTTATTCTATTTGAAGTTTATACTTTTTATATTTTTGAACCTGAGAGAGTGTGATTGTAATTGGATAACAGTGTACACACACACACTAGGGAAGTGTAAAAAATTTTATATTTTTTAAAACTAATCGTATTATACGATATTATATCGTACAGGATGATTTGACCTAAATGTTACTCCAGAAAGTAGTTAATTGAATCATGCATGGAAAATTTTCTAAGTACTGTTCGTACCGTATGAAGTTACCTTCTTATAAATGACGTCCAGAGTACAAAATTGGTGCATATCATTTTGTTCATATAAACACATGAATTTTTTGAACTGTTGGTACTATAGGAACTTAGGTTCGTACAGACGACTTTCAGAGTATAAAATTTGTGTGTATCATTTTGTCCATACAAACAGATGAATTTTTTGAATTATTCGTACTGAACAAATTTGGGTTTGTATAGATGACTTCCAACGTACGAAATGGACTTGTCTATTTTTGCACCGAATGAAGCATGATTTGATTAAAATAGATCGTACTATATAATATTGGGTTCGTACAAACAACTTTCAGTGTATGAAATCAGTTCGTACATAATCATTTTGGATGAATATGTTTAATTTTGAACTGATCATTTTGTACGATGCTAATTCATACACTGGTCAATAAGAGTACAAAATCGTTTGTACAGGATCGTACAAATGAATTTTGTACTGATCGTACATACAATGTGCAATCGTATTGTACGATCATGGATGGTCAAATTGAAAATTTTAATTTTCTAGATGATTTTTCATGTCTTTCATAAATAAGGTCCTAAAAATTGACTGTGAACAAATCCTTCTTTTTATTTTCTATTAGAACAAGTGTGAGAGTGCTTTGGGAGAGTTTTTGAGAGTGTGGAAAGAGATCTTACAAGTGTAATTTGTGAAGGGTTCCTAAGGTTTCCCAAAGGTGAGGATCTCCTTGTAAGTTTATGAAATCTCTTCCTTATTTCTTTGAAGATGCTCAAGAGAAGATCTTTGGAGAAGATTCAATTTTCTGCCAACACCAAGAGGGTGTGAAAGGACGATGATTCTCTTCTGACACCAGGAGGGTGTGAATGGACAATGGTTCTCTACCGACACAAGGAGGGTGTGAAAGGATGACGGTTCTCTGCTGACACCAGGAGGGTGTGAAAGGATGAAGATTTTCTGCCGACACTTGGAGGGTGTTAAAGGATGACGATACTCTGTTGCACCGGGGATTGGTGGAAAAGAGTTTAATTGTAAAGGCTTGTCCATCTTTATGTGGGAGCAAAAGGAGAGTCATTCTGGTAATAGTGCAATACTAGAAGAGGGAGTCTTTAGGAAGTGAACGTAGGACTAGTTGGACCAAACCACTATAAATTTTTATGTTATTTTATTTTTGTTTTTATTGCATTTTAATTTTGTGCACTTTTAATTTTGTGGTCGAAAAGTTTAGTTTGATAAAATTTTTATTGTGCTTAAAATTATAAGAACGGTTTTCTAATCTACCCAGAAGTTTTTTAAATTACCAATTCACTCCCCTCTTGGTTATCCTTGGGACATTTAATTTAGATCTGACAACCTATACAGATTGCCAAGCAACTCTCTGATTGTTACCAAACTACTCTTAATGTCACTCCTAGTGGATTGGACTTAACTCTAACTTAGTCAATAGTTGACATGGTCAACTTATACTTTTTTTTTCAAATCAAAACTACATAAATCAAATCATTACATATACTCATTTTAAAGCTATCAAACACTTAAATTCATTTTATCATGTGATTCAAGAGCATCCAAATCCACTATTAGTCAAATCATGATGCGTTTGACCAATTCAACACTTTGAACTGGTCACTCATTCAAACATCTAACTTTCCACTTAAACATTAAGTTAATTATTTCAACCTTCTTTCATTTCATCCTAATCAACATCTAAAACCTATCCATGGTTAATCCTAGTTGATTTGACTAGTTGATTTGTCAAATAATTAACTCAATCTCAAAAGAGACCATGTATAGTCAACCATTCCTAAAACTCTCAAACCATTGCTAAAAACCTCTTCTCAATCCACCTCATCAATACCCACACACCCCTAGACTTGACCTTAGTAGGCCTTGACCAATTGACTACTTTAATAGTTAACAAAAGCTCAAATGAGCTCTTAAAATCAAACCACACAAAATTACCCCATTTCCATCCATACTAAACATTTCTAACAGCTTAAACTAATTTCTAAAGCTTCCTAAACAATCGCCCAACCTAGCCCAACCCCTAATTCAGCTCAAATGAGCCTAGTGGTCCCCTCCCATATGAAGACAAGCATAGGTCATTTTTACCTACACAGATAATTCCCATCCTTCTTAATTACCTAGGCAAGGTGTCATTCATCCACTAAAGTTCCCTTAGTGATCCTAGATGACCACCCCAACTCTAGCAAGTGAATTAGGCCAAAACACCTAAACCTTCATCCTCACTACATTCCCACCCTAGCCGTTCTCCATCCAAGTTTTCATTTTTTTTTTCCATTCCAGAGCATCCTCTATATCCTCCCATAAAATCATGGGTTTTTGGAGCTCACCAGCGACAAAATTGATGGTAAGCTAAAGAAAAAACAATCTAAACTCCTTCAACTCCTAATTTAGGCTTTCTCCAAGCTTGATTTCTTCTCCAAAATTGTTTTGGAGCTCACAACGAGGAGATCTAGCTCTCAAGTTTCACTGAGATAATTCTTTTAAAGGTACATCATATACCCTATATTCTATTGTAAATCGAGCTACTAAGTTTATAATTTTGATGATAATAAACATTACTCATTGCATAATTATTTCTTTAAGTATTTATACTACATAATTATTTTTTTGTGTATAAATATTTCATGAACATCATGCACCATTCAATTAAGATTGAGGATCATGGTTGGGTAGAATATAGTATACTGAAAGAGTATATATTTTTATTTTTTTATTTTTTTATTTATTGAGTCAAGTACTGTAAGGGTTTATGCTAGCCAGGTAATTGTGCACACACACACTTAGGGGAGTGAGAAAATGAGAAAATTTGGGGTGTAATTTTTTGAACTTTTTATACCATATGATCCATATCATATTGTACGATCAGCTATTCAAAAAATAATTAAAACAACTATATGTGATAATTAAAGACATTTAAACTAATTGTACTATACGATCCAGATCATACATGATGATCAGTTAAAATCTAGATTTTGGTCACCAATCATAATTTAAGCAATATTTTAAAATATAAATTATGTATTAATCAGATTGTATGATATGTATCGTACCATATGATACAATTAAATTTTTCCTAAATTAATCTTATAATTAAGGAATGATTTTGGATTAAATGATCCAGTTAGATCATATATGACGATAAGACCCAATCATATTGTACGACCCAATCTTTGCATAGGATGATATTTTATCAATGACATTCATACGAAATGATAATCCAAGTTCTTATACCTAGCCATATTAGATGATTCTCAAATTATTCTTGATTATTAGCACAATTTATTGAACTAATCATATATTGTCTTATTCTTTACATAATACTAACATGATTATTTGTACGATCTAGATCATATCGTACGATTAGGGTCGACATAATTAAGTTTTTAAGACTTCTTTAAGCCCTCTATTTAAGCTTTCTAATAAGACTTTCTATGAGTCTTTGGGCATTCTTTGAGTGTTTTTCTCCGAAGAAACCTAGAAGAGAGAGCCTAGAACTTGGGAGAGAAAGGGTGGAGTTTGAGAGAGGGAGAAGATCCTTGTGGGTTTCAAGGGAGTGTGAGAGAGAGTTCCATGTGGTTTCTCTTAAGAACTTGCACCTGAGTTCCTCCATGTGTCAAGGTTTGTCTTGAGGGAAGCTTTGGAAAGAAGACCTCTTTGGTGTCAAAGGACCCTACTACTCTACAGCACCGAGGAAGGTCAAAGTGATTCCAGGTTCTCTGCCTTGACTAGGAGGGTGAAAAAGAATTATGGGTTCTCTTCCTTCTCCAAGAGGGTGAAAAAGGATTGCATGTTATCTACCTTCACCATGAGGGTGAAAAGATTATGGTCCTCTATGGCACCGGGTTGGTGGATGTGATTTTGTAAGAGTTTCTCCGCCTAACTGTGAGGGCTAAATGAGAGTCACTAAAGGTTTATTGAGATACCTAGAGAGGACTCCGGGGAGTGGACGTAGGTCATGGTTTGACCGAACAGCTATAAAATTCTGGTGTATTCTTTCTATTTTTAATTTTTTATAATTTATTTTTTTGCATTTTAATTTGCTAGAAATTATATCTTGGTAGAAATCTATGGTTAATGTTATGTTGTGTTAATTAGACTTTCATCACCATCATTGTAACTTTTGATAAGTTTATTAGCTTACACATCGAGTGATAGTTTTGCTTTCGCATTAGTGTGCCTAGGCATAGTTCCGTTAGGCTTAATATCCTTTATCGAACTCTCATATTCTAGGTTGTTCTCTTAAATAACTTTAATTACATTACAACAAAAAACATCAAATCACTTTGCCATTCTTTCATTTCTTATTTAAAAGCTCTATTTAAAGGTTTTATAACATTTGGTCGATCCTCTAAAAAGTTTAAGAGTTTTTCATGGGGTTTAGGGTCAAGGTTATTAGAGCTCAAAGTTGAAATCAGGGCAATTTATTCCCTTTATTTGATTCCAATGGCTGTGACTTCGTCATCCTTGACGTTTAAACCAAACAACTAAAACGGTGACATGGATTAAAACTTATATGGCTAGATCGTAGTCGTTCAATCCAAGCCATGGAAGATTAAATTGCTCTGCTTTCCCATTGACATGGTTTAATGAAAAACATGTGGAATTATTGTGCCACCATCATTCAATCATTACAATCATTGTGCCACCATCCAATTATGGGTAATGATTGCTCGTGGGATGCTTAATTAATAAAAATTCATTTAAATGTTGCTTATAATTAAAGCATGTTTTAGATATTTTATAATTTTTCCAGCCCCATTTGACTTCAATTTTACTTATAATTAAATTTATAAATTATAAGACATTATTTGACCTTTAACTTTGAAATTTTACTATAAAATATATTTCAAGACCCTTTTATATGTTGAAGTACTCTATAGAATCTTTAAACAAAGCTCAATGACTAAAAAAAATGAATTCAAAGGTGTTTTATGACAATATAGAAAGTAATTGAATTATTATTATTTCCAAATTCTTTCCAATTGCTCTCTATACACTCAATGAATTTAGCACAAAACTGGTGAGATTGAATTATGATATATCATTTATAGACCATAGCTTTATGGAGTCAATTTGAGTTATGATTATGCTATATTAAAATTTTTGAATACTTAGGTCATAACCTGACCTAAATATTTGAAAATTTGTTAATCTCAATTCATATAGATTTAGGACACATTGAAAGTTTGTTAGGGATGTTAAGCTCTTATGAATTAGTCAGGAGGCTAACCAATAGGATGAGTGAATTGGATATTAAAATATTCTTTAACTAAAAGAAAAATCTTTTTATATCTTGTAGTGGAAATGAACTAAATTAATAATAAAAAGATCAATCAGATATTTCACCCAAGAAGTTAATCACAACAAAAATAAAGTACAGAAAATAGTGGTTTGATCCAACCTGGCCTACGTCCACTCCTTGGAGGAATCCTCAAAGTATTGCACTAAACAATAATGACTCTCCTTTAGCCCCCATAACTAGATGGAGAAGCCCTTACAAAAACACTTACACCTTTCCCGGTGTGACGGAGTAGCCGGGGCCTTTGACACCAAAGAGATCTTCTTCTTCCCAAAACTTCCCTTAAGAAAAATCTTGAATTTGATGATACTAAGGTGAAAGCTTGATGGAGAAATCGTGTGAAACCTCCTCCACACTCCCTTGAAACCCCCTCTAAGGATCTTCTCCCTCTCTCAAACTCCACTCTTTTCTCTCTCCCTTTCATGTTCTCTCTTCAACTTTTCTCCAAAAGAATAAAGACATAATGACTGCCAAAGACACTTACCAAGTGCCTTGAATAAGCTTAAATAGAGGGCTTTGAAAAACTCTAAAAATTAATCTTGGCGGCAAAGATCGTCCTGTACGATGTGTTTAAAAAGAGGGCTTCAGAAAATCCTAAAAACTTAATTTTGGTGCCAAATTTTGTCCTGGATGATCTCAGGATCGTCCAGTACGATGTGCAGAATTTGACCTAATAGTCTTGGACCATCAGTTCAAATTTGTATATATCATCTAGGACGATATTATGGGTCATCATGGATGATTAGAAGAAAAATTATGGTATTTCATCTTGGACGATTTAAGAAAATCAAATGTTAGCAAACATCATCCTGGGCGATCTAATACGATATATAGATTATCCAAGACGATCTGATTGAAGAATTTAACCATAATTAGTCCCCTAATCATATGATTAATTTAGGCATGATTGGTATTGATCGTCCAGGACAATCTAGATCGTCCGGGATGATTAGAATAAAATTTAAATCTTAAATCTTTGCCTAAATTATCATTGGCGTCTATTTTCCAAGATCATAAAGGTTCGCCATGGACAATCCAAAATTGTTCAGTATGATTAGTTCAATGAGCTGATCATCCTAGACGATCAAAATTATCCAGTACGATTAGTTCAAAACTTAAACTTCTTATTTTTTCTCAATCTGACTCCCCCTAAGTATGTATGAGTATGGACACCAAACTAGCAAACACCTTAACATGACTTGACTCAAGAAATCAAAATTACATCAATGAATATTACAGGCCCTTTATAGTATAACCTTATTCAACTCAATCTTAAGCTCTGATTCTTTGTTGGATGTTGCATGGTGTTCCTAAAACGTTAGTACACACACAAACAAATATAGAATGAAAAATACTATGAGATATAAATCTATTTGTTATCATCAAAAACATAAAACCCGTGAGCTCGAGTCGCAACACACATGATTGTTCTGGTATGTTTATATATGTGTAAGGGTTATATACTATGATTGTTGAGCTTATTTAAATACTAGTGACATCTAAGGACAATAATTAAGATGTGTTTAGCAAACTTAGAAAAATTCAATAAAAATAGAAAAATTCAACAAAAATTTAAAACATAAAAACAAAATTAATTTGAGAATTTATTTGATTAAAATTTTATTTTTAATCAAATAAATTTGATAAATAATATTATTTATGAAGTTGCAAATTAAAGGTATTTTCTCCTAAACTTCCCCTCACTAAGATAAAAAATTTAAAAATAGGTGAAAAACAAATTTTCTTTCTTTTTTAATTTTTATTATTTTTTGAAAATAAAATAAGTAAAATAAAACAAATAACTAGTTAAAGATAAATTGAAAATTATATACAAAATTAACATTATATTCTACCTCTTTGACATTATCAAAAAGAAGAGGAGCACATAAAACCAAAATAGTAAAAACCGATTAACAAAATATCAAACAATCCCTGATCGGGTGAAGACAATATTTTTAGAATAATCAATAAAATTTCAAATTTTTTTAAAATTGTGAAAGTTGCCTATTGAATTTATTCAAAAACTTAGTAATGAATGTATTTACATTGCATAACCCAGAAATATTAGAAATTTAGAAATTGTTAATCCAAGCTCAAGTTCTTTTAAAGACTCAAAAACTTTTTAAGTCAATATCAAAATCATGGAATAAATTAGAAAAGGAAATACTAATCTTTTCAAAACTCCTTTCATGAAATATATCTAATAGAAGATTAATTCAAAAATTAGTGAATTAAGAATCAAGATTTTCAAACTCAAGTATAAAAAAAATCAATATATAAAAGGGTTTTCTTAAGATTTAAAAAATACAAAAAAGGTAAGCTTAGTTTTTGTGGGCTCATTTTGTACCTCTAATCAGATGTTTGATGCTCTTTACGCATCTTTTAATTTTTTATACACTTTGTGTTTCTTTTTAAATTTGGCATCATTACACATCTTCTAATTTTTAATACACTGTGTGTATCTTTCTAAATTTGGTGTCATTGTACATCTTTTCAGCTTTGGTCTCATTTTATGCCTCTTTTCTTTTCAATAAATATGCTACATTTCTATAATTTTAAAAACTAAAACAAACCCATTCTAGGTACAAAAATGAACTGCTTAATTAAGAAAATAATGAGGTAGATTCAATAACTTATAAAAGATCCCTATGCGATAGAAAAAAATGTAGGGAGATTAAAAAGTTTAATTTCAAAATCCAATTTATAATTTGACGAAGATTTTAAATCAAAGTAAAATAACATCTTTAAGAAAAGAGATAGAGAGATAAAATCATGAGTTTTATTCCTTTAACTATTTTTAGAGAAGTCAACAAGAACTTTTATAAAAATTCAAGAAAAGTAGTAGGTAAATTTTTTATTTTTAGAAAAATGTTCTTTGAAAAAGATTTGATTTTTTTAAAGTGTATATGAAATAAAAAAAATGATATGTGTGTGTTGATCAGAGAAAACTTCACAAAAAGAAATATAAAAACTAATTTAAAAGTTAAATGCAACAAAAAAAATTAAGAAGAAAAAATAAACCCAAAGAAAATACATAAAATAAATAAAAACACAACTAATGAAAATATGCATACACAAACAAATAAATATAAAAACAAGAGTTTAAAAATCATCTTGCTCCTGGTCTGAAGATTCAGAAGCTAGGTCTGCCCAGAAGATTTTTTGGCTTTTTATTATTTACCTTTTTTACAATTTACTTAGCTTTATCTTTTTCTTTTGTAGGAAGAATTTTCAAATTAGTATACTAATTTTTTAAATGTCCAAGTTTCCTATAAGCAAAGTAAATAACATCAATGAAAACCTTAACATTCTTATCATTTTTATCTTTATTCCACTTCGGTTGGTGTTGATGCTTGTATATTTTTAAATTTTCTTGTAAACTCATTACTTTCATCATCTACTAAGCCACTTTTCTCTGTGTCCTCAGATTTTAGCACTATCGTTTCACCTACATTCAAAAGTCTTTATCCTAAGCATTGCTCGTAGGCAATGAGCGAGCTAATCAAAATTATTAATAGAATAATCACTCAAATTTTTTTATTCATAAATAGCAACGACTTCGGCATCAAACTTATCAAGTAGACAACGTAAAATTTTATTAACCTTTTCAAAGTTTGAAAATTCTTTATCTAAAGCATATAATAATGTCATAATTTGAGTAAACCTAGTATACATGTATAAGATCATCTCATAAGATTTCATGCAAAATAGTTCATAATCATGCATTAAAATATTTAATATAGATTGCTTGATTTTATTAGTACCTTCGTTTGTAGTGTGTAATTTATCCCAAAATTTATTGCCAGTAGCGCATGCGAATATTAACATACAATCTTTAGAGTTTAAAGCATATAAAAAATAGTTCAAACAATTAGCATTTAATTGAGCATTCATTTGTTCTACCCTATCTCCATTGATTAAAAGGAATATCATTTTAATTCTATCTATAACACGTGATGCTACAGAATAACCAGTTAGAATCATATGGCACATTCGATAATTAATTAATTGAAAGAAAGTAGACATGCGAATTTTCTAAAAATCAGAAGTAATATTTTCAAATAAACGTGGTCGGGTGATTGAATATTCTCCCACAATATTTTGATTACCAAAGTTAGCCATGTATCAAAATTCAAAAGTTTTCAAACACTAAATTTTATGAATCCCGCTCTGATACCACTTGAAAGTTCATTAGGGATGTTATGCCCTTTTGAACTAGCCATGAGACTAACCAAGAAGGGGGTGAAATGAATGTTAAAAACTTCTTTAACTAAAAGATAAATCTTTTTATATCTTACAATGAAAATGAATTAAATTAATAATAAAAAGATCAACCTCTCAAACTCCACCCTTTCTTCTCATCCCTTTCAAGTTCTCTCTTCAAGTTTTCTCCAAAAGAATGAAGACATAATGGCTGCCAAAGACAATTACCAAGTGCCTTGATAAAGCTTAAATACAGGGCTTTGAAAAACCCTAAAAATTAATCTTGGTGGTAAAGATTGTCCAGGATGATCGCTGGATTATCTTATATAATGTGCTTAAAAAGAAGACTTCATAAAATCCAAAAAACTCAATTCTTACGCCAAATATCTTCCTAGACGATCTCAGGGTCATCTAGTACAATGTGCAAAATTTGACCTAATAGTCCTAGACAATATCAGGATAGTCCTGGATGATCAGTTCAAATTTATACAGATCGTCCAGGACGATATTGTGGATCGTCCTGAATGATTAAAAGAAAAATTATGATATTTCATCTTTGACGATTTAGAAAAATCAAATATATCGGCAAACATCGTCCAGGATGATTTGATTTAACAATTTAACCATAATTAGCCCCCTAATCACATGATCAATTTAGGCATGATTGATATTAATCGTCCAGGATGATCTAGATCATCCGAGATGATTAGAACAAAATTTGAATCTTAAATCCTTGCATAAATTATCATTGGTGGTTGTTTTCCAAGATAATAAAGGATCGTCCTGGACGATCCAAAATCATCCAGTATGATTAGTTCAATAAGCTAATCGTCCTAGACGACTGAAATCGTCCAGTACAATTAGTTCAAAATTTGAACTTCTAGTTTTGACTCAATCTCACTCCCCCTGAGTGTGTATGAGCATGGACACCAAGCTAGCAAATACCTTTACAAGACTTGACTCAAGAAATCAAAATTACATCAATAAATATTGCAGACCCTTTACAACATAACCTTATTCAACCCAATCTTATGCTCTTATTCTTTGTTGGATGTTGCATGGTGTTCTTGAAACGTTAGTATACACACAAACAAATATAGAATGAAAAATACTATGAGATATAAATATATTTGTTATCATCAAAAACATAAAACCCGTGAGCTCGAGTCGTAACACACATGATTGTTATTGTATGTTTATATATGTTTAAGGGTTATATACTATGATTGTTGAGCTTATTTAAATACTAGTGACATCTAAGGACAATAATTAAGATGTGTTTAGCAAACTTAGAAAAATTCAACAAAAATTTAAAACATAAAAACAAAATTAATTTGAGAATTTATTTGATTAAAATTTTATTTTTAATCAAATAAATTTGATAAATAATATTAATTAAATAATGAGGCTTTCATGCTTAATGCTTAATTCCTTATGGAGCGCATTTTATTTTTAATCAAATAAATTTGATCATTAATATTAATTAAATAATGAAACTTTCATGCTTAATGCTTAATTCTTTATAGAGAGCATTTTAGTATTTCATTTAAACCTTAATACACCTTAAGCCACACAAACATCTCTTTATGTAATGCATAATTCCTTTTAGGAGGGCATTTACATATTTGATTAGGAGATTTTCCAAATAATTAATCCTAACCATTAAAAATTAAATAATAAAATCCAAATTCATATAAGGTAAATTTCAATTAAATAGCCCCTTCTGACCTTAATGAACAAATACCTTAAATGCAAGCAACTTGAATTATAAACTCCTATAGTATATACCAAAATCACACAATCTCCTTCACACACTTAAATGGTTTGCTATGACAACTAACTTTAGCATAGGCTAGGCTAGTGGTGTGAATTATTTGCTCGGTGCTTTGCTTGGAGTGCACCCTATGTTTGTTTATTTATTTTATGAAATTTGAATGTCATATATTTTAATTTTTATGTGTAATTGGGTTCTTTAAGGACTATATTAGAGGCATTAGATTATTACACAATTGCTCTGCACATTTTATATTTCTATATGCTTATTGCTTTTTGTATTGTCCTTTAAATTCCTATAAGAGTCAAAGTAAAATGTACCTAAGAATGATGTATATGTCCAAGTCCTTAAATTATAGATTGTATATAGATTGAGTTGTATAATATCTTGAATTGAAAAATAGTCAAATACACCTGCTTATACATTCAAATAGGGTTCCAAAAGACAATATCCTCTCCCATAGAGGATAATTTCTTTTAGTATGCATGGCAGGCTTAGAAACCCAGGTTTCTTGTGGTGGAGCCTGACCGGCTTTCTTTTCTATATAATCTCTATTATAAGTTGTCAAATCAATTAAATAATAAATTTTATACAAATACCTTTTTTACTACATTGCATCATATGAGTGATAGTTTGCATTAGTGGGTAAAATTTTCCTTGCATTTCTCGGTATACATTTTCAGACTTTGTAAGAACATGTATGCTAGTTCTAGGATGATGCGATACTAGGTACTACATAAACCAACCCCTTCATCTATTCATCCATACATCCACACATTTTATTTAAGCAACATACATTAAACCAAAACACTTATTCCCAACGGGGGAAAGGTAGCAGGGTCCTCACACGCTCGGATGATGTTATTGCTATTCCATTATTAGTTAGTATAATTACATAAGATAAAATATATAGTTTTTAGCGAGTTATATCGTTAGTGTCATTTTAATATAAAGTCAAAAATACTCATCTTGAGACTAATTCAGACTTTAATATACTCCTTTTATCTCTTACGATAGGGTTGTTCATATTATACACTACATATAAGATGATTGCTTGGGTATTAGGTTGTTAGCTGGCTGCACATTCCAAGCAAGCATAAGTCTAGAGGTAATTACACACCTTTAACTCTATTATTAAAAGAATATCATGTATTCAAATGTATCTTTTGTAAAATTTATTGATATTTTTGCAAGAGCGACTGATATTTTAAAGTATATAAGACAACTCTTTTATATTTTAAATCCATAATGAGTTTAATCTCAATTTTAATCAAATGTTATATATTTTAAATCCATATTGAGTTTAATCTCAATTTTAATCAAATGTTTTCTCTTTGGAGATGTAATTGGATGTAGGGGCCAGCCTTTGTAGGAACCCAAGATCCTAGTAAATAATTAATCCTATCTTAGTTCACTAAGATAGGGAAAAAATCTTCTTGATGTAGACTAAAGCTAATTGTGGGTTAATTTCATATTTGTAATTATAATTGTATGTGAATATTATCCTTCATGATCAAGTTTATATCCTTCATGCTAAATTCAGGTATGAAAATAAATTATTTCTTTTCTCAAATCAATAATACTAGTGTTAGTTTATCTTTTGGGGTAACTAACACTAATTATGTGAATTTAATTATAGAAACACTAAATCTCAAATCAATGGTCATTATCATTTAATTTTGTCTACAAATTTTTCTGACTTTTCTGACGACTCCATTGAAGATTAGGTTTACTTTCCATCTTTAATAGAGATTAGACCCTAAATTCATAATA
The DNA here is from genome assembly GCA_022539455.1 of Dendrobium nobile. NCBI lineage: Eukaryota > Viridiplantae > Streptophyta > Magnoliopsida > Asparagales > Orchidaceae > Dendrobium > Dendrobium nobile. The sequence continues at coordinate 23,225,295 of CM039721.1, forward strand.
CGATCATTTGTGTGAGTGAGTTTCCTATTTTCAATTATTTCAATCAAACATTGATTTTTTTTTTGGGGGGCATTTAGGCCATTTAAGGCAAACTTACACACACAACACATACACATAAACTTGAATCCTAAACCTCTTAATTGGAAGTCTAAGCTCCCAACCAATAGGCCAAGAAGAGTTGCGTATCAAACATTGATTTCAATAATTATATTCAAAATCAGATTTTAATCATTCCTTCAGTCATCAAGTTCAAAGTTTAAATATCAATCAGAGCCTTTTGGATTATAATTATATTTTGAGGTATTATGATTCCTTTTATCTTTATTTTTTTCTCCGTCCTAACTATAATCAGGTGTAATAATTGTGCGAACTACCCTCAAGGCAGGTGTATATAGGCAAGAGCTTAAGGCCAAGGATAAATGCACTTCCACTTGAACTATAAGATTTGCAACTATCTATTGAATGAATCTGCTATGCTATAATTTGCTCTTTAATTTTGTTTTCAGAAACATTTCTATATATGTTACTAACAAATAACTTAAAAAAAAAATACAAACCCTGCTCTCCTAACGGTATTCTGTATTTTAAAAGCATGCACCGTCTTTCCTCTGCACAGTATTTCAATTCAATCTACTAAGAGCGCGAGTTAGAACGTAGCTATGATACTCTGCATGCATAAGACAATTCATATTGTGGCATGAATGTAATTTTATTAATTTTATTTATTTCCTACAGTACATAAAATACATTGTAAATTTAATTGCTGCAATCCCATATATGCAACGGCCAAGTTCATATCAAACATTTTAATATCGTTGAAACCAATGAAAAAAAAAAAAAAAAGAGAGGAAGTAAATATACAATGTTATGATAAATGAAGAAATCAGAGCCGAAGGCCAACAAATCAAATTATGAAGCAAAATACACAGAACAATGAGGGCAAAAAATAATAATAATCTATCACACCCATATACAAACAGTTCCATTCCTATCAGCAGAAGCCAGAGGTCGACCAAGTTCATTCCATGTGCAGGAAAGAACAGGTGAAGTATGATGTCCGTCAAGAACGCTCACCTTATCAGACTTCAACCTCGACCAAATACTAACAGAACCATCGGCAGAGCCCGCTGCCACACTATTTTCATCACGACTGATGCATGAGCGGCTCCAGTTTGATGCAACTCGGTTTCCACTAGTTCTATAAGTACCACAAACCTCCAAGCTTCTTACATCGAACAAATTATGCACATTATCCCTTCCACTTGTTAAGACTATGTTACCGCTAGGAGACACACAGACAGATGTGACTGCCTGTGAGTGAGCTGCAACCTCACTCATCAGCTTCCCGGATTGACTATCCCACAAACGCAGGTTGCCATCAACATGGCCCGAGCATATAGTAAGCCCATCAGAACTATAGGCAATTGCATTGCAATTACTTACTGAAATAATAGTGTGTGAACAGTAACCCCTCTGCAGATCCCAGACTTTGATGGTATGATCATAGGCTGCACTGACTACATTCCGGGCAGAGTTTCTGTTTGCATCCACACTGCACACTTTATCAGTATGGCCTGTAAGAGTGTGACGAATGCGGCCTGTAGATGATTCCCACACACACAGATTGTTAGAACTGCTTGCCCCAATCACAAATTTGTTATCATGAGTAACGGCAAGGTCAAGAATGGAACCAACGCTGCCCCTAAATGTGTTGCTTAAGATTCCAGTGTTGGCATCCCAAACCTTCACTGTACGGTCCTGGCCGCCGGTGAGAAGCATGTTTGAATTGTGCTCAAATAATATGGAACCACATCCTCCATCATGACAATTTATAACATGTTTGCATGAGGAAGGAACCATTGACTCCACAAAATCATCATAACCTGCTTCCCGTTGCCGAACCACGCCATCTATCTGCTGTCGGGCAAGCTGTTCAATGCTGCTTACCTTTAATTGTTGCATCATCTCCTCATACAGAGCATTAACCTTTGCGGATAAATACGAATGCACAATATCAGTTTTTTTTTTTTTAATCGCTTTACTCAAATTGAAAATATAGCTTTAGCAATGTGAAAATATTGTTGATGTACAAGCAGGACGTCATTGCAGTACATAACTCGTGCAACTGAGAAAAATAAATACTCAGTACTTACATGAATACATATATGTAAAAGAGCTAGGGGTATTTTTGGTTAGACGTGCTACTTATGCATAAGAATGTACTTATGCATGTATAGGGAAGTCCTCATCTTAGAATGTAGTGAACTATTAAGAGTTTCATTTAACATAGCATCATAAAGACCGCACAAGGCAATAATCACTTAGAAGATATTTAATTTACTGAAATAAGAATGCAAAATAAAACAAATTAAGAAGTTTTGAAAAAAAAATATTTGGTAAAATGAAAAAGGAATGCAAAATAATTTATTCATGTATTTGAAATTCATCATTTAGCATATTTCCAATGTACTTGAAATTTGCACGATTTGGCTGAAACATCAAATACATTGCATGCAGAAGTTTCACCTCGCGCTTGCAGTCACCATCTGCCAGCCACCACCACCTAATGTCATCACCCGCCAACCACCACCCACCACCCACCACAAGCTCCCACAACCACGTGTTGCCGCCCTACCTCCGCTAGCCACTGACAACGCCGCCTCCGCTGCCTGATCACTATTGCCCATCATCGCCAACCACTCACTGTGCTTTACACTGAATCAATTTTACTTCAAACTAACATAAAAAAAGTGATCTTCCGCATTTTTCTTATACTCAAACAAACAATGATAAAGTATTTCAAATATAATGCCTTTGCATTGGATAGAAAACACACTGAATTCTAATTGCTTTAAATCAAATGGTCCCTTAGTCCAAATCTTTGCCATTCAATACTTTTACGAAACCCTTATTCTTAAAGACACTAGCGGTTTTCTTCAATTCTTTTAGTAGCAGATAATCTCCATTTTCGACTTCTATAAGGTTTAAAATAATTGAGATTACTTCCTATTGAACGTGATCCACTCAAGTTGAGAGTGGAGTATCAACTTACGAGTGAAATAAGATTATGAATAAAAATATTTTGAATAAAACCAAAACTGAAAATCCACGTAACATGTGAGCTAACAACATGGCAAATCTAATCCTAATAGATTATTAACTACAAACTAGAACAAAAGTGCTAATAGAGCATTTAGGCTCTTCAATATAATAACTGTTTGAAGCGAATATAATTCAGTCCCAAGCAACCTTGGAAAAAATTCTTGCTTAACAAAGGTTTACCCACCCACACAGAGGAAAGGACCTTTTTTCCTTGGAAAAGAATCGCCTTTCTCCTCTTATTTAGATTTCAATATTATGTTCAAATTATATATAAAAAATAGCCAATTTTCATTAACAGCATACAGGATTTCAATAGCTTTTAGGATTGATTGACCATCAATATAATCCAATAAAATTTTCTTGATAGATGACACTAATTGCATGAAAAAATAATTTCAATATCAAAGCATAGAGGCTTTAAAATCACTTCGAATCAAATGCATGGATAGTTGATGATATTTTTTAAGACTTTTAATGTTGAAATGCTTGAGCAATACTAAACATTTAAGATTGCTTAAATATAACATTCAGCATCCGATCATTTTTGTTTTTTTCACGACCTCACTAGAAGTTGTAAATTTCATAGTGCAAATAACAGTTCCAAAATTCAGATCAACTGACTGGTTCAATAATTGATCTATTGATCGGTCATATGGCCAGTAAAATCCATCTTCAAAACAGCCTTTACAACAAACCAAACTGGAAAGGTTAGAACCGCCGGTTCGAACGATGTAACATTGAACCAATCCTGATTTTTATTTGAACTAGTAGGTTCAATTATCGATCCACTTGAATAATTAAATAATTAATTTAATAAATTTAAAATATAATATTAAAATTAACAAAGTTATTTAAATTTAATGTATTATAATTTTTAATGCGCATTAAGTGCATATAATTATCATCTGTTAAAAAAACACCAACCAAACATTCTCACGTAACCCCACCACCCCATGTGAGCTCCAAACACATCCAAAAAAGTTATATAAATTAAACTAACAAAAGTTTCAAGTAATGTGGGACTAAATAATTAAACTAAAGTTCTTAAGTTTGCAACAATTACACTATTTATCTCTATATAAATTTTTAATTAATCTTTTATAATATGAAAAATATTTATTTTATTGGTCCATATTATTATTATTATTTATTATTTAAGTATACGCTATACAAATTTAATTTTTGATATATTAATTAATAATAAATGATCTAACAAGAATGATTTATAAATAAAAATTTATAATATAAATTGTTACATAATCTATAGGTGTATATTATATCTAAATATGTAACATAAATTAGTAATAATTTATATTAAATTTATAAGCTTATAGGATAATTAAATTTAAATTAAAAATATGAGTCAAATTTAAATATTGAAGATGTTTAAATTTAAAATAAAAAAGATATTATTTTTATTTAAATTTGGTTTTATTTTTAATCACAAATTTATATTACTGCATAATTAAAATCACTATTATGTCATTTATGTCTTATTTAAATAATTTTAATATTTATTACATCATTTAATTCAACCCTGATTGAACCATTGAACTTCTCCTTCTGATCATATGTCTGATCTAGTTTTCACAACCTTGATAAATCACAAGCAGTGGTATGATCTTGAGTTTGAAGACTAAAGTAGTAGATGTAAGAAAAAAATGATGAGAGGTCATTCTCCTCTAGCGAGAAAAGTCCAGCTCAACCTCATACATATACTAATATACAAAAGAGTGTGTATGTACATGCATAAATATATATATGTAGGAGCCACAAAGTTAGCTAGTATGGACCTTTGAAAGTTATTACAAAGATCCTAGGATTGAATCTCATCATATATATACACACACACATAGCAAATATACATATGTATGTGTGCATGCACACATGTATATTGTGCATGTGCATGCATGTGAGTGTCATAGCGGGGGTGTTCTAAGAGTAGTTGATCCTGAGGAATGGCCAACTATGATTATGTTTATGAATTGATGGATTCGATAAATGGAATGATTACATTCAATAGTAAAAACTATTTGGAGAGTTGATGAAAGCTAGATGACACAATTTCATCTAAAATAATGTACCACCAATTAGTAAATGAACCCTCTACTTCCTTTGAAGACAATTTTTCTAATGATTAAAGATTGAAAGAGGGATTGATTAACTGTATGGAAAGAATGTTGGCTTATGAATTCTTCCATAAAGATGATATTCAATTGAATCTATATGATTATTAAAGAGGCAACTTTGATAGCAAGATTGTTATGAACTCCTTTGTTGATTGGTGGACGTCATCGGGTGGTAGATCACCTAAGTTGATCAAATTTGATAGTTTAAAATTGCGTATTCGGGTATTGAGGCGTTTTTCGTTCTTGAGGCGAGACGTAAGCCTTAAGGCGTTTTGAGGCGTAAGTCTCAAAATAAAAAAATTGCGTAAACATAAAATAATAAATTTTATATATACTAATGAGTAAATAATATATAAAACATAAAAATGTTACTTACCACATCTTTGAGAATAAATAAGGGAGACATATCACATAAGAACTCACTAGTCATCAGCACTGTCATCACTCATCAGTCATCACTCATCATTAAGGGGGTCTTCATTTGAATCATCATTATGATGAACTGCTCTCTCCTCTTCCCCCTCTCCTATAGAGTCCAATATCTCCCAATCAACTTCTTCTTCCTCATTATCAGTTATCTTCATCTTCCCTAAATATTTTTGAATAATATCATAATAAATAATAGTGTAATACATAAATAAAAGTTTAAGAAAAGAAAACTATATTATTTATATACCTTTTTTTATTTGTTCTTAAGTTATGGTGGATGTGGATGCTTTAAGATCATCAAAGAAATCAACATTTAAATCTTCATATTGTAATTCAGACAGCATCACTTCAACTTCATCATCTACAAACCACTCATCATCAGATGCCACATCATCGCAAAGTAAAGGATCTTCATCATCCATTAATTCTTTTTTCTTCAAATTTCTATCTCTGAGTCTCCTATTATACATAATGTACACTAGTGAGTTCATCCTCAATGTCAACAAGCGATTTCTCCTCTTTGTATGTACTTGGTTGTAGGTACTCCAATTTCTTTCACAGCCAGATGAAGAGCATGTCAAGCCCAAAACTTTCACAGCAAAATGCTGTAATTCTGGAGTCCCATCACCAAATTGAATCCACCACTCAACTGGAGATCATTTGGCAATTGTATCTTTTGCTTGTTGTAATCCAAAAAAACCTTCTTTGTTCCTAAAAGATATCAATTGCAAGTCAGCATTTGATATTTCAGTTGCATCACTTATTAGACGGTCCATGCAATGATATAATCCCAACTTTATTTCAGGGTTTGTAGACTTGTTCTCTGCATATTGATACTGAGAGCTTAAATAGTAGCCAGCAGCATGCAAGTGTCGGTGAAGCTGTAGTTCCCATCTATCATCAATAATATTCCAAATTTCCCTAAAGCTTCTCTCACTGCCTCCTAAGTTGGAGGCAATCATCTCTTTGGCTTCATCCATGGCATTATAGATGAAACTCATTGTAGGCTTCTTCTCAACATCCACCATCCTTAAAACATGAACTAAATATGAACTCAGCATCTTTGACCTGGTCAGATGCTTCAATTGACCTTAAAAATACAGTACCATAAGGATTATTAATGAGGATGTTGATCAGACTTCTATGTTTGATATCAGACCACACATCTGACATAATTGTTACTCCTGTTTGGGCCCAAGTCTTCTTAATTTCTTCGATGCTTTTATCAGTGCTTTCCAACTCCTTCAAAATCCATATTCTTAAATCATACATGGTTAGAGGTTTGAACCCTCTCCCAAATGCTCCAACTGAACGAATCATGTTGTAATAAGCATGTGATGTTGCAACATTAAATGGAATTGCATTTTCGTAGAAGAATCTGCCTATATCCTTACACACTCTTCTCCGCGCCTCCCTTGCATTTTCTAGGGCCATCTTCTGTGTAGTAGAAGGTCTATCCTCTGATGTGTCAACCATATAATGATCCATAGGCCCTCTAACACCCCTAGATGAAATGGACTTCATAGAAGAAGATGAATTCCTAACGCTGCACTCACTTCCGTAGTAAGATCCAACATCAACTCTGTCCTCAAATTGCTTCTGTGCAAGATGTTTTGATGTGGTAGACTTATTCATGTATGACTTTATCTCATCCCTTACAGTATCAGGAACTTTAGAGCATGGAGCAACATTCTTGTGAGAACCTAAAAGATGTTCCTTCATCCTAATCACACCACCATTCACAACTTTATCACAGTAATTGCATTTCAGATAGACATATGTTTTATCACTACTTCCTACATCCACCTGAGTGCTATGTTTCCATGCTGGATCTTTTTTATGACCTTATGCAGCTTTATCCTTATTTCTGACCATCCTGATTAAGCAAAAATAGGAAGTGAACGAGTTCTTACTAATCTTTTTTATGACCTGATGCAGGTCGGAGGAGACAGCAGCCTCGAACAGAAGCGTACGCCGGTCGGACGGAGAAGACAGCAGCCCAACTCACAATCTCGCAGTAGAAGAAACCTTCAAGTAAAAGGCGAATAGAACAGCTTTGATTTAGGGTTTAACATACGTGCTGGATGTGTTCGGTATTATATAATGTCGAGCCGTCGATAAACCAGAACACTGCGCAATCTATGCGTATTTTCTGCGTATGTTATGCGTATACACTACGTATACACTGCGTATGTACGACGTATTATATGCGTATTCCATGCATATTTTATAAAACTTCTTCTAAAGTATTTGTAAATTAGCAGTTGGAGCAGCTGTAACTTAATGTATGATTTTATATTAATATTTAATAAAACATATGATTTTCTGGTTATAGTATGAGTACTGGATGTGTTCATTATTATATTGTGCGTAATCTATGCGTACTCTGTGCGTAATATATGAGTATACAATACGTTCACCATGCGTATGATGTGCTTACTCTATACGTGAACATTGCGTATTTTGAAAAAAAAATAATTAAAAGAACATTTAATAGAATTTGATAAATACAATTTTAATAACTATATATAATATAAAAAACATAAGAACAAATTAAAAGAACATTTATAACAAATACAATTTTACAAGAGAACCTATGTACATTCAATTGAAAATATTAAACATGATTGTCAATCAGAAGTAATGCAGGCTTAACAGAAGGTAATATTTTTTACTTAAGAGTTAAGAGCGAAGTCTAAGACTGCTGGTAGATTGTGATGCATTTGAGGCTAAGGATTATCTAATTTTGAAATGTACTTATTTATCCTCATCCTCAAAAGAATCACAAACTAACACTGAAGTAAAAAATCTAACCTTCTGTCAAGCCTGCATTACTTCTGTTCCAAAATCATGCGTTACCATATGTCAAGCATTCCCACATTATATAGTGAAAATTTTAATGTTAAATAATAGTAAGCAATAAATTGTAAATAATGGCTCATAAAAATTCAATCAACCCTCCCAACCATATCTGCCACCCGTCAGTCCACAACTAACAAAAATTATTATTCATGTCACGGCCCCTCAGTCCATAAAAAATGTAAGTAACCTAAAAACAAAGATAGATATTAAGTAAAACATTTAATAGAATTTAATAAATAAAATTAACTGCGTAATGTGTGCGTGTATTATGCGTACTCTATGCGTCTTTTGTGCGTGCTATGTGCGTGTATACTGCGTACGATGTGCGTGCGTTATGCGTATTATTTAAAAACGTTTAAAAAATATTTATAAAATTATTTTTTCGTTAAAAAAATAAGAAATTCAAACACTAATCTTTAAATGCAAATGCTAATCACAAAATCTTTCGAACATTACATTATGCGTATTCTATGCCTATTATCTGCTTAAAATATGCGTACAATATGCTTACACAATACATACGATATGCGTAATTTATGCGTATTATCATTTAATAAGTTATTTTTTAATCAAATCAATGTAAATAATATTTATACACATAATTGAAAAATATATTCTTCAAAAATAAACATTTATATACATAATGATAAATATTTATACACAGAAACTGTTTAAACATTTATACACAGAAACATTTATATACAGAATGATAAATATTTTACAGAATGAAAAATTATTATTTTTCCAACGTTTTATAAAATATTTCATATGCAAATTCTGCCGTATACTTTGGCAAGTCTTCTTGTCAATTTGTACTATCAGTCCAATCAGTGTTGCCTTCAAGACTTATTCTTTCCAAATATTTACAAACATATATTCCGCAATTTACAAAGTTCTCCTGTTTTGGTGCCCCTTTAATGGTAGAAAGCTTCCATTTTCTGATATTACTATTAAAAGCTCCTTTCGTGTCAGAATATAGAGCTTTAAGCTGAAAAATACGTAGAGCAAATATTAGTTCTGTAAATTTTTTAAAAATTGAAGAGTTCATGTTCATTTAACACTTACGATTTTTGGAACAACAAGACTATGCTCTTTGATGCGGTGGGGAAACGAGTCATAAAATTTTCACTTTTGTTCTTTCAGCAAACCAACTAAAAGGGTAATGTGCGAGGATTCAATGATTGGCTGTAATAAAATGTTGTTTGAAGAAACATAAAGTTTAGTTATATGGTCGATTTACAATTTGGACAATTCATCCCTTCCTTTATTATTCTGCAAGTGTAAGTAGAAAATATAAGAACTAAGAAATGGATACTAAGTTACTTATCCAATAGTTAAACTGATTAATTGAATACTAAGTTACTAACCCAATATACTGGAGAGATATATAGAAATTTATGATACTTGTCAGGTATAAGGTTACACTTCTCATCTAACAAAAGGGCAAAAAGATCTACATGTTCATTGCCTAAATAATTGTCGCTTAATAACTCGTCAATGTCAGCTCTGGAAATAAGGACACTAACAAACAAGATACCATCGTCCCTGCAAAAAAAAATATTTAATACGCATTTCATAAGCATACAATACGCGTATCACAAAGCATACCATATGCATATAATACGCATATAATACGCATAACATAAGCATATTATACGCATACAATACGCGTATCATAAATATGCGTATAATAAGCATACCATAAGCATATAATACAATGCGCATAAAATACGCATAACATACGCGTATCATAAGCATATCATACGCATAACTAACGCATATCATACGCATAACTCATGCATACCATACGCATACAAATATTCAAACATAAAATAAGTTGCATTTTTTTTACCTTTGATTAAACTTTTTCAAACTTTCATACACAAAATTTCTCTTCTCAGAACTCGAAGTTAGAAGACCTTTGTAATTTTCTATTTCATTTGCATAAATATGAGTTACAGGATTTATATGAATGTCATCTACTGGTATTTGTTCATTTGGATTTGTATATGGAATAAATTGCATTTCTGTTGGGATTGGCTCATTTTGTGGGATTGACTCATTTTGTGGGATTGGCTCATTTCTGGATTGGATTGGCTCATTTTGGGGGATTTGTTCATTGGAGCTGTGGAGAAGAATATCTGATTTATGTTTCTTATTGAAAGATGAAAAGTAGCTAACAGATCTTTTCTAAGAAAGTATTTTGCTCTGATCAATGTAATTATTGAGCTTGACCTCAATAACTTCAACTCTTTCAGTTAGGTCTTCAAACTTTGTGCTCAACCTACTTCAAATTCAAGAAAAAGTTTTGTGCATGTTTCTTCGCAGGATTTGATTATTCTTTCTTGGAGAGATTCAAGTGCTTCAGCAGAAAAACTTAAGTGTGATTGCTGAGGAGATTGGTGGGGGTCTTGCTGAGGAGGTGCGGTATGATGGGGAGATTGGGAGGGTTGTTTTGATGGGTGGATATTTCATGAGAGAAATCAGGGGATTGAGGGCTGTCTGATGGATATTTTTTGTCATTAACCATATCCATTTCAGTCTGGGAAAATGTCTGGAGGACATTACAAATCTGACTTTTCCTTATATTAGAAAATAAATTAGTGACCACCTCTGTAGCATATACAATATCATCGGCCCATTATAGAAAACGGGGCCTTCTGTCAGAATGCATAGGAGCATGAAAAGTAGTATGCTCCAGGAACCAAATCTGCATAAGATGAAAGAAAATTTTAGCGCTCACATTGAGCCATTAAAATTTTGAATGAATTTAGCAGTTAGCACTTAGCACTCACAATTAGCAGAGGTACAAAACCGTTGATGTAACCTGCTGGCTTCTTATTTGAAATCTTGGAGGCTGCCTTATTAAACTCTCCAACTAAAAACTCCCTAATTGAACTAGCCCAGTTTATTGACAAAAAAACATCTGGATTATTTGCTATTCTTTGAATCAACCGAGGGGTTTTGAAATTGTTAAGTTGAAAAAGTAAATTTGAAAATAAATACATGATAAACGTTCTTAACATAGTCTGGGGTGGGGTTTTCTTGTTCAACTCCAGCATATCTGCCTTAATTTTCGATGATGTAAATGAAGCAACGTTTTAAAAGGTGAAATCGGGAATCGAGGCGTTTTGGCTAAGCGAAGCGAGGCGTAAACCTCGAGGCGGATCGAGGCGTAAGCCTAAAAAATGATAAAAATAAAGTAATTAACAGTGCCGAGCATGTACCGCTCGGTACTGAGTGGTACTGACTCGAAACTGAGCGGTACTGGCTCCGTACCGAGCATGTACTGAGCAATATCGAGCATGTACCTAATGGTACTGGCTTGGTACCGAGCGTGTACCTAGTGGTACCGAGCATGTACCGCTCAGTACCGAACATATACTTGCTCAGTACCGAGCGGTACTAGCTCGGTACCGAGCTTGTACTAAGCGGTACAAGCTACTCAATAATTATCATTAATAATATTAATTATATATTTAATAATATATATTTTAATTTATATTAACTAGGCTAATAAAAAGGTGAAATCTGTTTGCTTGTTCAACTCCAGCATGTCTGCCTTAATTTCCGATAATGTAAATGAAGCAACGTTTTAAAAGATGAAATCGGGAATCGAGGCGTTTTGGCTAAGCGATGCGAGGCGTAAGCCTCGAGGCGGATCGAGGCGTAAGCCTCGAGGCGGATCGAGGCGTAAGCTTAAAAAATGATAAAATAAAGTAATTAACAGTGCCGAGCATGTACCGCTCGGTACTGAGTGGTACTGGCTCGGAATTGAGCGGTACTGGCTCGGTACCGAGCATGTACTGAGCAATATCGAGCATGTACCTAATGGTACTGGCTTGGTACCGAGCGTGTACCTAGTGGTACCGAGCACGTACCGCTCAGTACCGAGCATATACTTGCTCAGTACCGAGCGGTACTAGCTCGGTACCGAGCATGTACTGAGCGGTACCGAGCATGTACTGAGCGGTACCGAGCATGTACTGAGCGGTACCGAGCATGTACTGAGCGGTACCGAGCATGTACTGAGCGGTACAAGCTACTCAATAATTATTATTAATACTATTAATTATAGATTTAATAATTTATATTTTAATTTATATTAACTAGGCTAATTATATTAATATTTAAAAAATAATTATATTACTAATTAGTCAATTAATTTATGCACTAATTATACTATTAAGTATTTAATTAATTTGCTTAATTATTAATATTTAAATTATATTAATTAAGTTAATCAATAATAACTTAGCTGCGTCTAGGGTTTACCCTTCATCTTCTCTTTTCGTCCTTGTTGTTCGGCTTCGTTGCTTCATAGGAGGTTTAGAGATTACACGCGTCGCTTCTTTGGCTCCGTTGTGGCTGTTCGACTGCACTCCTTCAACGACTTTCCCTTCCTGTCGGATCATAAGTTACAACATTTTGATAAGAAGAAACAACGGGAGCTCGTTGGCTCGCTGGCTTTGAAGGTAACTTTCTCCCTTTCGAGGCGTTGCCTCGATGCGCCTCGGCGCCTCACGTATTGAGGCGTACGCCTCCGTGGAAAAAGGCGTAAGCCTTGCCCGGACGTTCGAGGCTTAAGTCTCAGTTCGCCCGACCTCCGCCTCGATTCGAGGTGCGCCTCGAGGCGTCCGCCTCAAACGCCTTTTTAATCGATGAAATGAAGTATATGATAAGAAAAGCCATGATATTTCTTATCCTTTATTTGGCAGACCAGTAAGTAGGGCCACATCATCAGCAGTGAAAGGAATAGAGCCACCTTTTAGAACAAAACATTGCTTTGAAATGTTCCACCTTGATATCAGCTCATAAATATGAGGGACATTTTGCTCAAACCTAGGAAATTGCAAAAACAGTATGTTCTTCAACCGTTTCAATGTGTCCACGACTTCAGGAGAAATTTGCTGAGCAAAGTTATCACAGATTGATCGAAAAATAGAAACATAGTATCGATAAGTAATTGGACGAACATATATCTGAAAATTTTAAAAAATAAAAAAATATAGAATAAGTAAATAAGATACACACAAAAAACGCACAACATAAGCGTAAAATACGCACAACACAAGCAACAATCACGCACAACATACGCATAGAGTACTCACAACATACGCACAAGAACGCACATTTCAGAAAATATGGCAGCAAATTATACGCACGCATAAAGTACGCATGCAGTATATACGCACAACATAAGAAATTATTACGCACAGTATACGCATATAGTACGCACAACATACGTGTAGAGTACGCACAACATACGCATAGAGTACTTGGTGCTTAAAATTTAGTTAGGGTTTATGTTTCAAATTTCAACATAAATTCATAAACCCTAAATACAGAGAAAACCCGATGAAATCAAAGTATCAAACAAACATTTAAAAAGTTTCGAGAAGCACCGCATACGTATAGCGTAAGCATAAAAAAACGAAGAACTTCAAAACCTTGAACACCTATGCATAGCAAAACCATAAAATACGTAGAACTGAACAGAAATCATGGCAGCAAATTACCTTTTTCTTGATGGGTGACGACATCTGAGAAGGAACTGAGGGAATGTTTGGAATTGCTCCGGAGTGAATGCTTGGAAGCTGGAACGTTTGCTTGAACTTGAAAACCGTAATGCAGCGTTTGACATTTGACTTTTACCAGGGTTTAAATGTTAATGCCACGTCGACATCTCACTAGGCGCAATTAGGGGTCGAAACTGAAAAAAAAAATTTAGGTTAATTTTATTAAAGGCGTCGCCTCAAAAATGTGAGGCGAGTCGCGCCTTATGGCGCGCCTCATTAAACTTGAGGCGTAAGCCTCAAAACCTTAACTTATTGCGTAGGCTTTAAGGCTTAAAGGGACCACATTGCGCTAAGGCGCGCCTTGAGGCGTGCCTTTTATTGTGCAATTTTAAACCATGAATAAGCCTCACTTGTAGTTCCTTCAATGTGAAACAAATTCGAGCACTTCTGAAATAGTAAGACATTTTGATTTTTAGTGGTCGTTTGGCAACAGGATTTATACAAGATTTTAGCAATATTTATGCTAAATCCTATCAAACAGGATTTCAATGCCCAATAAATCTCACGGCAGAATAAAACATCTGTTTCCATCTTTTTGCTGTAAAACCCGGATTAACAAATTCCTGTAGTTCAGTGGATTTATAGGATTTGGCCAAAGAAGCACGCGAAAGGGATAAAGATGGTTACCTTCGCACCAAGCGAACTCTCGTCATGACTTACGATCCGACGTTGTCGAAGGATGCGAAGAAGCTTCTTTAGCGACATTTTCAACACATTACTTTAGCCTTCAAGCTTCACACGAAGCACATCATGTCAAAGCAAGCATGAAGAAATGGCGACGAAGAAAAGCAACAGTAGCGAAGAAATGGAGAAGATGAAAAGCAAACACTAGATTAATGAACTAATTAGTAATTAAAAATTAAAATGAATAGTTTAATTAATATTATCTTAGGTAGAAATAATTATTATGTAACCCTATAAATATTAATTAAATAATTAATTAGTAGTAGAATATTTAAATGATTAATGAGGTAATTAATAATTAAAATCAATTAAAAATTACTTTAAAAATCATTTTGAAATTTAGTTTCAAAATCATTCTTCTTATAAAGTCTGGTTTCTTTAAATCTAATGCTTTGCAACTATATTTAATATTTTTTGCTTAAAATATTAGCTTCATGGTAAGAAGAGCAATATGGAATAGCACAAGAAGTTGAATGCACTAGTTTATGTCGGTACAAGGATGAGAGAAACGAGTATTCAAAGAAAGATAAATTTAGATCCAATTTTGGAAGATGGAAAGTCTAATGATGATTGGAAAGTCGAGGAACAGGATATATTGCTTCTGCAAGAATATTTTTGGATGGAGAAAGGAAACAAAATTCTTTGATGTTGATGCAATTAGGACTATGCCCATACTATTTTGAATGAGGTAGAATCGCTCAATTCCACAGAATGAGATTCAATATCTCGATTCCACACAAACAAAACATATAATTACATACTCCCAAAGAAAAAAAAAAAGGAAGACGATTACCCCATTTGTTCTACAATTCATCCTTCTTTAACTTGAAAGTTAAAGGTTCAAAACAGTTATTTTTTAAATGTGTATTCTACAAAAGGAAAAGGAAAGCAAATTTTTAATCAATTCAACATTGAAGCTGAGAGCAATAACTTAAATAAGGAGAAGATAATTACAAAAATTGAATTTGCAAAAACTTAACATGTGCCTACATCTGATTTGAATGTATTAATTGGAGTGACTTGGAAGACGAGGAGCTTGAGAAATAATTAATTAGAACTTTAATTCATAATTTGTTCAACTTGTTGAAGTCTCATTCTATTTGACAATTTAACTTTATAAGCTTGTGTTATTAGATTTTTTGCGTTAGAATTTAAATAAAATAATTATAGAGTTTAACTTTTAGTTATTTCAGTTTCTTTCTTATGTTTATTTTTATTTATTAAATATTAAAAATAAAATTCACGGGGCATATGCCCCATTTCATGATAGGTAAAACACCCCTCCTTTTTTAAACATTGATTTATACTAGTAAAATGAACATTAAAACAATTGATCTTCCTCTCAAAAAGTGAATATAGTTAAGGGCATTATATCATCACTTTCCAAAATTATGCAGTTGTTGATCGACAGGTTTCAAAATTTATGTTAGTGATCAACCAAAAAAATCTATATTCTTTGCTTTAATTATAATTGATGTGATATATTTAACTTTTGCATTAGAACTTACTATCTAGAATAGGATAAACAACTGCTTGAACTATAAAATATTTTATCAATATTATTTTTACATCCTGACATACACCATCCATGATGTTTTTGTGTGTGCGCGCGCGCGAGCGTGTATATATATATATATAAGCAGGGGCAGAATCAGCCCTAATTTTCAGAGGGGGAGGGGGGGGCAAACTTATAAGACATATATGTCGGGGGTCCAAAGGGGCAACGCCCCTTGGCGGGGTTTGACCCGGGGGCAATTACCTAAAAATCATAGTATTTTAAAATTTTTAGGGGAGGCAATTGTCTAAAAACCCTTGTAATAAAGACTAAAAAAATAAATGAAAAGGGAAAAATTACCTAAAAATCTTATAATCAATTTTTATTTTACCCCCCCCCCCATCACGAAGGGCTTCCGCCCTTGTATATAAGAGAGAGAGAGAGAGAGAGAGAGAGAGAGAGAGAGAGAGATTGCATGATCTCTTAAGACCTAAGTATCACCGCTTATCATAAATCTCTAAGTGATAAATTAGGACTTTATCAACTAAGTAGTGAGGCACACACCTAAACTTCAAATGAGACTACCACAATCTTAGGCCTCAAACATGGCAGGTATGCTGGTTCATGCAAGCTAAGGGCTAAGATTTTACCCATACCAACGTTTAAAATTGCGCAATAAAAGGCGCGCCTTGAGGCGCGCCTCAGCGCATTTTCGACCAATTAAGCCTCAAAGCCTACGCAATAAGTTTAGTTTATGAGGCTTACGCCTCAAGTTTACTGAGGCGCGCCTCGCCTCATATATTTAAGGCGTCGCCTTTTTAAAATTTAACCTAATTTATTTTTTTTCAGTTCGGACCCCCAGTTGCCGACGTGGCGCGCCTAGTGAAATGTCGACGTGGCATCAACATTTAAACCCTTGTAAAGGTCGAATGGCGGAGTCGACGTTTCGATTTTCAAGTTACAGTAAACTTTCGAACTTTCAAGCATTCACCCGGAGGAATTTCAAGCATTCTTCACTCAGTTTCTTCTAAGATGGCGTCACCCCCAAAGAAAAAGGTAACTTAATGCTATGTTTTCTGTTTCGTATTGCGTATTTTGTGGTTATGCTATGCGTTCGCGTTGAAGGGTCTGAAGATCTTTCGATTTTATGCTTATTCTATGCGTATGCATGGCTTCTCGAAACTTTTTAAATGTTTGATACTGTGATGCCATCGTGTTTTCTCTGTATTCAGGTTTATATGATAAATTTATGTTGAGATTTGAAACATAAAACCTAACCAAATTTTAACCATCGAGTAAATATGCGTAGGCTGTGCGTACTCAATGCGTCTTTTGTGCATACACAATGCGTACACGTTGCTTACTTAGTGCTTACACTATGCGTACTTTATGCGTGCGTATAATTTGCTGTATGTTTCGTGCAATGTGCGTGTGATGTGCGTAATATATGCGTATGATATGCGTACACTGTGCGTGACCGTTGCTTATATTATGCGTATGTTGTGCTTGTTTTGTGCGTATCTCATTTACTTATTTTTAATCTATCATTTTTTACAATTTTCAGACATATGTTCGTCCAATTACCTATAGATGCTATGTTTCTTCGTTTCGAACAGTCTGTGATAACTTTGCTCGGCAAATTACTCCTGAAGTCAAGGACAGATTGAAACATTTAAAGATGATACAGTTTTTGAAATTTCCTGGGTTTGAGCAAAATGTCCCTCTTATTTATGAGCTGATCTCAAGGTGGGGCATTTCAAAACAATGCTTTGTTATAAAAGGTCAACCCATTCCTTTCACTGCTGATGAAGTGGCCCTTCTCACTGGTCTGCCAAATAAAGGAGAAGAAATATCCTGGCATTCCTTAGCACATACTTCAGTTACATCAACGGAAATAAGGAATGACATGATGGAGTTGAACAAGCAAACCCCCCCGGAGACTATGTTAAGAACGTTTATCATGTATTTATTTTCAAATTTACTTTTTCAACTTAACAATTTCAAAACCCCTCGGTTGATCCAAAGAATAGCAAATAGTCCAGATGTTTTTTTGTCAATAAACTGGGCTAGTTCAATTAGGGAGTTTTTAGTTGGAGAGTTTAATAAGGCAGCCTCCAAGATTTCAAATAAGAAGCCAGCAGGTTACATCAACGGTTTTGTACCTCTGCTAATTGTGAGTGCTAAGTGCTAACTGCTAAATTCATTCAAAATTTTAATGGCTCAATGTGAGCGCTAAAATTTTCTTTCATCTTATGCAGATTTGGTTCCTGGAGCATACTACTATTCATGCTCCTATGCATTCTGACAGAAGGCCCCGTTTTCTTCGATGGGCTGATGATATTGTATATACTACAGAGGTGATCACTAACTTATTTGCTAATATAAGGAAAAGTCAGATTTGTAATGTCCTACAGGCAGTAAACCAGGAAGAAATGGATATGGTTAATGTCGATAAATATCCACCAGACTGCCCTACATCCCCTGATTCCCCTCATAACATATCCACCCATCAAAACAATCCCCCCCCAATCTCCCCATCATACCCCACCTCCTCAGCAAGACCCCCACCAATCTCCTCAGCAACCACATTTAAGTTTTTCTGCTGAAGCACTTCAGTCTATACAAGAAACAATCATGAAATCCTGCCAAGAAACATGCACAAAACTTTTTCGAGAATTTGAAGACAGGCTGAGCACAAAGTTTGAAGATCTTACTGAGAGAGTTGGAGTTATTGAGGTCAAGCTCAATAATTACATTGATCAGAGCAAAGTAGTTCCTCAAAAAAGATCTATTAGCTACTCTTCATCTTCCAATAAGAGACAGAGATCAGATATCCAACCCCACAGCCCCAATGAACCAAATGAGCCAATCCCAGCAAAAGATCCAATCCCACCAAAAGATCCAATCCCAACAAATGAGCCAGTCCCAGCAGAAATGCAACTTGTTCCATATACAAAACCAAATGAACCAATACCAGTAGATAACATTCAAATAAAAACTGTAACTTATGTTCATGCAACTGAAATAGAAAATTACAGAGGACTTATGTGTTTGACTTCTGAGAAGAGAAATTTTGTGTTAGAATGTTTGAAAAAGTACTCTAAAAGGTAAAAAATTGCAAAATTTATTTTTGTTTGAAGATCTATATGCGTATGATATGCGTGTTGTATGCGTATGATATGCGTGGGTTGTGCTTATTATATGCGTGTGGTATGCGTATGATATGCGTGTGTTATGAGTATGATATGCGTGGGTTACGCTTATGAAATGCGTATTTATATATATATATATTTTTTTTTTTTTTGCAGGGACGATAGTATCTTGTTTGTTATTAACAATCTTATTTCCAGATCTGAGATTGATGACTTATTAAGCGACAGTTGTTTAGGCAATGAACATGTAGATATTTTTGCCTATCTCTTAGATGAGAAGTGTAACCTTATGCCAGACAAGTACCATAAATTTCTATACATCTCTCCAATCTATTGGGTTAGTAACTTAGTATTCAATTTATCAGTTTAACTATTGGATTAGTAACTTTGTATCCATTCTTAGTTCTTACATTTACTCACTTGCACTTGCAGGATAACAAAGGAAGGGAAAATTTGGCCAAATTGCAAATCGACCACATAACCGAGCTTTCTGTTTCTTCAAATAACATTTTATTACAACCAATTATTGATTCTAATCACATTACCCTTCTGGTTGGTTTGCTGAAAGAACATAAGTGGAAATTTTATGACTCATTGGACCACCGCGTCAAAGAGCATAGACTTGTTGTTCCAAAAATCGTAAGTGTTAGTCTGTTAGATACTTAGGTCATTAGATGAACATAAACTCTTCAATTTTTAAAAAATTTACAGAACTAATCTTTGCTCTACGTATATTTCAGGTTAAAGCACTATATTCTGACACGGAAGGAGCTTTTGATAGTGATATCAGAAAATGGAAGCTTTCTACCATTAAAGGAATACCAAAACAGCAGAACTCTTTTGATTGTGGAATGTATGTCTGTAAATATATGGAAAGAATAATTCTTGAAGGCAACACTAATTGGACTGATAGTACAAATTGGCAACAAGACATGCCAAAGTATAGGGCAGAATTTGCATATGAATTATTTTGTAAAACGTTGTCAAAATAACAGTTTTTCATTCTGTGTATAAATACTTCTGTGTATAAATGTTTTTCATTTTGATTCTGTGTATAAATGCTTGTGTATAAATGTTTTTCATTCTGATTCTGTGTATAAATGCTTGTGTGTATAAATGTTTTTCATTCTGATTCTGTGTATAAATGTTTTTCATTCTGATTCTGTGTATAAATATTTTTCATTCTGATTCTGTGTATAAATGCTTATTTAAACATAATACGCACAACGAATGCATAAAATAAGCATAATGAACTCGCAACATACGCATTACGAACGCATTAGAGTACGCATAACGCACGCATGATACACGCAGAGATAAACAGTAAATTTTATTTTCAAAATTCTATTATATATTTTATGAGCCTTTAGACAGGTATGGTTGGGAGGATAATAGGGTAGGTTGATTTTTTATGAGCTTTTATTACTTACTATTGCTCAACATTCATAGTTCTTCTATATAATGCGGGACCACTTGAATATATCTTTCAATTCTGTGTATAAATGTTATTTACATTGGTTTGAGTAAAAAATTACATATTAAACATAGAACGCACAACGAACGCATAACATACGCATAATGAACTCGCAAAATACGCATTACGAACGCATATAGTACGCATAACGCACGCATGATACACGCACACATAAGCAGTAAATTTTATTTATAAAATTCTATTAAATATTTTAATTAATATATATCTTTGTTTGTAAATTACTTACATTAAAATGATGAAGAAATAAGGAATATATGATATTTATGGCTCTTGTTAGATTTGTATGATTTCATTTTCTAATCTTGAACATGATACTTGAACAAGTACAAATGGTTTATGGCTCTTGTTGGATTGTATTTAGGGAAGAGGAATAAGGAATATTATGTTTGGAATGGAAGTTTGTGTTTGGCAATTTCGTTCAAAGATTAGTGTTTGAATTTCTTATTTGTTTTAAAGCAAAAAAAAATAATTTTATAAATGATTTTGAAATGTTTTTACATAGTACGCACAACGAACGCATACACTACGCATAACATACGCTTAAAACACGCACAATAAACGCATAAATTACGCATTTAGCACGCATAAAACACGCACACATTCTATTAAATATTTTTGATTACTTACATTTAGTATGGAGTATGGACTGAGGGGCCGTGACATGAATAATAATTTTCGTTAGCTGTGGACTGACGGGTGGCAGATATGGTTGGGAGGATAATAGGGTAGGTTGAATTTTTATGAGCCTTTATTTACAATTTATTACTTACTATTGCTCAACATTAAATTTTTCACTATATAATGCGGGAACGTTTGCCTTATGGCAAAGTGTCAAAGCAAGCTTCTCTTGTAAAAAATCTTACCTTCTGTTGTCCAATATAAATAATCTTTGACAACCAAGCCTTCCATTCATTACTGCGATACTTATCTTCCTCCCATGAAATTGATACCAATAACTTGTAAACTTAAACCTCTCTAACCTGACCAGGTTTCTGTTAACAAGTTATTGGCATCAGGAACATGGGAGGAGGATAAGTATCGCAGTGATGGAGGGCTTGGTTGTCAAGGTGATTTATATTGGACAAGACATCAATCATAATTCCTGTAGGAAAGTTGATGTTGTTGTCTTGTTGAAGATGTACATTAAGGTCTCTTGTAAAATTGTATTTGTTATAAATGTTTTTTTAATTTGTTCTGATATTTTTTATATTGTACATAGTCATTAAATGTTCTTTTTTTTTTATTTAAAGATGTACATTAAATGTTTTTTTTTCTCTTTGACTTTATCTTTCATTAAAAATACGCAATGTTGACGCAGAGACCACGCACAAAAAACGTATGGTGAACGCATAGTTTACCAATATATAACGCATAAGATACGCATAATGTACGCACAATAAAATAATTAACACTCCCAGTACTCAAACAATACCTAGAAAATCATGTTTTATTAACTATTAATACAAAATTATACATTAAATTACATCTGCTCCAAAACACGCAATATGCACGTAGAGTGTACGCACAAAATACGAATAAAAACGCATAGAGTACGCAGTGTTCTGCTTTATCGACGGCTCGACATTATATAATACTGAACACATCCAGCACGCATATTAAACCCTAAACTTATTTGCTTGGAGGTTTCTTCTACTGCGAGACTGCGAGTTGGGTTGCTGTCTTCTCCGTCTGACCAGCGTACGCTTCTGTCCGAGCCTCCGAGGCTGCTGTCTCCTCCGACCTGCATCAGGTCATATAAAAGATTAGTAAGAACTCGTTTGCTTCCTAAAATTTCTCTCATTCAGGATGGTCAAAAATAAGGATAAGGTTGCATCAGGTCATAGAAAAGATCCAGCATGGAAATATAGCACTCAGGTAGATGTAGGAGGAAGTGATAAAACATATGTCTATCTGAAATGCAATTACTATGATAAAGTTGTGAAAGGTGGTGTGACTAGGATGAAGGAACACCTTTCAGGCTCTCACAAGAATGTTGCTCCATGCTCCAAAGTTCCTGATGCTGTAAGGGAAGAGATAAAGTCATACATGAATAAGTCTACCACATCAAAACATCTTGCACAGAAGCAATTTGAGGATAGAGTTGATGCTGGATCTTACTACGGGAGTGAGCGCAGCGTCAGAGATTCATCTTCTTCTATGAAGCCCATTTCATCTAGGGGTGCTAGAGGGCCTATGGATCATTATATGGTTGACACATCAGAGGATAGGCCTTCTACTACACAGAAGATGGCCCCAGAAAATGCAAGAGAGGCGCGGAGAAGAGTGTGTAAGGATATAGGCAGATTCTTCTACGAAAATGCAATTCCGTTTAATGTTGCAACATCACCTGCTTATTACAACATGATTCGTTCAGTTGGAGCATTTGGGAGAGGGTTTAAACCTCCAACTATGTATGATTTAAGAACATGGATTTTGAAGGAGGAGTTGGAAAGCACTGATAAAAGCATTGAAGAAATTAAGAAGACTTGGGCCCAAACAGGAGTAACAATTATGTCAGATGGGTGATCTGATATCAAACATAGAAGTCTGATCAACATCCTCATTAATAATCCTTATGGTACTGTGTTTTTAAGGTCAATTGAAGCATCTGACCAGGTCAAAGATGCTGAGTTCATATTTAGATTATTAGATAGCATTGTTGATGAGGTTGGAGAACATTTGGTTGTACAAATTGTGACAGATAATACAAGTTCTTATAAGGCTGCAGGTAATAAACTTATGGAGAAGAGGAAACATTTGTATTGGACTCCATGTGCTGCACATTGCATAGATCTGATTCTTGAGAAGCTTGGGGATCTACCTCAACATAAAAATGCACTCACTAAAGCCAAAAAAATAACCAAGTTTATTTACAACCACTCTTGGATTCTAGCTCTTATGAGAAAGTTTTCGAAGAAAGAAATTCTAAGGCCAGCCGCAACAAGATTTGCCACCGCATACTTGACCTTAGAGAGCATGCTGGATGTCAGACAACCTTTAGAGGCTATGTTCACATCTACACAGTGGTTGAGTTGTGCTTGGGCGAAGAAGGCTGAGGGAAAAGAGATTAGAAAGATTGTTTTAAATGACAGATTTTGGCAAAGTGTCTTATATGCCATTACAACCACTAGACCTTTGGTTCATGTTTTAAGGATGGTGGATGCTGAGAAGAAGCCTGCAATGGGTTTCATCTACAATGCTATGGATGAAGTCAAAGAGATGATTGCCTCCAACTTAGGAGGCAGTGAGGGAAGCTTTAGGGAAATTTGGAATATTATTGATGATAGGTGGGAACTACAGCTTCACCGACACTTGCATGCCGCTGGCTACTACCTAAACCCTCAGTATCAATATGCAGAGAACAAGTCTACAAACCCTGAAATAAAGTTGGGATTATATCATTGCATGGATCGTCTAATAAGTGATGCAACTGAAAGATCAAATGCTGACTTGCAATTGGTACCTTTTAGGAACAAAGAAGGTTTTTTTGGATTACAACAAGCAAAAGATACAATTGCCAAACGATCTCCAGTTGAGTGGTGGATTCAATTTGGTGATGGGACTCCAGAATTACAACGTTTTGCTGTGAAAGTTTTGGGCTTGACATGCTCTTCATCTGGCTGTGAAAGGAATTGGAGTACCTACAACCAAGTGCATACAAAGAGGAGAAATCGCTTGTCGACATTGAGGATGAACTCACTGGTGTACATTATGTATAATAGGAGACTCAGAGATAGAAATTTGAAGAAAAAAGGATTAATGGATGATGAAGATCCTTTGCTTTGCGATGATGTGGCATCTGATGATGAGTGGTTTGTAGATGATGAAGTTGAAGTGATGCCGTCTGAATTACAAGATGAAGATTTAAATGTTGATTTCTTTGATGGTCTTAAAGCATCCACATCCACCACAACTCAAGAACAAATCAAAAAAGGTATATAAATAATATAGTTTTCTTTTCTTAAACTTTTATTAATGTATTACACTATTATTCATTATGATATTGTTCAAAAAATTTTACTATTTAGGGAAGAGGAAGATAACTAATAATGAGGAAGAAGAAGCTGACTGGGAGATATTGGACTCTATAGGAGAGGGGGAAGAGGAGAGAGCAGCTCATCATAATGATTATTCAAATGAAGACCCCCTTAGTGATGACTGATGAGTGATGATAATGCTAATGACTAGTGAGTTCCTAACTTCTTATGTGATATGTTAATGTCATTGCTATTTATCTTGTGCATTTTTATGTTTTATATATTATTTACTGATTTACTCATTAGTATATACAAAATTTATTATTTTATGTTTACGCAATTTTTTGATTTTGAGGCTTACGCCTCAAATCGCCTTGAGGCTTACGCCTCGCCTCACGAACGAAAAACGCCTCAATACCCGAATACGCAATTTTAAACCTTGACCCATACAACTATATCAGTGGGGCCCACCAATAATTTAAGGAAGAGGTTTACTACTAATTTGCTCCCATAACAAACAAGGTCTTATTAACAAATGATATGATTAGGATAAATATCTAACCATTTAACAAGATATTTTGATGCAAAGCTTCCTCCTTCAGCTATATCAATGGCTCCAATAGCTTCTTTTCAATAACTTTCTTCCTCAATAACCTTAGTGGTTATCTATTACATGTGGCATTTCTTCTTTTGTGATGCAACTACATCTTGTAGTTCACTAGCTTATGTGATTTAGTCTCTGCTCGCTAGCATCTCAGTTTGATAACTTACTTGATCATTTGCTTTACGGGCATTTGAAGACAAGTGTCATGCCTACTTATAAAAACAATAATAATCATCCCTATTGTATATAATAAAATTGAATGAAGCAATAAATCATTCAGAAATCATTAAAAAGAATTCAAGATTCTAGCTTCCCCTTGAAGGTAACGGGCATAAAAATTACTCTATAGATATCCTATATTGAAGAAGAGTATAGCGATCATTTTTTGGCTCCCAAAAAACTAGTGGAATGAACAACCTGCATCTAAGAAAAAGTTTGATAAGAAATTTTGGTGTATTATGATTTTTGGATTCATGACTATGAGCTTCCTCTCCTTGAATTATTCAAACCATCAATCTCTCATATCTATTTCTTGAATGGCTTAAAATCTAAAACTCATATCTTTTTGATGCTATACATGAGACCATGTGGGTACATTGAAAATAGGTCCTGCATAGGAGGAAGCAAGAGAACCTTCCATCCAACAAGAGGTAGAGACCGATCAGCTATTCAGCAGGGAAATTTCAACAATGATAGAACATATCAACTCAGCACAATTCAATGAACCAAAGGCTAAGATTGAAAGCTTAGTTAGCCACTCATGGGAGACCAAAGGAATTCTAATGCGCATAAACAAGATACTTATGGAAAGCAGTATTCGACAGGATGACCCATCAACATGAACAAATTTTATAGTCATTCAAATTTAAGGATCAATTTAAAAGACTCTCAAGACTCGATACCCATCAAAGGATCACAATCTTGTACGGATATCAGTTACCTAACTACATTAGCTTTTTACTGTGAAGATTCATGAGATTCATTGTTGTTTAAATCAGAAATACATAGTTAGACCTTACACAGTTCTGACCAACCCAGTGGAGTATCTAGATAGATTTGAGATCCTGATAGCCCTTTGCTTTTAATGTTGTATGCGTGGAGCCTTGCTTACAAGATTGAGTTATGCTGCACTTATTGGCCCAACTTGATCTCACAAGTCTCACCTCTAACAATGAATCTCATAAATAACTCCTTGCTCAGTTTTCCATCTATGAGGAATCTCAAAAAAGTTGTCAAATTTCCTTTTTTTTTATCTCAAACAGAGTGAAAATGAGTCATTTTGACATTTCTTCACTAATTCAACGAAGTGGAGTCCAACACATATCCTGCCTTATTAGCATGGCCTTCATTAAGCAGTTGAGATTACAGATGGTCGGTTCAAGTTTACGATCACCAAGAATCCTACTTGCGATTATGTTTTTATATAATAGAAAAGCCAAGCAAATAAATCAATATAGAGGAGTCCAGCAAGGGCTCTAAAGCACCCATCTTTATTACAAACTCAGCTAAATCTAAGAAAGAGAATAAGCAACAGAATGACGACTCTAGTATCCTCTAAAGGTGCCAGCTTCAAGGTCCCAAAGGAGTCCTTATCTAGGAGTTCCTTGGACATATCTGTCTCTATCATCTAGATCATATCAAATTGTTGTCATCATTTGATTCATTTGATTGCCCATTAGCAACAATTATGATGACCATCCAAAGTTGTGAATACTTTCATTGACCCAAAAAAATTTTTGAGACCTACCAAAGGCACGAAATAGGAGCTTATAGCAAACTTGGGTCACCCTAAAGCAATATAACCGGCAAGCTAGATCGAATCATTCTTAGTGAGCGGAAGTTGATACATCCTATCAGCCTAACTTTGGCAAGCCTACTCTACAAAGGTATACCACATCAAATCCAAGTGCAACTATTTGATAAGGAGAACAAGTTTTAAGATTGCGGAATGTTGAAGCCATACATCAACTCATGCATAATATCTTTTATTTTCATAAAAAGGAAAAAAAAAGTTTACATCAACTATCTTCTAATGAAGAGTCTAGACCCCAAAAAAGCATCTATAAGATTTAGAAAAAACTTACCTCATAACAAGAAAGTACATGCGCATATGCGCTTCAGTTCAAATAAAATAGATTTTGAAGCCTAGTACGAAGATTTTATGAGTTTATCTATCTCACAAAATAGAATTATTCCTGGATGGAGATTACCTTACCACACTTTTTCAAAAAGATCCATAAGCTAACTAGGAGATTGGCGAGACTTAATTAGTTTAATTACTGATGAGTTAAAATGTGTTATTCTTCAAATAATTGAAAACTGGCCATAGTAAGTTAGTAACAAATAAAGGAAAAAAATGAAAAAAAATTTCTAAAAATCAAGAAACACTTAACACCCCCAATAATCTAAAATTGCCTAAAAAACCTTAGGAACGACTAAATTTATATCTCAAAGTTAGATTAGGTTGATCGTGGTCCCAAAGGAATGCAAGAAAGGAGCAATGTGATTACAACACTAGAAAATTGCTAATGAGGGTCAAGTTAAAATATTTGTTCATGATAAAACTTACATTCACTCATTGTTTAAACAAAATGACCAGATTTATTTCCAACTACATCAAACATAAGTAGTGGCTAACAAGCCATTGAAAAAAGTTTTACTTTGCTCCAAACAGGCAAATGAAATAGTCAATTGAGTTAGGTGAATATTATCTGTGATACTTATGTGATATAGGAATCAAATGACAAGGCTAAACTTTGTCATCAGCGTTGCCACATCTCTAACAGAGCTTCCAAAGAAAACAATAGTGGAAAAGGTGTGCATCTCACAAACCGAAATAAGGTGATTTTTACTCATTACCTTCTCAAGTTGGAAGCTACAAACAATCAATCAGAATATAAAGCAATAATCATCTGATTCAAATAAACAAACATTTTATTTGTACTAATAAAGATAACAATTTGTTCTATTGCTAATTTAATATAAGATTTCCATTCCAATATCAATATGATATAATCTCTAGGATATCTTGATAAACCGCCTAGATTACAGGCCAAGAACTCATAGGAAATGCAAAAGTTTTCTCATCATATCTTTGTTTAACACAATGAACTAGTAGCCTGGACATGCTAAAGCAAAGTAATAGAACAAAGATAAAACTAGGAAACTTTAGCATAAAGAAAGAACACATCCTACTATGCATGCTAAAGCAAAGTAATCGAGAACAAATTTTCACCATTATGCATATAATTTCTCAGATTTTTAACATGGTATACTGAAGCTAAATGAAAATGAAATACCTCATTTAGTTTTTCTGCGTCTTTCATTTTTTCCAGCATCCAACGATCAATCAAGTTCTTGCTCTCAGCCTCTGCTTCTTTTAGTTTCTGCATCACATCTTCTAACTGACCTTTAAGTGCCTGGTTCTCAGTGACAGCCAAATCTAAAGCTTCAGTTTTCAAATCTAGATTCTCTTTAAGTTTTGAGTTCTCTTCCCTGTAATGTTCGTCCACATGAGGCTACCATATTATTTTTTGGTCATAAAAGGTTTTGAACTAAAGAGTGATAACCTTGTATGGGTCATTTCATTTTGCAGACTGGTGATTAATGATTCTTTCTCTTCAACAACAGCTTTGGAGCTTCTACACTCAGCCACCTCTACAACAAGCTGCTCAGACAATCGTGACTGAGCTCTGTAACATTGTTGCAGCTCCAATTCAAGTTTATCAGCTTTCTCTTTCCATTCTAATCCCTATAAAATGTAATTTAATAAGATAGGTAAGGACAAATTTGAGGTAAAAATGTAAACAAAAAATTAAGTATGGAGAAGTCAAGTTTGATAAATTCAGAATTTCAAAATCTAAGAAAGGGTTGGTGGCTATTAAGGTGGATATGGAACAAGCTTATGATAGTATGGCTTGGGATTCTCTTAAACAAGTTTTGGATTACTTTGGTTTTCCAAGGAGATTCTCTAATCTTTTAATGGATTGTGTGATTGATCATTTGTTCTCTATTCAAATTAATGGAGTTGGATCAAGGTGGATTGAAGCTAAAAGCGGGTTTAGGCAAGGGTGTCCGCTGTCACCCTATTTGTTCATATTGTGCTCTCAACTTCTTTCTAATGGTTTTTTGTCCAAAGGTAGTATGTTGGGAGTAAAAGTGACTCCTTCAGCTCCTAGAATTTCTCATCTTCTTTTTGCAGATGATATTCTTATGTTTTCGGATGCTAGAATTGAACAATTAAGGAAGATCAAAAAGCTTATTTCAGATCATTGTAGTTGGACGGGTCAACTAGTGAATAATCATAAATCTTCAATTCTTTTTGGCAAATCAGTGGAAAGGAGTAGGAGAAGAAGGCTTATCAGATTCTTGGGAATCAACGAAGTTAAAGAAATACATTACTTGGGTATCAAGATTTCCTTAAGAAGATTAATTGGCTCAGATTTTCTTAGTCTCCTGGAGAAAACAGCTTCTAAATTAGAAGTTTGGGGTAATAAGTTTTCCTCCCTAGCTAGAAAGATAGTGCTTGTTAAATCAGTGATTTTATCCATTCCATTGTTTTATGTTGCTGTTTCACTTATTCCTTTAAGCATTTTGAGAAGGTTTGAGAAGATGTGTAGGGAGTTCTTGTAGAACAAGAAGGATGGGAGTCATGGTATGCATTTTATAGCTTGGGAGGAGATGTGTAAACCTGTTGATAATGGAGGCATAGGTATTCACTCGGTGGTGGCAATGACGTTTGGTCTAATGTGCATAGACCGATCGCTTCTTCTTCCTGAAAGGTTATGTGTAGTGGTGCAAATGCATTAAAACCCTGTGTGGGATGGAAAATTCAATCTGGTACATTAGTGAATATTCTTAAAGATATTTGGATTTTAGATAGGAGGTTGGAGGAGTGGCCTACCTTCATAGCTATAAATGATGTTGAATTTCCTCCGCTGGAGAAATTTATTTCTAATGGGAGTTGGATTAAGGAAGAGTTGGAAAACTGCTTTGGGATCTCATTGATGGAAACTATTACTAGTACAAAGATTTATTCAAATCACTTGAAAGATGAGCTAGAATTAATCAAGAATTTTACTGGATCTTCTATTGCGGCAGCACATTTTGTGCGACTATAGATTCCTCTGTTCCTGTACAGGAATGGAAGTGGTTGAAGAAGCTAAAATTGAATCTGAGAGTTGATTGCTTTTGGTGGAGGCTGTTAAAAGAGGCGATCCCAACTACAGATTTTCTAATGAAGAGGAGATTGCTGAATGACAACCTTTGTCCGAGAGGTTGCGGGATGGTTGAGGATACAGAGCATGTGGCTATCAGGTGTTGCAAGATAGCATCAGCATTAGCCTTACTTAATCAATGGGGTTTTCGGATTCAAGGTTTCTCATCTATGCAGGAATGTGTACAGAATCTGAAAAGGTTTGTTAAAACAAATCCTTTCATAGCCAATCTTTATTGTTCTTTGATGTTTTTTACATGGAAAAGCACAAATAAGTTGGTTCATGATGGACATCAATTTGGCTTGGTGAAAAATGTTTCTAATGCAGTTTGTTTTGCATCAATTTCATCTAAATGTAATATTTATTCGGATCACTGGGGTGCTAACCAGTTTTCTAAGCTGAATTCTTCCTTTTGGCATCCCCCTCCACCCGGATGGATTAAGGTTAATATTGATGCAGCTATACATCGTTCTAATGACGCTGGAGTCGGTGGTGTTGTTAGAGACTCTAGAGGAAGATTGTTGCTGGCCTTTGGTTATAAGTGTTTGCATTGGGATAGTGGCTATTTGGAATTATTGGCTTTTCGGCATTTGAAGAACATAATAAAGGAGTGGATGCTGGATTATAAAGGCATTATTATAGAAGGTGATAATTTGAATATTGTCAAGTATCTTAATAAATCGGTTGGAAATCTTGGTTTGCCACGTACAGAGGATAGAAGTGAAGACTTTTCTTTTCTTAAAGATTTTGGGAGTTTTTTATTTCACTTTGCTAATAGAGATTGTAATAAGTTAGCCCATCTTTGTGCTAACTTAGCCTTAAAAGGTGATTTTTTGTGGGAAGATTTAAATAATGTTCCTCCTATTTTTTTCTCTTTGGTTAAGGACGAAAGTGATAGGTTTTCTATCACTGCGTAGATTGTAATAGGCTCTTTTATCTAATTGCATTTTGCAGTTTCTCAAAAAAAAAGAAAAAAAGAGAAGTCAAGTTTGAGTATACAAATATAAATACACTATTTAATTCAATGATAACAAACATTGGGCGTTGTCTAATGGTTTGATAAGTATTATTTATAGGTGTATCATTTATTAGCAATCATAGAGATGATCAAGATGAGTTTGATGGTCACTAAGCATGCTTGAACCATTTTACACTAAGAAAAATGAAGATCAAAGGGTAAAATCCATGAAAATTTTAAGACTATCACAAGAAGTTCAAAATCCAAGTGTACAAGTTTTAAAAGTTTAGGGGTCTTTAGTTTTCCATGCTATGATTGAGTTAGATCATTATCAAAGACTCAAGGATGTTCAACCAAGGTATAAAAACTAATTAAAGAAGACTTTGAAAACATAAAGAATGTAGGATGAGAATTCACAAGTTGAATATACGTCCAAACAATCAAAAACCATTTCAAAATATCTAAATTGCAACAAAAAATCATTTTTCTTTCCTAAAATATCTTTCAATTTTATTGAAATGCATTTTAATAAAAATTAATTACACTTTATTTAAAATCTGGGCCACATATTTTTCAAAATGATTTTATGCTAAATATTCAATAAATATATACAAATTATAAATAATCTAAATTATGTATATAAAGTATCACCATCGAATCTGGAACATTGCTTATTCTCAAAATTTTATATAGGTTTTTTGCAAGATTATCAATTCAATCAATATTCCAAAATAAATTTTCAGCCTATTCAAAATTGATTATTCGATTGAGAATTTTTAGATTTTACTCTTCACTTTGCTTGTTTCAGTGTATCAACTTGTTCCTTGCATTAATTCACCTGTAGCATGTCACTGCTTGTTGCCCACATGCATATTTGCCTTGTCACACAACGAGCACATGCACACCCGTGCAAAGCTTTTATCATGAACTGCGCCTATGCGGCCCACGCAACGCCCCTATTCACAAGCATGAACCCACATGCATGCAGCTAGTACTCCTGCAAGCGTGCTCAACAACTTGCAGTGCAAATTCTTACTGCAATCGTTTTTGCTCAAAAAATATGACTTCCTAAAAAAATTATAATAAACATATCTACTTATATAAAATGAACCCATTAAATACTTCTACAACTTCTTCATCATTAGAACCATTTTTTAATCATTTAGAATTTTGTAAAATTAGTAAGGGACTATTTGGTTGGCTAAAATAGAAATGCAATGTAAAATGAATGTAGTGTAAAAAAAAATACAATGCAAAAAAATATTTTGAAGTTTTTTGGATGACTATAGAGAAAATGCAAATGAATGCTTTTTTTTTTTTAAGTAAAATGAATGTAGTGAAATGTCCAAAGA
The DNA here is from genome assembly GCA_022539455.1 of Dendrobium nobile. Classification (NCBI taxonomy): domain Eukaryota; kingdom Viridiplantae; phylum Streptophyta; class Magnoliopsida; order Asparagales; family Orchidaceae; genus Dendrobium; species Dendrobium nobile. The sequence goes on from CM039721.1 coordinate 23,258,329, forward strand.
TGATAGCGGCGGCAGCGGCGATTGGCGGCTGATGGAAGCGGTAGTGGTAGCCGGTGGCCGATGGCAGTGGTGATGGGCGCAACAGGATGGTGCTGGTGGCTAGCGGCAAGTGGCGATGGAACTGGTAGTGGTGGTAGCACCGAACGGGTGGCGTAGATGGTCGGCTAACAATGACAATGTTGAATGGCGGAAGGTGCAGCGACAATGGCGGTCGGCAGTGGTGGCCGCAGCCGACGGTGGCTAGTGGTGGCCGACAACTGGCAGCCGATGGTGGGTGGTGGCAGTCAAGCGAGTTTGTTTACGATGTAAACAGTTCTTGCTTAAAACTGAGCGAGTTTAGTTTACCTCAAAAATAAGCTAAAATAAATAACATTGCCTTTACTTACTTTTACATTTCTTTTTCATTCAACTAAACACCAAAATTTTCAAAACCCCTGCATTTGAAATACTTTATACCCATTTTACTTCCAATTAAATAGCCCCTAAAAGAAGTTTGACTTTATCAAAGGTAGAATTCTTCTCTAAATGAACCTAAGATTTTTTATAACTATCCTAAGGATTCTAAGGAAAAAAACTAAAGAAAAAAATTATTCAAAATTTCTTTTTTCTTCCCTGAAGCTTTCTTGTAAATATACTTGGGAGATTTGAAGCTTAGAAAGGTTCACTAAATTTTCATCAAATTGGAAAGTCCCTCAAGGCTAAATCACTTTTGTAATATCTTTCTTAAACCCCAACTTTTATAAGTTGTTCTTTGTATTGGACTTTATTCATTTATTTTTGAGTTTTCATTGTATTATTAGAGAGAGTCGTCTAAGATGGTATGGTCACATAAAATGGCGGCCTCTTGATGACCCGATTAGTAGAGCAGATGTATTATATTTAACTTATGTTAAGAAAGATAGATGTAGACTTAAAAAGACTTAGAAAATATTAGAAAAGACATTTCTTTATTAGATTTAAATGAGAATTTCACTTTTAACATGACGCAATGGAGAAAAAGGATTCATGTAGCCGACCCCATGTAGTAAGATAAAGGCTTGTTGTTATTGTAGTTGTTGTATTACAACAATTAAAAAGTATTTACATTGTTTAGGTTAATAGTGAATATGGTCAATGTTACATTCTTTTAACATTTGGCATAGATTATTTACCTCATCATAATATTACCTTTAGTTTACACTGGTGGCTTTGGCATGTTGTAGATTATCATTGTAACAAGTGTAGTTGAGTTTCATATTTACATTGTGTTTTATTGTCATAACTCGCTCAACCTAATCATTTACCTATATCATTATGACACTTGTGGGTGTACATCATAGGATTGAATTTACAATTTACTAGGTATGTTTTTTTTTTCTTTTTTTTTCTATTTTAATAAATTGAGTCATTAATTTACTAGGTATGTATGATCTAATATTAAAGAGTTGAATATTAAAAAAAGTGGTTGAAATATATACATTCATTGTATTAATTTATTCACATTGAGAAGATCATTTCTCCAACATCAATATACATTTATTGTATAACTATTAATAAGCATCCCTAGGTTCAATTGTGCACTACAATGTTTAGGAGTCCTACGTGGCCCCAGTATCTGAAAAATATAAGAGATGAACAGCCTTTAGAAGGTTTATTAGTGCAAATATATAAGGAACAAATAGCCATTAAAAACACATCATTATTAAAGTTTGAGAGCTTTTAAATAGCAGGTGCTCCAACCTTGTTGATAATGCTGAGATCTACACAGCATTCACACAAGCAAATTTAATCCAAACAAGAGTTCTTGAAATACTAATAGGAATAAAAATAATGTTATCATCAGAGTTATAGAAATGAATGATTATTAGAAACAACAACAAAAAAGATAAACCAAAGATGGAAGATGTGCCTATAATGTTGTCAGCCTTCTGTTTATAAAAATAGATCACTTTATAGTACCAGCTAGTTTGCAAACAAGAACATCAATAACATCAGCTCAAGTTATAAATCCGAAAGGGGAATATCCCCACTCCCCAAGTTTGTGAAACCTACAGCAGGTCCCATAGACATCTTTCAGCCTAAAACTCCGACAGCATTGACACTCAGCTTAATTCCACCTTAACAGGACTTCTGAAAAGCAGCTGTCAACATTTTGAAGTTCTTTATGTTACCAGTTCCATTATTCCTCCAAGAAATTTGTTCTCCTCCAAAAGGCAATAGTCCTCATGAAAACATAAAATCCAACTATTTAATTCTATGTAGCTAATATAAAGACTAAAGTTTAATGCCAATAGAATAGAGCAACAACATTGATGCAGTCTACTGGGGTAGGAGGAACTTCAAGCACGTAGTAAGATGATAGGTTGGCAATAATAAGGAGGTGATTTGGTTGGCTGAACCGGTTTGGATAGGTCTACCCGATGTCAATTTGCTTACCAATCTTCAACATCTCACGATTAACACAAACAGATGAAACACTTGTGATAGTGAAATCATTTGGATCCATTGGTATTTCTTTCACCATTATAGAGAAGAAGATAAAAGATTCAAGGTCCAATCCATTCTGATTGTAGTCTGCAATTATCGTATTTCAGAACACGATGCTTTGCTCGCTCATCTCTTCAAAGTGGGATTGAGTAATGTCATCCGCCCTGATTGCATGTATATTGAGAGCAACATATTTGTGACTTATTCGGAACACTATGAGGGAATAGTTCCGGCTGGGCATCCAGCTTGCTCTTTTCATCATCATACATAGGCTTATCAACGCTAAGCACTCCAAAGAACATGTTGTTATCGCACATGTCATACACGTACTCATCATTGACAGATAAAGACGACATTTCTACAATGGATCTTTAAACCAATTGAAGCTGGACTCAGTTGCAGGTGGGGCAAATGACTTACTGGGTCGTCTCCAAACATATCTTCATAGGAAGAAGGGATCCGATTGAAATTAGGTAGATCAATCTTGATTCATTCATCATCCCACAATCCTTTCCTACGTGGCTTTGATTTTGAGGCTGAATTTGGGTCTGATATGATTTTTGGTTGTTGAATTCTAGCCAAGAACAGGGAATGTTGTTGTTCTTGTTGGTTGGAATGGCGTGGACAGCAAAAAGAAATTGCTTAGATGCTGTGGAGGAAGACTCTAGCTTGGGGCAATCATTCGGGACGAAGTCAGGGTTGGAGATCACTTGCTGACCTTAGTCCTCAGACCATTGTCACCCGATTATGATCATTCAACCTTCATCTCACAATTATGATCCTTCCGACCTTCATCACCCACCAACTACGATCCATCAATAACAGCTTATACATTTAATAGAAATTTTATTTTAACTATTCTATGGTAGCCATGGATGAGATGCAAGCGGGATGTTGCTTACCTTCAATTCATTTAACGTAGATGCCCAGCAATTCCAAAATATGGTTCACTTAGTAACTTTCACATAACTTTAGATGAGACTTGAAGTGACAAAAGAGACAACTCCATCATCTTGTAGAACAAAGCTCGCTTGATGCAGGTTCATCAATAACAGCTCTACTTTTTTACTTGGAAGTAACCCCATGTTCATTGACCACCATTTAGAAGGATACCATAAAGAAAAAGATCAAAGCCAAGAAAAGAAATTTATCATACCCTTCCTATGCACATTATTTATTATTTCTAATTTTAAATAATTTAAATTCATATTATATATAAATTAATTTCCCTTCATCAATTATTTTAGAGTATAATGTTAAATTAATAAATTTAGAATTTTTAGTTTTTTCTTCATTTATAATTTACTTTACAAGAATTTTTAATTTTAATTTTAATAATTTAAAAAGTATACATATTCTAATTATTTTAATTTTTTATTATTTCAAAATATTTAAAAGAAAAAAAAAATATATTTTTTTAATTTTAAAAGAAAAAATATATTCCTATCCAACAGAGTATATAATGTATAAATAGTTCTTGAGATTATAATGATCTCCAAATAGATGCCTTTTTTATTTATCCAAAATAATTGTGTGCTGGAATGGTTTATAAAATGAAATACATGTCCTACAATAAAAATTGTGAAGATATCTGAACAAAAAATACCTATTATGAATTTTAAAACCTTTAGATCTGCTTTAAGGTGTGTGTAATATAAATAATTTATACATTATATTCATCTTAAAATAGATATAAAGATTTAAAAGTCCATTATAATAAAAAAATCGATTAGATATCCTGAAATAAATTTTCCCCCAAAAAAATCCAATTTTTTTTCCTTTATATAATGGCTAATGAGCATTTAAAAGTCATGAAATCTCATCAACCAAGGAGCAGTGGTCTCCAGCCACCATGGAGACAAAGGAGGCGCCTCCTTGCACAATAGCCAGGAGTGTCATCAATGGTGAGGAGGCAACCAATAAGGAATAGTTGAAAACTACAATAGATCTCTTGGAGAAATTCCAAGTATGAGCTACCCTCAGACAACAAGTGACCAAAAGTAGAATGAAAATAATACTACAACTCACATATCAAAGTGAAAGACAGCGACCTAATCTTGAAGAAAACTGATGATGCAGCTCACCACTACATCCTAAACAAGTTGGTGACCGCGTAGAAACGATCATATATCATCAAATGGCCTAAGCTCATTTGAAAACTATTATTTATCAAAGTTTCTTTATTCTAAACAATTTTGGAGCTTGACACACTTTTGTTGTGCTTGGCATTTTTTAGGGCTGCGTAATGATTGACTGTGTTTATGTATATATGTATGTATGTATATGCATGCAAGCATGTATATATTTATGTACTATTGTCAGGTTCCAAGTCCTAGATAAAAAAAATAAAGAGTTGCATTAGGTAGTCAACGACCAGTGTAAAATTGCCAAACAATCATAACATGAATCATTTAATACATTATGTTAATACAAGAGTGTTCTCGGGAATCGACATGTTGTATGGCCTGAATAGAGCGAAAAGTGTACAAGAGTCATTACACTAGCGCCTAGGTGCAGTATTAAATAAGCAAATGTACCAACATTATAGATGAATATGGACAAAGAAGCAAATTCATGAAACTAGAATTATGATAAAAACTTTGAATATGAGTACTCTTACACATAGATTAATAGAATTAATAAACATTATGATTCACATGAAGATAAATATGCTATGTATTTAAAAAATTAAATGGGCTAGAGAAGGAGTTGAGGAAATTAATAATTTAGGATTTAAAATTTAGAATTCAAGAAAGAGTCAAACTAGAAATGGAGTGTATAAATAAGAGTGAAGGACAATATTGTAGAGATTAATAAAATTGGAGAAGGAATTATAGTTTAAAAAATTATTGTTGATACTAAGATTATTAAAATTATAAATGCTTATGCTTCCACGTAGGTTTGAATATATATTCAAAAATAAAATATAAGAATGAGTTAAAACAATTAATATAAATGATATCTCTTGAAGAAAATTTTAGTGGAGAATTAAATGAATATGTTGATAGAGTAGTACAAGATTTTAAAAATATTCATAGTGACTATGAGTTATTAAAAACAATGTTGATAGAGTGGTACAAGATTTGTTTAGCAATTTTTTTTGTTATGAAAGTTGATAAAAACAATGTTAAAGGCGATTTTCCTAGAAATTGAGAACAAAAGTCTTCCGTAAACTAAGAATAACGTTAAATAATTTAGTCAACATAAATAAATGAAGAAGAAGAGTTCATTAAGCTGACCCCAACTTGGAGAATAAGTCTAATGATGATGATGATGAAATATGATGGTCATCATCATAGTTTATCTCAAATATTTTGGAGTCAGTTTTATATTCCTAATTTTTATTTGTTCCTATTGAATGCTACATGAGGTATTAAGCATGTTCTTCACTAATCATTTTGAACAATTTCTATCCAAGCTACCATCGGTCTATGCCTTCTCCCTCTAATCCCCTGAACTAAGTTTTTATACTTATGTAATAGCTGAATTTTTTACCTTTCGTTGTAAATATACAAACCACATAAGTATATTTTCAATTACTTTATCACCAATAAATTTCAATTTAACCTTTCCTCTAATATAAGCATTCTTTAATCTATTCTTCCTAATCTTGCCACACATCCATTTTAGCATTCTCATTTTGCCATTCTAAGTTGAGAGATATCAATGATTTTCATTTTCTAAAGCACAAAGTCACAAAACATCATCGGCCAAATTACGAGTTTATAATTTTACCTCTAAGTCACAATGATATTCTCTTATCACATAACATTTCTAAGACAGTTCTCTATTTTAGCACTCAATCATACTTTAGTAAATATTTACACAATTTTTATGCAATTAATCAAAGATGCTTGAACATATCCTGCATAAATATCACTTCATCATATAATAATATTGGCCGCAATTGTCAATACCACACTAAATACAATTGTAAACTATATGCTCAGTCATTGTTCTATTAATTATAACTCCTCAATCTTGAAAATATTTTCCCTATTGTTTTAATTTTTCATTTATTTCAATTGATGTTTTATTGATTAAAATTGTCATGTGCAAAAAATATACATTATAACATCTCATTTTGAATTTTTTTTCTTAAAGAATCTCCAAGACTAATAAAAATAAAAATGTTAATCCATGGCGTAATATTTTTATAATTAAAAACTCTTTGATCATTCCGCAACTACTAATAATACTAGTTAGTGCTATATAATACATATCATAATAACTCCAACAAAATTTGGACAAAGATTTCTCTAGCTTAATGCGCCAAATCAACTTTTGAAACCAGGCAAATGAGACAATGTTTGCTTTTCTCTTCAATAAATGCACTCAACCCGCTTACATGTGCAGTTTGAGGATGAAGGAACTTCCATGTACAGAAGAAAAACAAAGGCCTCAAATTTCAAGACAACGGTGCAAACTCATCAGTTAAAATTACCAGAGAGCTCATGCCGCATAGAAGGAGAAAATCATAACAATAAGCAAATAAAAACGACGGTTTCTTGTGGGAGATGACAAAACAGGTTGCACCAAACGCGATAACCTTCCCATCATCAAAATACAATGAAAAACGTAGAAGCCCTGTTCTCCAAAAGAAAGATTCTTCCACAAGAAAGTTCAAGTATAAAAGTATTAGTTAACCTGGGCTGCGAAAGGCCTGGCTAGAGCGGCAACAGCCGGTGCGTGTGCGCCTTCCTCGAGCAAATGCCTCTTGTGGAGAGCTTTGATGGCCCGCTTGATGGCCTCCCTCGAGATTTCATCGGAGGACCTGCGAGTCCGAAAGTAAAGTGCGGGGAGGGCAGAGGAGAAGGTGACGATAGCCCTATTCATTCACAAGGTTAGGGATTTGCTTACATCGATCTTTACTAGGGTTTTCGCTAAGAACCATATAGAGAGATTTGAGATTCAGATTTGCTCTGCTATCCCTCCGCTTGCTCTGTCCCGTCGAAGGCCGACTACGGCGACGGTGGATCTCAATCGATGGGTTGCTGGTGGAGAACACAATCCTTGGCGCCACGGATTGGGCTGCTTGAGTTGACTAGCATTAATTTTTTTTCAAGAAAATTTGAATATATAGGTGAGAAATAAATATGCTCAAAGTTTTATTTCACATTAAAATATCTCTATTTTTTATTTTAAATTATCTTTTTAAATTAATTGCAATTAAAATAGGTTCAAACGCAATCCAAATAAAATTTTTATTAGCTTTCATCAAAATTCAAATTATATATACAAAAAAATTTTAAGCCATATTCAAATCAAATACATTAATTCGAATTAGATTTAAATAAAATTCATATGCAATTCAAATAAGATTCGTACGTGATTCTAAGATGATTTGTTTAAACATGTCAAACAAGACTCAAAAAGAGTGCAAATATGATCCAAACAGCATTAACATAGCATAGTGCAATTAAAAAAATATAACATTTCATATTATAAGGCAAACATAACCAAGTATAATACAAATAGCTATAATACATCATAGTGAGAAAAATTACATCCTTGTAGGGCATCTATGAAATCAAAATAAAAATAATTATATTAAATCAATACGTTCTTAAAATAATAAGGTGAGTAAAACTATAACAACTATAACACAATAGATTAAAATTTTGATACAATCGAATACAATTATAACATATAAAATACAACATAGTTGAATTGACCCTGTTAAGTCTTCGATTAGTATTCCAGTTGATACGTCATCACAAAATTATCTTGATTGGGCACGAATCTCGAGGCAAAATCAGTTCGGAAATTTCAAAAATTAATTTTGGGAGCATATGAACTCCGATTTCAGCGAGCTTATAGTCAAACTGAGCGTCTCGAAAATACGAACCCAACGATTCCAAGATCAACCCAATCCGAGCCCAAATGAGTCCGAATCAAGGGTTCAAAGCGCTGTTGGAAGGTTCAAACCGCAATTTGAGTTACCAAACGGTCTCCGATTTTGACGAGCTTATACTCGAATTGAACGGCTCGACGAGACGAATCCGACGAGCCCAAGATCATTGAATTCCGACATCATTAAGGCCTTCAAATGACCAACGAACGGTGCATGATCAAAGGATTCGATATCGGCCGTCCATTCAAACCACTCACAATTCGCCCTTGATCTCACACCTATTTACGGGCTATGCCACTCCAGAAAAACTATAAATAGAGCCCTCATTCTACACCAAAGGGGGGCTCAAGTGAAGAGAGAGAAGAAGGAGAGGAGAAAGAGGAAAAGGAGATTCCTCACCTCCTCGACCACCGCCGGAGCTCTTCCTGCCGCCTGAAGACGCCGGAACTCTGCCGGATTTTCAGGAGAACGCCAGAATTCTGCCCAACTTCCATGGGATGCTGAAATTCTTCCCAATTTACAAGATAATTCCCTCATGACGCCGAAACTCCGCCCAAGTGAAGCCTGAGTTCTCCTCTGCCACCAACGACGTCGGACTTCTACCCGACGCCGGACCTTCACTCTTCGCCAAGCTTCTACCCGACGCCGGACTTCTACCGGTTATCGGACTCCGCTGGACGTCTACGCAAAGATGCATTTCTTTTCATTGCTGGACTTCTACCTGACGCTGTCCTACTGATCTTCGTCGTCGGACTACAGTCCTTTCGACCTCCATCGCCAGCCGACCACGGTCCTCCTGACTTACGTCGCCCGCCGACTACAGTCTTTTTGACATCCGTCGCCCGTTGAATACGGTCCTCCTGACTTATGTCGCTCGCCGAATACATCCTTTCCAACCTCCGTCGCCCGCCAACTACAGTCCTCCTGACTTACGTCGCCCGCCGACTACAATCATCCGTCGCCAGCTGACTACGGCCCTCCTGACCTACGTCGCCCGCCAACTGCAGTCCTTTTAACAAAGCGAATACGTCGATAGTAGATCTTTGTATTTACATCATGTAATGTACTCCATAAGATGTACATCAAGCTAAGGCCTTCTCCCAAGGAAGGGTCTCATTTGTAATCGACTGCAAATACTAGTGGATTCGTTCAAACTGGGCTAGGCCCCGTGGTTTTTCCCCCTTTTAAAGGGGTTTTCCACGTAAAAATCTTGGTGTCTCATAAATGCTAGACCATCTCTTCTTATCTGATTGCATGCCGGATTTTCGTACAATGCTAAGACGTTAAATATGATATTTCTCTACCGCCGCGAATACTCCTGGACGCAACACCAGTATTTAATACTGATGAAGTTGGTCTCTTTACATTCAGTATAATACTTAGGATACTGATTTGCATCGTTACAAGTTCCCCAAATCATGTAAAAATATATTATTTTCAAATTATAATTTAGAGTTCACTTAACCAAGCTGAAAAATGGAGGAGTAATCTAATGTATTTTAAGAAAATAATAGTATAATCAAAAGATCCACCTTTACATTACACTTCGGCAACACATTTAAATATTGATCAGTATAAAATTCGTAAATGAAAAATATTATGTCATTACTTATAATATTCAATATAATTATTTTATTAGCCTCAACTTATCTAATAATTATATCATTCACACCCCGAGCTGTATATATGACCAAAGCAGTATAATTTCCCTTTATAGGTATGATTAGAGTAGACATATTACATAATAAGAAAACACAAATAAGTAAATTCTAAAATAGATAACGAGAGAAAAATAATATATCCAAACCATATTTGTACTATATTTAAATAATATTAGAACATTGATTTAATCTCGCTCAAACATTAACTCAAATCTAGAATGAATCTTGACCAACCTTGCAAGGTTCTAACATTAATCAAATCTTGTTCGGACATTAATCAAAACTTTTTTCAAGGCATGAACGAACTTTTTTTAATCGTTAATCAAACCTTTTCAAAAATGCGAACAAGGTTTAAATAAACTTTAAACATGTTTGATTATGATATGAACATGTTCCAATCAAGATTAGAATAAATTTTGATTAATGTTTGAAGCTAATAATATGATGTTTAATGTCCTTCTAAGTTTTGGGCTCGAACTTTGAATAATGTTTTCAAATATAGATAACAAAATGTATAACAATACTAAACCTAAACAACTAGCCAAAGACTAAGACAAAACAATACTATATAACCATTACGTGCACATGACAATCATTAGAGATGAGAAATACATTGAGAATCAGAAGAGTGGAGTAACATCTTACTCAAAAGCTAACTTATATAATGCTCATGCATCCCTTCAAATTTCCCAATATTTGGTTTGGAAGGAATTTTTGGGCATATTTCTACAAGAAACGAAGCATCGGATATACTATTAATTTCAACCATTATGGGGCATATAATGTCAACTTTTTTCTTCATTTATATATGTGATGAGGTAACATATTTGAATGGGCATACATGATCCTTGTTTAAGAGAAATATGGTGATAGTGGTTAGCAAGTTGTAACATAATTATTTGATCAAAATGTATCTACGTATGTGTTTTGATTAAAAAAATATTTAAATATATATATATATAATTTTTGAAAAATATTTAATTATCTTTGGGAATATTAAATTTGAATTTTTATTTTGTAATGGAACCCAATATTAGGGACAATATATCGTCTCAAAAAGGCGAGGATATCATTCACTAATTGGTTCAAATTACAAAGCTTTAACTTTGTCCTTATTATCATAGTCAAACCCAAAAATAATCACATATGACCTCGAAAGATCAAAATGGGATTTGATCGAGCGTTTGGCTAAGCTAATATGGATTGAAGATCATTAATTTCATAATCAAAACCACGATAATAATTGATATATCTCTCCGAAGAAAGAATGTATCAATCATTATCGATCAATTGAAAATGACGATAATGATCGTTATGTTTAATTTTCCCAAAGAGAATTAATTAAAGATTTTGAAAGATTTATTTTGAAAATCAATTCTGGGTTTCTAAATCTCCTACGAGCGCAAGCCCTCGTAGTTAATTACATCGTAGAAAACTTGGAAATTTTCCTACGAACACTCTCGATTAAAATAGCGATACAAATTTTATTTAGATTTTCAAAGATCGATATCAAAGGAGAAAAATGATAGGAATTTTCAAATGGAATTGGTTCAATGTTTGAACATTTATTTTCAGAGTCAAAGGAAGAGGAGTATGGAGTGTTTTGAGATTCTGAAACAATTCAGAAAACACTCCAGCCTATCCTAAGTGTTGGGCTTAAATTTGATTGAAAGAGATTTTTTAGTTTGAAGTGTCGATTTTATTAGAAATTTGGGATTCAATTCCTAGAGATTGAGGTCTTATGGCCCAAGCCAATCTCGGAACCTAAGTCTAAATTGGGTACTGAGAATTAGTACCCCGAACCTAGCTAGTGCAATGCGAATCTGGTCTTACCCCGGCCTGGATTGGGGAGCCAGCTAAACACCTAAACGATTTTAAAATATGAGTCCGATCTTTTTGTAGAGTGGTAGGGACATTAATTAGAAAATTTTAGAGGAATGGGGTCGACATCTAGAGCAGATCCTTAATTAACCCCTTAGACTTATGTCGGGTATTTAATGTCTAAATAAATGTAATTAAATATTAGACTCGATTTTTAATTTGTTACTAATGCGATGCATGCTAATCGACTGGATTGAATGCAGAATTAGTATGTAGCAGTTTAAAAATTTTGGCTTAGAAAATAGATTTTTTCCTAGAGATTGCATAACATCCCCTTGACAGATCGGCACCCTCATAGGCCAGGTGGTCTGCCAGAACCCGCAGGCGGGGAGATGCCTAATAAGGTTGAGAAAGTATAATATGAATGCATGAAAAACCCTCGGCGAGTTCGAGCTTACTTCTTAGGACCGTTTAGAGTTTCTATCTTGTCTTAAAAATTTTATTTAATTAAAGTAGAAGAATTTTTTGACAGACCCCTAAGAGCCTAAATTCAAATTACAGGTCAAACCAAATACGACATGCAAATAAAAAGACTAGAAAAGCAGGAGTTCTAATACACAATCAATTCTAAATAAATCAATTAAAATATATCAAATTGAATGTCCGTAGGCAAGTGCCTCTTATTATTACATCACAGAATTGCAAAAAAGTAAAGTGGCCGGGCACCACTAACAACAACCTGGATTTCTAATCCTAAATCAAATGACTTTGAGATTTGGGATTCTTCTCGTTGTCCATTTCTTCATCTTCTCACGAACATCTTGATTCGTCGGTTCCGAATATCCAAATGAAAAGAAACTCCTCCTTGATCGGGGTGTTATCTTTCCTCTTTGGATATCTGAAAAGTATCCTAATTTGACTTCCAAATGGAAGAAGACTCTCCCCTTTAGGGATGTCTTCACCTCTTTGGAATTCGAATTGAATATTTATATCCCAATCTCAAATCATTCTAAAGAATTTACAACCTTATTAAAATTAAATTTACATTAATTCAAATAAGAAAATCCAGACTCGATCCTACAAGGTTATCCTAATAATCGACAGTTGTATATACAATCCCAAGCAGTTATAATATGAAAATTGAAATGCATATATTTTTTTTAGCCACACTTGGCCATGCTCTTTTATTTAAGCGCGGCAGGTACCTATGCAAAGAGTATATTTTTTTTATTAACTGCCCCCTTTAATTTCAGCTCCTTATATGAGCATGGCCACCTGCATAAGATTGCACAAATATAATTCATTCCTATCCAAGGGGTAAATCTAACGCACAATCAATCACAGAGTGTAGGAAGTAAGTAAGTAAACACAACAATTCTACACTAGCAAACATCATACAGAAAAAGCTCGAAAACCCGGCATACAACTGCAGAAAAGTAAACACCGGTCTATCCTAAAACTAGAGTCGGTGATCCTAGCAAACCATCTAAAGTGTGTGAGATAGGTCGTGTGGTTTTGATATTTCCTAAATAGGATATTAGGTTGAAGTCATTTGAGATTCGATTGGTTGAAAGGCTTAAGGGATATTTAGTTAAGGTTTAAGTATTAATGCTTTGAATTTGATCTTAAAATTAATTATTAATTATTTGTTGGAAACCACCTTTGTTTCACACCGAGGCCGTGAAGTTTATTTCACCTTCCTTGGGGCTAATCTAATAGCCTCGTAGGCCTGGGTTACCTAGTGGTACCCGGTATAATTAAGTGTTTTAAGTTGATTAAAGTTTGAAAGTTAATATATTTTATTAAAAAAAAGTGTTTGATCGCTGATTTTTAAAGTTGATTAATTTAAGTTTGCCATAAATTGATTCGTGGCGTTGTGCCACCAGGCTCGAGGAACCAGCCTCCTTAGGACACTTAGCCCCGCAGCCCGGAGTAGTCCAGCCGATAAACCAAATTAATGTAATTGAATTAGAGATTTTAAAATGTTAAATAATTAATGATTAATCTATTTTAAGGTTTAACACCCTTTAGAATCCATTCGTGGCGTTGTGCCACCAGGCTCGAGGAACCAGCCTCCATAGGACACTTAGCCCCGCAGCCCGGAGTAATCCAGCCAATAACTTCATCTTTAGGATGGTTGTTGTGTTTTAAAAGGTTTGTCGAGTGTTTTAAATATTAAACTAACATTTTCTGGAGTTTTAGAGCGATTTTTGAGTTTTTAAGAATTTTTATGAATATTTTAATCACTTAATTAAAGGGTCAAAAGTTGACTTTTTAATTAAGAGTGTTTTCTGGAAAGTTAACATTTTATTAAAATACTAGACCTTAATATGATCAGTTAGACAGTAAATATACTGAAATTGGATTTTCTTACATTTTATTACGAAGATTTGAAGTTTTGAACTAGTTTTGACTTATAGTTGACCAAAAAGTTGACTTTTTGAATTTGATGTTTTTCTAAAATTTTAACATTTTTAATAAATATTAGTCATTATTATGAGTTAAATGCAATTGAGTTTGACTAATTTGGATTTTTCTTTAATTAGTTATGAAGGTTTGAAGTTTTAAGTATTTGATGAATTTTTAAAATTACTTAATTAGTGGCCCATGTTATGATTTGAATCCAAATGAACTCCAAACTCCTTGAAATCAGCTCCAAAGGTCAAGGATGACCTAAGAAGAGATTCCCAAGTGTTTATGAATTTTCTAGAATTTTTAATTATTATTAATTATATTAATTAAATATGGGTTTTCAATTAAAATTAAATTAATTACATAATTGCTATCAAATCAAGGGGTTTTTAATTTTCATTGGTTAAGGGTTCAAATCTGGTCAGTTAGAGGTCTTATCCATATTTTTTGGATTTAAAATTGATTTATTATATTTTCTGGAAGTTTTAATGGCTTAATTAAGGCTTAAACTTAGGAAAATTAATTAGGGGGCTTAATGACTTCTAAAACCAGTGAAGATTTTTCCTAAGGCTGAGAGTGTCACTAAGTTTAAGTGGTTCAAATTTCAAGTTCAAGTGAAGTATATCCTATTCACAATGAATTTTCTAAGTTTTCTAATCAAAGCCCTTAATTTTTGTCCTTAATTGTGTCACTAGGTTCAATAGGTTTGAATCAAGGTTTTAACTAACCCTCAAACTTAACATAAGCAATATGCAATCACACCAAACAAATTCTAAATCTAGGAGAGCCTAAATCTAAGTGGTGGGTGCACAACCTAAGCATGCAAATACTAAACAAGATATACGTAATTAAGATAAAGTTAGTGAACAATCAATGAATGATTATTCACTAATCATCCCCATTAATTCTATTCAAATAGACTTAATCTACATTTAAAATTTCAAAGGGATCTCCCAAGGTTTAAAAATTTAAACATATATATAGAACTTCAAAGTAGTCTTAAAATAATACATATATATATATATATATATAAGCCTATACATATAAATATATATTTTAAATTAAAAATAATTCAAAATATTATAAAAATAAATTTATAAATGATTGAGAGACCCACTGATTTCAAGTGGTTAGAAAATAATTTTTAAATTTTAAAATAATTAATATAATATTTAATTAAATATTACTTAAATATTAAGATATTCAAATAATTCAAATAAATCAAGATAAATGAATATTTTAATCTTAAAATTAATGTTAAGTTAGAGTATTTTGAATTTCAAGATTTTTGATATATTACTTATAATTTTCAAAAATAACTTGAATTTAATTTAAATTTCTAAAGTTTGAGGTTAAATATATAGTTTGAATTAATTATAAATTAATTAATATTCAAAATATTTCTTGAATTAAATGAAATTGACCCTTAAATATTTCTGGAATTCAAATTATTAAAATAGTATTTGAACTTAAGTTAAATAATGATTAAATAATTAAACATTCAAATATTTAAAAACTATTTAAAATATATATTATGTATTAAATAGATTAAATTTTAAGTTAAATTAAATATATATATGTTAAATATTTTAGATATATATATATATATATATATATATATATATATATATATATATATATATATATATATATATATATATATATATATACATATATTTTTTTATTAAAATATGCTTTAAAATAAAGTTTTAAATTTTATTAAATATTTAAGATCATTTTAATTAAATATTAACTTTAAATAAGTAATATTTAAAATATTTCAAAATAGATTAATACTTTATCTTAAAATTAATTTTAAATTAGAACTTTTAATTTCCTGATAAAATTTATATAAAATAAATATTTTTATACTTTTAAAATACTTTTAAATGATTTTTAGAAGAAAACTGTAATTAAAACAGATTTAAAATTAAATTATATCCTTTTTAATTAACTGGCGGCGGAGGAGGACACGTGGCGCGTGCTGATCAGATTCAACGGATCAAAGCCGCGGCGGCGGTCATCCACGCGTCGGCCGCGGACCGCGTGACGCGGTTTACTTAACCACGTAAGCAATAAACGGCGTCCGTCCGATCACCCTGGCTCCATCCGACGGGTGGGATCGGATTTCGCCGTCTGATCTCGTTTGAGAAGCATCAGACGGTTAGGGATAAATCCCGCGGTTTACAGTCAACGATCTAGATGCCGCCAGATAAATAATAGAACGCTGAATCAAATACACGGGCGGGACGTTAACTCAAAAGGCTAGATCGGAACCGTTGATCGAGCGATCAACGGTGCAGAAAAAGTGCACTCGCAGGGAACTACGAATGAAGCCCTAGTATTTGATTTTTCGCTCGTTTGTTCGAACCAGTTAACGAAATAACTTGAAATTTTAAACGTAAATTAAAAATTTGAACAAAAATATTGGGGATCTGTCCTTGATATTAAATACGAGCTTAACAAAACGTTAATTAAACCTAAGTGTCCTAAGCTAGGTTTAGAGTTTTTAACCTTGATTTTGGACGGTTTGACTCATTTATGGACTTGTTGCACTTGTAGGCTGTCCACGCTCCTTTTTGTAGAAGAAACCAATGCTGGAAGAGCTACGGATCGACGGGAAAACAAGTTGGACGGACTTTGGCCTTGTCTCGCCGGAGTTCTCGCCCCCGATGGGATTTGAGTAGTGGATTCAACTTGGTAAAGATAAAAGAAGGCCTGGGATGCTCAAACGAGATGGGTTTGAGCTCTGGAAATGGCTTGAATGGTGAGAGAAGATAGGGATTAGAATGCATCTCAAATGAGGGTTTACACCCTATTTAAACGTCCCCTGGTTGGATAGACGGCTAGGATTTGTTTAGTTGGACTTCAGATAGCTGCCACATGTCAAGGGAGTGGTTGGAAGGCTGGAGAATCAAGGACACAAGGACTAGTGAGGTGGAAAGGCCTCCTATGTCCTTTTGAGCACATGGGATGATTGAGAGCCATTGGATCCTAATCCAAGGGCTAATAACAACCTTTAGAATATTCTAGAAAATGCTTGAACAGCTGGGATTAAAAAGGTTTGAAATATATGCCATGTCATTAAGGATTTAGCTCATTTAATGACTCCTTGACAATTTGTTGACTGGTTTGACCAGTCAACAGGTAAAGTCTAGCTAAGGTGGCAGCTAGGTGGCACCACTCATTGGATGAAATGAAGGTTAAACCAAGCAATTGGAGTTTGAGATTATTTAAGGGGTTTTGAATCGGTTTGACCAAGTCAAAATGACTTGGTTTGGTTAAATGGGCCAAGGTTCGACTCAAAGTGATTTTGAAAATATTCCATGCATCAAATGGAATGGGTTTGAATTAGTTGGATGTGATTTCAAGATTTAAATAGGTCATTTGGATCAAATGAACCTATATGGGCCCTTAATGGGCCTTTAAGTCAAAACTGGTTGATTTGGTCAAACAGGTGGATCCAGGATCTGAAAATAGGTTCAACAGGTTCAAAATAACATTTTGAGTCTATTGGATGTGGTCCCAAGTCCTAGGGAAGTCATTTGGTTCAAAACAACTGTTTGGACCCTTAAAGGGCCTTTTGGGTCAAACCTGTTGACTTGGTCAACTAGGTTGACCCAAGGCTTGGGAACGGGTCCAACAGATTTGAAATGACATTTGAAACTTGCTGGAGGTGGTTTCGTTCAATTCGAAGTTCATTTGGTTAGAAATCAATATTTGAACCCTCATAGGGGTATTTTGGTCATTTTGGGCTCATGACCATTAGGGGCTGAAATGAGTCCAGAAAAATGCAGTTTATTGATCAACAAATCAAAATTAATGGTCTAGAAGTGACTAGAGGCTTTGGTGAAGGCTCTAAGGTCAGAAACTTCTATGTGACAAGTCTAGTGGTATGGGCTGTAAATATTTGAAGGTTTTACAGCCTTTGGATTTTAATTTAGATTCTGGGGTTAGAGACCTCAGAATGGGTTCAAATTTGAAGAGTTGCCTCCAGAGACATGTCCCATCAGTATGCAACTGACAGACTCTGAATCGGAGGTCAATTGATTAGGTTTTTAAGTGTTTGAAAAATCCTTAGAAAAGGCCCTTAGGAAAAGACTTTGGACTTAGGATTTTGGTTTAGAAATTCTGGATTTTGGATTTGAATTAAGGTCAAGATTAGTCCAAGAAAAATGAGGTCAACCAAGGAGTAAGTGTGCCAAATGGCATGGAGTTGAGTGGGTTAGCTGTGCCTGTGTTGAAAGAAATTGTTAATATGGAATCAAAGCTGGATGGAGTGCAAGGGCAGAGCTCGAAGAGTGTCATAACACCTATGTTGTTTTTTTTCTTTGATTGAATTTAATATGTGCAAAATAGTCAAACAACTGAGTACACACCATAAAGTGGAGCTAGGATATTATAAATTGAAAATTAAAATTACCTGATTTCTCTAAGAAATCAAACTGTATGATCCAATCATACTACATAATTATTTATGCATGCATAATAAATCAATTATTTGTTAAAAATAAAAGTTCAAGGTTACTTTAAAATAAGTAACCGTACTAGACGACTGGTTTCATACTAGAGAATTGGATATTTCAAATAATTTGTTGTTTTTTTCTTATATTCCATATGTAGGAAAATTTTGAATTTTGAAATATTTGCACTATATAAATATTTATAAATCTTTCCTATTCTATGTGAAAACTTTGGAATCAAATTAATTTGAAATCATCAAGGAGTTGTACAGTATTATGTATATCATACAGTATGAACAAAATAGAATTTTAGTTCATCTCATCCATGGTAGAACGGGATGAATTATGGACTATTTGAAGTGATTGTACTACACGATGATGATCAAATAGTCCAATCAAATAGAGATTTGGTTTACAGATTTTTCTTTATAATGAACTAATTGTATTATATAATGGTGGGTTCATATTGTATGATTTAGTAATAAAAATTAAGATTTAGTGTTTTTATTAAATGCTCATTCTTATGTTAAAGAGAGAGAGAAGAGAGAGAGAGAGAGAGAGAGAGAGAGAGAGAGAGAGAGTCACTTTTTGTTGCAATTATTCTCTCTATTTTTTTCTTTCTCTAATAAAATAATAAATAATATAAAACAAAATAGTTTGCTTAATTTCAATTTTTCTGTAAAACTGTCTTATTTAGAATTATTAATCTAAAAGTATTTTGAAATTAAAGTTTAAAATCAAAGTTTTTTTAAGTTAACCATTTGGTTATATTTCAGCTATAAATTATTATTACTCTTTGTTGAAAAATTTTATGTTTTTTAAAAAACATCTATTTCACCCCCTTTTGATTGTGCCAAGTCACTTACATTTAGTATCATAGCAGAGCGGTGTTCTCATTTATTTGGTTTCATTACCTGAGTAGGTTCTAGTATGGCATTGTTTGGGAATTAAAACACTTTATAAGAGTACTCTATTATCCATATGCCACTTTTTTGATAATATCACTTTTGATTTATGGAAGATTTGCATGTCTATATTCATTTAATCCATAGATTTACACATGTGGCACTCAATTGAAGCTAGTTATTCACCACCATATAGAGTAGTAAATGGCATAAAAATTGAAATTCCTTCAATGATGAAGCATTTAAGATAGGGAACTTAGACAATTAAATGCTAAATATTTGAGTTATTTCTTTTATGCATTAAAATTTGAGGATTACATGAGAGTATCCACTTACACCAATGGAAAAGGGATTTGGGATAAATTGTGTATTACATATGAAGGAACTAGTGAAAGCAAATAATCCCATTTGAATGTCTTGTCATATGAATATAAAATGTTTCAAATGCAAAATAATGACTTTATTTCTTACATGTATACTAAATTAACTAAGATTATTACTTATTTTCATGCTTTGGGAAAAGAAATTTTAAATTCCAAAAAGTTAACAAAATACTATGATTTATGCCCAAATCTTGGGATGTAAAGGTTATGGTAATATTTGAGTCAAAAGATTTGAATGCTTATTTTTTTGACAATCTGCTTAGTTCTTTGATTACATATGAGTAAAGGATTAGCTAAAGAACAACATATAGCCAAGAAAAAAGGAAATAGCAGAAAATTGCACATAAGGATAATGAATTTAGTAGCAATAATTCAGAAGGAGATGAAAATCAAGACATTGTGCTGATGATGAGGCAATTCAATAAATTCTTAAAAAGCAAGCAACGGTGACACAATAAAAAATACAAAGGTAAAAGAAATAAATTCAATAAGATTTCTACTAATATTATGTGTTATAAATGTAAGAAGACAAGGCATGTAAAATTGGACTATCCAAATTTTAAAGCTCAATAAACTAAAGAAAAGGCTGATGAGAAATATGATGTTAAAAGAAATAAATGAAGAACACAAAAAGCCTTTTGGGGTAACTGAAATTCAAAATCTTCAATAATTAAAGGTGAAGAAAAGATTACAAATCTATGTTTGATTTCTACTAATATGTTTCTAATCATCCTAAGGAGCTAATAATGGAAGACCCATCCATAAGATTTAGGACTAAACAAGAACTTAGAAAAGAGGTTAGTCACGGTGCTTTCATCTCTATGATAATGTCTTAAAATAATGAATTATTATGATGTAGGAAGAATTAAATTAATTTATAAAATTATGTGTAGGAGTTAATGGTTAAACCAATTGATCACATTGTTAAAATTAGCACGTAGGCCCTACTGATGGGTTTTAACCAAAAAAAGGTATTAAAAAATAAATAAAATAATTATGGATCAGCTAGAAGAACAAATGCTAGTTTAGTTGGAAATGGTTTATAATTAATTGGAGTGAATATACTTTGAAGAAACATTTACACCAATAGCCATGTTAGAAGTTCTATGGGTATTATTATTATTTAATTATTTTAAAGGATTTAAATTGTATCAAATGGATGTGAATAACACGTTTTAAATGGGATAATAAAAGTAGTCGCCTATGTAGAGCAACTCTATAGGTTTGACATAATTTCCAAACAATATCTATAAGCCCTAAAGGGCACATTATATATTGAAATATGCACCGAGAGGATGGTATGATAGACTTAACACCGTTCTATTAGAAATTTCCTTCATTATGGGCATAATAGATACCAAATTATTTTTTAAGAAAGTTAGAGCTAACATATTAATAATGCAGATTTATGTGTGTGACATATCTTTTCGAATCAATTAATGATGAATTGTGTAAGGGTTCTCATCCATATTGAGCAATTAGTTTGAGATAAGTATGATGGGTAAGGTGACATAGTTTTTAGGACTCAATATATATCAAAGAAAAGATGGGACCTTCCTAAGCCTGATAAAGTATATAAAGGATATCATAAAGAGATTTGATTTAGAAGATGCAAAAGTTTGAATACAACTATGAGCTTGATCCCCCAAATAGATAGGGATTTTAATGAAAAACCCATTGACCAAAATATTATATATAAATAATATGCTCATTACTTTATTTGATTGTAAGTAGGCTTGACATTATGTTTAGCATTTAATTATGTGTTTGGTTTCAAGATAACTTAAGGAATCCCATATGATTATTGTTAAGAGAATATTAAGATATCTTATAGGCACACTAAATCTAGGAATATCATATCCTAGGAATAGGCTAGCATTTGAGTTAGTTGTAAATTCTAATTCTGACTTCACAAAATGTATGGTAGATGGAAGGAACACTTCAAGAACTTGCTAGTTTGTATGATAATCCTTAGTTTTTCTATTTCAGTAGGAAGCAAAAATTTGTAGCTCTATCCATAATAGGGGCAAAATATATTGCAATAGGAAGTTATGTTTCCCAAGTCCTATTGCTTGAGTAACAACTTCTTCACTTTGGATTGAAAGGAGATAATATATATATCATGTATGATAATACAAGTGAAATATTTATCATTAGGAATCCATTAGAACTTTCTTTCACCAAACATAGATATCAAACATCACTTCATTAGGGATCATGTGTCAAAATAAGATGTCGATGTTTAAATGAAAACACTGGAGAGCTTAGAAGGTTAAGGTGTGTAGGTACTTGGTGTTCTATGTATGTTTTTATTTTAAATGTTTGTCTAAAAAATTTATGAGCTTTTTTAAGTTTTTATGTTAATTATTTAATCTAATATTTGTTCATGTATGTTTGTGATTATATTTCCTTACTATATGTGCTTATAGTTTTATGGAAGACCTATTCAATAAAGAAAAACACCTTTTTCATATATTGTGGTACATGATACATATATATATGCACAAACTTTAAGATAAAATCCTCTTTTTGGGGTGACACATTATTTCCATTCATACTATAAGAACCATCAATCGTATTGTATGATAACGCTTAGTTTGAATAATAATCAAAGAACAATTACTGTGTATGTACAATTTATTATCATCAATTGTACTGCACAAATAAAACAAATGCGAAAATTAAATGCGGAAGCAAATAATAAGAAAAGAACACACCGGATTTATAGTGGTTCGATGACCTACATTCACTCCTTGGAGGCACCCTCCAAGTATTGCACTAAACTAAGTGTCTCTCCTTTAGCCCCCACAACTAAGCGGAGAAGCCCTTATAAAATCACTTCCACCTTCCCTGGTGTGGTGAAGTCGCCTGGTCCTTTGACACTAAAGAGATCTTCTTCTTTGGTGAACTTCCCTCGAGACAAGCCTTGAATTCGACAATATTCAGGTACGAGCTTGCCGGAGCAACCGTGTGGAACCCCCTCCACACTCCCTTGAGTCCCCCCTCACAGGATCTTCTCCCTCTCTCAAACTCCACCCTTTCCTCACTCCATTTCAAGCTCTCTCTTTAAGTTTCCCCCAAAAGAACAAAGCTACAATGGCTGCCAAAGACACTTACAAAGTGTCATGCCAAGCTTAAATAGAAAAGCTCAAAACAAGCTCATTAATGCAAGTTGCCGACATTATCGTCTAGGACAATAGGTATATCGTCCTGGCCGATCAGTACAAATTCAGCTCATCAACCTCGGGACGATTTGGGACGATCAGAAGAAAATTGGTTACATCGTCCTGGCCGATATCACGATCATCCAGGCTGATTAGTTTAAAACCGATTTCAATCATCCTGATCATCGCCCTGAATTCGAGCTATCCGATGTAGATCGTCCAGGACATCGTCCCGGCCGATCCGGCGATCGTCCCAGATGATGTGATCATATCAATCAACAATCAATGCTTTCCAAAGATACCAGAATAATTTAGGCATAATTGAGATAGATCGGCCTGGACGATATGAATATCATCCAGGCCGATTTCCTAAAACAAAGAATTCCTAAACTGATTCTGGTGGCTGATTCTTTCTGAATTGAGACTATCGTCATGGCCGATACAAGTATCGTCCAGGCCGATCCGCTAATGACGGCTGCCTTAATGAGGATGCCCTAATTAGGGTTTCTGTTTTTGAACAGATCGTCCCGGCCGATATAAATATCGTCGAGGATGATGTTACCAAAAATAGAAATCCAACAGAGAATCTTCCAAGTTACAAATCACCCGGTGCCTCACCAAATACAACAGACTTAAGAAAGGAAAAAGAGTACAAACTGACTCAGACCTAGTCTACCCAATCTTGAGCTGATTCCAAATTGTAGTCCGATCGTGTGAACCTAAAATGTCAGTACATAAGGCAGTTGTAGAGAAATAAGAATGTTTGCTATCATCAAAATCATAAACCATTGATCTGCAACAACATCGTCTAGTATGATTATTTCAAAATCAAGGGATCGTCCGATATGATGTTCGGGACGATAAAAAATAACCTTGATTAATCATACAGTATGACATATGTCAAACAATATGATAACCAATAAGAAATTAATCCTTGATTTATTGACTAATCATGGGGGTTAATTTAATTAAGTATTCAAATTATCATACAATATAATTTAATCGTATGATACGATTAGTTCAAAATTTATAGTTTAAAAACTTAAATAAATTTGGTGGCTAAGGTTTTTAATTAAAAATACATCATATAATCTGATATGTATTGTACAGTATAATTTATTCACAGATAGCCATTGAGTCATAGTAGGCCGTACAATATGATGTAAAATCGTACAGTACGATTTACAAAAAAAAATCTTATTTGAAAAGACAAATCTCCCCCTATGTGTGTACATGGTTGCTCAGTTTGCATACACTTTGTGGCCAAACTCAAGAAAAGAAAAAAATACAAAATAAATGAAAATTACAAAGTTATAAACTTTACACCCTACTCTACCCAATCTTATGTCTTCTTGTTGTCTTGAATAATATTTGATCTCTCTTAAATGTTAGTACTCATAGATTAGAGCAAAATATTCAATGAATAATGATATAACTCCAATCGATATTATTTGTCATCATCAAAATCTCAGGCTAGGGGTCATGCACTGCAATAATCTCAAACTTTTTGATGATGTCAAATAATGTTGTCAGAAAGCAAATTAGCATATTATTATTTTTTGTGTTTTTTTAAGTAAATATAAAAGCTTGAATAAAAAAACATGAATAGAGATAAGAAAACATGCATTTCATTGGATTTAATTAAAAAAAACATGATAAAAAAACATGATAAATGAGACATCTAAACAGGGATACTAACTAAAATACACAACAAACTTCTCCCCTTTTTGACATCGCTAACAAGAGGAGTAACAAATAATACTTGAAAAAACACAAGATATTGACAAGTCAAAAAATAGGATCCTGATCAGGTGGTTGTGGAGGTGGCTGAAAGTAGTGGTGGATGGACGCGAACTATTGATCAATTGAGGAAAATCATTCCCCAAACCACCGCATGTCCTACTTATGTTATTGGTGCTATTCTTGAATGTGAGTGTCAAGGCAGCTTTGGAGTTGGTCGAATCGTTTGACTAGATCATCATGAGGATAAGCAGGTGCAGATCCTTGGTGTGGTGCATGTCATCTTGGTGGAGCAGGTTTTCCTGCTTGAACAGCCTCTCCTTCTTCATAGAAATCAGGCTCGTCATGCACTTGTCCCCGATGAAATAAGATACAGAAGGAGGCATCCGTATAAAAAATAGGTAGATTATTGGGTTCACTAGGATAGGTTAACTGGTATTTGTTTTGAAGAATGTAACCTATGAGGTGGCCAAGAGCTAAGTTGAGTTTTCTACGAGTAGTAGGATGGCGCACTAGGGTCATGTTTTAGATATAATAAAGGATTAAATCAGCTTCATCAAATTTAGTGTTTGACATAATGAGGTAGGTTACAACAGAAAGGATTGGGGTCATGCTAATCCTATCGCCAGCTTTGGGTATGATTGATGTGCAAATAACATGTTGAATGATGCGAGCATTTTGGGTTAAAGATTGGACAAGTGGTAGGTGTTGGTGAAAAGTAGCATTTCTAAGGACTAGATTGATGGCACTCTAGTCAAATTCATTTGTAATGAATAAGTGGGCTTTAGGACCTTCAGTAGAAAGCCCAATGTATTAGGCTGGGTTTGCCTTAGTGATTTCAACATTTTTTCGGCTGACAAAGGAGGTAAGGGTTAGGTTTTCGACATCAATAGTGAGATTGGCAAGGAATTCAAATAGTAGCTCTGAATTGTAAGGGAATATATGGTAAGTAGGAATTGGAGAGTAGTTGATGCAAATAAACTCATCACCTCAAAGTTTAAGGTAGCTTGATTAAGCATTCAAGAGGGGGTAATCTTGCATGCCTTGAACTTGTGGTATGCAACTTCATCTTTTGATTACAAAAAGTAGTCGTCATGATAATGAGAGGAAGAGGAGCTTCCTAGGACAAGTCAGTCGTGCTTTCTTGAGCTTGCCATTGTGGAAAATCAAGTGTAGAGGGGGTGAAGTGGGTATGGAATGAGTGAAGTGGTCTTAGGTGCCCTCTAATTTATAGAGTTTTTAGACTATCTTATAGTACGATGTGCAATTATGTCATCTGGATGAATGGTTGGGAAATGGTGGTCAAATCGCGCGTATAGTACAATCAGTATCATACAGTATGATATGAAGTAATTAGGTTTGTCCCGACGAGTCATTTGTACAATCATTGACAAAAAGGTTAGTACAGTACAATCAGGTGTTCGTACGGTACGAATGACAATTATGTCATACCGACCAACTTGAATTCATCCCAATCCATTTGCATATGTGGATCGTATAGTACAAAGAAGAGATATCGTATAATACGAAGTGCAATTATTTCATACCAAATGATTTGAATACATAGCCACGTGTATCGTACAATATGATAATACTCGTACAATATAATATATAAAAATGGAATTGAATCTGGCCCGTTGATTTAACAGAGGACTGTGATTGGTGCAAATTTGATAGATTGTATAATATGATAGGAAATTTTATAGTACAATGGGAAAATAATTATGAATTTTTAGATGCAGTGTAGTGAGTGTGTGACGATCAGGAAACAGCTTAGACCAGAGGTTTTTTTTGGATCACGCATGAATGTCTATGACACCAAGTCTTATCCTCAAAGTGCTAAAGGTATCAAAGGCCAGTGGTTTCATGAATATGTCTGCCAATTGATCTCCTGTAGCAATATGTTGTAATTCTATGTCTCCTTTTGCTACATGATCTCTTATTAAATGATGTCTAATGTCAATATGTTTTGTTCGATAGTATTAAAATGGATTTTTAGAAATGCAGATTGCACTTGTGTTGTCACACATGATTGGGATGGTTCCAATAGGTAATCCAAGATCTAGAAGTTATTGTTTCAATCATAGTACTTATGCAACACAACTTCCTACTACTATATATTTTTCCTCGGCCATTAAGAGGGCTACCAAATTTTCTTCCTATTGGACCAAGAAACTAAGGAATGTCCTAGGAATTGCCAGGTGCCAGAGATGCTTTTCTTGTCTACCCTACATCCAATAAAATCAAAATCTAAGTATCCTAAGATCTCAAAGGAAGTGTTGTGCCTAGATACCAAATTCCTAAGTTTGGGGTGCCTAGTCAATATCTAAGGATTCTATTGACCGCAGTTAAGTGAGACTCTTTAGGATCAACTTGTAATCAGGCATAGAGGCACACACTAAACATTATGTCCGGTCTACTGGCAGTTAAGTAGAGGAGAGATCCTATTATTCCTCTATACCTTTTTTGATCTATTGATTTTCCATTCGGGTCTTTGTCTAGTTGAATCGTAGAGCTCATTGGAGTGTTCATGGGCTTAGCACTGTACATTTCATATTTTTTCAAAATATCCTTAAAGTATTTCATTTGGCTAAGAAATGTTCTATTATTTATTTGTTTTACACTAAAACCAAAAAAGTAATTAAGCTCTCTCATCATGCTCATTTTAAACTTATTACTCATTATTTTTTAGAATTCATCATATAAGGTTTTATTTGAATATCCAAACAAAATGTCATTTACATAAATTTGAACAATGAGAATTTTATCTTTAACCTTTTGTATAAAGAGAGTGGTGTCCACATTACCCTTTATAAATCCTCTATCTAGTAAGAATGAGCTATGTCTTTCATACCAAGCTCTAGGTGCTTGCTTTAACCTGTACAGTGTCTTTTTTAATTTGAATATATGGTTTGGAAATTATGAGCTTTAAAATCCTGGGGGTTGCTCAACATAAACATCCTCTTTGATTATCCCATTTAAAAATGCACTCTTTACGTCCATCTACTATAATTTAAAACCTTTGAAGCAAGCAAATGCTAATAGCACCCTTATGGCTTTTAGTCTAGCTACTGGGGCAAAGGTTGCTTCAAAGTCTATGCCTTTAATCTGGTTATACCCCTTAGCTACTAGTCTAGCCTTATTTCTTTTTCTGGTTCCTGAGTCATTCACCTTATTTTTAAAGACCCATTTTGTTCAAACTACACTCTACCCTTTAGCTCTCTTGACTAATTCCTAAACATCATTCTTAGTGAATTGGTTTAATTCTTCTTGCATTGCTAGGATCCAAAATTCATCTCCTAAAGCTTGATCTATACTTATGGGTTCTATTATAGATATGAATATGGAATAACTAACCTCATGTCTAAGTCCGTGCCTAGTTCTCACACCTTCTGATGGGTCTCCTAAAATAAATTCTTTAGGATGACTAAAAGAATATCTCAATTCTTTATGCAAATATTCCTGATATTCTCCCCTTTCTCCTATGGTTATAGTTTCTACTCCCTGAATTGCCTCTACTTCATCTTCTTCAACTTTAAATTTAGAGGACTTATTCCATTCATCAAACACTACAAGGGTGGACTCTTCTACTAGTATGGTTCTCTTATTAAAGATTCTAAAGGTTTTACTTACAGATGAATAACCTAAGAAGACACCCTCGTTAGCCTTGGGATCAAATTTTCATAAGTGAAGTTTTCTATTTATTTAAAATATTTGCAACCAAAGACATGTAAGGGCGAAAGATTCGGTGTTTGACCCTTAAGGAGTTCATAAGGCATTTTATCCAACTTTGACCTAATGTTCACCCTATTTAAGACAAAACACAAAGTGTTTATTGCTTCTGCCCAAAAGTATCTAAGAAGAGTATACTCAGCTAACATTGCCCTAACAGCTTCTACCAAGGTTTTATTCTTTCTTTCTACTATTCCATTTTGTTGAGGAGTTCTGGGGGCATAGAAGTTATGTTCTATTCCTATCTCTTAACAGAAGGATTCAAATCTTTCATTTTGAAACTCTCCACTATGATCATTATGGATTAAAATTTTATATCCTAATTTTTATTGAATCTAAGTGGAGAAGGTCTTAAATTCCTCAAACGACTCATTCTTATATACTAGGAATCTTATCCAAGTGAACCTAGTGAAGTCGTCTACTATTACAAATCCATAATTCTTCCCACCTAGGCTAGCTTTGTTAACGGGTCCAGATAGCTCCATGTGAAGGATTTTTAGTGGCCTATATGTGTTCACAACCTTGATTGAATGAAATGATGATTTTACTTATTTTCCTAGTTGGCAGGCATCACATAGATAGGTCCTTAGTAAAGTCTAACTTAGGTACGCCTCTAACTAGTTTTTTTTTGTGATATTTCTAAGTGTTTTCATACTAGCATGGCATAGTCTCCTATGCCATATCCTTGAGTCATCTATTATTATTTTTAAGCATAGTGAATTCAAATTTTCAATACAATCAATATCTAATATGTAAACATTATTTATTTATTTTCCTTCTATTATAAGTTTTTCATTTAAACTAAGCAGGCATTTGTTAGAAAGAAATTTTATGTTAAAACCTTTGTCACACAATTGATTAATGCTTAATAAATTATGCTTTAAACCATTAACTAATAAAACATTTTCAACTAAATTTTTTTTAGCATTTCCAACAATATATGAGTCTACCACTTTCTTGGTGGTGTTGTCTCCTAATATTACTTTATCTTTGATCTTGGTCTTCAGTGTAATGAACTTCTTCATGTCTCTAGTCATATATCTTGAGTAGCCACTGTCTAGGTACCACATGCTCTCACTAGACCTTTTATGAGAGCACCCCTATAAAGTCATTCAAGGGTTAGATTTGAGAACCCAAGTGAGTTCAGGTTCCCCCTTATGCTTGCATGAATGAGATGTATGCATGCTATACTGTGCTGAATGCAATTTAGGTCTCCACACTAGGTGTGTCCTATGGTGAATCATGCAAGTATGGCTATGTGACCTAGCATGTCATAAGAGAAGCACCTAACACCAGGAAATGGGTTCTCTAACCTACGTGGGTGGTGATGCCTCTTCCTAAAGTTGTGTGATGATTGCAATCTCGAGGTTTTACTTGGTTGGGATAGTGTGGATGATGTCTTATCTTTTTCAAATGCTTTGATTTTTTTTAATGCATTTCATATGCATATGCTACAACTTCAACTTTTAGATGATGTTCATTTCAATCTATTTCTCATGCAAGTTTCTCTAATTTGTCAAACTCCTTTTTTAATTCAATATGTGATGTTTTTAAAGATTCATATGCATCGATTAATTCAATATACTTCTTATTTAATGCATCAAACTCATCAAGCAGGGACATATGATCTCTATCTAAATTAGAATTTTCTTTAACTAAGTTAGCATGCTCAGTTTGTAAAGTACTAAACTCAATGTTAAAACTAGCATGGATTTTCTTTAACCTTCTATACGAGTCATTGATTTTCTTAGAAATAACCAAGAAATCTTCATATGAAAGTTGATATACCTCATCTTGATCCGATTGATCAAGATTATCATTAGCCATTAGATATAAATTCATTAACTCCTCCTCTGCTTCTTCTTCTAACAATTTTAAGGCAGAGTTGGCCCAAAATACCTTTTGTGTCTTCATCTTCCCTTTCTTATATTTCACCTTCTCCTCACCTTTTTCCTTATTTCGCTGGATCTTAATGTTGGGACAATCAGCTCGGAGATTATCTGGTTTCCTACACTAAAAGCAAATCATGTCAGATGAAACTTTAGTAGTTCTTGAGGTTTTACCTTTATTCCAGTTACTTTGATGAGGCCTTTGTTTTGTTTTCAAAAAATTCTAGAACTGTCGGGTGATCAAGGAAATATTGTCATCTTTATCCACTGCAGAACTTTCATTATCTGAGTTGTTCGCTTTCAAAGCCATTATCTGCTCCTCCTTCTTTTCTCCTGCATCATTTTTTCTTTGACTCACTCCTTTCTCATAAGCAATGAGTGACCCAAGAAAATTGTCAATTGAATAAACATTTAAATCCTTGGATTCGATAATTACAATAATTTTAGCATCATAGGAACTTGATAAGCATCCAAAAATCTTATTAACTTTTCAAAATTAGAAATTTCTCTATCTAGAGCATCCAAGGATGTCACTATCTGGGTGAACCTAGTGTACATATTGTTGCAAACCTATTTTAATGACCTGTGTTTTGATGATTGACAAACACTATTTATTCTCTTGGACTACTTATTTTTTCTAACTTTTCAGGAATCGAAGATCGGACGAACAGACGAAGCCAGTTCAGGATTGCGTAGGTTTAGGGTTGAGTCAGTCTGTATTTTTATTTTTCACTTCTTGAGTCTACTTGTAATGGTCAAAGAGACTGATGCTAAGTAACCCTACACACACACACACTTGAGAGACTTAGAAATTCTGTTTTTACTCATATCGGCAGGACGATATTTACATCGTCCTGGACGATAAGGCTTAAAACAGAAAGTCTAAATAAGGATTCTTAATTAAGGCAGCCGTCATTAACATATCGACATGGATGATACGTGTATCGGCCAGGACGATAAGCTCAAAATAGAAAGAAATTGCTGCCATAGACAATTAAGGTATACTGTATTTTTAAATTATCGGCCAGGACGATCATTGATCGGCCTGGACGAAATTCTCAAATTATGCCTTAATTGATCAGGAAATCAATGGAGTAATTAAGGAAGATTGATACAATCATATCGTCCTGGACGATCGCAGGATCGGCCAGGACGATCCATTCAAAAACCTTAAGTTACTTCAGGATGATAAATATCGGCCAGCTCGAATTCAGGGCGATACTCTGGACGATTTTCCTCTGATTTGAATTAATCGGTCGGGACGATCGTTAGATCGGCCTGGACGATCAAGCCAATTTTAAATCATCCAAGCTTGCATTCAAGGCGATGCTCTGGCCGATCTTCTGAGATTTGTACTGATCGGTTAGGCCGATGTCTATATCGGCCTGGACGATATTGTCGGCAACTTGCAATTAATGAGCTCCTTTGAAGCTCTTCTATTTAAGAGCTCTTGTTCAACGTTTTGAAAACCTTTGGCTGCTGCCTTGACCTGAGAAGGCCTTGAGGATAAAAAGAGAGAGAGGGAGAGAGAGAGAGGATCTTGTGAGGGGGAGCTTGTGAGGGGATTCACAAGGGTTGCTTCAAGGATCGCTATGCTTCTTCTTCCTCTAGAGTTTCTCATCCGTGGAAGGGTCGGTAGAGGTAAGGAGTTAGCTTTTGGTTGGTGTTCTCTGCCAGCTTTAGGAGGAAGCAAAAGGAGATAGGTTCTCTGCCTTATCGGGGTGGCAAAAAGAAGGTGCTTTGTAAAGGCTTCTCCGCCTAGCTGTGGGGGCTAAAGGAAAGTCACGTTTGTAGTACAATACTCGGAGGGCGCCTCCGGGGAGTGGATGTAGGTCGAGTTGACCGAACCACTATAAATCTCTGTGTTCTTGTTTTCTTGCATCCGCACTTTTATTTCTGCATTATTTTTCTCGTGGTGTGATTTTGGTTTATGTGATTTTTATTCTTTGTGAAAAGAAAGTTTTAAAATACCAATTTACCCCCCCTCTTGGTTAGCTTGGGCCAGTTCTATAGGGCTTAACATCCCTAATGAACTTTCAAGTGGTATCAGAGCGGGATTCGAAAATTTAAGTTTGAAAACTTTTTGAATTTGATCCATGGCTAACCTTGGAAATCGTAACACTATGGAAGGGTATTCTATTACCCGACCTCCCCTGTTCGATAACCTATCTTTTGATTTTTGGAAAACTCGCATGTCAACGTTTTTACAATCTACTGATTATCACATGTGGATGCTTATCAAAGAAGGTTATTCTGCACCTTCTCGTGAAATTAATGGTGTTAAAACTGAAGTTGCTTTTATTGAATGGACTTTCGATGAACGAGATTTAGCTCAATTGAATGCAAAATATTTGAACTGCTTTTTCTTTGATTTAAAATCTGAGGATTACATGCGTGTCTCCACTTGCAAAACTGGTAAAGAGATTTGGGATAAATTGTGCATCACCTATGAGGATATAAATGAGGTTAAACAATCCCGTTTGAACATTCTCTTGCATGACTACGAACTTTTTCGTATGAAATCTCATGAATCGATTTCTGACATGTACACAAGGTTTACTCAGATAGTTACTTCACTGCATGCACTAGGAAAAGAACTTTCAAATTATGAAAAAGTTAACAAGATTTTGAGATGTTTGCCTTCGTCATATGATGCTAAAATCACTGCAATCACTGAATCTAAGAACTTGAACACTTATTCCATTGATAACTTACTTGGCTCACTCATTGCTTACGAGCAAGGGGTGAATCAAAGAAATCTTGATGCAGGTGAGAAAAAGAAGGAAAAAACAGTTGCATTGAAGGCACACAAATCGGATTCTGAATCTTCCGGGTCTGAAAGCGATAAAGTTGCCTTCATCACTAGGCAATTCAAAAGCTTTCTGAGGAAGAAACAAAAGCATTATCAAAATTGGAGAAAAGGTAAGGATCATATGCATGTTAAAGAATCTTCTGATATTGTTTGCTATAATTGCAGGAAACCAGGACACGTGAAAACTGACTGCCCTACACTTAAAGACCACTCAAGCAAAGAAAAGATTGAGGAGAAACCTAAGTTCAAGAAGGACAAGAAGAGAATCCAAAAGGCTTTCTGGGCGGAATCTGGTACTGACTCCTCTGAGACTGAACCAGAGGAAGAGACTACAAATTTATGTTTAATAGGAGAAGATCAAAGTGATGAGGAAGAGGTATGTAAACCAACCTATGATGAATTATTTGAGATTTATGAGAAAATACATGCATCATACAAAAAACTCAAGAAAACTCATGCTAGCCTAAAATTAGAACTTTTGAATTTACAAAAAGAGCATAAAGTTTTTCTCAAAGATCATGTAACGATTGATTCAAATCATATGGCTCTTCTTGATGAATTTGATGAATTAAACAAAAAGTATTTGGAATTAATTGATGAAAATAATGCATTAAAAGTTTCACACACCTCACTTAAATCTGATCTTAATAAATCTAAAGAGATTAAGAAAAAGTTGAGGGTTGATAATGATACATTAAAAAGAACAAACTTGAGGATTCAAAATGATTTTGATACATGTAAGAAAAATCGGATGACATCCACTTTTGATCCTAAGCCAGAACCTAGGAAGAGGCATTATAACTCAAACCATTTAAGAAACCCTTTTCCCGGAGTTAGATGTTTTTCATGTGGCATGCTAGGACACATCTCACACACTTGCACCATTCACCATAGTACACATTGGGTGTAGAGACCTAAGATGCATGATTCACAACTTACCATACCTGCATTGCATTCTACTTTTCCTAAGAAGGAGCCCAAACCTGTTTGGGTTCCTAAAATCTGACTGTTGTTAAGTTTTGCAGAAGTGCTCTCACCAAAGACCTTGTGGGAGCATAGGATAACTGGACATATGAAGGCTCGCAGCTCATAAATGCTTAAACCCGCTGCTTCAATAATTCCTTGAAATGTGTTTTGTTTCAGTATGTTTTATTTTTGCTTTGGTTGTGTTTTTAATGTGTTTTTGTTTTCACTCAGCTTTTAAAATTGGCTTTCCATATGTTGAATCTTTTCAAGATTTTAGATTTTGGAGTTTTTGAAGATTGGGTTTAGCTTTTCTAAAATTGGTTAAAGGAAGAAACACCATTGATGGTTTCCCTCCTTCCGACCTTGTTTAGTGGTATGATTTTCTTCTCTAAAACAAAAATCTAACTCACTTTAGCCAATAGTTTTTGAAACTAAGATTCATTTTATCTTGCTACAAAAATCTATCTTATGCATAATATCCAAAGTTCTTATATATCTCTCAAGTTATTTGAGATCTTGCCCTTGCACTGATCATATGATTCTTTAGTTTTATTTTGTGGGTTATTCTTCCCTATGTTAGAGAGAGAGCTCCTATTCTCTAATATTTGGAAGATATACTCACAACTGAGCTTCTTTTAAGAGTTTGCAAAAGAGCTTTTAGCTTGCAAGAATTAAAAAGGAAAGAGGCCAATGACGTCAAATTGAAAAAGAAAAATATATACACAAATGTGTATCAAAAATCAAGATACTCAAAGAGCCAAATCAAAGATACAAGAGGCATAAAATAAGCCCACTAAAAAGCAAGCTATCCTCTCTTTCTAAAACTTTTAAAACTTAGACGAACTTATGAGTTATATGAGATTTTCAAAGACTTGATTTCGAGTTTCATGATTGAGAAAAATTACTTTGTTTTATTATTTATGAGATTTTTTTTGTAAACAAGTTTTGATTGAATATTCTTTTTGCCCAATTTGGTTTATTCTGAGTTAAGCCCTTTTGTTTTCAAAAGAAAATTTGTACCATAAAAGAACGTCTGATCTAGGGTTAACAGAATCGGGTATTTTACCTTTGTCTGATTGGGATTGGCTAAACTCCTTGATCTTGTGGAACTCTAAAGTTTAACTTTTTGAGAACTTCTCATATGATACCTCCTCAAAAAAAAAAAAAAAAATTTTTTTGGTGATTTGTTATTGTTCTTTTGTGTCCCCTCCTTTTTGATATGTCAAAAGGGCGAGAAGTTTATGATGTTCCTTTTTTATCGATCCTGAACTTTTATTGCTAATTATTTTCGTAGTGTTTTGCCATCATCAAAAAGGGGGAGATTGTTGCAAACCTATTTTCATGACCTATGTTTTGATGATTGACAAACACTATTGATTCTCTTGGACTACTTGTTTTTTCTAACTTTTCAGGAATCGAAGATCGGACAAACAGACGAAGCCAGTTTAGGATTGCGTAGGTTTAGGGTTGAGTCAGACTGTATTTTTGTTTTTCACTTCTTGAGTCTACTTGTAATGGTTAAAGAGACTGATGCTAAGTAACCCTACACACACACACTTGAGAGACTTAGAAATTCTGTTTTTACTCATATCGGCCAGGACGATATTTTCATCGTCCTGGACATTCAGGCTTAAAATAGAAAGTCTAAATAAGGATTCTTAATTAAGGCAGCCGTCATTAACATATCGTCCTGGACGATACGTATATCGGCCTGGACGATACGTATATCGGCCTGGACGATACGTATATCGGCCTGGACGATACGTATATCGGCCAGGACGATAAGCTCAAAATATAAAAAAATTGCCGCCATAGACAATTAAGGTATACTATATTTTTAAATATCGGCCAGGACGATCATTGATCGGCCTGGACGAAATTCTCAAATTATGCTTTAATTGATCAAGAAATCAAGGGAGTAATTAAGGATGATTGATACAATCATATCGTCCTGGACGATCGCAGGATCGGCCAGGACGATCCATTCAAAAACCTTAAGTTACTTCAGGACGATAAATATCGGCCAGCTCGTATTCAGGGCGATGCTCTGGACGATTTTCCTCTGATTTGAACTAATCGGCCGGGACGATCGTTAGATTGGCCTGGACGATCAAGCCAATTTTAAATCGTCCAAGCTTGCATTCAGGGCGATGCTCTGGCCGATCTTCTGAGATTTGTACTGATCGGCCAGGCCGATGTCCATATCAGCCTGGACGATATTGTCGGCAACTTGCAATTAATGAGCTCCTTTGAAGCTCTTCTATTTAAGAGCTCTTGTTCAACATTTTGAAAACCTTTGGCTGCTGCCTTGACCTGAGAAGGCCTTGAGGAGAGAAAGAGAGACAGGGAGAGAGAGAGAGGATCTTGTGAGGGGAAGCTTATGAGGGGATTCACAAGGGTTGCTTCAAGGATCGCTCTGTTTCTTCTTCGTTTAGAGTTTCTCGTCCGTGGAAGGGTCAGTAGAGGTAAGGAGTTAGCTTTTGGTTGTGGTTCTCTGCCAGCTTCAGGAGGAAGCAAAAAGAGGTAGGTTCTCTACCTTGCCGGGGTGGCAAAAAGGAGGTGCTTTGTAAAGGCCTCCCGCCTAGCTGTGGGGGCTAAAGGAGAGTCACGTTTGTAGTGCAATACTCGGATGGCGCCTCCGGCGAGTGGACGAAGGTCGAGTTGACCGAACCACTATAAATCTCTGTGTTCTTGTTTTCTTGCTTCCGTACTTTTATTTCCGCATTATTTTTCTCGTGGTGTGATTTTGGTTTAGGTGATTTTTATTCTTTGTGAAAAGAAATTTTTAAAATACCAATTCACCCCCCCTCTTGGTTAGCTTGGGCCAGTTCTATAGGGCTTAACATCCCTAACGAACTTTCACATATCATTTATAGTTTTGCTAGGTTTCATATGGAAGAGTTTGTAATCATGCAGTAAAATTTTTAATCTAGACTGTTTAACCTCATTAGTTCCTTCGTATGTGATACACATTCTATCCCTGATCTCCTTACCAGTAGCACAGGTAAACACTCTTAGGTAGTCTTCAAATTTTAATACACAAAAGAAACAATTAAAGTACTTTGCATTTAATTGCACTAGATCCCTATCCTCATTACTCTATTCACTAAAAGGTACTTGAGTTTTCATGCCATTCACAAGTTTAAATGGTGCATTATAACCTTCTTGAACCAACATCCACATATGATAGTCTATAGACTGTAAAAATATAAACATTCTAATTTTCCAAATATCAAATAGAATGTTATCAAACAGGAAGGACGAGTTATAGAATAACCCTCTGTAGTATTACAATTACCAAAATATGCCATGATAAATTTTTCAAGGTTTCTAAAATACTATTTTTGAAATCCCGCTCTGATACGAAATGAAAGTATGAGATGCTCCAAGTGGCGGGTGAATTGGAAATTTTTGCAAAAAAATAGCAATCCTAAATAGGAGTTCTAATTTTTTTTATTTTAAATTTTAAGAAGGAAAATTAAACTTGATGCAAAAGAGAATGATTAAAAATACGATTGCAATAATAGGTGGTGAAGCTTTAACTTACACAACAAAGAACTAGAACATGATTTTCACCAAGCAGATATAATAAATATAAAATGCAAAATAGAAATAAAGTGTAGTAAACAAAAAAATCACACTAGAATATTTATAGTGGTTCGATCACTTGACCTACGTCCACTCCCCAAAGTCCTCCACTCTAAAAATTTCACTACTCAAAAGTAATTCTCATTTTACCCCCACAGCAAGGAGAAGAAGCCTTTACAAATCTCACTTTCACCAACCCGGCGAGGCGGAGTACCAAATGCTATGTCACCCTCCCAGTCATGGCAACAAACCTTTTCATTTTTCTCCCTCCTGGAGAAGGCAAAGTACCTTAGAGACATGGACCTTGAAGGATATCCCCCTTAGAAAGCTTCCCATAAGATCTTCTCGGGCCATGGGAGGAGCAACGTGCAGCAAGCTAAAAGTAACTGTGTGATCTCTCTCACACTCCTTCTCCCTTAAAAACTCACCTTCTCCTTCCTCTCACAAACCCCAAAATCTTCTCAAGTAGCTATCTCTCAAGAAATCCCCTTCTTGTCATGATCCTCTCTCTTTTTCTTTCTCTCAAAAGATAATATTTGAATCAGGCTCCAAGAAACCCTAGATTTTCAATTAGTTGTTATGTTTGTATAGTACGATCCGATTGTATAATACAATCAATTCAAAATAGCCTTTGTTTTGGTACGAAGGAGTACAAACAGGCAATTTCTTTGAACAACATCGTACAATATGATTCAACATTATCCAGTATAATGTGTTATTTTCCTTTTGTTCATACAGGGTGAATGCTGGGATGATGAAAACTCATCTCAGTTCATCGTCTGGTACGATCAACTTCATATAATATGATATGTTAAAAGCTTCATATCATTCAATACGACTTTTACATCATCGAGTACAATTAGTTCAAAAATAGAAGGATTGTCCAATACAATGTTCGAGATGATCGAAAATAGCATCGGTTAATCGTATAGTATGACATAAGTCGTACAGTATGATAACCAATCTGAAATTAATCCTTGATTTATTGACTAATCTTGGGGGTTAATTTAAGTTAGTATTCAAATTATCGTATAATATGATTTGATTATATAGTATGACCAGTTCAAAATTTATGATTTAAAAACTTTCTTAAATTAATCTTCCTGCTATGGTTTTTAATTAGAAACACATCGCACAGAACGATATGTATCGTACAGTATAATTTGTTCACAGATAGCCGTTGATCCATAGTAGGTTGTACAGTATGATGTAAAATTGTACAGTATGATTTACATAAAAAAATTCTTATTTTAAAAGACAAAACTCTCCCCCTGTGTGTGTGCATGGTTGCTCAGTTTGCATAAACTTTGTTGCCAAACTCAAGAAAAGAAAAAAATATAAAATAAATGAAAATTACAGAGTTACAAACTACACACCCTACTCTACTAGTCTTGAGTCTTCTTGTTGTCTTGAGTAATATGTGATCTCCCTGAAATGTTAGTACTCGCATACAAGAGCAAAATATTTAATGAATAATGAAATAATTCCAATCGACATTATTTATCATCATCAAAATCTCAGGCTAGGGGTCATGGACTGCAACAAGTTCATTCAAACATTGGTGCTAGTTAAACGCTTAAAGTCTAAATACAATCTTATACTTAAATTTTAAAGGGATAAGATAAGTGAACAAATATATGTGATAGAGAACTAACGAACTTCTAATTTAAAAACAAGCACATTAAATCCCTAAGCTACATTATTCATATCAAATTCAATAGTCAATGTTACCCTTAAATTCATAGCATAAAAAATCAAAACTACAAATAATAATGGTAACTAATTAGAAAAATTACTAGGACTTTTAAATTGGAATTATAACATTGATCATTAGAAATTACTTCTAAATTGTGATTTATTATCCTATATTTTATTAATTTTAAATTATCAATTTTTACTTTGGCTACTAAATTAATCAAAAGTGAACTCTTATCATTACTTCAAGACA
The DNA here is from genome assembly GCA_022539455.1 of Dendrobium nobile. Taxonomy (NCBI): domain Eukaryota; kingdom Viridiplantae; phylum Streptophyta; class Magnoliopsida; order Asparagales; family Orchidaceae; genus Dendrobium; species Dendrobium nobile. The sequence continues at coordinate 23,298,133 of CM039721.1, forward strand.
AGCAAGTATTTAAGCTAGTGGGAATTTGATAATAATAAATTATGTATTGTTTAGTTATTTAAATTTATTAAAAATGTTTTATTTTAGTTATTTTTTATAAGAAATGTGCAAGAAAAAGTAAACAATTATAATCGCTGGATATCGCCACAATGCTATCAATTATAATGCCACAATGCCTACTTGATCAACACCTAAGCACCAAATTTGGATGTAAAATTCATTTTGGTCATTTAATTCTTGTCTTATGTGTATGGTAATGCTCAAATTATTATGATTAGTGTGTTTTATTTTCTTTAAGTTTATTATGTTTCATATTATTTGCATTTAATTAAAATTCCTTATGCTCAAATTGTTATACATTATTATTTATACATATTGAACCTATGATTATTTATTTAGCTAAAATAAAAATGATAATTAAATATTATATAAAATTATGATAATGCATAATACTTTCTTTGGGAGATTTTAGTATGTGTTTGTATAAGCAACTCTATTGCTAAAGGAAGAAGGATTGTTGAGAAAATCTTTTGATTATTCTTGGTGATAAACTTCTTACTGCTTCTCTTGGACTTTATTCTTCTATGGATAAAATAAATATGAGTTTTCTTATTATTTCTTTCACATTTCACTAAATCACTTATTTTGGAATGAAGTTGTAAAAAGCATATTAAGTACTAATATAGACTCTAGTTTTTTAATAAAAGTATTGATGTTTTTAATATATCCCATTCTTAATTTAATGCATATAATGACCATATATGTAGCTAAAATTTAGTGTCACATATTACCTATGCAGAGGAATGTTGGAATAATTAGTAGAGTTGGAATGTAATATTGGCATGCTTAGGCATAAGATGCTAAAATATTTTAGGTTCTATGGAGATAGTAAAACTATAGGAAGACTAGTGACCTTCCATTTCACCCCTACAAGCTCGACAGAGATTTAGGGATGCATATGCTTTGATCCAAGAGTCTCATTAGGAAAGCTATGTAATTTGCACTAATCAATCTAAAACACTTTATCTCATTAGTATCAACTATTTTTACTTGCACTTTTATTCATTGGTAAAAACTTAAAAACAACATTTTTTATTTCAGTAGGATAAATTTATGCAATTAGAATAAGTAGTAGTAGTTTTGTTTCAATTTTGCAGAACACTTTCTTGTGGGTTTGACACTCAACTCTTTACTTTGTTACTTGATTTGACATGTATACTTATAAAATTTAGTGGGCTATTATTAATTTTATATCAACGAAAATTTTAAAAAAAATTAGACTTATAAAGTCACATCTTAGTTCACCATAATTCTCCATCACTCGTCCAACTTCCATTAGTACTTTATTGAATGAGGATAAAAAAAGTGACTTGGTCAGGTAGCTCTCAAAGTTCAAGGACTGTTTCAATTAGAGTTATGTTGAAATGCCTATATTATCTCCATATATAGTAGTTTATAAACTCAAAATTCAACAAGATATAATTCCTATAAAATAAGACCCTAGATGTATACAAATAAAAATTAAACAAGTTATAATATAAATTAAAATTTTGATAAATATTGGATTTCTTTAAGAGGAGAAATATCTTTCTTGTTTGGCTTAATTCATTATAGTTTAGAAGAAAAAAGTGAAATTTGAATGTGCGCCAATTTTAGGGATCTAAATAAAGCGTGTCATAAAGATGAGTTCTAATTTCTCATACCATAACTTGTGGTGGACATAACCTCTTCGCATGTAATTCTCTCATACATGGATGGTTCATATAGTTATAATTAAATTAAAATGTCCTTTAAGATGAGAAGTTCAATGTGTTTAGAAAATCCATAGAGGTATTTTATTATAAAATTATGCCTTTCAGACTCAAGAACACTGATGCAATCAACTATTGAGCTATGACCAAGATTTTTTATGTACTACTTCATAATGAGTGGATTGTTATGTCAATGATCTGGTCATTAAAACTTGGGAGTGAGAAGAGCATTTACACAACTTGATAATTATTTTTGAATAGATTTTCCATTATGAGTTCAAAATAAACCCCTTGAAGTGTACATTTCGTGTCACAATAAGGAAGTTTCTTTGGTTTGTAGCGAGACGTCGTAGTAAAAAATTGATCCATAAAAAAAATAAAGCAATCCTTGATATAAAACCACATAAACATCTTACCCAACAAAGATCATTTCAAAGTAGGTAAGCATATTTGGGATGATTTATATCAAATTTATCTAACAGATGTTAAACATTTCTTCTTTGGGCAAGAAAAAATCTTGATTTCATTAGGATGAAAAATGACTAAATTCATTTAAAAGCATAAATTAATATTTGATTAAAAATCTATTCATAGTTATCGTTATCCCAGAAAAACCTTTGATCTTATACATGGTGGATCTAGATGAATGTCTTGGTGTCTTATTAGCCCAAACTAATGAGGAAGGTAGAGAAAGTAAAAATTACTATTTAAGCTAGTGTATACTTCCAACTGAGTTAAACCATCCTCCAATTAAAATTCATTGACTCATATTAATCTTTGCGACACAAAAATTAAGCTACTACATGTAAACTCGTAAAATAAATCAACTATTTATGGATATCATTTGCAGTATCTTATGATCATTTCAACATTGTTCGGATGCATGGCATGATTCATTACAATACTTCTTCAATTTGACATTACATTTATACACCCATATATTATGAAAGGTCAAGCACTGAAAAACTTTCTAGTTGCTCAACCAATTCCTAAAAAATCTCCTATAAATGATAATCTACACATGAGGAACAAGTTATAATTTTAGAGGGAAAAAAAAGCATTACCTTGGAATTATATTTTGATGGTGAAACATCTTCTCAAAAGATTAAAGAACAACATAATTTTATTCCAAGTAAAGGTTGGTTTTGGATTGGTGTTTATAACACCTAAGAAAGGCTTATTATGTTATTTCTATCACTTATTTGAGCCATTTATGAACATTGATGTTGAATACTAAGCCCTTATAACTAGTCTAAAATTAAAAATCCTCATGGACATTAAGGAAATTAAATTTTTTTGATATTAATCACTCATTATCAATAAAGTCACTATAATTTATAATATGTTAAAATCTAAATTACTTCCCTATAACCAATATACAATGAAATTTTTTAAGTGGATTTTAAACATACATTTATATCTAATACCCCATTATAAAAATTTTATTTATATTATTTATGCATTAGAACTCCTATGTTTAACATGGATTATCACTTAGGGTCTTAGGATCTAAGGTTTATCCTTTTAAATACAAACACACACTTCATATTTCCGTGAGCATGGAATGTATTTTAAATTTCCTCTATGTGCACAAAATTCACACATGTCAATGACAGGCTAGGGAGACCTAAGGGATGGGGCTTGGCATACTTTTCCTATTGATGTTTGGTGCTTGTTGCAGATCTAGACCCAAGCACTGTGATTTTGATGATAACAAATATTATAGTTCCTTGACTAATTCCATTCATGCATATCTTTTTTATGTGCCCACTTTCAGGTCCACAAGTTTGCTTGGAACATCAATCAGCTCAAGATCCAGTAGACTAGGATTGAGTTAGTCTATAATTTCTATTTCAATACATTTTTTACCTTTTCTTGAGTCAAATGTATTTTGGTGGATCCTAAAGATAAGTAATCTTGCACACACACACACTTAGGGAGATAAATTTAGTGAGTTAGATTTTTTCTATTTTTAATCATATCATACAAGATAATTTTATATCATCCTTGGCTATCAGACAAAAATAAAAACCCTAATTAGGGCATTTAGGTCATGTAAACTTGCTTAAGAAGACCATCCTGAATGATACGCCCATCATCCTGGACGATATGCTCAAATCAGAAATACTCAATCGCCAAACTCATTTAGGCAAGATTTTATTTTAAGAATTTTGTTCTAATCATATAGGATGATCCAATATCATCCTAGATGATTCATTACAATCATGCCTAAATTAGTCATGTGATTAAGGAAAGTAATTAAGGTTATATTAATCAATCATATCGGATGATCGCAGGATTGTCCTAGACGATTAGTAAGAAAAACCTTTGTTTTCTTCTTAATTACCTAGATGTCCCAAACTATCTGTTGGACAATCAATTATAATTCTTCATCATCCAGATGTTTCTCTTGGATGACCTTAACTATCTGTTGGACGATAATCATTGATTTTGAACTAATCGTATAGGACAATCCAAGTATCATCCTAGATGATCAGTTATATTTCTTCATCGTCCAACATGTATCTCATGGACATCCCGAACTATCTGCTGAATGGTATGTATGATTTTGAACTAATCGTATAGGATAATATCCTTATCATCCTAGATGATTAGAACAAATATTGTGTTCTAATCATACAGCACACCCAGATCATCCTAATTGGAAGGGTTAAAATACACTGATTGTATAGAATGATCTATCGATCATCCTAGACGATCTTTGATGGGAAGTTGCAAATTAGGGAAATTTTTAAGGCCTTCTTTATAAGATCTCTTATTTGTTAATGAGAAGATCTTTTATTATTGTATTGACCTGAGAGGGCATAGAAAAGGAGAGGGAGAGCTTGGGAGAGAGAGAGAGAGAGAGGATATTATGAGGGGGAGTTTATGAGGTGTTCACAAAGGTTGCTCTAAGAAAGGATTTAGGTTGTCTTCTCTAATCATCATCTATAGTTTCTTAGTGGGTCTAGGGAGGTCTTCATCAACACTAGATCAAAGTCTCTGCCTGCTTTAGGAGAAAGCAAAAGGAGTCTGGGTTCTCTACCTCATAGGGGTCGATAAAAAGGATTTTGTAAAGGCTTCTCTGCCTTGCTATGAGAGCAAAAGGAGAGTTGCTGTAGTTTTAGTGTAATACCTGGAGGAGAGGCTCCAGGGAGTGGACATAGGTCAAGTTGACCAAAGCGCTATAAAATATGGCGTGTTCTTTCTATTTTATTCCTGCACTTTATTTTCTCTATTTTAATTTATGTGGATGTTTATATGGTTAAAATCTCTAATTTGTTTTGTAAATTGTTTCTACATCAAAGGTTAATTGTGTTTGCTTTAAATATTCAAAAAGGTTTTAAAAATATTTTTCTATTTGTTTAAGAATTTTTAAAACTACCAATTCACCCTCCCCTCTCTTGGTTAGCATCGGGCTAGTTCATAAGGGTTTAACAACCCTAATGAACTTTCAGTTCCATTATGCCACCAAAATTTTCATAGAAAGTTGGTCATTTATTTCTTCAATCTTAGAATTGTATTACAACATTTAAAAGATTAGATAATAAGGTAGATGATATTAATTGCATTAGTTAAATGCATATAATTTCTTTCATATTTAAATAAAGTCCTAATTTTAACATATGAACCATACACCATCTTTCATAAATAAATAATAGCCTATCTATTCTGCATCCCATAAATACCCAAAGTCATGGTTTTAATTAGCATTAGGTTGGTATTTAACTGTCATTCCACTCTAAGAAAATGTTAGTCTTATGATTTTTTTTATGCAAGTCTAGTGATGTTAGGCTTTTTTTAATCTTTTTAGGATTTTAAGACATAAGTTAAACACCACTATCCCTATATTGTATAAGGCTAGGTTCGAGTTATTACCCTATCATGCACATCTTAAATATTAGTTCTTAGGCAGACTTCAAATCATAAGTTCTCATTCTTTAGAATTACAATGCTATATTCAAATAAATCATCAATTCAAACTTAAAATTTCAATCTCCTTTAAATACTATAGCCCAACATAAAAAATAGGTAAAAGTTACTTATCAAGTACTCCCAACTTTTTCCTTCTTTGTTATTTTAAAATAGATATTCAAACCTTGATCCAATCCCATTTGAAACATTTTAATCTTCTAAAACCCTAATTTTATTAAATTCATATATTCTATTAAACTTTAGACATTATTTTAATTGAGTATTCTCGAAGAGGTCATCTCCTTTCGGATGTGATAAATCATAAGGGCTTATCTTTATGGGAGACATACAACCTATATAAAAAAAATAAACCCTATCTTATTTTTATGAGATAGGGGAAAGATCTCTTTGAATGCAAATATTTATTTATTTTTAATCATATCATCATCAAGTTCATTAATAATGATCGTGTGTTTGTCTTCTGAGATAGCACGATACTCCCTTTGATGAATTTTGATCTTGAGAATAGTTAAATTTTCAAGACCCTATTTTATCTTTGAATCAATTATTAATGTTATATTTGTCCTTCGAGATGGTATGATATTCTTTGTGCTACATTCAATCACAAAATAGGAGTTTGCTATTAATTTGTGTGGTGATTTATTTTCCTACAATGATTATATTTATGTCAATTATTAATCTCCAATATTGTGTTACTGTCTATCACTTATGCTATCCTTTATTTACTAATTAAATTTTTAAGATTCTAAGTTTACCACATGAGGTATTTAATCCTTTATAAATTATAAAATGTATAAAATTAAATGAACAAATAATAGACACACAAGAAAATAATAGAAACACTATTTCATTGCTTTTGCCACTCCCCCCCCCCCCAAACTTGTACAAAACATTTAAATAAAAAACTATAAAAGCAAAACTCTTCCCTCTCATTGTCCTTATTCCTCTTCCTTCTCTTCTATTATAGGGATGTATATTAGGGATACTAGTAAATTAATAGAATATGGGCTAGTGTTGAAGTTATAATTCTTGAACATTTGAATCAATGCTGAATTGAACTTAGCAACATATTTAAACTATCCCTGCTGCAAGTCCATCAAGTTATATATTTGATTATATAGTCCCTACTCCATTCCCTCTATCCTCTAATGTATTTCATGTACTTAATCCATGATATTACCTACCTGATCTTCTAAAAACTAGGTGGCTTGGGTTTTAGGCTGATTAAGCTAGCTAGGCTAACTGAAACTCTCACCCTGCTCCCTACTAAGGATCTTAAGGGTTTGTATTTTATTTCTTATAAGAGTAACACTATAAAAGATTTAATCCTCCCCAAGCTCACATAAGACTCCTACTTGAATAGATAAAGTAAAAATCAATGAAGGGTGCCCAAAACCTACTAAAGTAGTGCACCCCCCCCCCCCCACTCCCTAATCATATATAATAAAGGATAATATTTTTTCCCTATATTTATATTCAAACCTTTTTGTATGGAATATTTTATGAAGGCCTTATTATTTGTAGCCTCACTAATATTTCTGATAGGTATTATCCTAATAGAAATAAAGTAGTGTCAGGCTTTTGCTTGTAGGGTCATAACGGAGGCAAAATAATTTACTTTTTTTATCCTCCCTCATCTTTTATTGGACATTTGCACTAGGGATAGTTAGAAAAAATAAAATATCAATATAGTTTATAGGGGTATTAACAAATGTAGTATAATCATTAAATTCTAGATCAGAAGTCCAATACAATTAATTAATGACAACACTATCTACTTGGATCAACTTATCACTCATATAAAACATACTATTTGGGGCTCTTCTATCCAAGTTAATGGCCATCATATAACACTTTTCCCACCCCACATAAATTATCAATATCCCCCCCCGGACTTCTATAACATCTCTTAGGGATAAGTTGTTTATGCATAATATAGTGGTTATACTTATCACTCACAAATTTATGGGATTCATATGAGGTGTAGCCCCTCCTTTTCTAAGTTATTATCATTGGCATCTTCTCACTAGATAGGAAATTTAAAAGCTATGAACTTTGGAAGAAGTTAGAATGCGATGAAATCATAGCCCTCAACTGCTACTTATCTTTAAACTAGCGCTGAAGTTCAAGGTGCTCGGGTGCTATGGATCTGAGTGCTTGAGTGTTGCAACATTCAGCTAACAATCTAATGATCATATTGCCTCAACACTTTTTAGATGGCTTATTTTTGTTAGAAGGGAGAGAATTAATTTTACTAATTAAAAAATTTTATTCAAAATTGTTTTCTATGCAATATAAGACCCAACAGAAAATATTTATCATCATAAAAAAGAGAAAAAATGTTTAACCTGAGCAAACTAACAACTTATCTAAGTTTTTATTATCATAGATACAATTGATTGTGTTGACTTTTGGCTAAGGATTTTGCATGTTTAGATTATCTATTTATGCTAATAATTTCAAATATAGACTAAAAATGGTCAATATGAGACTAGATATATAAATATGATGGTAGTCATAAGTTGAAGAATGTACACTCAACCTAAGCTCAAGTAAAAAATCTCTATAAAGGATTTGAAACCATCAAGATAAAATAAGGGTCCCAAATGATAAAGGACTTGTACTTTTACTTTTTAAATATTATCTTCATCTATGTTCCATGTATATAAGTTGTGTGAAATAGTAAAGAACATACATATAAAAACAAAATTAAGATAAGAATGCTTTGAAAGTTTTATTTAAAATTATTAATCAAGGAAAATTAATTTATGATAAATTGTATTATACGATGATTTAGCATACTATATAATGTGGATGTCATTTTCAAAATTTTTGAAAGAACAAATCTTATTGGTTACTAAAAAATAAAAAAATTTAAAATATTATTTTAATTATATTGTACCATGATAATTGTATCATATGATCAATTATAGTAAAATTACATAATTGTTATGCACTCCTTTACTAAATTAGGTGAATTCTAAAATTGAACTAATCATAGTGTATGGTAAATATTGTATTGTTTGATGATTTAACAGTTTAAATAATTAGAACTAATGCATCCAATGAAAGTATGAGATGCGCCAAGAGGGGGGGGGGGGGGTGAATTGAATATTTTAAAATCTTTTTTAATGAAATGAAAAATCTTTTAATAACTTGATGTGGAAGTGAATTACATTCAAAATAAAAAAATAAATTATCAATTTCACCCACGTAGTTAGTCACAATGAAAATAAATGCGTAATTAATAAAGGAAAGAACACACCAAATTTATAGTAGTTCAGTCAAAACTTGACCTACGTCAACTCCCTGGAGGTCCCCTCTGAGTATTGCACTAAACCTTTAGAGACTCTCCTTTAGCCCCCCACAGTTAGGCGGAGAATCCCTTACAAAATCACTTCCACATTCCCTGGTGCGGCGGAGGAGCCGGGTCTTTTGACACCAAGGAGATCTTCTTCTTCCCAAAACATCCCTCAAGATGAACCTTGAATGCGATGGTACTGAGGTGCAATCTTGCCATAGCAACCGTGTGAAATACCCTCAACACTCCCTTGAAATCCCCTTCAAGGATCTTCTCCCTCTCTCAAACTCCACCCTTTCCTCTCTCTCCCTTTCAAGTTCTCTCTTCGAGTTTTCTCCAAAAAAAATGAAGCTTCAATGGCTATCAAAGACTCTTACAAAGTCTTATGAGAACACTTAAATAGAGGGCCTAAAAAAACTCTAAAAAATCATTTTAGCCATCAAGAAATTTTACAGTAAAATCTTAAGATTGTCCAGTATGATGTGTAGAATTTAACTTGTTAGTATTATACGATCACCCGTTATTACTTTACTAACAATTCAATTTTCTTGTTCATACTGTACGATGTCCAGTTATTACTGTATGAATAGTTCAATAAAAATGCAGTATGATCACTAGTTAGTATTGTAAGAATAGTTCAATTTTCTTGTTCGTACTATATGATGTCTAGTTAGTATTATACGAATAGTTCAGTAAAAATGCAGTTCATCTAGGATGAAGCATGGGACAGCCAAAATCATCTATGATGATCGTATAATACGATACAGTTCATACAGTATCATCAAAATATCAAAATTAAGGTGTTTTAATTGACAAATCATAGGATTAAATTAAACAATAGTTTAAACATCATACAATATGATCATGTTTGTACAGTACGATTAGAATAATTTTTTAAATTCAAATTTTTGCCTAATTTATTGGACGGCATGCTTTTTAATTATAGCAGATCATCTAGTATGATGTGGTGATCGTACTATACGATTAGTTATATTTTAAAAATATTTTTTTTAGGAAAATAAAATATTTTAATTAATTTTTATTACATCAGATTGTACAGTATGATCCAGATCATACAGTACGATGTACACAAAAATTAAAATATTTAAAGTCATTTTATGCTCCCTCTATGTGTGTGCTCGATCACCAATCTAACATACATTATTACAATACTTGACTCAAGAAATGAAAATTACATGCTCATTTAATATAATACCTCAACTTTCCTAACTGGATCAGCGGAAGGCCTCCATTTAATTTGACCAATTCTACAAAAATCTTGAGTCTTGAATCTTCAAAGAATGGTGCATGGTGTACTTGAAATATTAGTCAACACATAAATAAATATGCACAATAAATACTAGGACAAAATCAAAGAATAATCAATATTATTTGTTATCATCAAAATCATAAACTCGAAAGCTCAAGTTACAACATCCAAGAGTGAATTAAAATCAAATTTGAGAAGATATCATACCGTATGATCCCCATCATACAAGTTGATTAAACATAGATAATTATTCAAGAAATCACCTAAATGAACTAATCAAGTGAAGATAATATTTCCTAAAGATTACCCAAATGTACTTGTTTTATTATACAATTAGTATACTAGACTATACGAACTAAAAAAAATTAATAAACAGCCATTTAGGGTTTCTAATCAAACCACATTTATATATATACTATAACCTCCAAATTTTATTTTTGAGAAAAGAGCTACTATAATATGATAGCTTTGAGGAGAAAGAGTTTCTTTTTGTTATTTCTATTGTTTTGAGATTTTTCACGTTGCAAAGATAGGTTTTATGTAAATATTATGCACCTGGATTGCTTCACTTAAAACATATCTTTAATTCTTTAATTTGAGAGTCTAAGCTTTGATATAAGAGATTGTTATGTTTTGATTGAACTCTTAATCTTGTGAAGCTTTTTTTCAAGTATTATGGAATCTAACTGATGAGTTAGGGTGCCCATGCTTCTCATGGAGGAAAAAGGTTGTAGGCATTTCCTTAATATCCCATCAAGGAGAGAAACTTCTTCATCTTGTGTAGGACAAAAAGAGAGAGAGAGAGTGAATTTTCTAAGTAGAGGGCTTTATAAGTGAACATATATAAATCTTGTTTGCATCCATTTCTTTTTCATACCTTATAATATTATCCTACCTGCATAATCTATGGGGATTATTTTCATCTATGTTTCCATAATAGATAGGGATGTGATACAATAACAACAACAACATCAAGCCTTTGTCCCACTACATGGGGTCGGCTATATGACTCCTTTTTCGCCATTGTGTCATGTTAAAATTCAAATTATCATTTAAATCTAATAAAGAAAGATTATTTCTAATATTTTCTAACCAAGCCTTTTTAGGTCTACCTCTACCTTTTTTAACATAAGTCAAATATAATACCTCAACTTTCCTAACTGGATCAGCGGAAGGCCTCCATTTAATTTGACCAAACCATCTAAGGAAACTCTCTCTAATCTTATCTTCCACTGGAGCTACTCCAACCTTTTCACGTATATGCTCATTTTGTATCCTATCTCTAAGGGTAAAGCCAATCATCCACCTAGGAATCCTCATCTCTGCAACACCTAACTTAGTGTTGTAATTCTCTTTTAATGGCTAACATTCAGCACTATAAAGCATTACAGGTCTCACCACCATCTTATAGAATTTTTCCTTAAGTTTAAGGGGAACTTTTCTATCGCACAACAAGCCTAATGCATTCCTCCACTTCAACCATCCAACTTGAATTATGCTAATAATATCCCCATTTATTTCACCATCACTCTGAATAATAGATCTAAGATATCTAAAATGTGTACTCTTATTAATGACTTGATCACCCAAAGTAATAAACCACTCACTAGGTCTATTGCTATTAAAATTACACTCCATATATTTGGTTTTAGATCTACTCAAGCAAAAACCTTTAGACTTTAAGGTTGACCTCCATAATTTAAGTTTATCTACAACTCCCTCTGTAGTCTTATCAATAAGAAGAATATCATCAACAAAAAGCATACACCAAGGAACATCCTCTTGCAAATGTCTAGTGAGAACATCCATGACTAAAGTGAAAAGATATGGGCTTAAGGCTGATCCTTGATGCAATCAAACTAAAATAGGAAAATATTTTGTCGAACCACCTTGTGTTTGAACACAAGTAATAGCTCATATATATATATTTGAATATAAGCATTATTAACTTATTTCTTTTCAAGAACTATCTATAACACTTCTCTTAGAACTTTATCAAATGCTTTCTCTAACTCAATAAATATCATTTGTAGATCCTCCTTATTCCCTCTATATTTATCCATCAAACCTCTCAATAAATGTATGGATTTTATAGTAGACCTACTTGGCATGAATCCAAATTGATTTTGAGAAACATTAGTATCACGCCACAACCTACACTCCATAACTCAATCCCATAGTTTTAAGTAACACATTTGAAAGTTCGTTAGAGATGTTAAGCCCTTATGAACTAGTCCCAAGACAAATCAAGAGGGGGGGGGGTGAATTGGATATTAAAACTTTTTTTAACAAAAAACACAATCACATCCAAAACCAAGATTCACCACAAAAATCAAAGTGCGGAAAATAAATGCAGAAATAATAAAGGAAAGAACATACCAGATTTATAGTGGTTTGGTCAAACCTTGACCTACATCCACTCCTCGAAGGCACCCTCCGAGTATTGCACTAAACTCATTGTCTCTCCTTTAGCCCCCACAGTTAGGCGGAGAAGTCGTTACAAAATCACTTCCACCTTCCCCGGTGCGACGGAGTAGCAGAGCCCTTTGATACCAAAGAGATCTTCTTCTTCCCAAAATTTCCCTCAAGAAGAGCCTTGAATTCGATGGTACTAAGGTGCAAGCTCGCCAAAGCAACTGTATGGAACCCCCTTCACACTCCCTTGAAATCCCCTTCAAGGATCTTTTCCCTCTCTCAAACTCCACCCTTTCCTCTCTCCCTTTCAAGCTCTCTCTTCAAGTTTCCTCCAAAAGAACGAAGTTTCAATCGCTGCCAAAGACACTCTTCTTGAGAAAGCAAGAGGTCTTTAAATAGATTTGAAAAACTGACATTATCATCCAAGATGAACACCAGATCGTCCCATACGATATGCATAGATAGAGGGCTTTAGAAAACCCTAAAAACTCAATTTCGGTGCCAAACATCGTCCAGGACGATTGCAGGATCATTCAGTACGATGCGCTTAAATATAGGGCTTTAGAAAACCCTAAAAACTCAATTTTGGCACACAGAATCATCTTGGACGATCGCAGGATTGTCTAGTACGATGTGTAGAATTTGACCTAATAGTCCTAGATGATATTTGGATAGTCCAGGATGATCAGTACAAAAATGTATAAATTGTTCAGGATGATATTGTGGGTCGTCCATGATGATTAGAAGAAAAATTATGGTATTTCGGCATGGACAATTTAGGAAAATCAAGTATGTTGGCAAACATCATCTTGTACGATATGCAGATCATCCAAGATGATCTGATTACAAAATATAATCATAATTAATCCCCTAATCACAGGATCAATTAAGACATGATTTATATTAATCGTCCTGGATGATCAAGCTCGTCCAGTACAATAAGTTCAAAACTTGATCTTCTGGATTTAACTAAATCTCACTCCCTTGAGTGTGTGTGTGCATGGTAACCAAGCAAACATACTCCCTTATAAGACTTGACTCAAGAAATCAAAATTACATCAATGAATATTATAGACCCTTTTACAACATAACATTATTCAACCCAATCTTGTGCTCTGTTTCTTTGTTTGATGTTGCATGGTATTTCTGAAATGTTAGTATACACACAAATAAATATATATTGCAAATACAAATAGATAATAGAAAGTGGGCCATAATATTTGTTATCATAAAAAACATAAACTCATAAGCTTGAGTTTCAACAATCTCCCCCTTTTTATGATGACAAATATTACTGATTGAATTTACAAAATTAAAAACATTTTCTCCTAATCTCCCCCTCATTAGAATAAAAATTTAAAAATAAGGGAAGACAAAATTTGTGTTGTTTTTATTTATTTTTTTTAATAAAAAATAGATATAAATACAATAGTACATTCTCCCCCTTTGACATTATCAAAAAGAAGAGGGGCACAAACAATCAAATAAAAAACAAAATGATCCCTAATCTAAGAAAAAATCAAATATTCTTAAAATAAGAAAGTTGCCACTTAATTTTATTCAAAAACTTAGTAAGGAATGGATTGACAATGCATAATCCAGAAAAGGTTAGAAATTCAGAAATCATTAATCCAAGCTCAAGTTCTTTTAAAGGCTCAAAAACTTTTTAATCTAATATTTAAATCAAGGAACAAATTAGAAAAAAATTAATTTTTTCAAAACTCCTTTCATAAAATATATCAAATAGAAGATTAGTGCAAAAATTGATGACTCAGGAATCATGATTTTCAAATTCAAGTATCAAAAATATCAAGAATTTTCTTAAGCTTTAAGAAGTACAAAAAATGTAAGCATTACTTTTTGTGAGCTCATTTCATGCCTCTTGTCAATTTTTTTGGCATACTTTACGCATCCTTTTCTTTTTGATACACTTTGTGTATCTTTCTCAATTTGGCGTTATTGCGTATCTTTAGATTTGGCGTCATTGGCCACCTTTTTGATTTGGCGTCATTGACCTTTTTTTAATTAAATATGCAATCTTTTTGAAATTTTAAAAATAAAAGTAAACCTATTCTATTGATAAAATGAACTACTTGATTAAGAAAATTATGAGGTTGATTCAACAACTTGCAAAAGATCCCTATGCGATAAACAAAATATAAGGAGATGAAAATTTGTTGATGCTTATGCTTTGGTGAACTTTTTAATTTGCTTGATAATTCATTGCTTTCATCACCAACTAAGTCACTTTTCTCTGTGTTTTCAGCATTTAGCACTATCATCTCTCCCGCATTCAAAAGTCTTTGGCCCAAACTTTGCTCGTACGTAATGAGTGAGCCAATCAAATTATCAAAAGAATATTCATTCAAATTTTTTGATTCATAAATAGCAACAACTTTGGCATCAAATTTATTAAGTAAATAACGTAGAATTTTATTGACTTTTTCAAAGTTTAAAAATTATTTACCTAAAGCATGCAATGATGTCACAATTTGAATAAAGCTAGTATACATGTCTAAGATCGAGTTATAAGATTTCATGCAAAATAATTCATAATCATGTATTAAAATATTTAATTTGGATTGCTTGATTTCACCAGTGCCTTCATATAAGGTGTGTAATTTATCCCAAATTTCCTTGCCAGTAGTGCACATGGAAACAAACATAAAATTTTTAGAATTTAAAGCACAGAAAAAACAGTTCAATGATTTTGCATTTAATTGAGCATTGATTTGTTCTTCTCTACTCCATTGATTAAAAAGAATATCAGTTTTAATTTTATCTATAATACGTGACGATATAAAATAACCAGTTAAAATTATTTGCCACATTCAGAAATCAATTGATTGCAAGAAAGTAGACATGCGAATTTTTCAAAAATCAAAAGTAATATTTTCAAACAAAGGTGGTCGATTGATTGAATAACCTTCCGCAAAATTATGATTATCAAAATTAGCTATGGATCGAAATTCAAAAGCTTTCAAAAACTTATTTTTATGAATCTCACTCTTATACCACTTGAAAGTTCGTTAAGGATGTTAAGCCCTTATGAACTAGTCCTAAGGTAAACCAAGAGGGGGGGGGGGGTGAATTGGATATTAAAACTTTTTTTAACAAAAAACACAATCACATCCAAAATCAAGATTCACCACAAAAATCAAAGTGCGAAAAATAAATGTGGAAATAATAAAGAAAAGAACACACCAAATTTATAGTGATTTGGTCAAACCTTGACGTACGTCCACTCCTCGGATGCACCCTCCGAGTATTGTACTAAACTCAGTGTCTCTCATTTAGCCCCCACAGCTAGGTAGAGAAGCCTTTACAAAATCACTTCCACCTTCCCCGATGCAGCAGAGTAGCCGGGGCCCTTTGACACTAAAGAGATCTTCTTCTTCCTAAAACCTTCCTCAAGAAGAGCCTTGAATCCGATGGTACTAAGGTGCAAGCTCACCGGAGCAACCGTATGGAACCCCCTCCACACTCCTTTGAAACCCCCTCTAAGGATCTTCTCCCTCTCTCAAACTCCACCCTTTTCTCACTCCCTTTCAAGCTCTCTCTTTAATTTTCCTTCAAAAGAACGAAGCTTCAATCGATGCCAAAGACACTTTTCATGAGAAAGCAAGAGGTCTTTAAATAGATTTGCAAAACTGACATTATCGTCCAGGATGATCACCGTATTGTCCCGTACGATATGCATAAAAAGAGAGCTTCCAAAAACCCTAAAAGCTTAATTTCGGTGCTAAACATCATCCAGGGTGATCGCAGGGTCGTCCTGTACGATGCACTTAAAAAGAGGGCTTCAAAAAACCCTAAAATCTCAATTTCTGTGCCCAGAATCATTCTGGACGATTGCAGGATCGTCCAGTACGATGTGTAAAATTTGACCTGATAGTCATGGATGATATTTGGGTAGTCCAAGATGATTAGTACAGAAATATACAGATCGTCCAGGATGATATTGTAGATCGTCCAGGATGATTAGAAGAAAAATTATGGTATTTCGGCTTGGATGATTTAGAAAAATCAAATATGTCGGCAAACATCGTCCTGTCCGATATGCAGATCGTCTAAGATGATCCTATTGCAAAATTTAGCCATAATTAATCCCCTAATCAAAGGATCAATTTAAGCATGATTTGTATTGATCGTCCTGGATGATCAAGATCGTTCGGGATGATTAGAACAAAAATTAAAACTTAAAATCATGCCTAAATTAGCATTGGCCGCTGTTCTCCAATATTATAAAGGACAGTCCTGGACAATCCAAAATCGTCCAGTATGATAAGTTCAAAACTTAATCTTCTAGATTTGAGTAGATCTCACTCCCTTGAGTGTGTGTGTGCATGGTCACCTAGCAAGCATACTCCCTTATAGGAATTGACTCAAGAAATCAAAATTACATCAATGAATATTACAGACCCTTTTACAACATAACATTATTCAACCCAATCTTAAGCTCTTTTTATTTGTTTGATGTTGCATGGTATTCCTAAAATGTTAGTATACACACAAACAAACATATATTACAAATACAAGTAGACAACAGAACGTGAGCCATAATTTTTGTTATCATAAAAAATATAAACTCATAAGCTCGAGTTGCAACAACATTAACTTAATTCCTCTATAATTTGTGCTCCTGTGCGTCACCTTTATTCTTAAAAATAGGAATTAACACACTCATTCTCCAGTCATCTTGCATCTTTTTAGTCTTAAAAAAAGTATTAAAAAGTTTAGTAAGCTAAAAAATTCCTTTATCTCCTAAGCATTTCCGCATCTCTATTGGAATATCATCAGGTCCAATAGGTTTTCCACACTTCATTTTCTCTTAAGCCTCTCTAACTTCTCTTTTACTAATACACTGATTAAAAATAATCTTTATTTTCATTTAGGGTGCTAAAGTTACTAGTCAATAGTATTTTCATATTTTTCATTAGAAAGTTCAGCAAAATATCTCATACACATTTATTGAATATCATCTTCTAAGAAAAGTACTTTTTGATCTTCATCTTTAATACACTTCACTTGAACTAAATCCTTACTACTCATATCTCTTTGTTTGTCTAACTTATGCATATATCTTTCTCCCTCCTTAGTATCTAATTAATTATATAAATCATTAAAAGCTAAGCTCTTTGCATCACAAAGAGCTTTCTTATATTCCTTACAAGCCTCTTTATAGCTTTCCCAATTATCAGAATTTTTACATCTAAACTAATTTTTATAACAAATATTCTTATCTTTTATCATTTCTTGCTCATTTGGATTCTATCACCAACTATTTTTTCTATTAGGAGCTTTTCCCTTCGAAACTCCAAGCATATCTTTTACAATATTATTAATATAACTAGCCTCTTTTTCCCACATAATATTAGAATCCTCATGCACACAAAAATCTTAAGATCTAAAATCTTACTCTAAAAAATATTTTTGTTCATATTCGTTAAATGCCCCCATCTATTCTTAAAAAAACATTTTATTTTATTTTATGCCATTTTATCTTAAAGTCTCAATCTAATAATCGATGTTGGGTACATAAATTTTTACTCGGAATAACTTTACAATCTTTGCAATCTAAATGATCTAATTTTTTTATAAAAAAATAATCAATACATGTTCTACTATATATTTTTATTAGTGATAAGTTTCTCATACTTTTTTTAAATAAGGTATTAGCTATTAAAAAATTATAAGCTAAAGAAAAATCTAATATGATTTTACCACCTTCATTTGTCGTTCCAAACCCATGGCTATCATGAATGCTTTTAAAATCATCTACCTATCTACCAAATGTCAATTTAAATCTCCTCCAATAAAAACTCTTTCTTAAAGAGGTTCTTTTGCATTAATTCTTCTAAATCATTACAAAATTTTAATTTTGAACTCATATCTAACCCTACTTGAGGAGCATAAGCACCTATAATATTAATAATCTTAGCATCAATAATAATCTTTAAAGCTATAATTCTATCTCCAATTCTGTTAATTTTTATAACATTATTCTTCAAATTCTTATCTATAATCACACCTACACCATTTTTAGTACGACACTTATCCGAATACCATAGTTTATATCCTAAACTATCAATCTTCTTAGCCTTCTCTCTAATACCATAGTTTCTTGAATGCACGAAATATTTATCTTCCAATGAATCATAATATCTATTAATTCCATTAATTTTCCTATAAGGGAGCCTATATTTCAGGTTCCTATCCTAATTTTAGTTTTATAGACTATCTTATTTGTCCACATTGATCCTTGATGTGGGAACCCTTGCCTATTTAACACTACACCCGGGCCCCGATGTAGTATTGGTTAGTTTCAATTTTTATCGATGTGATGAATATGAAAAATTAATTTTGATCTTTATAAGTGATAATTTAAAGTAAAACTAACGTTTTATGAGAAAAAGAATTGGTTAGTTTCAATTTTTTAAAATAATCTTTTCATTTCTAATATTGGATTGCATCCTAAATAGTTTTTAATGTATAAATGTAAAAGGTAGTCTTTATTAAATTATTTGTTAGCTTTTCCTTTTCTTTTTTTTTTTCATTTTCATTGAATAAAATCCACAAATTTTAAAGTTACATTAATACCTCCCCCCCCCCCCCCCCCCCCCCCGAAACTTAAGCATGCCACACACTACATTGGTGATGTCTAGGTAAGTTTAGAGAGTGAATGGAAATTTTTAGTATATTTGAAAATACTTTAAACATTATGAAAATCCAAAATATACCTCCTCACATTTTTTTTATACCAAGAGTGCTATAGAAACAACTAAGTAAGATGTAAGAAATAATGCATTATATGTCTATTACAAATTGAAATTGACACTAACACTAACACATGGATGAGCTTGGTGACGTATACATGGATCCCTGCCTATGAAGTGATCCCCTCCTCTCAATGTTTGGGCTAACCATCGAGGCCATGTCTTAATTGAGTCTTTGAGATCTAGAATGCAGAGTATGTAAGGCGAGTCCTATGGTCATAAGAGTGAGTCCGTAGAGGCAACATTCTGGCTTTTGGGCATGTAGAGTGAGTCCATTTGGATGGTAATAGCTATAAAGTGAGCATGGACTCAGTTAATGTGGTCATAGCCTTGAGCTTTTGTGGTGTACGCTTTATATAGCTTGACCATGAATGTCAACGGTATGCAAATGATCTTAATAGCAGATGACTTTTACGGGCAACTAAGCCCTATCAAGGATGAAAGGCCCCTAAAGTCTAGGCTAGTTTAAATGAGTCCATTGATAGAGCTTATCAGGGATGACAACACCTTAGGCTGTACTATAGAGGATGAGTCTTGGAGCTACAATTTTCATGGGGGAGTGTAGCTGCTAGTTGATGGGATAGCATTTGTCAATATTTATGCAATAAAAATATAAAGATTAAATGTGTGTGTGTGTGTTGATTTAGAGTAGATGAAGAAGAGCATTTCTCAAATTGATTTAAGTTCCTCAGGAGCTTTTAGAATTAGATTGGCACAAGAAAACCATATAATTCTTGAAATATTGCCTAAATACACCTAAATGGGGCTTTTTTTTAGCAACACTCTTTTTAGCTACAAAATTATCATCCACTTACATTAATTTATCATAATTCACAAGAAAGTTCTAATCTATATTTTTTACATTGGAGTAGCTCCAATAGCAAATAAGATTAGAGAGAATCATCTTAAATGATTTGGACACATAAAACACCAATGACCCGATTAAGAAAGTATTAGTATCAAATTTGGCCAATATTATGAGAAGTGGAGATAAACCTAGAAAAACTTGGTTAGAAAATATTAGAAATGATCTTATTTATTAAATTTAAATGAAATTTTGTCTCTTAACAGAACAATGAAAAAAACAAAAAGAATTCATATAATTGACTCCATAGAGTGGAATAAAAACGTGATGTTTTTATTGTTGTATCAAATTTGATCATAACCACAAATTAACAAAGTGAATGGTTCATTTATTGGGGCCAAGGTTATGATATATATATATATATATATGCTTTGAGTAAATTGCAAACTTTTACATTTAAAATTTATACCATGGACGTAACAAATGAATGCAAGCGGTTATGCTCATAGTTATATTACGTTTGAAGTTATTCTTAATCTTCAACAAGTTTTGAAGACTCGTCTTTTGGGTCATTATATCAATAAAAAATAATAATAATTTCTGCTTTCCTTGTCCGGTACCAGCTAAATAAATCATGGTCTCCAGTTTACTGCTCATCTCATTTGGATGCTCTTTTTTTTTTTTTTTTGGAATGAGCATTTAGTAACGTGACTAATCCTCGGCTAAACTAAAAAAAACACCCACCTCAAAAACCTTCTGGCCCGCACTTCATTCGGCCCCAATTAAGAGGCTCTGCCACTCGAGAGGATTCAAGCACAGTTGAAGGTTCCCAATCATACTCGCCCACTAACCAAGCTAAACAATGATGAGTATATGCAACATTCTACAACTATCACCATCATGCGTTGGAATTCTCATCTGCGTCGTTTCTCAAAATCTTATCATATCGTTCAAAAAATAATGAATTACAGTTTATACAACTACTCATAATTTGAAATACGATCGGAATCCAAAATATTCCGAACTGTCTAGTTTGGATTCTAACACCAACCAAAAGCTATAAGATACATTTTCCATTAAAAACAAAATTTGCGAACACCATTCATTTGGTCCATATATGGAGTGTTGGGAGTTAGTCTCATTAAAGAAAAAATTAGAAAAAATATCAGGCAAAACAATTATTCTCTAAAACATAAGCTCATTGAAAGACTTTAGACAACAAAGAACCTCGAAAATGTCGTCCTTCTGGTTCACGTAGATAAATCTTATCATCCAAATATTGCTCCAATTTCAGAACAATTGCGTTAACAGCTTCACCCCGTTGCTTAAGAGCAGGCAGAAATCTTCTAGAAATGATATTTAGCACTTTCATGAATTGAGATTTATACTTTCTAAGTAGTGCAAATCCTGCCATCTGATGAAATAATGTAAGAAAAAATTGATTAAAAAGGAGACTTAAATTACGTTATAAAATAGAAAAATTTTGGATATCATGATATATCCAAATCATAATGAAGTCTCAAAATTTTTAAATTTATTTTAAGATAATGTATTATACTCATCTTAAAATATATTCAAAACTGTTGAAGTTTATCTTAATTGCATTTTAATTACGGTATCTAGATAGGATTTTTTTTCTTAAAAATAGTATGGATGCAAGCTTAACCTTCAAAAAGGCTTCTAACGCGACAGCTGTAGTTCTATTAGCTGGTAGCGCATTGAGGAACATCGCAAGCCATGCCCACCCATATTTCAAGCCATGAGGATTTTTAAAGCCATCGATCTCCGTCTGCCAAAGCAATTATGGATTAATATAGCATCCTATGTTAACAATAGAACGTAAAGAATTATAATTACTAAGTCAGCCTCTCATGATGCTTATATAGGTTATATTTCCATATACGATTATTAGGACAATTATGGAATATGGAAGTAATAAGAATAAAGTTTCAGTAAAATGGAATAACAATAAAGAACCTGAATCAAAGCAGCATATAATTTCATACAAGATTCAACGCGATTCAAGAATTCCTCTGTGCTTTCAACCTCCCCATCTTCTTCTCGGTAACCCAACATTTTCCAATAATCCTTGGTTTGTGAAGCTACCTGCAACAGTATCAAAATTTTATAATGAAGAAAGCAACTTTAACCATAACAAGTTTTAGCTGTAGATATAAACATCAATTTTATGTTACCATAATAACCAGCATCAAATAAGTAGCACCCTTTGGCAGAAAAAGTCCAAGGCAGGTCACGTAAGGTCTTTTGTAATGCATCCAATAGCTGGGAACTTTAGTAGTACCATTATTTTAAAGAAAATGAAGTTTTAGGAAAAAAAGAATTTTTATGCGATACAAGTCAATAGAGGAACATTGTAAGGTCAGAAGATATTGTAGTTGGGTTTGTTTGAAATGGGACAAAGATAGCTAGCCAAATACATCAATTATCAAATCACCAAGATTTAATAAGAAAATAGTAGAGTAATTATCATCATCAACACCATTAGAGTTATCCCAACTATTTATCTTTATTAATTCTAATTCATCTTGTATTTTTATTAAGTATTAAATGAGATATTAAACATATTTGTGCAACTTTGTTTACATAAATCAATTTTTCTTATCTTCGCTCTATCCAAGCCTCCGTCCTAATCTTTCAACATTATTTTTGTCTACCAAATTATTCCAGTATCTTATATTCTTTGTACATTTCATTGACAGCATGTGAACAACCATTAGCTAGAGAGCATCCGGGAGCAAGCATGCACTGGCGAGATCCCAAGCATGCTAATAAGTGGTAACATCTGCTGCTTGTAGGCGTTGGTGCATGCTCACACCAGCATGGGGAAGAAGGGATGTTAGTAGGGTGCGGTTTAATAAATTAAAAGTACGTCGGCCTTCAAATGACCCAATTAGGAGTGCAAATATATTAGATTTAGCCTATGTTAAAAAAGATAGATAAAGACCTAAAAAGACTTGATTAAACAATATTATATTTAAATGGGATTTTGACTCTTAACAGGAAGGAAATAAAATGATTCACGTAGCCGAACCCATGTAATTCGATAGAGGTTTGCTTTGTTGTTATTGTACAAAACTTGTCATGTCTTTACCAAAGCTTAAAATTATTGACCTTTTCTACAAAAAAGGAAAAAAGCATCAAGAGTTTTAAACATGCTTACCTAAAATGTTATTTTCAAACACGTCTGCACCTAACTATATTATTATAATATATCATACTAAACTGCATTGCGTTGATGAAGATTCCAACATAATCCCATTCATCACGAGAAGATTCTCATTATAAAGGCCAGAAAAAAAAAAAAAAAAAAACTTTAGAAGCGTTGCTACAGAGAAGAAACTGACATTATTAAGTGGTCTTATTAAGTTACTTTAAATCAATTGTAAAACCTTCTGAAATGACATGAATAAAAAGCATTGGAGTTAGCAGCTTCCAGATGGAACAAGGATAATAACTCACATCTGTAGCTTGTAGATGCTTCGGAACGGTGTAAATGCAAGCTCTATGGAACTCGGCTAGTACAAAATCCATCACATTTGGGACCTACAAAAGGATGAACTCATAAGGTAGACGTTGCAAGAAAAAACCAGTTAAGCTTTTTAACAGAACTGGTGTGACAATACGGAATAAAAAAACGGAATATTTTATTGCAACTATGTTAAGGCTCCATTATCAAAATGACAACGAGAATAATGTTTCTACTTAGGATGAGTCATAACCGAACACCCTTTCCTCCATCCCCTGCTCCCTCTCCTAGACAATAATAAGATTAATTATTTGATTTTAGGGTGGATAAAATTTTACAAATACTCCCTCCAATTTAACCATATGATTGTAGAGCTTTATAACTCAATTAATGTTTGGTTTGGCGTTTCCACTGTGCAGGCTTTTTTTTTTTCTTTTTTTTTGTACAGCATCAATATAATGCATTATCAAATATGACCATATTGAATAAATTATAATTCAAAAATATTCTTTAATGAAGAATTAGAAATCAAAAAAAATTTTATAGAATGAAACCGAACATGCACCAGAACCAATTCAAGTAGGTGGATCTTAAATAGAACAAACGAAAGAACATGAATCTAAATCTGAATTGAATAAGAGATCACAAATAAATTAAACTTGAATAAGAATTGAAGATATTCCTAGTTTTAGAACTGAGCAGATCTTAACCTGAATTGAATAAGAGGATAACATATGAACCAAACTAAACTTAGAATTTGAAGATATTCCTAGTTTAGAATTAGACAAATCTTTACCTGCTTATGTTTTTAAATCATATGAAGATCTGATAATGTAACTTAATGTAAAGTGTTATGCCTTTTATTTTTTATCCTAGTCAAGCTGAGTTTATTAAAAAAATAATTTCTTTTGATAATATTTTGTTGGCTGCTAATTTACTTGGGGATTTTAATTGCAAGGCTTATGTGAAGTGTTTTTGTGCTAAACTTGATATTCATGAGGTTTTTATATGATCTCTAGAGATTTTTTTATTTAGGTTGGCTCAGAAGGGTTTTCCTATGGTTTTTATCTAATAGATTAAAGGGTGTATTGACCGTATTTTTTTCTCTGGTTTTAATGGTGCTTTAAATGGGTTTTTTTGCTCTTCTTCAGGTCTTCATCAAGGTTGTCCTCTTTCTCTTTATTTGTTTTGCATTGTTAAGGAGGTCTTATCTAATTTGTTAGAAGATAAGTCTAAACATGTAAATTTTGAGAGCATCAATGCTGGCGAGAATTCCATTTCTCATCTTCTCTTTGTAGATGATGTTTTTTGCTTTTGGGAAAGGCTCTATTTCTAATGCTAGAAGGCTGAAGGAGATTCTGGATTATTTCTCTTGTTGCATTGGTCTTTATATTAACCATAATAAAAACATGGCTATTTTTTATAATCATTATTCTGATGCTGAGAATATTGGTCAGATCTTGAATGTGACTATTTATACTAATTCTCTGAAATACATTGGGTTGCCTCTTTATTGTAAAAGGCTTTCTTTCACTGATTATCAATCTCTTATCAGTGAAGTTACTGATCTACATGTTAGTTGTAGAGCTAAAGTTCTTTCTTTAGATATGAGAAATCAATTTCTTAACTTTTCCATTAGTAATTTTGTTTCATACTGGATTAGAGGCCTTAATCTCCCTAAGTTCTGTTACAAATTTATCAAGAAGTTTTGTTCTAATTTTCTTTTTTTCGGAGAGGCCTCAACTAGAAAAAAACCATATTATTATATACCTGAGAATGTTGGAGGTCTTGGTATTCCCAATCCTATAGCTTTAAGTTTTGCTTATAGTTGTTCTCTGATTTAGCGTATTCTTAAAGGTATTGGTCTTCTTTCTGGATGGGTTAAACACAAGTATATTTCACTTTGGAAGCCTCCTCAAAAAACCTCTGTTTTTTGGAAGAATTTATGTTCTGCTAGTACGATTAAAAGTTGTCCTTCATAATTCAGCTTAATTGTTCTCTCTCACTTATTTGGGACCCTTGGTGTAACAAAAAAGCTATTCATGAAGCAAGTAATTATAATTTGGGAGCCTTTAATAATGCTGCTGTGAGTGTTTGGTTAGATGCTAATGGTTGGAAGATTCCTGAGAACTTAAATACTGAATTTTTTTGGACATAACTTCTATACCTATATCAAATAGTGTGGCTTCTTGTGTTTATTGGAATGGGGTATCTCATCCTTCTTCTAAAATGTTTCATGCTGCCTTTTATGATGGTTTAACTAAAGTGGAACGGTGTTATTTTATTTGGCATAAAAGTTATGCTTTGAGATTTTTTTGTTTTGCTTAGATCCGTCTTGTTGAAAACTACAGATATTCTTTGTGAAAGGAATTTGAATATGCCTCTTAATTGTATTTTATGTGCTAAAGCTAGGAAAAAATCATACACATCTTTTCTCTCAGTGTGATTTTTCCTTTAAAATTATTTCTGGTTTAGTACCACGGGTGGAGTTTTTTATGCTCAAGTCAACTCTGAATCAAGTTTTCTTATTTTAATTCCCTAATACAAAAGAGAAGAATCTAAAGGCTGTTTTTTTTCTTTCAACTTGCTACTCGATTTATTTTTTATGTAAAGAAAGGAATATAATATAAGATTTGTTGGAAAGTTTAATTTTTCTGTTACGGTGGAAAGGTTTATTAAGAATGCTATTTTGGCTAAGATTATCTCTGGAGATCTTTTCATTCTATTAAGCATTTGGTTCTTTAATGGTATTATGGGTTTTGGTTGGATTCTTTTTTGGTTCTGGCTGAGGTGCTAGACTTGTTCTGGTTTGGCATCTTAGGGGGGCTTTCTCTTGCATCTGTGACTGTTGTGTTTTAGAGGCTAGTTATTGGGACAATGATAAATTGGTTTTTCCAATGGCTTCTTGTGGATGGTTGGCCCGGAAACCAGTTTCATTCCTAGGTTGGTTGTTTCTAGCAAGTAGGGATTTGCCATTTTGAGTCCTTGTTGGTTGGTTGAGCTCTTTTGGTGGCTTGGAGGCTATGTTGGTGGAGCTCTATTATGTGGTTTGAAGTCTTTTTTATGGATTGGTGTCTTAAGGAAGTTCATGGTGCTGGTTGTTGGCCTTTTTTGATGCAGGAATAGATTGATGATTGGTTGAAGTTGGAGTGGGCTTCTCTGTGCGGATTTTGTGATACTTCAGTAAAGGTCTTGTTCTCTATTTTGAAGATTTAGCTGGTCTTTCTGGACTACAAATTCTTATATATTGCTAATTCTACTAAAAGATTTTGGAGTTTTTTGTTTGGTTATTTAATCATTGTTGTTTAGGTGATTAGATGGTGTTTTTTATATTTTAAAGATGGTCCTTTGGCTGTTTTAATTAGGAATTTTGTGGAGGTTGTAAGTTTTTTCTTATTTCTTACATTTCTGATGTTTAATATTTTGTAATCTTTTCATTACATTAATGAAAATTGGGCATGATTGCCCCTAATCTTTTCAAAAAAAAAAAAAAAGATTATGTAACTTCTCAAAAACTATCTTTTGAAAATATATCTATGCCAATCAATCAAATAAATATTGATTTTCTGATTTCTTGATTTTCATGCTGAACTAAATCAACATTTCTATCATTTTTTTCATGAAATTTTTTTCAAGAAAAATTGAATTTAAAATTTAATCTTTGAAACCAAGATAAGAAATTCACATTATTCAATTTGTACAATATTTTAACTACTTTTATTTAAGAGGTTGTTCTTCCATATGTTATTCACATGCTATTTGAATCAAACTTATTTGTGCAAACCACTAGTTATCACATAACTTTATGGAATCTTATAAATATTCATTTTTAATTTATTTTATATTTTCCCACTTGTATATTATTTTAAAAACTAAAAATATGCTAGATGACTGAAGGAGTGTGTTGGTTCTTATTTTTAAGAATAAAGTTGATGCACAAGAGTATGTGAATCATAAAAGAATTAAGCTAATGTACCATGCATTAAAACTATCGGAGAGTGCTATTAAGCATAGGTTACGATGTGATACTATTTTTTCTTAAAATCATTTTGGATTCTATTTTTTCTTAAAATCATTTTGGATTCATACAGGGCAGGTCTACTATGGAAGCTATACATTTATTGAGGGATTTAATGGAGAAGTATAAAAAAAAATAAGAAGGATCTATACAGGGTAGGCCGACTTTATTGAGAGATTTGATAGATAAGTATAAAGAAAATAAAGAGGATCTACATAAGATATTTATTGATTTAGAGAAAACATATGATAATGTTACAAGAGAAGTGCTTTGGAGAGTTCTAAAAAAGAAAAGCGCTAATAATTCTTATATTCAAATCATTAAGAATATGTATACAGGAGTTGTCACTTATGTTCAAAGACAATGTTCTTTGACCAAATATTTTCCTTTTTCAGTTGAATTCAGCATCAATCCCATATCTTTTTTCTTTAGTCATAGATGTTTATACTAGACTTTTGCAAGAGGATGTACCCGGTGTATGCTTTTTGTTGATGATATTATGTGTTTGGAGGTTTAGTTTAGAATTTATATAAGTTTTAATATATATATATATATATAAGTAAGGTGAGGCATACCGCCACCTCAAGCCAATGAGGCAAGGTGCTTCTCAAGGCGAGCTTCAACTAAGTTGAGGCGCAAGGGCGTTTCCATTGGAATTTCGTTGAGCCAGGCCTCAAGGTGAGCCTCATATTGCGCAATTTTAAACAATGGGAGGGACTAATGAAGATGGTAAGACCATATTAGATATTGTTTTAGCTTACAATTTTATAATTGCTAATATTTTATATAAGAAAAGAGAGAAACATCTCATCACTTATAAGAATGGATATAGTAAAACTCTGATTAATTATTTTTTATAAGAAAAATAGATCGTTTTGATTACAAATATTGTAAAGTTATTCTAAGTGAAAGTTTATGTACCCAACGTTACTTATTAGTTTTGGACTTTAAATTGAAATGGAGAAATATAAAAATAAAGTAAAATGTTATTCTAGAGTTAAATGGAGGTATTTAAAGAATACTAACAAAAATAATTTTGAGAATAAGATTCAAGATATTAAGATCGTCTTTCCATGAGAAAGATAATATTTTTGTGAGAAAAGTAGCTAGTGATATTAAGAATATTACAAATATGCTTGAAGTATCAAAAATAAATGTATTTAATAATAAATATAATTGGTGGTAGAATCAAAATGTGCAAGAAAAGATATAAAATAAGAAGTTTTATTATAAAAATTGATTTAGATGTAAAAGCTCAGATTTAGTCAAGGTTTAAAATTGCGTAATTAAGCCTCGAGGCGGTTTTCGTCAGTGAGGCGAGGCGTAAGCCTCGAGGCGGTCTGAGGCGTAAGCCTCACGGACACAGAATTGCGTAAATGAGAAATTAAGGGTTTGAGCAGGTAAATAATAGCAATATTCTATCTTACAATAAAAACATCTAAATGATATATGAAAATAGTGGAAAGTAAGAAAATAGATGCAATAAAATCATGTCCAAAAGTTCAAATTCACAAAATATTAGTTTAACAAAACTCCCAAAGTACAAAGAACATATAAAATGCAATCATATCCCATCACTAAATGACTCTTCAAGGGAATCTTCTTCTCTAATTGTATTTATGAATGTCATATTATCATGATCTTCAATATGACTCACTTTTCTCTTCCCTGTTCAATAAGAGAAAAGATCATTATCATGTTAATTGCTCACTTGATATAAATATAATACAATAGCATATAAGAAGTTGTGGAATAACTTTACTTGATTGTTGTGCTGCAGAGCTAGTGGATGTGAGTGATGTGGTAGTAGTGGATGTACCCACTTGATCTGCTTCGCCCCTCAAGACATCCACACTTAGATCCTCTAGCTGTAAGTCTGATAATGATAAATCTGTCTCATCATCTATGAACCATTCATTATCAAATGGCACATCATCACACACCAACGGGTCCTCATCATCCTTCAACCCATTATTCCTCAACTTCCTATCTCTTAACCTCTTGTTGTGCATAATACATATGAGGGAATTCATTCTGAGTGTTGATAGGCGATTTCTTCTCTTTGTTTGCACTTGACTATATGTACTCCAGTTTCGCTCACATCTAGAAGAAGAACAAGTGAGGCCCAACACTCTTCAGCAAAACTCTATAACTCAGGGGTGGAATCACCAAATTGGATCCACCATTCAACTGTTTTCAAAAAGAAAAAAGATAATCAGAACTGAATAAAGTGTCTTGCATTTACCAAAATAACTATACCTGGAGCCCATTTGGAAATGGTTGATTTAGCTGCATTCAGACCAAAAAAACTCTCTTTATTTTGAAATAGAACAAGTTGTAAATCTGCAAGCTCCCTATCTGTCTGCTCCGGTATTAGTCGTTCCATACAATGATACAGACCAAGCTTCACCTCCAGGTTTGAAGATTTCTTCTCTGAATATTGAAATTGAGGATTGAGATAATATGCCGCTGCATGTAGATGACGGTGTAATTGTACCTCCCACCGAGCATCAATGATATCTCAAATCTCTCTATAACTTGCATCCTCTCTCCCAAGTTGTGTGGAATCAACTCCTTGGCCTCATCCATAGCATTATAAATAAAACCCATAGCTGGTTTCTTCTCGGCATCCACTAAGCGTAGTACTTGCACTAAGGGTCTCGTGCTCAATATGGCTGATTTCCCTTGTGTTGTTCCCATGACTAGTTGCTGGGTTTTGGTTCCGGTCCCCTGTGTTGGCTTTTCGGGTTCCTCCTTGGCTGCTTTCCCGTGGTTGCTCCTACCCGATTTTTGTGTTGGCTTTTCGGTTTCTTCCCTGATTGTTTTCATGTGTCTTCCTCTAGCCGGTTCCTGTGCTATCTTTGGGAGTTGTTTTGTGTTGACTGCTGGTCTTCCTCTTCTCCTTACCTGATTGATTTGGTTGGAGGTGGAAGTTGGTTGTTTGGTTCCCCTTTCTCTCCTATATATATGAATTCGTTTTTGTCTTGAGAATTTTGTTGATTAACTTGAGATAAGTGGCTAAAACCTGAGGGTTTCTTCTCTTGGAAAAGCTTGAGAGCTTGTTCCACCTCTTCCTCCTCTCTATTTCGTTTTGGCTTCTAATCTCTTCTTCTCTATGCAAGTTCTACTCCACTTGCATTCTTCTTCTTGAGTTATTGGGAGATGTTTGTTGGCTGATTTGGAGACATTTTTCGGAGGAGTTTGGTTGGACGTTGGACCTTTCTAGCTGTGTTGGACCCATGGTTTGCAAGCCTAAGCACTTTATCATATTTTTCCTACTTCTCATTGCATGTGAGGAAACCGCTTGCTGGTTATTCTGAGGATAGTATTTTTATTTTATAATTTTGTTTTGTTTGATTTGACTTTACGTTTGTTTTGGTGTTTGTTTGTTTGCATACTAGATTGAATCGAGTTTGATTTTCATTTGTCCTAGTGTTCTCCTATTTGACTTTTCTTTCTAGTTTGCCCGCATCAAAAAGTATGAATAATTATTATGCGAGCTTATCACTTAATGGTTACGGGGAAGATCTCACAAAGGATTGTATCTGAGGCATATTGTGCATGATAGTTTGATAGTGATTAATATACTCATAGAGATCAGAAGCACATTATATAGATCAATTTTAGGGATCTTAAACACCACTAAAATAGAATGATAAAGAATGATATCAACTAAGAGAAAAAACAATTTAAAACTAGAGCAAAAAAATGATTTCTATCCCTCAAAGGGAATTCCTCTTAAATAATACTTCATAGCATATCTCTTATATCATCATGAGAGATGTTCATAAAACAATGTTGATTTAAATCATCCAAGACTGGTGAAGGATTACAAGTTGGTTGAATAGCATGAGGATGTATTCAACTAGTAATGTCTTAGAGATTTTGATAAGGCTATGGGAAAAAGGTACTCCTTAATTCACATTGTCTCCATATTGCTGTAGATTTTGTGGTAGGAGAGCTCCATAAAACTGTGATGGGTCTCTTTGTTATCTAGCAATCTCTAAGATTTGTAGGATTTAAAGTTGAAGTTCTTCCGTCTTATACAGATGTTCCTCCAAAATAAGACTTGGGGGCCTTCACTACCCATGTTATGTTATCCATGATTGAATAATTGATTATTAACCATTGAGGAAATAATTATAGTATTGTGAAAATGTTTCCCACAAATGGCACGAAACTGTTACATGCAAGAAAATTTATATTGGTAGAGTAGATAATTTACATCTTAGCTTTGGACAAAACTTAACACGCACAGATAAAAAGTGATAGAGAGATTAAAAAATTGTGTGAAAATATTGGAAATGAAAATAACCATGGGGCCTAGCTCAGGTGAAAAATTCACTATATGATAGAAGATAACAAGAATTCTTCATTCCTCGTAGTTGAAGATGTGGGATATTTGTAACAAAATATCTAATTTTTCTTTTGTAAGGATTACATAAGTCTGACGACAACAAGCGGACAATTGAAACCAAATAATGAGGTTAGATCTTGATAGAAATCTGGAGATGATGGCGACAATTGTTGGTGGTGGTCGTCGATGGTGACAATAGCTGGCGGTGTTTGTCACCGACAATAGCTGAAAAATGCTAAAGAGCTCTTTAGTTCTCTTGGAACGAGGCTCTATTTATAGGCTTTTTGAGATGGGTACTTTAATAATTTGAACAAGAATCTAAAATACTCCATCTTACGGTCCATATCAATTTTCTTGATCATAAAATATTTGTTCAACATTAAGTGACTTAATGATGTCAAAATTGAATAATCTTGGGCTTATTGGGTGTGTCTCGTCGAGCAACTCAATTAGCTATAAGCATGGTTTAAAATTGCGCAATATGAGGCTCGCCTTGAGGCCCGCCTTTGCGCAATTCCAATAAAAACGGCCTCGATGCTTACGCCTCGAGTTTTTTTATGAGGCATGCGCCTCAACTTGGTTAAGGCCTGCATTGAGGCCCGTCTCGCCTCACTGTCATGAGGCTTACGCCTCACGCTATATATATTAAAACTTACATAAATCTTGAAGTAAATGTCCGACATTGGACTTTATAGGAGAGGAGGAAGGGGAGAGCAGTTCACCATAATAATGATTCAAATGAAGAACCCCTTAGTGATGGTGATATGTCATTGCTATTTATTTTTGGAAATCGGAATTATGTGTTAATTTAAAGAATAGTGAGATTTCAGAAAGATAGAATTTTGACTTGAGCTATATTTCATGGTCTTATTATTGAGATATTTTGATTTCACTTCATATCTTATGCTTTTTGATGCTTTATATTATTCACTCATTATTATATAACCCATTTATCATTTTATATTTACGCAATCTTTTGATTTTGAGGCTTACGCCTCAAAACGCCTTAAGGCTTATGCCTCGCCTCACGAATGAAAAACGCCTCAATACCCGAATACACAATTTTAAACATTGGCTATAAGCATGTCAAATTTTGAGTTTAGATGATCATACTTTTAATTTCAAAAGTTTTCAATTCAAATATTACCTCAAGATTCATGCAAATCATATGAATTTTCTAGAGTCATATCAACAATCATTTTCTCTTTTTGGTCATAAATGAGCCGGCTCAAAAGCCGTCTCGAACTCTAAAGATTATGCTTGAGCTCTAAGTTGATTAAATAATCAAGCTCAAACTCAAGCTAGGGGTGACTCTAGCTCAGCTCAACTCATTTGCACAACTAAAGTTGGATTATTTTGGGGTTCATTTAGCTTAATATTCACATTATGGTTAGACTTCTCTCAATAATGATTGACTCAAAAAATTTAAAACTGTAGGGCACACTCACTTCCAATACCATATTACCAATAAATACTTAAACAAAGAATCCTATCCTTATTACTAGGGTTCATGATCTTGATTTTTCAAGGTTCTCTTGCAAGATGGAGTTTTAAAATAAAAATATTCAGTTATTAATTTCTTTAAATGGGCAAGAAGCCATGAACTCCTGAAATTTAGCATGCAATAAGTATTTTGTAGGGAGGATGACGCATGCATTTTTATGGGTGTATATAGACCTAGATGAGTCATAATAGGATGCTTGAGGATAGAAAATGAATTAGGATGGATGGAGAAGCTGATATGACTGATTGCTCTGCATATCACGTAAACCAGGATGAATGAAGAAGCATTAAAAAAAAAAGGATTCTCATAGGAAAACAAGTGAGAATTACCTGTGAAGCAATGAGGAGAATCGCCCAACCACAACGAAAGGCACTTTCATCAAAACTTCCACTCACATTTTCGCAAAGAGATACAACCTTAACAATAATAGAAGCCATGAATGAGATGTATAAAAGAATATCAACAATAATAAAGAGTAAAATAACCATGGTCGATTACATTGTTAAACAACTGAACAAAAGTACAAAATGCAGTAAATTGTTAAGATGAAAACAGTTCATGCAAAATATATTCAACAAAGAAACAATGAAAATAGTACACCAAGATGTCAGATGGCCATTTCCCAGAATTTCACAAAAATGCTTTTCATGTTTATTGCTATGAAATTCTCATCATATTAAAACTCAGATATCCATCTGAATTTCAAAGTAGTAAGTCCAAGCACAAAATATATGATAGCTTGAAATCTTATCCACTTCATTATCAAAGCTAAGTGTAATTGCATATAGCATATTGAAAACAAAAATCATATAACCTTATCTCAACAACATTACGGCAGAGCTAACCAACAAATTTATCATATTTGATAGGCATTTACAAGATCCTAATTTTTTCAATATTAAACGATCTGAAAGGACTAATTATAATAAAAGCTAAAAATATCAATACAAATTATTTTCTTCTCAGAACTAGACAATTTCCGATGTTCTTCTAAGACCAGCAGGAATATTAGATTCTATATCATATGTTTTCATATGGCAATATTATTATGTTATTGGCAGCTTAAAGTCAAGCACGTGGATCAGATCAGGCTGACACAAAAAATAGGACCTCACGATATAGCAATAATTTGAAAGAAAGGGAAACAAACAAAAAATGTTAACAGGAAAATGGGAATTACCTTGTTTGCAAAAATCAAGATTGAAATTGGAAGAGGTAACGTAGGATCATTAATAAGTTGCACTAATGCATGCGCCTTTGCTCTGTGTTTAAAACAAAACAAAACAAAAAACCGTTTCAGCAAATAAATTTAGCAACTGTCCCATTACGAGTTTTAAATTCCAATGAATGACGAGACACTTTCCTTATCCCTAGGTTAATGTGTATTCGTAGAAGTCCCAAGTTTAGAAGGATACATTCACAATGCCTTCAAAGTTAATTAGTAGTTGGGATCAAATACGTGGATCCTTCAACATGCATTCCAAACAAAAGATACAGTTGGAGTGATTTGTGAGAATTAAGTATTCCTTAATCAGGTCTACTAACAACTTTAACAGATTATAATGTCACTATATGAATCTGGATTTCATAGTTATAGCTCAAGTTATCTGAAAGTCTCAAATTTGAAAAATGGAAACCTATCAGCAAAATATAAGGTTAAAGCTAAAAAATCCCAGACCCTTCTTTGGCATGATCTTTATGTACTGGATGTTTTACTAACAGCTCAAGCATAGGATGGATTCCCAACTAAAACCATTTTTTTCTGTTAGGTTTGAAATGAATGCCTAGAAATTGAAAAATGAACTCACAATACAAAACTTAATCTATTTGAGAATGGCTTTGATCAAAAACACTCAAGTCAAGAAAAGCCCGAAGCACCTTTATAATTCTGTTAGACTGGTCCAGCCAGTCCAAGCGTTATTGGAGGCGGAATAGGAGTTCCATCCCCGTGATTTCCTCCCCTCCTCCAGCTGGTTTTTATGAAGGATTTAGCATAGTTTATGAGGTAAAATTCAAAAAAGTGGCTGTTTAGGGATTTCTTTTTTATTGCAAGTTTTAAGGAGGAAATTTTCTGGGGCTGGGGATATCATGTGTTTGTTGAAATTTGGAGTGTTCTTAGGGAGAAGTTCTGAGCTCTAGCAGCCGGCTAGAGAATTGGGAGAGCCATATCCTCCTCTCCAATTGAGGATCCATTGTATCTTGTTTGATTTCTTCCCTATTTCATCAATTAGAAAGAGTTTTCTTCCGTCATTTCTCTTAAATTCGTCTTGGATATTGTATTTGGATTGTTGTAATTTAATTTCAGCCAATGGAAAGTAGATTTCAGCATTCATTTTCTAACAAATTGGTATCAGAGCGGTGTTTGGAGCTAAATTGGAGGCCTTCATTGCTGATTTAAGGGCAGATTAACTGTTTTTATTGCTGGCCAAGATCCACGTACCTATGGCAGCCAAGAAGTTGGATGCTTTGGAAGAATGTCTTGAAGGAGAGATGAGCCAAATCAAAGCAACTAGCTGACTTTCTGAGATTGTGCTAGAGGGAAACTTCTTGAAAGAGCTCAAACTAGAAATTTGGGTGGCAGTTAGAGTGATGAGGCCTCGTGACTTGAGAGAGGCTATGAAGCCAGTACAATTAATGGACTAGATGCACCTAAATAAGGGCGCCAGAGGTAGCAGCTCCGGAGGTTCGTACAGGATGACCACAACTTTTTTAGCACCAAAGGGGGAGACAATAAGTAGCATTCGAGAGACCCCAAAGGAGAAGTCTGTATGAGGGAGAATCTGGGGATCTTTCAAGAAGCTCACTGAAAAGGAACTA
Source organism: Dendrobium nobile (assembly GCA_022539455.1). Classification (NCBI taxonomy): domain Eukaryota; kingdom Viridiplantae; phylum Streptophyta; class Magnoliopsida; order Asparagales; family Orchidaceae; genus Dendrobium; species Dendrobium nobile. Next base: position 23,334,570 of record CM039721.1, read on the forward strand.
TAGGAAAAGAGGGCTAAGGGATAGTGCTTCAAATGTGATGAGAGGTACACTATTTGCAGTGATGAAACTCTTTAGGTTCTAACTATTTGCAGTGATGAGGAAGCTAAGGAGGGAGGTGAGAGTGAGGCATTAGTAGAGGAGGAAAAGCTGCATCTGGATATGATGGAGGACTCCTTGAACTCAGTGACGGGATTCACTCCAAATCACACCATGAAAGTGAAGGGGGAAATAGTAGACCGAGAGGTGTTGGCATTGATAGTTAGTGGGGCGACCCATAATTTTATTTTCAATCAGGTGGTAGACCATATGGCATGAAATTGATGGACACATAGTGTTATTGAGTGATGATGGGCACTAGGAAGGTGAAGATGGGTAAAGGAGTATGTAGGAGAGTGATTTTGACCATACAAAGGGTCCAAATGAGAGAAGACTTCATTTCATTGGAGTTGGAGATCACTAATGTCATCCAAAGGATGAAATGATTGTAGACCTTGGGGGATACCAAGGTTAATTGGGAAGCACTAACAATGGAGCTGGTGGTAGAGGGAAGAAGGGTGATGACTAGGTATGATGCAAGGATATCTAAAGCCATACTGTCACTCAAAATCATGGTGAGGACCATACAAGAGGTGAGAAGAGAATTTTTGGTGGAGCTGCAAAGCTTAAAGAGTATCAGATTAGAGAAGGGGGAAGACATACCTCCTTTAGTACAACCTCTTATACAACAATTCAATGAGGGCATTCAGCCACCTCAAGGATTTCCACCAACAAGGGAGCAAGAGCACGCTATCACCTTGAGAGAGGAAGTGTCACCAATTAGTGTCAATCTATACTACTACCCTCAGATTCAGAAGAATGAGATTGAGAAGCTGATTAGAGAGATGTTGGAGACAAAGATTATTAGTCCGAATGTGAGTCCTTTTTCTAGCCCACTCTTACTGATCAAGAAAAAGGATGGAAGCTAGAGATTTTGTGTTGACTATCGAGCCTTAAACAAGGAAATTATGCCAGACAAGTTTTCCACTCTGGTGATAAATGAGCTGTGTAGAGCATGGGTGTTCACAAAGATGGATATGAAGTCTGGCTACCTATGATGCACCGACACGGACACGTTGACACCGACACGACACGGACACGAGACATGGCATTTTTTAAAAATATAGGACACGGGTGCGGCGTGGATATGGCATAATAATTTTTTAATATAATATATAGAAATTAAGGTGACATTATATTAAAATGACTAGCAATAATAAATCAATTTCATGATAACTTGTTTAGCTTATAACATAAAGATGTTTAATACAAAATGTCTAGTACAACCACAAAAATATAAGCAAAAGAGCATTTAGTACAACATGAAGGTTCAAATACTCAATAGAGGGAATCATAGAATTAGATTCAGAGGTTGATCTTTGGCCTTCAATATCATCATCATTGAATATCATTGCTTCCAACTTTGGTAAGTTATTTGTATGGAAAGATAACGAGCGGTACCGAGCATGTACCAAGCGGTACCGAGCATGTACTGAGCAGTACCGAGCATGTACCTAGTGGTACCGAGCATGTACCGAGTGGTACCGAGCATGTACCGAGTGATACCGAGCATGTACCGAGCGGTACCGAGCATTTACCTAGCGGTAACGAGCTTGTACCTAGCGGTACTGAGAATGTACTAAGCGGTACCTAGCGATCCTTAGCGGTACCGAGCATATACCTAGCAATACCGAGCATGTACATTAGCTTTTTTTGGTAAGTTTCAAAAAACAACAATTAATATTTCAGGTGTTGAGAGTTAGGCATCGATGCCATTTATCGGTCACCGAGAAAGGAGATGAAAATATCTTCACTGCCAACAAGAAATGAAAATGAGAATATTCGATGATTGGGACTTAAGTGCGGACGTTGATATAGTGTTGTGGATAGGAAATACGAAATTTAGTTTAAATCCCGTAAAATACAACAACAACAACAACAACAACAACATCAAGCCTTTATCCCACTACGTGGGGTCGGCTACATGAATCCTTTTTCTCCATTGTGTCCTATTAAAAGTCAAATTCTCGTTTAAATCTAATAAAGAAAGGTCATTCTTAATATTTTCTAACCAAGTCTTTTTAGGTCTACCCCTACCTTTCTTAACATATGTCAAATCTAATACCTCTACTCTCCTAACCGGGTCATCGGAAGGCCGCCGTTTTATGTGACCAAACCATCTAAGGCGACTCTCTCTAATCTTATCTTCTACTGGAGCTACTCCAACCTTTTCACGTATATGCTCATTTCGTATCCTATCTCTAAGGGTAAAGCCACTCATCCACTTGAGCATCCTCATCTCTGCCACACTTAACTTAGTATTATGCTTCTTTTTTAATGGCCAACATTCGGCACCATAAAGCATTGCAGGCCTCACTACCATCTTATAGAACTTTCCCTTAAGTTTGAGGGGTACATTTCTATCACATAACAAGCCCGATGCATTCCTCCACTTCAACCATCCAACTTGAATTCTGCTGATAATATCCCCATCTATTTCACCATCACTCTGAACAATAGATCCAAGATATCTAAAACGTGTACTCTTATTAATGACTTGATCGCCCAAAGTCACAATCCCCTCACTAGGTCTATTACTACCAAAATTACACTCCATATATTCCGTTTTAGATCTACTCAAGTGAAAACCTTTAGACTCTAAGGTTGACCTCCATAATTCAAGTTTACCTTCAACTCCCTTTCTAGTCTTATCAACAAGAAGAATATCATCAGCAAAAAGCATACACCAAGGTACATCCTCTTGCAAATGTCTAGTGAGAACATCCATGACTAAAGCAAAAAGATATGGGCTTAAGGCTGATCCTTGATGTAACCCAACCGAAATAGGGAAATACTTGGTCAAACCACCTTGTGTTTGAACACAAGTAATAGCTCCTGCATACATATCTTTAATGATTTGAATATAAGCATTATTGACTCCTTTCTTTTCAAGAACTCTCCATAGCACTTCTCTTGGAACTTTATCATATGCTTTTTCTAAATCAATAAATATCATATGTAGATCCTCCTTATTTTCTCTATATTTCTCCATCAAACCTCTTAATAAATGAATGGCTTCCATTGTCGACCTACCCGGCATGAATCCAAATTGATTATGAGAAACATTAGTATCACGCCGCAACCTATGCTCCATAACTCGCTCCCAAAGTTTTAAAGTATGACACATTAACTTAATACCTCTATAATTCACACAATCTTGTGCATCATCTTTATTCTTAAAAATAGGAATTAACACACTCATTCTCCACTCATCTGTCATCTTTTTAGTCTTCAAAATAGTATTAAAAAGTTTAGTAAGCCATGAAATTCCTTCATCTCCTAAGCATTTCCACACTTCTATTGGAATATCATCAGGTCCAACAGCTTTTCCACCATTCATTTTCTTTAAAGCCTCTCTAACTTCAGTTTTACTAATACGCCGATAAAAACAGAAATCTTTATTTTCATTTAGGGTGCTAAGGTCATTATAGTCAATCTTAAATTCACAATCTTCATTAAAAAGTTTAGCAAAATATCTCATCCATCTTTGTTGAATATCATCTTCTAAGAAAAGTATTTTTTGATCTTCATCTTTAATACACTTCACTTGAACTAAATCCTTACTATTCCTATCTCTTTGTTTGGCTAACTTATACATATATCTTTCTCCCTCTTTAGTATCTAATCTATTATATAAATCACTAAAAGCTAATATCTTTGCATCGCATATTGCTTTCTTAACATCCTTACGAGCCACTTTATAAATTTCCCAATTATCAGAATTTTTAAAATTAAACCAATTTTTATAACAAAGCTTCTTATTTTTAATCTTTTCTTGCACATTTGGATTCCACCACCAACTACTTTTACTATTAGGAGCTTTTCCCGTAAAATACAAGAAATTATATTTTAAAAAATTCATAAATATTTAAGATACGCGTGTCGGACAAGCGTGTCCAATTTACTTTTAATATTTTTTAATCGGACACGTTTTCAACGTGTCCGACACGTGTCGGAGGAGTGTCGGACACTGCACGCTTCTTTGAGGAGAAGAGTCGGTGCATCTTAGCTGGCTACCATCAGAATAAGATGAGTGAGAGGATGTTCCGAAAATCGCATTCAGAACTCATGAGGGTCACTACAAGTTTCTAATGATACCTTTTGGCCTCACTACGCCCCTGCAACATTCTAATTCCTCATGAACAAGGTGTTTTGACCATACCTCAGGAGGTTTGTATTAGTTTTCTTTGATGACATCCTTGTGTACAGCAGACCAGACAAGGAGCATTTGGAGCACTTGAGGGCGATTTTAAAAGTGTTACAGAGCACTAACTGAGGGCCAACTTGAAGAAGAATTATTTTGCACATGCCAATATTGAGTACTTGGGGCACGTGATATCTCAAGAGGTGGCCGCTGATTAGACAAAGATTGAGTAAATGTTGAAATGGCCTCTACTTAAGAAACTAAGGGAGCTGATGAGTTTCCTAGGATTGACTAGATACTACAAATGATTTGTGAGGGGATATAATACCATAGCCTGACCATTGATAGAGCAGTTAAAAAAATGATAGCTTCTTGTAGGGAGAGGCAGCTACCCAGATCTTTGCGAGATTGAAGAAGACCATGACCATTATATCGATCCGAGCTCAACCAAATTTCAGATAGATTTTGATGGTAGAGACTGATGCATGGGGGTATGGATTAGGAGAAATGCTCATTCAGAATCACAAGCCCATAGCTTACTTCAGCCAGGTGTTGATAGCTAGAGCTAGGCTGAAGTCAGTTTACGAGGAGTTGATGTGATTGTGTTGGCTATTCAGAAGTGGCAACCTTACTTATTGGGACGACATTTAATCGTCAGGATAGACCGGAGGAGCTTGAAGTACTTATTAGAGCAAAGAATGGTTTTCGAGGAGATTCAAAGATGGTTGTCAAAGTTGTTGGGCTATGACTTTGAGATCCAATATAGGTCAGAATTAGAGAACAAGACAGTTGATGACTTATCCAGATGTGTGAGAGAGCATGAGGAGTTAGCCACGTCGATGCCATTGATGCTTGATTGGGGGGCTATTAAAGAGGAGAGCGTACATGATGAGCAACGTTTAAAATTGCGCAATAAGAAGCGCGCCTCAACACAATTTGATCCATTTAAGCCTCAAAGCCCACGCAATAAGTTCAGTTTATGAGGCTTACGCCTCAAGTTTACTAAGGCGCGCCTTGGCGCGCCTCGCCTCATATATTTAAGGCGCCGCCTCTAAAAAAATTAAATTAACCTAATTTTTTTTTTTCAGTTCGGCCCCCCTAGTTGCCGACGTGGCGCGCCTAGAGAGATGTCGACGTGGCATCAACATTTAAATCCTGGTTTAGGTCAAATGCAGAGGCGACGTTTAAATTTTGAAGTTCCAACAAAAATTCGAACTTTCAAGCATTCACTCTGGAGCAATTTCAAGCATTCTTCACTCAGTTACTTCTAAGATGTCGTCACCCCCAAAGAGAAAGGTAATTTAACGCTATGTTTTCTGTTCAGTACTGCGTATTTTATGGTTATGCTATGCGTTGGTGTTCAAGGTTCTGAAGATCTTCTAATTTTATGCTTATTCTATGCGTATGCATTGCTTCTCGAAACTTTTTAAATGTTTGATATTTTGATGCCATCGTGTTTTCTCTGTATTCAGGGTTTATGATGAATTTATGTTGAAATTTGAAACATAAAACCTAACTAAATTTTAAGCACTGAGTAATATATGCGTAGGTTGTGCATACGCAATGCGTCTTTTGTGCGTATGCTATGAGTACACGTTGCGTGATCCTTGCTTATATTGTGCGTACTTTATGCGTGCGTATAATTTTCTGCCATGTTTTCTGCAATGTGCGTTCTTGTGCGTATGTTATGCATATAGTATGCGTGATCAGTGCTTATGATGTACGTATTGTTTGCGTTTGTATAATTTGTTGCCATGTTTTCTACACTGTGAGTTCTTGTGTGTGTGATATGCGTACAATGTGCATGACCGTTGCTTATATTCTGCGTATGTTGTGCATTTTTTGTGCGTATCTCATTTATTTATTTTTAATTTTTAATTTTTACAATTTTCATATGTGTTCGTCCAATTACCTATCGATGTTATGTTTCTTCGTTTCGAATAATCTGTGATAACTTTACTCAACAAATTACTCCTGAAGTCAAGGACACATTGAAACATTTAAAGATGATACATTTTTTGGAATTTCCTGGGTTTGAGCAAAATGTCCCTCTTATTTATGAGCTGATCTCAAGGTGAGACATTTCAAAACAATGCTTTGTTATAAAAGGTCAACCTATTCCTTTCACTACTGATGAAGTGACCGTACTTACTGGTCTGCCAAATAAAGGATAAGAAATATCCTGACATTCCTTAGCACATACTTCAATTACATCAACGGAAATAAAGAATGACATGATGGAGTTGAACAAGCAAACCCCCCCCGAGACTATGTTAAGAATGTTTATCATGTATTTATGTTAATTACTTTTTCAACTTAACAACTTCAAAACCCCTCGGTTGATTCAAAGAATAGCAAATAATCCAGATGATTTTTTGTCAATAAACTGGGCTAGTTCAATTAGAGAATTTTATCTACAAGAAACAATAATCAAATCCGACCAAGAAACATGCACAATACCTTTTCGAGAATTTGAAGACAGGCTGAGCACAAAGTTTGAAGATCTAACTGAGAGAGTTGGAGTTATTGAGATCAAGCTCAATAATTACATTGATCAGAGCAAAATAGTTCATCAGAAAAGATCTGTTAGCTACTCTTCATCTTCCAATAAGAGACATAAATCAGATATCCCTCCCCACAGCCCCAAACCAAATGAGCCAATCACACCAAAAGATCCAATCCCACCAAATGAGCCAATCCCACCAAAAATGCAACTTATTCTATATACAAATTCAAATGAACAAATACCAGTAGATAACATTCAAATAAAACATGTAACTTATGTTTATGCAGATGAAATAAAAAATTACAAAGGTCTTCTATATTTGACTTCTGAGAAGAGAAATTTTGTGCGAGAATGTTTGAAAAAGTTCAATAAAAGGTAAAAAAATTGTAACTTATTTTTTGTTTGAATATTTGTATGCGTATGCTATGCATGTGGTATACGTATGATATGCGTGTGGTATGCGTATGATATGCGTGTGGTATGTGTATGGTATGCGTATGGTGTAAAGTGCTGTTTTTGCTCCAGGATCGTCCAGGACGATCTGGGATCGTCCTGGAACGATCAGTGGAAGTTTTGCTCCAGAATTTGCCCAAATTTGCTCCAGGTGATTTTCCTGTAGGTATCGGCCGGGCCGATAGGTACATCGTCCAGGCCGATCTGTACTGTTCAAAATATTGTCCTGAGAACAGCCCTGGGAACAGTCCAGGCCGATGGATTTTGGTTTGATCGTCCCAGGACGATCTTGCGATCGGCCAGGCCGATCTGTGTATTATAAAAATGAAATCAGTCGTTTTGAAGAGAGAGAAAATCAAAATAAAATATCTGATTTTTCTGAGGAGAGAGAAAGTCGAAAAGCTTTTTGGAAAGTTGAATTTCGGGCGACGCGGAACTGTTTTCGTCCGACGAGACTGTTCGAGATATTGCTGTACGCAAGGTAAGGCACATTCCGCCTTTCTCAATTTTCAGAGCCGTCGTTTTTGGCGGTGTTTTCTGTTCGGATTTGATTTTAGCGAGGCATTTTCGTCCGTATTTTCCGTCTGGTTCAGTTTTTACCGCGTAACTTTCTGTATGTTGTTGACGTGCCGAGTGTGCACATTTTAATTATTTTCTGGAGATTTTTGTCCGGGTATTTTTGATTCGAAGGTGTTTTTCGTCGACTGGATTTTTCTGTGTAGTCTAAAAATTGCTGAGCAGTAGAATAAATGTTCTGAAATGTTGTTATCTATATTATGTGCAAATTTGGTAATTTGTGATTTTCAGGAAAAATTGTGTAAATTCCGTATACAGCCGTTGTGCTGCCCGATTTTTGTCTGATTTCTGATTTGCCCGGATTTCTTCTGAATTGATATGCTATCTGTATATGCTATAAAAAGGGAGTTATAAGAGACCTGAATCCTAAGCGATTCAGTCAGTGTTTGGGAAATCTGAAATGAGCTCAATCTAAAATCTGATATCTGTTCTGTTCCGGATCCGATGAATTCTGTTCTGGTGCTATAAGCACATCTGTTCTGGTGCTGTGAGCACAAAGGGAGGCATAAGGGGCCAGAATCCGAGAGATTCTGTTAGTGTCTGGGAAGGGAGGCATAAGGGGCCAGAATCCGTTGAGATTCTGTCAGTGTCAGGGAATCCGTTCTGTTATCTGTTATGTGCTAAATTAATATATATGATTTGATCTGATCTGTATGACACGATTCTGTTCTATCCCGATAAGATCTGAATTTCTGATTTCTGTACGATTCTGATTCCGTTAATGTGATATGTCTGATCTGTTCTGTTTCTGATTTGATACGACTTCTATTTCTGTACAGTTCTGTTTGATTTGATATCTGTTCAGTTCAGTTTTGTCTGATTTGATCTGTCCGTATCTGTTCTGATTTGATCCGTTTCGTTCTGATCTGTCCGATTTGATATCTGTCTGATTCTGTTCTGATTTCTGTACGGATTTTTGTCTGAGGTGTTGGTTTTGGATTCTGAGAGTTTTGATTGGAGGTTTGTTGCTTTGCTGAGCTGTTGAGCTCACTCTTGTTTTCTGGTGGTTTTCAGGTTCTGGGAAAGGGAAGGAGGTCCAGGAATAGATTTCAGAGTCTGATCAGTATAGGTATTGTTTTGTACTTTTGATTTTTGTACAGTCATGGCTTTTCTGTTCTGTCTTTCTTTCTGTCTAAAAGCCATGTACTGTATTTGTAGATGATTATTTTGAGGAAAAGAAAATATAGATGTTTTGTTCCGCTGCAATTGACGATTCATAATAGCTCTGTGTCTGTGTGTTTGTGTTTTGAGTTGAAATATTTGGAAGATTCAGTTCCGAAGCAAATTCCAAAGCCAGATCCTGGTTTGTTTGTTTGGCTGGTCGTGGCCCGGTGCGGGCGAGATCCGTCCCGGTCGGGTCGGGTCTTGACAAGCTTTAGTGGTATCAGAGCATTGGTTTTGGAATTCGGTTGGATTGTAAAACAGAGCTATAGGAAGTGATCTGTAGCGAGTCGGTCTGGGGTAGTTTTGGTTTGTTTGGCTTTTTATTGTGTTGTTTTTGTGATAGTTTTCCGGATTTTTTTGGATTTTCTATATGGATCAGCCAGACCCAGACATGACAGACGGGCAGAGTGCCAGTCAGGCAGCACCAGTGGGGAGTACAGCCCCAGTGGCCGGTGCTGATACACTTTCTCAGTTTGCTACGCTTGTTGCTCAGATGATGAGCGAGACTCAGAGCAGAGCTTCTACTGTCAAATCTGATGATATTGATAGACATCTCCAGATGTTTTTGAGGTTGAAACCTCCGAGATTTGAGGGCGCTGTTGAGCCCAGAGCAGCCGAGGAGTGGCTGAGGAGATTGGAGAAGACCTTCGACGGAATGCAGTGTCCGTCAGACAGGAAGGTTCCATTAGCTGTTTTTCTGTTGGATGGAGAGGCTGAACACTGGTGGAAAGGCCAGCAAGCAGCCAGATTTCAGGGTAGATTGAACTCTTTGATTACTTGGGAAGAGTTCACTGAGGTGTTCCGAGACTGGTTTGTTCCCCCTTCTGCACGACAGCAGATGCAGGAGAGTTTTCTGAGACTTGTTCAGGGGAGCAAGACGGTGATGCAGTACGAGGCTGAGTTTACTGCATTAGCCAGGTATGCTCCGCAGTTGGTTAGTACTTCTGCTGAGAGGTGCTACAGATTTCTGAGGGGATTACGAGATAGTCTGAGACAGCCTCTGGTACCTTTTCACATTTCTGATTTTTCTGAGCTTGTGGAGCGAGCTCGTCTGATAGAGAATGACCTGATGGCTACTCAGCAGCGGTGGACTGCGAGTAGGAAGAGATTTGGAGGCGAAGCTTCAGGCAGTGGTTCCTCTGGGAAGAGGAGAATTGTAGCTGGTTCTGGATCTGTTGACTCCAGGAGTGGAGGGTCGTCTGGTACTGCTACCAGTACGACGAGTTCTGGATCTGTGAGTGGGGCACCTGTGTGCCAGAGTTGTGGACGGCGACACCTTGGCCAGTGCTACAGGATGGCTGGTCTGTGCTTCCGATGTGGTCAGCCAGGACATCGGATTGCAGAGTGTCCACAGACTGGGTTTGATCGGCGTTCTGAGTTTCGATCAGAGGGCTCTGTTAGGCCTGTTAGTTCAGCAAAAAGATCGAGGACTGTTCCTCCTCGCCCTGAGGGATTTTCTGGTAGAGGTGGTGGTTCTAGTTCTGCACCACGGAGACCACCTACTGTTCAGAGGGAACAGAGTAGTTCTGTTGCTTCAGCTCCAGCTCCAGTTCAGCCACGAGTTTACAGTCTGAGTCAGCAGGAGGCTCGTGATGCTCCAGATGTTGTGACAGGTACGATTTACATTTCTGATCAGCCCTGTCGTGTTTTGTTTGACTCTGGAGCTAGTCACTCTTTTCTGTCCGAGCGCTGTTTTGAGCTTTTGCGTTTGGATTCAGTTTTATTGCCGGTTTCTCTTTCTGTGATTTTACCGGCTGGAAGTAATTTGATTGCCCGCAAATTTTGTTTTTGTGAGATTGACATTGCTGGCAAGAAGTGGAAATCAAGTCTGATTTTGTTGCCGATTTCTTCGTATGATGTGATTCTGGGTATGAATTGGCTGAGTCTGTATGAGGCTCAGATTGATTGTCTGAAGAAGCAAGTGAGTTTACTTACGGCTGGAGAGCGATGTGTATTTCAGGGCTTACGAGGTGTTCTCTCCAGTCTGATTTCTGTGTTGGAGGTGAGCAGAATGTGGAAGAAGGGATGTCCAGTGTTTTTGGCTTCGGTGCGGGATCTGAACCTGGAGGTGGGTTCTGTTTCTGAGATCCCAGTGGTACGGGAGTTTGTTGATGTTTTTCCTGAGGAGTTGGTTGGTTTACCTCCGGATAGAGATGTGGAATTCTCTATCGATGTTTTTCCGGGTACAGCTACGATATCAAAAGCTCCGTACAGGATGACACCGAAAGAACTTTCTGAGTTGAAAGTTCAACTTCAGGAGTTGGTTGACAGAGGTTTTGTCCATCCTAGTGTTTCGCCCTGGGGAGCACCTGTTCTGTTTGTGAAGAAGAATGACGGGACACTTAGTATGTGTGTGGATTACAGAGATTTGAACAAAGTCACGATCAAGAACAAGTATCCTTTGCCTCGGATTGACGATTTGTTTGATCAACTTTCCGGATCATTGGTATTTTCGAAGATTGACTTGCGATCCGGATACTATCAGGTGAAAGTGAAGGAAGCTGATGTGGTGAAGACAGCTTTCAGTACTCGGTACGAGCATTATGAGTTCTTGGTTATGCCTTTTGGGGTAACTAATGCGCCTGCTATTTTCATGGATCTGATGAACCGAGTGTTCAAGGAGTTTCTGGATCAGTTTGTGATCGTCTTCATCGACGATATTCTGGTATATTCTGCTTCTGAAGATGATCATGCCAGACACTTGAAGATTGTGTTGGAGACTTTGAGGCAGCATCAGCTGTATGCCAAGTTCTCCAAGTGTGAATTCTGGCTGAAGAGCATTTCTTTTCTGGGGCATGTGGTGAGCGGAGATGGCATTTCTGTTGATCCCCAGAAGATTCAGGCGGTTGCTGATTGGCCAAGGCCGACTACGGTATTTGAGGTACGTAGTTTCTTGGGTATGGCCGGATATTACAGGAAATTTGTGAAGGAATTTTCACAGATTTCGACGCCTCTGACCAGACTGACTCAGAAGTCAGTACCTTTTGTTTAGACACCGGAGTGTGAAGCTAGTTTTCAAAGATTGAAGGATTGTTTGACTTCAGCTCCAGTGTTAGCACTTCCGTCAGGTACGGAAGGTTTTCAGGTGTTCAGTGATGCTTCACTGAAAGGTTTGGGCTGTGTGCTGCATCATAATGGAAAGGTAATTGCTTATGCTTCTAGACAGTTGAAACCACATGAGAAGAATTACCCGACACATGATTTGGAGTTAGCTGCTGTTGTTTTTGCTTTGAAGATTTAGCGTCATTATCTGTATAGCGTCAGATGTGAGATTTTTACTGATCATAAGAGCCTGAAGTACATTTTTACTCAGAAGGATTTGAATTTGAGACAGAGAAGATGGCTCGAGTTGATCAAGGACTATGATTTGATTATTCAGTATCAGCCTGGTAAGGCTAATGTGGTAGCGGACGCTCTGAGCAGGAAGTCTTCTGGACTATCAGGTTTGCAGCTTACTTCTGATGATTTCCTGATTCGAGATATGGAACGCTTGCAGTTGGAGGTGATTTCCTCCAGTGATTTGGATTTGGCTCAGATGAGTATTCAGTCTTCTTTGGAAGCAAGGATTCAGGAAGCCCAGAAGTCAGATTCTGATTATTCGAAGTTGATTGCTCAGATTGGATCTGGTAAGACTCCTGAAATTCGAATTTCTGATTCTGGTGCTATTTTCTGTAAGAACAGGTTATGGGTACCTGTGTTTGGAGATTTGAGGCAGGAGATTTTATACCAATCTCACCATTCAGGCTACACTGTACATCTAGGCAGTAGTAAGATGTATGCTGATATGAAGCTTTTGTTCTGGTGGCCTGGAATGAAGAAGGATGTGACAGAGTTTGTGTCGAGATGCGAGGCCTGTCAGTTGGTGAAGGCAGAGCATCAGCGACCAGGTGGACTGTTGCAGTCGTTGCCTATCCCTGAGTGGAAGTGGGAGGAGGTAACGATGGACTTTGCGATGGGTTTTCCTCGATCTAGACAAGGGCACGACGCTATTTAGGTGGTTGTGGATAGACTGACGAAATCCGCCCATTTTCTTCCGATCAGGCAGACCGATCCGGTGGATCGTTTGGCACAGATATATGTGAAGGAGATAGTCAGATTGCACGATGTGCCTAAGGTGATAGTTTCTGATCAAGACAGACGGTTTACTTCCAAACTTTGGAAGAGCATTCAGCAAGGCTTGGGTACGAAACTGCATTTCAGTACAGCCTTTCATCCTCAGACAGATGGACAGTCTGAGAGGACCATTCAGGTGCTGGAAGATCTGTTGAGGCTTTGTGATTTGGACTTTGGCGGAAGCTGGGAGAATCATATTCCGCTGATTGAGTTTGCTTATAACAACAGTTTTCAGTCCAGTATTGGCATGGCACCGTACGAGGCTCTGTATGGCAGGAAGTGCCGTACTCCTTTGACTTTGACTGAGATTGGAGATAGACAGGAACTGAGTGCCACTTTCTTTGAGGAAACTGTTAAGAAGATCAGTTTGATAAAAGAGAGATTGAAAACGGCTCAGGATGGACAGTAGAAGTATTACAATCAGAAGCACAGGTTTGTTGAGTTTCAAGTTGGTGACTTTGTGTATGTTAAAGTCAGCCCGATGAAGGGTGTGAGAAGATTTGGTCAGGTGAGTAAGCTTAGTCCAAATTTGCTCCAGGTGATTTTCCTGTAGGTATCGGCCGGGCCGATAGGTACATCGTCCAGGCCGATCTGTACTGTTCAAAATATCGTCCTGAGAACAGCCCTGTGAACAGTCCAGGCCGATGGATTTTGGTCTGACCGTCCCAGGACGATCTTGCGATCGGCCGGGCCGATCTGTGTATTATAAAGCTGAAATCAGTCGTTTTGAAGAGAGAGAAAATCAAAATAAAATATCTGATTTTTCTGAGGAGAGAGAAAGTCGAAAAGCTTTTTGGAAAAGTTGATTTTCGGGCGACGCGTAGCTGTTTTCGTCCGACGAGACTGTTCGAGATATTGTTGTACGCAAGGTAAGGCACATTCCGCCTTTCTCAATTTTCAGAACCGTCGTGTTTGGCGGTGTTTTCTGTTCGGATTTGATTTTGGCGAGGCATTTTCGTCCGTATTTTCCGTCTGGTTCAGTTTTTACCGCGTAACTTTCTGTATGTTGTTGACGTGCCGAGTGTACAGATTTTGGTTATTTTCTGGAGATTTTTGTCCGGGTATTTTTGATTCGACGATATTTTTCTGCGTAGTCTAAAAATTGCTGAGCAGTAGAATAAATGTTCTGAAATGTTGTTATCTATATTCTGTGCAAATTTGATAATTTGTGATTTTCAGGAAAAATTGTGTAAATTCCGTATACAGCCGTTGTGCTGCCCGATTTTTGTCTGATTTCTTATTTGCCCGGATTTTTTCTGAATTGATATGCTATCTGTATATGCTATAAAAAAGGAGTTATAAGAGGCCTGAATCCTAAGCGATTCAGTCAGTGTCTGGGAAATCTGAAATGAGCTCAATCTGAAATCTGATATCTGTTCTGTTCCGGATCCGATGAATTCTGTTCTGGTGCTATAAGCACATCTGTTCTGGTGCTGTGAGCACAAAGGGAGGCATAAGGGGCCAGAATCCGAGAGATTCTGTCAGTGTCTGGGAAGGGAGGCATAAGGGGCCAGAATCCGTTGAGATTCTGTCAGTGTCAGGAAATCCGTTCTGTTATCTGTTATGTGCTAAATTAATATATATGATTTGATCTGATCTGTATGACACGATTCTGTTCTATTCCGATATGATCTGAATTTCTAATTTATGTACGATTCTGATTCCGTTAATGTGATATGTCTGATTTGTTCTGTTTCTGATTTGATACGACTTCTGTTTCTGTACAGTTCTGTTTGATTTGATATCTGTTCAGTTCAGTTCTGTCTGATTTGATATGTCCGTATCTGTTCTGATTTGATCCGTTTCGTTCTGATCTGTCCGATTTTATATCTGTCTGATTCTGTTCTGATTTCTGTACGGATTTCTGTCTGAGGTGTTGGTTTTGGATTCTGAGAGTTTTGATTGGAGGTTCGTTGCTTTGCTGAGCTGTTGAGCTCACTCTTGTTTTCTGGTGGTTTTCAGGTTCTGGGAAAGGGAAGGAGGTCCAGGAATAGATTTCAGAGTCTGATCAGTATAGGTATTGTTTTGTACTTTTGATTTTTGTACAGTCATGACTTTTCTGTTCTGACTTTCTTTCTGTCTAAAAGCCATGTACTGTATTTGTAGATGATTGTTTTGAGGAAAAGAAAATATAGATGTTTTGTTCCGCTGCAATTGACGATTCATAATAGCTCTGTGTCTGTGTGTTTGTGTTTTGAGTTGAAATATTTGGAAGATTCAGTTCCGAAGCAAATTCCAAAGCCAGATCCTGGTTTGTTTGTTTGGCTGGTCACGGCCCGGTGCGGGCGGGATCCGTCCCGGTCGGGTCGGGTCGTGAAATATGGTATGCGTATGGTATGCGTGGGTTATGCTTATGAAATGCGTATTAATATTTTTTTTTGCAGGGACGATAGTATCTTGTTTGTTGTTAACATTATTATTTCCAGATCTGACATTGATGAGTTATTAAGCGACAGGTATTTAGGCAATGAACATGTAGATATTTTTGTCCATCTCTTAGATGAGAAGTGTAACCTTATGCTAGACAAGTACCATAAATTTTTATACATCTCTCCAATCTATTGGGTTAGTAACTTAGTATTCAATTTATCAGTTTAACTATTGGATTAGTAACTTAGTATCCATTTCTTAGTTCTTATATTTACTACTCGCACTTGCAAAATAACAAAGGAAGGGATAAATTGTCCAAATTGTAAATCGACCATATAACCGAGCTTTCTGTTTCTTCAAACAATATTTTATTACATCCAATCACTAAATCCAATCACATTACCCTTCTGGTTGGTTTGCTGAAAGAACAAAAGTAGAAATTTTATGACTCGTTGGTCCACCGCGTCAAAGAGCATAGGCTTGTTGTTCCAAAAATCGTAAGTGTTAGTCTGTTAGATGAACATGAACTCTTCAATTTTTAAAAAATTTACATAACTAATCCTTGCTCTACGTATATTTCAGCTTAAAGCCCTATATTCTGACACGAAAGAAGCTTTTAATACTGATATCAGAAAATGAAAGCTTTCTACCATTAAAGATGTACCAAAACAGGAGAACTCTGTTAATTGTGGAATGTATGTCTGTAAATATATGGAAAAAATAAGTCTTGAAGGCAACACTGATTGGACTGATAATACAAATTGATAAGGAGACATGTCAAAATATAGGGCAGAATTTGCATATGAAATATTTTGTAAAACGTTAAAAAAATAATAGTTTTTCATTGTGTATAAATATTTCTGTGTATAAATATTTTTTATTCTGTGTATAAATATTTATTTCTAAAACTATATTTTTCAATTCTGTGTATAAATGTTATTTAAATTGATTTGATTAAAAAATAACTTATTAAATGATAATACGAATAAATTACGCATATCGTACGCATAAGGAACGCACAACATATGCATAACGAACGCATATCGCACAACGTACGCATAACGAACGCATATCGTACGCATAACGAACGCACAACGTATGCACAATTCTGTGTTTAAGTTACTTACATTAAATTTTATTTAGCGAATTATATTAAATGTTTTAATTAATATCTATCTTTATTTTTAAGTTACTTACATTAAAATGATAAGAGGCCGTGACATAATAATAATTTTCGTTGGCTGTGGATTGACGGGTGGCAGATATGGTTGGGAGGGTAAGAGGGTTGGTTGATTTTTTATGAGCCTTTATTACTTACTATTGCTCAACATTCATATTTATACTATATAATGCGAGAACACTTGAAGAAAAGTGTAACTCATGATTTTCAAACAGAAGTAATGCAGCCTTGACCGAAGGAAAATTTTTTTATTTCAGAAACTAAGTCTAAAGTTGCTGTTAGTTTGTGATTCTTTTGAGGATGAGGATAACTAAGTAGATTTCTAAATCATTAGAATGAAAATACTAGATAATCCTTATCCTCAAACGAATCACAAACTACCAGAAGCCTTAAACTTAATTCTGAGGTAAAAAAACTTCCCTTCTGTCAAAGGCTGAATTACTTCTGTTTGAACATTATGTCTAAAAATCAAAGGAAGGTTCTCTTGTAATTAAAGGAAGGTTGTCTTCCATTCATTACTGCGATACTTATCCTCCTCCCTGCTAACATAAACTTGGTCAGGGAAGAGGATAAGTATCGCTGTAAAGATTGGAAGGCTTGGTTGTCAAAGATGATTTATATTGATGTAGAAAAGTTGATTTTTTTTTATTATTGATGTAGAAAAGTTGATGTTGTTGAAGATGTACATTAAGTTACAGCACATTATATGTATTACGCACAGCGGATGCATAGATTACGCACAATATAATATTACATATGTTTTATTCAATATTAATATAAAATCATACATTAAGTTACAGCTGCTTCAACTGCTAATTTACAAATAATTTAGAAGTATTATAAAATAAGCATAAAATACGTATAGAATACGTCTCTCATACGCAGTATGTACGTCTTAAATACGCAGTACATACGCATTATGTACTTATAACATACGCACAACATAAAATTGAACACATCCAGAAATTTATCTGATGGCTCGACATTATATAATACTGAACACGTCTAGTAGGACCAATACGCATACTAAACCCTAAACGCAAGCTGCTCTCTTCGCCTGGAGGTTTCTTCTACTGCGAGTTGGGTTGCCGCTTCTATCCGAGGCTGCTGTCTCCTCCGACCAGTATCAGATCATAGAAAAGATTAGTAAGAACTCGTTCACTTCCTATTTTTCTCAATCAGGATGGTCAGAAATAAGGATAAGGCTGCATCAGGTCATAGAAAAGATCCAGCATGGAAATATAGCACTCAGGTGGATGTAGGAGGTAGTGATAAAATATATGTCTATCTAAAATGCAATTACTGTGATAAAGTTGTGAAAGGTGGTGTGACTAGGATGAAGAAATACCTTTCAGGTTCTCACAAGAATGTTGCTCCATGCTCCAAAATTCCTGATGCTATAAGGGATGAGATAAAGTCATACATGAATAAGTCTACCACATCAAAACATCTTGCACAGAAGCAATTTGAGAATAGAGTTGATGCTGGATCTTACTACGGGAGTGAGCGCAGCGTTAAGGATTCATCTTCTTCTATGAAGCCCATTTCATCTAGGGGTGCTAGAGGGCCTATCGATCATTATATGGTTGACACATCAAAGGATAGGCCTTCTACTACACAGAAGATGGCCCCAAAAAATGCAAGAGAGGCGCGGAGAAGAGTGTGTAAGGATATAGGCAGATTCTTCTATGAAAATGTAATTCCATTTAATGTTGCAACATGACCTGCTTATTACAACATAATTCGTTCAGTTGGAGCATTTGGGAGAGGGTTCAAACCTCCAACCATGTATGATTTAAGAACATGAATTTTGAAGGAGGAGTTGGAAAGCACTGATAAAAGCATCGAAGAAATTAAGAAGACTTGGGCCCAAACATGAGTAACAATTATGTCAGATGGGTGGTCTGATATCAAACATAGAAGTCTGATCAACATCCTCATTAATAATCCTTATGGTACTGTGTTTTTAAAGTCAATTGAAGCATCTGACCAGGTCAAAGATGCTGAGTTCATATTTGAATTATTAGATAGCATTGTTGATGAGGTTGAAGAACATTTGGTTATACAAATTGTGACAGATAATACAAGTTCTTATAAGGCTGCAGGTAATAAACTTATGGAGAAGAGGAAACATTTGTATTGGACTCCATGTGCTGCACATTGCATAGAACTGATTCTTGAGAAACTTGGGGATCTACCTCAACATAAAAATGCACTCACTAAAGCCAAAAAAATAACCAAGTTTATTTACAACCACTCTTGGGTTCTAGCTCTTATGAGAAAGTTTTCGAATAAAGAAATTCTAAGAACAGCCGCAATAAGATTTGCCACCGCATACTTGACCTTAGAGAGCATGCTAGATGCCAGACAATCTTTAGAGGCTATGTTCACATCTACACAGTAGTTGAGTTGTACTTGGACGAAGAAGGCTGAGGAAAAGAGATTAGAAAGATTGTTTTAAATGACAGATTTTGGCAAAGTGCCTTATATGCCATTACAACCACTAGACCTTTAGTTCATGTTTTAAGGATGGTGGATGCTGAGAAGAAGCCTGCAATGGGTTTCATCTACAATGCTATGGATGAAGCCAAAGAGATGATTGCCTCCAACTTAGGAGGCAGTGAGGGAAGCTTTAGGAAAATTTGGAATATTATTGATGATAGGTAGGAACTACAGCTTCACCGACACTTGCATGCCGCTGGCTACTACCTAAACCCTCAGTATCGATATGCAGAGAACAAGTCTACAAACCCTGAAATAAAGTTGGGATTATATCATTGCATGGATTGTCTAATAAGTGATGCAACTGAAAGATCAAATGCTGACTTGCAATTGGTACCTTTTAGGAACAAAGAAGATTTTTTTGGATTACAACAAACAAAAGATACAATTGCCAAATGATCTCCAGTTGAGTGGTGGATTCAATTTGGTGATGGGACTCCAGAATTACAGCGTTTTGCTATGAAAGTTTTGGGCTTGACATGCTCTTCATCTGGCTGTGAAAGGAATTAGAGTACATACAATCAACTGCATACAAAGAGGAGAAATTGCTTGTCGACATTGAGGATGAACTCACTGGTGTACATTATGTACAATAGAAGACTCAGAGATAGAAATTTGAAGAAAAAATGATTAATTGATGATGAAGATCCTTTGCTTTGCGATGATGTAGCATCTGATGATGAGTGGTTTGTAGATGATGAAGTTGAAGTGATGCCGTCTGAATTACAAGATAAAGATTTAAATGTTGATTTTTTTAATGGTCTTAAAGCATCCACATCCATCACAACTCAAGAACAAATCAAAAAATGTATATAAATAATATAATTTTCTTTTCTTAAACTTTTATTAATGTATTACACTATTATTCATTATGATATTGTTCAAAAATATTTACTATTTAGGGAAGAGGAAGATAACTAATAATGAGGAAGAAGAAGCTGATTTGAAGATATTGGACTCTATAGGAGAGGGGGAAGAGGAGAGAACAGCTCATCATAATGATGATTCAAATGAAGACCCCCTTAGTGATGACTGATGAGTGATGATAATGCTGATGACTAGTGAGTTCTTTAACTTCTTATGTGATATGTTAATGTCATTGCTATTTATCTTGTGCATTTTTATGTTTTATATATTATTTACTCATTAGTATATACAAAATTTATTATTTTATGTTTACGCAATTTTTTGATTTTGAGGCTTACGCCTCAAATTGCCTTGAGGCTTACGCCTCGACTCACGAACGAAAAACGCCTCAATACCCGAATACGCAATTTTAAACCTTGATGATGAGAAGCTGAGAAGGATCAGAACAAATCTACTGAAGGATGAGAAGAGCCACCTTGGCAATTCCCTAAAGAGGGAGAAACTACGGTACCAGGGGAGATTCGTGCTGCCTTAGACCTCAGTCCATAATCCACATCTATTGTACATGATATTGAAATCATAGCTGTATTAGAAGGGGATGCAAACATATGTGAAAGAGATGGTGGCTAGATGTGAGGTATACCAACGGAACAAGTACATGATCATGGCTCCATGAGGGTTACTTCAACCCCTAGCTCTACCAAACAGGGTGTGGGAGGAGGTCACCATGGACTTTATAGATGGGTTACTCCAATCTGAGGGGTTTACACTAATTTTGATGGTAGTTGACAGGTTGAGCAAGTATGCCCACTTCATTCCCATATGACATTCCTATACAATAGTTATAGTGGCAAAACCATTCATCAGAGAGGTGGTCAAACTGCAAGGCATATTGAAGTTTATAGTGTCCGACCGAGATAAGATATTCCTTTGTCACTTTTGGAGTTGTTGAAGCTAGAGGGTACAATTCAACTACAGGGTACAATACTGATGTAGTCAAAAATTTACATTTTATATTTTATTTATATTTTTGTGTGGGTTATTGGACGCTTTGTATTTTATTTGTGTTGTCTTATGATGGAAAACAAGTCATATCATGCTGGGTGCGATGCTCTTGGGCTGGTTCACGCAATTGTCCTTCCATTTGAGTCAATTTTACTTCCTTTCTCCTTGGTGGACAATTTGGTGATTATCTATGGGTTGTTTTTAACTAGGCTTGGCTCATTTCTTTCTTTAGTTGATTGGTTGTTCGATTTTCACTGCTAATTGTTTGGCTTCCTTGCTGGTTGCACGGTTTTCCCTGTAGTTGTTCAGTTTCCCAGTTGTCTGCTCAATTTCATTGTTGATGGCTGCTCGACTTTTCCTAATTGGCTTCTTCATGTGAGGGCTGATTTAGGTTGTTCTTATTGGCTATTTTCAAGACACATTTGTGTGAGCAAATTATTGCTCTTTCCCCCTATATATGGTGGCTGAATTTCTATGGTAGGGGTCATTGAAGGAAAAACAAAAAAGCCTGAGGGTTTCTTCTTAACTTGTGAGTTGGCTTCTTCTTAATCCATATTTCTTCCTCTCAGACTTCATTCTACTTCTTCCCTCCATGGTTACCCTTCCACTAGTATCATTCTTCTTTAAGGAAATTGAGTGGTAAGGTCTTGTGCCCTGTTTTGTTGGTATTTGCCAGAGGAGCGTTGACTTGCACTGGATCATAATTTCAATAGTGGATCACTGATTTGTCCTCTTTCCTTTGAGCACCTTTTCCTATTTTTTGATGTGTATGTGAGGTGACCACTCGTGGCTGTTATGAGGGTATTATAATTTATATATTTTGCTTCTTTTATTTTCTTGTGTGACTTCCTAACCATTTTCCTAAATTTGATTTTCTATTAAGTTTTCATCATTTGGTGTATGTTTATGTGATAGTGAAAGGAGTCTTTCTGCATGCCTAGTGTTCTCCTACTTGATTTTAGAACTTAAGTTGCATCAAGTACTTAAGAGGAGTATCGCTTACCCCTCTCAGACAGATGGGCAAGATGGAGGTGGTTAACAAGAGTGTGGAGACTTACATGCGATGTTTCTCTTCAAAGATACCTCGATTGTAAGCCAAGTGGCTATCACGGGTCAAAGTACTAGTACAACACTTCGTATCATTCAGTTCCAAGATGACTCCTTTTAAAGTGTTGTGAGGAAGAGATCCACCCCACTTAGTGCATTTTGGGCAGAGAAGCACACCAATTTCTTCAATGAAATAGTACTAGCAGGAAAATTATTGGGTGCTGGAGAAATTAAAAAGGCACTAGCTGAGGGCTTAGCAGATCATGAAGAAGCAGACAAATAAGCATAGGAAGGACATTCAGTTTGAGACGAGGGATAACATATATTTAAAGCTTCATCCTTACAAACAAAGGACAGTCGCTAACAAGAGAAATAAGAAGCTGGCACCGAGATACATTGGCCCTTATGAGATATTGGAGAGGATTGGAGCTATGGCTTACCATTTGAGGTTACCCTTGACCACTACCATACACATAGTATTCCACATTTCACAGTTCACGAGAGCAATTTAGGATCATGCTACTAGCTCAGAGCTACTCGAGACACTGACTGAGGACTTAGAAGTGTTGGAACCCCTGGAGCTAAAAGAGGCATGACAAAGAGGTGGGCTCAAGGAAGTGCTCATAAAGTGGAAGACCCTACCCGAATATGACGCCACATGGGAGCCATACAAGAGAGTGAAGTATTAGTTTTCATCCTTCCACCTTGAGGATAAGGTGGGTTTTTGGGAGTGAGTTATTATTAGACCGATCACTAGACCAGTCCATCTGGTCCATCCTGGACAGCCTCATATTTATCGAAAGCGGAACAGGAGTTCCGCCCCCGTGAGTTCTGCCCCTCCTCTAGTAGGTTTTTATGAAGGATTTAATGTGGTTTATATGGGAAAATTCAAAGAAGAGGCTATTTAGGAATTTCTTTTTTATTGTATGCTTTAAGGAGGAAAATTTCCTATGGTTGGGGATATATTGTGTTTGCTAAAATGGACAATGTTCTTAGGGAGTTTTGGGCTCTAACTGCCAGCTAGAGAATTGGGAGAGTTGAATCCTCCTCTCCAATTGAGGATCCATTATATCCTTTTTTGGTTTTCTTTCCTATTTCATCAATTAAAAAGAGTTTTTTTCCGATATTTCTCTTAAATTCATATTGTAGATTATATTTAGATTGTTGAAATTTATGTTCAGACAAGGGAAAGTGGATTTCAACATCCATTTCTTAGCAAATTCAAATAAGACTATTTCCCAACAGCAATGAACTAATCTACTCTGCTTAGATAAATAGTATAGTAAAAGTAGATCCATATAACCTTCACACCATCCTTTACATGAAAAACTTTTTCAATTTATTCATCAATTTTTCTATTTTGATCCAAGGCTTCCCTCACCTAACTTTAGCAGATCACACAGTATGTTGTGCAGAAGTAAAGTATCAAATTCACCACATAATACATAATATATTTGAGAAATGGCTTTGATCAAGAATACACGAGTCGATAAAAGCGCTAAGCACCTTTACAGTGCTAGTAAGACTATTTCCCGATTGCAATGAACTAATCTACTCTGCTTAGGAAAATTGGTAGTAAAAGGAGATCCATATAACTTCTACACCACCTTCCGTTACATTAAAAACATTTTCAATTTATTCATAAATATTCCATTTTGTTCCATGGTTTATCTCAGCTAACTTTTTCAGATTGCACAGTATCTTGCGCAGGAGTAAAGTGTCAATATTGATATAACTAACTCCTTTTGTTATTGTAATATTACATCCATTCTATTCAAATCCACATCCTAATAAGCCATGGAACTTTATAATCGAGGCACAAAAACCTGAAAAGTCGTAGAAATGTAGTTCAATGGGAAGGATAATAAATTGGATATACAAACTAAAACTGTAGCAAAAAATAGAACTGGTGTGAGACAAACCTGACATTTTCCACAGTGCCTCCTACTTGCTTAATATATTTGTACATCTGCCTTCCATGTTTATCAAGATCCTAAGAAAAAAAAAACAAACAGTTAAATAGATAGCTAAGTCAGTTGACAGAAGAAGTGTGATTTTTGGGAGAAAAAAAAAAGCAACACTTAGAATTTGCATGCAAAACTAGAAACTTTAAAGTTCAAAGGTGAATGGAGAATACTTCAGAAATAAGGGATTGCGCAGCATAATGTGTTCAAAGCCAGCATGCATTGCACACTAAGTAAAGCAAGCTTCTATGGTACTACGACTTAATCTAGAAAAAATGAAACCCCAAAATAAATTCAAGGAATATATCAGGACAATAGATACTTGTTGTTTTTGGCAAACTTTTCAGTTTTCTTTTTTTCTTCTTTTGGTGCAAAATTCACAATGTTCAAATAGTATAATAAATGATAACCTTCTGAAGAACAACATTGATCTTTCCAGCAACTCCATTGTATATTGCAAGTCGGTTAGACTCAGCATTAAGTGCAGCTTTAGAAGCAATAACCCTGATGCCTGTCAAAAAAATTTATTTGTAGATTGAGTTACATTTAAGCAGTAGAATACTTCCTCTTTTTCAACCATATGTTCTTGGTAACACCAAACCTAGTTGCTTAGTAACAGAGTCTCCTTTCTTAGTGCTTCTTAGTGGTTGAGTATTTTCTTCTCCTTTTGGTTCTCTAAATTCCTTTTTAGAAGCATCCTCAGCAGCAGTCTCTGGTAGTCTAGCAGCTTTTTTTTCTGCAGCCTCTTTAGCTTCTCTTCTTTCGGCTTCCAGGGCTGCTTTTTGTGCTTCAGCTTGTTTAAT
The DNA here is from genome assembly GCA_022539455.1 of Dendrobium nobile. NCBI lineage: Eukaryota > Viridiplantae > Streptophyta > Magnoliopsida > Asparagales > Orchidaceae > Dendrobium > Dendrobium nobile. The sequence continues at coordinate 23,359,360 of CM039721.1, forward strand.
AGCTTTCAATCTAACCTGCAAAAAATATCCAGAGAAGGCACTTAAAGCAATCTTTAGGCAGAGAACAACATAATGTAAAAAGAAAAAAAAGTTGACAACTGGAAAACATCATAAAGCTTCTATTTATTCTAGGAAATAGGAAGTGCAATAATTATTGTATGATACTATATACAAAACAACCAAATTAACATTTTAATGACAGAAAAAAAAAGTTCAGGTGATGACAGAGTATAAAATCAATCAGGTACTCTAAACACTTCTTTAGGGAAGGAGAACTGTTGTTGCATCCAAAAAAACTAGGACATGGGGCAAAGCAGTACAAAGCCAAAGATGAAGCTATGGCATGCAAGTCTAGATGTCATAGCTCTCTTGATATATTTCCTATATACCCTCACAAATGAAGTATCTTATATTACAAACCAACTTTTTTTAGTGTTTGCCAAATTTATAATTCTTTTATAAACAGGGCTAACAAGAAAAAGGTAATGTATGTTCTTAAGAACTTCAAGCAATATTTTGCTTTGACGGTGTTGAATCACTACTTTTAAGTTCCAATTCTAAATATATGGAGGACAAGCTTATGATCTACCCACACTCCAGAAAATATACAGCATAAATGATGAGAAGAACCTTCAGCATTATCTAGTAAGTAGATCGCCCAAGAATCTAGTTCGCAAAAGCTTAATGTCATAGCAAATATGAATCAATTGGGAAACATTATGTTATAGAGTAAGAACCTCAACAAGAAAAAACCTAGCTGCAGCATACTGGTGTTGGGCTTCCATCATAACAGCCATATTCGTATTATGTATACTTAGTGACTAAAGCCAGCAGTGCTTAACCAATTCATCTGTGACGCCAAAGCAAAAACAAATAGAAAAATCGCCTCTCATGATGTTATGTTACTCATGAATATTCTCAAAATCCAGTTATACAGTAGTCCTACATAGTTCAGTCCAAATGACATAATCATAGATTACTTTCCTGAACCTATTATGCAACTTCTAGCACATACCAGCATGTATAATGGTCCTGTTTTCCTACTATACCTGCAAAACACAACTTAAACATTTCAGTCACATGTTAAACTGCTTCAGATTACTGTCCCGTGCTATCATCTACATCAATTTCATCTTTTCAAAAGCTAACACTATGATACAGGAGAATCTTAAAAAGAAATTGCAGAATCAACTTTGAATCATAAAATGACAAAAATGGACTGAGGGCCAAATTGCAAAAATTTTCAATTTAAAATTCAATAAAAATGATTGGCTGCCAGGATAAAGAGAGAGATTTGTCTGGACAAAATCAAGAAAACTATCTTCAAATCACTCTACAAAATCATCCTCCTTATTTTAAGTGGCCAACCAACTTTATTGGAGCAAAATAAGCAATCTTCCTATTACTAATCAATGATTATGTTCATTTTCTTGCTTAAGCATTTTGATATGCATGTGACAGATCCATTAGCTTAATTAATTTTCAAGACTATCAATAATTTAAATGAATGTATGGATATTAAGGAAAAGGTTTACTAGATTGGAGCAAATTTGGATTGGCTCATATTTTTCATGCTATAAGTGATCCAAATTAATTCCTCCTCAATATCTTTCTCTCCCTCTCCATAAAGCTAGGCCTTCAATAGAAATGTTTTCTCTCTCCTCCGATCGTACTCCATCCAAGATACAGGAAATCCTAGGGCAAGGGTTTCCAAGCAACAGTATGCCAGCTCCTTCCTCTCTTTTCTCAAGCAGGCTAGGGAACATCCTACTATCTTCCAATTTTTCATTGCAAGACTTCATCCTATTCCCTAGCAAAGTCCTCTCAGTTTCGCAAATCTTCACAATCTAAATTTTAGATCACTATCATGCATTAAAAATCTGAATTTGCAATGCACCACGACGTACAGTTGGATGCTTAATCCAAGCTATGGATAGAAAAAATTAATTATGGGCATGCATTTGGCATTTTTTAAAGAATCTTCCAGGAATATTTGGGCACACATTTTATTGATACCTGCACTAGCGATACATGTTGCTAGGAATCAACTATTTGTCAAATCCCTCACTCTCAATGGAGAAATATCTAAGAATGGAGAATAAAGCTTACCAGATTTCAGTGAGGATGTTATCATAAAAAAACAGCAGTTAATGAAAAGATCTTGCTATGAAGTCTAAAACTATAGATTTCACAACAATAACAACAACAACAACAACAACAAGCCTTTATCCCACTATGTGGGGTCGGCTACATGAATCCTTTTTCTCCATTGTGTCCTATTAAAGGTCAAATTCTCGTTTAAATCTAATAAAGAAAGGTATTCCTAATATTTTGTAACCAGGTCTTTTTAGGTCTGCCTCTACCTTTCTTAACATAAGTCAAATCTAATACCTCTACTCTCCTAACAGGGTCATTGGAAGGCCGCCGTTTTATGTGACCAAACCATCTAAGGCGACTCTCTCTAATCTTATCTTCTACTGGAGCTACTCCAACCTTTTCACGCATATGCTCATTTCGTATCCTATCTCTAAGGGTAAGGCCACTCATCCACCTGAGCATCCTCATCTCTGTCACACTTAACTTAGTATTATGCTTCTCTTTTAGTGGCCAACATTTAGCACCATAAAGCATTGTAGGCCTCACTACCATCTTATAGAATTTTCCCTTAAGTTTGAGGGGTACTTTTCTATCACACAACAAGCCCGATGCATTCCTCCACTTCAACCATCCAACTTTAATTCTGTTGATAATATCTCCATCAATTTCACCATCACTCTGAACAATAGATCCAAGATATCTAAAACATGTACTCTTATTAATGACTTGATCGTCCAAAGTAACAACCCCTCAGTAGGTCTATTACTACTAAAATTACACTCCATATATTCCATTTTAGATCTACTCAAGCGAAAACCTTTAGTCTCTAATGTTGACCTCCATAATTCAAATTTACTTTCAACTCCCTCTCTAGTCTTATCAACAAGAAGAATATCATCAGCAAAAAGCATACACCAAGGTACATCCTCTTGCAAATGTCTAGTGAGAACATCCATGACTAAAGCAAAAAGATATGGGCTTAAGGCTGATCCTTGATGTAACCCAACCGAAGTAGGGAAATACTTAGTCAAACCACCTTGTGTTTCAACACAAGTAATAGTTCTTGCATATATATCTTTAATGATTTGAATTTAAGCATTATTAACTCCTTTCTTTTCAAGAACTCTCCATAGCACTTCTCTTGGAACTTTATCATATGCTTTTTCTAAATCAATAAAAACCATACGTAGATCCTCCTTATTTTCTCAATAAAACTATAGATTTCACATGCTACCAAAAAATTATTAACTTCATGAGAGTAAATATACCTTTCTGACATAAGAATGAAATATTGATAATCAGTAGAAATCATTATAACTCTAGAGGGGAGACAAAATAGAGTGATAATTCTTCCTTCCACACTGGAAGTCAATTTCTTTCATATCTTTCGATGATTTTTTTTTTTTTTTTTTGGACTCAATAGTCTACTTAATTTTATCAAATATTATTAGGATGTTGATAATAGGGTAGTTATTTCTAACTTAGTTAGCTAGGCTTATTTCTTCTACTTAATAGGTTATTAATTCTTTGGCTTCCTGGTAGTTGAGTGCATGGACAAAGTAGGTCGGAGATCATCCATGACTGTTGTTGATTTCATAGCTCAATTATTAGCCATTGATCTCATATCATCTTTAACCACTTCTAACTTAAAACTATACATTTTTACTTCATACTAGCTATGTTTGGCTTCATAATAGCTATTTTTTTATCCTTGCCAGCTAATATACTAGTTTATATGAAGCATTACTAACTATATATGGCTTTTGAATAATATTCTTCGGATATTTCAGTAACAGATTTAAGCAAATCACATCACGCCTGATCATGTGGTCAATGTATGCAACCTAAGTGCACTATAGATAAATAGTTTTCAAATTCAAATCATGCCCTTTCGAATAAAAATGAAGCAAACTAAACATTGCTCGATGTCACTGGATAAAACCCACTGAAAACATATCCCAAAATAATCTCATTATGCTATTTTTTTTCATCTTCATTTCACTCGTTATAACCTAATCTCACAATTTTGACAATACAGGTATTCCTAAGCTATGCATTTAATAATAATAAAAAATGCTTTAATATTTTCATATATATGGTAGTAGTTTTGGTTATCACAAATGCTTAATATCCAATAACACCCTAAGCATCACCTTTCATATATTTCTAAGATACAATAAATCATGTCCATATCTTCATTGGTATTCATGTTTAACTTTTTAAATGAAAAGAAAATCTATTAAATATCACCGTGGAGGTTATATCGTTTGCTCTTATATTAAGCGCACTATAATATGATTTTATTGTTTTATTGTCGGGAGATTTATATACATAGCAATCAAAACTTTCTTATTTACATATTTAACACCTAATCTTCAGTATTTACTTATATAACACCCAAAATAAATTTAATACATTAAAACTAATACATTGGCATGCTATTTGTCATGAATTCTAAGCGAGATGTCATCGCGACTTCCCGACAGATTTTGCCAAGCTGCTAACTTCCATTAAAAAAAATGTTATATTATGTAAATAATGAAATTTAGGAGTTAAATATTTAAATAAAATAATTTTGAGTGCTATGTATGTAAATTCACCATTAGTATTTTAGCCAATATTGCAATTAGCTCATAATTTCTTATGAGCTTAATATATGATTATATTTTTGTCTATCCAACATTCAAGTCAACTTCAATGACTTCTGTTAATGTTTGTTGAAGCCCATTGAAGCACTCTCACATGACCCTCCAATGTATTTTTATTACAAAAACAACTTATTATAATACATGAAAAGTTGCACTTTCTCCTGCATCGTTGTAGCTTTTGTGAAGTCTACTTGGTCCAACCTCCCATGCATCAACAAGGTTGTACAAAGACCTAAAGACTAAATGATCAAATCAATGGTTCTCCAACTTTTGAGTGATATTCTTATATACACTCTTAACACCACTACTTAGTCACAAATTTATTGGAGGTCACAACTTTGCAATGTCAACATCTTCGCATTAAGATATGGTAGATAGCCACCAAACAATTATTATAAATTTGCAGGGGAGGAGAAAGAACAAACACATGGAGAGTGAACACATCAGCAACTCTTCATAACAATCCATGCACTTCAGGATAAGAATAATAAAGAATAATATAAACAAAAGATTTAGTGGAATTGATGCAGCAACAAATTAGCCACCAAAGAGACAAATCACCAAAGAGAGCCATGAAAGTGAACATGCACATGGAGGCTGATTACTAGTAAGTGATGGAAGTTGAAACAGTCTAAGGGAGAGAAAATTGGCCAATACAAAATTCAAAATGTTATGTTCTAGAAAATTTTGGTTTCAAACCCTTCACGAAAAACCAAGATTTATTTCATAAAATATTTATAATCAACAACCACAGTTCTTAATAAAAGATATTGTAACAGATTAAAAGATACAGAGAATGGCAAAACCCAAGAGGGGGCTGAATTGGTATTTTGCTCTTTTTCTTTTACTTAACAAATAAAAAAAAGTAAGATTTTAAAGTACTAAAATATTAAAAGTAGCAAGAAAAATAAATTTAATTTTTTTATACTAAAGAGTAAACAAAATGTAAAGCAAATGCTGAGACAAGTTTAAAGATAAATATAGCAATGTTATTTGACTAGATCTCACAATACAATTATCACCAACTAAGAATAGATTTAGAGATTTATGCAAGCTACAAAATTATCATCCATCACAAGTTCATCTATTGAACAAAAGTAACGAAACCCACTAAAGGGTAAATATCGATGCAAGAAAGTGAAGATAATAAAAAAAAAAAGATTATGCGGATTAATCTTTATGTGGTTTGACACTAACGCCTAAGTTCATGCCCTAAGACCTCTAACACTAAGTTCCACAAATCTCTCCTTCAATCGCCATTTAGCGGAGAAACCCTCACCTTATTGTGGGGTTAATGGAGAAGCTCTACAGTCTCTTCTATTCCAAGCAAGGATACTACTATTCTAGCCCACAAACTAACCAACAAACATACTAAAGAAAGCATTGAGATCTCACTGATCCATTAAAATCTTTAGTACAACATGCTCTCAACAAGCCATATAACGTAACTAGAGGATTAAGGTGAAAGGGAAAAGAAAAACAACAATAACAAGTGCACTCTCACAATGAGATCATATGTATTTCAGTTTTCAAATCAAAAGAAAAAATATCTCTCAAAATAACTCATCTCTTTTACTTTCTCTCAAGTTTTTTAAGCTCTCTCGGATTTCTAGGATTTTATATTAGAATTTATATCACATGTCAAAAAATCAAACCCTAAAACTAACGATTTTGAAACTACGTGCACGTCGTACAATATGATGCAGACATCATATAGTATAAGTAGTTCAAGGGGGTTCCATGAAAATCATGTTTTGTATGATCGACCTATATGATGTATAGTGCAATAAAATTAATTCGACCTAATACACATTAACTATCACAGCTTAAATAGATTAAATTAGGAACTATGTCGTACAATAAAGATAGTTTAAATTATGAATTAATCAAATTAAGGAAAAGATGTATTATGATTTAAATTTGAAACTAAACATGATGGTACAATATGATATATATCATACAATAAAATGAGTTGAGAATTCCTTAATTAACACAAATTAATCCCATCCGGAATGTCTCATTGTAAGGCACATCGTATAATACAATTTATATAATAAATTTGTATTAATTAAAAATTTAAAAATAATTTTTATTGATTTCACTCGTCCTTAGGTGGATGAGTGGCTTTAAACTTAGAGATAGAATGCAAAGTGATTATATACGTGAAAAGGTTGGAGTAACTATAGTGCATAAGTTTAGAGAGAGTCGCCTTATATGATTTTGTCACATAAAACATCGGCATTCCAATGATCTTAATAAGAGAGTAGATGTAGCCTTATGTTAAGAAAGGTAGAGGTATACCTAAAAAGACTTAGTTAGAAAGTATTAAAAATGATTTTTTAATTTAAATTTAAAAGAAAAGTTAACTCTTAATAGAACATAATAGAGAAAAAGGATTTATGTAGTCAGCCCCATAAAATGGGATAAAGGCTTGTTGATGTTATTGTTTTTGTTGATGATGATTTCACTCATGTATGTATGTTGGTTATTTCACAAGTCACTTTATCTTGAACACACACACACACACACACACACACACACACACACATATATATATATATATATATATATATATATATATTTATTCAAAATAAAGAAAAAAATACAACACTTGAACATGACTATTGTAGCTCTCATCTAGATTATCTCTAACCAATCTTGAAACTCCAAGTTGAGTATTTTCTGCTAGACATATGGTCATTGTTCAAGTCGTCGTATGTTTTAGATTTCATATTAAACATATATCTAAACTCTTTCATGTACATTTGTTGTTTGTTAGTACTAAACATGCACAAAGATGGATCAGTCCAAAAGAAATAATATCAACCAAATTATATTTGTGATCTTCAAAAGTTGATAATATAACTCAGACTCATGAGGTCAACCAAAGGCTCTAAAAGATTCCTTAATATTTAGGATATTTAATTTGCAGCAAAATTCATCTAGGGTGATCTTTAGATACAGTGTTGTCTATAAAATTAAAGACAATCTCTTCAATTCTTTCTTATTATAGCCTGGACAACTTCTCTTGTAGTTCTGAGCTTAGTCTACAACCCTAAGATTACTCAACCATTCTCTCCCAACCTTCAGTTTAAAATACCCTAATGCCTCTCGTTATTGGGTTTCACTATGTCTCCATGCCACTTTTTCCTTAACCAATATAAGGGAAAAATGGAAAAAGGGAGAGAGCGAGAGGGTGAAAGGAAGAGCAAGAGACATCAAGTGGACATACTATGAAGAGGAGAGAGAGAGAGAGAGAGAGAGAGAGAGAGAGAGAGAGAGAGCTAACAAAAAATAACTAAATGATTAAAAATGGGATAAAGTAACTTTTTACAACACCAAGGTTCAAGCAATTCAAACATCCGTAGTTCAAGGCTCCACCAAGCACTTATATCAAGAAAAAAAATGTTATGCAAGAATCTTTTCTCCTTTTATCATTTTATCATAATAAGTGTTAGAAATCAGGATAAATTACACTGAGGCCCTTGAAGCATTGAACAATACTCACACAAGCATTTTAAAATAAAAGCTTCCATTTTCATCCCTTAAGCCTTATAAGATTACAAATTGGACGTATAAAATATTAGTCTTCATCCGAGTTTTTTTTCTTTTTTTATAGCATTGTTAATTTTTTGTTAATTATCGGTAGCAATATAATCAAAACATTTTGAACACATTTTTCTCCTTATATAACATTTTCTTGTATTCCAAAATAAAAAAAGGATTTATTTTGAATCGTGCAACCATCAACCAAAGTTCCACGCCAGTCAACACACATCAATAATGGTGATACACCACTCATGTGACTTCATCCATCCAACCATTCTCAATCGTGATATTGACATCCCTTGCCATCATTGGCATATGTACAGACTATTTGATTGATGTCATTGCCACCCTTTACACCACCAGCTCCATCATTGAGACCAGCATTGATTTTTTCCACATTTCATCAACAAATAGGGTCGCCTCATCCATGGCATCAATGAAAAATAAAGGGAATCAATAAGAATACACCATATTCTGATTGGTTTCCTTGTTGCCTTTTATTCGTCTTTTTGGAACAACAAACAAAAGAGAAAAGAGAAAAGAGAAATGATAAAATTATTATTATCAAATAAAAGTCAAAAAAAGAATTTGGAGAAGAAAATCAGTTGAGCGCAACTTTTTTTGGCTGATTTTAGAAAAATACTCTTTAATCTACTTTGTTGTCCTTTCAAGGTTTTTGGAGCCCAATCTTTTGTCAACAAGATGGAAGAAGGGATGAGCAAATTTGTGATTTTATTTTTGTTTTTTGAAAAGTATAAGTTTCGAATTGAACATAATAAGAGGAACTCTTTCATTCCATCGTAGAGCACCCTTGATATATTATCAATGCCCTCAGATACACAAATTGTAGATATGATGAACTTAGATGGTTGTCACAATCTGGTAATTTAAATGCTTGTGCTATATATTATATAACTAGAGCAACAAGATTGGGGGGAGACAAGGAAAATATAAGGGCAGTTGTGATAAATTAATCTTAGTTAACAGTTTGCTAACCGAAGGACCATCATTGAAGGAAAACAAAACCTTGCATGAAATGAAGGGTTTTTTAAAATCTAAACCAACATGAAACATGCCCTATAATCCTTGCAAATGTATATAATGTACCCTATAAATAAATTGACGTGACAATATAATCTTCTTTTAAAAAATTGGGTAGCAAAATGAAGGGCTTTGGTAAATCAAGACCATAACTGCACTCTGGTTCAAGATTGTAGGACCAAATTTTAAAATATCCATAAATTAAACGTAAGATGTTTTATGAAAAAAATTATGGAAAAGAAAAACATACCTAGGGGTCATGGAGCCTAGCCACAAAATGATTGATTGTCGCACTACATTGGGCTTAACTAAATAACAAGGTAAAATGGTTAAGTATAGAAGAGATAAAGTTCATATGATAGAAAATTTAACCCTGTAAGACCAAATTACCATCATCTAAACACAACTATGTCCTATTACAAATACATATAGAAAATTTAACCCTGTAAGACCAACTACCATTATCTAAACACAACTATGTCCTATTACAAATACATGGGGTGACTTTTATAAAGCTTTGCGAAAATCAAGACACCAAGTTCATTAAAACAGATAGAATGTTAATGTGTGGAAAAAAGGGCTTAATATTACAAATAAAAGAAGCTATTTCCAGATATCACCATTAAGCAATATATCAGTAATTAATTTAACTATCAATAAAGTATCACCATATCATTTGAAGTCATAAAATACAAGCTATCTTAGAAAACGTAGTTTGGAAAATAAGATAAGGCATTATAATGAAAAATAGTAAGAAAAAAGGGCTAATTTGCAATAAATTTCATAAACTTGCATTTGAAGCTACAAAGATAATTTGCCACGTATTATTATTTACTTGCTAGAAGATACGCATTTTACAATCCATTAAGACTACAAAAAATGTAAACCCCATTATGTAAAGCCATTAAGTTCAAAATATATCATGAAATATATGATTACAAAAAATAAATAAATAAATCTTTTCATTCATGGAAAATACGAATCATGTCCAAATCATACAAATTACTTCTATTTCTAATGTAAAAACGTGAAATGCCAACCTCTGCTTCTGCTTTAGCTTTCTCTTGACTCAATCTCTCGTCAATTAAAGCCTTCTCCTTCCTCTTAGCTTCTTCAAGCGTTGCATCATCTCTAATTCTTCTTTCTTCTATTTGTGATCTTTGTTCGTGATTTCTTTGCAAGATGGATAAGTGACTATCAAGTATTTCAGCTCTGCAAAGAGAACAAAATGTTAATACATGTTCTTCAAATGTATGAAAAACTAATCACAGAAAGCTAAAACAGTCTTATGACATGGAGAAGGTGCCTCCACCCAAACAAAAGAAATAAAAAAAAGATGACAAGATAGATAAACAATAAAACAAATGCTTAAGCAATAGCAATCAACTAACTATTTCATTGGCCAACATATAGGATGGTGTTTACAAGATAACGTGCATGTCCAGAAGTAGGAGGCATATGCATGTCTTATAAGGGGCACTACTGCCTAAAGAACTACAACATGAACCATATATACATTTCCAACATTTCACAATCTTGAGGACGCTGATTTTGTTTTATCTTAACTATCAAAGAAAAGTGGCTCAATTATCCTGTCATCCCATTAAACATTTTTATGGACATTATGAAGGGGTAATTTTTAAAACTATTTAATTAAAATTTTCTCCCATCAAATATTTACAAATAATGATTGAGATCTCCTATATATTGGAAATATTGGATTGACATTCTCAAAGATATGATTAAATCTTTTTGTAAGCTATGAGATCTTTTGTTGACATCATAAGATCTTTAATTTTTTTAATAAACTCTATCTTTAAACTCATGTTTTGTTATCATTATAAATAGAACCTTAGAAAGTAAGGTTAGGCGCCATACAAGAACAAGCATATAAAGAGAAGAGACAAGTGAGTTCGATTGTCAATCGAGAGAGAAGGGAAGATTTTGTTAGGTGTTTGCAAGATAGAGATATTTTGAATCTTTGAGAAGAAATAGAAGATGCTAATTTCAATTACATAAAAAAGAGAAGTTTTCAGTCATAGCAAGAAGAAGCTTTGGCAATTTAAAAAAAGGAAGAGCATAATAGCAGTAGAAATAATGTCTTATTCTCTGTGTTCAATCCATGTCATTGTAATAGATGGTTGTGTTCCCTTTTAATAATTTACATAGAAAAAATGGTATATATATATCGTTATATTTAACTTATTACAAGGAGATACCTTGATTTACTCATCTTTAGAGGAATTTGAACCCTTTACAGGCATGGATGCAAGTGGAGCTCATTAACCTAAGCTTTTGTGTTATGTATATATGACCTCTGATGTGTTCATTATCTCTCTCTCTCTCTTTTTTAGAGTTTCATCAATATTCTAACAACTAATATCAGAGCTTTAGTATAGAAAATCTAGGTGTCATTTCCTATCCATTGGGATGAATGTCGCCTTCAATGCTATTCAATATGTAAGTAAAGACCTCCATAGTCAACCAATACATATAATGGACAAGTTATTCAACCTCAAGATTCCATACAAAGCTTAGGTCATCAATCACACCAATGAGTTTAGTGCAATCACGAGCCAGTTGAACTCCATAAACATCCTCATAAATAAGAGTCCATGATCAAAGCACTAATAAACAAATCTCAAAATTGTCCGAGCGAAATCAGGTACTATGATAATCATAGCCACATAATGAAAAAAATGCATGAAGAAGCATTAAAAAGGTTCAAAGTCAAAGGAAGCCACAATATATATATTACCAAGGAAATCATTTAAGATGCACTAACTCAATGTAGATCCAATAGAAACATAAATATTAGAATCATAAGCCATTACGTTAATAATACCCAAAAATTTCAAAATGTAAGTTTAATATTTTGGCATAATTATTTCCTAAGTTACTCTATTTTATCATTCCTCCCTAAAACGTCAACTCTATATCAAATCTTAATTTTCATTTTTATTCATTTGATATATATAGCAGTATCGGCATATTAGTTTTATCAGCATATTAGTAAAACTGAAGTTAAAGAGGCTTTAAAGAAAAATAAATGTGGAAAAGTTGTTGGACCCGATGATATTCCAATAAAGTTGTAGAAATGCTCAGGAGATGAAGGAATTTCTTGGCTTACTAAAGTTTTTAATATTATTTTGAAGATTAAAAAGATGTCAGATGAGTGGAGAATGAGCGTGTTAATTCTTATTTTTAAGAATAAAGGTGATGCACAAGATTATGCAAATTATAGAGGAATTAAGTTAATGTGTCATACTTTAAAACTATGTGAGAGAGTTATGGAGCATAGGTTGCGGCGTAACACAAATGTCTTTCAAAATCAATTTGAATTCATGCCAAGTAGGTCTACTATGGCAGCTATACATTTATTGAGGGGTTTGATGGAGAAGTATAGAGAGAATAAGGAGGATATACGTATGATTTTTATTGATTTAGAAAAAACGTATGATAAAGTTCCAAGAGAAATGCTATGGAGAGTTCAACATAGGAAAGGATTTAGTAATTCTTATATTCAAGTCATTAAGGATATGTATGCAAGAGATGTTATTTGTATTCAAACACAAGCTGGTTTGACCAAGCATTTTCCTATTTTGGTTGGATTACATCAAGGATCGGCCTTAAGCCCATATCTTTTTTCTTTAGTGATAGATGTTCTCATTAAACATTTGCAAGAGGTTGTACCTTGGTGAATGCTTTTTGTTGATGATAATCTTCTTATTGATAAGACTAGAGAGGGAGTTGAAGGTAAACTTGAATTATGATATTCTTCTTGTTGATAATTATGAGTCTAATATTCTTTATAATTTGACTGCCTAAGTAGCAGCCATGCCCAAGAAATTGGATAATTTTAGAGTTAGTACGACCTTAGGATCATATATTCCTTTGGATGAAAATCTAATTAATTTTGGCAGTGATCTTAGTAATTAAGGGGTGGAGAATGTGAATTGGATTGAAAGACACAATAACCCCTATTCTAATACATACAAACCAAGTTGGAGGAACCATCCAAATTTCAGTAGGAGTAATAATAATGATGAAAATCAGTGGAATGCAAATCAGTCCAGCCCTGTAGGACATTGGAACCCTCCTTAAAATCCTATAGTTAACCCTATACCTTCTTATCTCTCAGGTTTTAATCAGAATAATCAATTCAAGGAAAAGAAGTCACCATCAGAATATTTAGTGCTTCAAATGGGGAATCAATTACAAAGTCAAGTTGCTGCCATTAGGAATTTGGAGAATCAATTAGGGCAGCTAGCAAATTCATTCAATAGTAGACCCCATGGCATCTTACCTAGTAATACCAAAATTAATCCCAAGGATAAAGGTAAGGAGCAAAAGAGTGATCATTAGAGAAATAGTGTTAATGAAACCTAGCCAAATTGAAAAATCTAAAGTCTAGCTGAAGTTAAAAAAACTTAGCGCTGCTTAAGAGGCCCAATTTTATTATGTGTTTGTTGTATTCGGTTAGCTTCTAGTACTCTTGTTATCTTGCAATGTCTATTATTTATTGTTACATTGTTATGCCATGTTTCTATTTGGTGTACCATTCCCTACATGCTTAAATTTTTATTGCTCCTTTATTAATTTGAACGCATGTTGATATTCAACCAACTTGTATAAAATTTGCAACTAACAATTGGGATTAAAATGAGGAATAATTCAAAATTGGTGCTTAATTAGATAAATAAAATGGTAATGATTATAAATTAGAACAATCGTTACAACAAATAATTAAATCATTTAAGTTAAAACTCTAATCCTAATTCAAATACTACAACAAAAAAAGCACTACTACCAGTTGAAAAAATTGACTAAATTTAGAAAAATGTAATACTCAATTTGATCTATTAAATTATGTATAAACTAATGTATCACATTGGAGAGCATAAATTTAGAAAAACCTTACTTTCTTAAAAGTACCTAATACCTAAATCAAATAAGGAAAATGTAAGTAATCTAATACATATTAATATTTATAGAAGAATTGAAAAATTAAATAAAGAATGAAAATTTCCCAAATGAAAAATCACTCAATTCAGCTAAGTGGTCAACTCTTGCACTAACACCTGCAGAAGATGAAGTATAGAGTGGATATTAATTTAAGTGATTGATTGGGATGTTTTTTTTAATGATTTTTTTAATTAAAATTGCTAACCTTTGACTCATTATGGAAGCTATACATTTATTGAGAGGCTTGATGGAGAAGTATAGAGAGAATAAGGAGATCAACATATGTTTTCTATTGATTTAGAGAGAGCATATGATAAAGTTTCAAGAGAAGTGCTATGTAGAGTTCTACAGAAGAAAGGGGTTAGTAATGCCTATATTCAAGTCATTAAGGATATGTTTGCAAAGCTATTACTTGTGTTCAAACACAAGGTGGTTTGACCAAGTATTTTCCTATTTCTGTTGGATTATATCAAGAATCAGCCTTAAACCCATATCTTTTTGCTTTAGTCATGGATGTTCTCACTAGACATTTGCAAAAGGTTGTACCCTGGTGTATGCTTTTTGCTAATCATATTATTCTTGTTGATAAGACTAGACGGGGAGTTAAAGATAAATTTGAATTATGGAAGTCAACCTTAGAGTATAAAGGCTTTCATTTGAGTAGATATAAAACTGACTATATTGAGTGTAATTTTAGTAATAATAGATTTAGGCGGAGGATTGTGACTTTGGGCGATCAAGTCATTAATAGGAGCACACATTTTAGATATCTTGGGTCTATTGTTCAAACTGATGTTGAAATAGGTGGGGATATTATTAGTAGAATTCAACTTGGACAATTGAAGTGGAGGAATGCATCGGGCTTGTTATGTGATAGAAACGTATCTCTCAAACTTAAGGTAAAATACTATAAGATGGTAGTGAGATATGCAATGCTTTATGGTGCAGAATGTTGACCATTAAAAGAGAAGCATAATATTAAGTTAAGTGTTGCAGAGATGAGGATGCTCAGGTGGATGAGTGGCTTTACTCTTAAAGACGGAATACGAAATGAGCATATACATGAAAAGGTTGGAGTAGCTTCAGTAGAAGATAAAATTAGAAAGATTTGCCTTAGTTGGTCACATAAAACGGCGGCCTTTTATTATATTTCAAGTATATTAAGAAAGGTAGAGGTAGACCTAAAAAGACTTGGTTAGAAAATATTAGAAATAATTTTTCTTTATTAGATTAAGATGAGAATTTGACCCTTAACAAGACACAATGGAGAAAAAGGATTCATGTAGCCGACCCCATATGGTGGGATAAAAGCTTGTTGTTGTCGTTGTTGTTATTTGTTTGATGATATATATAGCAGTATATTTAATTAATGCTAGATATAAACATCAACTTGATCTCAACTTTTTCAAATCTGGAGTAATTGACAAGTATTAATTATTAATTATATTCCTAGTTATCACATTTGAATTAAATGTTAGATAGGCAGCAACTATTGCTTGTGTATTTCAAGTTTTTTTTTTTTTTAATATAACAGAATTTGTTCCAACTTACCCTTCCATGCAGTGGCTGATTTCCTAAATGATTAAATCCTACAGCTAGGAGTAAATTGTTAAGTCAATAGCAGGAAAAGCATTAGGAAAATTATAATAACATAATATAAGTAAAGCAAAGCACTAGTAGGTATCAGCTTTTCCCTTCCATTCTCCGTCATTTGGCTTCTGGTGTTCAAAGGAGCAGCATGCCGTGAGATGCAGGGAGAGGGGCTGCTGCTGTTGCGACTGTGATTGTGGGAGGAATTTTCAGAAAGCATGAGTTAAGACAATTCAGGTAAGGGCTTCTGTTGTAGTTTACTAAAATTTTGAAAGGTGTTGCCATGTTTGCTGAAAATAACTATTGGAATTCAGTAAAAGAGTGTTGAAAGTAATGTATGCTAGAATTAGTTTGCAGAAATAAGTTGTTTTTGCCGAAATCAAAAGGAAAAAAGAGAAAAAAAGCCAAAATTAAGTCATGATTGTTGTTAATATATGGTTGCTATATTGCTGGCTAAGGGTTTACTGCAATTTGTTAGGAGAAGGAAGGGAGAACGAGAAAAGAGAGGTAAGGGAAAGATTTTAGGTTCGATGAGGAAAGGTTCATTTGAGGCTGTTTACAAAAAAAAGAAGGCAGAGTATTGTAGAAGAACCAATTGCTAACGAGGAGAGATACCAAAACAGTGTCATACGAAATAGTAAATTTCATTTATTTGCAATCTCACAATTATTATGTTCAAAATAACATTTTCTTCCAGTTTACCTTGTATATATTTGTTGATTCATTAAATAGTGACTTCAATAGCACCTATTATGATTGTTAAAAGGGAATGGTGTTGGAAAGGTGAAATAAGTCATATTTGGGGATGATGATACAATTTGAACCACAAAAATCAGCGAACAATAGAAAATTTCAGCAAAAAAACAGAATTTTATACTAGGAAATCAAATAACAAGAAGCAAGATACAATTGATCCTCTTTCGAGAATAGGATCTTCTCTCTCAAGCCCTAGATGCCACTAGAAACTCTCACAAAAGAAAACTACAACACTCAAGACAGAAATCTACATAAGAATAAAATAAGCCCTACTATGGACTTAAATAGGCTTCCTCCCACCCTCATAAATCAACCCCCTTACTAATATATATCCCTCATTAATTTGAAAATAAATCAATTAGGAAACTATCTCATTAGGAAAGGATTTCCTAATTCAGCCCCCTTCCTAATATGTCTCCCTCAATTTGAAAATAATTCAATTAGGAAAAGATCTCATGAGGAAAAGGTTTTCCTAATTGATTTCCTCCAAACATAATATATTAATTCCCTGTTGGGCCCTACCCCCTTAACCTCTTTTCTTTCCTTGTTCAGCCATGACGTATCAATAATCCCCTCCAAAAGTTTCAACTTGTCCTCAAGGTGGAATGCAAAGAACTGCTGCTGAATAATCTGGTAATCCTCCCACGTGGCCTCATGCTCTGGTAGATCTTTCCACCTGATCAGCACTTCTTTTCTTCTTATTACTCCCCGGCACACTTCTTTGACCTCTAATGGTTCCAACAACACCTCCAGGTCGTCCGAAAGGGTCAAGGGAAGTAAAGAAAATGGAATATACTCTCCTATCGCCCGCCGCAACCGGGTCAGTATTGGATTTCAAAGTCATAAACCAATAACTTGGAAGCCACCTATGATGCTCCTTAGTGACCATTCTCTGCTCCAACAAATACCTCAATCTTCTCTGATCCATTCTAACGATGAAATATCTTCCAAGGAGATACGATCGCCATTTATGAATGGCCGGCATAATCTCCATCAGCTCCCTCTTGTAGACTGATTTAAGCCTAGCTCGGGCCGTCAACACCTGACTGAAATAGGCCCCTAGCCTCTGGTTCTACATAAGTACTACTCCTAGCCCAAAACCCAAGGCATCTGTCTCCACAATAAAAGGCTAACTAAAATTCAGAGGGGCTAAGATTGGCACACTGGTCATAGCCTTCTTCAATTCCTCAAAAGCCTTGGTGGCCAATTCCCCCCACTTGAAATTTTCTTTCTTGAGTTGTTCTATCAAATGCCCTGCGCTACTGATCTATATCCCTTCACAAATTTTCAATAGTATCCGATGAGTCACAAGAATCCTCTCGATTCCTTCAGATTTTTTGGTATGGGCCATCTGAGCATGACATCAAACTTATGATGGTCCGCTCCCTCCAGAGATATCACATGCCCCAAGTACTTCACTCTGAGCTGGGCAAATGAACATTTCTTCTTCTTGGCATATAAGGAGTGTTGTATTAAGGTTGACAGCATAACTCTTAGATGCTCCAAATGCTCCCCCCTTCAGACCTGTTGTAAACCAATATATCGTCAAAAAAAACCAACACAAACCTTCGTGAGTAGGGCTGGAATATCCTATTAATCTGGGACTGGAAGGTGGTCGGTGCGTTAGTGAGGCCAAACAGCATCACCAAAAACTCATAATGCCCTTCATGCGTCTGCGCAGCCCCTATCAAATAAAAAAAAATAATGCCCTTCGTGAGTCTGAGAGTTGTCTTATGGATGTCTTCTGGTCGCATTCTAATCTGATATTATCCGGATTCCAAGTCAATCTTGGAAAATATCACATATCCAAGCAACTCATCTAACAGCTCATCGATGACAAGTATACGAAATTTGTCTGGTATTGTTTCCTTATTTAAAGCACGATAGTCTACACATAACCTCCAACTCCCATTCTTCTTCTTTAAGTAATAATACAGGACTTGAGAAGGGACTCGCACTAGTCCTGATGATTTCAGCTCCAAGCATCTCCAGAATCAGTTTCTCAATCTCGTCTTTCTGGATCTAGGGGTATCAATAGGGTTAAATACTAATGGAGGAAACTCCCTTCTTCAGAACAATAGAGTGCTCGTGCTCCCGTGGGGGTGGCAATCCTTGGGGAAGCTAGAATACCTCCCTGAACTACTGAAGCAAGGGCTAGACAAAGTCCAAAATATCCTCTTCACCATTTTTCTCTCATTCCTCCTGACTCTGGAGCTCCACCAAGAATCCTCCTCCTTCCCCTTGAAGGGAAGGAACCATG
Source organism: Dendrobium nobile (assembly GCA_022539455.1). NCBI lineage: Eukaryota > Viridiplantae > Streptophyta > Magnoliopsida > Asparagales > Orchidaceae > Dendrobium > Dendrobium nobile. The sequence continues at coordinate 23,378,266 of CM039721.1, forward strand.
GTTTTCAATGAAACAATTGCCTTTGATATGTTGGGGTCTCCCTTAATTACCACACTTCTTCCCTCCACCTGAATCTCTATAGCCAAAGCCTTCTAGTTCATCTTGGTCTACCCCAAAGTCAGTAGCCATTTCATGCCTAAGATCAAGTCAATACTTCCTAACTCCAATGGAAGAAAATCCTCCTTGATATGAATCTCTAGCAACTCTACCACCAAACCCTGATACATCCATCTGCTCCTCTCTACTTTTTCTGTACCCATCATCACTCCAAACCCTCCCTTGTCTATCAGTTTCAGCCCTAGTTTGTCTACCACCAAGTTTGATATGAAATTGTGGGTCCCCACTGTCCACCAGGATCGCCACTGCCTCTCCTCCTATATGCCCTCTTACCTTCATAGTATGATTCGGGGTGAATCTCACTACAAAGTTCAATGAAACTTTCGCCACCTCCAAATGCACGAGCTCCTCCTTTTCTTCCTCCTTCAATTCATCTTCTTCATCCACCTCTTCCCCATCACAAACAAGGAGAACCTCCAATGTGCGATTTTTACAATTATGTCCTGGTGTAAATTTCTCATCGCATCTGAAACATAATCATTTTGTTCTCTTCTCTTGTAATTCAGTCTCAGTTAGCCTCTTGAAATCTCCTCTTAGTCGGGCTCCTGAACTGCCCTCCTTTGGCGTCTCCCTTTTAATTAGTACCATCTGCACCATAGATGCCAGGAAAGTGCTTGCCATGCTATAAAAGCCTCTTCCACTACCTCCTTTACAACTCTTCTGTAGAGACTTCTTATTCTCAATCATCTGTGCCAACTCCATCGCCTCTCTTAGATCACGGGGTCTTGCCACCCGTACTATTGCCCTCAACTCTGATTTGAGGCATTTCAAGAAATTGCTCTCCAATACTGCCTCTAATAACCTCCCTACAAGTCCTGACATAAGCTCGAATTTTTCACGATACTCCATCAAAGTGCCCTCCTATGTCAATGCAAAGAATTGCTCATAGTAATCCCCATCCTGCTGGACTTGAAAGCGCTCCAATAAGCATTCTCTGAACTCATCCCACAAACGGATTAGGTACCTCGCCTCTCGCCATTGGTACCATGCAAGTGTCTTCCCTACCAGACATAGGGCGGCGGCCATCAATCTCTCATCTTCTGTCAACCCGTTTACTATAAAATATCTCTCCACCCGGTATATCCACTCATATGGGTCCTCATCTTCTGTCAACTCAAATACAGGCATTTTCAGCTTCCTAATCTTTTGATCCCCTCTACACCAATATCTCCTTCCGCCCCCTATACCTCCCAAAGCACGAGCATGGTGGTCCCTCCATGGTTCCCCGTCTTCCCTTTGTCGTTCATATCCCCTTCTTCCTCCGAATCCAACCCTCCTATCCTCTTCTTCCCATTCTCAATCCTACATACTCCCTACCCATCCCCCTTCTAATAATAGGCTCTAAGTGGGGTGTTTCCTCCTCCTCTCCTAAAATTTCCACCTCCCGTCTTCTCTCGACATGTCATCTTCCTGATTTCTTCTTGCTCCCAGCAAAACCTCTTTAGTAAGATGCTCCAACACCAGCTTCATCATTTCTTCCATGTTCCAAAACCTTACTTCTATCACTGAAATACATTCATTTATTGATCTCACTTCCACTCATAGTTACCCTACTTCCCCCTCCAACCTTTCTTCCAATGCTTCAACTCTTTTTCCAACCATTGGTAAACGATTTCCCAAATTCATTAGGAAAGGATCTCATTAGGAAAGGATTTCCTAATTCAACCCCCTTCCTAATATATCTCCCTCCTTAATTTGAAAATAATTCAATTAGGAAATAATCTCATTTAGAAAGGTTTCCCTAATTGATTTCTTCCTAATATAATGTATTAATTTCCTGCTGAGCCCCACCCCTTTAACCTCCTTTCTTGCCTTATACAGACAGCCCTGTCGTATCAGATAAGCCCTCTTAAGTAAAGGCGAAAGAACTAACAAGGGAAGCCTATACTCTTGAAATTCAAAAAAGTTGAGAATTCAAATCCAACCTTAAATGAGATAGCAGCTTCAATTATAAAAGTTGGGAATTCGGACCCAACCTTTAGAAAGTTGGAATGGTGCATAAGCCTATGATCATCATATAACTTGTACTATGGTATTAAATAGTAAACAAGACAGAAATTGATGTTATGCATTTCTTATGACCAGTAAGAAATTTGCATGTGTTTTAAATCAATTATCAATGTATTATTATTAGTTCTTATGCATTGCTTGCGTAATTCATTAGCTCTATCTCATTAGTAGTGGTTGTATTGCAAGCAAGGAGAATGAGCCAGTAGGGTAGTAGTCAGGACAGTTGACTACTCTTTTGTATACATACACTTTTTGGGTGTATCAGAGTAAGAGTTATACAGACATTTAGATACGTAAACGAATTTTAAAAGTTTGAGTAAAGCTCTATATTTCAATTGAGAAGTGCATTTTATTTAAGATATATTATATATGCTTCTTCATATGAAGTATAAAGCTTGATATATTATCATATGTTAGGATATTCTGAATAGACTACTCTTACTCCCCGATTCTAATAGAGATATTTTAGAATAGGTGTTAGTAATGAGTTCTATTAAGATTCTCCTTTACTGTTTCACTCAAGATTGACTATAAGAGGGTCAAATGGGATGTGACAATGTTCATCATCAAACAAAAAAATTAATGATGAAGTATAAACAATTATAAAAAAAGTATTATTCGTCAATGGCAAGCCCTTGAATAATGTGGGCATTTAAGATATGCCAATCAAGGCAACAAATGAAAATACTTAGAAAATAAGAAACTCTGGCACATCTCTAGATTACGGAGAAACTTATGAAACTTATCTACATTGGGCAACTAGCTGTGAAAGGGCGTTATGCCACTTTCAAAGCCGAAACTTGGAAAATAATGAAATGCACCTTAGTAATTACTTATGCAACAAGATAGACACTCTTTACACCGCCATCAACACAAGAATAGCTAGAGCTAACAACAATGTAGAGGCAGAGGCAAATTCAAATATATGCATCAAAGACTAGACATGTGAACGCAAAAAGTAAGAAGGTTTCACATACGAAAGATAAATTTCCAAGTTTGAAGTCAAATGAATCCCAATTAAGCAAAGAATATTTTTAGGCAAATAAAGGAAGGTCGATTTCTCCAATAGTAGAGAAAACTAAAGGTCAAAAGGTGAGAGTTGGTGCATAGAGATATATGGGGCCATCTCTCATCACTTCTCTAATATGATCATTGTACTACATCTTCACAGATGATAACATTCAAAAAATAAGAGTTTTTTATAAGAAAGTAAACATGGTGTTTTCACAAAAGTGAATTGATAAAGTCTAATTTATGATGAGACTGAAGATAAAATTAAGTACCTTTGATAAAAAAATGATGGGTATGACACCCCAAAATTCAAAAACAAATGCAATTGCATACAATGTATATGGAGCAAACAATCACTTGAACTCAATAAAATGGAATGGCAAAAAAGATTGAGAAAAACTCTCAATGGATATAGAGAAGCATGACACTGCATCCATGTCATCCCAAGATCTTTTGGGCAAATGCAATTAACACAATAGCATATATGATAAAACAAGGACCAATAATTGCATTCAACTTTGGGCTTCCTGAAGAAGCAAGGACAGATAAGGAGGTGTATTTATCACACTTGATGATTTTTTGTCACCTATTATATATTTGTGTATATCATATAGACAAAGATAACCTTAATTGAGAATCAAAGAATTTCTATTATAAATTTTGGAGAGTGAATTACCATGAGTAGAAATAATATCTTCAATAAATGTGTCATACATAGGTCAAGCTCTATCATAAAAGACGCCTCCAATTCAAAGCACTATGAACTAAAGGACCCATCTAGAATAAAAACATGAAACTTAAGAGTAACCTAAGCCCGGTACACATGTGGCCTGAATGGCTAAATCATAAGATCACAAAGAACTCACCCGTCAACTAAAAGTTATTCTCTTTTTCTTTATTATATGTTATAAATGCAACAAAGCCCAAATAATAAAAAAGTAATTCAGGCAAAAGATTATGTTAAGTTGGCACTTAACATAAAAGAAGAGATAAAATCTTTTTATAAGAGCAACATCTAAGCACTGACCAAACTGCCCAAAGATAAGAAGTTAAAAATTTGATATACATAATGAAGAAAGAGAATGTGAGAACCAAAAGCTACAAGAAAAAGTTTGATGCAAAGGATTTCCAACAAAAATAATATATAAATATTCTCTCTTATAGTTAAACTAATGAATACTCATCTATTATCGAGAATTGCAACAACACTATCTATACCTTAAACAAATGGATGTTAAAACAACTTTCCTCCATTGTGATCTAAAGGAAGACAGCTACATGGTACAAAACAAAAAGCATTGCTGAACCTGAAAAAAAAAAAGTCTTATACAAGTTAAATAAAAGCCCTTATGGCTTGAAATGAGTACCTCACCACTGGTACTAAAAGTTCAATAGGTTCATGCACAAAATCAAACTCTACAAATGCAACAAAGATCATTGTTTTCTAACAAATGAATATGAGAACATTACATTTCTTTGTTATTGCATGTGAATGAAAAGATAATTATAGAGGATGGTATTGAAAATATTAATGATCTAAAAAGACAGCTATCAAAATAGTCTAATATGAAAGATCTTGGATAAGCCAAAAATGCTCTCAAGATGAGAATATAATGCAATAAGGCTGCATATACATTAAATCATTGACAAACACAATGTCTCAAAAAGGTGTTAGAAGGTTCAATAGCAAAAGCAAAGCTTGTAAGTACATGCTCATTAGCCACATCTAATTATCTAACTAACATAATCAAAAAGCTAATAACAAAAAGAAGCACATTGTCAAAATCCCTCCTTTATGCCTTAGATGTTGGATCACTTACGTATGCAATGGTCTGCAGAAGACCAAGTATTACACAAGCAATGGGAGCTGTCAACAGATTCATGTGCTAAACAAACATTAGAAGTTACGAGGTGGATATTGCACTATCTATAAGATGCAATCGTTCATTACCTAAAGTTTAAAAGAACTAACTTAAAATTTATACGGCCATATTGACTTGAATCTAGGAGAATACCTAAATACAATGAGAAGTACCACCCAAGGTTTAAAATTGCGTATTCGGGTATTGAGGCGTTTTTCGTTCGTGAGGCGAGGCGTAAGCCTCAAGGCGATTTGAGGCGTAAGCCTCAAAATCAAAAAATTGCGTAAACATAAAATAATAAATTTTGTATATACTAATGAGTAAATCAGTAAATAATATATAAAACATAAAAATGCACAAGATAAATAGCAATGACATTAACATATCACATAAAAAGTTAGGAACTCACTAGTCATTAGCATTATCATCACTCATCAGTCATCACTAAGGGGGTCTTCATTTGAATAATCATTATGATGAGCTGCTCTCTCCTCTTCCCCCTCTCCTATAGAGTCCAATATCTCCCAGTCAGCTTCTTCTTCCTCCTCATTATTAGTTATCTTCCTCTTCCCTAAATAGTAAAAATTTTTTAACAATATCATAATGAATAATAGTGTAATACATTAATAAAAGTTTAAGAAAAGAAAACTATATTATTTATATACCTTTTTTGATTTGTTCTTGAGTTGTGGTGGATGTGGATGCTTTAAGACCATCAAAGAAATCAACATTTAAATCTTCATCTTGTAATTCAGACGGCATCACTTCAACTTCATCATCTACAAACCACTCATCATCAGATGCCACATCATCGCAAAGCAAAGGATCTTCATCATCCATTAATCCTTTTTTCTTCAAATTTCTATCTCTGAGTCTCCTATTATACATAATGTACACCAGTGAGTTCATCCTCAATGTCGACAAGCGGTTTCTCCTCTTTGTATGCACTTGGTTGTAGGTACTCCAATTCCTTTCACAGCCAGATGAAGAGCATGTCAAGCCCAAAACTTTCACAGCAAAACGTTGTAATTCTGGAGTCCCATCACCAAATTGAATCCACCACTCAACTGGAGATCGTTTGGCAATTGTATCTTTTGCTTGTTGTAATCCAAAAAGACCTTCTTTGTTCCTAAAAGGTACCAATTGCAAGTCAGCATTTGATCTTTCAGTTGCATCACTTATTAGACGATCCATGCAATGATATAATCCCAACTTTATTTCAGGATTTGTAGACTTGTTCTCTGCATATTGATACTGAGGGTTTAGGTAGTAGCCAGCGGCATGCAAGTATCGGTGAAGCTGTAGTTCCCACCTATCATCAATAATATTCCAAATTTCCCTAAAGCTTCCCTCACTGCCTCCTAAGTTGGAGGCAATCATCTCTTTGGCTTCATCTATAGCATTGTAGATGAATCCCATTGCAGGCTTCTTCTCAGCATCCACCATCCTTAAAACATGAACCAAAGGTCTAGTGGTTGTAATGGCATATAAGACACTTTGCCAAAATCTGTCATTTAAAACAATCTTTCTAATCTCTTTTCCCTCAACCTTCTTCGCCCAAGCACAACTCAACCACTGTGTAGATGTGAACATAGCCTCTAAAGGTTGTCTGGCATCCAGCATGCTCTCTAAGGTCAAGTATGCGGTGGCAAATCTTGTTGCGGCTGGCCTTAGAATTTCTTTCTTCGAAAACTTTCTCATAAGAGCTAGAATCCAAGAGTGGTTGTAAATAAACTTGGTTATTTTTTTGGCTTTAGTGAGTGCATTTTTATGTTGAGGTAGATCCCCAAGCTTCTCAAGAATCAGATCTATGCAATGTGCAGCACATGGAGTCCAATACAAATGTTTCCTCTTCTCCATAAGTTTATTACCTGCAGCCTTATAAGAACTTGCATTATCTGTCACAATTTGTACAACCAAATGTTCTCCAACCTCATCAACAATGCTATCTAATAATCTAAATATGAACTCAGCATCTTTGACCTGGTCAGATGCTTCAATTAACCTTAAAAACACAGTACCATAAGGATTATTAATGAGGATGTTGATCAGACTTCTATGTTTGATATCAGACCACCCATCTGACATAATTGTTACTCCTGTTTGGGCCCAAGTCTTCTTAATTTCTTCAATGCTTTTATCAGTGCTTTCCAACTCCTCCTTCAAAATCCATGTTCTTAAATCATACATAGTTGGAGGTTTAAACCCTCTCCCAAATGCTCCAACTGAACGAATCATGTTGTAATAAGCAGGTGATGTTGCAACATTAAATGGAATTGCATTTTCGTAGAAGAATCTGCCTATATCCTTACACACTCTTCTCCGCGCCTCTCTTGCATTTTCTGGGGCCATCTTCTGTGTAGTAGAAGGCCTATCCTCTAATGTGTCAACCATATAATGATCCATAGGCCCTCTAGCACCCCTAGATGAAATGGGCTTCATAGAAGAAGATGAATCTCTGACGCTGCGCTCACTCCCGTAGTAAGATCCAGCATCAACTCTATCCTCAAATTGCTTCTGTGCAAGATGTTTTGATGTGGTAGACTTATTCATGTATGACTTTATCTCTTCCCTTACAGCATCAGGAACTTTGGAGCATGGAGCAACATTCTTGTGAGAGCCTGAAAGGTGTTCCTTCATCCTAGTCACACCACCTTTCACAACTTTATCACAGTAATTGCATTTCAGATAGACATATGTTTTATCACTTCCTCCTACATCTACTTGAGTGCTATATTTCCATGCTGGATCTTTTCTATGACCTGATGCAACCTTATCCTTATTTTTGACCATCCTGAATGAGAGAAATTTTAGGAAGCAAACGAGTTCTTACTAATCTTTTATATGACCTGATGCAGGTCGGAGGAGACAGCAGCCTCGGAGGCTCGGACAGAAGCGTACGCTGGTCAGACGGAGAAGACAGCAACCCAACTCGCAGTCTCGCAGTAGAAGAAACCTCCAAGCAAATAAGTTTAGGGTTTAATATGCGTGCTGGATGTGTTCAGTATTATATAATGTCGAGCCGTCGATAAAGCAGAACACTGCGTACTCTATACGTTTTTATTCGTATTTTGTGCGTACACTCTACGTGCACATTGCGTGTTTTGGAGCAGATGTAATTTAATGTATAATTTTGTATTAATAGTTAATAAAACATGATTTTCTAGGTATTGTTTGAGTACTGGGAGTGTTAATTATTTTATTGTGCGTACATTATGCGTATCTTATGCGTTATATATTGGTAAACTATGCGTTCACCATACGTTTTTTGTGCGTGGTCTCTGCGTCAACATTGCGTATTTTTAATGAAAGATAAAGTCAAAGAGAAAAAAAAACATTTAATGTACATCTTTAAATAAAAAAAAGAACATTTAATGACTATGTACAATATAAAAAATATCAGAACAAATTAAAAAAACATTTATAACAAATACAATTTTACAAGAGACCCTAATGTACATCTTCAACAAGACAACAACATCAACTTTCCTACAGGAATTATGATTGATGTCTTGTCCAATATAAATCACCTTGACAACCAAGCCCTCCATCACTGCGATACTTATCCTCCTCCCATGTTTCTGATGCCAATAACTTGTTAACAGAAACCTGGTCAGGTTAGAGAGGTTTAAGTTTACAAGTTATTGGTATCAATTTCATGGGAGGAAGATAAGTATCGCAGTAATGAATGGAAGGCTTGGTTGTCAAAAATTATTTATATTGGACAACAGAAGGTAAGATTTTTTACAAGAGAAGCTTGCTTTGACACTTTGCCATAAGGCAAACGTTCCCGCATTATATAGTGAAAAATTTAATGTTGAGCAATAGTAAGTAATAAATTGTAAATAAAGGCTCATAAAAATTCAACCTACCCTATTATCCTCCCAACCATATCTGCCACCCGTCAGTCCACAGCTAACGAAAATTATTATTCATGTCACGGCCCCTCAGTCCATACTTCATACTAAATGTAAGTAATCAAAAATATTTAATAGAATGTGTGCGTGTTTTATGCGTGCTAAATGCGTAATTTATGCGTTTGTTGTGCGTGTTTTAAGCGTATGTTATGCGTAGTGTATGCGTTCGTTGTGCGTACTATGTAAAAACATTTCAAAATCATTTATAAAATTATTTTTTTTTGCTTTAAAACAAATAAGAAATTCAAACACTAATCTTTGAACGAAATTGCCAAACACAAACTTCCATTCCAAACATAATATTCCTTATTCCTCTTCCCTAAATACAATCCAACAAGAGCCATAAACCATTTGTACTTGTTCAAGTATCATGTTCAAGATTAGAAAATGAAATCATACAAATCTAACAAGAGCCATAAACATCATATATTCCTTATTTCTTCATTATTTTAATGTAAGTAATTTACAAACAAAGATATATATTAATTAAAATATTTAATAGAATTTTATAAATAAAATTTACTGCTTATGTGTGCGTGTATCATGCGTGCGTTATGCGTACTATATGCGTTCGTAATGCGTATTTTGCGAGTTCATTATGCGTATGTTATGCGTTCGTTGTGCGTTCTATGTTTAATATGTAATTTTTTACTCAAACCAATGTAAATAACATTTATACACAGAATTGAAAGATATATTCAAGTGGTCCCGCATTATATAGAAGAACTATGAATGTTGAGCAATAGTAAGTAATAAAAGCTCATAAAAAATCAACCTACCCTATTATCCTCCCAACCATACCTGTCTAAAGGCTCATAAAATATATAATAGAATTTTGAAAATAAAATTTACTGTTTATCTTTGCGTGTATCATGAGTGCGTTATGCGTACTCTAATGCGTTCGTAATGCGTATGTTGCGAGTTCATTATGCTTATTTTATGCGTTCGTTGTGCGTATTATGTTTAAATAAGCATTTATACACAGAATCAGAATGAAAAACATTTATACACAGAATCAGAATGAAAAACATTTATACACAGAATCAGAATGAAAAACATTTATACACACAAGCATTTATACACAGAATCAGAATGAAAAACATTTATACACAAACATTTATACACAGAATCAAAATGAAAAATATTTATACACAGAAGCATTTATACACAGAATGAAAAACTGTTATTTTGACAACGTTTTACAAAATAATTCATATGCAAATTCTGCCCTATACTTTGGCATGTCTTGTTGCCAATTTGTACTATCAGTCCAATTAGTGTTGCCTTCAAGAATTATTCTTTCCATATATTTACAGACATACATTCCACAATCAAAAGAGTTCTGCTGTTTTGGTATTCCTTTAATGATAGAAAGCTTCCATTTTCTGATATCACTATCAAAAGCTCCTTCCGTGTCAGAATATAGTGCTTTAACCTGAAATATACGTAGAGCAAAGATTAGTTCTGTAAATTTTTTAAAAATTGAAGAGTTTATGTTCATCTAATGACCTAAGTATCTAACAGACTAACACTTACGATTTTTGGAACAACAAGTCTATGCTCTTTGACGAGGTGGTCCAATGAGTCATAAAATTTCCACTTATGTTCTTTCAGCAAACCAACCAGAAGGGTAATGTGATTAGAATCAATGATTGGTTGTAATAAAATGTTATTTGAAGAAACAGAAAGCTCGGTTATGTGGTCGATTTGCAATTTGGCCAAATTTTCCCTTCCTTTGTTATCCTGCAAGTGCAAGTGAGTAAATGTAAGAACTAAGAATGGATACAAAGTTACTAATCCAATAGTTAAACTGATAAATTGAATACTAAGTTACTAACCCAATAGATTGGAGAGATGTATAGAAATTTATGGTACTTGTCTGGCATAAGGTTACACTTCTCATCTAAGAGATAGGCAAAAATATCTACATGTTCATTGCCTAAACAACTGTCGCTTAATAAGTCATCAATCTCAGATCTGGAAATAAGATTGTTAATAACAAACAAGATACTATCGTCCCTGCAAAAAAAAAAATATATAAATACGCATTTCATAAGCATAACCCACGCATATCATACTCATAACACACGCATATCATACGCATACCACACGCATATAATAAGCACAACCCACGCATATCATACGCATACAACACGCATATCATACGCATATAGATCTTCAAACAAAAATAAATTTTGCAATTTTTTACCTTTTAGAGTACTTTTTCAAACATTCTAACACAAAATTTCTCTTCTCAGAAGTCAAACACATAAGTCCTCTGTAATTTTCTATTTCAGTTGCATGAACATAAGTTACAGTTTTTATTTGAATGTTATCTACTGGTATTGGTTCATTTGGTTTTGTATATGGAACAAGTTGCATTTCTGCTGGGGCTGGCTCATTTGTTGGGATTGGATCTTTTGGTGGGATTGGATCTTTTGCTGGGATTGGCTCATTTGGTTCATTGGGGCTGTGGGGTTGGATATCTGATCTCTGTCTCTTATTGGAAGATGAAGAATAGCTAATAGATCTTTTCTGAGGAACTACTTTGCTCTGATCAATGTAATTATTGAGCTTGACCTCAATAACTCCAACTCTCTCAGTAAGATCTTCAAACTTTGTGCTCAGCCTGTCTTCAAATTCTCGAAAAAGTTTTGTACATGTTTCTTGGCAGGATTTCATGATTGTTTCTTGTATAGACTGAAGTGCTTCAGCAGAAAAACTTAAATGTGGTTGCTGAGGAGATTGGTGGGGGTCTTGCTGAGGAGGTGGGGTATGATGGGGAGATTGGGGGGGATTGTTTTGATGGGTGGATATGTTATGAGGGGAATCAGGGGATGTAGGGCAGTCTGGTGGATATTTATCGACATTAACCATATCCATTTCTTCCTGGTTTACTGCCTGTAGGACATTACAAATCTGACTTTTTCTTATATTAGCAAATAAGTTAGTGATCACCTCTGTAGTATATACAATATCATCAGCCCATCGAAGAAAACGGGGCCTTCTGTCAGAATGCATAGAAGCATGAATAGTAGTATGCTCCAGGAACCAAATCTGCATAAGATGAAAGAAAATTTTAGCGCTCACATTGAGCCATTAAAATTTTGAATGAATTTAGTAGTTAGCACTTAGCACTCACAATTAGCAGAGGTACAAAACCGTTGATGTAACCTGCTGGCTTCTTATTTGAAATCTTGGAGGCTGCCTTATTAAACTCTCCAACTAAAAACTTCCTAATTGAACTAGCCCAGTTTATTGACAAAAAAACATCTGGACTATTTGCTATTCTTTGGATCAACCGAGGGGTTTTGAAGTTGTTAAGTTGAAAAAGTAAATTTGAAAATAAATACATGATAAACATTCTTAACATAGTCTCCGGGGGGGTTTGCTTGTTCAACTCCATCATGTCATTCCTTATTTCCGTTGATGTAACTGAAGTATGTGCTAAGGAATGCCAGGATATTTCTTCTCCTTTATTTGGCAGACCAGTGAGAAGGGCCACTTCATCAGCAGTGAAAGGAATGGGTTGACCTTTTATAACAAAGCATTATTTTGAAATGTCCCACCTTGAGATCAGCTCATAAATAAGAGGGACATTTTGCTCAAACCCAGGAAATTCCAAAAACTGTATCATCTTTAAATGTTTCAATCTGTCCTTGACTTCAGGAGTAATTTGCCGAGCAAAGTTATCACAGACTGTTCGAAACGAAGAAACATAGCATCTATAGGTAATTGGACGAACATATGTCTGAAAATTGTAAAAAATGATAGATTAAAAATAAGTAAATGAGATACGCACAAAACAAGCACAACATACGCATAATATAAGCAACGGTCACGCACAGTGTACGCATATCATACGCATATATTACGCACATCACACGCACATTGCACGAAACATACAGCAAATTATACGCACGCATAAGTACGCATAGTGTAAGCACTAAGTAAGCAACGTGTACGCATTGTGTATGCACAAAAGACGCATTGAGTACGCACAGCCTACGCATATTTACTCGATGGTTAAAATTTGGTTAGGTTTTATGTTTCAAATCTCAACATAAATTTATCATATAAACCTGAATACAGAGAAAACACGATGGCATCACAGTATCAAACATTTAAAAAGTTTCGAGAAGCCATGCATACGCATAGAATAAGCATAAAATCGAAAGATCTTCAGACCCTTCAACGCGAACGCATAGCATAACCACAAAATACGCAATACGAAACAGAAAACATAGCATTAAGTTACCTTTTTCTTTGGGGGTGACGCCATCTTAGAAGAAACTGAGTGAAGAATGCTTGAAATTCCTCCGGGTGAATGCTTGAAAGTTCGAAAGTTTACTGTAACTTGAAAATCGAAACGTCGACTCCGCCATTCGACCTTTACAAGGGTTTAAATGTTGATGCCACGTCGACATTTCACTAGGCGCGCCACGTCGGCAACTGGGGGTCCGAACTGAAAAAAAATAAATTAGGTTAAATTTTAAAAAGGCGACGCCTTAAATATATGAGGCGAGGCGCGCCTTATGGCGCGCCTCAGTAAACTTGAGGCGTAAGCCTCATAAACTAAACTTATTGCGTAGGCTTTGAGGCTTAATTGGTCGAAAATGCGCTGAGGCGCGCCTCAAGGCGCGCCTTTTATTGCGCAATTTTAAACGTTGGTACCACCCAATATATCTAGTCTTTCGGTTACATCAATATCATTATTCATTTGAGTGTCACAACTTCAAAAGACAATTGCAACATCAACCCCATAAAATGAATGTCATAAAAGCCAACAACGAGATGTTTTTCTTAAAAGGTTTCTAAAGAACTCAACAAATCACAAAAAAACATCTCTTTTGCAACAGCTAAAGCATTTTTATTTGGCAAAGAATTCTAAATTCCACTCCTAAACAAACACGTATAGATCAAGTACCATTACATACATAATTTGCTTGGAGTTGGTGCTTTAAAGCTTATTAAGATTAAGGGGTAAAAAATCTCATTAATATGCTCACAAAAGTAGTACAAGTAGAAAATTTGAGGCTTTATGAAGCCTTAGTTAATCTTCATCAATTATGGTTTGGAGGCACCACACACAAAGGTGTTTGAACACATATCATTAAATATATTAAAAATTTATCTCTAAATGAGAGATTGTTAAAATTAAGGCTATCTCTTATCAAATGTTTATAAGATATGATTGAGATCTCATATTTATTGCAAATATTTAACTGAAATTTAGTCAATTTTTTGAGCTATGAGATCTTTTGTTTACTTTAAGATATATTATGAAATATGCCTACAATTATTGGTCATCAAACCCATATTTTTCGCCACTATAATAGATTGTGAGAAGAAGGGGTTTGGCATCACATAATTACAAGCAATTCAAAAGTGGAAGGCAAGATAGGGGAGAGGGGTTGTCAACTGACAAAGGAAGAAATTTTTATAGTTACAAAAGGGAGATTTGTCAACTACTTCAATAACAAACATGTGCTATTAATTTTTGTTCAATAAACAAAATCAAAGTTTTCTGTCATAATAGGAAGAAACCCTTGCAATTGAGAAGGAAAAGAGCAAAAACATCATCTTCTCTAAATTCAATATCAAGAAAACTTTGCTAAAGCGAGGAATGCCATTGTAAATGCCTTTTCTATCATATATCCATGCAGCTTCCAAAGCCTTGCAGGCTATTGCATAGGGGAAAGGGAGATCAAAATGCTTTTGAGAACTTTCAAGAATTAAAAAATGATTGCTAGCCACACTTCCTCACTATGGTCGAACTAAACTAAAGAAGTAGGAATTAGAGTATCCTGCAAGTTTTGAACAAAGTTTTCTTGATTTTCAGCAAGATTCAGTTAGCATCAGGCATCCTGTTAGAACAATGCTTTGTTAAAAAATAAATTGATAGAAAACATACATCCTTCTTTGATATTGTTTATCAAGCCTCCTATCCAATTCCCGCCTTGCTTCAGATTGTTTCTCAAGACGGTCAATGGCAAAAGATGACTTCTCACTTTCAATTTTCTGAGACAGCTCCAAAGAAGATAGCTTACTCCTAAGTTGCTCCTAAAGTTAAGAGCAATGGTGTTAGCCATTTACAAGCAACCATATCATGCATACTCGGTTGAAATAAAAAAAATTGCATCGATAGAAGAAAAACATTAACAAATGCAAAACAAGTTGGCTTAGAGATCAAAGGTGCTAACACACAGATAGGTAACTTAACTTATTAATGAACAATCTAATTATAGTGACTGTATGTTAGCACAGTAGTCCAAAGCAAAGGAAATAGTTTTCAATAACAGAAGCAGCACATCTTTGGTTCTACTTCAACGTTGAGCGTTATAATTATCTAGTAGTTCTAACTACTAAAGGAACGGAAGATCTATTATGGTTTCTCATTTTGGTTGCCTGAGCGTTATAATTATCTAGTAGTTCTAACTACTAAAGGAACGGAAGATCTATTATGGTTTCTCATTTTGGTTGCCAGATAGGTGAAAAGAAAGAGCATTCAGGGGTGCACAAAATTCATAGGGTAATATCATTTTTGTTCTGTAGTGATGCATGATGGAGACAGCACTACAACATCAAGCGGTAAAGTTTAAACAAAACTAGCATAAGCAAGTATCAATATATAACAGACTTAAAAGCAAGTCCCTTAGTTATTTAAGTTGTCATCCGCACACAAATGCACATGCATTAACATACAGTGCAAACACATAAGCATTTACAAATGCATGATAATTCATGTGATGCATATGCATAAGCAAATAGACAAATTAAAATATTATGGACACTATAAACATCCTTCATAATAGATATTACCAGTAAGTCGCAAAAAAAAATTTCTTATTATTGGTGAGAACTCTGTAATTTTTTTAAACTTTTTATGTGCCACAAAACATTTTTACAAAAAAGTTACTCATAAATTGTTTCCAATCAGCGCAAAAAATTAACTGCAACACTTTAGCCTTATGCTTGAACAATAGGAGCACAATGTTCCCAGAGATGTGCCAACTAAATGCTTCTAGAAAACTATCAAACTATTTGGTGAAAAATAATTAATGTAATTAAAGATGAAACAGAAAGTAATATGAGAAGCAGCATAGATAAATTTAGTAATGACCAATGAAAACATAACCAAAACTAAGAAAAACAAGTTCTGTTGAATTTACAATGGCAGAATCAATCAACTTTTCCAAGGTAACAAACACACCTTAACCATAAGTTGATGTTCACTTTCAAGCTCACATAGTACACCTTCTTCCACACTTTTCTTTTCCATGAGAAGAGATGGAGCTGATTTCTCATGCATTTCATCATCAGTTTCATCAGACTCGCTAAAACATGTAAGTTAAAGAAAAATTTTATAAGCATATATACACATAAAGACAAAATCATGTTTACATACAAAAGAAATTTGAATGTATAAATTGAGTAATATATTTCCAGATACGTGATAATCCAAACATCTTTCTTAATGCATTCAATGTTTAGAAAGGATTGAGGGCACACCTCAGGTAAATATCAGGACAATTAAATCGTGTGCCAGTAGTTAGCCTATAGGCAGTAGTTTCATCCTCACTTCCTGATTCCTGGGCATCATCATCAGTGATGCGCATAACAAAAGGCTTATTACTTCCCATCTCCTTCATTTCAGGAAAGCAACTGAAATAAAAGCTAACTCATGAGAGGTAAGCAAAGTTAAAAAAAAATCCAAAACAATCTATCTAAGTGATCACAAATTTAATGGCTTGAACATTCATACATCGAGTCATATTTCTTCAAAGGGGAGGGGACTGCATTTTGAGCTCCAAGTTGCTTCTTCAATGAATTCAACTGTGATAAAAGATCATCCAAAGTCCAAAGAGGCTCTGGATCAGCTGAAGTTACCATAGCCGCATTATTTGGGCAACGAAGTTCTAATTTAACATACCCCCTGAAAAAAAGAAAATGAACAGGTAACTATGAGATAGAAAAAATTGGGTGATTAACAAAATTTCCATAAGGGACAGGAAAACGTGGCTTACATGGCTGACTTATATCTCAAAAAACTATGGTTCTGTCTCTGAATGAATCTAAGTTCTTACTCTTTCTGGCCTCCAAAATCGTCCCAGAACATAAAAGCGGTCTGAAAACAACAATACAACAAAAATATACAATTGGTACCACACGTCAAGTTTTTTATAAGCATATAAGGCATACATCACACAAAATGATACTCGTGTAAAAGAATCCTCATGGGCTATTTGGTATCGGATTTACAGCCGGATTTAAATTTAAGTCGGATTCAAGCTAAATCCAGCCAAACGGTTTTTGAGCGCGCGTTAAATCCCGGCGATGGGTAAATCTCGGATTTGAGGATTTAAGGCTTAAATCCCGTATTTACTAAATACCTCGGTTTGGCGAATTTATGGGATTTGGCCGAAGAAGCGCGCGAAAGGGAGAAAGTTACCTTCAAAGCCAGTGAGCTCCAGTTGTTGCTTCAGATCAAAATGTCGTAACTTCCGATCCGACCGGAAGTAAAAGTCGTCGAAGGAGCGAAGTCTAACAGCCCGAAGGAGCCGAAGAGGCGACTCGTGCAATCTCTACACCTCCTGCGAAGCAACGAAGCCGAACAGCGATGACGAAAAGAAGCAAACCTAGACGCCTAAGTTATTGTTGATTAACTTAATTAATATAATTTAAAATATTAATAATTAAGTAAATTGATTAAATAATTAATATTATAATTAGTGCATAAATTAATTATATAAATTAACATAATTGAATAACTAGTAATTAAATATTAATGTAATTAGCTTAATTAATATAACTTAAAATATATATCATTAAATATATAATTAATTGTATAAATAAAAATTAATAAGTAACTTGTACTTTAATTTTTTAAATTCATAACAGATTAATTTTTATTTATAATTATAAATTTATTTTTTAGTTTATATTTATCTTCTTCACATTTAAATACTTAACTGTTATAAACCCTGAAATATGTTACCAAATAGTTTTTAAAGATTTAACATAATTTAATATTTGTCATATCAAGCAATTTTTCAGGATTTAACATCCCATAATTTATTAAATATGGATTTACAGGATTTATTAAATTTCACTAAAGTTAAATCCCACTTGTTGCCAAACAGCCCCTCAAAGAATCATCTAAAATTTCAACATCCTAACACATTAACATTTCAGAGTCCTCGGCATTATTGGAGATTGCTCTCCTACTTTCTCCCCATCAATTTTCACTCATCCAGATCCCAGCCACTAAATTCCTTCCCTCTCTTTCTCTCGTATCTAACCACAAACCACTCTTTACTCTCACTTTCGCTCGTTCCTAACATCTTAAACACACAAGAAAATAAAGCATTTAATCAATTAAATAAAGCAAATTGCGAAAAATCCACAGCTACTATTTTAGGGCGGTTTGGTGGCAAAATTTAACCGAGATTTAATCAAGATTTAGGTTAAATCACGCAAACAGTTTTTAGAGCAGTTAAATCTTACATTGTGCTAAACTATGCTTCTTCCATCGTTTTAAGATTTAATGCAATATGTGAAATCCTTAGGGGTTGTTTGGCAACGGAATTTATACAGGATTTGAGCAGGATTTAGCCAAATCGTATTTGAGAGCCCCATAAAACTCACTTATTCACGTGAAGCCTTCAAACTTTACTTCACTGTGAAGTACGCGAGGTCGAAGCAGCAGCTAAAGAAATGGCGAATAGGAAAAGCAACAGTAACGAAATAAGGGAGAAGATGAAAAGCAAACCCTAAACGTATTCGATCTAAATTAGAAATTAATACAAGTTAGCATAATTTAAATAACTTAAATTATTAATGATTAATTAAATTAATTAAATAATTAGTAATCTAATTTAATTTAATTATATATTTAGAAGTAAAATTAGTAATAAAAAAATAAATAAAAAGTTTAATTATTATAATTGGAAAGAGAAATAACTATTATCTAATTAACATTATTGATATATCATCAAAAAATTATCTTGATTAGGCACGAATCTCGAGGTAAATTTAAGTTGGAAATTTTTTAAATATAATTTGGGACCATCCGAACTCCGATTTTAGCAACTTATAGTCAAACTAAACGTCTCGAAAAGACAAACCCAATGACACTAACTCGACTCAATCTAAGCCCAAATGGGTCTAAATTGAAGACTCAAAGCATCTTTGGAAAGTTCCAACCATAAATTAAATGAACAAACAATTTTCGAATGTGATATGCTTATAATCGAATCAAGCGCCTTGACGAGATAAATCCAAAGAGTCTAAGATCATTGAATTCTGACATCATTAAGGAATTCAAATTCCCAATAAACAGTCTACGATCAAGAGGATCAACATCGGTCATCCATTCAAACCACTATCAAATTACCCTTGATCTCCCTCCAATTTACTAGCCATGCCACTCTCATAAAATTATAAATAGATTCCTCATTCTTCATTGAAGGGGAGAGGTAGGGGAAGCCATGAAGAGAAGAGAGAGAGAGAGAGAGAGAGAGAGAGAGAGAGAGAGAGAGAGAGAGAGAGAGAGAGAGTTCTCTTGCCACCGGACTCCTCAATAACTTAATGTCATCGGGCTATCGTTGGATTTCTGCCTGGCCACCTATTGATGCCGGACTTCCGCCCGACTATCGACTAACGTCGGACTTTTACCCAGCAATAGACCGACATTGGACTTCTACTCAACCATTAAGTGACACTGAACTTCTATTTGTCCACCGATTGTTGACGGACTATTGTCGAACTTACTCTTAGTCACCAATTATCATCATACTTCCTGCCGACAACCGTTGCCAGACTATGGTCTTTCTGACCTCTATCACACGCCAACTATGATCCTTCCGATCTCCATCACTGGACTACAGTCTCTTCGACCCCTTTTGCAGCTAACTATGATCTTTCTGACTTACGTCGCTAGAAAATGGTCTTTTTGAACTTCGTCGCTCGCTGACTATAGTCCTTCTGACCTCTATCGTCAAACAATGGTCTTTCCGACCTCCGTTACTCACCTACTATGATCCTTCCGACCATTGTTGCAGACAATAATCTTTTCAACCTCAGTCGCCCACCGACTACGTTCATTCCGACCGCCGTCACTAAACTATGATCCTTCAAACCTTTGTCACCCATAAGCTATGGTCATGATGACTAAGGGAATATGTCAATATTGATTATTCCAATTCTTAAAATATAGTGCACCCTAAATGATGTATTTTTGCTACATTAAGCCTTGGTTCTCCTCCTAAGAGCCTTATTTGTAATCAACTGCAAACACTAGTGGATTCATTCAAATTAGGCCAGACCACGTAGTTTTTCCTCCTTTTCAGGAGTTCATACATAAAAACTATGGTGTCTCCTATGAACATCCTATGAACACTACACCCTTTCTTTTATCTAATTAGATGTTGGATCTTCGTAAAAAGGTAAGACATGAAACATTATATTTCTCTATCGATGTAAATGTTCTAAGACACAATAGTTTAGCACCGTGGGTGAGAATATGGTTCATAACTAGGGGAAAATTTTTGCTCCAACATCAAAAGGTTATTTATGTTAATATCTTGACATCAGCCAATTACTGTATCAATTTCATAATAATCAGATGCAGACTGGGGACAACTTTGACTTCAACCATAGTCAAGAAGATTCCTCCAACACATCCAACATCTAAGATGATATATTCAAATACTATTTTTTATAAAGCTTCGAGCAAATGCAAGGATGCTTCAAATAAATTATAAGCTTTACACTATTCATAGTTGGACTTCTACTCCTGAGGCAAGGTTTTAATCTCGACCTCAAAAAGACAGTAATGATATGAAGATAGACTTTCCTTAACCTTTGATTTTAGTACACACAGCATTCGTTGCCTACCAATCAAGTCATAATTAATCCCAGGGGGATTCGATTCGACCTCTTCGATAGAGATTAACATCATCAAGCAATATTATGACAATTAACCTTAGATAAGTCAAACATCATAAGAGGATATCAACTAAATCTTAAATTCTTGATTAAAAAAATACACGATCTTTATTATGTCTCAATCAATGGATGATTAACCCTAGGGGATTCAATTCGACCTCTTCCATACATGTTAATGTCATCGAGCAATACTCTAATAAATAACTTCGGATGGGTCAAATTATAAGCTTGAGAGGATTCAAAGAATTGCTTAGGAAGTATCCCCACCATACATTACCTGATTAGCTTATTATTCAAACATTTTATAACAGTCTTATATGTTCTTTTAGATCCATTATAGATACGACAATCAGAGGATTTTTTATGACCAAATCCTTTAACGAAGCTTATACTTTGATTTAAGAAATGACAAAAAATAATTTCCAATGGCCATATGGAAGAATAAACCTTAAGATGGCACCTAGTGTATATGAATCAAATGCCTTATCAATTTTAACTGCACATATAGCTGATATATCTAATAATCTCGACAAAATTTGAGTTAATTCTTTCCAAAGTACACCTTTATTATTTGAAGAGAGTATGTTTGGATCCTTTAGTGACTGAAATGCATCAGGGATTGAATCATTAAATGCCATCAATAAGCATCATAATAACCCTTTCTTTAATATATATAACCAGGTTGTCAAAATCATCCTAAATTTAATTCGAGTAATAATCAAAATGGGAGTACTTAATAATTAGAATTCGAGTCAACCCAATCAAGAAGGAAAATGGAACCCACCTCCTCAAAATTATGGATACCTAAGGCATAACTATTCACCTATATTTAACTCAAATAATCAAAATAAAGATAAAATACCAACTAAAAAAAATAAATCCTAGAAAAAATATAAGGAATATTACAAAGCTTTTCAATTGAGGAGTTGAAGAGGGTTAGAGGAAGTGGTTAGGAAGGAGGAGAAGCTTGTGGAAGAAATTATTATGGAAGCACATATAGAGCTTACTAAGACTGAGGAATATTCTAAACCCACTAAAGAAGTAGAAAAACTTGTTAGAAAGGCTGTTGAGAAATTATCACCACCATTTTTTTAGAAATTAATAAAGTAGTAGATGACTGGTTGAGGAGGATGGAAAAGATATTTGATAGTATGTATTGTCCTCTTGAGAGGAAGCTACTATTAGTAGTCTTTCTATTAGATGGCAAGGCATAATACTAGTGGATGGGCCAATAAGAGGAGAAATTTCTAGGGAGATTGAACTCTCTAATCAAATAGAAGAAGTTCTTTGATGTGTTTAGAGCTTATTTTATACCACCTTCTACTCCACAGCAAATACAAGAGGCTTTTTCTGAGGCCAATTCAGGGGAGTTAGACAATTATACTTTACGAGGTAGAGTTAATTACTTTGGCTATATATGCTCCACTATTAGGTAGCACTTCTATGGTGATGTGTTATAGGTTCTTGAGAAGACTTTGAGATAGTCTGAGTCAACTTCTAGTGCCATTTCACATTTCTAATTTTTTTGATCTTATGGAGAGAGCTCATCTGATAGAGAACGACCTGATGGCTATTTATTAGTGGTAGACTGCTAGTAGGAAAAGGTTTAGTGGTGAGACTTCTAGCAATGGCTTTTCTGGGAAGAAGAACAGGTTTACTCTTGGAGATTCTAAAAGAGGTGGATGGTCAGCATTTATAGTAGTCTATGGCAAAGACAAAATAACCAATTTTGGTTTTATTAGTGGGGAACTTATGTTCTAGAGTTATGAAATACATCATTCTAGTCAATGTTATAGGATAAATGGTCAGTGCACCAGATGCAGCCAAATAGGGCATCAGGTAGTAGAGTGTCTACAAGAAGAAATTAATTAACATTTTAAGTCAAGATCATAGAGCTGGTGGTTTGGGTTTAATTGCAAGGAGTCCATTTAGCATTTGTCAAAAAGAGCCTAGCAATTCTGTTGCTTCAGCTTTAGTTTAGTTACATGTATATAGTTTGACTCAGTAGGAGGCTCGTGATGCTCTAGATGTTGTGAAAGGTATAGTTTAAACTTTTGAGCATCCATATCATATTTTATTTGATTTTAGAGTTAGTCATTTCTTTATTTTTGGGCATTCCTTTGATTTACTGCACTTGTCTTAAGTTGTATTACCCGTTTATCTTTATATTACTTTATTGACTAGAGATGAGATGATAGCTAAAAAAATTTATTTCTATGATCTTGAGATTTCTAATAAGTAGTGGAAATTTAGTTTGATTTTATTACCTATTTTTTTATATGATGTTATTTTGAGCATGAATTAGTTGAGTTAGCATTAGGATCAGATTGATTACTTGAAGAAGTGAGTTATATTTTTTTATGGGAAGTGAGAGTTATGTATTTGAGGGAGTCAGAGGTATTTTATCCTGTTTGATCTCTGCTATGGAAGAAGATAGATTATCGAAGAAGGTTTGTATAGTATTTCTAACATTAGTCCAAGATAACAATATTGATTTTAATCTTCTTTCTGATATCTCAGTAGTATGAGATTTTTTAGATATATTTCCTAAGGAGTTAGTCAGTTTATCTTCAAATAGAGACTTATAGTTATGTTTTGATATTTTCGGGCACGACCTTGATATATAAAGCTCCATATAGGATGGAACTTAAGGAGCTTCAAGAGATAAAAGTTCAGCTTCAAGAGTTGGTTAATGAGGGATTTATTCATCCTAGTGTGTATCCCTGGGAGCTCCTAATCTATTTGTGAAGAAAAAAGGATGGTATGATGCATATTTGTATTGACTACAATAAGTTGAATAAAGTTACTATAAAAAATATCCACTTCCATGAATTGATGATATATTATTTCAGCTTGCTAGATCTTTTATATTATCAAAGATTGATCTGTGACTGGTTACTATAAGGTGAAGGTGAGAGAGGCTGATGTGTTGAAGATAACTTTTAGTACTCGGTACGTTTATGTTTATATAGTCACTGATTGACCAAGGCCTACTATTGTGTTTAAGATATACAGTTTCTTAGGTATGGTTAGATATTACAAGAAGTTTGTGAATGAATTTTCTCAGATTTCTACACCTCTGATGAGATTGACACAGAAGTCAGTAACTTTTATTTAGACATTGGAGTGCAAGGCTAATTTTAAGAGATTGAAGGATTTTTTGTCTTTTGCTACAGTTTTGGCTCTTCCATCTTGTATAAAAGGATTTCAAGTATTAATTAATGCATTACTTAGAGGTTTAAAAAAGTTTTTTGTTACAGTAAGGTAGAGTTATAGCTTATGCTTCTAGATAGTTAAAGCCATATGAAAGAAACTATTCAACAAATGATCTAGAGTTAGTTGATGTTGTATTTGCTTTGAAGATTTAACAACATTATTTGTATGATGAGTGGTGTGAGATTTTTACTAATCATCAGAGTCTAAAATACATATTCACTCAGAAAGATTTGAATTTGACATAAAGGAGGTGGCTTGAGTTGATTAAGGACTATGATATGACTATTTAGTATCATCATGGCAAGGCTAATATGGTAGTAGATGCTCTGAGTAGGAATTCTTCTAGATTATCATATATGCAGCTCACTTCGAATTAGTATCTAATACAAGATATATAGAGATCATTGTTGTAGGTGATTTCTTTTACTAATTGAGATTCTGGTATATATAAAGACCCAGATGTCATTCTGCCTTCTTTAAAAAAAAGATTCATAAAGCTCAGACGTCAAACTCATGGAGAGTTTAGTTATAGGTGATTTCTTCTACTGATTAAGATTATGGTATAATTAATTAGATGATCATTCAATCTTCTTTAAAAGAAAGGATTTAGGAAGCTCATAAATTAAATGCAAAATATCAAAAGTTTATTGATCAGACCAAATCTAATAAGAAATCTAAACTACAATTTTTTATTATGGTGTTATTTTATGCAAGGATAGACTTTGGGTTTCTATTTTTTGGAGATTTTAGATTAGAGATTCTACATGAGGCTCATTATTCAGGCTATATTATTCATCCAGGAAGTAGCAAGATGTATAAAGATTTAATAGTTTATTTTGGTGGCCTAAATTTAAGGACATGACAGAGTTTGTATCGAAGTGTGAGGCCTATCAGCTATAAGCACAAAATGGAGTCATAAGCGGGCCATAATCTTTGAGATTCTATCTGAGTTTAAGAAATGTGATATAAAATGATCTATGATATAAATTTTAATTTATTTATTTATTTATTTATTTTAAATCTGGAAATAACTACTATACATTTATTACATCTCTTAGTATAGTGATTTATTTAAACTGCAATGCTTTTAAATATTTGATAAAAGAATATTTAGTAATTTAGATTAATTTATGTAGCTTGTTGAGCTATTGTAGTTTATTGTGATTTTGCATCTAATTTTCAGGCTCTTGGAAAGGGATGGAGACTGTGAATTAGCAATTTAGAATCCAATCTGATGTTATAGGTATTTTACTATTTTGATTTTTGTACAATCATGGCTAGTTAAATTTTTAGTTATGTAGCTCTTGCATATAGATATGTTTTGTAGTGTAGATATATATTTTAATGAAATAAAAAAAAAACACTTGGTGGATGAGATTATTTCCCGCATTTGGATATTTTAGTAGCTATATAGTATGTAGTTTATTTCAATGAATATTCATAAAAAAATTGAAATAATTCTAAAATTAGATATTGGGATTTGCTTGTCACAACTCAATACGCTAGGAATTATCCTTTTTGGGTTGGGTTGTGACAAGCTTTTATGATATCAAAGCAATAGTTATGAGATTAGATCATAAAATAGAGTTGTAAGACTTGATTTGTAAGTCTAGTGGGGCAGTTTGAAGTATGTATGGGTGTTCATAATTTTTTTTCATGTACATATGTGTTATGTTGAATATTTTATGTGATAATATAGCCACTAAACCTAGATATGACAGATAGAAAGAGAACTAGTTAAGAAGCTACTATTTTTAGTACTGCTCTAACAGTTGGTTGAGATATAATTTCATAGTTTACTACTTTGATAGCTTAGATGATGGGCGAGGCATAGAGTAGGGTTCATGTTATTAGATCTAAATAGGTAGACAAACATTTAAAGATGTTTATAAGGTTGAAACCTCTTAGATTTGAGGGGATTATTGAGCCTAAAGAAGTAGAGGACTTGGTGAGGAGGCTGGAAAAGATAGTTAATGGCATGTATTGTTCTCTAGAGAGGATGGTATCATTACCAGTCTTTCTATTAGATGGTGAGATAGAGCACTAGTTAATGAGATAACATAAGTATGAATTTTAAGGGAAAATAAACTCTCTAATTAACAAGGGGAGTTCTCTGATGTGCTTAGAGCATGGCTTGTACTACCTTTGCATAATAGCAAATATAGGAAACATTTTTCAGGTTAGTTTATGGGCATAAGATAGTTATGCACTATGCGGTAGAGTTTACTGCTTTTGGCAAGATATGCTCAATAGTTAGTTAGCACGCCCATGGGGAAGTGTTACTGGTTCATGATAGGACTTCGAGATAGTCTGAGTTAGCCTCTAGTACAATTTTACTTTTTTTTATTTCTTTGAGCTTATAGAGAGAGTTCGTCTAATAGAAAATGACCTGATGGCTACTTATAGCGGTGGACTGCTAGTAGGAAGAGATTTAGTGGTGAGATTTATGGTAGGAATTTTTTCTTGGAAGAAGATAAGTTTTATACTTGGAGGTTCCAGGAGAGGTGGACAGTCACCATTTACAACAGTCTCTAGCAGTGAAAGTATAACCTATTCTAGTTTTATTTATGGGGAACCTTTATGTAAGAGTTATGGAAGATGACATTATGGTTAGTGATATAGAATGAGTGGAAAGTGCTAAGATGTAGTCAAATAGGGCATCAGGTAGCAAAATGTCCACAGATGAGATTTAATCAATGTTTTGAGTCCAAATCTGAGAGCTTTATCAAACTGACAAGGACTCTGAGGGTAGTTCCCCTCCTTACTTTTTCTAAGTGATTATTTGGTAGAGTTAGTGGTTCTAGTTTAATGGCAAGGAGGCCATTTGGCAGTGGTGAGATAAAGCTTGGTAGTTTGGTTGCTTTAGCTTTAAGTAAGCCACATGTATACAATTTATCTCAGTTGGAGGCTGATGATGCTCTAGATATTCTAAAAGGTTTAATTTATATTTTTGAGCATCCATGTTTATTCAATTATGGAACTAGTCATTCCTTTAATTTTGAGCATTTCTTTGATTTACTACACTTACCTTTAATTATACTGCCCGTTTCTCTTTATATTACTTTACCAACTAGAGATGGTATGATAGCCAATAAATTTTATTTATGTGATCTTTAGATTTCTAATAAGAAGTGGAAATCTAAGTTGATTTTGTTAGTTATTTTCTTATATGAAGTTATTTTTTGTATGAATTGGTTGAGTTAGTATAAGGCTCAAATTGATTATCTAAATTGGAGAGTTATGCTATTTATGGGCAATGAGAGTTTTGTATTCTAGGGAGTTAGAGGTGTTTTATCCTATTTGTTCTCTACTATGGAAGAAGATAGATTGTAGAAGAAGGGTTGTATGGTATTTCTGGCATAAGTCTAGGATAACAATATAGATTTTGATATTCTTTTTAATATCTTAGAAGTATGAGTATTTTTAGATGTATTTCATGAGGAGTTAGTTAGTTTACCTCCAAATAGAGACTTAGAATTTTGTATTAATATATTTTCAGGTACAACCTCGATATCTAAAGCTTCATATAGGATGGCACCTATGGATATTTGGGTGTCAAAGGTTCAGCTTCAGGAGTTAGTTGACAAGGGAATTATTCATTTTAGTGTTCTTCCTAGGGATCACTTGAAAGTTCATTCAAAATGTTAAGCCCTTATGAACTAGCCTAAGGCTAACCAAGAGAGGGGGTGAATTGGTATTTTAAAAAATATTTCAATCAAAAGCCAAACTTGATAAGACACCCTATGAGATCCTTAAGGGTAGGACACCCAACCTTTCCCACCTCCACATCTTTGGCTATAAGTTTTTTATTCTTAATAATGGGAAGTCTCACTTCAAAAAATTTGACCCAAAATCTAATGAAGGAGTATTCTTAGGATATTCAAGTGTGGAGAAATCCTTTAGGGTGTTTTTTAATAAGAGAACTTTAGTGGTGAAAGAGACTACTCATATAGTGTTTGATGAATTTTATCCTAAGAAGTCTAGAGTTCAGGATTAAGATGGAGTTGGAGAAATTACCACAGGAGTTAAAATTTTGAAGAAGAGGGTAGAACCCTAAAACAATGAAGGAGTAGGTAAGATTACCCAAGGAAGTAGAAATGCAAATTTGGAGGAAAGGGTTAAACCTACACTCACCTTGCCTAGCGATTGGAGATAATATTTGAGTCATCCTAAAGAACTGATCATAGGAGACCCTTCTGAAGGTGTTAGGACTAGGCATGGACTTAGGAAGGAAGTGAACCACTCTGTCTTTATCTCAATGACTAAACCCACCAACATCAATCAAGCCCTTTTTGATGAGTTTTGGATCTTAGACATGGAAGAGGAATTAAATTAATTTGTTATGAATGATGTTTGGGAGCTTGTAGAAAGACCAAAGGGATAAAGTGTAGTTGGAACCAAATAGATCTTAAAGAATAAAATGAATGATTATGGTGTGGTGGTTAGGAATAAGGCAAGATTGGTGGCTAAGGGGTACAACCAAATAGAAGGGATTGATTTTGAGGAGATCTTTGCCCTTGTAGCTAGATTGAAAGCCATTAGAGCGCTACTAGCCTTTGTCTGTTATAAAGAATTTAAGCTTTTGCAAATGGACGTTAAGAGTGCCTTTTTAAATGGGGTAATAAAAGTGGATGTGTTTGTAGAGCAACCCTCAGGTTTTGAGAGTTGTTAGTTTCCAAATCATGTTTTTAAATTGAAAAAGCCCTTATATGGATTAAAGCAGGCACCCATATCTTGGTATGAGAGGCTTAACACATTCTTACCAGAGAGGGAGTTTATTAAGGGGAGCGTTGACACCACCATTTTTCTGAGGAAAATAGGAGATGAATTACTCATTATTCAAATCTATATCGATGATATACATTTGGATCTTTTGATAAAAGGCTATGGAATGATTTTCTTAAAATAATGAGTAGAGAATTTGATATAAGTATGATGGGAGAGTTGTCCTACTTTTTGGACTCTAGCATATGATAACTAGATGATAGAATCTTTCTAAATCAATTAAAATACATAAAGGACATCTTGAAGAAATATGAAATAGATAAAGCTAAGCCAATTAATACTCCCATGACCTCCAGTGTTCAATTGGATAAGGACCCAAATGGAAAATCAGTTGATCAAAAGAAGTACAGAGGGATGATTGGATCTTTACTTTTCCTGACTGCTAGCTGACCTCATATATTATTTAGTGTTTCTCTGTGCAAGATTTCAAGCTGATCCTAAAGAATCTCAACTGACTGCAGTTAAGAGAATTTTTAGAAACCTCTTAGGAACTCAAAACTTAGGAATCTGGTATTCTAGGCACAACACTTTTAAGATTATCAGATATTCTGATTTTGATTTTACTGGATGTAAGGTAGATAGAAAGAGCACTTCTGGGACTTGTCAATTCGTAGGACAATCTTTAGTCTCCTTGTCTATTAGGAAGCAAAACTCTATTGCACTTTTTTCTGCTGAAGCTGAGTATTGCCTTAGGAAGTTGTGTAGCCCAAGTCCTTTGGTTGAAGCAGCAAGTTTTGGATTTAGAATTACCTGTAGGCACAATTTCAATCCATTGTGACAACACTAGTGCCATATGTATTTCTAAGAATCCTATCCAAGATTCAAGGACCAAGCACATAGACATAGGCATCACTTTATTAGAGACAATGTGACCAAAGGAGACATTGAGTTACACCATGTTGAAACTGAGAATCAACTGGTTGACATCTTTACTAAACCACAAGCCTTCGACACTTACAGCACTTTAAGAACCAGATTGGATGTGATTGACATAAATGCATGAACTTGATTTCTGATTATTTATCTGTTAATTGTTGTTTTCCTTTTGTAGTTTTTTCCTTCCTTTTTTTTACTTTTCATCTATTTCATTTTTATTGATTTAATTTTCTTTGTTGTTTTATTTTTCTTTTTAATCACTGCAAAATTAATATCTTATGCCGTATTTTTATTTTTTGAAAATTTGTAGTCAATGATTGACATTTCTAAAATCAGTTAAAAAGGGGAAAACATCTTTGATTGTTTCCTTCTCTCTAACTTCTTTTAGTGGTGTAATTTTCTTTTCTAAACAAAAATATATCTCATATTAACAATTGGATTTTGAAATTGAGATCTTTTAAATCTTGCTATAGTAATTTATCTTATATATAATATTCAAAGTCTTTATTTTACCTTCAAATTTTTGTAATCTATCGTTGAATTTATCATAAGATTTTTTATTCTATTTTGTGATTCATTCTTCCTAATATTAGAAAGTGAGTTTTTCTTTTCTAATATCTGAAAGATATAATCATAATTGAGAATTTTTACGAATATTTAAAAAGAGATCTTGCTTGTAAAAATAAATGAAAAAAAAAGCGACCAATGATGCCAAAATAAGAAGATACGTAATGACGCCAATTTAATATATATATATATATATATATATACACACACACACACACACAGTGTATCAAAAATCAAAAGATGCGCAAAGAGTGCCAATCAAATTGACTAAAGGCATAAAATGAGCTCACCAAAAGCAAGCTTCTTGTCTTTTAAAATTTTTAAATCTTAAAAGAATTCATGTGTCCTTTGATATTTTTTAAAGGCTTGATTTGAGATATTTTTTATCGTAACTAATTACTTTGGTATATTATTTCTATAAAATATTTTTCTGAAATCAAGTCTTGAACAGACCTCTTTTTCTTACTTGATTGATTTTTCTTATTTAGATTCTTATTTTCAAAAGATGTTTTCCCTTGGGAGAAGTCCAAGTTAGGGCTAATAGGATCGATTTTTCTACCATTTTCTCGAATTTCAATGATGTTAACTCATTGATTCTTACAAATTTTTTAATTCAACCACATGGAAAACCTATCATATTAAAGCTTTGATTAAAAAAAAAACTTGTTTAGCTTTTGTTTTTTCTTTTTCGTATTTTATTTTTTGCGTTTAAGTTGATTTTTTCCTATGTTTGGGCTTTTTTTTATCATCTCCATCAATTTTCTGATTTTGAACTTTTTTTCACATCGTCTTGGACGATCTATTCAATTCACTCTTTAAATTCCATATGATGGCTATTTTGACTATTCTGCTTCTGATTGTCCTTGACGGTCTATTATGGTCCTGGACGATCTGATCGTCTTATGTTTCAATTATTTGTGATCGTCCTGGATGATCCTCCTCATCCTAGATGATCTTCATAATCTCTGCTCAATTATTGGTGATCGTCCCGGATGATACATCTGTTCGTCTTGGACGATCCACGTGGCAAAATTTGGCACTCAAATTTAATTTGGTCGGTACGATCCATTATTGTGCAACGTCCTAAATGATTCACCTGATCGTCTAGGATGATCTGCTTTTTCAACGGTCGTCCGGAATGACTCCTCAGGATGATCGCTTGTGTCTTATCATCCCAAATGATATTTGATCGTCCTGGACGATTTTACTACCTTTTTGACCAATCATCTCGGACGTAATTATTGCACCATAATGTCCTAAATGATTATGCAATCGTCCAGGATGATCTGGATGATTCTTTAAAAACTAAGGCTTTTCACCATTTTTTCTCACACAATCCTTCTCAACTTCCTATTTCTCTTACTTTTGTGCTTTATTTTCCTGAGTATGGCCGGCAAAAAGAGATCTCACCATCTTTCTGGGAGCTCCTCAAAGGCGACTCTAGACCCTCGCTTCACTGAGGCGGAAGATCAAGCCGCCTATTAAAGGTACATAATAGCCAGGATTATTGTCTCCCAGACTATCAATCCACACATTCTTTCCTTTCATGTCCTAAATCTTTTTGCGCACACTTCCTTGACCTTCCTTCTTACTCTCTCCGTCCCCTTTAACTCTGAGCTTCTTTTTTTTATTATTTTGCTAGCCTATGCATTAATTCTTCTTTCACTTCTCTCGGGTCCTATATGACTCGATGCCCATCAAAATCACATATCAGGACTGTAAAGAACTTTTGCAATTTCCACCATAGGGGACAAACTCTATACCCTCTGTATTTATTCTGATTACAACTGGGCTCTGCCAACCACTTTCTTAGAAATACTAATGCTCACTTTCATGTTAGAGAGTCTAGCACCTTACTTAAAGATGCTAGGACAATCCAACATGTCCTTTGCACCTCAATTCTTCCTAAAGCTGGTGATCACATTCATATCACTCCTCTTTTTTCGATCACCACTTTTTACATTTTAGCTCGTAGAGAATTCAATGCCACTAATTTGATCTTTTGTTATATTGAGCCTTTGACCATTATTCAAGATCCATGACATAAGAGGAAGCCCAATCTTGCCTTAGGACATATCATTGCCTATGTCTTAGAATCAAAATACAACATTTAATATCCTGCCCCACCAAATTTTTAGCCTGCTTTCTACTCAAACAACTCCTTCCATGTTCTTCATAGTACTCACCCAAGGAATGAGGAAGCTGAGGGAGCTGAGGAGGAGGCCGCTCCTACACCTATTCCTACACCTACTCCACTCTGCCAGCACTCTTAGCGGGATTAGCTAGTGGAACGATTCGACCAGTGGGAGACTTGCTTTGAGACCTTCGTTGCTTTACAAGAGCAGCAACATATGGAGGATGTTGCTCGCTTCGATGCTTACGTAGCTCACGAGCAACTCCAGCACGACCAGGATATGGCCTAGCTTGGGGATTAGTTTGCAACTTTTTCCAGTTACTTTCAGCCACATCCACCACCACCACCTCCACCTTCAAATGGTCCGGGCCCGTCTTTCTTTTAGCTTGTTTATTTTTGTGTGATGTTGTTTTACTTCTGTTTAGTAGTTTGTGTTTTTTTTTTAATTTTTCCCTCCTCTTTTTTGTGATGTCAAAAGGGGGTGTAGCTATACTAGTTTGTAGTATTCTAGTCTATTCTAGTATGTTATGTTTTTGAGATGGATAGTGGAACTATTTGAACTATGGTTGTTTCTTTACAGGCTTCCATTAAAACTGTTTTGAAATGCTTTAATTAATTTGTGTTTGCCACATCAAAAAGGGAGAGATTGTTACAAATTTGCTTTCAGGGAGTATAATTTTGATGATAGCAAACACTTCTATTTCTCTACGACTACCTTGCATACTAATATTTCAGATCCACAAGATCAAACTATAATTTGAACTATCTCAAGATTGGATATTCTAGGTCTTAGTTAGTTTGTAAATTTTTCCCTCTCTTTAGTCTATTGTAAACAATGTGGTTCCTGATGCTAAGTAACCTTGCACACAAAAACATGGGGGAAAATTTCTATCTATTTTTGGTCACATTGTCTGGGATGATCCACAAATCATCCGGGATGATATGTTAAAAATAAAACCCTAATTAGGGCATCTTGGTTAAGGAAGCTATCATAAAGCACATTGTACTGGATGATATTTATATCGGTCGGGATGATAGGCTCAAATAAGAAAGAATCAGTCGCCAGATCTATTTAGGTATTATTTACTTTTGGACATCGTCCAGGACATCATCTTGGATGTTGAAACACAATTATGCCTAAATTAATCTGGTTATTAAGGAAAATAATTAAGGTTTGATTACTTGATCAGATCATCCTGGATGATCGTTAGATCAGCCAGGACGATCAATTCAAAAAACCTTAATTATTCCTGGATGTTCAACATTGGCTAGTTTTTTTATTTATTTTTTAAATAAAGGATGCAAATAGCATTACAAGAGCAACAAGAAAATACAAATGTCAACAACTAAGAGACTCCTTGATAGTCCTTCCTAAACAAGTGTAAAAAACTTGTTGGAAGTTCTGTTTCAATAAAAGAGTCCAAAAAAAAATCACCTAAAAAAGCAAGCTTGGCACAACAATCAGTCACCTTATTACAATATCTAGGAGTAAAGAGAAAAAGAATATTTTTGAATACTTGAAGGAAGGATAGATCCAAATTCGTACCTTTATTAGTCTTCACT
Source organism: Dendrobium nobile (assembly GCA_022539455.1). Taxonomy (NCBI): domain Eukaryota; kingdom Viridiplantae; phylum Streptophyta; class Magnoliopsida; order Asparagales; family Orchidaceae; genus Dendrobium; species Dendrobium nobile. The sequence goes on from CM039721.1 coordinate 23,412,273, forward strand.
TTGATAGAATTTTGGAGCATCTTTATGATATTCACATTATCTCCTTCAATAATTATCCCCATGTATTCACAAAACCAATCTTGTATGTATTTCTCCATCATGAGGATTGCTTTAAGTTCCAAATGAGCAATGTCCCAATGATTCATCATCTTTCCGTATGCACAGATCATTCTCCCTTTGCAATCTCTGATCAGCCCTGCTATTCCCGCCAAGTTTGAATCCAGTAAAGCCGCATCTATATTCAACTTTAACCAACCTTCGGGAGGGGGACACCAAGCTTTAGGCAGCAAGTGCTGGTTAGTGCTCCAGTTCTTCTCGGTTGGTGAAGATTGATAGAAGGATGCTTGAGATATGGCTTTTGCTGCTATATATGCAATAGGAAGTTCTAAATTCCCATGTTTGCCCAGATTCCGTGATCTCCAGTTGTAATAAACAATCATGCATATATTTTTGCAAGACCATTGTCAGCTTTGTAACTGAGCTCTTCAATGCATTCATCTATATTTTGAAAGGAAGGGACGTTAAAACCCCACTGTCTCAATTTTGTTATAATCTCCAAAAGCTTTTCACATTTAGTGGCTATATGCTCTGTATTTACCCTCATCTTTCATCCTCTAGGACAATCTGAATTATTCGTTAATTTCCTATAGTTTAACCAGGAATTAGTTGGTAGAGCGTCATTCAGCACTCTCCACAAAAACAAATGAGTTCTTTGATTGAGTTTCAGCTTTTTCAGCCTATTAGACCTGCAAAGATTCCTATCAAGATTCCTGTTAATGGCTTCATTACAAAGAGATGATATCGTCCTCCCCAAATTGCTACAAACCAATTCAATCTTATCTTCTCTGTTGCTCTCCCCTTTGTCCATTTGAAGAATCAAATTCATCATATCTTCAGAGAAACAGTCAGCCAATTTCTCTAAATTCCAGTTGCCATCTTGGTCCATAATATAAGAAACTATTTTATCTAAGAGTTCTGCTAAATTGCACGTAGCAGGCCAACTGTTAAGATTATGGTCTAGAATCCAGTTATCATTGATAACATTAATGCTATTACCATTGTTAACTTCCCATCTAATAATGGGTTTCAGGAACTTGATGCCGTCTTTGATGATTTTCCAAGTTGATGAAGAGCCTTTCCTCATATCTTCCTCCCAGATTTTATCACCATAATTCCTTTTGAGAATTTTACAGAGCAATGAGTCATTATTCTGTAAATACATCCATGCTAGTCTTGCTCTTAATGGTCCCTACCTTTCCGATGCTCCTTGGATGCCAAAACCTCCCAAACTGGTAGGTAGACATAGATTTGACCAAGCAATGTAGTGCATTCCTTGATTTCCATTTTCTTTATGCCACAAAAATTCCTACACATTTTGTCAATTTTAAGCAAAATACTTTTAGGAACAAGGGAGTGAGCTACCTGGTAAGAGATCATGTTTGAATAGGCTGATTTAATGAGTGTTATTCTGCTAGCCAAAGATAACCATCTAGCTCTCCATGAGTTAATTTTGCTCATAGCCTTTTCAACTGTACTACTGAAATCTTCAGTTTTTTATCTCCTCAATGTCAGTTTGATGCCCAAGTAATTGAGTTCCTTGACTTCCTTATATCCCAAAATTCTATTCAGTTTCCTTCTTCTTTTCCTGGTAACTCTCTTACCATATAAGACCATGGATTTTTGAGAGTTTATAGCTTGTCCTGTCCAGCCACAGTAATTTCTGAGAATGATCCTCAATGCTCTGGCTTTGTCACTAGATGCCTCTACTACAACAAGAATATCATCTGCAAACATCAGATGAGATAATGTCTCCATACTCGGTGCTAATTTCATCCCCAGTTTATGTTTGCTCCCGAGAAGAGCCTTGGAAAGGAGATCAGAGCATAAAATGAACAGACTTGGCGACAGGGGACATCCCTATCTGAAGCCGCAATTAGCCTAGATCCAGTCCGTTCTTTTACCATTTATCACTATAGAGTATTTTGGGTTAGAAACACACTGCATTATCAGCTGTATCAAAATTTCAGGGAATTCAGTGAATTTTAATACTTGGTTTAGTGTTTCCCAACACATGCTATCATAAGCTTGTTTCATGTCAAGCTTTAAGAGAAAAAATCTTGGTTTGGCCACAGACTTTTTCATTTTGCTAGTGATTTCATGTGCAATCAGGCAATTGTCCGAATACTTCTACCCGGAACAAAAGCTCCTTGATATTCATATATGATTTTTGGGAGGTAATTTTTGAATCCGTTAAGAATCATTCTAGCATCAAGCTTGTAGACTGTTAGGCAGAGACAAATAGGTCAGAATTTGGAGCATTCTTTAGCATTTTGAACTTTTGGAATCAACACAACCACCGTCTTCTTCCATTGTTCAGGCATCCTTCCAGTTTTGAAAAAATCATCAATTGCATTCCAAGTAGTTTCTTCAACAATGCTCCAGTAATTTTTAAAAAAATATGCATTGACGCCATCTGTACCGGGTGATTTGTTATTATCCATTTTCCTCAACGTAACTACCAATTCTTCTCTAGTAAAGTTAGCTTTTAGAAAGTTCAGATTGTCTGCCTGGATACAATCTGAGGTTTTGAACTTAGGCCAATTCTATAAATTGCAGTTACGTTTTCCCCATTTCTCTGTATAGTATTTCTCCAAGATTTTATGAATAGCATCTTGGTTTGTTTCCATTAAGCCATCTTCTCTTTCAATCTGTAAAATTCGGTTGCCTCTTTTCTTAGCCGTTGCAAAGGTATGATAGTATCTGGTGTTTTTCTCACCTTCTTCCATCCACTGACATTTGGATCTCTGTCTCCACCAGGTGGAAATTCTTGCTAAGTTTGTGTTGAATTCAATCTCCTTGCTACGTAGAAGCAATAGATCTTCCCGGCTTAGACCTCCATCCCTAGCTTCACGGTCTTGTAATTGCATAATCTCATTTTTCAGTTCATGAATCTTCACATTCAGTTCTTTCAACTTATTCTTGCTCCAAAAATATAGATTTTTGAGAGACCTTCTCATTTTCCGTTGTAGAACTTCATTGGGACTGCCAAAGTCATTCTTCCTCCAAGATTTTGCTATGATTCCTTTTGTTGCATCATAAGAACACCACAAGTTCTCAAATCTGAATTCTCTCTTGTTGCATTGCATCTTAATGTCAAGCTGTAATAGCACTGGATAGTGATCTGAAGAGATTCTAGGGAGATGCTTCACCACTACATTAGGGAATTCCAACAGAGCTTTAGAATTCAACCAAACTCTATACAGCCTCTCCCAAATCCTTGCTAGGACTTCTTTGTTGTTACACCAGGGGTAATTTGGTCCTTGGAAACCAATATCATGAAAGTCATTATTAGTCATAACTTCTTTCATTTCCATGGGACCCAGAGAAAAGCTAAATTTCTTTCCTCCTTTCTTCTCATTCTGATTCAGTAGATAGTTGAAGTCACCTCCAACTAAGCAAGGCTCTTCATAGTTCATGTTTTCCTCTATTAAATTCTAGAGCTTCCTTCTTTCATTTGTATTTTTGTTGCCGTAAACAATACAAACTTTGGCCATTATACCTTTATGAGTGGTAATAGTACCAATAATACATTGTCTAGAAGAGACAATAACATTAAAAGAAACAGTTCTGTACTTCCAAAGAGCCAGAATTCCTCCTAAAGTTTCGGTAGCTGCTTCATGATAAAACTCCCATTCATCCCCAACCCAATTTCTCACTCCATTACTATCCAGCTTTTCCAGTTTGGTTTCAGTTAAACCAATAAAGCAAAGTCCATTCTCGCCTATCATATTTCTTAAGTTGTGGGAGGCTTCTTTCTTTTTTGCTCCCCTACTATTCCAAAATAATATTGAAGACATTAATTTAAGTGTGGGGTTAAGGCCCCAGCCTTTTCTGCTCCTCCTTTACCTTTTCTAGTTCTGTGTTTCCCTTTAATGGGTCCTAACATTTTCATTTCTTTGGCAAGTTTAGTTTTGCTGTTGGATACCTTATTGATCATACAACTGTTATCCCCCTGTTCCTTCAAAATAGAACTTTTGCTATCCTGTTTTGCATTCTTGATCAGTTTGGTGTTGTCATTCTTCTCATTTTGTTTCTCCAGCTCTTCATTGATAATGTTCATCTGATTTTTTGCCACCTCACCTTCCAGAATTTCGAAGGAGTTACTGGTTGTCACAATTCCCTGCTCTGTTTTTTCTTCACAGGATTTTTGTAAAATTTCATCTTTATTGCGTACTGAGTGACCAATTCTAAGTACATCGGATTCATGCAGTCCAAATCTAGTCCCAACGCCTTGTCTATAATGATTTCTCCTTCTTCAATTTCTTTGATGTCATTAGTTATCAGTAGATCCGATGTTTTGTTGTTCTGTTGTTATGTAATTTCCAATTTTCCAATATTAATATTTGCTTTCCATGTATTCCTTTGGGGATTAATTCCAGCAACTATTCTCCTGGTTACCTCTTTATTGATTGCACCATTCCTCTTCTTCCTCTCATTATTAACCAAAACCCATGGACCATAATTGCTGTTATCTTCCATAATCTTCATCTTCTATGAAGTAACAGGGATTTCTTCATGAGGACTGATAAATTCTTCAACATTCTGTTTCTTGCATTCGCCTTTTTCATGTCTGATTTTTCCACAATCAAAACAAAGACTTGATATTCTTTCATCCTCAAGTTTTTGGAAAAATCTTCCTCCAATACTATCCACCCACACTCCAACCGGCAGCTTCTGATCAAGCTTGATACGGACACAAGCTCTGGCAAATACTCTTCTTCCCTAGTGGAATAAGTTGCCATCTAGCATCAGCGGTGTTCCAACTCTCGAGGCAATTCTGGCAATGTTATTTTCATCCCAACATTGGAGCGGTAAATGAGGCATTCTGATCCAAATTAGAGATGATAGACCTTTCATTGAAGAAGATGAGAATTCTGGAGTCCAGCGTTCCAAGCCTATTATGTGTTCGTTCACAAACCACGGTCCTCCCATCAGGACGCCTTCCATAGCCTCCACCGATTTGAAGGAACAGAGAAACCATCCCAAGCCAAGTGTGGTAAAATGAAATTTGTCATACTTAGCCCACTGTCTTCTTAGTTCCCAAGATACAACATGATGTTGTACATCTTTGCCAAATACCTTGCACACCAAAGATTTATTGAGCACTTCAACATTCTTCGCTTCAGCTTCTTTATTTAGCAACACTGCTTTCCCATCCCCTGATAATTTCGAATCTGCTTCACTGAAGTTTAATTTTATATATGGTTTTCGAAACCATATATTTTCTTTTGCCAAATTAGTAACATTCTTCTTTGTCAAATGAGCAATAATGTGATTAGCAGTAATTTCTTCATGCTGATCTCTAACCCTTTCTGTTTGGATTGCCTGCTTAAAAGATTTCAGAACAGCCTCTTTATTTTCTGGTTTCTAGATAGTTTCATTTACCGCTTCGCTATCCATGATAGCTCTTGGGTTTCTAAATCTTTGAACAAAAATGTTCATACCTGATGATGATGCCTCCAATTCATGGCTATTCGCCGATGATTCCAGATTTTTCAAAACATAAGGCGTATTGATCTCAGAACTGAATTCAATCGTTTTCCCTTTACCTTCTACCTGGTTGAAGGTACGAGAAACATTACCAACATTTTCAGTTATAACAAGCATACCTCTTGATCTTCTTCCCCATGCTTCTTCTAACTCCATTGATATTGTTGAAGTTGAACTTTCTTCAAGATCCAATCCATCTACCAATTCCTTCATTGGGCTATTACTAGCATTCATATGGATCAAACTATCCGTCGAAGATCGACGAACATCTGCCTCTATAGAGATTCCGTCTTTAGGATCGCCGGCCGAAGAGCCGGGAAAAAGAAATTTAAAACTTTCTCTCTCTAGTTCTTGCAGCTTCTCTCTCTAGTTCCGTCTTCGAATGAAAGAAATTTTCTCTCAGAAAAACATTTCAATCATTTAGAAAACCTTCATTATAGTGCTCTTTATTGTCTGTAATCAACATTGGCCAGTTGCTAGTCAGGGCGATCCTCTAGATGATTTTCTCTGATTTGAACTAATCATCCTGGACGATCTTGAGATCAGCCTGGATGATCAAGCTATTTTTTATCATCTAGATATCTATTCAATGCGATTGTCTGAAAGATATTCAAGGATTTATACTGATCGTACAAGACAATATCTTATTGACTTGGACGATATGAACAAAAATCTTCTGATCGTTCCAAATCATCCGGGAGTGAAATTTACGCTAATCGTCCAGGATGAAATTTATATTGTCCTGGATGATAAAGTAAATTTGTATAAATTAAGAGCTATTCTAAAATTCTTCTATTTAAGAGCTCTTGTACTACCCAAGAAATCATCTTTTGCTATTGTCTTGACCTGAGAGAGCCTAGAGAAAAGGGAGAGAAAGGGATAGAGAGAGAGGATCTTATGAGGGGGAGTTTGTGAGGGGTTTCACAAAGGTTGCTCCAAGCAAGGATCCAAGTCATATTCTCTGATCATCATCCCTTGTTCTTGGAGGTTCGAGAGAGGTCCACTTCAGTAATCAATCAAAGTTCTCTGCCTGCTTTAGGAGGAAGCAAAAGAAGTTGGGTTCTATGCCTCACTGGTGTCGGTGTAAAGGAGGTATAGTACAAGCTTCTCTGCCTTGTTGTGGGAGAAAAAGGAGAGACACTGAGTTTAGTGCAATACGCGGAGGGGGCCTCCGGGGAGTGGATGTAGGTTGAGTTGACCGAACCACTATAAATTTATGTGTTTTTTTTCTACTATTTTTCCACATTTAATTTCTGCAAGTTAAATTTCTTTGTGGTGAATTTTGGTTTGGTTGAGATTTTGTTTTTGATTAAAAGATTTTTTTAAAATACCAATTCACCCCCCGACTTGGTTAGCTTGGGCTAGTTCATAAGGGATGTTAAAGTACTCTATTAGTAATATACAAAGAGATAGTTATTGTATGATTAGTTTAAAGAATTGAGCTAATCATCCAATATGATTCAGAGCACCAACTACTATGATTATCATCGAGTATGATTGATGAAGATTTAATTATTGTTCCATGTAGGAATCAGGTCGTATAATATGATTAGTAAAATCGACATATATGATTTGATTGGATCAATTAATTCAAATTCATTCCCTAATTGTAGAATTATTTTGGGAAAGATTTAATTTCATCGTATAATATGTTACATATCATACAATACAATGAGTACAAAATTTGAATTTTAAAATAGTGCTTAAATTATAATTGGTGACTGGGATCCTGATTTGAACTGATCATTATGTATGATATACATCATACCATACTATTAGTTCATCTTGCGTTAAGTATCATAATTAGTCGTCACAATCATTTTCTATTTTGCTAATTATATAGTATGATATGGATCATATTATTGCAACTTAGTTTTCAAAATTATATATTTTTATATAATATGAGTTTTTGATGATACCAAAATATTATTGTGTTTATTACTATTTCTTTTAAGACATATTGGAATAATTGTACTTGTGTTATTTGTGTGTACTAACATTTCAGAGAAATCATACCCCAGACTACTAAAGACTTCAAGACAAATTAGATTATGGTTTTTTATAATTTAAGTTTATACTTTTTCTATTTTTCTTGAGTTTGAGAGAGTGTGATTGTAATTGGGCAACCTTACACATACACACTTGGGGAGTGAGTCAAAACTTATATTTTTAAAAACTAATCGAACTGATAATCATACTAGATGATTTGACCTGAGTGTTCCTCTAAAAAGAAGTAAATCAAATCATGCCTTAAAATTTTCTTTTGTACTGTTCGTACTGTATGAAGTTAGATTCATAGAGACGACATCCAAAGTATTAAATGGATACGTACCAATTTGTCCCCAATGAACTCACATTTTTTTGAATTGATCATATTGTACAAATTTAGTTTCATATAGATGACGTCCAAAGTATGAAATTGGTACCTATCAGTTTGTCCAATAAAAATAGGTAAATTATTTGAACTATTTGTACCGTACAAAATTAGTTTTGTACAGATGACATCTAGAGTTAGAAATGGATTCATCCATGTTTGTACCATATGAAGCATGATTTGATTTAGTAGTTCATACTGTATGATGTAGGGTTCATACAAACGATGATCTGAGTACAAAATGAGTTTGTTCAAAATCATACCGAATGAACTTATTCAGTTTTGAACTGTTTCGAATTGTACAATGTTAGTTCATAACTAGAACTAACAGAATATGAAATCAGTTCATCCAGGATCGTATAAGGATTTTTTGAACTATTTGTATGTATGAGTACGATAATACTATATAATCCTAGTACATCCAATTTGAAAATTTCAATTTTCAGGATGGTTTTTCTTGCCCTTTATGTATATGGGTACTAAAAACTGACTATCAGAGTCTCTTCTATGAATTTTCTCTTGAAAGTGAGAGTAAGAATGTTTTGGGAGAGTGTTTGAGAGTGAGGATTTAGATATCTTGCAAGTTGAATTTGTGAACGGTTCATAAGGTTGCCTAAAAGTAAGAATCTCTTTGTAAGTTCTTCAAATCTCTACACTACTTCTTTGAAGACTCTTGAGAGAAGATATTTAGAGATGATCTGGTACTCCACCGTCACTAGGAGGGTGAGAAAGGATGTTGTTACTCTGATGTCACCAAGAGGGTGAGAAAGGATGCCAGTACTCTACCGTCACTAGGAGGGTGAGAAAGGACATTGGTATATTGCCATCACCAATAGAGTGAGAATGATAATGGTACTCTACCACACTGGGTTGGTGGAAGAGTGGTTATTATAAGGGCTTCTTTGCCTTGCTAACGTAGTAAAATGAGAGTTACTTTGGTATAGTGCAATACCTGAAGAATTAGTCTTTAGGGAGTGGACATAGCTCTAGCTGGATAAAACCACTATAAAATTCTATGTTCTTCTATCTTTTTTTTTACTTCTTTTTATTTTCTACACATTTACTTTTAGTGGTTGAAATTTTATTTTTAAAAAAATGTTATCATTGTGCAAAATTATTAAATCAGTTTTAAAAAATTCCAAGAGAATTTTTATTTACCAATTTACCTCCCTTTTGGTTTGACTTGGGACTAATCTTTAGGTTTAACAACCTATTCAAACTTTCAAGTGATATTAGGGCCATATTTTCAAAAATTAAGGTTTAGACAACTTTTTGAAAATGATCATGATTACTTTTGGAAATCGTAGCAACTCTTAAAGGATATTCGATCACTAGATCACCACAATTTGATAAGATTCCTTTCAACTTTTGGAAAATATGTATGTCTAATTTTCTTCAATTGCTTGAATCACATGTGAATTTTAGTATAGGAAAGTTACATTAAACCAACTAAACTTGTTGATGGAATTAGGATTGAAACACCCTTCACTGATTGGACAGTGAAAGAAAAAGAACTAGTTCAGTTAAGTATAAAATGTTTAAACAACTTTTTCTATGCCCTTAAGTCTAAGGAGTATATACCTGTTTCAACTGATAAAATGGGAAAAGAAATTTGTGATAGACTTTGTATAACATATGAAGGAAATAGTTAAGTAAAATAGTCTAGATTAAATATTCTATTACACAACTACAAGCACTTTTGCATGAAACTGAATGAATCAATCACTCACATGTATATTCATTTTATGTAGATAGCCACTTCATTGCAGGATTTAGGTAGGGAACTAACAAATTCTGAGAAAATCAATAAAATACTTTATTATTTACCTATTGCTTATGATGCAAAGATAAGTGCCATAACTAAATCAAAATATCTAACTATTTATTTTATTGATAAACTGCTTGGATCACTAATTGCTTATGAGCAAGGAGTGATACAAAGACATATTGATGCAGGTGAAAAGTGAAGAGATAAAAATGTTATGTTAAAAGTGGATGACTCAAAAAGTGACCAGTCATAATCTAAGGATAAAGATGATATTGCACTCATTGAGAGTCAATTTAAAAGTTTCCTGAGAAGAAAGCAACGAAGACATTTGTACTGGAGTAAGGGTAAGTTCCATAAAAATGCAAAAGCTTCTAATGATGTAATTTGTTATGAATGCATGAAGCCTAGACACATCAAATTTGATTGCCCAAATCTCAAAGCTAATCATAACAAGGAGAAAGTTGAGAAGAAAACCAATAAAAGGAAGGGCAAGAAAAGATTATAGAAAGCATTTTGGGTGGACTTAGCATCCGATTCTTTAGAAATAGAAGTAGAGAAGGAAGTCACAAACTTGTGCTTAAAGGCAGATAATCTTGATCACTTATAGAAAGAGGAGAAATGTGTTGAGATTCGTTCACTATGAATTAGGTTGTTAAACCTATGCTTATGTCCCAAGGCTATCCAAGAGGGGGTGGGGGGGTGGGGGGTGAATTGGTATTTTAAAAAGTTATCCCTATTGAGTATGTTGAACCGAAAATAAACTTTAATGAATTTTTAGAAAAAGTTTTTCAACCACAATTTTTATAACAAAATAAAATGCAAAAAATAAAAAGCAGTAAAAATAAAAGACACAAAATTTATAGTGGTTCGGTCTAAACCAGACCTACATCCACTCCTCGGAGGTACCCTCTGAGTATTGCACTAATACCAATAGTGTCTCTCCTTTTGCACCCACAGCAAGGCGGAGAAGCCTTTACAAACACTCTTTCCACCACTACCCGGTGCGACAGAGAGCCGTCTTACACTATCCCTAGTGTTGACAGAGAACCTTCATCCTTTTACACTATCCCTAGTGTGGGCAGAGAACCCTTCGACTGTTCACACTCTCCTAGTGTGGGCAGAGAACCCTCCGACTATTCACACTCTCCTAGTGTGGGCAGAGAACCCTCCGTCTGTTTACACTCTCCTAGTGTGGGTAGAGAACCCTCCATCTGTTTACACTCTCCAAGTGTCGGTAGAGAACCGGATCTCCTTGACAGATCTCCTCATAAGAAATCTAGAAGGACGAAAAAAGAGAGTGAAATAATCCCAAATCACAAGTAGAGATTCTTACCTTTGAACACCAATTGAAGCCTTCACGCTCTAGTGGTAGGAATCCTCCTTTGAATGCTCTCTCACACTCTCTCCTTGACTCTTCTTTCAATAGACACGAAGATCAATGAGCAAAAAGATTGGGTGGTAGTCTAAATTGGACTATATATAGGAGAGACAAGAAAAACTGACCAAAACTGCAAATTTTTCAAGTCAACATGAATTGAATTATCCCGTACGATCGTGGATTGTCCTGGACAATTTTACTTAAAGTGTCGGAAACGATCCTAATGAATATTAGTACGAACTATATTCGTACACGATCATCGTCCCGTACGAACTAGGTTCGTCCGGTACGATCAGTTATACCATAGGTCGGTTCCCAAATACTGTATGGACGTAATCAATTTTGATAAGTCGGTTCATATCGTCCTGGGACGAACAATACTTCATTCGGATGAAATTTTTACAGAGAGCAACTTGTCTTGGCACGATAATGAACTTTGTCTGAACAAAATTTTTACTGAGTAGAATTCGTCCTAGGACGATTTGGATTTCGTCTCGACAAAATTTTTACAGAGAAGAAATCATGCTAGCACGATTATAGATTTCATCTGAACAAAATTTTTACAGAGCCTAACTCATCTTGGGTCGAAAATAAATTCGTCCTAGACGATCAGGACTTAGAAACATTTCCTTCAACTTCTGTTCATTCCATTGCTCTTACGGGGAGAAAACTGACCTGATCGTCCCGTACGAACTATATTCATCCCGTACGATCTGTACAAATTTTGTAGGATCTCCTTAAGTGTGTGTGTGTGTGTGTGTTTTTTTTTTCACTTAATTACAATCACTCCCTCTCAATTTAAAGAATAATTTAAAGCTTCAATTTGCAAAGAATTGTATGCTGAATTTGATTTGAAGTCTTCATAGTTTGGAGTTCAATTTTCCTAAAATGTTAGGAGATAACTACACATAAAATAATAATATTTGGAATCATCAAAACTATACAAGTTGCAAAAATGTAAAACATGCAAATAACAACTCTCTTAACAATCTCCCCCTTTTTGATGATGGCAAAACAATTATTGTTTGTAGGATTGCAATTTCTAAGAATCTCCTAAACTCCCCCTGAATTGATGAATTCATGAAAATAAGAAGGCATTGATTCAAAAATTATTTTTGTTTTTAAAAAATTTTATACAAAACAAAACAACAACATAATCACAAAATCAACTAACACAAGATATAATAATAACAAAAATAACTAACACATGATACAAGATTCACAAGACTAACACAAGATACAAGACTCACAGACACAAGACATAATTCAACAAGCAATTTCTCCCCCTTTTTGACAACAGCAAAAAGTGAAGAAGAGAAAAATAGCTTGAAATGTAAGCAGAGATATGAAAATCATTTGATAATATAATCTTAATAGTGATTGAAATAAGTTATGCAAATAAAATTAAAACATTAGGCAATCATAGAAATTCATATAATTTAAGAAGTGATATAACATAGATAATAAAAAGAATTTATCAAAGACATGAGTCAGTTTAGACACTAAGATAGAGAAAATCATTGCAATAAGGATGAATGAAAAATTGTATATTTTAAATTTCAATACCAAGTATAAATGAACATAAGATCAAATTGAATTAAGAGATTAAAAGAGTTTGGAAAGAAATAACTACCTCATGTGGCGCTTTGTGCATCTTTTTCATAGTTGTGGCACACTTTTATGCATCACTTTTACTTTGGGCTTATTTTGTGCCTCTTTTTCACTTTGCGAACCTTTGCACATTCCTTTTGATTTTTTTTATTGTATTTTTACAAAATTTGCAAGAGTAATTTTATTCTTTCCAAAAATAATAATCTAAAATTTCAAATCTCTCTAAGTGTATAAATAATGATTGATAAGTGAAATATAAAATAAGAAAACATCGCAATTGCAATAATAATATTAACAATAATACAATCTAAAGAAGAGACATGAAATTGAAAATTCTAATAATATCAAGTTATAAGCAAAACTTAAACTTAGAATAATTAGATTTTCTAATGAATTTAATTTTTCTTACAATTCAGGTTATAGCACAATTAAGATTAAAAATCTGAAGATTTACATAAAGTCTAACAAACATTTCAAAAGTAAATTTAAATCAAAACACAAGAACTTATATTGATATCGTTTTAAATATTATAAGGATTCATTTAGATATCAATACAATAACTAAAATAAAGAAGAAATACATAAAACTACTAAAAGCAAATAACAACTAACACATAAAAAATAACAATACAAATACAAAACATAAAGTGCAACAATCACTCGGACGGTCTCTGATCTGGACGAGGAGGAGGAGGAGCTCCACTAAAGAGGTTAAAATATATACTCATCATAAGTACATTGGTACTAATATCATTCATTTGCTCCCTCATATAGCCCATGTCATGTTGATATTGAGCAGCCTGCTGCTGTAAATGAGTCTCAATTTGATCAATGTGATGATCAAAATGAGTCTCTAACTGATCAAATCTTTGAACCAAATTCTGATAATTTGGTTCATTTACAGTAGCAGGTGCACCTTCAGGCTCTTCTTCTGTATCACTAATGACATGTGCTTTTTCTGATTCCTCCTTGAAGATCGCTCTAAATGATTCGTCATTGTAATAGAGCGGTTCTTCATATTCTTAATCAGGATGAACCAAGTTATACTTCTTTTGCAGAACATAGGAAACTAAGTGTCCTAAAGTAATATTCCTTTTTCTTTTCTGTTCTGCATGGCCAATTTCAGAATGCCCATAAAGGTAGTCAAGAATAAGTTGGGCTTCATCTATAGGTTTTTCGCTCATGATTAAGAAGGTCTTTTTTTTTTTGAAAAATGCAAATAGCAATTGGCATTAACGAAAAGGAAATTAGTTTCAAGAGTACGATTCCTCACATTCCTTCATAATTAAACTAGATAATTTAGAAGGAATGTTGTGAAAAGAAAAACTATCAAAGTAAAAGTCATTGCTTAAAGCTAAAGTAGCACAACCATCCGCTACTTTATTACAATCTCTATGAATATGATTAAAAGAAACCTTATTAAAATCATTAAGGAAAATAAGATATTTTGTAAGATTTTCCTCATACCTTGTACTCGGATGGAATTTGAACTTATTCAAAGAATTTTGAATGAAATTGATGATATTAATGTTATCACCTTCAATGATGACACCTTTTGCCTCAAGCATCCAAGGTTGAATGAAATCCTTTAGAATTATCACAGCATCAAGCTCAAGTTTTGAAATATCCTAATGAATCTTCTTTTTGCCAAAAGCCAATAAGAGTTTTCCTTTGTGGTCTCTAAAAATACCACCAATACCGGCTTGATTTGTTTTCAATAAGGAAGCATCAATATTTATTTTGATCCAATCTAGTGGTGGAGGGTGCCAAGAATTTGAAAACTCCTTAAGGAGATTAGCACCCCAGCTATCTAGATTAGGAAATAAACTTTGCTTTGCCAAAACAAGTACATTTGCCGCTACAAAAGAGCTAGAAGGAACTGAATTACCGTGAACTAATTGATTCCTGTTTTTCCAAGATAGAAAAACTACTGTAAGATAAATCTTCACCATATTAGAAAAATGTACTTTGCTTTGCCAAAACAAGTACATTTGCCGCTACAATAGAGCTTTCTTAATTCTTGAAGGCAATTATCAAGAGATTGAAACAAAGGAATAAAAAATCCCCATTTCCTTATTCTGAAAATAATCTCTTTTAAGAATTTGCAATGAACTATTATATGCTCATAGTTCTCAATCACATGACATCCTCTTGGACATTGGTCATTAAGGATTAAATTCCTATATTTGAGAAATTCAAATGTTGGAATAGCAAATTTACTCAATCTCCACAAAAAAAGTTCAACTCTTGGATTAAGCTTTATTTCTCTAATCCAATCAGTAAAATCGCAATCACGTTCCTTGGATTGATATTTTAATGATTCTTCGTAAGCCATAGCAGTTATCATCTTACCATTATGATTAAAAATGGTTTCCAGATAATCTTCACCAGCATCATGATCAATTTTGACTTGTAGAATCATAAGAATAAGGTCTTCATTGAAGAAATTCTTCAGCAGATTTTTGTTCCAGGTTCCATTTTCCATGATAAACTTATCCAGATTCACGTCATTAAGTTCTATACAAGCAGCAAATGTTGGCCAAGAATTTAAGCATTTGTCTAATAACCAAATGCCATTCATCACATTAATCTTCCTTCCATTTACAACATTCCATTTGACAATGGGTTTGAGATACTTTCCACCATGAAGTAAAATTTTCCAAGTTGAAGATCCAGTTTTCTTTTCTTCAAAAATATTATCACCATACTTAGTAATAATATTTCTATGTAAAAGATTATTGGGATGTTGTATAAATCTCCAAGCAAGTCTTGATCTAAGAGGTCCAATTCGTTGTATTGCTGAATGAATACACAAGCCTCCTTCAGATTTTGGTTTACATAAAACATCCCATGCAACATAATGTAAACCTTTTTTTCCCCCACTTTTATGCCAAATGAAATCTTTGCAATATTGATCCACTTGATGCAAAATTTTCTTAGGAATCAAAGAATGAGTTGATAGAAAACTTGGCAAAGTTAGAAGAGAAGATTTAACCAAAGTTATTTTACCCACCATAGAAAGTTGTTTGCATCCCCAAGCATTCAACCTCTCTAGGATTGTATATATCATTTGCTGAAAATCAAATGATCTGAGCCTTCTCAAAGCCATTTTAACACCCAGGTAATTCATCTCTTTCACCTCTTTGAAGCCCAATTCATTCTTAATATGTTTCTTCATATGAAGCTTAACCATTTTTCCAAATAGGATCTGGGATTTGGAAGCATTAATATTCTTTCCTGACCAACTGTAGAAATCAGAGATAATGATTTTTAGTTCATGAGCTGCTAATGAGGATGCTTTGGAAAATATTAATACATCATATGCAAAAAGAAGATGTGTTATTCTTTGATTTCTGGGTGTTAAACAAACTCCCAATTGATTGCCTCTTTGATTTATAGCAAGAGAAAGAAGTTGAAAACACATTATGAACAAATATGGAGATAGTGGGCAGCCTTGACGAAGCCCACTTCCAGCTTTAATCCAATTGGAGAGTTTCCCATTTAAGATGATTGAGAATCTTACATTCATGACACATTCCATGATGACTTTGCAAATGGATGTAGGGAATTTGTAAGTTTTTAATACTTGAAGCAATGAAGGCCATTTCATACTATCAAAAGCTTGTTCCATATCTAATTTTATAGCCATTAAACCTTTCTTGTCTTTAGAAGTCTTGAACTTGTTGAAGATTTCTTGAGCAAGTAAGCAATGATCGGACATGGATCTCCATGGAATGAAAGCAATATGTTCTTCCGAGATTAATTTGGAGATACAGAGCTTTATTCTATTAACAAGCATGGTTGCAACCAATTTGTAGGAGGTTTGACATAAACTTATTGGTCTGAAATATGAAGGAACAGTCGGATGCTTGATTTTGGGGATTAATACTATTAAAGTATCCTTCCAATCATAAATCATGTAACCAGATTTAAAGAATTTGTCTACTGCTCTCCAAGTTGAGTCTTTTACAATATTCCAGAAATTTTGAAAAAAGACAGGCGAAACACCATCTAAGCTCGGAGATTTATTCCTTCCTTGCTGAAAGACAGCAGTTTTAAGCTCTTCTTCAGTGAAATCAGAGCTTAAGAATTTAATGTCCAGATCATTGAGCTTTTTATCTTTAGGGAAATGTGGCCAATTATCTAAATTGCAGTTTTTTGAATACCATTTTTTCTCAAAGAATCGCTGAAAAATAGCTGAAATCTGCTCAATATCTTCTACCAAGTTATTCTCTTCATTCTTGATTTGTCTAATTAGATTTCCATTTCTCTTTGCTGAAGCAAAATTGTGAAAGAAATTTGAGTTAACATCCCCTTCTTCATGCCATCTAACTTTGGCTCTTTGATTCCACCATGTAGATAGTCTTTTCAAAGTTATGTTGAAATCATTCACTTTAAATCTAAGTAATTTCAGTTTTTCATCTGATAGCCCACCAAGAGATGATTCCTCCAGCTGTAGATTAGAAATTTCCATTTTTAGCTCTTCTTTAAGAGAGGTGAGACATTTGCATTTGTTTCTACTCCAAAAGTAAAGAGACCTCAAAGATCTTTTAAGCTTCTTTGTAGAATCTCCATATCATTTCCATAGTCAGTTTTCCTCCAAGCATTAGAAACAATGCTTTTAGCAGCAGGGTAAGAATTCCAGGTTTCTTCATATCTGATAAAATGAGTCCTAAATTGAGTATCCATCAATTTGAAGGCTATTGGACAATGGTCCGAAGCAATTCTTGCTAGATGTTTGACATGAGCCAAAGGAACTTTTTGAAGAGAAGCGGTATTGAGAAGACATCTATCAAGTCTTTCCCATATTCTCAAATTCCCTTCCTTGTTGTTGCATCAAGTATATTTGGGACCAATGGTACCTATATCATGAAAATCATTGTTAGTCATAAACATTTTCATTTCTTGAGGACCTTTAGAGAAAAGGAATCTCTTTCCCCCTCTCTTATCATCATTTGATAATAAACAATTGAAATTCCCTCCAATAATTGAAGGAATGTCTTCTATTGTTGCCTTTTCAATCATCTCCCAAAGATTTCTCCTTATCCGATAGTCTTTGTTTGCATAAACAGTTCCCACCATCCAATTGCCAAATAGAGGAGATTTGAGCATGCCAATAACAGCTTGAGATGAGTGATCCAATACTTCAAAAGAAATTATGTTCTTGTTCCACAAAGTAATGATTCCACCTGAATTGCCTTCAGAAGGATGGTTAAAGAAGTCCCAATTTTTACCAATAACTTTATCAACATCAATTCTATCAAGATTAGTGATTTTGGTTTCAACAAGACCAATAAAACAACCTTCATTATCTTTTACTATCTCCTTGAGATAGAGGGAAGCTTCCTTCTTATTGGCGCCCCCCCCCCCCTACAGTTCCAGAAAATAAGGGAAGTCATTGATGCAAAGGTGGGTGTACATCCCCACCTTTCTTTTTGTTTTTGATCAATCCTCTTCTGCTCTTAAAGAGATTCTCAACGGGACCCAAATCTCTGATTTCTTTTGATAATTTAACTTTCCCTGATGTTGTTTTGATTATATCTTCAGCTTCATC
This sequence comes from Dendrobium nobile, assembly GCA_022539455.1. Taxonomy (NCBI): domain Eukaryota; kingdom Viridiplantae; phylum Streptophyta; class Magnoliopsida; order Asparagales; family Orchidaceae; genus Dendrobium; species Dendrobium nobile. The sequence continues at coordinate 23,430,508 of CM039721.1, forward strand.
TGTAATAGAAACATTTGTTGTCAACAAATTTTGATTGTTTGAATTCTCCGGAGAAGCAAACTGAATAGCTTTTGGTAACAGAATTTCTGTTTGAATATGTTCATCAACAATAGCATTTTCCAATATATCTTCCTTGCTTGTTTCATCAAGTGTTTCTTCAAGAGCACTGAAATTGTTCTGTAGACATATATCAGATTTGTTAAAAGTAATACCTCTAGTATCAGCATTTTGTTCAGCAACAATGCAATGTTCTTCAAAAATTTCTCCTTCTTCTAAGGTGGAATCAATCTGTATTGGGACATTGTTCAGATTAACAGGTTTCCAAATTTCAGATTTCTGATTTCAGAATTCTGTTTTGAAAAATCTTCAGTTCTGTGAAAACGTCTATTCTTGCGAAATTTGACCTGTATCCAAGGTCCTAATTCATCCTTTTCTTTAGAAACTTCTTCTCCATGATTTTATCCTTCTTCAACATTTTTAATAGGTGCAGAATTTGTAGTAGGCTTGTTTAGAGGGCATGAGTTCTTGAGATGTCCAATTCTCCCGCAGTGATAACAAAGAGAAGAAATCTTCTCATATTCCACCTTTTGGAATGATCTTCCATGCTTGCCTTCAATCCAAACTCCTCTTGGAAGTTTTTTTATCCAAGTCTATGCGAACACAGACTCTTGCATATTCCCTTTTACTCCACTTGAGTGAGTTACCATCAAGATAAAGAGGAATTCCAATCATAGAGGCAATTCTACATATATTTTGTTCATCCCAGCAGTGTAGTGGCAAACAAGGCATACGAATCCAGATAGGTGCTGACAGACCTTTAAGGGATTCAGAATCAAATGTTCGTGACCATTTATCCAATCCAATTATGTTTCCTCCAATAAACAAGGACCACCTTCCATTATTTCTTCCACAGCTTCCGGTTTTGTAAAAGAACAAAGGATCCAGTCAAGACCCAAAGTAGTGAGATGAAAATTACCAAATTTTGACCATTGCTTCTGAAGCTCTCTGCTGCATACAGGAAAAGGGATATTGCTTCCAAGAACTTTGATGACCAGCAAGTTTCTTAGAATATGAGAATTAGCATCTTCACAATCTGAATTCATAATTACTGCAATACCATCTTCAGAGACCGGAGTTGATTTCATATCATAGTTAAGCCTGATATGATGAGTTTTCTTCCAGGCGTTCAAGAAATTACTCTTAGGATCTTCTTCTTTATCATTCATTGAACTTTCATGAATGTTTCTTAAACTATTATCAATTTGAACATTAGACTTTTCAGAAATACCTTCAGAACCAAATTTCTCAGCACATCCAAATTGCAAATTGGACTTAACAGGAATTTCAGTACAAAGAGCAGAAGATAGCATTTCATCAGAATGAGATTTTTTATTAATTTCGTCCATGTTATTCGCATTTATCTCTGGCCACAGGTCAGAGATTGCATTTGAACAACCGAACTTGTTAACGAAAAATTTCATTTCTGATGAAGAGGCTTCGGCGTCATTCTGCTTCAAATTTGCACTTAATTTCTGAAGTCGCGGAGTCTTGCAGTCTGCAATCGTTCGAATGCTCTTGCCTTTTCCTTCAAAAATTTCAGTAGTCTTCTTCACCGGAGAATCACTTACCTCTCTGATAATCAGAGGTCTCATGGACATTCTTAAATGAGCATTTGTTGTATCTGGACGAAGAAGCGACGATTAGCGATTATCGTCTCTGAATAATCCATTAGATTTTCCAATATTCTTATTCTGCCCATCGACAGGTAGTCGGCGGTCATCCGCAGTCATCACCAGAAGCTGGCGATGAAGATTGCTAAAAATCCGCGAAAACAAAATTCAAATTTTCCGGCAGCTTCTCTCTCTAGAAAACGGCAGCTTCTCTCTCTAGAAAACTGTAGCTTCTCCAAAGTCTAGCCTAAAAAGTTGATTCAAAAGGTCACCATGGAAAGATGTGGGATAATATTGACTATATCACTAGCTTTTGGAATGATTGAAGTTCTAAGAACGTGCTGGATGATGCGTGCATTACGGACAAGACCAGATACCCTAGCTACATGCTCAGTTAAACCATTTCCTCTAATCACCCTATTAATTTCATACCATTTATATGTATCATTGGTGATTAAGGTATGGGCTCTACTCCCCTCAGTCCTTAAATTTAGAAAAGCTCCTAAGTCGTGTTTAGTGATTTCAACTTTCTGTTTGAAAATAAAAGAGCGAATCACAGAGTGGTCAGAATTGAAGGACATATTAGCTAAAAAATAGTGGAAGGTTTCTTTTTTATAGAGGTGGACCATAGTAAGGATAAATTGAAACTGAGTCGAAGCAAATAAATGCATTACCTTAAAGGTAATATCTTCTTGAATTAAAATTCGGGAAGGCGTGATTTTGGCAGAAGCAAATCTAGGAAAAGAATCCTCATTTGCTTTGGATAGAAAGTTTTCGGACGAATTCCTATGAGGCTTCTTGAGTAAGACCTTTTGACGCTTGCTTGAACTGGACATTTGAAAGTGATCTAGAGTAAGAAAGGAGTTGAAAGTGATGTTTAGAGAGTGACAATTGAGTTGAAAAGATCGCCTATATATTGAAAAATGATTCGTTCGTACCAGATGAAAATAATTCGTCCCGTACGAATTTTTTGATTGTTCCGTACGAAAATATTTTGTATAGACGATTTAATATGACCACAATGAAACGGCTTTTCATAATCAACGCGACTTATGAAGCATCCTTTCCTACAGACTTTTGACCAGTTTGATCGTACAGACGAGCACGTGTTCGTCCCGGGATGATCAGAACTTATATCATTTTAATAACAGTTGAAATCGTCCCCTACATCGAACCGACATGTATTCATCCAGACGAACCAAAGGTTCGTACAGACGAAGTTCATATTAAAAACTACCTTATCCATTCAACTGCTTCATTCATTCATCCCATCGTTTGAAAAATATTTCATCCCGGACGATCATGACGATCGTACAGATGAAGTACTTTAAAAATTGCACTTAAAATGGTTCAAAATCCCGCAGTTTGTCACACTACACAAATCGTCCCGTAGGAAACTATTTTGTCTCAGACGATGATAACTTAAAATTTTTTTTTTTACTCAAACAAAAACTACAATTCAAAAACAAAACAAAATAAATACCAAAAACAATGAAGAAGCACAGACTCTAAAAGGAAAGAAAAAAAATCACACAAACAAAATTATAAACACATAAAAAATATTTAATTAATAAACAAACATCAATGTTGCAAGAATATTTTTTATTTAAGCATGTAAATCAATCACACCAAGCCTTGTTCTTAATGTACTAAAAATATCAAAGGCTAAAGGTTTTATAAAAATGTCTGCAAGTTGATTTTCAGTTTAACATGAATGAGTTCAATTTCTCCCTTGGATACATGATCCCTTATGAAATGATGCCTTATGTCTATGTGTTTTGTTCTTGAATGTTGAATAGAATTTTTAGAAATGCAAATAGCACTAGTGTTATCACAATAAATTGGAATAGTGCCTATAGACAATCCTAAATCAATTAACTGTTGTTTCAACCAAAGTACTTGTGCCACACAACTTCCTAATGCAATGTATTCAGCTTCTGCAGTAGATAGGGCTACTAAATTTTTGATGATTTTTATAGAGAGAAAGGAATTAATCTTAACTTTTAACACTTTGAACCCCTCATCACAATGGGAAATTTTAAAGAAAAAATAGAATTTCAATAAATGCCACTAGAGCTATATAGGTAAAATACTCACTTTTAAAATATTTTTGGCCTGAAACAATTAATATGAGTTATTATATTCTGAATAGGGTTAATATTAGATCCAAATTGAACAAGACACCCTATGAACTTCTTAAGTGTAGAACACTTAATATTTTATATTTGCATGTTTTGAATGTAAGGTGTTCATTCATAATAATGGGAAAACTCCTTTATGAGAATTTAATCCTAAATCTAATGAAGGAATTTTTCTAGGATATTCTAGTGTTGAAAATTCCTATAGGATTTTTAACAAGAGAATATTTCTATTTGAGGAGACCACACTAGGGGTGTAACCTTGCGAGCCGGCTCGAGCTCAACTCGATAATAGGCTCGACGAGCCGAGCTTATTGAGCTCGCGAGTCAAGCTCAAACACAATTTCAAGCTCGATCGCTTATCGAGCTCAAGCTCGAACAGTCGATTGATCGACTCGATGGCTCGTCAAGCCGCTCGATTACAAAGCTAGCGGTGGAAAATCAAAATCGTGAGCGAAAAATCTAAATGACAAAGCTCGCGAGCAGAAAATCAGAAATTCTAAACATGACAAGGATGCAGTTTTGTTCAAAACATTGAAGGCAGCTGACGCAAGCGGAACACTGACGATGTGACGAATGTGACGGACGATGACGGCGAATCAGAGCTAGGCTTCCTATTATGCGGATGCTGGGGTGACAACATGATGATTGCGGCCAGACGGTTACGTGATGACGTAATGATTGCGGCCGAATGCTTACATGATGATGTGATGATGCAGCGGCCGGACGCTGGTGTAACAAGGTGACAACGACGAACCCAAGATAGGATGCTGGCGAGACGGTGTGATGATGTGACGACGAACCCGATTGATCGACGTCGTGATGACTTGTTATGTGGACGCCGGACGCTTACGACGTGACGAGGGACGATGATGATGAACCCGAACGTGATGATGTCTGCATGACAGGTAACGAGAGTATGTGAGCTTGAATTGAGCTCGACGAGCTGCTCGACAGCAAAACGAGTCAAGCTCGAGCTCAGATTTTGAGCTCGACTCGAGTTGGAGCTCGTGCTCGAGCTCGAGCTCGGTATCTGAGAGTCGAGCTCGACTCGAACAACCCCTGGCTTGAGCTCGACTCGACTCGTTTACACTCCTAGACCACACATATAGTTTTTGATGAATATGACTTTTTAGAAGAGCGAAGGTTGGAAGAATATCTTATTAAAAATATCTTCCAATAAATTAAAAAGACAAATTTGAAAGAGAATGTTATAATAGAAAATGCTTTGCCTAGAGAACGAAAATTTTCTAATAGTTACCCAAAAAAAATATTTTAGGTGAACATAGTGAGGGTGTTAAAACTAGGCATGAACTTAGAAAAGGAGTAAACTATTCTGACTTTATATAGATGATTAAACACATTAATATAAATCAAACACTTTTGGATAAATTTTGGATTTTGGTCATATAAGAAGAATTGAATCAATTTGTTAGAAATGATGTTTGTGAATTGATTGAAAGGCCAAAAGATTAAAGTGTTATTGTGTTGAAACTTGATTTCTATGAATTAGGTTGTTAAACCTAAGCTTATGTCCCACGGCTAACCAAGAGGGGGGGTGGGGTAATGTAGTAATTAAAAAATTTTTACCCTCTTAAAATTTGGAAAAGAAAACTAAATTTAGTGAGTTTTATAGAAATAGATTTTTCAACCACAAGTTGTAAACGTTAAAATAAAAATAGCGAAAAAATAAAGAACACCAAATTTATTGTAGTTCGGTCAAAACCAGACCTAGATCCACTCCCCGGAGGCACCCTCCGAGTATTACACTAATACCACTAGTGACTCTCCTTTAGCACCCACAGCAAGGCGGATAAGCCTTTACAAAAATTCTTTCCACCATTACTCGGTGCGGCAGAGAACCATCGTCCTTTTACACTATCCCCAGTGCTGGCAGAGAACCTTCATCCTTTCACACTCTCCTAGTGTGGGCAGAGAACCCTTCGTCCTTTCACACTCTCCTAGTGTGGGCAGAGAACCCTTAGTCCTTTCACACTCTCCTAGCCCTTCGGCTGTTCACACTCTCCAAGTGTCGGCAGAGAACTGAATCTCCTTGGCAGATCTTCTGACAAGAAATCTAGAAGGAAGAGAGAAAAGAGTGAAGTAATCACAAACCAAGAGTAAAGACTCTTACCTTTGAGTACCAAGTGAAACCTTCACGCTCCAATGGCAAGAAATCTCCTTCAAACACTCTCTCACACTCTCTCCTTGACTCTTCTTTCAACAGGTACGAAGATCAATAGGCAAAAAGATTATATGGCAGTTTAGTTTGGACTATTTATAAAAAACACACAAAAAACCATCGAAAAACTACAAATTTTCAAGTCAATACGTATTGGATCGTCTCGTACAATCGTGTATCATCCTGGACGATTTTACTTAAGTGCGTTGGAAATGAACCTAATGTATATGGGTACAAAATGACTTCATACACACATATTGTCCCGTAAGAACTAGGTTCATCCGGTACGAACGGTTATTCCATAGGTCGGTTCCCAAAAATTGCAGAACGACACTTAATTTTCAGAGTCGATTCATTTTGTCCTGGTACGAAGTTGAGGTTCGTCTAGATGAAAGTTTTACAGAGAGCAAATTGTCCCGGGTTGAATACAGTTCTTCTTAGACGATAGCAATCCAGAGAGCAACTCGTCCTGGAACGAATACACTTCATTTTTGAACGAAAATTTTCCAGAGAACATTTCATCCTGGGACGAATACACTTCGTCCTAGATGATCAATACTTAAAAAAATTTCCTTCGACTCCTGCTTGTTCCATTGATCTTATGAGGAGATAACTGACTTGATCGTCCCATACGAATTATGTTCGTCCCGTACGATCAATACAAATTTCTCAAGATCTCCTTAAGTGTGTGTGTGTGTGTATTCACTCAATTACAATCACTCCTTTTCAAAACATAATTCAAAGAAAAAAATACAAGTCTTAAATACATAAAGTATCTCATGCTGAATTTGATTTGAAGTCTTTGTAGTCTGGAGTTTGATTTTCTTGAAATGTTAGTACACACAAGAGCAAAACAACTCTTCCAAAAAGTGTTAGGAGATAACTATACATAAAATAATAATATTTGAAATCATCAAAACTATAAAAGTTGCAAGAATGTAAAACATGAAAATAGCAACTCTCTTAATAATCTCCCCCTTTTTGATGATGGCAAAACAATTATTATTTGTATAATTTTTAAATTTAAAAAAAATCTCCTAAACTCCCCTTGAATTGATGAACACGTGTAAATAAGGAGGTATTTTTAGAAATATATAACAAACAAAAATACAACATACACAAAACCATAAACAAAATAAAAAACAGAAACATACACATACAATATGAATAAAAAAAAAATGAAAACCATGATACAAACAATTTCTTCCCCTTTTGACAACAGCAAAAAGTAAAGAAGAAACATACTTGAAATGTAAGCAGACATATGAAAATCATTTGATAATTCAATCTTGAAAGTGATTGAAATAAGTTATGCAATTAAAATTAAAACATTAGGCAAATAATATTAATTCATAGAATTTAAGAAGAGATATACCATTGATAATAGAAAGAATATATCAAAAGCTTGAGTCAATTTAGACACTAAGATAAAGAAAATCATTGCAAATATGATAAATAGAAAATTTGTATATTTTAAATGTCAATACAGAATATAAATGTACAATAAATCAATTTGAATTAAGAGATTAAAAGATAATGGAAAGAAATAATTACTACATATGGCGCTTTGCGCATCTTTTTCAAATTATTGGCACATTTTTGTGCATCTTTTTTATTTTTGCGCTTATTTTGTGCCACTTTTTCTACTTGCGAACCATTGCACATTTGTTTTGATTTTTGTACATTTGTACATTTTTTCAAAAGTTATTTTGTTCTTTCCAAAATTAATAAAAAAACATTTTAAATTTTTCTAAGTGCATAAATATTTATTGATAAGTGAAATATAAAATAAGAAAATATCATAGTTGCAATAATAATATTAGAATTAATGTAGTCTAAATAAGAGACATGAAATTGAGAATTCTAATTATATCAAGTTATAAGCAGAACTTAAATTTAGAAAAAATTAAATTTTCTAATGAATTTAATTTAGACTTGCACTTCAAAGTATAGCACAATTAAGATAAAAAATTTAATGATTGTCATAAAGGCTAACACATATTTCAATACAACTAAATCCAAAACACGTGAACATAATTTAATATCACTATGAAGATATTACAATATAAGGTTAGGATATCGAAACAGAAACAAAACATCTAAAGAAAAGAAAATACAACAAACTTATTGAAAACACATCTAAAACACAAACTATAGAAAATACATAAAACTAAGTGCTACAATCATTGAGAAGGGCCCTGATCTGGTGGAGGAGGAGGAGGTGCAGCACCAAAGATGCTAAAGTAAGTACTCATCATAAGCAAATTGGAACTGATATCATTCATATGATCCCTCATAAAATTCATGTCATGCTGATACTGTGCGGCCTGCTGCTGAAGATGAGTCTCAATTTGATCAAAGCGTTGATCAAAATGAGTCTCTAAGTGATCAAATCTTTGAACCAAATCCTGATAATTTGGTTCATTGGCAGGTGCAGGTGTAGCTTCTGGTTCTTCCTCTATATCACTAATGACATGAGTTTTACTTGGTTCTTCTTTGAATATTGCACTAAATGATCCGTCGTTGTAGTAGAGCGGTTCTTCAAACTCTTGATAAGGAAAGTCATCATAGTAAGAAGAGGGTTAATGTTGATCATATCAAAGGACATGCTGGATGATTCATGCATTACGAACTAGACTGGATACTCTAGCCATATGTTCATTCACATTGTTCCCTCTTATCATATTATTAATTTCAGACCATGAATAATCATGAGTGTTAATCAAGTGATGGGCTCTAGCTCCCTCTGTCCTTAAATTCAAAGGTTCCTAAGTCATGCTTGGTGATTTCAACTTTTTGTTTGAAGACAAAGGAACATATTATAGAGTGGTCAGAATTAAAAGACATGTTGGCGAGGAAGAAGTGGAAGGTTTCCTTATTGTAGATATGGATGAGGGTAAGGATAAAACCAAATTGTATTGAAGCAAATAAGTTAATTACCAGAAAGGTAATTTGTTCTTTGATTTAGATTCGGGAGGGCGTGATCTTCGCTGAGGCAAACCTAGGAAAAGATTCCTCATTTTCTTTGAAAAGGAAGTTTTTAGAGGAATTTCTACGTGGTTTCTTTGCCAGAACCTTTTGCCTATTACTTGAGCTCGCCATTTGGAAGAATATCTGGAGTACGAAAGAGATTGAAAGTAAAGTTTTGAGTGTGACTGTTGAGTTTAAACCCCCTTCTATTTATTGAAAATGATACGTTTGTACCAGACAAAAAAATATCGTCCCGTACGAAATTTTCAATTTGTCCTGTATGAAAAAATTTCATTTGGACGATCCAAAGCGTCAAAATGAAACGGCTTCTCGTAATTAACACAACTTATGAAGCATCCTTTCGTACAGACTTTTGACCAGTCTGATCGTACAGACAAATACGTGTTCATCTTGGGATGATTAGAACTTATATCATTTTAATGGCAGTTGAAACCGTCCCCTACATCGAATCGACAAGTGTTCGTCCAGACGAACCAAAGGTTCGTACGTATGAAGTTCATATTACAAACTACCTTATCCATTCAACCGCCTTATTCATTTGTCCCGTCATTTGAAAAATATTTCGTCCTAAACGATCGTGACGATCGTACAGATGAAGTGATAATAAAACACTAAAAATTGCACTCAAACGGTTCAAAATCTGACAATTTGTCACATTACATACATTGTCCCGTTCGAAAAAATTTCATCCCGAACGATTGTCACTCAAAAAAATTTTCAAATTTTTTACAATCAATCAAAACTAAGATACAGAACACACTAAAAATATAAAATAACGAAAAAACACAAACTTTAAAAGAAAAAATCACACAAATAAAATCAAAACTCATAAAAAACACGAAAACATTTAACTAAAAAATAAACATCAATGTTGCAAAAATATTTTTATTTATGCATTCAAATCAATCACACCAAGCCTTGTTCTTAATGTATTGAAAGTATCAAAGGCTAAAGGTTTTGTAAAAATTTCTGCAAGTTGATTTTCAGTAGAAACATGATTAAGTTCAATTTCTTCTTTGGATACATGATCCCTTATGAAATGATGCCTTATATCTATATGTTTGGTTCTTGAATGTTGAATAGGATTTTTAGAAATGCAAATAGCACTAGTGTTATCACAATAAATCGGAATAGTGCCTATAATCAATTCTAAATCAATCAACTATTGTTTCAACCAAAATACTTGTGCCACACAACTTCCTAATGCAATATATTCAGTTTCTGCAATAGATAGAGCTATTGAATTTTGTTTCCTACTGGACGAAGAAACTAGAGAAATTCCAATAAATTGATATGTTCCAGAAGTGCTCTTTTTATCTACCCTACAACCTATAAAGTCAGAATCTGAATAACCAATTATATCTAATGAAGAGCTAAACTTAGGATATCAGATTCTTAAGTTCTGAGTTTCTAACAGATATCTTAAAATCCTTTTCACTGCAGTCAAATGTGATTCTTTTGGATCTGATTGAAATCTAGCACACGAACATACACTAAACATGATACCGGGGCAGCTAGTTGTCAAGTAAAGCAATGATCCAGTTATCCCTCTAAATTTCTTTTGATCAACAGATTTTTCCTTAGGGTCCTTATCCAACTGAACTGAGGAACTCATTGGTGTACTAACAGGTTTAGCATTGTCCATTTCATACTTTTTGAGGATATCCATAACATACTTTGACTGACTAAGAAATATACCTTCCTCAATTTTCTTAATGCTAAATCCTAGAAAGTAACTCAAATCTCCCATTAGACTCATCTCAAATTCACTACTCATTGTTTTAAAAAAATTATCACAAATATTTTTATTTGAAGATCCAAAAATGATATCCTTCACATAAATTTGAACAATGAGTATATTCTTTTCACATTTCTTTAAAAAGAGAGTTATATCCACACATCCTTTTTCAAAAGATCTTTCAAGTAGGAAGGTGCTCAACCTCTCATACCAAGCCCTAGGTGCTTGTTTCAATCTATATAATGCCTTTTTCAACTAGAAAACATGATTTGGGTATTTAGAATTTTCAAAACCTGGAAAATGTTCTACAAAAATATCATCTTGAATTATCCCATTTAAAAAGGTACTTTTGACAAACATTTGATATAATTTAAATCCTCTAAAACAGGCAAAGGCTAGCAAAACCCTAATTGCTTCAAGTCTAGCTACAGGGACAAAAGTTTCCTCAAAATCAATCCCTTCAATTTGATTATACCCTTAGCTACTAATCTTGCCTTATTTCTAATGACTATTCCCGAGTCATTTATTTTGTATTTGAATACCCATTTAGTTCCAACTACACTTTGATCCTTTGGCCTTGTAGTTAATTCCCAAACTTTATTTCTTACAAATTGATTCAACTCTTCTTGTATGGCTAAAATCCAAAATTTATCAGAAAGTGCTTGATCAATATTAGTAGGTTCTATAGTTGAAATGAAGGTTGAATGATTGACTTCTTTGTTTAATCCACACCTAGCCCTTACACCCTCACTTGGTTCACCTATAATCAATTCACTTGGGTGGTTTTTAGAAAATCTCAAATCTCTAGGTAAAGGGTTTTCTATCTCCAAATTTTCTTCCAAATTTATTTTATCAATCTTTTGGGAGTTAATCTCAATTTCATCTTCTTCAATATTTGGCTCTTTCATATTTCCAGATTCATCAAATACAACATGTGTGGTCTCCTCAATTACCAAAGTTCTTCTATTAAATACTCTATAAGATTTTCCAACACTTGAGTATCCAACAAAAATTCCTTCATCAGATTTTGGATCAAATTTTTCTAAGGTAGATTTTCCATTGTTATGAATGAATACCTTGTAATCAAAAACATGCAAATGAGACAAATTAGATGTTCTTCCTTTTAGCAACTCATAGGTTATTTTATTTAATTGAGATCTCACATTCACCCTATTCAGAACATAACTTGCAGTGCTAACTGCCTCAGCCCAAAATTATTTACGAAATGAGTATTCTGCCAATATTGCTCGGGCGGCTTCTATTAATGTTCTATTTTTCCTTTCGACCACTCCATTCTACTGAGGGGTTCTAGGTGCAGAAAAGTTGTAATCAATTCCTTTCTCCTTACAAAATTCCTCAAATTTCTCATTCTCAAATTCTCCTCCATGATCACTTTGTATAGAAATAATTTGACACCCTAGTTTTTTTTGAATCCAAGTCAAAAAGTTTCTAAATTCCTCAAATGATTCACTCTTATGAAATAGAAATCTAACCCGAATCTCGAGTAATCATCCACAATCATAAATTTGTATACCTTTCCTCCTAGACTTACAGTACCAATAGGTCCAAAAAGATCCATATGCAAAATCTCCAATATTTTACTAGTCCTAAGATCCTTATTGGACTAAAAAGAAGACTTCACCTACTTTCCTAATTGACATGCATCACAAAGGTGGTCCTTAGTAAAGTCAAGTTTAGGTATACCTCTCACAAAGTTCTTTTGGGTAATCCTTCTAAGATTTTTCATGCTAGAATGACAAAGTCTCCTATGCCAAAGCCATGTCTCATTAGATACAATTTTCAAACAAAAAAATAGTAGAGATTGAATATAATTCAAGTCTAGCATATACACATTATTTACCCTTTTACCATTCAAAATATCTTTACCATTTAGGCTCAATATGCAGCTAGTAGGAAAAAATTTCATACAATATCCTTTATCACATAGTTGGCTTATACTTAACAGGTTATGCTTTAAGCTTTCTACTAATAACACATTCTCAATATAAAATTTATTAAAATTTCTAATCATACCTGATCCAACCACCTTCCTTGTGGTGTTATCTCCAAGTGTAACCTTGCCTCCACTCCTAACTTCCAGCGATATGAATTGTGTGGTATCTCTAGTCATATGCTTTGAATATCCGCTATCCAGGTACCATATGCTCTCACGAGGTCTTGTGTGAGAGCGACCCTACAAAATTATCAAATGTTAGAGCTGGGAATCCAAATAAGTTTGGGTTCTCCTTTTGGCAATTTATAATTAGATGCATGTATGATATATTAAGTTTATGCATCTTAGGTTTCCACACCAAATAAGTTTTCATCTTCAAAGTACAGGTGTGAGCTATATGTCCAAATAATCCTTAATTATTACATTTTACTTTTGGAAATAGTTTCCTAAGTCTTCTACCATTCATCTATCTAGTCAGGGATTGCATAAATTTAGGATATAGAATAGGATTAGTAAAATCTTTAAGTTTAGGGGGTATCCTATTATCTTCGAGAGCTTTTATTGTTAATTTGTAAAATGAATTCATATATTCCAAAATTCGATTTGTATAATTTGATCTATAAATTTTGCTCTCCGATTCATCCTTAAAATTTTTAAAATCTTTTTCAAGTTCAGCATAGGATGATTTTAAATTTTTATATTTTTTATTTAAGTCATCAAATTCATCAAGTAATTTTATGTGGTTGTCATCAATTAAAGTATGATCTTTTCTAAGGATTTCATGTTCCTTTTGTAATTCTTCAAATTCTAAAATTAGACTAACATGCATTTTCTTCATTTTTTTATATGCATAATGCATGTGTTCAGAAATTTCAAAAAGTTCATCATAGGTTAAGTCACATACCTCTTCTTGATCTGACTGACCAAGATTATTGGCCGTTAAGCACAGATTAGTGACTTCCTCTTCCTTCTCAGTCTCTGATGAATCTGAAGTTGAGTTCGCCTAGAAAGCTCTTTGAAACTTCTTCTTGCCCTTCTTTACAATTGGTTTCTCCTCAACCTTCTCCTTGCTAGGAGTGGATTTTAGTTTTGGGCATTCAGTCTTCATATAACCAAGTTTCCTGCACTCATAGCAAATCACTTCATTTGAAACTTTGGAATTTCTATTAAATTTACCTCTATTCTAATACTGGCATCTCTTCTGCTTCTTCTTTAGAAAGCTTTTGAATTGTCTAGTCATTAATGCGATGTCGTCTTCATCCTCAGATTATGAGTGTTCACTCTTAGACTCTTCCACATTTAGTGCTATGTTCTTCTCCCTTCGTGGTTCACCTGCATCAATCTTCCTTTGGCTGACTCCTTTCTCGTAAGCAATTAGCGAACCACAAAGATTGTCAATAGAGTAAATGTTTAGATCTTTAGACTCTGTAATTGCAGTAAATTTTAGCATCATAAGCAGTAGGCAAATAACGAAGAATTTTGTTAACCATTTCAACATTCATTAGTTCCCTACCTAGTGCATGCAAAGAGGTGACTATTTGTGTGAATCTTGTGTACATATCAGAAATGGATTCATTTGATTTCATGCGAAATAGTTCATAATCATGCAACAAGATATTAAGTCTAGATTGCTTAACCTCATTAGTCCCCTCATAAGTTATACAAAGTCTATCCCATATGTCCTTCCCACTTTTGTAAGTGGAAACCCGCATGTAGTCTTCTAATTTTAAAACACAAAAGAAACTATTCAAGCATTTGGCATTTAGTTGTGCTAAGTCACGTTCTTCTACTGTCCAGTCCACAAAAGAGGTTTCAACTCTAACTCCATCAACTAATCTTGTCGGTTTTGTATACCCTTCCTGAACTAAGTTTCACATACGATAATTAAGTGACTGTAAAAATATAGACATGCATATTTTCCAAAAATCAAAAAGAATATTGTCGAACAGTGGAGGTCTGTAACCCTTGGGTGTATTTCGATTTCCAAATGTAGCCATCTACGTTAATCTAAAAGTAGTCCAAACTTATGATTTTGAAACAAAGCTCTGATACCACTTGTTGAAACTTGATTTCTATGAATTAGATTATTAAACCCAAGCTTATGTCCTACGGCTAATCAAGAGGGGGTGAATTGGTAATTAAAAAAATTTTACCCTCTTAAAATTTAGAAATGAAAACTAACTTTAGTGAGTTTATAGAAATAAAATTTCAACCACAAGTTGTAAACGTTAAAATAAAAATAGTGGAAAAATAAAGAACACCAAATTTATAAGGGTTCGGTCAAAACCAGACTTACATCCACTTCCCGAAGGCAACCTTCGAGTATTGTACTAATACCACTAGTGACTCTCATTTAGCACCCACAAGAAGGCGGAGAAGCCTTTATAAAAAGTCTTTCCACCACTACCTAGTGCGGTAGAGAACCATCGTCCTTTTACACTATCCCCAGTGCTGGTAGAGAACCTTTGTCCTTTCACACTCTCCTAGTGTGGGCAGAGAACCCTTCGGCTGTTCACACTCTCTAAGAGTGGGCAGAGAACCCTTCAACTATTCACACTCTCCAAGTGTGGGCAGAGAACCCTTTAGCTGTTCACACTTCAAGTGTCGGCAGAGAACTGGATCTCCTTGATAGATCTTCTCATAAGAAATCTAGAAGAAAAAGAGAAAGAGTGAAGTAATCACAAACCAAGAGTAAAGACTCTTACCTTTGAGTACTAAGTGAAACCTTCATGCTCCAATGGAAAGGAATCTCCTTCAAACACTCTCTCACACTCTCTCCTTGACTCTTCTTTCAATAGGCTTGAAGATCAGTAGGCAAAAAGATTATGTGGCAGTTTAGTTTGGATTATTTATAGGAAAGACACAAAAAATCGTCCAAAAACTGCAAATTTTCAAGTCAATACGTATTGGATCGTCCCGTATGATTGTGGATCATCCTGGAAGATTTTACTTAAGTGCGTTGGAAACGAACCTAATATATATGGGTATGAAATGACTTCGTACACACACATCGTCCCGTACAAATTAGGTTCGTCCAGTACAAACGGTTATTTCATTTGTCGGTTCCCAAAAACTACAGAACGACACTTATTTTTTAGAGTCGGTTCATTTCGTCCTGGTACGAAGTTGAGGTTTGTTCGGATGAAAGTTTTACATAGAGCAAATCATCCTGGGATGAATACACTTCATCCTGGATGATAGCAATCCAGAGAGCAACTCGTCCTAGAACGAATACACTTCATTTTTGAACAAAAATTTTCTAGAGAATATTTCATCCTGTGATGAATACACTTCGTCCTGGACGATCAGGACTTAGACAAATTTCCTTCGACTCTTGCTCGTTCCATTGCTCTTATGAGGAGATAACTGACTCGATCATCCCATACAAACTATGTTCGTCCCGTACGATCAGTACAAATTTCTCAAGATCTTCTTAAGTGTGTGTGTGTATTCACTCAATTGCAATCACTCCCTTATTTGAAGTCTTTGTAGTCTGGAGTTTGATTTTCCTGGAATGTTAGTACACACAAGAGCAAAAATAACTCTTCCAAAAAGTGTTAGGAGATAACTATACATAAAAAAATAATATTTGAAATCATCAAAACTATAAAAGTTGCAAGAATGTAAAACATGCAAATAACAACTCTCTTAACAATCTCTCCCTTTTTGATGATGACAAAACAATTATTATTTGTATAATTTTTAAATTTAAAAAAATCTCCTAAACTCTCCCTGAATTGATGAGCACGTGTAAATAAGGAGGCATTTTAGAAATATATAACAAATAAAAATAAAACAAAAATACAACATACACAAAACCCTAAACAAAATCAAAAATAGAAACACACACATACAATATGAATCAACAAAAACAAAAACCATGATACAAAAATTTCTCCCTCTTTTTGACAACAGTAAAAATTAAAGAAGAAAAAGACTTGAAATGTAGGCAGACATATAAAAATTATTTGATAATTCAATCTTGAAAGTGATTGAAATAAGTTATGCAATTAAAATTAAAATATTAAGCAAATCATATTAATTCATAAAATTTAAGAAGAGATATACCATTGATAATAGAAAGAATATATCAAAAGCATGAGTCAATTTAGACACTAAGATAAAGAAAATTATTGTAAATAGGATGAATAGAAAATTTGTATATTTCTAATGTTAATACATAATATAAATGTATAATAGATTAATTTGAACTAAGAGATTAAAAGATAATTGAAAGAAATAATTACCACATGTGGCGCTTTGCGCATCTTTTTCAAATTATTGGCACATTTTTGTGCATCTTTTTTATTTTTGAGCTTATTTTGTACCACTTTTTCTACTTGCGAATCATTGCGCATTTCTTTTGATTTTTGTACATTTGTACATTTTTTCAAGAGTAATTTTGATCTTTCCAAAATCACTAATAAAAATTTCAAAATTTTCTAAGTACATAAATATTTATTGATAAGTGAAATATAAAATAAGAAAACATCATAGTTTCAATAATAATATTAGAATTAATGTAGTCTAAATAAGAGACATGAAATTGAGAATTCTAATTATATCAAGTTATAAGCAGAACTTAAATTTAGAAAAAATTAGATTTTCTAATGAATTTAATTTATGCTTGCACTTCAAAGTATAACACTATTAAGATCAAAAATCTAATGATTGTCATAAAGGCTAACACACATTTCAATACAATTAAATCCAAAATACATGAATATAAATTGATATCACTATGAAGATATTATAATTTAAGATTAGGATATCAAAACAGAAATAAAACATCTAAATAAAAGAAAATACAACAAACTTACTAAAAACACATCTAAAACATAAACTATAGAAATTACATAAAACGAAGTGCTACAATCATTGAGAAGGACCCTGATCTGGTGGAGGAGGAGGAGGTGCAGCACCAAAGATGTTAAAGTAAGTACTCATCATATGCACATTGGTACTGATATCATTCATCTGATCCCTCATAAAATTCATGTCATGCTGATACTATGCAGCCGAAGATGAGTCTCAATTTGATCAAAGCGTTGATCAAAATGAGTCTCTAAGTGATCAAATTATTGAACCAAATCTTGATAATTTGGTTCATTGGCAGGTGTAGGTGCAGCTTCTGGTTCTTCCTCTATATCACTAATGACATGAGTTTTACTTGGTTCTTCTTTAAAGATTGCCCTAAATGATCCGTCATTGTAGTAGAGAGGTTCTTCAAACTCTTAATCAGGATGAACCAAATTGTATTTCTTCTCTAGAATGTAGGCAACAAGAAGTCCTAAGGCAAAGTTCTTCTTTCTCTTATGCTCTATATGTCCAATTTCAGACAACGCATAAAGATAGTCAAGGATAAGTTGGGCTTTATCTATAGGTTCTTTAGTCATGATCAAGAAGGTCACAATAGTAAGAAGAAGGGTAATATTGATCCTATCACCAGCTTTTGGAATTATGGAAGTTCTAAGAACATGCTGGATGGTTCGTGCATTACGAATTAGACCAGATACTCTAGCCACATGTTCGTTCACATTGTTCCCTCTCATCATATTATTAATTTTAGACCATGAATAATCATGAGTGTTGATCAAGTGATGGGCTCTAGCTCCCTCTGTCCTTAAATTCAAAAAAGCTCCTAAGTCATGCTTGGTGATTTCAACTTTTTGTTTGAAGACAAAGGAACGTATTATAGAGTGGTCAGAATTAAAAGACAAGTTGGCAATGAAGAAGTGGAAGGTTTCCTTATTGTAGAGATGGACGTGGGTAAGGATAAAACCAAATTGTGTTGAAGCAAATAATTTAATTACCTGAAAGGTAATTTGTTCTTGGATTAGGATTCAGGAGGGCGTGATCTTCGCTGAGGCAAACCTAGGAAAAGATTCCTCATTTGCTTTGGAAAGGAAGTTTTTAGAGGAATTTCTACGTGGTTTCTTTGCCTGAACCTTTTGCCTCTTACTTGAGCTCGCCATTTGGAAGAAGATCTGGAGTATTAAAGGGATTGAAAGTGAAGTTTTGAGTGTGACTGTTGAGTTTAAAAGCCTTTCTATTTATTGAAAATAATAAGTTCGTACCAGACGAAAAAATATCGTCCCGTACGAAATTTTCAATTCATCCTGTACTAAAAAATTTCATTTGGACGATCCAAAGCGTCAAATTGAAATGGCTTTTTGTAATCAACATAACTTAAGAAGCGTCCTTTCATACAGACTTTTGACCAGTCTGATCGTAAAGATGAATATGTGTTCGTTCTGAGACGATCATAACTTATATTATTTTAATGGCAGTTGAAACCGTCTCCACATCGAACCGACATGTGTTCGTCCAGACGAACCAAAGGTTCGTACGTACGAAGTTCATATTAAAAATTACCTTATCCATTCAACTGCCTTATTCATTCATCCCATCATTTGAAAAATATTTTATTCTGGATAATTGTGATGATCGTACAGATGAAGTGATAATAAAACACTGAAAACTGCACTCAAACAGTTCAAAATCCAACAGTTTGTTACATTACATACATCGTCCCGTACAAAAAAATTTTGTCCGCGACGATTGTCACTAAAAAAACTTTCAAATTTTTTGTAATCAATCAAAACTAAGACACAAAATACACTAAAAACACAAAACAACAAAAAAACACAAACTTTAAAAGAAAAAATCACTCAAATAAAATCAAAAACACATAAAGAGCACAAAAACATTTAATTAGAAAATAAACATCAATGTTGCAAAAATATTTTTATTTAAGTATTTAAATTAATCATACCAAGCCTTGTTCTTAATGCACTGAAAGTATCAAAGGCTAAAGGTTTTGTAAAAATGTCTGCAAGTTGATTTTCAGTAGAAACATGATTGAGTTCAATTTCTCCTTTAGATACATGATCCCTTATGAAATGATGTCTTATGTCTATATGTTTGGTTCTTAAATGTTGAATAGGATTTTTAGAAATACAAATAGCACTAGTGTTATCACAATAAATTGGAATAGGGCTTATAGTTAATCCTAAATCAATCAACTATTGTTTCAACCAAAGTACTTGTGCCACACAACTTCCTAATGCAATGTATTCAGCTTCTATAGTTGATAGGGCTACTGAATTTTATTTTCTACTGGACCAAGAGACTAGAGAATTTCCAATAAATTGACATGTTCTAAAAGTGCTCTTTCTATCCACTCTATAACCTGTAAAGTCAGAATTTGAATAACCAATTATTTCAAATGAAGAGCTAAACTTAGGATACCAGATTCCTAAGTTCTGAGTTCCTAACAGATATCTTAAAATCTTTTTCACTGCTATCAAATGTGATTCTTTTGGATCTGATTGAAATCTAGCATATAAGCAAACACTAAATATGATATCGGGTCGGCTAGCAGTCAAGTAAAGTAAAGATTCAATTATCCCTCTAAATTTTTTTTTATTAATAGATTTTCCCTTAGGGTCCTTATCCAACTGAACTAAGGAACTCATTGGTGTACTAACAGGTTTAGCATTATCCATTTCATACTTTTTGAGGATGTCCTTAACATACTTTGACTGACTAAAAAATGTACCTTCCTCAATTTGCTTAATGCAAAATCCTAAAAAGTAACTCAAATCTCTCATTAGACTCATCTCATATTCACTACTCATTATTTTAAAAAAATCATCACAAAAATTTTTATTTGAAGATCCAAAAATGATATCATCCACATAAATTTGAACAATGAGTATATTCTTTCACATTTCTTCAAAAAGAGAGTTGTATCCACACTTCCTTTTTCAAAAGATCATTCAAGTAAGAAGGTGCTCAACCTCTCATACCAAGCCCTAGGTGCCTATTTCAATCCATATAATTCCTTTTTCAACTTAAAAATATGATTTGGGTATTTAGAATTTTTAAAGTCTGGTGGTTGTTCTACAAAAACATCTTCTTGAATTACCACATTTAAAAATGCACTTTTTACATCCATTTGATACAATTTGAATCCTCTAAAATAGGCAAAAGCTAGCAAAACCCTAATTGCTTCAAGTCTAGCTACATGGGAAAAAGTCTCCTCAAAATCAATTCCTTCAATTTGATTATATCCCTTAGCAACTAATCTAGCCTTATTTCTAATGACTACTCCTGAGTCATTCATTTTGTTTTTGAATACCCACTTAGCTCCAATTACACTTTGATCCTTTGGCCTTGTAGTTAATTCCCAAACTTTATTTCTTACAAATTGATTCAACTCTTCTTGCATGGCCAAAATTCAAAATTCATCCGAAAGTGCTTGATCAATATTTGTGGGTTCTATAGTTGAAATGAAGACAGAATGATTGACTTGTTTGTTTAATCCATGCCTAGTCCTTACACCCTCACTTGGTTCACCTATAATCAATTCCTTTGGGTGATTTTTAGAAAATCTCAAATTCTAGGCAAAGGGTTTTCTATCTTCAAATTTTCTTCCAAATTTATTTTATTAATCTTTTGGGAGTTAATCTTAATCTCATATTCTACAACATTTGGCTCTTCCATATTTCCAGATTCATCAAATATAACATGTGTGGTCTTCTCAATTACTAAAGTTTTTCTATTGAATATTCTATAAGATTTTTCAACACTTGAGTATCCAACAAAAATTTCTTCATCAGATTGTGGATCAAATTTTTCTAAGGCAAATATTCCATTATTATGAATGAACACCTTGCAACCAAAAACATGCAAATGAGACAAATTAGGTATTCTTTTTTTTAGCAACTCATAGGATGTTTTATTTAGTTTAGATCTCACATTCACCATATTCAGAATATAACATGCAGTGCTAACCACCTCAGCCCAAAAATATTTATGAAGTGAGTATTCTGCCAACATTGCTCGGGCGGCTTCTATTAATGTTCTATTTTTCCTTTCGACTATCCTATTCTACTGAGGGGTTTTAGGTGCAGAAAAATTATGATCAATTCCTTTCTCCTTATAAAATTCCTCAAATTTCTCATTTTCAAATTCTCCTCCATGATCATTTTGTATAGAAATAATTTTACACCCTAGTTTTCTTTGAATCTAAGTCAAAAAGTTCTAAACTCCTCAAATGATTCACTCTTATGAAATAGAAATCTAACCCATGTGAATCTTGAGTAATCATCCACAATTATAAATCTGTATACCTTCCCTCGTAGACTCACAATTCCAACTGGTCCAAAAAGATCCATATGCAATATCTCTAATGGTTTACTAGTTCTAAGAGCCTTATTGGACTGAAAAGAGGACTTCACTTGCTTTCCTAATTGACATGCATCACAAAGGTGGTCCTTAGTAAAATCTAATTTTGGTATACCTCTCACTAAGTTCTTTTGGGTAATCCTTCTAAGGTTTTTCATGCTAGAGTGACAAAGTCTCATATGCAAAAGCCATGACTCATCAGATGCAATTTTCAAACAAAAAGTAGTAGGAGATTGAATATAATTCAAGTCTAGCATATAAACATTATTTACCCTTTTACCATTCAAAATATTTTTACCATTTAGGCTTAATATGCAACTAGTAAGAAAAAATTTTACATAATATCCTTTATCACATAGCTGACTTATACTTAACATGTTTTGCTTTAAGCCTTCTACTAATAACACATTCTCAATAAAAACTTTATTAAGATTCCAATCATACCTGATCCAACCACCTTCCTTATGGTGTTATCTTCAAGTGTAACCTTACCTCCACTCCTGGCTTCCAGCGATATGAATTGTCCAGTATCTTCAGTCATATGCTTTGAACATCTGCTGTTCAGGTATCATATACTCTCACGAGGTTTTGTGTGAGAGAGACCTTGCAAAATTATCAAAAGTTAGACCTGGGAACCCAAACAAGTTTTGGTTCTCTTTTTGGCAATTTATAATAAGATGCATGTATGATATGTCTAGGTTTATGCATCTTAGGTCTCCACACCAAATAAGTTTTCATCTTCAAAGTACAGGTGTGAGCTATATGCCCAAATAATACATAATTATTACATTTTACTTTTGGAAATGGTTTCCTAAGTCTTCTAACATTCATCTGTCTATTCAGGGATTGCATAAATTTAGGATACATAATAAGATTAGTAATATCTTCAAGTTTAGGGCGTATCCTATTATCCTCGAGAGCTTTTATCTTTAATTTGTAAAATGAATTCATATCTTTCAAAATTCGATTTGTATAATTTGATCTTTAAATTTTGCTCTCCGATTCATCCTTAAAATTTAAAATCTTTTTCAAGTTCAGCATAAGATGATTTTAAATTTTTAAGTTTTTTATTCAAGTCATCAAACTAATCAAGTAATTTTATGTGGTTGTCATCAATTAAAGCATGATCTTTTCTAAGGATTTTATGTTTCTTTTGTAATTCTTCAAACTCTAAACTTAGACTAGCATGCATTTTCATTATTTTCCTTTATGCATCATGCATGTGTTCAGAAACTTCAAAAAGTTCATCAAAGGTTAAGTCACATACCTCTTCTTGATCTGATTGATCAAGATTATCGGCCATTAAGAATAGATTAGTGACTTCTTCTTCCTTCTTAGTCTTTGATGAATCTGAAGCTAAGTCCGCCTAGAAGGCTCTTTGAAACTTCTTCTCACCCTTCTTTACAATTGGTTTCTCCTCTACCTTCTCCTTGCTAGGAGTAGCTTTGAGTTTTTGGCAATCAGTCTTGATATGACCAGGTTTCCTGCACTCATAGCAAATCACTTCATTTAATACCTGAGCATTTCTATTAAATTTACCTCTATTACAATGCTGGCGCCTCTTCTGCTTCCTCTTTAGAAAGCTTCTGAATTGTCTAGTCATGTCTTCATCCTCAGGTTGTGAGTGTTGACTCTCAGACTCTTCCACATTTAGTGCTATATTCTTCTCCCTTCGTGGTTCACCTGCATCAATCTTTTTTTGGCTAACACCTTGCTCGTAAGCAATTAGCGAGCCAAGAAGATTGTCAATAGAGTAAATGTTTAGATCTTTAGACTCTGTAATTACAGTAATTTTTGCATAATAAGCAGCAAGCAAAAAATGAAGAATCTTATTAACCATTTCAGCATTCGTTAGTTCCCTACCCAGTGCATGCAAAGAGGTGACTATTTGTGTGAATCTTGTGTACATATCAGAAATGGATTCATTTGGTTTCATGCGAAACAGTTCATAATCATGCAACAAGATATTAAGTCTAGATTGCTTAACCTCTTTAGTCCCCTCATAAGTTATACAAAGTCTATACCATATGTTCTTTCCACTTTTGCAAGTAGAAACCCGCATGTAGTCTTCTGATTTTAAAGCACAGAAGAAACTATTCAAGTATTTGGCATTTAGTTGTGTTAAGTCACGTTCTTCTATTGTCCAGTCTGTAAAAGGTGTTTCAACTCTAACTCCATCAATGAATCTAGTTAGTTTTGTATACGCTTCATGAACTAAGTTCCACATATGATAATCAAGTGACTATAAAAATGTAGACGTGCGTGTTTTCCAAAAATCAAAAGGTATATTATCGAACAGTTGAGGTCTAGTTATAGAGTAACCCTCAGGTGTATTTCAGTTTCTAAATGTAGCCATCTACGTTAATCAAAAGTAGTCTAAACTTATGGTTTTGAAATAATGCTCTGATACCACTTGTTGAAACTCGTTCACTATGAATTAAATTGTTAAACCTAAGCTTATGTCCTATGGCTAAACAAGATGGGGGGTGAATTGGTAATTAAAACATTAATCCCTCTTTTTAATATTTTAAACAAATAAAATAAACTTTAATGAGTTTTGTAGAAATAGATTTTTCAATCATAGTTTTAAATGTAAAAATAAAAAAATAAAAAGGCAGTGGCAAAATAAAGACACGAGGTTTATAGTGGTTTGGTCAAAATAAGACCTACATCCACTCCCCAGTGGCACCCTCCGAGTATTGTACTAATATCAATAGTGACTCTCCTTTTGCACCCACAGCAAGGCGGAGAAGCCTTTACAAACACTCTTTCCACCACTACCCAGTGCGGTAGAGAATCGTCGTCCTTTTATACTATCCTCAGTGTTGGCAGAGAACCTTCATTCTTTACACTATCCCCAGTATTAACAGAGAACCGTCATCCTTTTACACTCTCCCAGTGTTAGAGAACCCTTCGGCTGTTCACACTCTCAAAGTGTGGGCAGAGAACCCTTCGGCTGTTCACACTCTCCAAGTGTGGGTAGAGAACCCTTCGGGTGTTCACACTCTCCAAGTGTCGGCAGAGAACCGGATCTCCTTGATAGATTTTCTCACAAGAATTCTAGAAGGAAGAGAGAAAAGAGTGAAGTAATCACAAACCAAGAGTAAAGACTCTTACCTTTGAGTACCAAGTGAAACCTTCACACTCTAATGGAAAGAAATCTCCTTCAAACACTCTCTCACACTCTCTCCTTGACTCTTCTTTCAATAGGCACGAAGATCAGTAGGCAAAAAGATTATGTGGCGGTTTAGTTTGGACTATTTATAGGAAAGACACAAAAAACCATCGAAAAACTATAAATTTTCAAGTCAATACTAATTGTATCGTCCCGTACAATCGTGGATCGTCTTAGACGATTTTACTTAAATGCATTGGCAATGAACCTAATGTATATGGGTATGAAATGACTTCGTACACACACATCATCCCGTACGAACTAGGTTCGTCCGGTAGGAATGGTTATTCCATAGGTCAGTTCCCAAAAACTGCAGAACAACACTTAATTTTCAGAGTCGATTCACTTCATCCTGGGATGAAGTTAAGGTTCGTCTGGACGAAAGTTTTACAGAGAGAAAATCATCCTGGGATGAATACATGTTATCCCGGCGATAGTGAAAGTTTGTTAGGGATGTTAGGCCCTATGAACTTAGTCCCAAAGCTAATTAAGAAGAGTGAGGTGAATTAGTTGTTAAAGAACTTTTAAAACAAAACTCCAAACCAAAACACCACAATAAAATCAACGATGCGGAAATTAAATGCAGAAGCAATAATAAGAAAAGAACACACCAGATTTATAGTGGTTCAGTCAAACCTTCACCTATGTCCACTCCTTGGAGGCACCCTCCAAGTATTGCAATAAAACAAGTGTCTCTCCTTTAGCTCCCACAGCTAGGCGGAGAAGCCCTTACAAAATCACTTCCACCTTTCCCGGTGCGGCGGAGTCGCCAGGTCCTTTGACACCAAAGGGATCTTCTTCTTTGGTGAACTTACCTCAAGAATAGCCTTGAATTCAATGGTACTAAGGTGCGAGTTCGCCGGAGCAACCGTGTGGAATCCCCTCCACACTCCCTTAAGTTCCTCCCCCTCACAGGATCTTCTCCCTCTCAAACTCCACCCTTTCCTCTCTCCCTTTCAAGCTCTCTCTTCAAGTTTCCCCTCCAAGAACGAAGCTCCAATGGCTGCCAAAGACACTTACAAAAGTTGCCATGCCATAGCTTAAATTGAAGCTCTCAAAACGAGCTTTTTAATGCAAGTTGCCGACATTATCTTCCAGGATGATAGGCATATCGTCATGGCCGATTAGTTCAAATATGAGGAAAATCATCCTGAACATCGCCCTGAAATGAAGCTGGACAATGTCAATCGTCCAACACATCAGCCTGGATGATTCTGCGATCGTCCAGGACTAATTACTTTCCTTAAATTCCAGAAAAATTATGGAAAATTTATCCTGGATTGGCCAGGACGATATTTTATAGTCCAGGCCGATCCTCTGGATGATGTCCAAAAATAGGTTCTTTCTAAATAGATTTGGCGGCAGATTCTTGCTGAATTGAGCCTATCATTCTGGTTGATATAAAATCGTCCAGGACGATGTGTTTTGCACAATGTTGGTTGCTCTAATGAGGATGCCCTAATTAGGGTTTCTACTTTTGGACAGATCGTCGAGGCCGATATAAATTTTTTCCGGGACGATATTACCAAAAATAGAAAACTTTAGGGTCCCGTTAGAAACTCTTCCAATTTACAAAGTATCAGGACCCATACCAAATACAATAGACTCAAGAAACGAAAAAGTGTAAAAACTGACTCGGACCTAGTCTACTTAATCTTGAGCTGATTCCAAATTATAGTCCGATCGTGTGAACCTGAAAAGTCAGTACATAAGGCAATTGTAGAAAAATAAGAAATGTTTGCTATCATCAAAATCATAAACCATAGATTCGTAACAATCTCCCCCTTTTTGATGATGGCAAACAATTTTAATTTGAATTTTCAAAAAGAACTATTTTCTCCTAATCTCCCCTTCACTAGAATAACACTTTAAAAAATAGGGGAGATAAAAATATTTTTGTTGTTTTAAATTTTTTTGAAAAGAAAGAAAAGATACAAATACGTTCTCCCCCTTTGACATTATCAAAAAGAGAGGAGGCACAAAAAAACAAAACGAACAAGAAAAAAAAACGTTCCCTGATCTAGTGAAAAACAAATAAAAATGAGAAAGTTACCTCTTGGTTTTAATCAAAAACTTAGTAGAATTGGATTGACAACGCATAATCCAAAAAAAGTAAGAAATTCATAAATTGTTAATCCAAGCTCAAGTTCTTTAAAAAGGATAAAAAACTTTTTAATTCAGTATCTAAATCATAAAATAAATTAGAGAAAGAAACAATCATTTTTCAAAAACTCATTCCATAAAATATATATAATAGAAGATCAATGTACGAATTATTGAATTATGAATCAAGATTTTTAAAGTCAAGTATCGAAAGTATCAAGGGTTTTCTTAAACTTTTTAAGAAGTACAAGAATGGTAAGCATTGACTTTTTGTGGGCTCATTTTATGCCTCTTGACAATTGGTTGGCGCACTACGCATCTTTTGATACACTTTGTATATTCTATATTTTTCAATTTGGCGCTTTGCGCATCTTTTGTTTTTGGCATCATTGGCCAATTTTTTGATTATGCTACCTTTCTGAAATCTTAAATACCAAAAGTAAACCCATACTATTGATAAAGCAAATTTTTTGATCAAGAAAATTTTGAATTAGATTCAACAACTTGCAAAAGATTCCTATGCGATAAATAAAACGTAGGGAGATAAAAAAATTTGATTCAAAAACCAATTTAAAAGATGAAAAAGATTTTAAATTAAAAGTAGGATAACCTCTTTTGAGAAATAGAGATTGAGAATAAAAAACATAATGAGTTTCCTTCCTTCGACTGTTTTAGAGAAGTCAAACAAAATTTACCAAAGATTTCAAGAAAAAAAAAGAAGTAGATTTTTCATTTTTAGAAAAGTGAATGTGTGTGTGTTGATTAGAGAAAACATCCATGAAAACAAAAACAAAAAAATAAAGAAAAACAAAAAGCAAAAAACATAAAAATAAAAACATAAAAAGGCTTTTATCCATTTTCTCTCTCCTGATCCGATGCTTCAGAAACCAGATCTGCCCATGAGATTTTTTGCCTTTCATTATTTCCCCAGTTTTTAAATTTTGCTCAGCCTAGCCCTTTTCTTTCGTAGGAAGAATTCTTAAATTAGGGCACTAATTTTTCATATGTCCAGGCTTCCTGCATCGAAAGCAAATAACGTCAGAAGAAATATGGACATCCTTACCACTTTTACCTTTTTTCCACTTTTGCTTATGCTTTGGTGAGCTTTGTGATTTTGCTTGATAAGTCATTGCTATCGTCACCAACTAAGCTTCATCTTTCCGTATCTTCAGCTTTTAGAATGATCGTTTCACCTGCATCCAAAAGTCTTTGACCCAAACATTGCTTGTAGGCAATGAGTGAGCCAATCAAATTATCAATAGAATAATCATTCAAATCTTTTGATTCACAAATAACAACTACTTTAGCATCAAACTTATCCAGTAGACAACAAAGAATTTTGTTAACTTTTTCATAATTTGAAAATTCTTTTCCTATAACATGCAATGAGTTTACAATTTGACTGATTCTGGTATACATGTCTAAGATCGTTTCATAAGGTTTCATGGAAAATAATTCAAAATCATGCATTAACAAATTCATCTTAGATTGCTTGATTTCACTAGTGCCTTCATATATGGTATGCAATTTATCCCAAACTTTCTTACCGGTAGTGCATGTGGATACTAACATAAAATCATCAGAATTTAAAGCATAGAAAAAGCAATTTAAAGACTTCGCATTCAATTGAGCATTGAGTGGTTCTTCCTTCTTCCATTGACTAAAAGGAATATCAATTTTAACTCCATTAACAATTTTTGACGGTAATGAATAACCAGTTAAAATCACATGCCACATGCAAAAATTAATCGATTGCAAGAAAATAGACATGCGAGTTTTCCAAAAATCAAATGACATACTTTCAAATAAAGGAGGTCTGGTGATTGAATAACCTTCAGTAGTGTTTTTATTCCCAAAGTTAGCCATGGATATAATTCAAAAAGTTTTCAAACTTAAATTTTTGAATCCCGCTCTGATACCACTTGAAAGTTCGTTAGGGATGTTAGGCCCTATGAACTTAGTCCCAAAGCTAATTAAGAAGAGTGAGGTGAATTGGTTGTTAAAGAACTTTTAAAACAAAACTCCAAACCAAAACACCACAATAAAATCAACGATGCGGAAATTAAATACGGAAGCAATAATAAGAAAAGAACACACCAGATTTATACTGGTTTGGTCAAACCTTGACCTACGTCCACTCCTTGGAGGAACCCTCCAAGTATTGCACTAAAACAAGTGTCTCTCCTTTAGCCCCCACAGCTAGGCGGAGAAGCCCTTACAAAATCACTTCCACCTTCCCCGGTGCGGCAGAGTCGCCAGGTCCTTTGACACCAAAGGGATCTTCTTCTTTGGTGAACTTACCTCGAGACAAGCCATGAATCCGATGGTACTAAGGTGTGAGTTTGCCAGAGCAACTGTGTGGAATCCCCTCCACACTCCCTTGAGTTCCTCCCCCTCACAGGATCTTCTCCCTCTCAAACTCCACCCTTTCCTCTCTTCCTTTTAAGCTCTCTCTTCAAGTTTCCCCCATAAGAACGAAGCTCCAATGGCTGCCAAAAACACTTACAAAAGTTTCCATGCCATAGCTTAAATAGAAGCTCTCAAAACGAGCTCATTAATGCAAGTTGTCGACATTATCGTCCAGGATGATAGGCATATCGTCCTGATCGATTAGTTCAAATATAATGAAAATCGTCTTGAACATCGCCCTGAAATGAAGCTGGACAATGATAATTGTCCAGCACATCGGCCTGGATGATTCTGTGATTGTCCAGGACTAATTGCTTTCCTTAAATTCCAGAGAAATTATGGAAAATTTATCTTGGATCGGCCGGGATGATATTTTATTGTCCAGGCCGATCCTCTGGATGATTTTCAAAAATAGGTTCTTTCTAAATAGATTTGGCGGTAGATTCTTGTTGAATTGAGCCTATCGTCCTGGCTGATATAAAATCGTTCAAGATGATGTGTTTTGCAAAATGACGGCTGCTCTAATGAGGATGCCCTAATTAGGGTTTCTGCTTTTGGACAGATCGTCCATGCCGATATAAATATCATCCGGGATGATATTACCAAAAATAGAAAACTTTAGGGTCCCGTTAGAAACTCTTCCAAGTTACAAAGTATCAGGACCCACACCAAATACAATAGACTCAAGAAAGGAAAAAGTGTACAAACTGACTTAGACCTAGTCTACCCAATCTTGAGTTGATTCCAAATTGCAGTCCGATCGTGTGAACCTGAAAAGTTAGTACATAAGGTGATTGTAGAGAAATAAGAAATGTTTGCTATCATCAAAATCATAAACCATAGATCCGCAACAAATAGTACTCTAGAGAGTAACTCGTCCTAGAATGAATACACTTCGTTCTTGAACAAAAATTTTCCAGAGAACTTTTTGTCCTGGGATGAATACACTTCATCCTGGATGATCAGGACATAGAAAAATTTTCTTCAATTCCTGTTCATTCCATTGCTCTTACGAGGAGATAACTGATCTGATCGTCCCGCACAAACTTTGTTTGTCCTCTACGATCAGTACACATTTCTCAAAATCTCCTAAAGTGTATGTGTGTATTCACTCAATTACAATCACGCCCTCTCACATTTAATTCAAAGAAAAATACAAGTTTTTAAATACACGAAGTATCTCATGCTGAATTTGATTTGAAGTCTTTTTAGTCTGAAGTTTGATTTTCCTAAAATGTTAGTACACACAAGAGCAAAAACAACTCTTCCAAAAATTGTTAGGAGATAACTATACATAAAACAATAATATTTGAAATCATCAAAACTACACAAGTTGCAAGAATGTAAAACATGCAAATAGCAACTCTCTTAACAGTTAAGCCTTTAAGAACTAGCCCGAGGCTAACCAAGAGGGGGGGGGGTGAATTGGTATTTTAAAAATTTTTCTTTATGTAAAGAACAAAATTAAAACCAAAATCACCACAGAAATCAGAGTGCAAAAATAAATAAAGAAAGATCACATCGGATTTATTGTGGTTCGATCAATCCTTGACCTACTTCCACTCTTTGGAGGCAACCTCCGAGCATTACACTAACTAAGTGTCTCTCCTTTAGCTCCCACAGCTAGGCGGAGAAGCCTTTACAACAGACTCCTTTTCACCAACCCCAGTGTGGTAGAGAACCGACTCCTTTTGCTTCCTCTTGAAGCGGGCAGAGAACCCAGACCATTGCTGAAGTAGACCTCCCAAGAACCTCACAAGGATGATGGATGAAGAACAGAGACGATGACTTGGAACCTTGCTTGGAACAACCTTTGTGAACCCTCTCACAAACTCCCCCTCACAAGTTCCTCTCTCTCTCTATCTCTCTCTCTCTCTCTCTCTCTCTCTCTCTCTCTCCCTTTCCCAAGGCTCTCTCAGGTCAAGACAATAGCTCTAAAGGTCTTTTTTCATGAGAAAATTTGGGTCCTTTAAATAGAATTTTAAGAATCGACATTATCGTCCAGGATGATAGGAATATTATCCTGGCAAATCAGTACAAAATAAGCTCAATCAGCCGGGACAAATCAAGATGATCAGAAGAAAATTGGTTACATCATCCAAGCTGATACAATATCGTCCTGGACGATTAGTTCAAATTTGAGCATAATTGTCCGGAACATCGCACTGAATAGAGTCTGGCTGATGTCAATCGTCCAGGATATCGTCCCAGTCGATTCTGCGATCAGCCAAGCTGATGTGATCGTATCAATCAGCATTAATTGCTTTCCATAATTGCCAGATTAATTTAGGCATAATTGTGTTGTATCGTCCAGGATGATATGGAGATCATCCGAGCCGATAATTTAAAATAAAGAATTCCTAAATTTATCATGGAAGCTGATTCTTTCTGATTTGAGCCTATCGCCCTACCGATACAAGTATCATCCAGGAAGATTTGCTTAATGACGGATCCTTAACCAGGATGCCCTAATTAGGGTTTCTATTTTTAGTTGAATCGTCCTAGCCAATAGGAAAATCGTCCAGGCCGATGTAGTCAAAATAAAGAAATTCAGAAAACCCCTCAAGTTTGTGTATGCAAGGTTATTTAGCATCAGGAATCACTTTTACAATTGACTCAAGAAAGGAGAAAATACAGACTTTACTCAACCTAAGTCTACCCGATCTGGAGCTGGCTTGAGCTGCATTCGATCTTATGGTCCTGAAAAGTTTGTAGGCAAAGCAGTTGTAGGAAATCATGAATGTTTTCTATCATAAAAAGTCTAAACCATAAACTTAGATTTGCAATAGTATGATACAATCATAATTGTACTGGATAATTAGAGAGAAGATGCTTATCCTGAGGCATCAACCTTAATGATTGTTAACTAGTCAGATCATCCTGTATGAATAAGTATGACATGATATTAAATATTATACCAATACAATTCAGATCATCTAACATCCATTATCACATAGTGCAATAAAAAGTAGGTGTCCATATAGTATGATCACCAATGATTGATGAATATTAGTTTTTGGATATGCTGTGATAAGTGATATGGTGTATTATTTGAAGATCATATATTAGGATGTGAAATCATACAATATGATGTGAATCAAATTTAAAAAGTGGTGTGTGATGATTAGGAAAGCTCCATGAAAAGAAGACAAAATCAATCACAAGAAATAATACAAATAATTATAAAAAAAAATTTGAAAGAAAATCACTATATATATATATATATATATATATATATATATATATATATATATATATATATATATATATATATATATATATATATATATATATATATATATATATATATTTAACATTCTTCTATAAAAATAAAAGTAACATAAATTTAAAAGAAAGACAAACAAATTTTTTTTTTAAGTCTTCCAGATTCAAGCATGAATATCTATTGCACCTAGTTTAGACCTTCTAGTGCTAAAGGTTTCAAAAGCTAGAAATTTTGTGAATACATCTGCCAATTGATTTTTAGTTTCTACATGATGTGTTTTTATATTCCTTTTTGTCACATGGTTTGTAATGAAATGGTGCCTAATGTCTATGTTCTTTGTCCTTGAATGTTAGGTTAGATTCTTTGATATGCAGATGTCACTAGTATTATCACATATAATTTGAATGGTGCCTATAGGAAGTCCAGGATCTGAGATTTTCTTAAGCCATTGGAATTATGCATTATAACTCCCTCTAGCTATATATATATTTTTAATGGTAGATAAGGCTACAAAGTTTTATTTTCTACTGAACCAGGATCCTAAAGATTGTCATATGAATTGGCTTATTTCAGAGGTGCTTTTCCTATCTACCCTACAACATGTAAAGTATGAATTAAAATATTTTATAATCTCAAAGAAAGTACTATGTCTAAGATAGTAGATTCCTAAGTTTTGAGTTCCAAGAAGATATCTAAGAATTTTTTTAATAGAAGTCATATCTGATTCTTTGGGATCCACCTGAAAGCTCGAAGATAAACACTAAACATGATATCAGGTCTACTGAAAGTTAAGTAAATGAGTGATCCAATTATCCCTCTATATGACTTCTAATAAACTGCATTTCCATTTGGGTCCTTATCTAACTGAATAATTGAGCTCATGGGAGTGTTTATTTCCTCAGCATTATCCATTTTATTTTTCTTAAGGATGTCCTTGATGTACTTTGATTGACTAAGGAAAGTTTCATCATCCTTCTACTTTATACTAAATCCAAGAAAATAATTAGCTCTCCTGTCATGCTTATCTACAACTTCTTACTTAGAGTTTATCACAAAGATTTTTATTTGTAGATCCAAAATTTATATCATCAACATAGATTTTAACTATGAGTAGGTCTTATCTTTCTTTCTTTAGGAATAGGATGGTGTATACACTACCCTTAACAAAGGCTCTACCTAGAAGGAATATGCTCATCCCTTCATATCAGGCTCTAGGTGCTTGCTTCAATCCATACAAAGCCTTCTTTAATTTGAATACATGATTAGGGAATTTAGAGTTCTCAAATCTTAGGGGTTGCTCAACATATACATCATCATTAATTACCTCATATAAGAAGGAACTTTTGATATCCATTTGAATAGCTTATATCGTTTAAAGCAAGTAAAGCCAAGATTACTCTAATGGATTCTAGTTTAGCTACTAGCGTATAAGTATCTTGAAAGTCAATCCCTTTAACTTGGTTATATCCCTTAGCTACTAATCTAGCCTTATTTCTTACTACCATACCAGGGTCATTCTTTTTTTTTTTTTCTTAAAAACTCATTTGGTTCCTATAAAACTTTGATTTTTAGATCTACTTACCAACTCTCAAACATCATTCCTAACAAATTGATTCAACTCTTCTTGCGTTGTTAAGATCCAGAATTTATCATATAGGGCTTGATTTATTTTTATGGGTTTTAACATGGAGATGAATTCAAAATGACTAACCACCTTCTTAAGTCCATTGCTAGTTCTAACACATTCAGATGCGTCTTATATGATTAGTTCTTTATGATGACTATATAATTATCTCCATTCTCTAGGAAAGGGTTCCTAAGGTTGTACTTTATCTCCTAAGTCAATGGCTGATACCCCTTGAATTACCTCAACTTCTTCTTCTTCTTCTTCTTCTTCTTCTGATTTAAATTCAAAGGTTTTATTTGATTCATCATATGTAACATGGGTATACTCTTTTACTACCTAGACCCTCTTGTTGAATTTTCTAAAGGCCTTATCTATAGATGAATTACCAAAGAAGACTCCTTCATTAGACTTGGGATCAAATTTTCCTTTGGGAAATTTTTTGTTGATTAAGATAATGTATTTACACCCAAAGACATATAAGTGAGAAAGATTGGGTGTCCTACCCTTATTGAGTTCATTAGTTGTCTTATTTAACTTGGCTTTAATATTTACCTTATTCAGAATATAACAAGCTGTATTTACTGCTTCTACCCAAAAGTATACAGGAAGTGAATATTCAGTTAGCATGGCCCTAGTAGCTTTTACCAAGGTTTCATTTGTCCTTTAGCTATTCCATTATGCTGAGGGATCCTAGGTGCAGGAAAGTTATGTTCTATCCTTATCTTTTGACAGAAATATTCAAACATATCATTCTTAATCTCTCCACGATGATAGCTATGAATAGTTAAAAATTTACACCCTATTTTTCTTTATATATAGGTGGAGAAGGTTATAAATGCCTCAAATTATTCACATTTGATGTTTGGAATCTAACCAGAGTGAACCTATAATAGTCATCTACCATTATAAATTTATTTATCTTTCCTCTTAAGCTGGTTGTATTAATTAGTCCAAAATTTCCATATAAAAAATTTTTAGGGCCCTTAAGGTGTTGATGTCCTTAATTGAATGAAATGAAGACTTAAATTATTTTTCTTATTAGCAGCCATCACATAGGTTGTCCTTAGTGATGTTTAACTTTGATATTCCTCCAATTAGATCATTTTGGGTAATCTTCCTAAGAGTTTTCATGCTTACAGGACATAGTCTCCTATTTCATATACAGGAATCATCAATAATAGTTTTCAATCACAAAGAATCAAAATATTCAATGTAGTTCAAATCAAGCAAATAATTGCTATTTAAGCTTTTTCATTTTAAATCAAGTTTATGATTTATTCTAATCATACATTTGAAGATAAAAATTGTATATCAAAACCCTTATCAAATAGTCTACTAATGCTTAGTAGGTTACATTTTATTCCATTAACAAATAAAATATTTTTAATGACGAAATTTTTGGAATTGCTATATATAGCTGAGCCAACCACTCTCCTAGTGGTGTTGTCCTTTAGTGTGACCTTGCCTCCTGACCTGACATCCAATGTGATGAACTACTTTAAATCACCAGTCATGTGCCACGAGCATCTATTATCTAGGTACCATATGATCTCACTAGGTTTTTTTTGAGAGCACCCTACAAAGTCACTTAGATATTAGATTTGGGAACCCAAGTGAGTTTGGGTTCCACCATATGTTTGAATGAATGATATGAATGTATGATATACTATGATGTATGTAATTTTGGCCTCTACACTTAATGTGTCATACAGTGGATAGTGCAAGTGCGGGTTTTGTATCCTAACAAGCCACAAGAGTAACACCTAACACAAGGAAACAAATTTACCAATCTAAGTGGGTTATAGTACCTCTTCCTACAATTATATAATGCATGTTGTGATTAAGATTTATTAAACTGTGCCTATGTAGGTGATGGTTTATTATTTTAAAGTACTTTATTTTTTCTTCTAGGTAGTTATTTATACTTTCTAGAACATATAATTCTATTTCAATGCATGCTCACTTTTATCTATTCCTAATATACATGCTTCTAATTTATTGAATGATTTTTCTAGTTCCAAATACAAGGGTGTCAAGGAATCTTATGCATTAGATAGATCAGTATGCTTCTTATTTAATACATCATATTTTTCAAGTAAAGTCATATGATCACTATCTAAAATAGAATCTCACTTACCAAACTAGTATGCTCTTTTTACAAAGTAATAAAATAATGTTTAAACTAGCATACATTTTATTAGGCTTCCTATATGCATTGTGAATGTTTTTAGAAACTTCAAATAACTCATTGTAAGCTCAGATACCCCCTCTAATTCAAAATGATCAAGGTTATTATCTGCTATGAGGCACATATTGGTTACGTCCACTTCTACTTCTATTTTGATTATTATGAAGTAGAGTCTGCCAAAAATGCATTCTAAGTCTATTGCTTACCCTTTTTGAACTTTGTCCTTACTTCACCCTTTATTGGGTAAGCTTTTAGGTTGGGGCAATCTGACCTCAAGTGCCCTAGCTTCCTGCAATTAAACTAAATAATATCATAATAAACTTTAGAATTCTTATTTGATTTATCTTTATTCCACTGCTGATGACACTTTTGTTTTCTTCTAGGGAAGCTTTTAAATTATCGTGTCATTAGTGTTATGCCATTCTCTCCTTGCGTTACAGATCTTCACTTTCAAACATATTTGCTTTTATGCTACCACTTTGTACTTCTTCTAATCTCCTACATCCTACAATCTTTGACTCACACCTCGCTCAAAGGAAATGAGTGAGCCTAACAAGTTATCTATAGAATCAATGTTAAGATCCTTTGATTAATAAATATTGGTAACCTTAGCATCATAGTTACTTGGTAAACATCTAAGATTTTTTTTTTACTTTCTCAAAGTTGGAAAGTTCTCTCCCTAAATTATGCAAAGATGTTTCAATGCGTGTAAAACTAGTGTGTCCAAAATAGCTTTTCTTAGTTTCATACAAAAGAGTTCATAATTATGTAATAGAATGTTCATCCTAGATTATTTAACCTCATTGGTGGTTGGAAAAATTGTGTCTCACCACGCAGATTTGATTTTCTCCTATTTTGTAATCGAATACTGCATTGAGAATAAAGTACAGTCTCGAGAGGCCGACAAAATATTCTACAATGGATTCAATATCAGAATAAGGTTTTGAAAATTGATACTTCTATAATCAAACATAGTTCAAAGAATAACATATCATCTCAAAAGATGAACATGAAATTCTATAGAATATGTTTAAAGATAGAAATACATTTTTGAAAAAGTTTATTCATTCTTTTATTTAGATATGGCAAGAAGAATATTATATCATCTTAAAAGACGAACATAGCATTCTTTAAGATATCCAAAAGCGAGAATGAGTTTTATAAAATTCATCATTTCTAAAGTTGAATATAACAAGTATAATATTATATTATCATAAAAGATAATAATAACATTTTACAAGTCTATTCAAAATTAGAAATGAGGTTTTAAAAATATCTACGTTCCCAAAGATTCTTCCCTTATTTTATACGAATAAAACAAGTTTTATTTTAGTCTGGGGTTCTCAAATCCCTATAGAGGCAAGCCCCTATAGTTAATTACATCCTAGGAGAGAAGCTCCTAAGAAAACTCTCGATTAAAGCAGTGATTTCATACCCTTCTGACTACAAAGTAGAAGACAAGGAACAAAAATTAGGATTTTTCAAGGAGAAAGCTCAATATTGAACATTTATTAGCGAGTCAAAGGAAGAAAAGTAGGAGGAGCTGGATTCTGAGAAGCTCAGAGGCAACCTCAATCTATCCTATGTTGGGCTTTACATTTTAAGAGAGAAATTTTATGTTTAATTTGACATTTTATTAGAAATATGGGATTTATATTCCCGGAGGGTGAGGACTTAAGATCTAAAAAGAATCTGCCTCAGAACCTAAATCTAATTTAGGTACTATAAAATAGTGACCCGAACCTAACTAATGAAGTGCAAATCTGGACTTACCCCGGCCTGAATTGGGGAGCCAGCTAACCACCTAGGCGCTTTAAAACCATGGGTCCAGTCTCTTATAAAAGATGGGTAGAGATGTTTATTTAAGTTTAAAGAAATTGGGGGCCGACATCTAAGATAGATCCTATTTGGCCCCTCAACTTATGTAGGGTGAAAAATGTCTAGAAATGCAATTAATATTTTAAACTCTTTTTAATTTGTATCTAATGCAATGCATGCTAATTGACTCGAATGCATAAAATGAATATGAAGCGGTTTAAAAATTAGGCTTAGAAAATAGGTTTTTCCTTAGAGATTGCACAACTTCCCCTTGACAGAACTGCACCCTTATAGGTCAAGTGGTCTGCCAGAACCCGCAGGCGGGGAGGTGCCTAACAAGGAAGAGATAGTAATAATACGCTTATGCTGACTCTCGGCGGTCCCGAGCTTACTTCTTAGGTCGTTAGAGTTACTATGTGAGCCAAAAAATTTTATTAGAATTCCAAGTAGAAAAATTTTATATGTACCCTTACGAAAAAAATCTCTCCGATTCGAATCCAGGCTAAAAAAAAATACGACATGCAAGGGCCCTAAAAAAAGCTACTACACAAACAATGTAAACAAACAAATTAAATAATCCAAAATTATAATATCCAATGTCCAATGTCCATATTACACCCAGGATTTGCAAAAAAGTAAAGTGGCCGGGCACCACTGACAACAAACCCGGATTCTAATCCTAAGAATGACGCAAGTGATTTTTGAACTGGGATATACTGTTCCTTGAATCTTTATTTCTTCGTCTTCTTTCTTCAATCTTCTCGTTCTGTCTTTTCTTCTTCTACGAGCTTCTCGGATCCGCCGGGTTCTGGATATCCAAATGAAAAGAAACTCATCCCTAAGAGGGGTATTTTCTTTTGTATTTGGATATTGAATCATCCTAATTTGGCTTTCCAAATAAAAGAGAATAATCCTTTAAGGTATATTCTCTTTTCTTCATATTCCAAATTGGATGTAATATCCCACTTTCAAAATCACTTTCACATTTATGATAATTTTCAAATATATTTACATTTTCATTACATTTCATAGAAAAAGAAAATCTAGACCACCTGCAGGGTTATCCTAAGCAAAAATCATCCCAAGCAGTTATATATATGCATTTAAATTAAATCAATTAGCCACACTTGGCCACACTCTTTTTATTTGGGGTTCCTAGGGCTGGAGATTGGATGAGAGGATGGGCTTAGACGTATCATGTATGAGAGGAGGAGGCTTGGACGTGTCATGTATGAGAGGAGGGAGGCTTGGACGGTTTTTGGGTTGAGGGAGAGTGGGTGGTTATGGGTTGTTGCTGAACCCTTTGACCGTGGACCGTTCGTTGGACATTTGAAGGCCTTATTGATTTCGGAATTCGGTGATCTTGGACTCATTGGATTCGTCTCGTCGAGCCGTTCGATTCGAATATAAGCTCGTCAAAATCGGAGACCGTTTGGTAACTCAAATTGTGGTTTTAACTTTCCAACAATACTTTGAGCCCTTGATTCGGACTCATTTGGCCTCGGATTGGGTTGATCTTGGTGTCGTTGGGTTTGTATTCCTGAGACGCTTAGTTCGACTGTAAGTTTGCTGAAATCGGAGTTTGGATGGTCTCCGAATTAATTTTTGAAGTTTCCAAACTTGATTTTGCATCGAGATTCGTACTCGATTAAAATAATTTTTGACGACGTATCAATTATTATTATATATATACTTGTGACGAGTCAAAATGGGTTAATCGGAGCCATTGAAATCGAATTCAATTTGAGTTAATTTGACTTGATGTCGCTTCGATTCGTGTAGCAAATTTTGATTTAAAAGAGTTGTTTTGAGTTTGTTTGAAGTTGAATCAAAATGTAGATTGAATCGATTTTGATTAAATTGGTGAATTGATTTGAGCCCAATAATGTATCAATTTGATCGAAAATAAATTTGATTGAGTCGATCGACATCGATGAATAAAAAATCGAGCCTGATTTGAGTTGAGTGATAGGTTCGAGTCGATGCT
The DNA here is from genome assembly GCA_022539455.1 of Dendrobium nobile. Lineage (NCBI taxonomy): Eukaryota > Viridiplantae > Streptophyta > Magnoliopsida > Asparagales > Orchidaceae > Dendrobium > Dendrobium nobile. The sequence goes on from CM039721.1 coordinate 23,470,906, forward strand.
ACATCAGTGGGCGTCCACCTAAGGAAAATCCTATTGGATGACGTCTATGCTAGGTTACGGAAACCTAGGAGCTAGATATTGATTCTGGGGAAATCAACCTCAAATAATGAGGTCAACAAATGGACCCCCAATAGGCATGATAAACTTGCCAAAGTTTATCGTGCGTATTGGCGTTGACCGAAATGATCAACTAGTTCCAGAGTTGAAATTGAAAGTCTTAGTATATGAATTGAAGAAATTTTGATGTTTGATAGAAAAATAGGATGAAAAATTTATAGATATTCGAGTTGATGAATTGATTTGAAGTTTGATGTTAGTACTAATGGCTTTAGTAAAATGATAACTAAAAAGATTAGTATCATTTAGTAAAGTCAAGGTATGAAAGAATGAGCATAGTGATTTGAAAGGAATTTGATACGAAAGTAGGAGTTTAAATGTGATTTTGTTTTGAAAATGATTTTGCTAAGACTAGAGTCTTCTTTCTAGTCTAAGAGAAAGGATGCCACCAAGTGGGTACTTATACCTAACTCAACAAACTAGAGGGCGTCTTCCAAGAAAAGAAAGCAACCTATGGAAAAGATTGTATCTAATCTTGGAAGGTTTAAAAATTTTAATTTTACACTAGGATGGTGCCACGAGGGGCGTTCTCCAACTCTAGCGGATGATTGTAAGGAAAGGATGCCTAAGTGTGGGGACTCACACCTAACCTCAGAGGATCAGATTTAAGATTTAAGATTTACACTAGGATGGTGCCACGAGGGGCGTTCTTCAACTCTAGCGGATGATCATGAGGAAAGGATGCCTAAGTGTGGGGACTCACACCTAACCTCAGAGGATCAGATTTAAGTTTAAGATTTACACTAGGATGGTGCCACGAGGGGCGTTCTCCAACTCTAGCGGATGATCGTGAGGAAAGGATGCCTAAGTGTCGGGACTGACACCTAACCTCAGAGGATCAGAAGATCATATGAAAAGGAAGCCTAAGTGTGGGGACTCACACCTAATCATAGAGGATCGATTTAAGATTTAAAATTTGCACTAGGATGGTGTCACGAGGGGCGTTCTCCAACTCTAGCGAATGATCGTGAGGAAAGGATGCCTAAGTGTGGGGACTCATAGCTAACCTCAGAGGATCGGATGATCATATGGAAAGGAAGCCTAAGTGTGGGGACTCACACCTAACCATAGAGGATCAGATTTAAGATTTAAAATTTACACTAGGATGGTGCCACGAGGGGCATTCTCCAACTCTAGCGAATGATCGTGAGGAAAGGATGCCTAAGTGTGGGGACTCACACCTAACCTTAGAGGATCGATTTAAGATTTAAGATTTACACTAGGATGGTGCCACGAGGGGCGTTCTCCAACTCTAGCGAATGATCGTGAGGAAAGGATGCCTAAGTGTGGGGACTCACACCTAACCTCAGAGGATCGGATGATCATATGGAAAGGAAGCCTAAGTGTGGGGACTCACACCTAACCATAGAGGATCGATTTAAGATTTAAAATTTAATGAAGAGAAGATGCCACTAGGGATGCTTATACTTCACTTCGGAATGAAGATTAGGATGCCACTAGGGATGCTTATACCTAACTTCAAGAATGTCAATAGGATGCCGTAGGAGGACTTAGACCTAAAGACAGATTTAAACTGGATTGGCTGCCATAAGAGCCGACTTAAGCCAGAAAGTCAGTAGGATGTCGTAAAAGCGGACTTAGACCTAAAGACTAATTTCAGGGTGGTGAATTTTTAAAGTAAAATTAATTTCTTTAAAGCTTTGAATTTTTTCCCTCAACCACAAATGACATTGACAACTTGCAAATGTTCTACTAGAGATCATAAGCTTTTATATATATCATTTTCTAGAAGGGAAAGAAAAACATTTTGAAGATTGATAGACTTGAAAATTCTTTGAATAAAATTTTGTTTTATCCTTCATTATAAATGATCTTTACAACTTACAAATAATCTGTTGCAAATCTATATTTTCATGGCTTATGTTTTGATGATTGACAAACACTACTTCTCTTGGACTACTTGTTGCTTCTAACTTTTCAGGAATCGAAGACCGGACGATCAAGAAGAAGCCAAGTTCAAGATTGCGTAGGTTTAGGGTTGAGTCAGTCTGTACTTTTGTTTTTTCTCTTTTTGAGTCTACTTGTAATGGTCAAAGAGACTGATGCTAAGTAACCCTACACACACACACTTGAGAGACTTAGAATTTCTGTTTTTGCCCACATCGGCCAGGCCGATATTCATGTCATCCTGGACGATCAGCTTAAAACAGAAAGTCTAATTAAGGATTCTTTATTAAGGCAGCCGACATTAACATATCGGCCTGGACGATACGTGTATCGGCCAGGACGATTAGCTCAAAATAGAAAGAAGTAGCCGCCTTAGACAGTTAAGGTATACTGTATTTTTAAATTATCGGCCAGGACGATACCCATATCGGCCTGGACGAAATTACCAAATTATGCCTTAATTGATCAGGAAATCAAGGGAGTAATTAAGGATGATTGATACAATTATATCATCCTGGACGATCGTAAGATCGGCCAAGGCGATACATTCAAAATCCTTGAGTTGCTTCAGGACGATAAATATTGGCCTGGTCATAAACAGGGCGATGCTCAGAACGATTTGCCTCTGATTTGAACTAATAGGCCAGGACGATCGTATGATCGGCCTGGATGATCAAGCCAAATTTCAATCATCCAGGACTATTCCCAGGGCGATGCTCTGGCCGATCTTCTTTGATTTGTACTGATCGGCCAGGCCGATGTACATATCGGCCGGGACGATAAAGTTGGCTACTTGCAATTAATGAGCTCCTTGAGAGCTCTTCTATTTAAGAGCTCTTTTCCAAACGTTTTAGAAGACCTTTGGCTGCTGCCTTGACCTGAGAAGACCTTGAGGAGAGAAAGAGAGAGAGGGAGAGAGAGAGGATCTTGTGAGGGGGAGCTTGTGAGGGGGATTCACAAGGGTTGCTTCAAGGATCGCTCTGCTTGTCTTTTGTCTGGAGTTTCTCGTCCGTGGAAGGGTCGGTAGAGGTAAGGAGTTTGCTTTTGGTTGCGGTTCTCTGCCAGCTTCAGGAGGAAGCAAAAGGAGGTAGGTTCTCTGCCTTGCCGGGGTGGCAAAAAGGAAGTTCTTGTAAGGGCTTCTCCGCCTAGCCGTGGGGGCTAAAGGAGAGTCACGTTTTGTAGTGCAATACTTGGAGGGTGCCTCCAAGGAGTGGACGTAGGTCGAGTCGACCGAACCACTATAAATCTTGTGTTCTTATTTTTGCTTCCGCACTTTTTATTTCTGCATTAATTTCTTGTGGTGTGATTTGGTTTGTGATTTTATTTCTTTGTCTTAAAAGTTTTTTTTTAAATATCAATTCACCCCCCCTCTTGGTTAGCTTGGGACTAAGTTCATATGGCTTAACATCCCGAACGAACTTTCAAGTGGTATCAGAGCGGGATTCGAAAATTTAAGTTTGAAAACTTTTTGAATTTGATCCATGGCTAACATTGGGAATCGTAACACTACGGAAGGGTATTCCATTACCCGACCTCCCCTGTTCGATAACCTACCTTTTGATTTTTGGAAAACCGGCATGTCAACGTTTTTACAATCTACTGATTATCGCATGTGGATGCTTGTTCAAGAAGATTATTCTCCACCTTCTTGTGAAATTAATGGTATTTAAACTGAAGTTGCTTTTACTGAATGGACTTTCGATGAACGTGATTTGGCTCAATTAAATGTAAAGTGTTTGAACTGTTTTTTCTGTGCTTTGAAATCTGAGGATTACATGCGTGTTTCAACTTGCAAAATTGGTAAAGAAATTTGGGATAAATTATGCATCACCTATGAAGGTACTAATGAAGTTAAGCAATCCCGTTTAAACATTCTCTTGCATGACTACGAACTTTTTCGTATGAAACCTCATGAATCGATTTCTGACATGTACACTAGGTTTACTCAGATTGTTACTTCATTGCATGCACTAGGAAAGGAGCTTTCAAATTATGAAAAAGTTAACAAGATTTTGAGATGCTTGCCTTCGTCTTATGATGCAAAAATTACTGCCATTATTGAATCCAAAGAATTGAACACCTATTCTATTGATAACTTACTTGACTCACTTATTGCTTACGAACAAGGGGTGAATCAAAGAAATCTTAATGCAGGTGAGAAGAAAAAGGAGAAAACAATCACACTGAAGGCACACAAATCGGAGTCTGAATTTTTCGGGTCTGAAAGAGATGAAATTGTCTTCATCACAAGGCAATTCAAAAGCTTTCTAAGGAAAAAACAAAAGCATCATCAAAGTTGGAGAAAATGTAAGGATCATAAACATATTAAAGAATCTTCTGATGTTGTTTGTTTTGAATGCAGGAAGCCTGGACATGTGAGAACTGACTGCCCTACACTTAGAGACCAATCAAGCAAAAGAAAAAGTGAGGAGAAAGCTAAGCCTAGGAAGAACAAGAAGAAAAACCAAAGGAGCTTTTGGGCAGAATCTGGTACTGACTCCTCTGAGACTGAACCAGAGGAAGAAACTACAAACTTGTGTTTCATGGGAAAAGATCAAAGTGATCAAGAAGAGGTTTGTGAACTTTCCTACGATCAACTTCTTGAAGTCTCAGAGAAAATTTATGCATCATATAGGAAATTAAAGAAAGCTCATGCTAGCTTAAAACTAGAATTTTTAAATCTACAAAAAGAGCATGAAATTTTAATTAAAGACCATCAAACAATTGATTCAAATCACATGACTTTACTTGATGAATTTGATGAGTTAAATAAAAATCATGGTGAGTTAGTTGAAGAGCTTGATGCATTAAAAATAACACACACATCACTTGAATCAGATTTTAAGAAGTCTAAAGAGATAGAGAAAAATTTGAGGATTGAAAATGAAGTTTTAAAAAGCACAAATTTGAAGATTCAAAATAATTTAGAAGCATGTAAGAAAACTAGGATGACATCTACTTTTGATTAATTGCCAAAACCTAGGAAGAGACTGTTTGAATAGTTGCTATTTGAATGAGTTATATTTATGCAACTTATGTAGTTTTGATGATTCCAAACATTATTGTTCAAATGTATAGCTATCTCCTAACAATTTCAGAAGATTTGCACTTGCTCTTGTGTGTACTAACATTTCAGGAAAATCAGACTCCAGACTACGAAAAGTTCAATTCAAATTCAACATGAGATATTTTGTTTAATTGATGTTTGTCTTTTCTTTGAATTAATTTTGAAAGGGAGTGATTGTAATTGAGTGAATAAAATCTCACACACACAAATAAGGAGATCTTAAAATTCTATACTGATCGTACAGGACGATATTTATCGTACTGGACGATCTGTCAGTTATCTCCTATAGAGCACTTGGAACGAATAGGAACTTGCTTTGAAAAATTTTCTAAGTCCTATTCGTCCAGGACGAAATTTATTATCGTACCAGGCGATGGGTTCTCTGCAAAATTTTCGTCCAGACGAATTTTACCATCGTACGAGGCGACGAGTCCTCTGGAAAATTTTCGTCCAGACGAAAATAAATATCGTACAGGACGATCAGCTCTCTGGAAATTTTTCGTCCAGACGAAAACAAATTATCGTCCGCGGCGATTGGTTCTCTGGAAAATTTTCGTCCAGACGAAATAAATAATCGTCCAGGACGATCGGCTCTCTGGAAAATTTTCGTCCAGACGATCACATTTTCGTTCAAACGATAAACCGACTTAGAACAGTTTTCAGCAGTTTCTAGAACCGACCTTGTAATAACCGTTCGTACTGGACGAACCAAATTCGTACAGGACGATCAGCTGTACGAAGTCAGTTCGTACACATATACAAATTGGGTCGTTTCAGATCGTTTAAGTAAAATCGTCCAGGACGATCCAGAATCGTACAGGACGATCCACTGCGTACAGAATTGAAAATTTGCAGTTTTTGGGCGTTTCACTTGTCTTTTATATAAATAGTCCAAATTAGACTGCCACCCAATCTTTTTGTCATTTGATCTTCGTGCCTCTTGAGAGAATAGCCAAGAAGAGAGTGGAAGAGAGCATTCAAAGGAGGATTCCTACCACTGGAGCGAGAAGGCTTCACTTGGATTGCTAAGGTAAGAGTCTCTACTTGTGGAATTGGATTTCTTCACTCTTTTTCTTTCTTCCTTCTAGATTCTTGTGAGAAGATCATTCAAGAAGGTCCGGTTCTCTGCCGACACTTGGAGAGTGTGAACAGACGAGGGTTCTCTGCCCACACTAGGAGAGTGTGAAAGGACGAGGGTTCTCTGCCCACACTAGGAGAGTGTGAAAGGAAGAAGGTTCTCTGCCTACACTTGGAGAGTGTAAACAGTCGTAGGGTTCTCTGCCCACACTAGGAGAGTGTGAAAGGACGACGGTTCTCTGCCGCACCGGGTAGTGGTGAAAAGAGTGTTTTGTACAGGCTTCTCCGCCTTGCTGTGGGTGCTAAAGGAGAGTCACTTTGTGGTATTAGTGCAATACTCAGAGGGTGCCTCTGAGGAGTGGATGTAGGTCTGGTTATAGACCGAACCACTATAAATCTGGTGTCATTTACTTTATAGCTTTTACGTTTCCGCACTTTAAATTTCAGTTTTAACAACTCTGTGGTTGAAAAACATTTTTCTACTAACTTTAAAAGAAAATTTTATTTCGGTTCAACTTTATTATTAAGAGGGTTTAAAATTTTAAAAACTACCAATTCACCCCCCTCTTGGTAGCCTTGGGACACTTACTTAGGCTTAACAACCTAATTACTGGACTCAACAAGTGGTATCAGAGCAGAGTTTCAAAATCATAAGTTTGAACTACTTTTTGATTAACGTAGATGGCTACATTTGGAAACCGAAACACACCTGAGGGTTACTCTATCACTAGACCTCCACTGTTTGATAATATTCCTTTTGATTTTTGGAAAACACGCATGTCTACTTTCTTACAGTCACTTGATTATCGCATGTGGATGCTAGTCCAGGAAGGTTACACAAAACCAACTAGATTAGTTGATGGAATTAGGGTAGATACACCCTATGCAGATTGGACTATAGAAGAACGTGACTTAGCACAATTAAATGCGAAATGTTTAAATAGTTTCTTTTGTGCTTTAAAATCTGAAGACTACATGCGAGTTTCCACTTGTAAAAGCGGAAAAGACATATGGGATAGACTTTGTATTACTTATGAAGGGACAAATGAGGTTAAGCAATCAAGACTCAATATCTTGTTACATGACTACGAGTTATTTTGCATGAAACCTAATGAATCTATATCTGACATGTACACAAGATTCACTCAAATTGTAACCTCTTTGCATGCACTTGGTAGGGAATTAACTAATGCTGAAATGGTTAATAAGATTCTTCGTTGTTTACCTACTGCATACGATGCTAAAATTACTGCAATTACAGAGTCAAAAGATCTGAACATTTATTCTATTGACAATCTTCTTGGTTCACTCATTACTTACGAGCAAGGAGTAAGTCAAAGAAAGATTGATGCAGGTGAACCAAGAAAGGACAAGAATCTTGCATTAAATGTGGAAGAGTCAGAAAGTGAACACTCACAACCTGAGGATGAAGACGATATAGCACTGATGACTAGACAATTCAGAAGCTTTTTAAAGAGGAAGCAGAAGAGACGCCAGCAATGGAATAGAGGTAAGTATAACAAAAATGGCAGGGTTTCTAATGAAGTGATTTGTTATGAATGCAGGAAACCAGGTCATATAAAAACTGATTGTCCAAAACTTAAAGCCACTCCTAGCAAGGAGAAGGTAGAGGAGAAACCAATGGTAAAAAAGGGCAAGAAGAAGTTTCAAAAGGCTTTTTGGGCGGACTCAGCTTCAGACTCATCTGAGACTGAAAACGAAGAAGAAGTCACCAACCTTTGCTTGATGGCAGATAAAGCTGAACAATCAGATCAAGAAGAGGTATGTGATTTAACCTATGATGAACTGTTTGAAGTTTCTGAACACATGCATGATGCATATAGGAAAACTAAAAAGATGCATTCTAGTTTAGTTTTAGAATTGGAAGAGCTTAATAAGGAACACGAAATCCTTAGAAAAGATCATGCTTTAATTGATAGCAACCACATGAAACTACTTGATGAATATGATGACTTGAATAAAAATTTCGAAAATTTAAAATCATCCTATGCTGAACTTGAAAAAGAATTTAAGAAATTTAAGGATGAATCTGAGCACAAGACATATAGAATCAATTATACAAATCGAATCTTGGAGGATATGAATTCATTTTACAAACTTACTATAAGAGCTCTCGAGGATAATAGGAACCCCCCTAAACTTGAAGATTTTACAAATCCTAAATATTATCCTAAATTCATGAAATCCCTTAGAAGACAATCATATGAAAGAAAACATAGGAATATTTTTCCTAATGTTAAATGTAACAATTGTGGATTTTTGGGACATATATCTCACACCTGCACTTTAAAGATGAAACCTAATTTGGTGTGGAGAACTAAGATGCATAAACCTAGACATATCACACATGCATCTGATTATAAATTTCATAAAGGTGAACCCAAACTAGTTTGGGTTCCCAGGTCTAACATTTGAGAATTTTGCAGGTATACTCTCACACAAGACCTCGTGAGAGTATATGGTACCTGAACAGCGGATGTTCTAAGCACATGACTGGAGATACTGCTCAATTCATAACGCTGGAAGCCAGGAGTGGAGGCAAGGTTACACTTGGAGATAATACCCCAAAGAAGGTGGTTGGATCAGGTATGATTGGAAATTTGAAAAACTTTTTCATAGATAATGTTTTATTAGTTGAAGGCTTAAAACATAATTTGCTTAGCATAAGTCAGCTATGTGATAAGGGCTATAATGTAAAATTTTTACCTACTAGCTGCATAATTAGCCTAAATGGGAAAATTGTTTTAAATGGAAAAAGGGTGAACAATGTCTACATGCTAGATTTAAATTGTATTCAATCTCCTACTGCTTTTTGTTTGAAAACTGTTTCTGATGAATCATGGCTTTGGCATAGGAGACTTTGTCATTCTAGTATGAAAAATCTTAGAAGAATTACCCAAAAGAATTTGGTTAGAGGAATACCTAAACTAGACTTTACTAAGGACCACTTATGTGATGCATGTCAATTAGGAAAACAAGTGAAGTCCTCTTTTAAGTCCAATAAAGATCTTAGGACCAGTAAACCTTTAGAAATTCTTCACATGGATCTTTTTGGACCTGTAAGCACGGTTAGTCTAGGAGGAAAGGTATATGGATTTGTAATAGTAGATGATTTTTCAAGATTCACCTGGGTTAAATTTCTTTTTCAAAAGAGTGAATCATTTGAGGAATTCAGAAATTTTTCAACTTGGATACAAAGAAAACTAGGATGTGAAATAATTTCTATACAAAGTGATCATGGAGGAGAATTTGAAAATGAAAGATTTGAAGATTTCTGTAAAGAAAAGGGGATTGATCACAATTTTTCTGCACCTAGAACTCCTCAACAAAATGGAGTAGTTGAAAGAAAGAACAGAACATTAATAGAAGCCGCCCGAGCAATGTTAGCAGAATACTCTCTTCCTAGATATTTTTGGGCTGAGGCGGTTAGCACTGCATGCTATGTTCTGAATAGGGTAAATGTGAGATCAAATTTGAATAAAACACCCTATGAATTGGTAAAAGGTAGAACACCAAATTTGTCTCATTTACATGTATTTGGTTGCAAGGTGTTCATACATAATAATGGAAAATCTGCCTTAGGAAAATTTGATCCAAAATCAGATGAAGGAATTTTTGTTGGATATTCAAGTGTTGGAAAATCTTATAGAGTATTCAACAAAAGAACTTTAGTCATTGAAGAAACCACACATGTTGTTTTTGATGAAAATGGAAACATAGAAGAGCCAAAAGTTGTTGAAGAAGAAATTGAAGAAAACTCCCAAAAGATTGATAGATTAAATTTGGAAGAAAATGTGGAAGAAATTATAGAAAGAGAAGACCCTTTGCCTAGAGATTTGAGATTCTCTAAAAATCACCCAAAGGAATTAATTATAGGTGAACCAAGTGAGGGTGTTAGAACTAGGCGTGGATTAAACAAGGAAGTCAATCATTCAGCTTTTATTTCAACTATTGAACCCACTAACATTGATCAAGCACTTTCAGATGAATTTTGGATATTGGCCATGCAAGAAGAGTTAAATCAATTTGTAAGAAATAAAGTTTGGGAACTAACTACAAGGCCAAAAGATCAAAGTGTTGTTGGAACCAAGTGGGTGTTCAAAAATAAAATGAATGACTCAGGAGTAGTCATTAGAAATAAGGCTAGATTAGTAGCTAAGGGGTATAATCAAATTGAAGGAATTGATTTTGAGGAAACTTTTGCCCCTGTAGCTAGACTTGAAGCTATTAGGGTTTTACTAGCCTTTGCCTGTTTTAAAGGTTTTAAATTGTTTCAAATGGATGTTAAAAGTGCCTTTTTAAATGGAGTAATTGAAGAAGATGTTTTTGTAGAACAACCTCCAGGTTTTGAAAATTCTAAATTTCCAAATCATGTTTTCAAATTAAAAAAGGCATTATATGGATTGAAACAGGCACCTAGGGCTTGGTATGAGAGGTTAAGCACCTTCCTACTTGAAAGATCTTTTGAAAAAGGAAGTGTGGATACAACTCTCTTTTTAAGAAAAATTGGAAAGGATATACTTATTGTTCAAATTTATGTGGATGACATCATCTTTGGATCTTCAAATAAACATCTTTGTGATGATTTTTCTAAAACAATGAGTAATGAATTCGAAATGAGTCTAATGGGAGATTTAAATTACTTTCTAGGATTTAGCATTAAGCAACTTGAGGAAGGTACTTTTCTTAGTCAAAACAAATATATTAAGGACATCCTCAAAAAATATGAAATGGACAATGCTAAACCTGTTAGTACACCAATGAGTTCTTCAGTTCAGTTGGATAAGGACCTTAAGGGAAAATCTGTTGATCAAAAGAAATTTAGAGGGATAATTGGATCTTTACTTTACTTGACTGCTAGCCGACCAGATATTATGTTTAGTGTTTGCCTATGTGCTAGATTTCAATCAGATCCAAAAGAATCACATTTGACAGCAGTAAAAAGGATTTTAAGATATCTACTAGGAACTCAAAACTTAGGAATTTGGTATCCTAAGTTTAGCTCTTCATTTGAAATTATTGGTTACTCAGATTCTGACTTTGCAGGCTGTAGAGTGGATAGGAAAAGCACTTCTGGAACATGTCAATTCATTGGAAATTCATTAGTTTCATGGTCTAGTAGAAAACAAAATTCAGTGGCACTATCTACTGCAGAAGCAGAATACATTGCATTAGGAAGTTGTGTGGCACAAGTACTTTGGTTAAAACAACAGTTGATTGACTTAGGATTAACTATAGGCACTATTCCAATTTATTGTGACAATACTAGTGCTATTTGTATTTCAAAAAATCCTATTCAACATTCTAGAACCAAACACATCGATATAAGGCATCATTTCATAAGGGATCACGTATCCAAAGGAGAAATTGAACTCATACATGTTTCAACTGAAAATCAACTTGCAAACATTTTTACAAAACCTTTAGCCTTTGATACCTTCAGTACTTTAAGAACAAGGCTTGGTGTTATTGATTTGAATGCTTAACTAAAATGTCTTTGCAACATTGATACTTGTTATGTTTTGTTTTTGAAATTTTGTGAATTTTGTGTTTTTAATGAATTGTTTTTGGATTTATGATTTTGTTTTATGTTTTCTGTGTTTCTGATTGTTTTTGTTGATTTTGTTAATTTAAAAAAAAAAAAAAAAAAATTTAAATTTTTTGGAGGAAATCGTCCAGGACGATTTATTTTCGTACGGGACGATGTGTAAAGGAACAGTTTGCGAAAATTTAAACCGTTTGAGCAGTTTTTTATTGGATCGTCTGTACGATCTGTGATCGTCCAGGACGAATTTTTTTTCTCTCAAACGTCGGAACGATTGAATGCAGCGGTTGAGTGGATAAGACAGTTTTTAATACGAACTTCGTCTGTACGAAATTTTAGTTCGTCCAGACGAACATGTGTCGATTCATTGTAGGGGACGGTTTTCAAGAGTCATTAAAACGAAATACTTTTCGATCGTCTGTACGAAATTTTTTCGTCTGTACGATTGGTCAAGTCAAAAAGCCTGTACGAAGGGACGCATCGTAAGTTGTGTTGAATACGAAAAGCCGTTACATTTTGGACGAATTGGATCGTCTGTACGAACTTTCTTCGTCCAGACGAATTATTATGTTTCGTCCAGGACGAATATTTTCGTCCAGGACGAAAGTATCGTTTTCCTTTAAATATGAAGGCTTTTCAAACTTGACAATCACACTTTCAAATTTCTTTTTCAATCCCTTTTAACATCAAATCAACAATGGCCTCCTCTAGCAAAAGACAAAAGGTTTTGGTGAAGAAACCAAACAGGAATGCCCCAGACAACTTTCTTTCCAAGGCAAATGAGGAATCTTTTCCTCGTTTTGCCTCCGCAAAAATCACTCCGTCTCGCATTCTTATCCCAACAGAGTTGAAATTTCGGGTAATGCACCTCTTCGCCTCAACCCAATTTCAGTTCATTCTTTCTCTCGTCCACCTCTACAATAAACAAACCTACCATTACTTTCTAGCCAACATGAGTTTCAATTCTGACCACTCTATCATTTTTCGTTCTTTTGTTTTTAAGAAAAAAGTTGAGATCACCAAGCACGATCTTGGTGCATTTTTAAACTTAAGAACTGAGGGATATAGAGCCCACACCCTAATGTCAGAAACCTCCTTCAAATGGTTTGAAATCAATAGGGTAATTAGAAAAAATGCGATTGACAATCATGTTGCTAGAGTCTCAGGTATGACCCAAGATGCCCGAATCATCCAGCACATCCTTAGATCCTCAATTATTCCTAAAGCTGGTGATAGGATTAACATTACTCCTCTCCTTTCTTGTCTAACTTTTTTAATCATGTCAAGACATCCTATTGATGAAGCCCAACTCATCATAGATCATATCTATGGGCTTTCAGAAATAGGACATGCTGATCAGAAGAGGAAGAAGAACATTTCATTAGGGCACTTAATTACTTATATTTTGGAGAAGAAGTACAATATAGTGCATCCTGATGAGGAATATGAAGAGCCAGTTTACTATAACAACACATCATTCAGACTGCTCTTCAAGGAAGAAAAAGAAAAAGGGGAAGCACATGACAGTGCTTCAGAAGAAGAAGAAGAAGGAGTGCAAGCTTCTGCTTCTCAATCAGATTACCAGAATCTGATTGAGAGATTTGATAAACTAGAGACTCACATTGATCAAAGGTTTGATCAATTTGATGCTCAACTTACTCAGCAGCAACATGACATTGGTAACATTAAAGATGAAGTTCATGAAATTAATACCAATGTAATGTTGATGGCCTCCTACTTCAACCTCTTTGGCGGCATACCTCCTCCTCCTCCAGAACAGTAAAAATTTTGTTTTTGTTTTTTGTTGTTGTGTGTCTGTTGTATTTTTTGTTTTGTTGTTTTGTTTTTATCTTATATGTGTTATTGTGATTGTTTTTTATATTTTTAAGTTCAATGTTTATGTAATCTTTCCTTTTCAATGAAAGTTTGTTTTTGTTAGATTTGTTTTGAAATGTGGCTAATATTTATGAATTTCATTAGTATTTTTTAATCTACATAGTGCTTAAATTCGATTGTAATTTGAGATTATCTATATTAGAAAATCTAGACTTTCTAAATTTATAATTTGTTTATAACTTGTTGTACTGAGAACTTTTAAATTCATGTCTATTCATTTAGACTACATAAAAGTTAATATTGTTATTACAATTTTGATGTTTTCTTAGTTTGTATTTCTATGCTCAAATGATATTTATGCACCTAGAAAAATTTGAAATTTTAGATTATAGATTTTGGAAAGAATTGGTCAAATTACTCTTGAACAGTGTACAAATGTACAAAAATCAAAAGGGATTCACAAAAATTTGTAAAATGGAAAAGAGGCACAAAATAAGCCCAACCAAAGAAAAATGCACAAAAATGTGCTACAAAACTTTGAAAAGATGTGCAAAGCACCACATGAGGTAATTCTCTTCTTTCCAAATTCGTTCAATCTCTTAATTCAAGTTGATCTAATGTTCATTCATATTCTCTTGAACTTTGAAATATAGAATTTTTTTTACATCTGACTTGTAATGATTTTCAATAATCAAAATGTCTAAATTGAATCATGTCTTTAAAAAATTCTTCTTACTTACAATGTTATATCATTTCATAAATTTTATGAATTTCTATGATTGACCTAATATCTTTAGTTTAAAATTGCATACCCTATGTCAATCACCATTTAGATTAAATTTTAACAATGAATTTCATATAATTATTTACATTTCTTGTCTTTTTCTTCTTCACTTTTTGTTGCTGTCAAAAAGGGGGAGAAATTATTAGTTTGTGTATGTTTGTGTTTTCTCTTTTTAGTTGTTCTGTTTGCAAGTTTTTTGTGTAGTTTGTAACAGCAAGTTTTTTGTGTAGTTTGTGTTAAAATTTTTGAAAAAACAAAAATTTTGTTCGTTAAATATTGTTCTTTAATGCCTCCTTATTTTAATGTACTCATAAATTCAGGGGGAGTTTAGGAGATAAAAGATGTGTTTTAACTTGAAACCATACTAATAATAATTGTTTTGCCATCATCAAAAAGGGGGAGATTGTTTGAATAGTTGCTATTTGAATGAGTTATATTTATGCAACTTATGTAGTTTTGATGATTCCAAACATTATTGTTCAAATGTATAGCTATCTCCTAACAATTTCAGAAGATTTGCACTTGCTCTTGTGTGTACTAACATTTCAGGAAAATCAGACTCCAGACTACGAAAAGTTCAATTCAAATTCAACATGAGATATTTTGTTTAATTGATGTTTGTCTTTTCTTTGAATTAATTTTGAAAGGGAGTGATTGTAATTGAGTGAATAAAATCTCACACACACAAATAAGGAGATCTTAAAATTCTATACTGATCGTACAGGACGATATTTATCGTACTGGACGATCTGTCAGTTATCTCCTATAGAGCACTTGGAACGAATAGGAACTTGCTTTGAAAAATTTTCTAAGTCCTATTCGTCCAGGACGAAATTTATTATCGTACCAGGCGATGGGTTCTCTGCAAAATTTTCGTCCAGACGAATTTTACCATCGTACGAGGCGACGAGTCCTCTGGAAAATTTTCGTCCAGACGAAAATAAATATCGTACAGGACGATCAGCTCTCTGGAAATTTTTCGTCCAGACGAAAACAAATTATCGTCCGCGGCGATTGGTTCTCTGGAAAATTTTCGTCCAGACGAAATAAATAATCGTCCAGGACGATCGGCTCTCTAGAAAATTTTCGTCCAGACGATCACATTTTCGTTCAAACGATAAACCGACTTAGAACAGTTTTCAGCAGTTTCTAGAACCGACCTTGTAATAACCGTTCGTACTGGACGAACCAAATTCGTACAGGACGATCAGCTGTACGAAGTCAGTTCGTACACATATACAAATTGGGTCGTTTCAGATCGTTTAAGTAAAATCGTCCAGGACGATCCAGAATCGTACAGGACGATCCACTGCGTACAGAATTGAAAATTTGCAGTTTTTGGGCGTTTCACTTGTCTTTTATATAAATAGTCCAAATTAGACTGCCACCCAATCTTTTTGTCATTTGATCTTCGTGCCTCTTGAGAGAATAGCCAAGAAGAGAGTGGAAGAGAGCATTCAAAGGAGGATTCCTACCACTGGAGCGAGAAGGCTTCACTTGGATTGCTAAGGTAAGAGTCTCTACTTGTGGAATTGGATTTCTTCACTCTTTTTCTTTCTTCCTTCTAGATTCTTGTGAGAAGATCATTCAAGAAGGTCCGGTTCTCTGCCGACACTTGGAGAGTGTGAACAGACGAGGGTTCTCTGCCCACACTAGGAGAGTGTGAAAGGACGAGGGTTCTCTGCCCACACTAGGAGAGTGTGAAAGGAAGAAGGTTCTCTGCCTACACTTGGAGAGTGTAAACAGCCGTAGGGTTCTCTGCCCACACTAGGAGAGTGTGAAAGGACGACGGTTCTCTGCCGCACCGGGTAGTGGTGAAAAGAGTGTTTTGTACAGGCTTCTCCGCCTTGCTGTGGGTGCTAAAGGAGAGTCACTTTGTGGTATTAGTGCAATACTCAGAGGGTGCCTCTGAGGAGTGGATGTAGGTCAGGTTATAGACCGAACCACTATAAATCTGGTGTCATTTACTTTATAGCTTTTACGTTTCCGCACTTTAAATTTCAGTTTTAACAACTCTGTGGTTGAAAAACATTTTTCTACTAACTTTAAAAGAAAATTTTATTTCGGTTCAACTTTATTATTAAGAGGGTTTAAAATTTTAAAAACTACCAATTCACCCTCCTCTTGGTAGCCTTGGGACACTTACTTAGGCTTAACAACCTAATTACTGGACTCAACAGAGACATTATAACTCAAATCACTTAAGAAATCCCTTTCCTGGAGTTAGATGTTTTTCATGTGGCATGCTAGGACACATCTCACACACTTGCACGATTCACCATAGTACAAATTGGGTGTGGAAACCTAAGGTGCATGATCCATAGCATACCACACACGCATTGCATTCTTCTCTTCATAAGAAGGAACCCAAACCTGCTTGGGTTCCTAAATCTAACATTTGATAATTTTGCAGGAGGGCTCTCACAAAAGACCTCGTGAGAGTATGTGGTACCTGGATAGTGGATGCTCTTGACATATGACTGGTGATGCTAACCAGTTTGTTGTACTAGAGTCCAGGACTGGAGGCAAGGTTACTCTTGGAGACAACACCACCAGGAAGGTGGTAGGAGCAGGTATAATTGGCAATTCCATGAACCTTATGATTGAAAATGTTTTGCTTGTAGATGGATTGAAGCACAACTTGCTCAGCATCAGTCAATTCTTTGACAAAGGCTTCATCGTGCAGTTCTTTACGGATTCATGCATTGTAAGTTTAAGTAACAACACTATTTTGCAGGGAAAGAGGATCAACAACGTCTACATGCTTGATTTAAATAACATTGAATGTGCTGCTTCTTTTTGCTTAAAAACTGTGATTGATGATTCTTGGTTGTGGCACAGGAGGCTTTGTCATGCAAGTATGAAAACCCTTAGGAAAGTGACCCAAAAAGATCTAGTTAGAGGTGTCCCCAAACTTAAGTTTACAAAAGACCACCTTTGTGATGCCTGTCAACTAGGAAAGCAAGTCCACTCCACTTTTCACCCCATCAAGGACATTAGCACCTCTAGACCTTTAGAAGTCCTTCACATGGATTTGTTTGGACCCATTAGCACGACTAGTTTGGGAGGGAAAGTCTATGGCTTTGTGATTGTTGATGACTACTCGAGGTTCACTTGGACTAGATTTCTTTCACATAAAAATGAGTCTTTTGAGGAGTTTAAAATATTTTCTACTTGGATTCAGAAGAAGCTAGGTTGTGAGATTTTGACCATCCATAGTGATCATGGGGGAGAATTTGAAAATGAAAGATTTGGAGATTTTTATGAGGACAAGGGAATTAGTCACAATTTTTCAGCCCCTAGGACCCCTCAGCAGAATGGGGTAGCTGAAAGGAAGAACCGGACCTTGGTGGAAGCCACTAGAGCCATGCTTGTTGAGTATTCACTTCCAAAATACTTTTGGGCTGAAGCGGTTAACACAGCTTGCTATGTGTTGAATAGGGTGAATGTTAGAGCCAAATTAGAGAAGACACCCTATGAGATCCTTAAGGGTAGGACACCCAATCTTTCCCACCTTCATGTCTTTGGTTGTAAGGTTTTCATTCACAATAATGGGAAATCTCACTTGGGAAAATTTGATCCTAAATCTGATGAGGGAGTATTCTTGGGATATTCTAGTGTTGGGAAGTCTTTTAGGGTGTTTAACAAGAGAACTTTAATGGTGGAAGAGACAACCCATGTAGTTTTTGATGAGTCTGAGCCTAAGAAACATGGAGTAGAAGATGATGATATTGGAGAGATTACTAGTTGAGTAGAGAATTGGGGAAGGGGTGTGAGCACCTAAGTAATGAAGGAGTAGAAGGTGTCACCCAAGGAGTAGAGAACTTTGTTGAAAGGGGAGAAACTTCACACACTTTGCCTAGAGATTGGAGATACTCTACAAGTCACCCCAAGGATTTGATCTTAGGAGACCCTTCTAGTGGAGTTAAGACTAGACATGGACTTAGGAAGGAGGTGAACCACTCTGCCTTTATTTCTATGACTGAACCCACCACCATTAACCAATCCCTTTCTGATGAGTTTTGGATTTTAGCAATGCAAGAAGAGTTGAATCAATTTGTTAGGAATGATGTTTGGGAACTTGTGGAAAGACCTAAAGGACAAAGTGTAGTTGGAACAAAGTGGGTCTTTAAGAACAAAGTGAATGATTCAGGAGTGGTGGTGAGGAATAAAGCAAGATTGGTGGCTAAGGGGTACAATCAAATAGAAGGGATAGACTTTGAGGAGACTTTTGCCCCTGTAGCTAGATTGGAAGCCATTAGAGTGCTATTAGCCTTTGCCTGTTATAAAGGATTTAAGCTTTTTCAAATGGATGTCAAGAGTGCCTTTTTAAATGGGGAGATAAAAGAAGATGTGTTTGTAGAACAACCTCCAGGTTTTGAGAGCTCCCAATTTCCAAATCATGTGTTTAAATTGAAAAAGGCATTGTATGGTTTAAAGCAGGCACCAAGAGCTTGGTATGAGAGGCTTAGCACATTCTTACTAGAAAGCGAGTTTGTCAAGGGAAGTGTAGACACCACCCTTTTTCTTAGGAGAGTTGGAGATGATTTACTCATTGTTCAGATTTATGTGGATGACATACTCTTTGGATCTTCTAATAAAATTTTGTGTGATGATTTTTCTAAAACAATGAGTAGAGAGTTTGAGATGAGTTTGATGGGAGAATTGTCTTACTTTTTGGGGTTTAGCATAAAACAATTGGAGGATGGAACTTTTCTAAATCAAACAAAATACATAAAGGACATTTTGAAGAAATATGAGATGGACAAAGCCAAGCCAATTAACACTCCCATGACTTCTAGTGCTCCATTGGACAAGGACCCAAGTGGTAAGTCTGTTGATCAGAAGAAGTATAGAGGCATGATTGGATCCTTACTTTACTTGACTGCGAGCCGACCTGACATCATGTTTAGTGTTTGCCTTTGTGCTAGGTTTCAGGCTGACCCTAAGGAATCCCACATGACTGCTGTTAAAAGGATTTTTAGATATCTTTTGGGGACACAAGGATTAGGGATTTGGTACCCTAGACATAGCACTTCTTTTAAGATTATTGGTTTTTCTGACTCTGATTTTGCAGGATGCAAGGTGGATAGAAAGAGCACTTCTGGAACTTGTCATTTCATTGGTCAATCTTTGGTCTCTTGGTCTAGTAGGAAGCAAAACTTTGTTGCTCTTTCCACTGCTGAAGCTGAATACATTGCTCTTGGAAGTTGTGTGGCCCAAGTCCTTTGGTTAAAACAACAGGTATTGGATTTAGGATTACATGTAGGTACCATCTCAATCTTTTGTGACAATACTAGTGC
Organism: Dendrobium nobile; assembly: GCA_022539455.1. Lineage (NCBI taxonomy): Eukaryota > Viridiplantae > Streptophyta > Magnoliopsida > Asparagales > Orchidaceae > Dendrobium > Dendrobium nobile. The sequence goes on from CM039721.1 coordinate 23,490,564, forward strand.
CATATGCATCTCTAAGAATCCTATCCAACATTCAAGGACTAAACACATTGACATTAGGCATCACTTCATTAGAGATCATGTGACTAAGGGAGACATTGAGGTACACCATGTGACAAGTGAAAATCAACTGGCAGACATCTTTACTAAACCACTGGCCTTCGATACTTTCAGCTCTTTAAGGACCAGGTTGGGTGTGATTGACATAAATGCATGAAATCTTTTTATTCTGTTTTTCTTTTGCTTTTTATTTTCGTTTACTTTTGTTTCCTTTTTGTTGTTTTAGCTTTTTTTTGTGTGTTTTACTTTTCGTTTTCCTTCTCTTTACTTAGTTTTCATAACCATTGCTAATATGGTATTATATTCCTTGTCCTTGTCGTTGGAAATTTGTAGTCAATATGTTTTTATCTACTCAATCTCTTAAATGGTAGGAATATTTTGTGATTGTGACTCTTTCTCTAACCTATTTTAGTGGCATAGTTTTCTTCTCTAATAAAAAATCTATCTCAAGTTAAAGATTGATTATGGAATTGCGATCTTGTCTTAAGCTTGCTTAAGCAAATCTATCTTATACTTATAATGTTTAAAGTCTTTTTATCACATCAAAATTTCTCGTTACTCTTGTCCTTGATTATTAATTCTGCTTGTGATAACTCTTCCTTTTGTTAGAGAGAGTGCTCCTATTCTCTAATATATGAGAAGATATATTCACAACTTTGTCTTTAAAAAATTATAAAAGAGAATATAGCTTGCAAAAAGAACAAAATTTGGCCAATGATGCCAACAAAAAATGCGCAAAGCGCCATGATATTGACAAGAGGCATAAAATGAGCCCACTCCAAAGCAAGCTACTCTCTCTTTTTAAATCTTTTAGAACTTAGAAGTGTTGGTTATCAAAGACTTGACTTCGATTAACTTGCGATTGTGACAAATTTACTTTACCTCATTATTGTATGAAGATGTTTTTTTCTTAAGCCAAGTGATAGGTGGATTCCTTTTTCTCATATCCAATTAAATCCTTGAGTTAGGTCATTGATTTCGAAAGACGATTCTACCCTAAAAAATGTCTGAGCTAAGGGTAGCCATGATCGGATATTCTACAATTCTATAGATTGATGAGCTTATTAACACATTAACTCACAAATTTTTTTTTGAATCAATCACATGGAATACTATATCATGTTCATGCCTTGGTTAAAAAAAAAAAAAAAGAGGAGGATCTCTTTTGCTTTGCTTTCTTGTACCCTTCTTTTTGATATGTCAAAAGGGGGAGAAGTGTATGAGATTCCTCTTTTCATCAATCCTGAAATTTTTTGCTATTTCTTTCGTAGTGTTTTGCCATCATCAAAAAGGGGGAGATTGTTGCAAATCTATATTTTCATGGCTTGTGTTTTGATGATTGACAAACACTACTTCTCTTGGACTACTTGTTGCTTCTAACTTTTCAGGAATCGAAGATCGGACAATCAAGAAGAAGCCAAGTTCAAGATTGCGTAGGTTTAGGGTTGAGTCAGTCTGTACTTTTGTTTTTTCTCTTTTTGAGTCTACTTGTAATGGTCAAAGAGACTGATGCTAAGTAACCCTACACACACACACACACTTGAGAGAATTAGAATTTCTATTTTTGCCCACATTGACCAGGCCGATATTCATATCGTCTTAGACGATTAGCTTAAAACAGAAAGTCTAATTAAGGATTCTTAATTAAGGTAGACGACATTAACATATCGGCGTAACATATCGGCCTGGACGATACGTGTATCGGCCAGGACGATTAGCTCAAAACAGAAAGAAGTAGCCCCTTAGACAGTTAAGGTATAATGTATTTTTAAATTATTGGCCAGGACGATACCCATATCGGCCTGGACGAAATTACCAAATTATGCCTTAATTGATCAGGAAATCAAGGGAGTAATTAAGGATGATTGATACGATTATATCGTCCTAGACGATCGCAGGATCGGCCAGGACGATACATTCAAAATCCTTGAGTTACTTCAGGACGATAAATATCGGCCAGGTTATAAACAGGGCGATGCTCAGGACGATTTGCCTCTGATTTGAACTAATAGGCCAGGACGATCGTATGATCGGCCTGGATGATCAAGCCAAATTTCAATCGTCCAGGACTATTCCCAGGGCGATGCTCTGGCCGATCTTCTTTGATTTGTACTGATCGGCCAGGCCGATGTACATATCGGCCGGGACGATAAAGTTGGCTACTTGCAATTAATGAGCTCCTTGAGAGCTCTTCTATTTAAGAGCTCTTGTCCAAATGTTTTAGAAGACCTTTGGCTGCTGCCTTGACCTGAGAAGACCTTGAGGAGAGAAAGAGAGAGAGGGAGAGAGAGAGGATCTTGTGAGGGGAAGCTTGTGAGGGGGATTCACAAGGGTTGCTTCAAGGATCGCTCTGCTTGTCTTTCGTCTGGAGTTTCTCGTCCGTGGAAGGGTCGGTAGAGGTAAGGAGTTTGCTTTTGGTTGTGGTTCTCTGTCAGCTTCAGGAGGAAGCAAAAGGAGGTAGGTTCTCTGCCTTGCCGGGGTGGCAAAAAGGAGGTTCTTGTAAGGGCTTCTCCTCCTAGCCGTGGGGGCTAAAGGAGAGTCACGTTTTGTAGTGCAATACTTGGAGGGTGCCTCCAAGGAGTGGACGTAGGTCGAGTCGACCGAACCACTATAAATCTTGTGTTCTTATTTTTGCTTCTGCACTTTTTATTTCCGCATTAATTTCTTGTGGTGTGATTTGGTTTGTGATTTTATTTCTTTGTCTTAAAAGTTTTTTTTTAAATACCAATTCACCCCCCCCTCTTGGTTAGCTTGGGACTAAGTTCATAGGGCTTAACATCCTGAACAAACTTTCAAGTGGTATCAGAGCGGGATTCGAAAATTTAAGTTTGAAAACTTTTTGAATTTGATCCATGGCTAACATTGGGAATCATAACACTACGGAAGGGTATTCCATTACCCGACCTCCCCTGTTCGATAACCTACCTTTGTTATAAAATTTCCTTTAGAAAATTTTAACTTTTGCATGAGTTGTTATAGAACAATGAGTATATTTGAGCATCCTTTATTGTGAAATCATTAAGGAATATCAAATACTTACAATGATTGAGAAAAGTTTGATTTTCATCAAAACGTGAAAGCTTTATTTTTTATTTGATAATTTTCTTATAATATTTAAAAGTGATCGTTTAAGTTTTAATCATCTTAACCCAATGAAAAAGACATGGGAAAAGATTCAAAAATTCAACGAAAGATGGGTTGACTCCTCCTAAATTAAATAATTTGAATATGACCAAATTGAGTTTTAATCAAATAATCAAAACTTAACAACTTTCTTTAAAGAAAATTGTAGTTTCAAATATTTTGGATTTCAATGCTATGAAAAGAAACAGGGATAGAGTTATTTAGGCTCTAACAATCGAATCTAGTTTATGATAAAGATATACCTTGAATTGAATTTTATATCTATTTGACGAAGCCATCATAGACTTTATCGGGAATAGAATCTCTCCAATTTTAACATCCAAGATTAGTCAATAATGGACTAGGTCAAATTGTAGCTTGATTTTGATTTGACATTTGGCAAAGATTCAAACAAAAATATTATTAACATCACTAAGGATAGAACCCCTCATGTTCTAACATCCTAGTTCAGTCAATGATAGATTTAGACTTGAACATGATATCTACTCAATGGTGAATGAGAACATTAGACAATCATCTCAGAACCAACTAAGGGATGTTCCTTAGTTTAGTTTCAAAATTTTGAATCTGAAGAAAGTGATTTTTATATCCATAAATATCACTATAGATCATCCCGTATCAGGATCCTGTCTAGAATCTCATTCAAATTGGAAGATGTTCAAAAGAGAGTTGAAGATATTTGGATAATAGTTTGTTTATGCATCTTAATTAGGTTAGATATGTGAAACCCAATAATGCATAACCAGCACCATTATAATTTCATTTAGATTGATCATCTATATGATTTTTCTTGATAATGATTTGAAAATCTGAACTGACCTACTCAAGTTTGCTAACTAGAGACTAGAGAGGTCTCGGGACTTAGATTTTGTTAACCCAGTTCAAAGTTCCCTCTAAGAAAAACTGGGGTTTTCTTCTTCATATTTTTCTTCTTTTTGAATTAATAATTATATCAAAAGAGAATCAAATTGGAAGTAGAAATTTATCATTTCCAAATCTTTTATATGATATATATATATATTTTACATCTAATAAAACATTAATGCTTGATGATGAACCAAAATTTTGAATTCTCAAAGTCAAGTGTTAAAAATACTAAAGGATGAATAGGTCCTATGATATTCAAGATTTAGAAAGGGAAGCCACTTTTTTTTTTTTTTTGCTACACATTTAATGAATGTGTATCTTTTTTCTTTTCTTTTCCTTCTTCACCTTTTTTTTTTAGGAGGCTTCCTTTATTTAAATCTTGAAATAATTATTTCAATTGTAAAATCATCTTCCAACTATAAGAGTAGAAAATTAACACTCTTATACACAGAAGAAGAATTTACAAATCGGATCGAATCCTATAGTATGAATAAATAGCTTGAATGATATAATTATGAGACAAGCTCATCAACTTGCAAGATGTTTATGAGATGTATGATAATAAGGAGATGAATAAGACTTTTACTTCTTCCAATTTCAATTTGACATAAATTTTAATTCAAATGAAAATATATATGGATATCATAATGGGTGAACCCAAATATGATAATTTTGTTTTATCACTATTGAAGAGGAAAAACTGTTAAAGATGTTATAAAATCACCTGACTCGGTATCAATTCAAGGTGTGTCAATTAATTTTAAGGAAAAGTCACATGACAAAGAAATGTTTATCATATCATGGGTTAGCCTTAATAAGGAACCTTGAATTATCCCAAGTCTTTGACTGAAAGAGAAATTTAAGATGATCAATCTTAACAAGAATTGCTCATGAGTTTTCTCAAATGGAGTAATAAAGCCAAGAGTAAACTTAGCTAATATTTGATTTAAAAATATTATCATTAGAGAAAACAACATATGATGAACAAAAGTTTTTATATAACTTGTCTATTTATCTTCATCGCATGCCTCAAAATCCATATTTTATCAGAGTTAAACCACATGGCAGAGGACAAATCGTCGTATCCATGCAGTACTCTTAGAAAATAGGATTTATAAGCATATTAAATTTTAACCTACAAGAAGGTTTAAAGGTTAGGGAATTCAAAATAATTTTCAAACTTCAATACATCAACCAATAATTATACATTTCTAATATTAGAAAATCATAATATGGTTGAATAGAAAATTTTAAAGTGCATTTGAATTTAATTCAGACGATTACTAAAAATCAACCAAAATTAGTTGAACTTTTGTGCTTTGACATTCCAAAAGGAAATGAGATTAGATATATCTTCATCTAAAGCGTTAATCCACCCAAGTGGAGGGAGGGAGGGAACACACTTTTCATTTTAGCATTGATAACCATAGGTCTTATTCTTTAAGTGTTTAGAGGAGTCAACCACAATGAAGTTTTAATTACAATTTAAGGAAGATAGAGGTAAATTTCTTTTTTTTTAAAAAAAAATCAACCTGCTATTTTCTCTAGCAAAAATTATTTTTATAAGCTTAACTTGTATTCGAACCTTTAAACTTTTCTCAATGTAAATTGACATTAATCTTAAAAATCTTGCATATATCAAATTCTGGACCCTGTCCTAGCAAACATATCAAGCTACGAAGGACATGTAACTACAATATGTTATTAGGAAAGGCAAAAAATTTTGATTTGAAGGTTTGAGCTTTTAGACCATATCCTACAAAACATATTAAGTTATAAACATATATAACTATAATATGCTGGTTTAGATAAGGAGAAAAGTTTGATTTAAAAGTTCAAATTTTCTTGAGATTTGTCCAACCACATATTGAGTTACAAAAATATATAACTGCAACATGTTGGCAAGGACACGAAGAAGTTTAAATTTTTGAAGACTTAAAATTATTCGGACCCAATCCAAATATACATTAAGTTACTAAAAAAAGTAACTATACATATTACTAAAGATTGGGCAAAGGGATTTTGGACCTAGTGCTAAGTCAAACATCAAGCTACAAGAAAAATATAACTGCAATATTCGAATTAGCACACAGGGATTTTCTTTACAAAAACGTCATTATAAAGGAGCTCCTCGTTAGTTTTCTAACGGGGTCCAAAATAAGACCTCTAAAATTTTTTAGATACCGGCCAAATTATTCAAGAATGAAATGAATAAAAGAACCGGCAGAAGAAAGGTAGTTACAACCTATGCCAAGCACAAGTATACTATCGATTAAAGGGTATAGAACACTTCTAAAGATGGAGAGAGGATTGATCCCCACCGGAGTTGCTAGAAAAACCTTGGTGGGAAAAATTGTGTCTCACCACGCAGATTTGATTTTCTCCTATTTTGTAATCGAATACTGCATTGAGAATAAAGTACAGTCTCGAGAGGCCGACACAATATTCTACAATGGATTCAATATCAAAATAGGGTTTTGAAAATTGATATTTCTATAATCAAACATAGTTCAAAGAATAACATATCATCTCAAAAGATGAACATGAAATTCTATAGAATATGTTTAAAGATATAAATAAGTTTTTGAAAAAGTTTATTCATTCTTTTATTTAGATATGGCAAGAAGAATATTATATCATCTTAAAAGATGAACATAACATTTTTTAAGATATCCAAAAGTGAGAATGAGTTTTATAAAATTCATTATTTCTAAAGTTGAATATAACAAGTATAATATTATATTATCTAAAAAGATAATAATAACATTTTACAAGTCTATTCAAAATTAGAAATGAGGTTTTAAAAATATCTATATTCCCAAAGATTCTTCCCTTGTTTTATACGAATAAAACAAGGTTTATTTTAGTCTGGGGTTCTCAAATCCCTATAGAGGCAAGCCCCTATAGTTAATTACATCCTAGGAGAGAAGCTCCTAAGAAAACTCTCGATTAAAGCAGTGATTTCATACCCTTCTGACTACAAAGTAGAAGACAAGGAACAGAAATAAGGATTTTTCAAGGAGAAAGCTCAATATTGAACATTTATTAGTGAGTCAAAGGAAGAAAAGTAGGAGGAGCCGGATTCTGAGAAGCTCAGAGGCAACCTCAATCTATCCTATGTTGGGCTTTACATTTTAAGAGAGAAATTTTATGTTTAAGTTGACATTTTATTAGAAATTTGGGATTTATATTCCCGGAGGGTGAGGACTTAAGATCTAAAAAGAATCTGCCTCAAAACCTAAATCTAATTTGGGTACTATAAAATAGTGACCCGAACCTAACTAATGAAGTGCAAATTTGGACTTACCCCGGCCTGGATTGGGGAGCCAGCTAACCACCTAGGTGCTTTAAAACCATGGGTCCAGTCTCTTATGAAAGATGGGTAGAGATGTTTATTTTAGTTTTAAGGAATTGGGGGCCGGCATCTAAGATAGATCCTAATTGGCCCCTCAACTTATGTAGGGTGAAAAATGTCTAGAAATGCAATTAATATTTTAAACTCTTTTTAATTTGTATCTAATGCAATGCATGCTAATTGACTCGAATGCATAAAATGGATATGAAGCAGTTTAAAAATTAGGCTTAGAAAATAGGTTTTTCCCTAGAGATTGCACAACTTCCCCTTGACAGAACTGCACCCTTATAGGTCAAGTGGTCTGCCAGAACCCGCAGGCGGGGAGGTTCCTAACAAGGAAGAGAAAGTAATAATATGCTTATGCTGACTCTCGGCGGTCTCGAGCTTACTTCTTAGGTCGTTAGAGTTACTATGTGAGCCTAAAAATTTTATTAGAGTTCCAAGTAGAAAAATTTTATACGTACCCTTACGAAAAAAATCTCTCCGATTCGAATCCAGGCTAAAAACAAAACACGACATGCAAAGGCCCTAAAAAAAGCTACTACACAAACAATGTAAACAAACAAATTAAATAATTCAAAATTATAATATCCAATGTCCAATGTCCATATTACACCCAGGATTTGCAAAAAAGTAAAGTGGCCGGGCACCACTGACAACAAACCCGGATTCTAATCCTAAGAATGATGCAAGTGATTTTTGAACTGGGATATACTATTCCTTGAATCTTTATTTCTTCTTCTTTCTTCAATCTTCTCATTCTGTCTTTTCTTCTTCTACGAGCTTCTCGGATCCGCCGGGTTCTGGATATCCAAATGAAAAGAAACTCATCCCTAAGAGGGGTATTTTCTTTTCTATTTGGATATTGAATCATCCTAATTTGGCTTTCCAAATAAAAGAGAATAATCCTTTAAGGTATATTCTCTTTTCTTCATATTCCAAATTGGATGTAATATCCCACTTTCAAAATCACTTTCACATTTATGATAATTTTCAAATATATTTACATTTACATTACATTTCACAGAAAAAGAAAGAATATATATGCATTTTCTAGACCACCTGCAGGGTTATCCTAAGCAAAAATCATCCCAAGAAGTTATATATATGCATTTAAATTAAATCAATTAGCCACACTTGGCCACACTCTTTTTATTTGGGGTTCCTAGGGCTGGAGATTGGATGAGAGGAGGGGCTTGGACGTATCATGTATGAGAGGAGGAGGCTTGGACGTGTCATGTATGAGAGGAGGGAGGCTTGGATGGTTTTTGGGTTGAGGGAGAGTGGGTGGTTATGGGTTGTTGCTGAACCCTTTGACCGTGGACCGTTCATTGGACATTTGAAGGCCTTAATGATTTCAAAATTCGGTGATCTTAGGCTCATTGGATTTGTCTCGTCAAGCCGTTTGATTCGAATATAAGCTCGTCAAAATCGGAGACCGTTTGGTAACTCAAATTGCGGTTTGAACCTTCCAACAACACTTTGAGCCCTTGATTCGGACTCATTTAGCCTCGGATTGGGTTGATCTTGGTGTCGTTGGGTTTGTATTCCTGAGACGCTTAGTTCGACTGTAAGTTTGCTGAAATCGGAGTTTGGATGGTCTCCAAATTAATTTTTGAAGTTTCCAAACTTGATTTTGCATCGAGATTCGTACTCGATTAAAATAATTTTTGACGACGTATCAATTATTATTATATATATATACTTGTGACGAGTCAAAACAGGTTAATTGGAGCCATTGAAATCGAATTCAATTTGAGTTAATTTTACTTGATGTCGCTTCGATTAGTGTAGCAAATTTTGATTTAAAAGAGTTGTTCTGAGTTTGTTTGAAGTTGAATCAAAATGTAGATTGAATCAATTTTGATTCGATTGGTGAATTGATTTGAGCCCAATAATGTATCAATTTGATCAAAAATAAATTAGATTGAGTCGATCGACATCGACGAATCAAAAATCGAGCCTGATTTGAGTTGAGTGATAGGTTCGAGTCGATGCTACGTCAGTGGGCGTCCACCTAAGGGAAATCCTATTGGATGACGTCTATGCTAGGTTACGGAAACCTAGGAGCTAGATATTGATTCTGGGGAAATCAACCTCAAATAATGAGGTCAACAATTGGTTCCCTCATATGTAATTCATAGTTTGTCCCATATTTTCTTCCCAGATGTATAGGTAGAGACTCTTATATAATCTTCTAACTTAAGAGCATAGAAAAAAAGTTCAAATATTTAGCATTCAATTGAGCTAAGTCTCTATCCTCATTGCTCCATTCATTAAACAGTAACTCAATTTTAATGCCATTGTTAAGACAAGTTTGTGCGGCATAACCCTATTTTACTAAAAACTACATGAAAAAATTAATAGATTGTAAGAAAAATTACATGCATATTTTTAAGAAATCAAATAGTATGTTTTCAAATGAAGGTGGATAAGTAATATAGTAACCTTCTATGGTTTTTCTATTTCTGAAATGTGCCATGGATCATTTTTCTCTAGATTTTCTAAAACACTATTTTGGAGAATGGCTTGGATACCAATTAAAAGTTTGATAAGGATGTTACGCCAAAGTAAACTTGTCCCTAGGCACACTAAGAGGGGGTAAATTGGTAAATTTAAAAACAAATTGCTTGATTTAAGAAAAATAAAGACAATATTTTTGGATTTTTCAATAGTTGAAAAACTAGTAGCAATTTTCACTTAGTACAGAAGTAAGATTAATTTACATAAACATGAAAATAATGATATAAAAATTTTAATAAGAAGAGTTAATCATTAATTATGATTTTCACCAAAAAATTATAACAAAATTAAGGTGCAAAAAATAAAATACAGAAAATAGAAATCAAAACAAGCACACCAGTGATTTATAGTGGAAGTTTTTTCACTCTCTAGGCGATGGCAGCGGACCTTTAATCTTTTTCTTTCTACTAGAGAAGGTAGAGTACCTTGAACTCCTTTCTCATCCACCTAGTTATGGAAGAGAATCACATCCTTGAGCTGAATAATTTCTTTACGGAGCCACCCAAGAAACCTAGAAAGCCACTTGGAGGAACAAGGAAAGACACTTTACTTGGAGCAGCCATGAGATCCCCTCACACTACTTCTCTTTCTCATACAAGCTCTCCTTGTTCTTCCCAAAGCTCTCCTAGAACATCTTCTCAAAGCTTCCTTTTAAGACCACTTAGCAGCCAAAAGAATTTGAAATAAGTCAATGAGAGAGATTAAATGCAAGGCCTAAAAAAAAAGCCCTATATTTAATTCTATTTGCTCTAATCGTATAGTACGATCCTGGATCATCTAGTACATTTAGTACAAAGTACTCCTATTAGTATTATGGAAAGATCTAGTTATTGTATGATCAATTCAAAGAATTGATATGATCATCCAGGATGATTAAGAGCATTATCTAATACAATAAGTTCAAATAACTTGGATTATTATCTAGTATAATTGATAATGATTTCATTATCTTCCCATGCAGGAATCAGGTTGTATAATATGATTGGTCAAATCATCCTGTATGATATGACTAGATTGATTAATCCAAATTTGTTCCCTAATGATAAATTAATTTAGGTAAGATTTAGTTATATTATATAGGATGATACTTATCATAGAGTATGATGAGTACAAAATTTGAATATTAAAATATTACCTAAATTATGACTGGCTGCTAAGATCTTGATTTCAATTGATCATTCTATATGATATACATCATATATTATGATTAGTTATTTTAATCATTTTCTTTTTAGCTGATCATAATGCATGATATGGATCATATAATATGATTAGTTCAAAAAATCCAACTTGTGATATTATCACTAACTCACTCCCATGAGTGTGTATGTTTGCATGATTTATTATCCACCAAATAAATGATTTGACTCAAGAATGATAAGAATATATAAGAATTTAAAATAAATACTCTTCATGATATACTTAACCCTAGGCTACCCATTTTTGAGCTGATCAAACTTGCAAGTGTACGATGGACCTGAAATGTTTGAGCATAAAAAAATAGACATGCAATAATAGCAATTAATAGAAGATAACACAGTAAGAAATCCTATAATATTTGTTTTCATCAAAATCAAAAGACTTGCGTCTAAATTTGTAATATACCAGATATAAATATTATGCATTTTGGTCATATAATTTAGGGTGACTATTACACCATCTATTTTTATAGATCATGTGAACAGAGTATTAAAAAATTATCTACATTAGTTTGCAACTATTTTTATAGATACCATTTTGGTACATTATGCTTATGAGGCGGATCATGCTAGATATTTGAGGATTATATTGGAGGATTTGAGGTAGCATCAGTTATATGCTAAGGATTATTTTTTTCTGGGATACATGGTGAGTGGTATCTTTGTTGATCCCCAAAATGTTTAAGTAGTCACTGATTGGTCGAGAACTACTACTCTATTTAAGATATGTAGTTTCTTCAGTATGGATGTATATTATACAGGATTGTGAAGGGATTTTCTCAGATTTTTACACCTATGATGAGATTAACTCAGAAATAAGTAGCTTTTATCTGGACACTAGATTGCGAGGCTAAATTTTAGAGATTGAAGGATTGTTTGACTTCTGTTCCAATTTTTGCTCTTTCATATGGTACAAAAGAATTTCAAGTATTTGGTGATGCTTTACTAAGAGTTTTAAATTGTGTTTTGATGCGACATAGTTGAGTTATAGCTTATACTTTCAGGCAGTTGAAGACACATGAAAGGAACTATATAATGCATGATATATAGTTAGTTGTTATTGTGTTTGCTTTAAAGATTTAGCAGCATTATTTGTACAGTGTAAGGTATGAGATTTTTACTAATCATGAAATTCTAAAATACATATTCACTTAGAAGGATTTGAATCTGAGGTAAATGAGCTAGCTTGAGTTGATCAAAAACTATGATATAACTATTTAGTATATACCTAGTAAGGCTAATGTGGTGGCAAAAGCTCTAAGTAAGAATTCTTCTAAATTATCATATATGCATCTCACTTCTGATGAGCATTTTATATGAGATTTATAGAGATTATAGTTTGAGGTGGTTTCTTCTATTGATTGAGATTCTTGTATAATAACTCAGAAAAATATTCAGTCTTCCTTAGAAGAAAAGATTCAATAAGCTCAAAAGTTAAATGAACAACATCCAATGTTGATTGATTAGATCAAATGTGATAAGAAATCTAAACAATGACTTTCTAATTTTTGTGTTATTTTTTGCAAGGATATACATTGGGTTCCGATTTTTGGAAATTTGAGGTAGGTGATTCTACATGAGGCTTATTATTTTGGCTATACTATTTATCTAGGAAGTAGTAAGATGTAATGAGATTTATGGGTTTATTTTGGTGTCTTATATCAAAGGAGGACATGACAAAGTTTGTATCAAAATGTGAGGCCTAACAACTAGTGAAGGAAATGCATAAGTGACCTAGAGGTCTTTTGCAATCTTTACTTATTCTAGAGTGGAAATGGAAAGATGTAATGATGGATTTTGCTATGCATTTTCCTAGACTGAGATAGGGGCTTGATGCTATTTTTATTGCTATCAATCGATTAAAAAAATCTGCCCATTTTATTCTGCTTCAATAGATAAATATGGTGGTTAGGTTAAGATAGATCTTTATTAAAGATATTTTCTAGTTGAATAGTGTGCTGAAGGTGATTATTTCTGATCAAGATGATAGGTTTACCTCAAGATTATAGAGAGTATTAAGCAAGGATTGGGCTTAAAGTTGCACTTTGGTAAGACTTTTTATCCATAGATAGACAGATAGTATGAAAGGACTATTTAGGTACTAGAAGATCTTTTGAGACTATGTGTTTTAGATTTTGGAAATAGTTGGGGCGATCATATCCCATTTATAGAGTTTGCATATGACAATAGTTATTAGTGCAGTTTAGGTATGGCTCCTTTCAAAGTTCTAAACAGATTGAAATGTAAGACTTCTATTAGAGATGGGAGATAGACATTTTATAGGTTTAGCCTTTGTGGTTTATACTATATTAAATATCCTTTTTATTGAAGAAAGGTTGAAATCTATATAGAATAGATAGAAGAAGTAGTATAATAAAAATATAGGTTGAGTGTATTTCAATTTTAAAATTTTGTGACTAGGCTTATGTTAAAGTTGGCCTATAAAAGGTTTTAGTTGATTTGGGAGAATAAGTAAGCTTAGTCTAAGGTACATTAGACCTTTTGAAATCATCGAGCAATTTGGTAGTTCTACTTACAGGTTATTTTTACCTGATTATATATCTGATATATTGCAACTCGAACTTTCGAGTTTATAGTTTTGATGATAAAAAATATTATTGATTGCATCCTTGTGTCTCCTAGCATTTGTATTGTGTATTTATTTTTGTGTGTATTAATATTTATAGTATGTCTTGCACCATTTAATGAATATTTAGGGCTCAAGAATGGGTAGAATAAGATATGCTAAAAGAGTATGTAAAATACATTTATGTAATTTTCAATTTCTTATATCAACTTTTGTAAAAGTGTATGTTAGCCTAGCGACCATACACACTCTCTCAAGGGAGTAATTTAGTGACTAAATTAGAAGTTTAATTTTCTAAGCTAATCATACTATATGATAAACTTATTAGAAAATCATTAAAATATCCAATTCAATAATTTAAGGTATTTAAACTAAATATACTAGATGATCTTAATCATATAGGACGATCAGTTAAAATCATGATCTTAGATGCCAATCATTATTTAGGTAATATTTTGAATTTCAAATTTTGTACTAATCATAATGTATGATAGGCATTATATGATATAATATAAATAAATCTTGCCTAAATTAATATAGTCATTAGGGGATGATTTTGGATTAATTGATCCAGAAAAATTGTATAGGATGATTGGGACAAATCATACTATACAACTTGATTCTTGTATGGGAAGATAATTTATCGATGCTAGCCATACATGATGATAATCCAAGTTGTTTGAACTATTTATACTACATGATGATCAAAATCATCCTAGATGATCAACTCAATTCTTTGAACATATCATAAAACATCTAGCTCTTCATACAATACTAACACTTTTAACTAATCATTCTAAATAATCTATGATCGTACTATATGATCAAAGTCACAAAATTGAATTTTAGGACTTCTTATGAGGCATTATATTTAATCTCTCTCATTGACTTTTTTCAAATCTTCTAGCTTCTAAGTGTTGTTGAGAGGGAGCTTGGAGAAGAAGATCTAGGAGATCTTTGGGAAGAAGAAAGGGAGAGATTATGTGTGAGGGAGAAGTAGTGTGAGGAGTTCACATGGTTGCTCCAAGAAATTGTCTTTCCTTGTTCCTCTAAGTGTCTGACTAGGTTTCCTGGGTGGCTCTGGGAAGAAATTATTCAACTCAAAGATGTGGTACTCGACCATCATCAAGAGGGTGAGAAAGGGGTTCTTGGTTCTCTACCATCACTATGAGGGTGAGAAAGGAATTCTTGGTCCTCTGCCATCACCAGGAAGATGAGAAAGGAGTTCGTGGTTCTCTATCATCACTAGGAGGGTAAGAAAGGTGTTCATGGTTCTCTGTCATCACCAGGAGGGTGAGAAAGGGGTTCATGGTTCTCTTCCACAAGAAGGAGGGTGACAAAGGAGTTCAAGGTTCTCTACTATCATAAAGAGGGTGGAAAAGGAGATTGAGGATCTCTACCTTCTCTAAGAGGGAGAAAAGATTGAAGGTCCGCTGCCATCAACATAAGAGTGACAAAGCTTTTGGCTCTTCACCGCATCGGATTTGGTGGAAGTGATTTGTATAAGGACTTCTCCACCTTGCTATGGGGGCAAAAAGAGACACACTATAATGATAGTGCAATACTAAAAGTGGAGGACTATGAAAAGTAGGCGTAGGTCATTATTTGACTAAAACACTATAAATCTCTAGTATTTTGTTATGATTTTCAATTTTAGTATTTTAATTTTTTTTGTATTTTAATTCTGTGATAACTTCTTGGTGAAAATCATAATTAATGCTTATTCTACTAATTAAAATATCATCATCGTTGCTTTTATGTTTTGGTAAATTTATTTGCTTTTGCATTTAGTGATAATTGTTATATATTTTCTAAATAATGAAATCCAAAAATATAATATTTATTTTTGAAGTAAGCAATTAGTTTTTTAAATTCACTAATTCACTTCCTCTTGGTGTGTCTAGAGATAAGTTCACTTAACCTTATCATCCTTATCAAACTTTATGATATGCATAATATGTTTCATGTATCTTCTACTTAAAAGTAGGTATCTAATTCTAGAAAGAGACTATATATTGAGGATGTTGAGGTTCGCCTAAATCTGTAGTATAGGGAAGAACTTAAAAGAATATTGGCTTATGATGTGAGAAAATCAAAAAGCAAATAGATTATGACGGTCAATTTGCAGTGGAAGAATAGAACAACCACAGAGGATACTTGAAGAAGGAATGTGATTTGAGATAGTTGTATCCAAGTTTATTCTAACTTATTCTGATTTGGGAATGTCGAGGATGGCTTTTTTCTTAAGGTGGGTAGATTGTGAAACCCTTAAATTTTGTATTAAGAATTTTGTTAACCTTGAACATTTTAATTTTTTTTTGGAGATATTATAAGTCCAAATCATAAATCATCTTCCCTTAACATTTATAGTGTTGTGCTTTGATTACTCTAATTATTTCATAATTTTTGGGTACTTGTGAAATTTCTTAAAAAATTGGTACTTATTGGTATAATTGAGATTTTAGGATCGTTAGGTGTCATTTTTGCTAACTAATTTCACTTAAGTGTTCTAAACATGATTAGCTAATTTATAAATATTTTTCTAATTTTTTTTATTTCTCGTATTGGAAGTTATAAAGGAATTTAAATAAACTTATTATTTAATATTAAACAATTAAAATAATTAACATTTTAATATAATATCTAATTCCACTTATATAGTTTATTAAATCCCATTTCATTTTTTGCCATATCATTAACAAAGAAAGCTTAGGACAATTAGGGAAGATAGAGAGGAGACATAAAAGAGAAAATCTAGTTTTGTGTGACTTTGGGTTGCTTTTGTCTGTTGGTATCGTTGGGAAACTTGTTCATCTCGAGATAAGTCACATTATGCCCATCTTAATTTTCAAAAATATGCAATTTTTAGTGATTCACATTTTTTAGCGAATTTAGACTTTCCACTTATATGCTTTATGTTTTTAATGAATATTGGCATAAAATCTAAAATAATTCTAAAACTAGATCTTGTGATTTGCTTGTCATAGCTCAACATGCTAGAACCTATCCTGGTTTGGTTGGGTTATGATAACTTCACAAAAATTTAGCATCACCTCACTGGAGCCTCGAGAAAATGAGTGCTAGAAAGTTGAGCCTTATAATGCCTTAGTATTGAAATTCACTTTCAAGCTTCACCACACTCAAATTATAGAGCATCAACGTGGAGTAGTTACTATGATGAAAAGCGACACTGACTCAACCAAAAGATGTGCCTGTTTGTTCATTAACTATTTCAATTTAGCTAGCACCTCAATGGAGTTAGAATTATAGCACTTAGGTGCTAATTCATTTAAAACCACCATGGAACCACCTTTTTGAGTGTCGCTATGCCTGAGCCCATCCCTATACTACTATAAATATTTTTCCCGTTGGGTTATTTAGAGAGTTTTATAACTTAAGAAAAAAAGTATAATTCTTAGTTGGTTTCTTAGTGCCCCTTTAGAGCAAAGACTAATGGTGGCTAGGTAAGTAAAAGAAACTTATATTGTGAGATCTTAGCCTATCTTGTTAGAGAAACTTTATTGTTTGAGAAAGGAGTGTGGAAAATGTCAATTGATCCTTTTGGGTGATAATTTTCCTATTACTTCTCTTGAATCTCTTCTTTTAGTGGATGAAATGAAAATGAGTTTGCTTATTATTTCTTCTATAACTGGCCAATTTTCTAATTTTGGGCTTATGATGTAAAACCATAACAAGTATTAATATAAGCTCTTGTGCCTTGAATGAATATATAAATATTTTTAATATATCTCATTCTTTATTTATTGCATATAGTGGCCATATATGTAGTTAATATCTAATTTAATAATAGCCTGGACGGAGAAATGTTGGAATAATAAGAAGTATTAAAATGGAATGTTGCATGACAATATATAAATGTTGCATGACAATATATAAGATGTTTAAATATTCTAGGTTCTATGGAGATAAAAAAATATAAGAAGGCCATAAACCTTTCTTTTTCACCCCTAAATGCTCGATAGAGATCCAGTGATTTATATACTCTGATCCACATCTAAAATTAAGAGTTTAATTAGGAAAACTATGTTGTTGCAGTCATTAGTCCAAAATATTTTATCATTATTGGTATCAAATATTCTTGTAAGTTTTCTTTAAGTAATAAAAACTCAAAAATATTCTTTTTTTTACTTTTAGTAGGATAAATTATGCATTTGAATTAAGCAATGGTTGTTTAATTGCAATTAAACAGAAAACTTCCTTATGGGATTGACACTCTATTCTAACACTTTATTACTTAATTAGCATTATACTTACATATTTTTGTGGTCTTTCATTCTTTTTATTTTAAAAAAAACTTAGGTATATTTCCAAATCAATTGAAAACAAGCACACAAACTCAAGCCTCGCTCGCATCAAGTTTTTGGTACCATTATTAGAGAAGTAACATGCTTATTTCAATTTTAATTATAATGTTGAAAATGGAAGTCTTCTGATGACCCGTTTAGGAAAGTAGATGTATTATATTTCACTTACGTTAAGAAAGGTAGAGGTAGACCTAAAAAGACTTGGTTAGAAAATATTAAAAATGATATTTTCTTTATTAGATTTAGATCAGAATTTTACTCTTAATAAAATCCAAAAAAAATTTTGTTGATTATTTAGCTTGTTATTTTTTTAGTTGTTTCATCATTATTGCATTTTTAGTAAATTTAGTATGGATCACTCATTGTTTGACCGAAAAATAAAAAAAAAAACCCGTACACAAATTCAAAAAAAATAAAAAAATTAGAAATGTGTGACCTAATACAAAATTATGACCTATATAAACCTTTTAGATAGTATGCTAACCTTGTAGTAGAAGGAATCTCTCAAAATATCAATAATCATGCGATCGAAGCAAATAACTTAAAACTAAAATCTAAAAGGAACTCTTATTAAAGATCCCAATTTACACTTAGTTAGTTTCTTAGAAATTTATATAATACTTAAGCATAATAGTGTTATTGATGATGCTATTGAACTTAGATTATTCCCATTTTCTTTAATAGACAAAGCTAAGATGTGCTTGAATTCTTTTCCCCCATACCTTATAACCACTTGAAATGAGTTGGCATAGAAATTTCTAGCTACGTATTTTCCACCTTCAAAAACTACCAAACTTGAAATAATATCACATCTCTTACACAGTTTGAGGGAAAATTAATTTATGAAAATTGGGAGAGTGATTTAAGGAAATTCTTAGGAAATTTCCTTATCATGTTTTATCTAATTAGTTAGTTATTTAAAATTTTTATAATGGATTGGTAGGATCCCATATGACTAATATAGATGCAGCAACTTGAGGATCTTTAATGTCTTAACTATTTTAAAAAAATGTACTAATAGAAAAAATGGAAACAAATAATTTCTAGTGGCCTTCTAATAAGGAAAATCTTAAGAGAGTAGCTGGAGTTTTTGAATTAGATTCTTCATCAATTCTTACTTCTCAGGTAATTTCAATTTTTAAAATCTTACACAATGTTGAAGTTAGTTAAGGATTAGGATCATCAGTATAATTAGAAGAGCATAATGGAAATTCTATTTATGATAGTGGTGCTCTTGGGATTGAAAATGTGAATATAATTAGAAGATAAAATAATCCTTATTTCAGCACATACATTGTAAGGTAGAGAAACTACCCTAATTTTAGTTGGAATAATATAAGTGGTAATAATAAGTGGAATATAGGTCAATCAAATCATTAAGAAAATCAGAATAAATCTTAAAAACCTGTAAGAAATTATAGACCTTCTTATTACCAAGGGTTTAATTAAATAATCAATTCAGAGAAAAGAAATCACCTTTAGAAGAGGTATTGATTTAATTGTGTACTCAATTGTAAAGTAAAGCTGTTTCAATAAAAAATTTAGAAAATCAATTAGTACAACTTGTAATCCTTTTTAATAGTAGACCCCTTGGATCATTGCCCAATAGTACTAAAATTAACTGTAAGGAAAAAGGAAAGGATCTTAGTGTAAACCATTTGAAAAGTGGTAATAATACACCCTAGTCAAATTAATAAATCTAAACAATTCTGGCTGAAAGCTTTAAACTTAGCTTGCTTGGGAGGTAACCCTTTTTATTTCCTTATCTTTTGTTATTTGTTTCATTTTTTTTATTTGTTTGTGATATATTATTTGTAGTTTTTATTAATTCTTTATTTTAACTAAATTATGATATGTTTCCTGAGAAAAAAATTATTTTGCTAAAAATTGAACTAACACCATAACACTGTGATTTGAAGCACCATAACATTTTATTGTGAGTACTGTGACATATAAAACTAGCACTATAGTTCTTAGCTCTTAGGAAAAGTTGATGGACTGCACTGCATAGTGTTGTATTTTTGAACACTACAGTGTTGTGAAAACCTTCTTGAGCACCTCAATACTGCCTCTTTAAGCACCATGATATTGGATTTATTATATTTATAATATTTATGGTAGTAGATTTGATCAATGTATTATTGTTGCAAATTATGAATCAAGATTGAGATTGTTATTTTTTATGATAACAAAATATTATTATTATGATTTTATTATTTCTCGTAGCATATATTAGAAATTTCTATTCATTTTTGGGTATACTAACATTTCAGGAAAATCATATTCTACTCCAGAATGCTGAAGACTTCAAGACAAGGTAAAATAGAATTTCATGTAATTGAGTCTATATTTTTCTATTTTAATTCTTGAGTCTTAGCGAGTGTGATTATAATTGGGTAATCGTGCACACACACACACACACACTAAGGAAGAGATTATTTTTTTTTAAACTGATTGTATTGTATGATATCTAATTGTACTTTAAGATTTGATGTAGATTTTTCTCCAAATTTTATCTACTCAAACCATGGCTAGATTTTTCTGAACTATTTATAATGTACGATATCCATTCATACATATGATTAATAGAGTATGAAATCATGTTCGTACCTTACAAATACATTCATTTTGAAGTTTTTATATAATATAATATCTAATCGTATAGATGAGTAACTGAGTATGAAATTCCTTTCGCACCAAATTGTATAATATGAATACCTTCATTTTTGAACTATTCATATAGTACGATGTCAGGTTGCATAGAGGACTGATAGAGTATAAAATTCCTTTCATACCAGATCATGCTATATGAATACATTTATTTTTGAACTATTCGTACAATATGATGTCAAGTCATATTGATGACTAACAGTGTATGGAATTAGGTTTGTACAAGATTATACCATATAATTATATTTTTTTTTAATTATTCATACAATATGATTTAAATTTGCATGGACGATTGATAGTGTACAAAATTAAGTTTGTCCCAGTTCGTACTAAATAAGTCTTGATATTTTAAACTAATCGTACCATATGATCTATGATTGTACAATACGAATGTAAGTTGTTTCACTTGAATTTTTTAGTTTTTGGATGGTTTTTCATGTGGTTTTTATATAAAAAGTCCTAAAAACTGTCAAATTATCTTTTGGATACAAATTTCTTTTGAGAGAGACCATATAATGTGAGTTTGGGAGAGATTTTTAAGTGAGAGATCTAGTGAAAGGAAATTGTGAGGGATTCACAAGGTTACCCAATGTGAGGATCTCTTTATCTTCTTCAAGTTTCTGCCAATCTTCTTTGGAGTCTCTCAAGAGAAGATTCACAACCTTGCATCAAGGTACTCTACCTTTACTAGAGGATAAAAAAGGATGTGAGATACTCTTCCATCACCAGGAGGATGAAAGAGGATGTGAAAGTACTCGGCCTTCACCAAGAGGGTGAAAAATGACAAGAATATATGCTGCCATCACTTAGAGAGTGTAAAAGGCGTTGGTTCTCTGCCATACCAGGTTGGTTGAAGAGAGTTTGTAAGGGATTATCCTCCTTACTGCGGGGGAAAAAGTAGAGTCACTTGTGTTTAGTGCAATACTTTGAGAAGGAGTCTCCAAGGAGTGGATGTAGGTCTTGTTAGACCGAACCACTATAAAATTTGGGGTTCTTCAGTTAAGTTTATTTCTCTTATAATTTTTTTTTACTACTATTAAATTTTGTGGTTAAAAAAGTATCTTCGAAAATTATTTCTATAGAAAACTGCATATTTCAGAATTTGTGATTTTATACTTCATAAAGTTCAAGACAGTTTTCCAAAATCTAAGAAATTATTGAAGTAACCAATTCACCCCCCTCTTGGTTAGCCTTGGGATAGTTCTATTAGGTTTAACAACATACATGAACTTTCAAGTAGTATCAGAGCCATTTTAAAAGTTAAAGTTTAGATTACTTTTTGAAAAATGATTATAGGTAATTTTGGAAACTGGAATACTCCTGAAGAATATTCAATCACTAAATCACATTTATTTGATAACATTCCTTTGATTTTTAGAAAAATCCAATGTCTACTTTTTTACAAACATTTGACTATTGCATATGAATATTAGTACAGGAAGGTTACATCAGACCTACTAGACTTGTTGATGGCATTCGAATTGAAACACCATTCACTGATTAGACATTAGAAGAAAAAGATTTAGCATAGTTAAATGCAAAATGTCTAATCAATTTTTTCTTTATTTTGAAATCTGAGGATTATATGCATGTTTCTTCTTACAAAATTGGAAAAGAAATCTTGGATTGGGTTTGCATAACTTATGAAGGAATAAATGAGGTAAAGCAATCTAGGTTGAAAATTTTATTACATGACTATGAATTATTTCGCATGAAATCAAATGAATCAATTTCTGATATGTATACAAGGTTTACTTAGATTATTATCTCATTGTATGCTTTAGGTAGATAACTTACAAATTTAGAAAAAGTTAATCAAATCTTATGTTGTTTACCTACTTCTTATGATGCAAAGATAACTACCATGGCTGGGTCTAAAGATCTAAATGTATATTATATTGAAAATTTGCTTGGATCACTGATTGCTTATGAGCCAAGAGTGAAGCAAAGGCATATTGATGCAGGTGACAAGTGAAAAGAAAGAATATAGCTTTGGAAGTTGATGATTAAGAGAGTGATCAATCAATTCCTGAGAATGAAAAAGATATTGCACTTATGACTAAGCACTTCAAAAGTTTCCTTAAGAGAAAGTAATGAAGATGTTAGTATTAGAAAAAAGGTAAGTTTAATAAGAATACAAAGTTTTTAATAAGATCATTTGTTATGAATGTCGAAAGCCTAGACATAAAAGGATTGATTTCCTTTGAAAGCTCTTTCCATTATTTTCTTCCCATTCCTATGGTTCCTTTTCTGGGCTGACTTTTCTTCAGATTCTTTAGAAATATAAGCTAAAGAGGAGGTTACAAATTTGTTCATAATGGTAGATAAAATTGATCTTTCAAATCCAGAGGAGATATGTGCCCATCTTATGATGAATTATTTAAAGTTTTTGAGACAATTCATAATGCATATATAAAACTTAAAAAATTGCATGCTAACCTTAATATCAAGTATCTAAATCTATTAAAAAAAAATAAAAGTTTGAGGAATGATCAAGCAAACATAGATAACAATCACATGGCTTTGCTAGATAAATTTGATGATTTGAATAAGAAGCATGATTTATTGAAAACATCTTATATTGATCTTGAAAATGATTTTAAGGTGTTTATGGTTAAATCAAATCAAAGGGAACATAATTTGAAAATTGAAAATTCAATTTTAGAAAGTAAAAATTATTATCTTCAAATTAAATTGAAGACTTTTAAAGATGATACGACACCATCCACACTTGAACAATTTTATAGTCATGACCAAAAACTTATAATTTTAAAACCTAGGAAATGTTATTATAACTCATATAAATTTGGAAATCATTTTCCTGGTGTTAAATATTTTTTATGTGGAATTTTGGGGCATATTTCTCACACTTGCACTATTCATAATAGAACATATTTAATGTGGAGACCTAAGGTACATAAATCACAGCATATAAAATATGCATATGGATTATCATTATCAAAAGGTGAACCTAAATTTATTTGGGTTCCCAAGTCTAATGTTTCATAATTTTTTAGAAATACTCTCATACAAGTCCTCGTGAGAGCATTTGGTATCTAGACAATGGATGTTCAAAACATAAGATTGGATATTCAAATAACTTTTATCACTGGAGACCAGGACTGAAGGCAATGTAACACTTGAAGATAATACCACTACAAGAGTAGTAGGTAAATATATGATTAGCAACATGAAAAGTTTTGTTATTGAAATGTTTTACTAGTTGAAGGCTTAAAATATAATTTGCTATGTATTAGTCAACTATGTGATAAGGGTTTTAATATAAAATTTTGCTTACAAGCTATATTATAATCCAAAATGGAGTTGATGTATTGCATGGAGATAGGGTAAATAATGTATACATGCTTGATTTAAATTATGATAAATCTTCTAATGCTTTTTTTCTAAAGACTATTGCTGATGAGTCTTGATTATGTCATAGAAGACATTGTCAAAGAAAGCATAAAAAATATTAGGAAGATTAGCCAAAAGGAATTGGATAGAGAAATACCCAAATTAAACTTAACCAAGGATCGCCTTTGTGATGCTTGTCAATAGGGAAACAAGTCAAGTCCTTCTTTCATTCAATTAAAGATGTTAGAACTATAAAACCCTTAGAAGTCCTTCACATGGATCTCTTTGGACCTGTTAGCACTGTAGGTCTATGAGGGAAAGTTTTTTGGGTATGTGATTATTGACTATTATTTTAGGTTCATTTGAATTAAATTCTTATCATATAAGAGCGAATCATTTGATGAGTTTAAAACTTTCTCTACTTGGATTCAAAGGAAGATAGGTTGTGAAATTCTTACAATTCATAGTGACCATAAAGGAGAATTTGAAAAAAATAATTTGAAGTTTTCTATAAAGAGCAAGGAATAAATCACAATGTTTCAGCTCTAAGAATCCCTCAACAGAATGGGGTTGTTGAAAAAAGAATAGAACTTTGGTATTAGTTGTAAGAGTCATGTTGGCTAAATATTCACCAACTAAATATTTCTGGACTGAAGCGGTTAATATAGCTTTTTATATTCTAAATAGGTTGGACATTAGATCTACGTTGAGTAAGACACCCCATGATCTTCTTAAGGGTAGGAAACCCAACCTCTCACTTTTACAAATCTTTGGATGTAAGGTAATTTATTCATAATAATGGTAAAACTCTCTTAGAAAAATTTGATCCTAAATCTAAAGAGAGAATTTTTTTTAAGATATTCAACTGTTAAGAAAACTTATAAAGTTTTTAACAAAAGAACATTGGTAGTAGAGAAGACCACTCATAGTTTTTTATGAATCTTGTTTTTTTGGAGGATCTAGGTTGGAAGAAGAAGATGCTGAAGAAAATATCCAAAGAATTGAAAATGCAAATCTTGAAGAATGAGTTGAAACATAAAATAAGTTTCCTAGAGAATGGAAATATCCTAAAAGTCAACCTAAAGAACTAATTTTAGGAGACCCAAGTGAGGGTGTTAGAACTAGGCATGGATTTAGAAAAGAAGTGAACCACCCAACATTTATTTTAATGATCAAACCCACTAATATAAATCAATCTTTTTTTTGATGAATTTTGGATTTTAGCTATGCAATAAGAGTTGAATCAATTTGTTAGAAATGATATTTGAGAGTTGTTAGAAAGACCTAAAAATCAAAGTATTATTAGAATTGAGACATTTTCAAAAACAAGATGAATGATTCAAGTGTATTGGTTAGAAATAAGGTAAGATTGGTGGCCGAGGGATATAATAAAATAAAATGAATTGATTTGAGGATACTTTTACCCTTGTAGCCAGACTTAAAGTGATAAGGTTGCTTCTAGCTTTTGCTTGTTTTAATAGATTTAAATTATTTTAAATGGATGTTAAAAGTACCTTACTTAATGGATTGATTAAAGAGAATGTTTATATTGAGCAACCTCCTAGATTTTGAAAATTCACAACTTTCTAAACATGTGTTTAAATTAAAGAAGGTATTATATGGACTAAAATAGACACATAGGGCATGATATGAAAGGTTAAGCAATGTTCTACTAGAATTTTTTTTAAAGGGAGTGTTGGCACCACTCTCTTCTTAAAAAAAGTAGGAGATGATATTCTCATTGTTCATATTTATGTTGATGATATCTTATTTGGATCCTTTAATAAAAATCTTTGTTATGATTTTTCAAATAAAATGTGTAAGAAATTTGAAATGAGTTTGATGGGAGAGTTGAGTTACTTTCTTAGTTTTAGTATAAAGCAGAAATAGGATGGAACCTTTCTTAGTCACTCAAAATATATTAAGTACATTCTTTAGAAGTATGAAATGGATAATACTAAACCAATAAGTGCTCCTATGAGTTCCTTAAATTAGTTAGATAAGGACTCTAAAGGAAAATATGTTAATCAAAAGAAATTTAGAGGGATGATTAGAACATTACTTTACTTAATGGCTAGCAGACCTGATATTATGTTTAGTGTTTGTCTTTATGCTAGATTTCAAGTTGATCCAAAAAGAATCCTATTTTATTTCTATTAAAAATATTTTGAGATATCTTTTAAGAAGTCAAAACTTGGAGATTTGGTATTCTAAGCATAACACTTCTTTTGAAATTATTGGATATTCTGATTTATATTTTGCAGGGTGTAGGGTAGATAGAAAGAGTACTACTAGAACTTATCAATTTTTTGGAAATTCTTTAGTTTCATGGTCTAGAAGAAAATAAAATTTAGTAGCTCTTTCTACAACTGAAGCAGAATATATAGCCTTAGAAAGTTATATGGCACAAGTTTTATGGTTAAAAAAATAACTTATGGATTTAGGCTTTTTAATTGGTACAATTCCAATTTTTTTATGATAATATAAGTGTCATTTGTATTTCAAAGAATCCAATTCAAAACTCTAGGACTAAGAATGTAGATATAAGGCATCATTTAATTAGTGACCATGACACTAAAGAAGAAATTGAGCTATATAATGTAGCAACTAAATATCAAATGCAGACATTTTCATAAAATCACTGGTTTTTGAAACTTTCAGTAATTTAAGAACTAGATTGGGTGTTATTGATCTTCATGCTTGACAATTGTAATTCTGCAAATTGAAATTGTGGTGTATTTCTTTTGTGTTTATGATTATGTTTTTATTCTTTGTTTATAATTTGTCTTATTTAATTTTCCCTATTTTTTCGTTGATTTTTTATTTTTATTATTTTTTGAATTATGTTTTGTTGATATTGTTTAAATTATTTAGGAAAAGTATCTTGATTATCATGTGAAAATCTAAAATTTCCTTTTCCATTCATACTTCACGAACCAATTTTGTACTGTATAAATTCTCTATATTTTACATGATTTCTTTTTAGGAGATGGACAGATGAAAAATTTATTTTTTATGGTGATATTACAATATGAACACATTACTGTGTTTATAAACCATTAATTATTCATATTTACGATCATGGCGGGCATTCATAGGATAGTTTTTTCTCAAACTTATATGTACATGCACCTAATCATCTCTATGATCATGTTTCTGAGCTACATGCAGACAAATTTTATTAATAGGTATGATCAATAATAACTAATCATACCAGATGAACAAATATTCATCTGTACAATCACCTGTTTGTTTGAGCAATCGGGTTGGTCAACTGTCGTTTGAAAGGTCTCCTCGATAAGGAAGCTTTACGAAAAATCATTTCACAATAATAACTATTCTTGATAGATTTTGTTTTGTCTTTATGAATTCAAGTACAAATTTAATAATCATACATATAAATACAATTTTGTACTATACAAAATCATCCAATTTCTATAAATTGGAAGCCTTTCTTTGATTTCTTCACAATTATTTCCATTTTTAATCCTCATGTTTAATTCTGTTTAAATGGCAAGCGGAAGAAGGCAAGTTTGTTAAACTAAAGGGAGTTCATTTTGTATCGAACGAATGACAATTTTCTTTTGTGGGAAAATGAATAAGTCTTTGATAGGTTTGTTCTAGCTAAAACCACACTTTCTCATCTTCTTATTCAAGAAGACATAAACTTATCAATCATGCCCCTATTTTACTCTACTAAATTTTCCTTCATGCTCACCTTAATTTATGTGTTTCACTCTAACACCTTCTATTATTTTATTGTAAATTTGAGAATGAGAGAAACTCATACAATAATGTCCTCCTATGATTTCTATCAAAGAGTTGAAATCACTAAAGAAGATTTGGGAATATTTCTGCATCTTCGAACTAAAGGAGTTAGGGCACACTCAATGATTTCTAGAAGTTATTTTGATTGGTCTAAAGTCAATCAAACTTTAAGGGGTATAGCTTCAATCCCACATTTACCTCTTGTTCATACTCCTAATCAAAATGCCAGGATCATCCAGGATGTCATAAGAACCTCTATTATTCCTAGAGCTTGTGATCGAATCAATATCACTCCTTTTCTTTCTATCGTTACATACTTTATATTGTCAAACACTTCAATTGATGAAGCCTAGTTGATTCTAAACTACATCAATAATCTTACTGACATTAGACGCCCTACCACTAGATGGAAGAAGAATATGGCTTTAGGTTACTTGATTGCCTACATTCATGAGAAGAAATGCAATCTTATTCTTCTTGATCCTCCAGATAATCTTCATGTCTATTTTACTGATGCTTCATTTCATAATCTTTTCCATTAGGAACAAGGGGATGACAGAGATGAATTTGATAGAGAAAGAGAATATACTTTAGCACCTACACCTGCTTTTGCTCATGAACCTAACCATCATTTCTTTCAAAAAATGATCTAGAGATTTGATCATCTTGACTCTAACTTTAATCATATTGAGAATCACTTGGACTAGCAAAATTTTAGGTATAATGTGAAAGTTCGTTAGGGATGTTAAGCCCTTGAGAACTAGCCCGAGGCTAACCAAGAGGAGGGTGAATTGGTATTTTAAAAAATCTTTCTTAGATCAAATCACAATAAGCACAAACTAAAATCACCATAGAAAAATAAGTACAGAAAATTAAAATGCGGAAGCAGTAAAAGAACACAAGGGTTTATTGTGGTTCGGTCAACTTGACCTACGTCTACTCCCTGGAGGCGCCCTCCAGGTATTGCACTAAGTAAGTGTCTCTCCTTTAGCTCCCACAGCTAGGTGGAGAAGCCTTTATAATCGACACCAACCCTGGTGCGACAGAGAACCGACTCCTTTTGCTTCCTCCTGAAGCAGGCAGAGAATCGACTCCTTTTGCTTCCTCCTAAAGTGGACAGAGAACCTGGACCTTTTGCTGAAGTAGACCTCCCAAGAACCTCCCAAGAACAAAGGACGAAGACCGAAGAAGATGACTTGGAACCTTTCTTGGATTAACCCTTGCGAACCCTCTCACAAACTCCCCCTCACAAGTTCCTCTCTCTCTCTCTCTCTCTCTCTCTCTCTCTCTCTCTCCCCTTCTCCCAAGGCTCTCTTAGGTAAAGACAGCAGCACTCCAGGTCTCATATATGAGAAAAATCAGATCCTTTAAATAGAATTTCAAGAACCGACATTATCATCTAGGATGATATGGATATCGTCCTGGACGATCAATATAAATCGTGGACTATCATACGGAACATCACCCATAATGGGGGTCTAGACGATTCAAAATTAGCTTGATCATTCTGGAAGATCTCACGATCGTCGTAGATGATTAGTTCAAATTAGAGGTAAATCATGCAGAACATCGCCCTGAATATGATCTGTCCAATGCTGATCGTCTATAATCAACTAAGGTTTTTGAAGTGATCGTCCCGGACGATCTTTAGATCATCCCGGATGATATTTAGATCATCCTGGATGATTTGATCGTATCAATCATCCTTAATTGCTTTCTTTAATTATCTGATCAATTTAGGCATGATTGTATCAAATTGTCAAGGATGATACACGATCATCCTGGCTGATATCCAAAAATAAAGTATGCCTAAATAGATTATGTCGGCGAATTCTTTCTATTTTGAGCATATCGTCCTGGTTGATACATGTATCGTCCAGGCCGATATCCTAATGACGGCTGCCTTGACTAGGAGTCCTGATTAGAGTTTCTGTTTTAAACCTGATCGTCCAGGATAATATAAATATCATCCGGGATGATGTGAGTAAAAATAGAAATTCTAAATCAGTTAAGAAAAGAATCACTCAAGTGTGTGTGTGTAGGGTTACTTAGCATCTGACACTTCCAAGATTACATATGATTTAAGAAAGGGAAAAGAAAAGTTACAAACTGACTCAACCCTAATCTACCCAATCTTGAGCTGGTTCCGTTTGTCGTCTGATCTCTTGGCCCTGAAATATCAGTAGAAAAAGGCAGTTGTATTGTTTGCTATCATCAAAACCATAATTCATGAAACCAAATCTGCAACAATCTCCCCTTTTTTGATGATGGCAAACACTCCGATGATTATTTTAAAAAATAGCAGTGTAAAAATAGAAGGCTTTGAAGATTCAGAATAAAAATTCAAACATACTACTTCCGCTTTTGACATCTCAAAAAGGAGGAAGAAACTAAGAAACAAAGTAAACAAACCCTTTTTTTTATAAACCAAGGCATGAGCATGATGTAGTATTTCATATGATTGATTTTAACAATTTGTAAGTTAATGAGTTAACACCATCAAAAATCCAAAAAATGGTAGAATATCCGATCATGGTTACCCTTAGCTCGGACTTTCTTTTAGGGTAGAATCGTCTTTTGAAATCAATGACCTAACTCAAAAATTCAATTGGATATAAAAAAGAGGATCCGTTCACCACTTGGTTTCAGAAAAAATATCTTTATAGAATAATGTATCAAAGTAAATTTGTCATAATCGCAAAACAATCAAAACCAAGCCTTTGATTTTATCAAGTGATATATGAAAACTTCTAAGTTTTCAAAGATTTGAAAAGAGAGGAGAGCTTGCTTTTGGTGGGCTCATTTTATGCCTCTTGTCAATTTGAATGGCACTTTGCGCATCTTTTGATTGTTAATATACTTTGTGTATTTTTTTTTTAAATTTGGCATTCATTGGGCATCTTTTTTTTTCAGCATCATTGGCCAATTTTTTTTTTATTTTTGCAAGCTACATTCTCTTTCAAAATCTCTTAAATAATCTTAGTTGTGAATATATCTTCTAGATATTAGAGAAGAAAAACTCACTCTCTAATATAGGGAAGAACAATCCTCAAAATAGAATCAATAATCGTATGAAGAATTGCAATGACAAGGGTAATCGAGGAATCTTGATGTGATATAAAGACTTTGATCATTATAAATACAAGATAGATTTGCTTAGCAAGGTTAGAGAAGATCTTAATTGCATATTCTAATCGTTAATTTGAGATAGACTTTTGATTAGAAAAGAAAACTGTGCAACTAAAATAGGTTAGAGAAAGAGATACAATCAACGGTATATTTTTACACTTAAATAGATTAAGAGATGTAAAACATTAACTATAAATTTTCAAAAGCAAAGACAAGACATATGATATCATTTCAGCGATGATTTTAAAAACCAAATCTAAAATAAAAATGAAAGTACAATAATCTAAACAAAAACTAAAAGGTAAATAAGAAGCAAAAACAACAAAACAAGGAGCAAAAAGAAAAGCAAAAAGAAAAAAAGAGAAAGAATAAAGACAAAAGAAACTCAAGTAAAAAGATCAAGTTCATGCATTTATGTCAATCACACCCAATCTGGTCCTTAAAGAGCTGAAAGTGTCGAAGGCCAGTTGTTTAGTAAAGATATTAGCCAGTTGATTTTCAGTTGTCACATGGTGTAACTCAATATCTCCCTTAGTTATATGATCTCTAATAAAGTGATGCCTAATGTCAATGTGCTTAGTCCTTGAATGTTGGATAGGATTCTTAGAAATGCATATGGCACTAGTATTATCACAAAAGATTGAGATGGTGCCTACAGGTAATCCTAAATCCAATACCTATTGTTTCAACCAAAGGACTTGGGCCACACAACTTCCAAGAGCAATATACTCAACTTCAGCAATGGAAAGTGCAATAGAGTTTTACTTTCTACTAGACCATGAGACCAAAGATTGTCCTATGAACTGACAAGTTCCAAAAGTGCTTTTTCTATCCACCTTACATCCTGCAAAATTAGAGTCAGAAAATCCAATTTTCTCAAAAAAAGTGTTGTGCCTAGGGTACCAAATTCTTAAGCCTTAGGTCCCCAAAAGGTATCTAAAAATTCTCTTAACTACAATCAGGTGGGATTCCTTAGGGTCAGCTTGAATTCTAGCACAAAGATAAACACTAAACATTATATCAGGTCTGCTCGCAGTCAAGTAAAGTAAAGATCCAATCATGCCTCTATATTTCTTCTGATCAACAAACTTACCACTTGGGTCCTTATCCAACGGAATACTAGAAGTCATGAGAGTATTAGTTGGCTTGGCTTTATCCATCTCATACTTCTTCAAAATGTCCTTTATGTATTTTTATTGATTTAGAAAGGTTCCATCATCTAATTATTTTATGCTAAACCCTTCATACTCATCTCAAACTCTTTACTCATTATTTTAGAGAATTCATCACAAAGTTTCTTATCAGAAGATCCAAAAAGCATGTCATCCACATGAATATGAATAATGAACAAATCATATCCAACTTTTCTAAGAAAAAGGGTGGTGTCTACACTCCCCTTAACAAGCTCCCTTTCTTGTAAGAATGTGCTAAGCCTCTCATACCAAGCTCTGGGTGCTTGCTTTAAATCATATAAGGCATTTTTTAATTTAAAAATATGATTTGGAAATTGAGAACTCTCAAAACCTGGGGGTTATTCTACAAACACATCTTCTTTTATTTCCCCATTTAAAAATGCACTCTTAACATCCATTTGAAAAAGCTTAAATCATTTATAACTGGCAAATGCTAATAGCACTCTAATGACTTCCAATCTAGCTACAAGGGCAAAATCCTCAAAATCTATCCTTTCTATTTGGTTATACCCCTTAGCCACTAATCTTGATTTATTCCTAACCACCACTCTAGAATCATTCACCTTGTTCTTAAAGACCCACTTGGTTCCAACTACACTTTGTTCCTTAGGTCTTTCTACAAGCTACCAAACATCATTCCTAATAAATTGATTCAATTCCTCCTACATGGCTAAAGTCCAAAACTCATCAGAAAGGGCTTGGTTTATGTTGATGGGTTCAGTCATTGAGATAAAAGCAGAGTGGTTCACCTCCTTCCTAAGTCCATATCTAGTCCTAACTCCAATAGAAAAGTCTCCTAAGATCAAATCGTTGGGGTGACTTGTAGAGTATCTGCAATCTCTAGGCAAGGTGTGTGAAGGTCCAACCCTTTCCTTTAGATCTACATTTTCTACTCCTTGGGTAACATCTCCTACTCCTTCATTGTTTTGGTGTTCTACTCCCTTCTCTAGATTTTCTACTCTAGTGGTAATCTCTCCAACATCATCATTATCCTCAACTTCTGGCTTTCTAGGATCAGACTCATCAAACACTACATGAGTAGTTTCTTCCACCATCAAAGTTCTCTTGTTAAACACCCTAAAAGACTTCTCAACATTAGAATATCCCAATAACACTCCTTCATCAGATTTTGGATCACATTTTCCTAAGTGAGACTTCCCATTATTGTGAATGAAAACCTTACAACCAAAGACATGAAGGTGGGAAATACTGGGTGTCTTACCCTTAAGGATTTCATAGGGTGTCTTATCTAGTTTGGCTCTAACATTCACCCTATTCAACACATAACAAGCTTTGTTAACCACTTCAGCCCAAAAGTATTTTGGAAGTGAATACTCAGCAAGCATGGCTCTAGCGGCTTCCACTAAGGTCCGGTTCTTCCTTTTAGCTAGCCCGTTCTGCTGAGGGGTCCTAGGAGCTAAGAAGTTGTGGTTAATCCCCTTGTCCTCACAAAAATCTCCAAACCTTTCATTTTCAAACTCTCCCCCGTGGTCACTATGGATGGTCAAGATTTCACAACCTAGCTTTTTCTGAATCCAAGTAAAAAAGGTTCTAAACTCCTCAAAAGACTCATTTTTGTGTGAAAGAAATCTAGTCCAAGTGAACCTCGAGTAGTCATCAACAATTACAAAACCATAGACTTTCCCTCCCAAGCTGGCAGTGCTAATGGGTCCAAACAAATCCATGTGAAGAACTTCTAAAGGTCTAGAGGTGCTAATGTTCTTAGTGGGGTGAAAAGAGGAGTGGAATTGGTTTCCTAATTGGCAGGCATCACAAAAGTGGTCTTTAGAGAATTTCAGTTTGGGGACACCTCTAACTAGGTCTTTTTGGGTCACTTTCCTAAGGGTTTTCATGCTATCATGTCATAATCTTCTGTGTCATAACCATGAATCATCAACAACAATCTTCAAGAAAAAATATGCAGCACATTAAATGTTATTTAAATCAAGCATGTACACATTGTTGATCCTCTTTCCCTGCAAAATAGTGTTGTTATTTAAACTTATAATGCATGAATTTATAAAGAATTATATGATTTAGCCCTTGTCGCAAAGCTAACTAATGCTGAGCAAGTTGTGTTTTAATCCATCTATAAGCAAAATATTTTCAATCATAAGGTTCTTGGAATTACCAATTATACCTGCGCCTACCACCTTCCTGGTGGTATTGTCTCCAAGAGTAACCTTGCCTCCTGTCCTAGTCTCCAGCAAAATGAATTGATTGGCATCACTAGTCATATGTCGAGAGCATCCACTTTCCAAGTACCACATACTCTCACGAGGTCTTTTATGAGAGCTCACCTACAAAATCATCAAATGCCAGATTTAAGAACCCAAGTAGGTTTGGGTTCCTTCTTATGAAAAGTAGAATGCAATGCATGTGTGATATGCTGTGAATCATGCAATTTGTGTCTCCACACACATTCCACACCCAATGTGTACTATGGTGGATAGTACAAGTGTGTGAGATGTGTCCTAGCATGCCACATGAAAAGCATCTAACTCTGGGAAAGAATTTCTTAAATGGTTTGGGTAGTAATGCCACTTCCTAGGTTTTGGCTTTTGATCAAGTGTGGGTGACATCCAAGTTTTCTTAAGTGTATCCAATTCATTTTTAATCCTTAAGTTAGTACTTTTTAAGGCATCATTATCAATTCTCAAATTTTTTTCTATCTCTTTAGATTTCTTAAAATCAAGTTCAAGTGAGGTGTGTGAAACTTTTAATGAATCTTGATCTTCAATTAATTTAAAATGCTTTTTATTTAACTCATCAAATTCATCAAGTAGAGCCATATGATTTGAATCAATTCTTGAGTGATCTTTAGTCATAATTCCATGCTCTTTTTGTAAATTCAAAAATTCCAATTTCAAGCTAGCATGTGTTTTCTTAAGTTTCTTATATGATGCATGAATTTTTTCTGAAACTTCAAGGAGTTGTTCGTAGGATAGTTCACATACCTCTTCTTGATCAAGATGATCGTCTGCCATTAAGCACAAGTTTGTTGTTTCATCCTCAGGTTCAGTCTCTGATGAATCAGATGCAGAATCTGCCCAAAATTCTTTTTGAAGTCTCTTTTTGTCCTTCCTAAACTTGGGTTTCTCCTCACCCTTTTCTTTGCTGGAATGAGCCTTGAGTGTAGGGAAATCAACTTTTACATGTCCAGGTTTCCTGCATTCAAAACAAACCATGTCATCAAAACTCTTAAAATTTTTGTTTCCCTTACCTTTACTCCCTTTTTGATGATACTTTTGCTTTTTCCATAGAAAGCTTTTGAATTGTCTTGTGATTAAGGCAATGTCATCGCTTTCAGACCTGGAAGAATTAGAGTTCGTGTTGTTGACCTTTAATGCCACAATTTTCTCCTTTCTTTTCTAACCTGCATTAAGATTTCTTTGATTCACCTCTTGCTCGAAAGCAATGAGTGAGCCAAATAAGTTATCAATTGAATAAGTGTTTAAATCCTTAGATTCAGTGTTTGCAGTGATTTTAGTATCAAAAGAGGAAAGCAAGCATTTTAAAATTTTGCTCACTTTTTCATAGTTTGAAAGTTCTCTTCTTAAGGCATGCCAAGAAGTTACAATTTGAGTAAACCTTGTATACATATTAGAAATTGATTCAGAAGGTTTCATGCAAAAAAGTTCGTAATCATGCAAGAGAATATTTAAATGAGATTGCTTAACTTCATTGGTTCCTTCATAAGTAATGCACAACCTATCCCAAATCTCTTTTCTAGTAGAGCAAGTAGAAACACGCATGTAATCTTCAGATTTTAAAGCACAGAAAAAATAATTCAAACACTTTGCATTAAGTTGAGCTAAATCTCTTTCATCAAAAGTCCATTCAGTAAAAGGCACTTTAGTTTTAATTCCATTAAGTTCACGAGAAGGTGGAGAAAATCCTTCTTTAATAAGCATCCACATGCGATAATTAGTTGATTGTAAAAAAGTAGACATGCAAGTTTTCCAAAAATCAAAAGGTAGATTATCAAACAAAGGAGGTCGTATAATAGAATATCCTTCAGTTGTTTTACGATTCCCAAAGTTAGCCATGGATCAAAATTCAAAAAGTTTTCAAACTCAGTTTTTATGAATCCCGCTCTGATACCACTTGAAAGTTCGTTAGGGATGTTAAGCCCTTGAGAACTAGCCCGAGACTAACCAAGAGGGGGGTGAATTGATATTTTAAAAAATCTTTCTTAGATCAAATCACAAAATGCACAAACCAAAATCACCACAGAAAAATAAGTGCGGAAAATTAAAATGCGGAAGCAGTAAAAAGAACACAAGGGTTTATAGTGGTTCGGTCAACTTGACCTACATCCACTCCCTGGAGGCACCCTCCAGGTATTGCACTAAGTAAGTGTCTCTCCTTTAGCTCCCACAGCTAAGCAGAGAAGCCTTTACAACCGACTCCTTTTTCACGGTAGAGAACTGACTCCTTTTGCTTCCTTCTGAAGCAAGCAGAGAACCGACTCCTTTTGCTTTCTCTTGAAGCGGGCAGAGAACCCGAACCTTTTGCTGTAGTAGACCTCCCAAGAACTTCCCAAGAATGAAGGATGAAGACCGGAGAAGATGACTTGGAACCTTGCTTGGAGTAACCCATGTGAACCCTGTCACAAACTCCCCCTCACAAGTTCCTCTCTCTCTCTCTCTCTCTCTCTCCTTCTCGCAAGGCTCTCTTAGGTCAAGACAGCAGCACTTCAGGTCTCATACATGAGAAAAATTGGATCCTTTAAATAGAATTTCAAGAACCAACATTATCATTCAAGATGATATGGATATCGTCCTGAATGATCAGTATAAATCGTGGACTATCATACTGAACATCGCCCTGAATGGGGGTCTGGACGATTCAAAATTAGCTTGATCGTCCTAGACGATCTCACGATCATCCTAGAAGATTAGTTCAAATCAAAGGTAAATCATCCAGAATATTGCCCTGAATATGATCTGGCCGATGCTGATCGTCTAGAAGCAACTAAGGTTTTTGAACTAATCGTCCCGGATGATATTTAGATCATCCAGGATGATGCGATTGTATCAATCATCCTTAATTTCTTTCTTTAATTATCTAATCAATTTTGGCATAATTGTATCAAATTGTCCAAGACGATACATGATCGTCCTTACCGAGATCCAAAAATAAAGTATGCCTAAATAGATCATGTCGATGATTCTTTCTGTTTTGAGCATATCGTCTTGGCTGATACATGTATCATCCAGGCTGATATCCTAATGACGGTTGCCTTGAGTAGGAGTCTTGATTAGGGTTTCTATTTTAAACCCGATCGTCCAGAACGATATAAATATCATCCGGGATGATGTGAGTAAAAACAAAAATTCTAAATCAGTTAAGAAAAGAATCACTCAAGTGTGTGTGTGTAGGGTTACTTTACATCAGACACTTCTAAGATTACAATTGACTCAAGAAAGGGAAAAGAAAAGTTACAGACTGACTCAACCCTAATCTACCCAATCTTGAGCTGGTTCCATTGTCGTCTGATCTCTTGGCCCTGAAATATCAGTAGAAAAAGGCAGTCGTATTGTTTACTATCATAAAACCATAATTTATGAATCCAAATCTGCAACACAATGAAGATATGAGCTAGGTGAAAGGACATGTGTATACGCTTAATACTCATGTAGCTACCATTAATAACTACTTTACCCAGTTCCATCCTCCATAGCCTCCTCCATATCAAGATCCCCCAGCTATTAGTTTGGTTATTGTATTTATTTTTAGATGTTTTAGTTTGATTGTATTTCTTGTGATGTTTGCTTTTAGATGTTTTAAATTTAAGATTATTGTATTTCCTTTGTATTTGAGTCCATATTTTATTAAAAAAAAAAAAAAAAGGAAAGGTTTGGTTATTGATATGTTTTTTCTTTTCCCTCTTAAATTGTCTAAGTTATTATTGAGTAATCTAAAATGTTTATTTTATGGATGAAAATTTTAACTTGTTTGCATTACAACATTATTTCCTGTTAAAAAAAGCTCAACTTAAATAAAATTATAATTAGATTAAGATAAGGAAGTCATGTTCATATTCTAATAGACATTAATGTTATAGTTATAATTGTTGCAAAAATTATGGTTTATTTTTTCTTTTATTTTCTTGCTCATTGTGTTGATTTTATTTTTATCTATTGGGTTTTATTTTGTGGTTTATTCTTCTTTATAAGAAAGTGTTTTCTTGTGTTTGGAAGATAATGACACAAGCTAAGATTTGCTAATTTATTTTGTGGAAAGAACAAAATGTCAAAAGATGCATAAAGTGTGCCAAAATTTGAAAAAGGCACAAAATGAGCCAAACCTAAAACTATGCCCAATGTTAGCCAAATACAGTTCAAATTCAAAAGATATGCAATTGCATGGTTTTAGGAATTTAATGTTGATAAAAAAGGCATATAATGAGTCCACGCTATATTTAGTAATTTCTTCTACATCTCTAATTCTTTGAAAAATCCATCCATTTGACAATCATTTCAACTATTGAATGTGAAAAATATTTTATTCTTATTCAATTGTTTTTTGCAATAATTATTTTATTTGAGATTTATACTTTCCATAATGAACTTTGAATCTGGTAATCTCTTCTTATCTTATTTATTTTTTGACTTATGAGTTTTTACATCTAGATGTTAATGTTTATCATTCAAAAATTTAAATATTTCTTTTTTTTATCATCTATAATAACTTTCATTTTCAAGGGATATTTTGTTTACTTTCCTCTTTTTGTTGATGTCAAAAGGGGGAGGTAGTTTGTTTTTATTTGAAGTATTTATTTGAAGTACTATATGAAGTCTTATGTCCTATGTATGTTTGTGTTTTGGTGGTTGTGCTTTGTTGTCTTGTGTATTTCTTTATGGTGTTTATGTTTTGGTGTCTTGTGTATTTATTTTGAGTTTTGTGTTTATTTTATAAATAAAATAAAAAAAAGTGGAGGATAAATTTTTTTTGTCTTTCCCCATGCTTTTTAATTTTCATTCATTGAGGGGAAAATCACTTTAATTTGTTATTTAAATAATGATTATATTTTCCTTAATTAAAAGGGAGAGATTGTTGCTATTTAGGAATCAAGATTAAGATTGTGATTTTTGATAATAACTAAATATTATTGTTATGATTTTATTATTTCTTTTATCATATATTAGAAATTTTTGTTTGTTTCTAGGTATACTAACGTTTTAGGGAAATCATCTACTACTCCTGATTACTGAAGACTTCAAAATAATGTAGAATAAGGTTTCATGTAATAGAGTGCATTTTTCTATTTTTATTCTTGAGTCTGAGCAAAAGTGATTGTGAGAGAGAGTCTGGTATTTTGATGGATAAGTTTTGAATTTTAAATAGCGGGATTTGCGGAATCTGATGGCAACTAACGGTTCCCGGCCACCACTGGCCGGCGTACCACCTGAGGATCGTCGATCATCTGGATGATCAATGTCTGGTGTTATTCTTGGAGCTTCGTCATCTCCTCCAGCTTTTGGAGACGGGAGGATGTCATTCAACAAAGCTAATGCCAGAATGAATAAGCCATTGATTATTAATAAGGGAGGACTGCTTGTGAATAAGAAGGAAGCTGATGTTGTCGGTAAAGGCAAAGGTATCTTGCAAGAAGACAATCTTGAAGGTTTCTGTTCAAATGGGATGGCGTTGTAACGTAATGAAGATGCTGTAAAACTTCCTTCAACTATCTTGAAGAATGATGCAAATCATATATTTGACGTAGAAGAGAGAAGTTTTGTGCGGAATGAGAAGGATGATAACCAGTGTAAAAATGCAATTGAAGCTAAAGTTTCTGGTGAAAATGGAGGAGTGAAGATTATTATACCTGAAGCTATTACGAATTCAGAATTGAATGAAGTTCGTAAATGTAGCAATGGAGACTTAGCCGGCTGTGACAATATGAATGTGGAAGTGTCTGAAAGACCTATACCTGGGAATCAACTTAATGCTTGGGAGAAGAAATAGAACATCAGAGATGATGACCTGGATTTCAGAAATTTTTTATCTGAAGATGGGAAATCTATCAAGCTTCATGAGCAGGTGTTAGAAAATTCTAAAAAACTGCTGAACTCATTAGTAGTAAAAATTTTTGGTGATGAAATCCCTTTCTATTCTATCAGTTATGAACTGAGAAAATAGTGGTTAATCTATGGAAAATTTCATCTTACAGTGCTTGGGAGAGGATGGATTTTATGCTCATTCTATGGCCCCAACCATGTGGAAGCAGTTTTAACTAATGGTCCTTGGTTTGTAAATGGTAATATTGTGGGAATTGATAGATGGATGCAAAGTTTTAATCCAAATTCACTCAAAGGACTTACAGCTCCTATTTGGATTAGACTTCCAAACCTTCCATTGCATTGTTGGGACGAAATCAACATTTGCCGCATAGCATCTATGGTTGGCAAGCCTTGATCAACGGAAATATGTTTCAATGGTCAAGGAGAGAATTTGGAAGAATTTGTGTTCGAATTGAGCTAGATGCTAAGTTACCTACAGGTTTTTGGGTAGAAGGAGAAAAAGATAAATTCTATCAAAAGATAGAGTATGAGAGGATTCCTAGCTTATTCTATGATTGTGGGAAGATTGGGCATAACAAAAACAATTGTGCCAAGTCTATCATGGAGAACAATTTGAAGAATGTTCAGCCTGTTAAGGGAAATCTGGAAAAACCAAATGAAAATAGTTTGGTTGGTAATAATCAGTTTTTGGAAACTGTTGAAGGGTTGAACAAAGAAGAGTATGGGACGTGGATGTTGGTGAAATATGGTAAGAAGAAGCTTTATAGCAATAATCAAAGGAAGCCTACACAACAGGTAGACAACAAAAGAATCTTTGTACCAGTGAAGAGGAATGATAGAAGAGATGGTGAAGACATGGAGAAAGAGATTGCTGTGAATCTAGAGATAGAGAAGCAACAACTTATCTTCAGTGAGAAAGACAAACCAGGTCTTGCTGCTTCAAAAGTTCTGTTAACCAGGAATTCTCTGGTACTCAATGATGGAAACAGTTTTAAAGCTCTTATGGATCTTGAAGAAGAAGGGGAGATTGTACAAATGACTAAGAAAGGTGCAGATGATAAAGAGATCAAATCTATTAATAATGATGAAGACACAACAACTGATGATATCAAGAGAGGTATAGAAATAGAATTCACTAGAGATGGAGCTTCTGTGAATAATGGAAGTGGAGGAAAAGTAGGTTTTTCTCAATCAACAAAAAAGAGGATTTCTAAATAATTGAGGAATTTGGTTCTTCTACCAGATCAACGAGATTGGAGCTTGAAGGGAAAGGTAACATGGGGATGTATCCCCCCTAATCCCATTTAATGTATTCCATTGCATTTTGGAATTGTAGAGGAGCAAGGAAGAAGAGTGCTTCTCTATATCTTAGGGAATTTGTTAAATTTCATGATGTATATTTATTGGGTTTGGTTGAAACTAAAATAAATTCAATAGATAGAATGGAAGTTAATCTTCTAATTGGAGATGAATGGGATTATGTTTATGTTCCATCATTTGGATTATCTGGCGGAATGGTGATTTTATGGAGAAATAAAGTTGCTGAATTCTCAGTTATTGACTACTCTTCTCAAGTGGTCATTGGTGATTTAAAGGTGCATAACAAATGTCTGTGGAGGATTGCTACAGTGTATGGAAGCATAGATGTGCAGAAGAGAAAGGAATTATGGGATATGTTGAATAAATATTCAGTTGAAGATGTACCTATGGTAATAGGTGGTGATTTCAATTGCATTTTGTCTAAGGAAGACAAAATTGGTGGTAGGAGATTTCTTCTCTCCCAAGGACCCAGGGATATGAAAAATTGCTTGATGGAAAATGATCTTCATGAAGTGGGATTTATTGGCCCTAAATACACTTGGTGTAACAACAAAAGTGATGGATCTAGAATTCTTGAAAGATTGGATAGGTGATTCATTAATTCTAAAGCTTTGATCTCCTCTCAAAGGTTGGTGGTAAGACATTTGGCTAGAATAGCCTCAGATCATTGTCCAATTATTCTAAACTTTCTTGACTCTTTCCCTCGAGTCAAAAGAAATATCAAGTTTGAAGATTGTTGGGCTTCTTACAAAGCTTCTTTTGCAGTGGTGAAGAAAGAATGGAGCAGAAATTATCAAGGTGATAGTTTTCAAGTGCTTAACAAGAAATTTCAAAAATCTTTGAATTCTTTATTCTATTGGAGCAAGGCCAAACTCAAGGACCTTAACAAGCTAAAAGAGGATCTTATGGTTGAAATCTTGGAGCTACAAAACAAAGAAGCTAGTGATGGAATCCTCTCAGAAGTTGATTGCTGGAAACTTAAAAATAATGTTAATGAGGTGAATTCTATAATGGCTAGATTGAATGATTGGTGGAAGCAAAGAGCCAAAGTGAAGTGGCTTGTGGATGGAGATAGTAATTCAAAGTTTTTTCATTCTTATGCTAGTGCAAGAAGGAATTCAAACAAGATTATAAATGTTAAAGATGAGTTTGAAGAAATGGTGGAAGAGCAAAATCTGATTGAAGAAACTTTTTTCAAATTTTTTGATAAGAAGTGGGAAGCTAAGAGCTGTAAGCTTCACGGGTGGCCAACTGTTACTAGCTGCTTGAATGACACAGATAGAAGGTATCTGGATGCATATTTTACTAGTGAAGAAGTGGAGAGAGTGCTGAAACAATTGGGAGGCAACATCTCACCTGGCAAGGATGGCATTACTTATTCTTTCATCAAGGCATATTGGAATATAATAAAAGAAGATTTCTGGAATGCTCTCACTCATTTCTTTAGCAATGGAGTTTTAAATGAAGATTGGAAGGAAACTCTTATTGTTCTAATTCCAAAGGTATCAAATCCTCTTTTACCTTCTAATTATAGACCTATTAGTCATTGTAATTCAGTTTACAAAGTGGCAGCTAGGGTGTTACTAAATAGGTTAATTGAGGTTATTCCTGAGCTTATATTTAGAGGGCAAGCAGCTTTCATCTGAGGGAGATCTTTATCAGATCATGTGCTGATTGCTCAAGAATTCTTCCACAAATTTAGATTATACAAAGCAGCTAAAGGTATGGTTTCTTTTAAAGTAGACATGGAACAAGCTTATGATTCAATGTCTTGGAATGCTCTTAGAAATGTATTGGACTATTTCAACTTTCCTCCAAAAATTTCTAAACTAGTCATGGAATGTGTGGAAGATTCAAAGTTTGCTTTGATTATCAATGGAAGATACTCTAGTTGGATTCAAGCAAAGAGTGGTTTTAGACAAGGATGTCCATTGTCTCCAATTCTCTTCATTCTTTGTGCACAACTTCTTTCCAATGCTTTTGCTCAAAGCTGATGTGGTATTAGAATCAATACCAATGGACCTAGAATATCACATTTATTATTTGCTGATGATGTGGTGATGTTTTTCGAAGCAAATAAAAAAGCAGTTAAGAAGGTGAAGAAGATCTTATATGATTTTTGTAATTGGACAGGCCAACGTGTTAATTTAAGAAAGTCTTCCATATTGTTTGGGAAAAATGTCGGTAGAAGGAAGAAGAAAAGCATTGCAAGGATAATGGGCTTCAAAACTGTCAAGGAATTCAACTACTTGGGGATAAAGATGGCATTAAGGAGACTTTCATATGATGAATTTTAGTTCATCATTGATAAAATAATGAAGCTACTTAGCATATGGGGGAGCAAAATCCTATTTGTAGCTGGTAAAATTACTTTAGTAAAATCAGTTTTGCTATCTTTATCAGCTTTCTATGGTTCTCATTCCCTGGTACAAAAACAAATTGTGGATGAGTTAGATAAAATATGCAGAAATTTTGTTTGGAGCAAATCAGATGGGTCTACGGGTTTACATTATGTTAGTTGGGAGGAAATGTGTAAACCTATGAGCAAAGGAGGAAGAGGAATGTTCTCATGTGATTCTAAAACGACTGCATTAAGAACAAGATTGGCATGGAGGTTCTTTCAAGACAGGGATTCTCTTCTACATGAAGTGTTTGCTGCCAAGTATGGTGAAAAACTTGAAATGGGCAATAATAGAGTTAATTGTTCCTCTTCTTGGAAATAATTGAAGGATGGTTGTAAAATGCTTAAACCAATTGTTAGATGGACATTGGTTGATGGTGAAGATGTAGATGTATTTAAAGACATTTGGATCTTGGATAAGTGCATCAATCGTTGGCCTACATTTGTTGTTCCTCATGATGATGAAGCTATATTTGTAAAAGAACTTATCCAAGATGGTTGATGGAATGTACCGAAATTGCTTAATATGTTTGGTGCAGATTTGGTTTTTTCTTATACTTCAGGTGAAGATAGCTCAAGACGGTGGGGGAGATGAGATGGAACTTGTTCAGCAGAAATCTTGGTTGATAATTGCTGGAATGGCTTTCAATGCTTTGAACCAACATAGCAGTGAATTTCAACAATGGAATTGGTTTGAAAAATTAAAGCTGAACACTCGGGTGGATTTGTTCTGGTGGAGGGTGTTCAAAAATGCCATTCCAACATTCAAATTCTTACAGCAAAGGAGGCTAAGGGATAATGCTTCTTGTTCAAGAGGTTGCATAGCAATTGAAGACATGGAACATGTTTTGTGTACCTGTTTGAAGCTAAAAGAGGTAATCAACCATCTTAATCATTGGGGATTTGGTATTCCTGTTTTTCAAAGATATGAAGAAAGTATTTTATGGCTGGAATCGATAGCATTGAAGAAAGGTTTTTTAGCAAACTTATATTGTAATGCAGTTTT
Organism: Dendrobium nobile; assembly: GCA_022539455.1. Taxonomy (NCBI): domain Eukaryota; kingdom Viridiplantae; phylum Streptophyta; class Magnoliopsida; order Asparagales; family Orchidaceae; genus Dendrobium; species Dendrobium nobile. The sequence goes on from CM039721.1 coordinate 23,535,492, forward strand.
CTTATCTTGGAAAGCTAGGAATAAGAAAATTCATGAAGATATGGAGGAAAGTCCAGCTTTTATTGCTTCTAATGCAATATGTTATACATCTATACTTCATAACTATAGCCATTTCTCATTGGGCAACAGGGATGTCAATCAATCGAGTAGATTGTTTAATTCTTGGCAACCCCCTCCACCTGAATGGATAAAGTTAATGTAGATGCTTCTCTTCTACCGACCTATAAAGCAGGCATTGCTGGAGTTTTCAGAGACTATAAAGGCAGATTTTTATTTGCTTTTGGAATTAATTGTATTCATTGGGATATTGCAAAATTGGAGCTTCTTGCAATCCACTCTTTGAAGGAAGTAATCAAGGATTGGATGTTCAAGTATAAAGGAATCATAATAGAAGGTGACAACTCCAACATCATCTCTTTTATGAAAAAGATTTGGAAAAAAGGTAACCTCATTGATGAAGATCTTGACTTTCTCAAAGAATTTAACTTTGCTATTTTCAATTGTATTAGTAGAGATAGCAACAAGTTAGCTAATTATTGTGCTAACTTAGCTCTTTTTAAAAGCTTTTGTTGGGATGATGTCTCTTTGAATAAGGTTCATCCTTCTTTCTTCGAGATTTTGAAGGAGGAATCAACCATTTAGATGTATCTTTGCTTTAGTTTTTAATATAAGCTTGCTTCGGCTTTTCTTTCAAAAAATAAAGCAAATGTGATTGTAATTAGGTAACCATACACACACACACAGGTGGAGGATGATAATTTTTTTAAATTGATCATACTGTATGATATTCAATCATACTATATGATTTGACCTAGTTTTTTTCTCTAGAATCTAGTTACTCAAACCATGGCTAGATTTTTCTATACTATTCATACTATACAATGTCCATTCATATAGATGATTAATAGAGTAAGAAATCATATTTGTACCTGATCGTACCATATGAATATTTTCATTTTTGAACTTTTCGTACAGTATGATGTCCAGTCATACAAATGACCAATAGAGTACAATTTTTTTTTGTACCACATCATATAAGACAAATTCATTCATTTTTGAACAGTTCATACTGTACGATGTCAGGTCATATAGAAGACTAATAGAGTATGAAATTCTTTCATAGATCATACTATATGAGTACATTCATTTTTAAACTATTGGTATAGTATGATGTATGGTCGTACAACAACTAACAGTGTATGAAATTAGATTCGTACAAGATCATACCATATAAGTATATTTGTTTTTGAACTGTTCGTATAGTATGATCTGAATTCATATAGATGAATGATAGTGTACGAACTTAAGTTCATCCTAGTTCATACCAAATGAGTCTTGATATTTTTTAACTGATCGTACCATATAATTATGATATAACTATGATCGTACTGTATGAATATAAATTAGATCACTTGAATTATTCAATTTTTGGATGGTTTTTCATGTGTTTTTTACATAAAGATTTCTAAAAACTATCATATTATCTTTTGGCTACAAATTTCTTTTGAGAGAGACCATAGAGAGTGTGTTTGGGAGAGATTTTAGAGTGAGAGATATAGAGAAAGGAAATTATGAGGGATTCACAAGATTGCCCAAGTGAGGTTCTCTTTGTCTACTTCAATTTTCTGTCCATCTTCTTTAGAGGCACTTAAGAAAAAATTCTCAACATTTGATCAAGGAATTCTACCTTCACAAGGAGAGTGAAAAAGGACATGATGATACTCTTCTTTCACCAAGAGGGTGAGAAAGGATGTGTAGGTACTCTTCCTTCAGCAGGAGGCTGAAAAAGGATGAGAAGGTATGTTTCCATCAATTGGAGAGTATACAAGGCATCAGTTCTCTGCCACATTAGGTTGGTTAAAGAGAGTTTGTAAGGGCCTCCTTGCTACGGGGGAAAAAGGAGAGTCACTTATGTTTAGTGCAATACCTAGAGAAAGAGTCTCCAGAGAGTGGATGTAGGTCTAATTGGACTAAACAATTATAAAATTTGGTGTTCTTCTATTAACTTAATTTTTTACATAATCATTTTGTTACTTTTAAGTTTTGTGATTGAAAAATTATCTGAGAAAATAATTTATATAGAAAGCTGCAAATTTCAAAATTAGTGATTTTATATTTCATAAAGTTCAAAAAGGTTTTCTAAAATCTAAGAAATTTTTGAAATAATAAATTCACCCCCTCTTGGTTAGCCTTGGGATAGTTCTATTAGGTTTATTATCATATACAAACTTTTAAGTGGTATAAGAGACATTTTACAAAGTTAAAGTTTAGACTACTTTTTGAAAAATGATCATGGCTAATTTTGGAAATCAGAATACTCCCTGAATGATATTCAATCACTAGACCACCTTTATTCTATAACTTGATTTTTGAAAAACTCACATGTTTACTTTTCTGAAATCACTTGACTATTGCATGTGGGTATTAGTAATGAAGTTTACTCTAGACTAACTTGACTTGTTGATGACATTAGAATTGAAACATCATTTACTGATTGGACATTAGAAGAAAAATATTTAACACAATTCAACGCCAAATATTTAAATAGTTTTTTTTTGTGCTTTGAAATATGGCTATTATATGAATGTTTCTACTAACAAAATTGGAAAAAAAAAATTTGGGATAGAGTTTGCATAACTTATGAAGGAACAAATGAGCTAAAGAAATCTAGGTTGAAAATTTTATTACATGAATATGAATTATTTTGCATGAAACTAAATGAATCAATTTGTGATATGTATACAAGATTTAGTTAGATTATTACCTCATTGCATGCTTCTGGTAGAGAACTTACAAATTTAGAGAAATTTAAAAAATTTTATGTTGTTTATCTATTACTTATGATGCAAAGATAACTGCCATAACTGAGCTAAATGATCTGAATGCATATTATATTGATAATATGCTTGGACCACTAATTTCTTATAAGCAAGGAGTGAATTAAAAACAGATTGATACAGGTGATAAGGAGAAAGAAAGAATATAGATTTGAATGTTGATGATTCAAAGAGTGTTCAATCAATGTTTGACGATGAAGAAGATATTGCACTTATGACTAGGTAATTTAAATGTTTCCTTAAAAGAAAGCAATAGAGACATCATCTTTGGAATAAAGGTAAGTTTAATAAGAATGTAAAAGTTTCTAATAAGTTCATTTGTTATAAATGCAGGAAGCCTGGACATATAAAGACTGATTACCAAAATCTAAAAGCTAATCATAATAAGGATAAAGTTAAGGAGAAAATGAACATTAAGAAGGGTAAGAAAAGAATACAAAGAGCATTCTGGACTAACTCAGCTTTAAATTATTTAGAAATAGAAGATAAAAAAGAGGTTACAAATTTGTACTTAATGGCAGATAAACTTGATCTTTTAGATCAAGAGGAGGTATATGACAAGTCTTACGATGAATTATTTTAAGTTTCTAAGAAAATTCATAACACATATAGGTAATTCAAAAAATTGCATGCTAACCTTAATATCAAATATTTGGATCTACAAAAAGAAAATGAAAATATGAGGAATGATTATGCAAACATAGATAACAATCATATGGCTTTGCTAGATGGATTTTAATTATTTGAATAAGAAGCATAATTTATTTAAAATATCTTATAATGAACTTGAAAATGATTTTAAAATGTTTATGGTTAAATCAGATCAAAGGAAACATGATTTGCAAATTAAAAATTCAATTATACAAAGTACAAAATCATATCTTCAAATAAAATTGAAAGCTTCTAAGGAAGATAAGACACCTCCCAAAATTGAACAATTTTACAATCCTAACCAAAATAATTCAATTTCAAAACCTAGGAAAATGTATTATAACCCATATAAATTTTTAAATCATTTTGGTGGTGTTAAATCTTTTTCATGTGGAATATTGGGGCATTATTTTCACACTTGCACTATTCATAATAGGACAAATTTAGTGTGGAGGCCAAAGGTGCATCAATCATAGCAAATCAAATTTGCATATGATTATCATTATCAAGAGGTGAACATAAATTTATTTGGGTTCCCAAGTCTAATGTTTGATAATTTTGTAGAAATTCTCTCATACAATCTCTCATGAGAGCATTTGGTACTTAAGAAATGGATGTTCAAAACATATGACTGGTGATGCAAATCAATTTTTTTTCTAGAGGTCAGGACTGGAGGCAAAGTGACACTTGGAGATGATACCACTAGGAAAGTGGTAGGTACATGTATGATTGGGAACAGGAAAATTTTTTTGACTGAAAATATTTTATTAGTTGAAGGCTTAAAACATTTCTTTACTAAGTATTAGTTAGCTTTGTGATAAGGATTTTAATATAAAATTTTAGCCTACAAGATACATTATAGGACAAAATGGAGTTGATGTGTTTCATGGAGATAGGGTAAATTATGTATACATACTTGATTTAAATTATGTTAAATCTTCTAATATATTTTGTCTAAAAACTATTGCTGATAAATCTTGGTTATAGCATAAAATATTTTGTCATGCAAGCATGAAAAATCTTAGAAAGATTATCCAAAAGGAATTGATTAAAGGAATACCCCAATTAGACTTCACTAAGGATCATCTTTGTGATGCTTGTTAATTAGGAAAAAAATTCAAGTTCTCCTTTCATTCAATTAAAGATGTTAGAACTAGCAACCCCTTAGAAATCCTTCACATGAAACTTTTTGGACTTGTTAGCACTATATGTCTAAGGAGAGTTTTTGGGTATGTGATTGTTGATGATTATTCTAGGTTTACTTGGATTAGATTCTTATCACATAAGAGTGAATCATTTGATGAGTTTAAAAATTTTTCTACATGGATTCAAAGGAAGTTAGGTTATGAAATGCTTGTAATTCATAGTGACCTCGGAAGAGAATTTGAAAATAAAAAATTTGAAGTTTCCTGTAAAGAGCAAGGAATAAATCACAATGTTTCAGCTCCAAGATCCCCTCGATAGAATGAGATTCTTGAAGAAAGAATAGAACTTTTATAGTAGTTGCTAGAGCTATATTTGATAAATATTCACTTCCTAAATATTTCTGGGCTAAAGCAGTTAATACAACTTGTTATGTTCAGAATAGGGTGAACAATAGATCTATGTTGAAAAAGATACCCTATGAGTTTCTTAAGGGCAGGAAACCCAACCTCTCACATCTTTATGTCTTTTGATTTAAGGTATTCATTCATAATATGGTAAAATTCTCTTAAAAAATATTGATCCTAAATTTGACGAGGGAATTTTTCTAGTCAAGGGTTAGAAAATCCTATATAGTTTTTAAAAAAGGACATTGGTAGTAGAGGAGACCACTAGTGTAGTTTTTGATGAATATGGTATTTTTGGAGTATCTAGGTTAGAAGAAGAAGATGTTAAAAAAAATACCCAAGGAAGTGAAATTATAAATCTTGATGAAAGGGATGAAATAGAAAATAAGTTTATTAGAGAATGTAAATATCCTAAAAGTCATCCAAAAGAATTGATTTTAGGAGACCTGAGTGAAGGTGTTAGGACTAGACATGAACTTAGTAAAGAAGTGAACAACTCAAAATTTATTTCAATGATCAAACCCACTAATATAAATCAAGCACTTTCTAATGAATTTTTTATTTTAGCTATGCAAGAAGAGTTGAAATAACGTGTTAGATATAATGTTTGGGAGTTGATAGAAAGACCTAAAAATCAAAGTATTTTTGGAACTAAGTGAGTTTTCAAAAATAAGATGAATGATTCATGTGTAGTGGTTAAACATAAGGAAAGATTGGTGGCCAAGGAGTATAATCAGATAGATGGAATTCATTTTGAGGAGACTTTTTCCACTGTAGCCAGACTTGAAGCGATAAGGGTGCTTTTAGCTTTGACCTGTTTTAAAATATTTAAATTATTTCAAATAGATGTTAAAAGTGCCTTTGTTAATGGATTGAAAAAAGAAGATGTTTATGTTGAGCAACTTTTAGGTTTTGAAAATTCATAATTACTTAATCATGTATTTAAAATAAAGAAGGCATTGTATGGACTAAAATAGGCACCTAGGACATGATATGAAATACTAAGCAATTTTCTACTAGAAAGATCTCTTATTAAAGGGAGTGTGGATACCACTCTCTTTTTAAAAAGGGTAGGAGATGACATCATAATTATTCAAATTTATGTTGATGATATCTTGTTTGGATCCTCTAATAAAATATTTATGATGATTTTTTAAATACAATGAGTAAGGAATTTGAAATGAGTTTGATGGGAGACTTGAGTTACTTTATTGATTTTAGAATAAAGAAGAAATAGCATGGCACCTTTCTTAATTAGTTAAATTATATTAAGGGCATTTTTAAGATGTATGAATTGGATAATGCTAAACCAATAAGTACTCCCACAAGTTCCTCAAGTCAATTAGATAAGGATTCTAAAGGCAAATTTATCGATCAAAAGAAATTTAGAGGGAAGATTGGATCATTACTTTATTTAACATCTAGTAGATCTCATATCATGTTTAGTGTTTGTCTTTGTACTAGATTTCAAACCAATTCCAAAGAATCCCATTTGATTAATGTTAAAGGAATTATGAGATATCTTTTAGGAACTCAAAACTTAGGGATTTGGTATCCTAGGCATATCTGACTCAAAATTTGTAGGGCATAGGGTTGATATAAAGAGTACTTATGGAACTTATCAATTCATTAAAAATTCTTTAGTTTCATGTGTTGAGTCTAGTAATTAGGTTGTTAAGCCTAAGTTAATGTCCCAAAGGCTACCAAGAGGGGGGGGGGGGTGAATTGGTAGTTTAAAAATTTTAAACCCTCTTTTTTGAAATTATGTTGAACCGAAATAAAAATTGTTTCTTTTAAGCTTTGTAGAAAAAATTTTTCAACCACAGAGTTTTTAAGACTAAGAATTAAAATGCGGAAACGTAAAAACAAAAAAGTAAAAGACACCAGATTTATAGTGGTTCGGTCTAAAACCAGACCTACATCCACTCCCCAGAGGCACCCTCTGAGTATTGCACTAATATCAATAGTGACTCTCCTTTTGCACCCACAGCAAGGCGGAGAAGCCTTTACAACACACTCTTTTCACCACTCCCCGGTGCGGCAGAGAACCGTTGTCCTTTTACACAATCCCCAGTGTTGGCAGAGAACCATCGTCCTTTCACACTCTCTTAGTGTAGGCAGAGAACCCTTCGGCTATTTACACTCTCCAAGTGTAGGAAGCGAACCCTTCGGCTATTCACACTCTCCAAGTGTAGGCAGCGAACCCTTCGGCTATTCACACTCTCCAAGTGTAGGTAGCGAACCCTTCGGCTATTCACTTTCTCCAAGTGTAGACAGCGAACCCTTCAGCTATTTACACTCTCCAAGTGTCGGCAGCGAACCAGATCTCCTTGACAGATCTTTTCACAAGAAATCTAGAAGGAAAAAAGAAAAGAGTGAAGTAATCCCAATTCACAAGTAGAGATTCTTACCTTTGAACTCCAAGTGAAGCCTTCACTCTCCAGTGGTAGGAATCCTCCCTTGAATGCACTCTCACACTCTCTCCTTTGCTATTCTCTCAAGAGGCACGAAGATCAAATGACAAAAAGATTGGGTGGCAGTCTAATTTGGACTATTTATACAAAAGACAAGAAAAACTGCCCAAAAACTGCAAGTATTCAATTCTGTACGCACTGGATCGTCCCGTACGATCGTGGATCGTCCTGGACGATTTTACTTAAACGCTTTGAAACGACCCTATTTGTATATGTGTACGAAATATTTTCGTACATGCTGATCGTCCCGTATGAACTAAGTTCATCCAGTATGAACGGTTATTACTAGGTCGGTTCTAGAAACTGCTGAAAATCATTCTAAGTCGGTTAATCGTTTGGACGAAAATGTATTCATCTGGACAAAATTTTTATAGAGGACCGATCATCCCGGACGTTTATTAATTTTATCTGGACAAAAATTTTCCAGAGGACCAATCACCATGGATGATAATTTAACTTCGTCTGGACGAAAATTTTTCAGAGAACATATCAACCCGGACGATTATTAATTTCATCTGGACAAAAATTTTCCAGAGGACCAATCGCTATTGACGATAATTTAATTTCGTCTGGACAAAATTTTTACAGAGAACCAATCGTCCTGGACGATTGTAAAATTTGTCCCGGACGAATAGGACTTAGAAAAATTTTTAAGCAAGTTCTTATTCGTTCCATGTGCTCAATAGGAGATAACTGTCTGATCGTCCCGTACGAACAGATATCATCCAGTACGATCAGTATAAATTTTTTATGATCTCCTTATATGTGTGTGTGTGTTTTTATTCACTCAATTACAATCACTCCCTTTCAATTTAATTACAAAGAAGTGCAAACTTCAAATTTTACAAAGTATCTCATTCTGAATTTGATTTGAAGTCTTCATAGTCTGGAGTTCGTTTTTCCTGAAATGTTAGTACACACAAGAGCAAATACAAATCTTCTAAAATTGTTAGGAGATAACTACATATTTGAACAATAATGTTTGGAATCATCAAAACTACATAAGTTGCAAAAATGTACAGCATTCAAATAGCAACTATCTTAACAATCTCCCCCTTTTTGATGATGGCAAAACAATTATTGTTTGTATGGTTTCAATTTAAACAATTCTCCTAAACTCCCCCAGAATTGATGAATATATGAAAATAAGGAGGCATTTTGAAGCAAAGAACAAAATATTTGTTTTTCAAAATTTTTTATTTTTTTTAACAAAATCACAAAGTCAAACACAAAACCAAAATGCAAACAAAACAATCAAAACAAAACAAAACATACAAACACAATAATTTCTCCCCCTTTTTGACAACAACAAAAAGTGAAGAAGAAATAAACAAGAAATGTAAGTAATTATATGAAATTCATTTGAAACTTTAATCTAAATGGTGATTGTCATAAGTTATGCAATCTAAAACTAATAACATTAGATAAATCATAGAAATTCTTAGAATTTAAGAATTGATATAACATTGTAACTAAGAAGAATTTATCAAAAATATGATTCAATTTAGACATTGGAATATAGAAAATCATTACAAGAGAGATGAATAAAAATTATATATTTCAAAGTTCAATAGAATATAAATGAACATAAGAGCAATTTGAATTAAGAGATTGAAAGAATTTGGAAAGAAGAGAATTACCACAAGTGGCGCTTTGCGCATCATTTTCAAAATTTTTGGCACATTTTTGTGCATTTTTTGACATTGGGCTAATTTTGTGCCTCTTTTTCATATTTGCGAACCTTTGCGCATTCCTTTTGATTTTTGTACTATTTGTACAATTTTCAAGAGTAATTGATACTAATTCTTTCCAAGATCAATAATCTAAAATTTCAAATTTTTCTAAGTGCATAAATATCACTTGAGCAAAGAAATACAAAATAAATAAACATCTAAAATGCAATAATAATATTATCGTGTATGTAGTCTAAATGAATAGACATGAATTTAAAAATTCTAATTATAAAAAGTTATAAACAAGGTTTAAATTTAGAAAGACTAGATTTTCTAATGTAATTAATCTCAAATCACAATCTAATTTAAGAACAATTAAGATTAAATAAGACTAATGAAATTCATAATAATTAAGCACATTCCAAAAAACAAATCAAAATTAAATCAACTACGACATATTTTGATATTAATGAGAAAGATTACATGATCATTTCATAATATCAAAACAACAATAAAAACATTAAACATAAACAAACATAACTAAGACAAATACTAAATTAAACACTAACACAACAAACACAAACACAAGTACAACAAAAACAAAATCATCTTTCATTCTTTATTCTTTTGGAGGAGGAGGAGGAATGCCACCAAAAATGTTGAAGTAGGAGGCCATCAACATAACATTGGTATTGATTTCATGTACTTCATTTTTGATACTACCAATGTCCTGTTATTGCTGCATAAGTTGAGCATCAATTTGATCAAATCTTTGATCAACATGAGTCTCAAGTCTATCAAATTTCTCAATCAGATTCTGATAATCTGATTGAGGTGCAGAAGTTTGCTCTCCTTCTTCTTCTTCTTCTTCAGAAGTACTGGCATGTGCTTTCCCTTTTTCCTCCTTGAAAATTCCTCTGAAGGAAGCATCATTGTAGTATACGGGCTCTTCGTATTCATCATCAGGATGTACTAAGTTATATTTCTTTTCCAAAATGTATGTAACTAAGTGTCCTAATGAGATGTTCCTTTTTCTCTTCTGTTCTGCATGCCCAATTTTTGAAAGTCCATAGAGATGGTCTAGGATAAGTTGGGCTTCGTCGATAGGCTTACAATCCATAATCAAAAAGGTTAGAACAGAAAGGAGAGGGATAATATTGATCCTATCACCAGCTTTAGGAATGATTGAAGATCGAAGGATATGCTGGATGATTCGAGCATTTCTGGTCATTCTTGAAACTCTAAGAACATGATATGTTAGGCCACTTTGTCTAATCACCCTATTGACATCATACCATTTAAAAGTATCTTCACTCATTAGGGTGTGGGCTCTATAACCTTCAGTTCTTAATCTTAGAAAGGCACCAATGTCATGCTTGGTGATTTCAACTTTTCGTTTGAAAACATAAGAACTTATGGAGGAGTGGTCGGAATTAAAACTCATGTTGGCTAGGAAATAGAGAATGGTCTGTTTGTTGTAAAAGTGGACGAGAGAAAGAATGAATTGAAATTGGGTGGAGGCAAAAAGGTGCATTACCTTAAAGTGAATCTCGCTTTGAATCAGAATGCGACAGGGAGTTATTTTGGCAGAGGAAAAACGAGAAAAAGATTCCTCATTTGCTTTTGACAGGAAGTTTTCAGAGGCATTTCTGTGAGGTTTCTTAGCCAACACCTTTTGTCTTTTACTTGAGGAGGCCATTGTTGATTTGAAGTTGAAAGGGATTGAAAGTGAAGTTTGGAGATGTGATTGTTGAGTTAGAAAGCCTTCATATTTAAAGAAAACGATACGTTCATTCGGGACGAAAATAGTTCGTCCTGGACGAAAATTATCGTTCGTCTGGACGAAAAATTTTGTACAGACGATCCAATTCGTCCAAAATGAAACGGCTTTTCGTAATCAACACAATTTACGATGCGTCCTTTCGTACATACTTTTGACTTGACCGATCGTACAGATAAAAAAATTTCATACAGACGATCAAAATTTAATTCGTTTTAATGTCAGTTAAAAATCGTCCCCTACAATGAAACGACGTCTATTCGTCTGGACGAACAAAAAGTTCATACGGACTAACTTCACATTTAAAACTGCCTTATCCACTCAACCGCTGCATTCAATCGTCCCGACGTTTGAGAGAAAAAAAAAATTTCGTCCTGGACGATTATAAGATCGTACAGATGAACTATATTAAAACTGCTCTTAAAACGTTTCATATCACGCAAACTGAATCTTACACACATCGTCCAGTACGAAAAATTTCGTCCCGGACGATTTCAACACATTTTTTGGATTTTTGAATTTTTTATTGAAGAAAATCAAACAAAACATTCGAAATACAGAAAACAAAGACAAAACCACAGACTCTAAAATAAAATCATTCAAAACACTCAAAAATCACAAAATTCAAAATAAAAATCAAAGACAAATAACTAAGAAAACATAAATATCAATGTTGCAAAAACATTTTTATTTAAGCATTCAAATCAATAACACCTAGCCTTGTTCTTAATGTACTGAATGTATCAAAGGCTAAAGGTTTTGTAAAAATGTCTGCAAGTTGATTTTTAGTTGAAACATGTGTGAGTTCAATTTCTCCCTTGGATACATGATCCCTTATGAAATGATGTCTTATGTCAATGTGTTTGGTTCTAGAATGTTGAATAGGATTTTTGGAAATGCAAATAGCACTAGTATTGTCACAATAAATTGGAATAGTGCCTATAGTTAATCCTAAATCAATCAACTGTTATTTTAACCAAAGTACTTGTGCCACACAACTTCCTAATGCAATGTATTCTGCTTTTGCAGTAGATAGGGCTACTGAATTTTTTTTTTCTACTAGACCAAGAAACTAATGAATTTCCAATTAATTGACATGTTCCAGAAGTGCTTTTCCTATCCACTCTACAGCCTGCAAAGTCAAAATCTGAATAACCAACAATTTCAAATGAAGAGCTAAACTTAGGATACCAAATTCCTAAGTTTTGAGTTCCTAGCAAGTATCTTAAAATCCTTTTCACTGCTGTCAAATGTGATTCTTTTGGATCTGATTGAAATCTAGCAAATAAGCAAACACTGAACATTATATCTGGTCAGCTAGCAGTCAAGTAAAGCAAAGATCCAATAATCCCTCTATATTTCTTTTGATCAACAGACTTTCCCTTAAGGTCCTTATCCAACTGAACTGAGGAACTCATTGGTGTACTAACAGGTTTAGCATTGTCCATTTCATATATCTTGAGGATGTCCTTAATATATTTAGTTTGGCTAAGAAATGGTCCTTCCTCAAGTTGCTTAATGCTAAAACCTAGAAAGTAATTCAGATCTCCCATTAGACTCATTTCAAATTCACTACTCATTGTTTTAGAAAAATCATCACAAAGATTTTTATTTGAAGATCCAAAAATGATATCGTCCACATAAATTTGAACAATGAGTATATCCTTTCCAAATTTCTTTAAAAAGAGAGTTATATCCACACTTCCTTTTTCAAAAGATCTTTCAAGTAGGAAGTTGCTCAACCTTTCATACCAAGCCCTAGATGCCTATTTCAATCCATATAATGCCTTTTTTAACTTGAAAACATGATTTGGGTATTTTGAATTTTCAAAGCCTGGAGGTTATTCTATAAAAACATCTTCTTCAATTACCACATTTAAAAAGGCACTTTTGACATCCATTTGAAACAATTTAAAACCTTTAAAACAAGCAAAGGCTAGTAAAACCCTAATTGCTTCAAGTCTAACTACAGGGGCAAAGGTCTCCTCAAAATCAATTCCTTCAATTTGATTATACCCCTTAGCAACTAATCTAGCCTTATTTCTAATGACTACTCCTGAGTCATTCATTTTATTTTTGAACACCCACTTGGTTCCAACAACACTTTGATCTTTTGGCCTTGTAGTTAATTCCCAAACTTTATTTCTTACAAATTGATTTAACTCTTCTTGCATGGCCAATATCCAAAATTTATCAGAAAGTGCTTGATCAATATTAGTGGGTTCTATTGTTGAAATAAAGGATAAATGATTGACTTCCTTATTTAATCCACGTCTAGTTCTAACACCCTCACTAGGTTCACCTATAATCAATTCTCTTGGGTGATTTTTAGAAAATCTCAAATCTCTAGGCAAAGGGTTTTCTCTTTCTATATTTTCTTCCAAATTTAATCTATCAATCTTTTGGGAGTTTTCCTCAATCTCTTCTTCAACAATATTTGGCTCTTCCAAATTTCCAGATTCATCAAATACAACATGTGTGGTTTCTTCAATGACTAAAGTTCTTTTGTTGAATACCCTATAAGATTTTCCAACACTTGAATATCCAACAAAAATTCCTTTATCTGATTTTGGATCAAATTTTCCTAAGGCAGATTTTCCATTGTTATGAATGAGCACCTTGCAACCAAATACATGCAAATGAGACAAGTTAGGTGTTCTACCTTTTAACAACTCATAGGGTGTTTTATTTAAATTTGATCTCATATTCACCCTATTCAGAACATAGCATGCAGTGCTAACCGCCTCAGCCCAAAAATATCTAGGAAGCGAGTATTCTGCCAACATTGCTCGGGCGGCTTCTATTAATGTTCTGTTTTTCCTTTCAACTACCCCATTTTGTTGAGGGGTTCTAGGTGCAGAAAAATTGTGATCAATCCCTTTTTCTTTACAAAAATTTTCAAATCTTTCATTTTAAAATTCTCCTCCATGGTCACTTTGTAAAGAAATTATTTCACATCCTAGTTTTCTTTGAATCCAAGTTGAAAAATTTCTGAATTCCTCAAATGATTCACTTTTATGAAAAAGAAATCTAACCCAAGTGAATCTTGAGAAATCATCCACTATAACAAATCCGTATACCTTCCCTCCTAGACTTATAGTTCCTACTGGTCCAAAAAGATCCATGTGAAGAATTTCTAAAGGTTTACTAGTTCTAATATCCTTATTGGACTTAAAAGAGGACTTCACTTGTTTTCCTAATTGACATGCATCACAAAAGTGGTCCTTGGTAAAGTCTAGTTTTGGTATACCTCTCACTAAGTTCTTTTGGGTAATTCTTCTAAGATTTTTCATACTAGAATGACAAAATCTCCTATGCCAAAGCCATGATTGATCAGAAACAGTTTTTAAACAAACAATAGTAGGAGATTGAATAGAATTCAAATCTAGCATGTAAACATTGTTTACCCTTTTTCCATTTAAGACTTCTTTTCCATTTAGGCTTAATATGCAGCTAGTAGATAAAAATTTCACATTATAGCCCTTATCACATAGCTGACTTATACTTAACAGATTATGTTTTAAGCCTTCAACCAATAACACATTATTTATGAAAAAGTTTTTGAAATTTCCAATCATACCAGATCCAATCACTTTCTTTGTTGTATTATCTGCAAGTGTAACCTTGCCTCCACTCCTGGCTTCCAGCGTTATGAATTGAGCAGTATCTCCAGTCATATGCTTTGAACATCCACTGTCCAGGTACCATATGCTCCCACGAGGTCTTGTGTGAGAGCACTCCTACAAAACTCTCAAATGTTAGACCTGGGAACCCAAACAAGTTTGGGATCACCTTTTAGCAATTTATAATCAGATGTATGTACGATATGTCAAGGTTTATGCATCTTAGGTCTCCACACCAGATTAGATTTCATCTTCAAAGTACAGGTGTGAGCTATATGTCCCAAAAATCCACAATTTTTATAATTAACATTAGGAAAAATATTTCTAAGTTTTCTTCCATTTGATTGTCTCCTAAGGGATTTCATAAATTTAGGATAATATTTAGGATTTGTAAAATCTTCAAGATTGGGGGGTTCCTATTATCCTCGAGAGCTCTTATTGTCAATTTATAGAATGAATTCATATCTTCTAAGATTCAATTTGTATAATTAATTCGATATGTTTTTCTCTCAGATTTATCCTTAAAATTTTTAAAATCTTTTTCAAATTCAGCATAGGATGATTTTAAATTCTCAAAATTTTTATTCAAGTCATCATATTCATCAAGTAATTTTATGTGGTTGTCATCTATTAAAGCATGATCTTTCCTAAGGATTTCGTGTTCTTTCTTAGGCTCTTCCAGTTCTAAATTTAAACTAGCATGCATCTTTTTCATTTTCCTATATGCATCATGCATGTGTTCAGAAACTTCAAATAATTCATCATAGGTTAAGTCACATACCTCTTCTTGATCTGATTGTTCAACATTATCTGCCATCAAGTAAAGGTTGGTGACTTCTTCTTCTTTTTCAGTCTCAGATGAGTCTGAAGCTGAGTCCGCCCAGAAAGCCCTTTGAAACTTCTTCTTGCCCTTCTTTACCATTGGTTTCTCCTCTACCTTCTCCTTGCTAGGAGTGGCTTTGAGTTTTGGGCATTCAGTCTTTATATGACCTGGTTTCCTGCATTCATAACAAATCACTTCATTAGAAACCTTGCCATTTCTGTTAAACTTACCTCTGTTCCATTGCTGGCGTCTCTTCTGCTTTCTCTTTAAAAAGCTTCTGAATTGTCTAGTCATCAGTGCAATATCATCTTCATCCTCAGGTTGTGAGTGTTCACTCTCTGACTCTTCCACCTTTAATGCAATATTTTTCTCCTTTCGTGGTTCACCTGCATCAATCTTTCTTTGACTTACTCCTTGCTCATAAGCAATGAGTGAACCAAGAAGATTGTCAATAGAATATATGTTTAGATCTTTAGACTCTGTAATTGCAGTAATTTTAGCATCATAAGCAGTAGGTAAACATCGAAGAATTTTATTGACCATTTCAGCATTTGTTAATTCCCTACCAAGTGCATGCAAAGAAGTGACAATTTGTGTGAATCTTGTGTACATGTCAGAAATAGATTCATTAGGTTTCATGCAAAACAGTTCATAGTCATGTAACAAGATATTGAGTCTTGATTGCTTAACCTCAATTGTCCCTTCATAAGTTATACAAAGTCTATCCCATATGTCCTTTCCGCTTTTGCAAGTGGAAACCCGCATGTAGTCTTCAGATTTTAAAGCACAAAAGACACTATTTAGACATTTGGCATTTAATTGTGCTAAGTCACGTTCTTTTATAGTCCAATCTTTAAAAGGTGTTTCTACCCTAACTCCATCAACTAATCTAGTTGGTTTTGTGTAACCTTCCTGGACTAGCATCCACATGCGATAATCAAGCGACTGTAAGAAAGTAGACATGCGTATTTTCCAAAAATCAAAAGGAATATTATCAAACAGTGGAGGTCTAGTGATAGAGTAACCTTCAGGTGTGTTTCGGTTTCCGAAAGTAGCCATCTACGTTAATCAAAAAGTAGTTCAAACTTATGATTTTGAAACGAAGCTCTGATACCACTTGTTGAGTCTAATAATTAGGTTGTTAAGCCTAAGTTAATGTCCCAAAGGCTACCAAGAGGGGGGGGGGTGAATTGGTAGTTTAAAAATTTTAAACCCTTTTTTTTGAAATTATGTTGAACCGAAATAAAAATTGTTTCTTTTAAGTTTTGTAGAAAAAGTTTTTCAACCACAGAGTTTTTAAGACTAAGAATTAAAATGCGAAAACGTAAAAATAGAAAAGTAAAAGACACCAGATTTATAGTGGTTCGGTCTAAAACCAGACCTACATCCACTCCCCAGAGGCACCCTCTAAGTATTGCACTAATACCAATAGTGACTCTCCTTTTACACCCACAGCAAGGCGGAGAAGCCTTTACAACACACTCTTTTCACCACTCCCCGGTGCGGCAGAGAACCGTTGTCCTTTTACACAATCCCAAGTGTTGGCAGAGAACCGTCGTCCTTCACACTCTCCTAGTGTGGGCAGAGAACCCTTCGGCTATTCACACTCTCCAAGTGTAGGCAGCGAACCCTTCGGCTATTCACACTCTCCAAGTGTAGGCAGCGAACCCTTCGGCTATTCACACTCTCCAAGTGTAGGCAGCGAACCCTTCGGCTATTCACACTCTCCAAGTGTAGGCAGCGAACCCTTCGGCTATTTACACTCTCCAAGTGTCGGCAGCGAACCGGATCTCCTTGACAGATCTTCTCACAAAAAATCTAGAAGGAAGAAAGAAAAGAGTGAAGTAATCCTAATTCACAAGTAGAGATTCTTACCTTTGAACTCCAAGTGAAGCCTTCACGCTCCAGTGGTAGGAATCCTCCCTTGAATGCACTCTCACACTCTCTCCTTAGCTATTCTCTCAAGTGGCACGAAGATCAAATGACAAAAAGATTGGGTGGCAGTCTAATTTGGACTATTTATACAAAAGATAAGAAAAATAGCCCAAAAACTGCAAGTATTCAATTCTGTATGCACTGGATCGTCCCGTACGATCGTGGATCATCCTGGACGATTTTACTTAAACGCTTTGAAATGACCCTATTTGTATATGTGTACGAAATATTTTCGTACATGCCGATCGTCCCGTATGAACTAAGTTCGTCCGGTACGAACAGTTATTACTAGGTCGGTTCTAGAAACTGCTGAAAATCGTTCTAAGTCGGTTAATCGTTTGGACGAAAATGTATTCGTCTGGACGAAATTTTTACAGAGGACCGATCATCCCGGACGATTATTAACTTCGTCTGGATGAAAATTTTCCAGAGGACCAATCGCCATGGATGATAATTTAATTTCATCTGGACGAAAATTTTCCAGAGAACAGATCATCCCGGACGATTATTAATTTCGTCTGGACGAAAATTTTCCAGAGGACCAATCGCCATTGACGATAATTTAATTTTGTCCGGTCGAAAATTTTACAGAGAACCAATCGTTCTGGACGATTATAAAATTCATCCCGGACGAATAGGACTTAGAAAAATTTTTAAGCAAGTTCCTATCCGTTCCATGTGCTCAATAGGAGATAACTGTCTGATCGTCCCGTACGAATGGATATTGTCCAGTACGATCAGTATAAATTTTTTATGATCTCCTTATGTGTGTGTGTATGTTTTTATTCACTTAATTACAATCACTCCCTTTCAATTTAATTACAAAGAAGTGCAAACTTCAAATTTTACAAAGTATCTCATTCTGAATTTGATTTAAAGTCTTCGTAGTCTGGAGTTCATTTTTTCTGAAATGTTAGTACACACAAGAGCAAATACAAATCTTCTAAAATTGTTAGGAGATAACTACATATTTGAACAATAATGTTTGGAATCATCAAAACTATATAAGTTGCAAAAATGTACAGCATTCAAATAGCAACTATCTTAACATCATGGTTTAGCAAAAAATAGTATTCAATACCTCTTTCTACTGCTGATGATGAGTATATAGCCTTAAGAAGTTGTTGCATAAGTTCTATGGTTAAAGCAACAACTTATGAATTTAGGCTTTTCAATTATTACTATTCAAAGTTTTTTGATAATGTAAGTGGTATTTGCATTTCAAAGAATCCAATTCAACACTCATGGGCTAAGCATATAGACATAAGACATCATTTCATTAGAGACCTTGTCACTAAAGTAGAAATTGAGCTATATCATATAGCAACTAAAAATTAACTTGCAGGCATTTTTATAAAACACTACTTCTTGAAACTTTTACCACCTTAATAACCAGATTCGATGTTACTGATATTCATGCTTGGCAATTTTAATTCTGTAAATTGAAATTGTGGTGTATTTTTTTATGTTTATGATTGTGTTTTTGTTCTTTGATTATAATTTGTTTTATTTGATTTTTCCCTATAATTTGGTTAATTTTTCATTTTTATTTTTTTTTGTTTTTTGTTTTATTTCTCTATAATTTTTTTTTATTTTCCCTATAATTAGATTTTTCATGATTTCTTTTTTTAGTTGGACATATGAAAATTTGATTTTTTATTGTGACCGTACAGTATGAACACCTTATCATCTATCCAAATCATCAATTATTCTCTTGCACGATCATGGCGGGCATTCCTAAAATAGTTATTTCTCAAATTTCATCTATATAAAAGGCTGTTCGTCTATACGATCATATTTTCGATCTACATGAGGATGAATTTAACCGGTAGGTATGATCATTATTAATAGATCATACCAGAAGAACACATGTTTGTCTGTACGATTATATTAGTGAAAGGTCATATGAAATGAATCCTAGAAAAGAAATTTACAAAAAAGTCAATTCACTACAATAACTATTTTTGATCGTTCTTATTTGTCTGTACGAATTCAAGTTCACACTGTATAAATTTCATAATTATATGTACGAATATAATTTTGTACTATACAAAATTATCGGATTTTTATGTATTGAAAGCCTTTCTTTTATTTCATGACAATCCTTTCCATTTTTCAATCCTCGTGTACAATTCTTCTCAAATGGAAAGCGAGAGTAGGCTAGTTTGTTAAACTAAAGAGAGTTCATCTCGTACCGAATGAGATAACAATTTTCTTTTGAAAGAAAATGAACAAGACTTTGATAGGTTTTTTCTAGCTAAAATCACTCCATCTCATCTTCTTATTCAAGAAGACATAAACTTCTCAATCATGACCCTATTTGACTCTACTCAAATTTCCTTCATTCTCACCTTAATTTATGCATTTCACTCTAACACCTTCTACTATTTTTTTTGCAAATTTGAGAATGAGAGAAAATCATACAATAATGTCCTCCTAAGTTTTCAATCAAAGAGTTGAAAATACTAAAGAAGATTTGGGAATATTTATGCATCTTCGAATTGAAGGAGTTTGGGCACACTCAATGATTTGTAGAATTTATTTTGATTGGTCTGAAGTCAATCAAACTCTAAGGGGTATAACTTCAATTCTACGTTTACCTCTTATTTACACTCCAAATCAAAATTCCAGGATCATCTAGCATGTCTTAAGAACATCTATTATACCTAAAGCTTGTGATCAAATCAGTATCACTCCTTTCCTTTCTATTGTTATGTACTTTATAATGTCAAACACTCCAATTGATGAAGCCCAGTTGATTCTAGAATACATTAATAATCTTATTAATATTAGACTCCCTACCACTAGAAGGAAGAAGAATGTGGCCAGATGATACTTGATTGCCTACAATCTTGAAAAGAAATAAAATCTTATTCTTCTTGATCCTCTAGATAATCTTCCTATTTATTTTATTGATGCTTCATTTCATATTATTTTCAAACGGGATCAAGGGTATGAGGGAGATGAATTTGATGAAGAAAGAGGACATGCTCCAGCACGTACACCTGCTTCTTCTGTTGGACATGACCATAATTTCTATTAAGAAATAATCCACTGATTTGATTGTCTTGAGTCTCACTTTGATCAACGATTTGATCATATTGAGACTGACTTGGACTAGTAGGACTTTTAGGTATACTGAAGATATGACCTGGGTGAGAGGACAAGTTGATATAATTAATACTCATGTAACTACCAGCTACTTTACCCAGTTCTGTCCTCTATAGCATCCTCCAGATCAAGATCCCCATAGCTATTAGTTTGGTTGTTATATTTGTTTTTAGATGTTTTAGTTTCATTGTAGTTCTTGTGATGTTTTCTTTTAGATGTTTTAAATTATATATTGTTGTATTTCCTTTGTATTTGAGTCCATATTTTATTTTATTTTTTTAAAAGAAAAAGTTTGGTTATTGCTGTGCATTTTCTTTTCCCTCTTAAATTGTCTAAGTTATTATTGAGTAATCTAAAATGTTGATTTTATGGATGAAAATTTTAAATTGTTTGCATTACAATATTATTTCTTTAACTCCACAATGTTTGTCATTTAGCTAGTTTATCTTTTATTTTTTACTGCCACAGTGCTTGTGTAATTTACGAATAAGAACCCATGTTTTTCAATTATTTGACTGCATTTTCACTCATTTTATGTTCTCAACCTTTGCATTTTCTATATTTTCTTATGTGTTATAACTCCTAAAATGTTTGGAAAGATGAGATCTTCCTCCTCCTATGATAAGAATAGATTCATATCTATTAATGATTAGTCAAGATTTGGGGAGTTATTAGTTATCAAGCAGTTAATCCCATAGCGTGGCTATCAAAACCCCAGCCATGCAAATCATTGTAAATTTTGATTGGGAGTATTTCTATGAGGAACCTTTGCTACCATTATGAATGTGGTAAGAGAATTTGTTGCCAATGGAAAAGAAGTGGTTGAAAATAAGTGCTATATGAGGGTTAAGTGGGTACCTTTTGATTTTATTTTATATCAATCACCTATACAAACTTTAAAATTTAGATTTTGATGAGTAGGCTGCTATCTATTGAACCCCATTATTCCTGATCAAATCTTGAGAGTGTTGTGTGGACCCAAAAATGGAGAACATTAAAAGAAGAGAAAAAAATTTATCAAAATTTTTTCATCCTTTCTTACTTTTTTTTTTTTTTTGAAGAAATGCATCACAATTGCATTAAGTAAAAAAGAGGACAATTACAATTGTTAAGAAGAAAAAGGATCACATTCCCCCTTCATTGAATTCAATAACAAGGGAGGAATGTTATTAATAGAAAAGCTATAAAAAAAGAAGCAACTATTTAAAGCCATAGTAGCACATAAATTGGCTACCTTATTACATCTTCTATAAACATGTTGAAAAAACACTTTATTAAAGTCATTGAAGAAGAAGAGCTCCTCCAACGGCCAGCTATCCACAATCCACTTATTCTTTTCGAAAGAATCTTGTATGAAAGTAATAATATTGAGGTTGTCACTCTCAATAATCACCCCTTTGTACTCAAGCATCCAACTCCTAATGTATTCCCTAATCGAGAATACAACCTCCAACTCGAGTTTAGCAATGTCCCAATGGACTTTACTTTTCTCAAAAGCAAGAATAAACCATCCCTTATGATCTCTAAAAATGCTACCGATTCCAGCACAGTTAGAACTAAGCAATGATGCATCTACGCTGATCTTCATCCAGTCTTTCAGAGGGGGGCACCAAGACTCACGAGACTCCTTAAGGAGATTAGTACCCCAATTGCAAAGATATGGACTAGCTTAAGTAATGGCCAAAGACAAAGCATTTGAGGCTACCATAGAATTAGGCAAAGCAGCTTTGCCATGTTTCACATCATTCTTATTCTTCCAAGATAGATAAACATTAGTGCAATAGATTTTAACAATACCAGGATTTTGAGAGGTTAGCCTTCTTAGCTCCTGCAAACAGCAGTCTAGTGATTGGAAAACTGGAATGGAAATGCCCCACTCAAGCTTCTGGTTAAGAACTTCAACCACATATTTGCATTGGGCCACAATGTGTTCATAACTCTCAACTGCATTACAGCCTCTAGCACAAGAATTATCCACAACAATCCTGTGGTTATTAAGAAACAATTTTGTAGGAATTGCAGATTTCCCAAGCCTCCACCAGAATATCTCCACTTTCTTGTTAAGTTTGGGTTTATAAAGCCACTTATAATAACCCTCATCCATATTGAATTTACAATTCAACATATACTCAAAAGACATAGCAGACACTAACTTACCCGAGCACATGCTCAGTAACTCCATCCGGTCCTCTAAACTGAAATCTGTTTGGATTTGACTGATCAACAGGATAAGATCAGGATGGAAAACTTCCTGAATCAAAGGATAGTTCCATTGGACTTCATTCAATAACAATTGGTGTACATACATTCCTTCCAAAGAAACATAATCCACAAACATTGGCCACCGGTTAATGCACTTGTCCAATAACCAGATCTCATTCAGCACATTGATCTTATCCCCAGTGCCAATCTTCCATCTGGTTATGTTCTTCAGCTATCTCCCCCCATCAAGCAGAATATTCCATGCATTTGATGTTACCTTCTTGTGTGTACCAGTCATTATCTCATCCCCATATTTGTGCTTGATAGTCCTGTGGAAAAGTGTCTCTGGTTTCTGAAAAAAATCCCAAGCCAACTTTGATCTGAAAGAACTAATCCTCATAACAGGAGATTGAAGTCCCATCCCTCCCATACTTCTCGGTTTTCATAACTCTCCCCAAGCCACATAATGCATACTATTGTTTCCACCAGGTTTATGCCAAATGAAACTTCTACAAAGTTTTTCCAACTCATACAAAACTTTTTTAGGAACCAAAGAATGAGTTACTAAAAAGTTTGGCATAGACAACAAAGAGCTAGTAATGAGAGTAATCTTACCTCCCAACGATAATGACTTCTTACCCCATGCATTGAGCCTATCCATGACATTGCTCAACACTTCTTGAAAATCAACCATCTTTAATCTATTTAGGGACATCTTAATCCCTAGGTAGCTCATCTCCTTAACAATTTTGTAACCAAACAATCTGGCAATCTTCTTCTTTATTGGATATCCAACCACCTTGCCAAAGAGAATCCGAGATTTACTGACATTGATCCTTTGGCCCGTCCATTTGCAAAAGTCTTCAACAATAGCCTTCAAAGCTTTAGCTAAAACCATGGAGACATGAGAGAAGATTAACACATCATCTGCATAGAGAAGATGTGTAATCCTAGGGCCTCTAGGAGAGACTCTAATATCAAGATCCTGTCCCCTCTGATCTAGAGAATTAGAAACCAACTGGAAGCACATGATGAAGAGATATGCAGAGAGTGGGCATCCTTGACAGAAGCCACTTTGAGCATCAATCCAATCAGAATTCTTCCCATTAATAATGATGGAAAATCTCACATCTACAACACATTCCATGAGAAGGTTAGAGAACATAGAAGGAAATCCATACCATTTAAGAATTTGATCAAGTGCAGGCCACCCCATGCTATCGTAAGCCTGCTCCATATTTAGTTTCAAAGCCATCAATCCCTTCTTATTCTTGGAGATTTTGAACTTGTAAAAATATCTCCTGAGCCAACAAGCAATGCTCAGAGATATACCTCCCCGGAATAAATGCCATTTGCTCTTCAGTGATCATTTTGGAAATACACCTCTTCAATCTATTAACTAAAATAGTAGTTGCAATTTTATAATTAGTCTGGCATAAACTAATCGGCCTGTAGTTAGATGGAGTCAAAGGGTTTTTGATTTTAGCAATCAAAACTATAAGAGTATCCTTCCAATTCCGACTCATATGGCCAGAGTTTAGGAAACAGTTAATAACCTCCCATAATGCTTTCCAAACAATATCCCAATAGCACTTATAAAAGAGGAAGTGACTCTATCCATACCTGGAGATCTGTTATTTCCTTGTTGAAAAATCGAGACCTACAGCTCGGCCACAGTGAATTCAGAACTCAAAGCTGCTACATCTTCCTGGTTCAATTTCTGGTTCTCAGCAGCCACCGGCCAACCTGATAGCTCACATGTTCTGGATTGCCACTTAGCTTCAAAATACTGGATAAAAACCTTCTCAATTTGATCATCTTCCTCTTGTATGTTGTTATGCACATTTTAAATTTCAACCACCCTATTCCCATTTCTTCTAGCCATGGAAAAGTTGTGAAACAACTTTGAATTAATGTCTCCTTCCTCATGCCATCTAGCTTTTGCCCTTTGATTCCACCAAGTAGATAAACGCCTCAAAGTCACATTAAGCTCATGAACTTTGCTTCTTAGCAATATAAGATCCTCACCATTCCAATCTTCTCCCACAGCTTCTTTGTTTTGAAGTTCATGTATTTCCCTTTTTAGATTTTCCTTAAGCTCATTCAAATCTTTGCACTTATTTTTACTCCAAAAAAATAATGCTTTCAGCGTTCTATTAAGCTTCCTCGGAAGGATAACACTTTTATCACCAAAATCATTCTTATTCCAAGAATGTTGCACAATGCTTCTAGCCGCTGGATAAGATGTCCATGTATCCTCAAATTTAATATTCTTCATCTTGGAATGCATCCTCTCATCCAATTTGAAGACAATTGGACTATAATCTGATGCCACTCTTGCTAAAGGCCTAGTATGAGCTGAAGGAACCTTTTGAAGAGAAACCGAGTTCACCATGCACCTATCCAATCTTTCCCAAATCCGTGAGGCTCCTTCCTTGTTGTTGCACCAAGTAAACCTTGGTCCAATACTTCTCACATCATGGAAATCTGAGTTTTTCATAAACTGCTTCATATCTCTCAGCCCTTTGGAAAATAAGAACCTCTTACCTCCTCTCTTCTCCTCCTTGTTCAAGATACAGTTGAAATCCCCACCAATGATAGAAGGAATAGAATCCTTCATACCCTCTTCAAGCTGTCTCCAAAGATCCTCCCTTTCCTTGCAACACCGGCTCCCATAGACCTTGGCAACATTCCAGGATCCCAAGCTAGGAACCAAGAGGTCCCCAATAATCAATTGGGAAGAAGTCTCCTTCACCACAAATGATATAATCTTCTTATTCCATAACACCAACACACCACCTGAAAGACCAACGGCTGGGACATGGAAAAATTCCCAATCATTCCCAATAAGGTAATCAACCTCCCTCCTATCAATGTTAGTCATCTTGGTCTCCAAGAGCCCAATAAAATAAACGTCCTGCTCTCTAACAATCTCCTTCATATACAAGGAGGCCTCCCTCTTCCTAGCCCCCCAACAATTCCAAATTAATAGAGTAGACATTACACACTTGCTGGGGATCCCTCCCCATTCATGGAACTCACCCTTCCATCCCTTCTCTTCTTCTTGTGTCCTATTTCAAGTGGTCCCAAAGATTTCAACTCTTTGGCAAGTTTAATCTTATTACCCCCATTGTGAACAGCCATACCAATATTCATTATACATGGATCATTTATATCCATTCCTATATCTCCAGCACCATCAACCTCCTCAATGTAGGGGGTAACTGTGTCTTTCAGCTTATCAGTCTCCTCTGTGTTGTCCACAGGTTCTTCTCCGATATCATTATGCAAAGTAGCATATCTGTTAGTAATAGAAATCATTTGCATCTTATCTTCAACTGCTTTCTTCTGACCAGGCATTTTATCAAACAACATATCATAAGCACCTTCAATCTTCTTCTCAACTGGAAATACTTTCTACATAAAGCTCTTCTGATTTTTATTCCCCATATTCTCCATCCTGGTACCTTTATATTCATTCACTTATCTTCCAACACCTTTCTCCTTAATAAAACATTTATTCTTGAATTAAACATGTATCCACGGGCTGTATTCCGACTTGATCATAGTGGGATTGGCTTCAGGCGTTGTCTTCATTGCTTCATATGTATCAGCAGTTGGTTTACCAATATTCTGATCCGTAATCCCCTGAACAACACCATAAGGACATTCAACCTTATCATGTCCCGCTTTTCCACAGTGATAACAAAGCAAATCAACCTTCTCATACTCCACCCGTTGAAAAAATCTTCCAGTTGATCGTTCTACCCAAACTCTATTCGATAGCTTATTCTCCAAATCAATTTTAACACAGACTCGAGCGAATTCCCACTTCCCCCATCGAAATGTATTTCCATCTATATACATCGGTACACCGAAACGAGATGCTATTCTCGCTATATTATCCTCGTCCAAGCAGTATAATGAAAAACAAGGGAATCTGATCCAAATAGGAGCGAAGATCCCCTTGAGGGAATAAGGATCAAATGTTGAGGACCACCTATCCATACCGATAATGTAGCCGCCAACATACCACGGTCCACCATTGAGAATTTCCTCCACAACCTCCTCCGTCTTGAACAAACAAAGAAGCCAGTTAATGCTAATTAACGTTAAATGGAATCTGCCATACTTGCTCCACTGTCTTCTCAGTTCTATACTACAAACTGGGAATGACACATTATTACCCAAAACTTTAATTACAATAGAATGTCTCAGAACTTATTTATTTTTTTCTTCCATATCCGAATTCAACCTAATTGCAATCCCATCTTCCAATAATTCAACATGTTCTCTGTCAAAATTGATCTTGATGTGTTTCAGCTTTGTCCAGGCTTCAATAACCTCCTTCATATTTTCCTGTTTATTGAGATCTTCCACCATGATTCTGCCATTCATCGACTCCTTTCTAGAATTCTTTCCAAGATAAAGATTATCTTCCCACTTTTGAACATTCACAAGTTTCAGATCATTATCCTCACACCGATCCTCATTCGTCTCAGAGGTTCCAGAAAAGCTATTATCATTCAAGAATCCATCACCCAATTTTGAAGAATCAAGAATGTGTCTACCTGGCATCATAGGATCCACATTCCTCCTAGCCGCTGCATCATCCACAATTGCTTTCTTTCTCTTGCCTTCAACCACAGGATGACGAGTCAGAGGTCTCGCCCCTTCTCTGATAATCACCCCATTCGCGCCTCTACCAAAGGTTCATAGAGGGCCCAGAGGTCGCAAAGTAGCCATGACATCAGCAGAGAACGCCGATGATCATCCGACGGCTGCTCCACCAGCTTAAAAAAACTGCAGGAAATCATGATTCAAACACGAAGATGGAGTTTTCCATCCTTTTCTACCTAAACTTCTAAAGTTTTGCATTATTTTATTTCTGCCTATCTTCTGCCAGGTAAAATTATTAGTGAAGTAACTGTGCATGCTTTGATTAACTATACTATTCAAGTGGCTTAATCAATAGATGTAGGAAAACTCATTTATTCTTATTTTACATAAGTTATCAGGAGCACTAATTCTATGGTTAGGGTACCCTTCTTTGATTTATGCATTACATGTTAATATTGGTGTGAGAGGGGGGGGGGGGGAACCAAATTAAGGAATAGCTTTTTCTTATTTCTGCCCTTACCAAATGGAAAATTTGAGTTTTAAAAAGCTAGGAGGAGGTGATGTTTAGGGACGTCCGCTTGAGCCCAGATAATCCAGTAGGCTTGGCAACAATAGTGGAAGTAGGAGTTTTAGGACTCCTAAATCATTAGGAGATGAGGTGGATGAATTGAAATAGAGGATGGATATAGTGACTAACTTTTTTGAGGAAACTAGTGCGTAGTAGGTTAATTACTCTAGTATGTAGGAAAAGAAGCATAACTACCAAGCTAATTTTGATGAGGCTTTGGAAGGGATATTTGGGAGGAGCTCTTTCATGGAGAATCCTAACCAACAATAGCTCCCTACTGCTCCAAAGTACCAATCCTTTATGTGGACCCTACCTGATGATGATGAGGAGGAGGAGGAGGAGGACGAGGATTCTTACTCCGAGGGTTAGGAGTCATTATTTTTGTTATTTTTCTTTGGTTATTCTTGGCTTAGTTGAGGAGAAAGTTGGAGTTTACTATTTTTATTTGTAGCATGTTTTTCTTGTTTTTCTTTCTTTTTTCATTTCTTTTACTTGGTAGAGATCCCAGTGATGTTGTGATGTGTTGATGTATTGTAATAGCCATGAGAACCATTGTGAATTATGCTGGGATTGATCATGGGAGTGGTGCCTCAAGCACTAGTTATCTTTTGTTACTATTTTTAGTGGACTATATTCATTTCCTTAGGTTTTATATAATTCTATAAAAAAGCATGTTTTATTTCTTATTAGTTTTCTTTTATTTTAGTATAATATATTATATTATTTACATTTAATTTAAATTCCTAACTGTTAATAAATTATAATAAATTATCTGCTACAAATACTTGAATTTTGATTATTTATTTGGCTAAATTAAAAATGATAATTAAAAATTTTATAAATTAGGATAATAATAAAATCCTAAATGATAGTTTGAATGAGCAATGCATAATAATTCATAATTGAAAAGCTTAATAATTAACTAAGATAGATCACTGAAGCTATTAACTTGATTTAAATTTAGAAGCTATAAATTAATACATTAACTACTAAATTTAAAAGGAATAATTAAGTTTTAGGAAAATATGTGGGTAGCTTAAATTAGGAAGATCATAGTAAACTTGAAAATGGTAATCATGATCATATTGAATCCATACATTAAATCAATTAGAGTTATAAGAGGATGAAAGAAAATTTGATATTCAAAATCATTAAATATGTACTCCACAAAGTATGAAAGAAAGATTATTATGAAAAATTCTAAAGTGATATGTGATAAGGAGAAAGATGAGTACATTAAAACAATTATGCCTATTGAAGCATAAATTTAAATACATCCTAATACTTAAATAAAAAGAACAAGGTAAGTGAACTACTACATATGATGGTGCACTAATGTACTTCTAATTTAACTATAAGCACAACTAATCTCTAGGTTATATTATTTATTTCTAAATTTAGAAGTCAATTTTATACTTACATACATAGTGGATAGATTAAATACAAGCAATAGGAACAATGATAAATTGGGACAATTGTTATGAATTTTTAAATTTGAATTATAACTTTAATCATTAAATATTACATCAAGATTATGGTGAATCTTATATTTTAGTAATTTTAAATTATCAATTTTTATTTTGGCTATTAAATAATCAATTTGTGATTTAATCGTTGCATGAGGACAAACAAAAGTTTAAGCTCAAAATATATTTTTTAGTGAAAATTATATACTATTTATTGTACTTAAATTCAATAAAAATCTATTATTTAGTTATTTTTGTGTAGGAAATGTATAGGAAAGGAAAAAACTACATGTGTTGAAAAGCACTGTAACGCCATCATAATAAGCACCATAATATTATGATCATCAACATCGAGGTGCCTAATTTATACATTGCAGTACCAGTTTCTCTATTTTTTAATTCCAAAATAACGTTAAGGTCAGCATCGTGGCATAACACAACACCACTGTACCCAAATTTGGTACTACAATATTGAAGCCTCATGAAAATGAGCTTTAGAGCACTAAGCTTTGCAACACCTTAGTGTTGAAAGTCATATTCAAGTGCCATAACACTTAAATTCTTGAGTGTTGTGGTGTAGTTGCCGAGATGAAAAGCAACATTATCTTAGCCAAAACATATGTTAGTTTAGCCATTAACTGTGTTAAGTTAGTGATGGGGTATGTAGAGTAAGCTATATAATTGTGAAATAATTTAGGGCTCTATCAATCCCTAATAATGCTTAGGTTTTCTTTAATGCAAAAATTATAAAAACCCCACTTAATGAATGGAAGTATACATGATAAATCAAGTAATTAGGTGATAGAGTAGAGTAATGATCCCACAAGAAAGATATGCTCGCTTTTAAACACCAATATTATCCACTAAAATTATAACAATTATCCTACACAATAAAAATTGATAATATGAAGATTCAATCCCTTTTATAAGATTAGATAAAGTTAATGAATACACTATATAAATATAAAATTTTGGATTGATGAACATAAATAACATATTCTTCAAAATAATTTTCTTTTAATTGTTTTGCTATTCAGAGCATATGCATTCCTAGATCTCTGTCAAGCTTGTAGGAAGAAAGGATGTCCACAAAAATTTTATGTTTATATCATCTTCTTAAGAAATTAGTACAATTGATACCTTATGCTTAGGTATGATGCATTATAATTCAACATTCTTGGTTATGCCTACTTCCCTCCATTAAGGCCCCATATTACACCTAATTTTAACTATACATATAGCCACTAAATGCATTAAATTAAGATATGGTAATATTAAAAATTTCTTTTTAATTATTTAAGGAATAAGGGAAATCATTAGTACTATATATGATATTTACATCATCAATCCAAAATTAGAGAATTTAACTAGACTGGAGTAGAATTGAAGCAAACTCATTTTCATTAATATTATGATAGAAAGAAAATACAAAAGATAGATATCACCATAATGCTTCAATGGTTCTCCTCTACACTCTTTATCTTTACTTACATATTTGCTTCTATAAATATAAGCCAAACACTCTAATGATGGTATTTAGTACTACTCTAAATTTCTTAGTTATCACCCTAAGGGAAATTTAAAGAAGCACTCTGAATTATATTGAAATTATATAAGTGACTGAAGTCACTTACAAACATAACATAATGATATATAAGAAAGCACAAAGTAGGCATCTATCATTGCATCGCTAGAAAGATTTACACTGCTGTGCCCAATAAATGTATTAACACAGCTGCACTACTTTTTTGGCTTAGCTGTGATGTGGATCAATTACTTAGTGAATAGTTGATTCATTTTGCTGATTGATAATGCCTTGGGAAATTACAACCACAATTATGCTGTGCTACTTACCTTTGATCTCCATGGCATGGAAAGAGCAACTTTGGTGCCAAAGCATTATAGAGAGTGACACTACAATTCTATCTAACACATAACATGAAACTGTAAAGCTAAACTTTTGATGTCGTGGTTCTATTTGACAGAGAGGTTTGCATTGCAACATCAATATTTAGGCACTTTGGTAGTGTCTTTGATGGCACCATAGTATTGTTTATTCTAAAGGCATGAAGCTATCCAAAACTTAGAATTTTAGGCCTTTTTATATTCTTATTGCATAATAATACTTCAATAAAACATTTTCCTGAACAAATAACACCGTGGCACCATGCCAAAGACTTATTATTATTGTGGGCTAGAATATACAGGGCAATAGAGTTATAGTTTTATGTCTTAGCTATGTATGGATATGTAGCTCACACATAAAGAACATAAGATTTTTTACATGGAAATCCCTGGAAGGGGAAAAAGCCATGCGGCCTAGCCCAATTGAAAAGGATTGCACTAGAATTTGAGTTAAGTACTTTGGGCTGAATTGTCCTTAGGGCGATTTGATTACAAATGTCAACCATATGGTTATACTCTAGTGATAAAGAGGGATGAAATTCTAGCGTCACTTGGTGGTCTGATAGAAGTCTAACCTTTAGTTGGGGTATGACAGAAGTCCTATTGTTAGTCAATAATCTAGTGGAATTTTGGCATCATGCAAATGGTCTAGTGGAACTCTGGCATTAGGCGGTGGTCCGGTAGAAGTTCATGTGACTATTGGTGGTCTTGTAGAACTCTAACATTAAGTTGTAGTCCAACATAACTCTAAGGATCAAGTGGTGATCCAATGGAACTCCAAGCAGTAGGTGGTGGTCTAACAGAACTCTAGCGTTAGGTGGTGTTCCATCATAACTCTGGGCATTAGGTGGTGGAACTCTAGCGTTAGGTGGTGGAACTCTCGTGCTAGGTAATGATTTAGTGGAACTTTGGGTTTAAAGTGGCGTTCTAGCAGAACTCTAGCATCAGGTGGTTATCTGGCAAAAGTCTAACTTCAGGTGGTGGTTCGGTGAAATTCCTAGCGGTGGTTGAGGAGGAGCAAAGGGGCAAGAGCGATATCCGATCTCTCTCTTTTCATTTTGCATCGGGTCCCGCATAAAGAGAAAGGAGGAATTTATTTATAGATTTCCTAGAGTTGTATGACCCATAAATAGATAGAAAATAAAGGGTATTTTATGAGTGGTTTGTGTGGGTGGCCAATGTTGATTCCCTTGATCATGGATAGTTTAGTGGATATTTGAATGTTCTTTTTATATGAAAATTTAGTGATCTTGGGCTCATTGGATTAACCTCATTGAGCCACTCAATTCAACTATAAGCATGTCTTGTTTGGAAATTGTTGGTAATCAATAATTATGGATTGAACATTCCAATATTGCATTGAGTCCTTGATTTGGACCCATTTGGGCTCGGATTGAGGTGAATTTGGTGTCACTGGATTCATATTTTTGATACATTAAGTTTGACTATAAAATTTGCTGAAATCGGTGTTTGGATGATACCAATTTTAATTTTGGAAGTTTCTAACTTTATTTTGCCTTAAGATTCGTGCCCGATCAAGATAATTTTTTGAAAAATATATTAACTCTAAATAGATTTTTCAGTTCAATTTTTATGGAGTTCTATGACTTGAGATTTAGTGTTTTTTTGGTACCCCCTTAAAGTAAAGTTTAAGGGAAGCTTGGGAAGTGAAAGATACTTATATTGGGAGATCTTAGCTTATCTTGTGAGAACAACTCTATTATTGGAGAAAGAATGAGTATGGAGAATATCAATTGATCCTTACAGGTGACAATTTTCTTATTACTTCTCTTGAATATCTTCTTTTATTGAATGAAATGAAAATGAGTTTACTTATTGTATCTTCCATATATGGCTAGTTCTTTAGCTTTATGCTAATGATTTAAAAGCATAGTAAGTTTTAAAATTGTCTCTTGCGCCTTGAATAAATATATAGATATTTTAAATAGGTCCCATTATTCATTTTATGTATATAGTGGCCATGTATGTAGAATATATCTAGTGTGATATAAACAATTGATGGATAAATGGTGGAATAATTAAGATTATTGAAATGAAATGTTAGCATGCTTTAATATAGGATGTTTGAATATTCTAGAATTTATGGAGATAATAAAATTATAGAAAGGCTATAAACCATTCCTTTCACCCTTACAAGAATGATAGAGATCTAGGGATGCATATACTCTGATCCATATCAAAATTTAAGAGTCTCATTAGGAAAACTATGTTGTCGTATTCATTGGTCCAAAATATTTTTATCTTCATTATTATCACATATTCTTGCAAGTTTTCCTTGAGTGATATAATCTCAAACATGTCCATTTTTTTACTTTTAGTAGGATAAATTGTGCATTTGAGTTAAGTAGTGTTAGTTTAATTGTAATTAAGTAGAACACTTTCTATTGGTATTGGCACTGTACTCTAACACTTTTTTTGATCAACACGTATACTTGTGTGTTTTAGTGGGATTTCATTATTTTATATGAAAGAAAATCTAAACATATTTCTAAATCATTAGTCTGGCATAAACTAATCGGCCTGTAGTTAGATGGAGTCAAAGGGCTTTGATTTTAGCAATCAAAACTATAAGAGTATCCTTCCAATTCCTACTCATATGTCCAGAGTTTAGGAAACAATTAATAACCTCTCATAATGCTTTCCAAACAATATCCCAATAGCACTTATAAAAAGAGTAAGTGACTCCATCCATACCTGGAGATCTGTTATTTCCTTGTTGAAAAACTAAGACCTACAGCTCGGCCATAGTGAATTCAGAACTCAAAGCTGCTACATCTTCCTGGTTCAGTTTCTGGTTCTCAGCAGCCACCGGCCAACCTGATAGCTCACACGTTCTGGATTGCCACTTAGCTTCAAAATACTGGATAAAAACCTTCTCAATTTGATTATCTTCCTCTTGTATGTTGTTATGCACATTTTAAATTTCAACCACCCTATTCCCATTTCTTCTAGCCGTGGAAAAGTTGTGAAACAACTTTGAATTAATGTCTCCTTCCTCATGCCATGAACTTTGCTTCTTAGCAATATAAGATCCTCATCATTCCAATCTTCTCCCACAGCTTCTTTGTTTTGAAGTTCATGTATTTCCCTTTTTAGATTTTCCTTAAGCTCATTCAAATCTTTGCACTTATTTTTACTCCAAAAAAATAATGCTTTCAGCATTCTATTAAGCTTCCTCTGAAGGATAACACTTTTATCACCAAAATCATTCTTATTCCAAGAATGATGCACAATGCTTCTAGCCGCTGGATAGGATGTCCATGTATCCTCAAATTTAATATTCTTCATCTTGGAATGCATCCTCTCATCCAATTTGAAGACAATTGGACTATAATCCGATGTCACTCTTTCTAAAGGCCTAGTAAGAGCTGAAGGAACCTTTTGAAGAGCAACCGAGTTCACCATGCACCTATCCAATCTTTCCCAAATCCGTGAGGCTCCTTCCTTATTGTTGCACCAAGTAAACCTTGGTCCAATACTTCTCACATCATGGAAATCCGAGTTTGTCATAAACTGCTTCATATCTCTCAGCCCTTTGGAAAATAAGAACCTCTACCTCCTCTCTTCTCCTCCTTATTCAAGAACAGTTGAAACTCCCACCATGATAGAAGGAATAGAATCCTTCATACCCTCTTCAAGCTGTCTCCAAAGATCCCCTTTCCTTGCAACACCGGCTCCCATAGACCTTGGCAACATTCTAGGATCCCAAGCTAGGAACCAAGAGGTCCCCAATAATCAATTGGGAAGAAGTCCTCTTCACCAACAATGATACAATCTTCTTATTCCACAGTACACACACACCACCTAAAGACCAACAGCTGGGACATGGGAAAATTCCCATCATTCCTAATAGGTAATCAACCTCCCTTCTATCAATGTTAGTCATCTTGGTCTCCAAGAGCCCAATAAAATAAACGTTCTGCTCTCTAACAATCTCCTTCATATACAAGGAGGCCTCCCTCTTCCTAGCCCCCCAACAATTCCAAAATAACAGAGTAGACATTACACACTTGCTGGGGATCCCTCCCCATTCATGGAACTCACCCTTCCATCCCTTCTCTTCTTCTTGTGTCCTATTTCAAGTGGTCCCAAAGATTTCAACTCTTTGGCAAGTTTAATTTTACTACCCCCATTGTGAACAACCATACCAATATTCATTATACCTGGATCATTTATATCCATCCTATATCTCCAGCACCATCAACCTCCTCAATGTAGGGGGAACTGTGTCTTTCAGCTTATCAGTCTCTCATGTTGTCCACAGGTTCTTCTCCGGTATCATTATGCAAAGTAGCATATCTGTTAGTAATAGAAATTATTTGCATCTTATCTTCAACTGCTTTCTCTGACCAGGCATTTTATCAAACAACATATCATAAGCACCTTCAATCTTCTTCTCAACGGAAATACTTTCTACATAAAGCTCTTCTGATTTTTATTCCCCATATTCTCCGTCCTGGTACCTTTATATTCATTCTTTTCTTCCAACACCTTTCTCCTTAATAAAACATTTATTCTTGAATTAAACATGTATCCACGGGCCGTATTCCGACTTGATCACAGTGGGATTGGCTTCAGGCGTTGTCTTCATTGCTTCATATGTATCAGCAGCTGGTTTACTAATATTCTGATCCGTATCCCCTGAACAACACCATCAGGACATTCAACCTTATCATGTCCCTCTTTTCCCCAGTGATAACAAAGAAATCAACCTTTTCATACTCCACTCGTTGAAAAAATCTTCCAGCTGATCCTTCTACCCAAACTCTATTCGATAACTTATTCTCCAAATCAATTTTAACACAGACTCGAGCGAATTCCCACTTCCCCATCGAAATGTATTTCCATCTATATACATCGGTTCACTGAAACGAGATGCTATTCTTGCTATATTATCCTCGTCCAAGCAGTATAACGAAAACAAGGGAATCTGATCCAAATAGGAGCGAAGACCCCTTGATGGAATAAGGATCAAAGTAGAGGACCATCTATCCATACCGATAATGTAGCCACCAACATACCACAGTCCACCATTGATAATTTCCTCCACAACCTCCTCCGTCTTGAACAAACAAAGAAGCCAGTTCATGCCAATTAACGTTAAATAGAATCTGCCATACTTGCTCCACTGTCTTCTCAGTTCTATACTACAAACTGGGAATGACACATTATTACCCAAAACTTTAATTACAATAGAATGTCTCAGAACTTGATTATTTTTTTCTTCCATATCCGAATTCAACCTAACTGCAATCCCATCTTCCAATAATTCAACTTGTTCTCTGTCAAAATTGATCTTGATGTGTTTCAGCTTTGTCCAGGCTTCAATAACCTCCTTCATATTTCCTGTTTATTGAGATCTTCCACCACGATTCTGCCATTCATTGACCCTTTCTAGAATTCTTTCCAAGATAATATTATCTTCCCACTTTTGAACATTCACAAGTTTCAGATCATTATCCTCACACCGATCCTCATTCGTCTCAAAGGTTCCAGAAAAGCTATAATCATTCACCGAATCCATCACCCGATTTTGAAGAATCAAGAATGTGTCTACCTGGCATCATAGGGTCCACATTCCTCCTAGCCGCTGCTCATCCACAATTGCTTTCTTTCCCTCGCCTTCAACCACAGGATGACGAGATCAGAGGTCTCGCCCCTTTCTGATAATCACCCCATTCACGCCTCTACCAAAGGTTCGTAGAGGGCCCAGAGGTCGCAAAGAAGCCATGACATCAGCAGAGAATGCCGATGATCTATCGACGGCTGCTCCACCAGCTTAAAAAAACTGCAAGAAATCACGATTCAAACACGAAGATGGAGTTTTCCTCCTTTTCTACCTAAACTTCTAAAGTTTTGCATTATTTTATTTCTGCCTATCTTCGCCAGGTAAAATTATTAGTGAAGTAACTGTGCATGCTCTGATTAACTATCTATTCAAGTGGCTTAATCAATAGATGTAGGAAAACTCATTTATTCTTTTTTACATAATTTATCAGGAGCACTACTTCTATGGTTAGGGTACCCTTCTTTGATTTATGCATTACATGTTAATATTGGTGTGAGAGGGGGGGGGGGGGGAACCAAATTAAGGAATAGCTTTTTCTTATTTCTGCCCTTACCAAATGGAAAATTTTGAGTTTTAAAAAGCTAGGAGGAGGTGATGTTTAGGGACGTCCGCTTGAGCCCAGATAATCCAGTAGGCTTGGCAACAATAGTGGAAGTAGGAGTTTTAGGACTCCTAAATCATTAGGAGATGAGGTGGATGAATTGAAATAGAGGATGGATATGTTACTAACTTTTTTGAGGAAACTAGTGCGAAGTAGGTTAATTACTCTAGTATGTAGGAAAAGCAGCATCACTACCAAGCTAATTTTGATGAGGCTTTTGAAGGGATATTGGGAGGACTCTTTTACGGAGAATCCTAACCAACAGTAGCTCCCTACTGTCCAAAGTACCAATCCTTTATGTGGACCCTACCTGATGATGATGATGAGGAGGAGGAGGAGGAGGACGAGGATCTTACTCCGAGGGTTAGGAGTCATTATTTTTGTTATTTTTCTTTGGTTATTCTTGGCTTAGTTGAGAGGAGAAAGTTGGAGTTTACTATTTTTATTTGTAGCATGTTTTTCTTGTTTTTCTTTCTTTTTTCATTTCTTTTACTTGGTAGAGATCCCAGTGATGTGGATGTGTTGATGTATTGTAATAGCCATGAGAACCATTGTGAATATGCTGGAGATTGA
This sequence comes from Dendrobium nobile, assembly GCA_022539455.1. Lineage (NCBI taxonomy): Eukaryota > Viridiplantae > Streptophyta > Magnoliopsida > Asparagales > Orchidaceae > Dendrobium > Dendrobium nobile. The sequence goes on from CM039721.1 coordinate 23,573,474, forward strand.
TCTGGGAGTGGTGCCTCAAGCACTAGTTATCTTTTGTTACTATTTTTAGTGGACTATATTCATTTCCTTAGGTTTTATATAATTCTATAAAAAAGCATGTTTTATTTCTTATTAGTTTTCTTTTATTTTAGTATAATATATTATATTATTTACATTTAATTTAAATTCCTAACTGTTAATAAATTATAATAAATTATCTGCTACAAATACTTGAATTTTGATTATTTATTTGGCTAAATTAAAATGATAATAAAAATTTTATAAATTAGGATAATAATAAAATCCAAAATGATAGTTTGAATGAGCAATGCATAATAATTCATAATTTGAAAAGCTTAATAATTAACTAAATAGATCACTGAAGCTATTAACTTGATTTAAATTTAGAAGCTATAAATTAATACATTAACTACTAAATTTAAAAAGGAATAATTAAGTTTTAGGAAAATATGTGGGTAGCTTAAATTAGGAAGATCATAGTAAACTGAAAATGGTAATCATGATCATATTGAATCCATACATTAAATCAATTAGAGTTATAAGAGGATGAAAGAAAATTTGATATTCAAAATCATTAAATATGTATCCACAAAGTATGAAAGAAAGAATATTATGAAAAATTCTAAAGTGATATGTGATAAGGAGAAAGATGAGTACATTAAAACAATTATGCCTATGAAGCATAAATTTAAATACATCCTATACTTAAATAAAAAAGACAAGGTAAGTGAACTACTACATATGATGGTGCACTAATGTACTTCTAATTTAACTAAAGCACAACTAATCTCTAGGTTATATTATTCATTTCTAAATTAGAAGTCAATTTTATACTTACATACATAGTGGATAGATTAAATACAAGCATAGGAACAATGATAAATTGGGACAATTGTTATGAATTTTTAAATTTGAATTATACTTTAATCATTCAATATTACATCAAGATTATGATGAACTTATATTTTAGTAATTTAAATTATCAATTTTTATTTTGGCTATAAATAATCATTTTGTGATTTAATCATTGCATGAGGACAAACAAAAGTTTAAGCTCAAAATATATTTTTTAGTGTAAATTATATACTATTATTTGTACTTAAATCAGTAAAAATCTATTATTTAGTTATTTTGTGTAGGAAATGTACAGGAAAGAAATAACTACTTGTGTGAAAAGCACTGTAACACCATCATACAAAGCACCATAATATATGATCATCAACATCGAGGTGCCTAATTTATAACATTGCAGTACCAGTTTCTCTATTTTTTAATTCCAAAATAACGTTAAGGTCAGCATTGTGGCATAACACAACACCACTGTACCCAAATTTGGTACTACAATATTGAAGCCTCATGAAAATGAGCTTTAGAGCACTAAGCTTGCAACACCTTAGTGTTGAAAGTCATATTCAAGTGCCATAACACTTAAATTCTGAGTGTTGTGTGTAGTTGCCGAGATGAAAAGCAACATTATCTTAGCCAAAACATATGTTAGTTTAGCCATTAACGGTGTTAAGTTAGTGATGGGGTATGTAAGTAAGCTATATAATTGTGAAATAATTTAGGGCTCTATCAATCCCTTTAATGCTTGTTTTCTTTAATGCAAAAATTATAAAAACCCCACTTAATGAATGGAAGTATACTGATAAATCAAGTAATTAGGTGATAGAGTAGAGTAATGATCCCACAAGAAAGATATGCTCGCTTTTAAACACCAATTTATCCACTAAAATTATAACAATTATCCTACACAATAAAAATTGATAATATGAAGATTCAATCCCTTTTATAAGATTAGATAAAGTTAATGAATAGACTATATAAATATAAAATTTTGGATTGATGAACATAATAACATATTCTTCAAAATAATTTTCTTTTAATTGTTTTCTATTCAGAGCATATGCATTCCTAGATCTCGTCAAGCTTGTAGGAAGAAAGGATGTCCACAAAAATTTTTTTATATCATCTTCTTAAGAAATTAGTACAATTGATACCTTATGCTTAGGTATGATGCATATAATTCAACATCTTGGTTATGCTACTTCCCTCCATTAGGCCCCCATTATACACCTAATTTTAACTATACATATAGCCACTAAATGCATTAAAAAGATATGGTAATATTAAAAATTTTCTTTTTAATTATTTAAGGAATAAGGGAAATCATTAGTACTATATAGATATTTACATCATCAATCCAAAATTAGAGAATTTAACTAGACTGGAGTAGAATTGAAGCAAACTCATTTTCATTAATATTATAGATAGAAAGAAAATACAAAAGATAGATATCACCATAAGCTTCAAGGTTCTCCTCTACACTCTTTATCTTTACTTACATATTTGCTTCTATAAATATAAGCCAAACACTCTAATGATGGTATTTAGTACTACTCTAAATTTCTTAGTTATCACCCTAAGGGAAATTTAAAGAAGCACTCTAATTATATTGAAATTATATAAGTGACTATATCACTTACAAACATAACATAATGATATATATAAGAAAGCACAAAGTAGGCATCTACATTGCATCGCTAGAAAGATTTACACTGCTGTGCCCAATAAATGTATTAACACAGCTGCACTACTTTTTGGCTTAGCTGTGATGTGGATCAATTACTTAGTGAATAGTTGATTCATTTTGCTGATTGATAATGCCTTGGGAAATTACAACCACATTTATGCTGGCTACTTACCTTTGATCTCCATGGCATGGAAAGAGCAACTTTGGTGCCAAAGCATTATAGAGAGTGACACTACAATGGATCACATTCCCCCTTCATTGAATTCAATAACAAGGAGGAATGTTATTAATAGAAAAGCTATAAAAAAAGAAGCAACTATTTAAAGCCATGTAGCACATAAATTGGCTACCTTATTACATCTTCTATAAAAATGTTGAAAAAACACTTTATTAAAGTCATTGAAGAAGAAGAGCTCCTCCGACGGCCAGCTATCCACAATCCACTTATTCTTTTTGAAAGAATCTTGTATGAAAGTAATAATATTGAGGTTGTCACTCTCAATAATCACCCCTTTGTACTCAAGCATCCAACTCCTAATGTATTCCCTAATCAAGAATACAACCTCCTACTCGAGTTTAGAAATGTCCCAATGGACTTTACTTTTCTCAAAAGCAAGAATAAACAATCCCTTATGATCTTTAAAAATGCCACCGATTCCAGCACAGTTAGAACTAAGCAATGACGCATCTACGCTGATCTTCATCCAGTCTTTCAGAGGGGGGCACCAAGACTCACGAGACTCCTTAAGGAGATTAGTACCCCAATTGCAAAGATATGGACTAGCTTTAGTAATGGCAAAAGACAAAGCATTTGAGGCTACCACAGAACTAGGCAAAGCAGCTTTGCCATGTTTCACATCATTCTTATTCTTCCAAGATAGATAAACAGTAGTGCAATAGATTTTAACAATACTAGGATTTTGAGAGGTTAGCCTTCTTAGCTCCTGCAAACAGCAGTCTAGTGATTGGAAAACTGGAATGGAAATGCCCCACTCAAGCTTCTGGTTAAGAACTTCAACCACATATTTGCATTGGACCACAATGTGTTCATAACTCTCAACTGCATTACAGCCTCTAGCACAGGAATTATCCACAACAATCCTGTGGTAATTAAGAAATAGGTTTGTAGGAATTGCAAATTTCCCAAGCCTCCACCAGAATATCTCCACTTTCTTGTTAAGTTTGAGTTTATAAAGCCACTTATAATAACCCTCATCATCCATATTGAATTTACAATTCAACATATACTCAAAAGACATAGCAGACACTAACTTACCCGAGCACATGCTCAGCAACTCCATCCGGTCCTCTAAACTGAAATCTTTTTGGATTTGACTGATCAACAGGATAAGATCAGGATGGAAAACTTCCTGAAGCAAAGCATAGTTCCATTGGCCTTCATTCAATAACAATTGGTGTACATACATTCCTTCCAAAGAAAATAATCCACAAACATTTGGCCACCGGTTAATGCACTTGTCCAATAACCAGATTCTCATTCAGCACATTGATCTTATCCCAGTGCCAATCTTCCATCGGTTATGTTCTTCAGCTATCTCCCCCCATCAAGCAGATATTCCATGCATTTGATGTTACCTTCTTGTGTGTGTACCAGTCATTATCTCATCCCCCATATTTGTGCTTGATAGTCCTGTGGAAAAGTGTCTCTGGTTTTTGAAAAAAATCCCAAGCCAACTTGATCTGAAAGAACTAATCCTCATAACAGGAGATTGAAGTCCCATCCCTCCCATACTTCTCGCGTTTTCACAACTCTCCCCAAGCCACATAATGCATACTATTGTTCCCACCAGGTTTATGCCAAATGAAACTTCTACAAAGTTTTTCCAACTCATACAAAAAACTTTTTTAGGAACCAAAGAAATGAGTTACTAAAAAGTTTGGCATAGACAACAAAGAGCTAGTAATGAGAGTAATCTTACCTCCCAACGATAATGACTTCTTACCCCATGCATTGAGCCTATCCATGACATTGCTCAACACTTCTTGAAAATCAACCATCTTTAATCTATTAAGGGACATCTTAATCCTTGGTAGCTCATCTCCTTAACAATTTTGTAACCAAACAATCTGGCAATCTTCTTCTTTATTGGATATCCAACCACCTTGCCAAAGAGAATCTGAGATTTACTGACATTGATCCTTTGGCCCATCCATTTGCAAAAGTCTTCAACAATAGCCTTCAAAGCTTTAGCTAAAACCATGGAGACATGAGAGAAGATTAACACATCATCTGCATAGAGAAGATGTGTAATCCTAGGGCCTCTAGGAGAGACTCTAATATCAAGATCCTGTCCCCTCTGCTCTAGAGAATTAGAAACCAACTGGAAGCACATGATGAAGAGATATGCAGAGAGTGGGCATCCTTGACAGAAGCCACTTTGAGCATCAATCCAATCAGAATTTTCCCATTAATAATGATGGAAAACTCCACATCTACAACACATTCCATGAGAAGGTTAGAGAACATAGAAGGAAATTCATACCATTTAAGAATTTGATCAAGTGCAGGCCACCCCATGCTATCGTAAGCCTGCTCCATATCTAGTTTCAAAGCCATCAATCCCTTCTTATTCTTGGAGATTTTGAACTTGTAAAAAGATCTCCTGAGCCAACAAGCAATGCTCAGAGATAGACCTCCCCGGAATAAATGCCATTTGCTCTTCAGTGATCATTTTGGAAATACACCTCTTCAATCTGTTAACTAAAATAGTAGTTGCAATTTTATAATTAGTCTGGCATAAACTAATCGGCCTGTAGTTAGATGGAGTCAAAGGGTTTTTGATTTTAGCAATCAAAACTATAAGAGTATCCTTCCAATTCCTACTCATATGTCCAGAGTTTAGGAAACAATTAATAACCTCTCATAATGCTTTCCAAACAATATCCCAATAGCACTTATAAAAAGAGTAAGTGACTCCATCCATACCTGGAGATCTGTTATTTCCTTGTTGAAAAACTAAGACCTACAGCTCGGCCATAGTGAATTCAGAACTCAAAGCTGCTACATCTTCCTGGTTCAGTTTCTGGTTCTCAGCAGCCACCGGCCAACCTGATAGCTCACACGTTCTGGATTGCCACTTAGCTTCAAAATACTGGATAAAAACCTTCTCAATTTGATTATCTTCCTCTTGTATGTTGTTATGCACATTTTAAATTTCAACCACCCTATTCCCATTTCTTCTAGCCGTGGAAAAGTTGTGAAACAACTTTGAATTAATGTCTCCTTCCTCATGCCATGAACTTTGCTTCTTAGCAATATAAGATCCTCATCATTCCATTTCTTCTCCCACAGCTTCTTTGTTTTGAAGTTCATGTATTTCCCTTTTAGATTTTCCTTAAGCTCATTCAAATCTTTGCACTTATTTTTACTCCAAAAAAATAATGCTTTCAGCATTCTATTAAGCTTCCTCTGAAGGATAACACTTTTATCACCAAAATCATTCTTATTCCAAGAATGATGCACAATGCTTCTAGCCGCTGGATAGGATGTCCATGTATCCTCAAATTTAATATTCTTCATCTTGGAATGCATCCTCTCATCCAATTTGAAGACAATTGGACTATAATCCGATGTCACTCTTTCTAAAGGCCTAGTAAGAGCTGAAGGAACCTTTTGAAGAGCACCGAGTTCACCATGCACCTATCCAATCTTTCCCAAATCCGTGAGGCTCCTTCCTTATTGTTGCACCAAGTAAACCTTGGTCCAATACTTCTCACATCATGGAAATCCGAGTTTGTCATAAACTGCTTCATATCTCTCAGCCCTTTGGAAAATAAGAACCTCTTACCTCCTCTCTTCTCCTCCTTATTCAAGATACAGTTGAAATCCCCACCAATGATAGAAGGAATAGAATCCTTCATACCCTCTTCAAGCTGTCTCCAAAGATCCTCCCTTTCCTTGCAACACCGGCTCCCATAGACCTTGGCAACATTCTAGGATCCCAAGCTAGGAACCAAGAGGTCCCCAATAATCAATTGGGAAGAAGTCTCCTTCACCACAAATGATACAATCTTCTTATTCCACAGTACCAACACACCACCTGAAAGACCAACAGCTGGGACATGGGAAAATTCCCAATCATTCCTAATAAGGTAATCAACCTCCCTTCTATCAATGTTAGTCATCTTGGTCTCCAAGAGCCCAATAAAATAAACGTTCTGCTCTCTAACAATCTCCTTCATATACAAGGAGGCCTCCCTCTTCCTAGCCCCCCAACAATTCCAAAATAACAGAGTAGACATTACACACTTGCTGGGGATCCCTCCCCATTCATGGAACTCACCCTTCCATCCCTTCTCTTCTTCTTGTGTCCTATTTCAAGTGGTCCCAAAGATTTCAACTCTTTGGCAAGTTTAATTTTACTACCCCCATTGTGAACAACCATACCAATATTCATTATACCTGGATCATTTATATCCATTCCTATATCTCCAGCACCATCAACCTCCTCAATGTAGGGGGAACTGTGTCTTTCAGCTTATCAGTCTCCTCAGTGTTGTCCACAGGTTCTTCTCCGGTATCATTATGCAAAGTAGCATATCTGTTAGTAATAGAAATTATTTGCATCTTATCTTCAACTGCTTTCTTCTGACCAGGCATTTTATCAAACAACATATCATAAGCACCTTCAATCTTCTTCTCAACTGGAAATACTTTCTACATAAAGCTCTTCTGATTTTTATTCCCCATATTCTCCGTCCTGGTACCTTTATATTCATTCACTTGTCTTCCAACACCTTTCTCCTTAATAAAACATTTATTCTTGAATTAAACATGTATCCACGGGCCGTATTCCGACTTGATCACAGTGGGATTGGCTTCAGGCGTTGTCTTCATTGCTTCATATGTATCAGCAGCTGGTTTACTAATATTCTGATCCGTAATCCCCTGAACAACACCATCAGGACATTCAACCTTATCATGTCCCTCTTTTCCCCAGTGATAACAAAGAAAATCAACCTTTTCATACTCCACTCGTTGAAAAAATCTTCCAGCTGATCCTTCTACCCAAACTCTATTCGATAACTTATTCTCCAAATCAATTTTAACACAGACTCGAGCGAATTCCCACTTCCCCCATCGAAATGTATTTCCATCTATATACATCGGTTCACTGAAACGAGATGCTATTCTTGATATATTATCCTCGTCCAAGCAGTATAACGAAAACAAGGGAATCTGATCCAAATAGGAGCGAAGATCCCCTTGATGGAATAAGGATCAAATGTAGAGGACCATCTATCCATACCGATAATGTAGCCACCAACATACCACAGTCCACCATTGATAATTTCCTCCACAACCTCCTCCGTCTTGAACAAACAAAGAAGCCAGTTCATGCCAATTAACGTTAAATAGAATCTGCCATACTTGCTCCACTGTCTTCTCAGTTCTATACTACAAACTGGGAATGACACATTATTACCCAAAACTTTAATTACAATAGAATGTCTCAGAACTTGATTATTTTTTTCTTCCATATCCGAATTCAACCTAACTGCAATCCCATCTTCCAATAATTCAACTTGTTCTCTGTCAAAATTGATCTTGATGTGTTTCAGCTTTGTCCAGGCTTCAATAACCTCCTTCATATTTTCCTGTTTATTGAGATCTTCCACCACGATTCTGCCATTCATTGACTCCTTTCTAGAATTCTTTCCAAGATAAATATTATCTTCCCACTTTTGAACATTCACAAGTTTCAGATCATTATCCTCACACCGATCCTCATTCGTCTCAAAGGTTCCAGAAAAGCTATAATCATTCACGAATCCATCACCCGATTTTGAAGAATCAAGAATGTGTCTACCTGGCATCATAGGGTCCACATTCCTCCTAGCCGCTGCATCATCCACAATTGCTTTCTTTCCCTCGCCTTCAACCACAGGATGACGAGTCAGAGGTCTCGCCCCTTCTCTGATAATCACCCCATTCACGCCTCTACCAAAGGTTCGTAGAGGGCCCAGAGGTCGCAAAGAAGCCATGACATCAGCAGAGAATGCCGATGATCATTCGACGGCTGCTCCACCAGCTTAAAAAAACTGCAAGAAATCACGATTCAAACACGAAGATGGAGTTTTCCATCCTTTTCTACCTAAACTTCTAAAGTTTTGCATTATTTTATTTCTGCCTATCTTCTGCCAGGTAAAATTATTAGTGAAGTAACTGTGCATGCTCTGATTAACTATACTATTCAAGTGGCTTAATCAATAGATGTAGGAAAACTCATTTATTCTTTTTTTACATAATTTATCAGGAGCACTACTTCTATGGTTAGGGTACCCTTCTTTGATTTATGCATTACATGTTAATATTGGTGTGAGAGGGGGGGGGGGGGGGGGAACCAAATTAAGGAATAGCTTTTTTTTATTCTGCCCTTACCAAATGGAAAATTTTGAGTTTTAAAAAGCTAGGAGGAGGTGATGTTTAGGGACGTCCGCTTGAGCCCAGATAATCCAGTAGGCTTGGCAACAATAGTGGAAGTAGGAGTTTTAGGACTCCTAAATCATTAGGAGATGAGGTGGATGAATTGAAATAGAGGATGGATATAGTTACTAACTTTTTTGAGGAAACTAGTGCGAAGTAGGTTAATTACTCTAGTATGTAGGAAAAGCAGCATCACTACCAAGCTAATTTTGATGAGGCTTTTGAAGGGATATTTGGGAGGAGCTCTTTTACGGAGAATCCTAACCAACAGTAGCTCCCTACTGCTCCAAAGTACCAATCCTTTATGTGGACCCTACCTGATGATGATGATGAGGAGGAGGAGGAGGAGGACGAGGATTCTTACTCCGAGGGTTAGGAGTCATTATTTTTGTTATTTTTCTTTGGTTATTCTTGGCTTAGTTGAGAGGAGAAAGTTGGAGTTTACTATTTTTATTTGTAGCATGTTTTTCTTGTTTTTCTTTCTTTTTTCATTTCTTTTACTTGGTAGAGATCCCAGTGATGTTGTGATGTGTTGATGTATTGTAATAGCCATGAGAACCATTGTGAATTATGCTGGAGATTGATCATGGGAGTGGTGCCTCAAGCACTAGTTATCTTTTGTTACTATTTTTAGTGGACTATATTCATTTCCTTAGGTTTTATATAATTCTATAAAAAAGCATGTTTTATTTCTTATTAGTTTTCTTTTATTTTAGTATAATATATTATATTATTTACATTTAATTTAAATTCCTAACTGTTAATAAATTATAATAAATTATCTGCTACAAATACTTGAATTTTGATTATTTATTTGGCTAAATTAAAAATGATAATTAAAAATTTTATAAATTAGGATAATAATAAAATCCTAAATGATAGTTTGAATGAGCAATGCATAATAATTCATAATTTGAAAAGCTTAATAATTAACTAAGATAGATCACTGAAGCTATTAACTTGATTTAAATTTAGAAGCTATAAATTAATACATTAACTACTAAATTTAAAAAGGAATAATTAAGTTTTAGGAAAATATGTGGGTAGCTTAAATTAGGAAGATCATAGTAAACTTGAAAATGGTAATCATGATCATATTGAATCCATACATTAAATCAATTAGAGTTATAAGAGGATGAAAGAAAATTTGATATTCAAAATCATTAAATATGTACTCCACAAAGTATGAAAGAAAGAATATTATGAAAAATTCTAAAGTGATATGTGATAAGGAGAAAGATGAGTACATTAAAACAATTATGCCTATTGAAGCATAAATTTAAATACATCCTAATACTTAAATAAAAAAGAACAAGGTAAGTGAACTACTACATATGATGGTGCACTAATGTACTTCTAATTTAACTATAAGCACAACTAATCTCTAGGTTATATTATTCATTTCTAAATTTAGAAGTCAATTTTATACTTACATACATAGTGGATAGATTAAATACAAGCAATAGGAACAATGATAAATTGGGACAATTGTTATGAATTTTTAAATTTGAATTATAACTTTAATCATTCAATATTACATCAAGATTATGATGAATCTTATATTTTAGTAATTTTAAATTATCAATTTTTATTTTGGCTATTAAATAATCATTTTGTGATTTAATCATTGCATGAGGACAAACAAAAGTTTAAGCTCAAAATATATTTTTTAGTGTAAATTATATACTATTTATTGTACTTAAATTCAGTAAAAATCTATTATTTAGTTATTTTTGTGTAGGAAATGTACAGGAAAGGAAATAACTACTTGTGTTGAAAAGCACTGTAACACCATCATACAAAGCACCATAATATTATGATCATCAACATCGAGGTGCCTAATTTATACATTGCAGTACCAGTTTCTCTATTTTTTAATTCCAAAATAACGTTAAGGTCAGCATTGTGGCATAACACAACACCACTGTACCCAAATTTGGTACTACAATATTGAAGCCTCATGAAAATGAGCTTTAGAGCACTAAGCTTTGCAACACCTTAGTGTTGAAAGTCATATTCAAGTGCCATAACACTTAAATTCTTGAGTGTTGTGGTGTAGTTGCCGAGATGAAAAGCAACATTATCTTAGCCAAAACATATGTTAGTTTAGCCATTAACTGTGTTAAGTTAGTGATGGGGTATGTAGTAAGCTATATAATTGTGAAATAATTTAGGGCTCTATCAATCCCTAATAATGCTTAGGTTTTCTTTAATGCAAAAATTATAAAAACCCCACTTAATGAATGGAAGTATACATGATAAATCAAGTAATTAGGTGATAGAGTAGAGTAATGATCCCACAAGAAAGATATGCTCGCTTTTAAACACCAATATTATCCACTAAAATTATAACAATTATCCTACACAATAAAAATTGATAATATGAAGATTCAATCCCTTTTATAAGATTAGATAAAGTTAATGAATAGACTATATAAATATAAAATTTTGGATTGATGAACATAAATAACATATTCTTCAAAATAATTTTCTTTTAATTGTTTTGCTATTCAGAGCATATGCATTCCTAGATCTCTGTCAAGCTTGTAGGAAGAAAGGATGTCCACAAAAATTTTATGTTTATATCATCTTCTTAAGAAATTAGTACAATTGATACCTTATGCTTAGGTATGATGCATTATAATTCAACATTCTTGGTTATGCCTACTTCCCTCCATTAAGGCCCCATATTACACCTAATTTTAACTATACATATAGCCACTAAATGCATTAAATTAAGATATGGTAATATTAAAAATTTCTTTTTAATTATTTAAGGAATAAGGGAAATCATTAGTACTATATATGATATTTACATCATCAATCCAAAATTAGAGAATTTAACTAGACTGGAGTAGAATTGAAGCAAACTCATTTTCATTAATATTATGATAGAAAGAAAATACAAAAGATAGATATCACCATAATGCTTCAATGGTTCTCCTCTACACTCTTTATCTTTACTTACATATTTGCTTCTATAAATATAAGCCAAACACTCTAATGATGGTATTTAGTACTACTCTAAATTTCTTAGTTATCACCCTAAGGGAAATTTAAAGAAGCACTCTGAATTATATTGAAATTATAATAAGTGACTGAAGTCACTTACAAACATAACATAATGATATATAAGAAAGCACAAAGTAGGCATCTATCATTGCATCGCTAGAAGATTTACACTGCTGTGCCCAATAAATGTATCAACACAGCTGCACTACTTTTTTGGCTTAGCTGTGATGTGGATCAATTACTTAGTGAATAGTTGATTCATTTTGCTGATAGATAATGCCTTGGGAAATTACAACCACAATTATGCTGTGCTACTTACCTTTGATCTCCATGGCATGGAAAGAGCAACTTTGGTGCCAAAGCATTATAGAGAGTGACACTACAATTCTATCTAACACATAACATGAAACTGTAAAGCTAAACTTTTGATGTCGTGGTTCTATTTGACAGAGAGGTTTGCATTGCAACATCAATATTTAGGCACTTTGGTAGTGTCTTTGATGGCACCATAGTATTGTTTATTCTGAAGGCATGAAGCTATCCAAAACTTAGAATTTTAGGCCTTTTTATATTCTTATTGCATAATAATACTTCAATAAAACATTTTCCTGAACAAATAACACCGTGGCACCATGCCAAAGACTTATTATTATTGTGGGCTAGAATATACAGGGCAATAGAGTTATAGTTTTATGTCTTAGCTATGTATGGATATGTAGCTCACACATAAAGAACATAAGATTTTTTACATGGAAATCCCTGGAAGGGGAAAAAGCCATGCGGCCTAGCCCAATTGAAAAGGATTGCACTAGAATTTGAGTTAAGTACTTTGGGCTGAATTGTCCTTAGGGCGATTTGATTACAAATGTCAACCATATGGTTATACTCTAGTGATAAAGAGGGATGAAATTCTAGCGTCACTTGGTGGTCTGATAGAAGTCTAACCTTTAGTTGGGGTATGACAGAAGTCCTATTGTTAGTCAATAATCTAGTGGAATTTTGGCATCATGCAAATGGTCTAGTGGAACTCTGGCATTAGGCGGTGGTCCGGTAGAAGTTCATGTGACTATTGGTGGTCTTGTAGAACTCTAACATTAAGTTGTAGTTCCAACATAACTCTAAGGATCAAGTGGTGATCCAATGGAACTCCAAGCAGTAGGTGGTGGTCTAATAGAACTCTAGCGTTAGGTGGTGTTCCATCATAACTCTGGGCATTAGGTGGTGGAACTCTAGCGTTAGGTGGTGGAACTCTCGTGCTAGGTAATGATTTAGTGGAACTTTGGGTTTAAAGTGGCGTTCTAGCAGAACTCTAGCATCAGGTGGTTATCTGGCAAAAGTCTAACTTCAGGTGGTGGTTCGGTGAAATTCCTAGCGGTGGTTGAGGAGGAACAAAGGGGCAAGAGCGATATCCGATCTCTCTCTTTTCATTTTGCATCAGGTCCCGCATAAAGAGAAAGGAGGAATTTATTTATAGATTTCCTAGAGTTGTATGACCCATAAATAGATAGAAAATAAAGGGTATTTTATGAGTGGTTTGTGTGGGTGGCCAATGTTGATTCCCTTGATCATGGATAGTTTAGTGGATATTTGAATGTTCTTTTTATATGAAAATTTAGTGATCTTGGGCTCATTGGATTAACCTCATTGAGCCACTCAATTCAACTATAAGCATGTCTTGTTTGGAAATTGTTGGTAATCTATATTATGGATTGAACATTCCAATATTGCATTGAGTCCTTGATTTGGACCCATTTGGGCTCGGATTGAGGTGAATTTGGTGTCACTGGATTCATATTTTTGATACATTAAGTTTGACTATAAATTTGCTGAAATCGGTGTTTGGATGATACCAATTTTAATTTTGGAAGTTTCTAACTTTATTTTGCCTTAAGATTCGTGCCCGATCAAGATAATTTTTTGAAAATATATTAACTCTAAATAGATTTTTCAGTTCAATTTTTATGGAGTTCTATGACTTGAGATTTAGTGTTTTTTTGGTACCCCCTTAAAGTAAAGTTTAAGGGAAGCTTGGGAAGTGAAAGATACTTATATTGGGAGATCTTAGCTTATCTTGTGAGAACAACTCTATTATTGGAGAAAGAATGAGTATGGAGAATATCAATTGATCCTTACAGGTGACAATTTTCTTATTACTTCTCTTGAATATCTTCTTTTATTGAATGAAATGAAAATGAGTTTACTTATTGTATCTTCCATATATGGCTAGTTCTTTAGCTTTATGCTAATGATTTAAAAGCATAGTAAGTTTTAAAATTGTCTCTTGCGCCTTGAATAAATATATAGATATTTTAAATAGGTCCCATTATTCATTTTATGTATATAGTGGCCATGTATGTAGAATATATCTAGTGTGATATAAACAATTGATGGATAAATGGTGGAATAATTAAGATTATTGAAATGAAATGTTAGCATGCTTTAATATAGGATGTTTGAATATTCTAGAATTTATGGAGATAATAAAATTATAGAAATGCTATAAACCATTCCTTTCACCCTTACAAGAATGATAGAGATCTAGGGATGCATATACTCTGATCCATATCAAAATTTAAGAGTCTCATTAGGAAAACTATGTTGTCGTATTCATTGATCCAATTTATCTTCATTATTATCAAATATTCTTGCAAGTTTTCCTTGAGTGATATAAGCTCAAACATGTCCATTTTTTTACTTTTAGTAGGATAAATTGTGCATTTGAGTTAAGTAGTGTTAGTTTAATTGTAATTAAGTAGAACACTTTCTCTTGGTATTGGCACTGTACTCTAACACTTTATTTTTTGATCAACACGTATACTTGTGTGTTTTAGTGGGATTTCATTATTTTATATGAAAGAAAATCTAAACATATTTCTAAATCAATTCAAAGCAAACATAAATATAAGTCTAGCCCACATTAATAGGGCTTCAGTTGATATTCAGAAGGGATAATTAATCATGTGAGTTGAAGATTAAGTATTCACCTTGAGTGTGACGAAATATATAAGGCTTCCTAAGGATTAGAGTGAGGATTGTTATTGAGTGATTTTAGTTGATGCTTATGTGGAGGATGTTATGGATGAGATGTTGGGTAAGTCATTTGGATATGTCATTTTTTGAGGATGACTTAGGAGAGTTATATTAAGATTCTTGTCAGAGGAAGCTAATCAACTGAAAGTTAACTTGTAAATAAATTTGATTATGAAAAAAGTAGTAAAGAAATATATCTTAAAATGGTTAGATGTAAGTATCATTTATCCTATTTTTGAGAGTGATTACGCTAGTCCAATTCACTGTGTAATAGAGAAAAGAAGGTTAACATTTTCATTGTCATGGTAGAGATTAGGCTAGTCCAATTCACTGTGTCCTATTATTATCAATGAGAAGAATGAACTTATTCCTTCTAGACTATGACATGGTAGAGATCATTTTCATTGCACTTTAATAATCATATGTTATATAAATTAGTTTGGCATCCTTTTTATTATTTCTAAGATGCCTTTTAAAGATACCATAATATTCTAATTACCTCACAAGATCGGAACAAAATAACATTCTTAAGTACTTATGGAACCATTGCGTAGAATTATGCAATGCCTCTACGACACTTTAATGATGTGATTTCTATATTTTTTGATTTAATATAACATGGTATTGAAATTTTTATGAATGAGTTTTCATGTTTTGAAATGTCTATTGATGTTTATCTATATCACTTAGAATTTGTCTTGAAGAGATGTGATAAAACTTATCTTCTATTAAATTGGGAAAAATACCAGTTTATGTTTAAGGAAGGCATTATCCTCATATATAAAATCTATGAGAGGGGTATGGAGATCAAAAAGAAAAATATCCAAGTGTTTGAGAATTTTCCACCTCAGTTTTCAAGGTCATGCCATATTTCCAAACATTTTATCAAAGATTTTTCAATAATTATTAAATATCTATGTTATTTACTTGAGAATGGTATATCTTTTGAATTTAATTATGACTATTTAACTACATTTAAGAAACTCAAGAAGTGCTTAATTATTGCACCTATCATCATTTCACCTGAATGACCTCTAAATTTTCAATTGATGCGTGATGCTAGTGAATATACCATTGAAGCAATTTTAGGAAAAAACTAGTCATGCTATTTATTTTGCTAGTAGAACATTAAATGAAGCCATAAATTATTTACACTACTATTGAAAAAGAATTTCTTGTAATATTTTTTCTTTTGATAAATCTAGAACATATTAATTAGCATCATAGTTATGATATTTACTCATCACTCTTTCATTAAATACTTGTTAACTAAAAAAGATTTATTAGCTGTACTTTATTTCTATATGAATTTGATATAGCGATATTATATAGAAAGGATCTGAGTTTCAAGAGTTCAATCATTCATCTAGGTTAACAAGGGTATGTTTTGAGCCTAATGACAGTGAGATTTATGAATTATTCTCTAATAAGAATTTTTCGGAAGGCGTTCATTATATGTTCCTTAGTATGCTGACATTGTGAACATCAATGTTAGAGAGTAATCATAGTTAATATGTCATATACACAAAGGCATAAATTTATACACGATGCAAAATTTTATTTTTGGGTTGAGCCTTATTTATTTAGGAAGTGTAAGGATAAAATTATTAGGTGGTGTGTCCTAGAAGATGAAATTGAAACAATTATTAGTTAATGTCATGATTTTGAGTATAGAAGGCATTTTGGAGGGTTTAGAACTGCTTCTAAAATATTCAATCTAATTTTTTTAGCCTACATAATTTAAAGATGTGATTGATTATGTTAAAAGATGTGATTAATTTTAGAGGATATGAAATATTTGAAAGAGAAATGACCCTTAACTAAATGTTAAAAGTGGAGATTTTTTATGTTTGAGAATTACACTTAATGGGTCCTTTTGTTTAGTCTTATGGAAGTATATATATATATATATCTTTGTGGATAGAAGGAATAATAAACAACCAAAAATAATGCTCAAATAGTAATTAAAATTTTAAAGAAAAATATATTATTAGATTTGGAATATCTACGCTCATCATTAGTGGTGGGGGTAGTCATTTCTATAAGAAGAGAATGTAAAATTTAATTTTCAAATATATTATCAAAGATAAGGTAGCAACTGTTTATAATCCTCAAGAGGATTTTAGTGAAAATTTTGAGTCCAAATATTGAATGACTGGGCATTAAGATTAGGTGATGCACTTGGGCTTGCAGGAATTCTTATAAAACCTTAATTAGATTGTTTTTCTATACATTAATTTTTGAAAAAGATTATCACTTGGCTTTATCGTTAGAGCACAAAGCTTATTGTGTGGTGAAAGAATTGAATTATAATCGTTAGGATACTGAAGAGAAAAGACTTATACAATTGAATGAGATGGAAGAATTTAAAAAGATGCCTATGAGAAAGTAAAACGTTGCATGATCATAAGCTTATTATGAATGAATTTAAGGTTGGAAAAATTGATGTTGTATAATTTGAGGTTGAAATAATTTCCAGGATAGCTTAAGTCCAAATGGTCTGTCCCATTCACTATATTATTAAGGTGCACCCGTATGAAGCTGTAGACATAAAAGATTATAAATCTTCCCAAATCTTCAAAGTTATGACATATAAAGTAAGATAAAATTAAAATAAACATCAAACAGTAGTTGTAATAATCAAAACTCATGGTCAAGTCTCAAATTTTACAATCTCCACCATTTTGATGATAATAAATAATGTTGGTTGGAATTTTAAGTTTGCAAGCTTAAATTTTAATTTCCTAATGAGCTCTCCTCCTCACCAAGTAATTTTATTTAAAAATATAGAAAAGTATTTATTATATTTCTTATTTTTTAATTTTTTTAGTTTTAATTTTAATTTTTATTTTCTTAATGAGCAAGAGCAAACAATAATCATAATAAACACTAAAAGCAATAACTTAACTAGATTCATGAAATATGAATAATATAAATAACACATTCACCACTCCCCTTTTGACATCACAAAAAAGAGGATCTATAGGCAAATGATAGTATGAAGCAAATGAAAGATTAGAAATTGAAAGAATAATCAACCATACACTACAATAGATAAAACATTACAAACTACTCATAAGAGGCACCTTAATAAGGTGGTGGTGGTGGCTAGAAGTGATAACGAAATGAATCAAACAAATCACTGAATGAAGCACGACCAACCTCGTATTATTGCTACTACAACTAATTCCAATGAGATGAAGACTCCTTGATATGTTTCTCCAGTCATAACTCTAATTAATAAAAGCACTTAACCCACAAGTTAGAAGGTGGTTATTAAAAATTTGGTGCTGGTGCCTCTGGTGGTGGTGCTCTCTCTTCCTAATCATAATCATGCACCTCTATAGGATTGGTATAATGATAAGTGGTATAATTATAAGTGTAAATAGACTGAGAAGTGGTATAATGATAAGTGTAAATAATATGTTATTTTATGTGTTATATTTTTAGTGAAGATATGCTATTTTATGCATAAAAATTATAAAAAAATTAAAAAAATCAAGTTTTATATAGCATCGTAGTGTTGGAACAAAAAGCATTGCAACACCATCAAAGACACCACCGGAGCTCCAGAACATGAACATTGCAATGCTGACTTCTATGTTGTACGTCACCATGATAGTTAGATATAAACTTTACAACATCGAGTGTTCTATTGTATAGCACTGATGTGTGACAATCAATAATAACTCGATGCCTAAATTGCACTTCCGGTGTCACAATGTCTGAAAGTTAACAACAATGTGACATAACAGTTGTAACATTCAAAGGACATGTTGTATCAATGAAGCAAAATGATTGTTCATTAAGTAAATTATCCATATAAGAAAGCACTGCAATGGAATAAGAAAAATAGTGCAATGATGTTAGTTCATTTATTGGGTGCAGTGGCATCGATCTTTATAGCACCATGGTGCTAGATGTTAATTTTTATTTACTATAAATAGTTATTATGTTATGTTTGTAAGAGAGTTTAGTCACTTAGTATATTTTAGTATAATTTAGAGTGCTTCTTTCAATTATCTTAGGGTGATAACTAAGAGAATTTAGAGAAGTACTTGTTACCATCATTAGAGTTTTTGGCTTGTGTTTATGGAAGCAATTTTATAAGTAAAAAAAAGTGTAGAGGCGATCCATTAAACCTATCTGGTTATGACTATCTTTTGTATTTTCTTTCTATCATGCTATTAATGAAAATTAATTTGCTTCAACTTTTCTCCATGTCTAGCTAGATTCTTTAGTTTTAGATTGATGAAGTAAGTATCATATAAAGTACTAATGAGTTTTCTAATTCTATAAATAATGTATACTATATGGGATGATTATAATAGAATTTGAATTTTAAATATTGCCTAAATTATTTTAGGAGGTTGCTTTCATAATTACAACTAATCATCCTGTATGATAAGGATCATCTAGTAAGATTAGTTTAATTAATCTCAATAAATAAAAGTGCCCTAATTAATAATTTTTCTAGTTAACTGTTAATATAATAAAATATAAATTGTATAATACGATTAGTTTAGAAAACACATCTTCTTCCTAACTCTTTAACTCACCGACTTGTGTGCACGTGTGCAAGGTTACTCAACTTTAGGATCCAACTAAATACATGATTGACTCAAGAAAGATAAAAACAACATAAAGGAAAAAAATATAAACTTTAATCCTAGTCTACCCAATATTGAGTTGATCAAAGTTGTAAGCGAATAGTGGACTTAAGATCAAAGTTGTAAGCGAATAGTGGACTTAAAATATTAGCGAGCAAGGAAAAACATGTTTTTTATACAATTCATACGTACAAAATTCGATCGTACGGGACGATCATGGACAGTTAAAAATTGAAAATTGAAGTTTTTTGGATGGTTATTCATGTCTTTTCTATAAAAGGTCCACTTAAGACTGTCATGAAATCTTTTTGTCACTTGGACTTCATGAATACTAAAGGGAACTTGAAGGAGAGAGTGAGAGAGAGAGTGTTTGAAGGAGATTTTTTACTAATGGAGCATGAAGGGTTCACTTGGTTACTCAAACGTAAGATCTCTATGTGTACTTTGTGATTTCTTCACTATTTTCTCTTGTCCTTCTAGATTTCTCATGAGAAGGTCTTTTAAGAAGATCCGGTTCTCTACCGACACTCGAGGAGTGTGAACAGATGAAATGTTCTCTACCTACACTTGTAGAGTGTGAATAGCAAAAGCTTCTCTGCCTACACTTGGAGAGTGTGAACAGTGAAAGGTTATCTGCTTACACTTGGAAAGTGTGAATAGCGAAAGGTTCTCTGCCTACACTTGAAGGGTGTGAACAGCAAAAGGTTCTCTATTTTTTGACACTTTGATGGTAAAAAAGGAGGATGGTTCTCTACCACACAGGGTAGTGGTGTAAGAGAGTTTTTGTGAAGGCTTCTCCGCCTTGATGTGGGGGCAAAAGAAGAAACACTAGTGGTAATAAAGCAATACCTGAAGTGGGTGACTTCAAGGAGTGGATGTAGGTCATGTTTGATCGAACCACTATAAACCTTTGTCTTTTTTATTTCCGCTGCCTTTAATTTTTTCATTTTATTTTTTTGTGGTTGAAAAATTTGTTGCAACCCATGACCCCGAGTTTAAGATTTTGATGATGATAAATAATGTCGCCTGAACTATCTATTCATTGAATATCAATTTGATTTCTGCTATTGCCCGTGAGTACTAACATTTCAGGAAGATCACAAATTACTCAGGGCAACAGGAAGACTCAAGACTGGTTAGATTAGGAGTGTGAGTCTGAAATAATGAAATTTTTTATTTATTTTATTTTTTTCTTTTCTTGAGTCTGGCCATAAACTGCATGTAAAAATTGAGCAACCTTGCACACATACAGGGGGAGAGAGTTTTAAAAGAAAAATGTAGATTTTATTTCTCTGTTGATCGCACTGTACAATTTTATTTAAATACTTACTTAAATTAACCCATAATTAGTGGATTAAATTGAGGACTAATCTCTGATTGGTCATTATACTATACGAACCTATTCGTACCATATGATGAACAGAGACGAGTTTTGATCATCCCGTCTATCATCTTGTACAAACAGATGAGTGGAGGTTCGTATGGTACGATGTTGTATCATACTGAATGATTTATTTTGAACTATTTGTAAACCTCCGTACTAGGATGAAGACTGTTGTACATATCATACTGTAAGTTGTCATATTGTACTGTACGATAGTAACAGCTACTTTAAATATTTCAGGGATTTTGGAGCCTATTTTATGTATCAAATTAGTCATCTTTTTGAGAGAGACATAGAGAGGAGAACGTGATTAGAGAGAGAGAGAGTCCTTGGGAAAGAGCTCTTGAGAAGTTTTTAGGGTTTGAGAGAGGAAGGAGTAGGTGAGCTTGGTGAGGGAGAAGAGGTTGAGGGAGATCACACGGTTGCTTCGTTCTTGCTGCATCTTGCTATGGCCTAAGAAGAACTTGTGGGAGGCTCTCTAAGGGGGAGACTCTTCTACATCCATGACCTCAAAGGTACTATGCCTTCTCCAGGAGGGAGAAAAATGAGAAGGTACTATGCCGTCGCTAGGAGGGTGAAAATAGCGCTTGGCACTCTGCAACGTCGGGTTGGTGAAAGTGAGTCTTATAAGGGCTTCTCCGCCTTGCCGAGGGGGGCAAAAGGAGAGCTATAGTTTGTAGTGAAATTCCCAGAGTGGAAGACACCGGGGAGTGGATGTAAGTCATGGTTTGAGCGAACCACTATAAAATTTCGGTGTTCTTTTTCCTTATCGCTTCTAATTTTTGCTTGCACTTTATTTTCATAATATTTGCTTGGTGAAAAATTATGAAAGAAAAAGGTTTTCAATTTTGCATGTTGAGTTCAATTGATTACTTTCATATTAGTTAAAGTTTTCTTGTTAAAAATTAAAAAAACATAAAAAATATTAGTACTCTTGCTTAGGATTGGAAATTAATGCAACAAATTTTCACAATTCACCCCCCCTCTTATCAATCTAGTAATTTCAAAATTATTTTTGAAAATATAAAAATTGACTTGCTCAATTTTTTTTTAAATCGATTTTGAATTTTTAATTACAACAAGAGGTAAATTTTAAATTACTAATTCACTCCAAGCTTAGGTCTAACAAGCTAACTCATATTCAACAAGTTTCAACAAGTGATATCATAGCTTTTTCTCAAAACCATAAGTTTAAACTACTTTTTGATAAATGACCATGGCTACATTTGGAAACCGAAACTCACTATAAGGTTATTCTATTACTAGATCTCCCTTTTTTTTACTATTCCTTTCAATTTTTGGAAAACATGCATGTCAACATTTTTACAGTCACTAGACTATCGTATGTGGATCTTAGTTCAGGAAGAGTATACAAAACAAACTAGGTTAGTTGACAGGGTTAGAATTAAAATTCCCTTTGTAGACTAGACTGTAGAACAACATGAACTAGCACAACTTAATGCTAAATGTTTGAACAGTTTCTTTTGTGCTCTTACATCTGAAGATTACATGCGAGCAGTGGCGGAGGGTGCCCCCCCCCCCCCCTCCCCCTTAAAAAAAATCAATTATATGTGTACCATCGAAGGAGAATAAGGAAGAGGAAATTATCATATGTACATTTTTATATGTGAGAAATATATTATTTTCTCTTATATACATGCTTGATTTAAGATGAAGAAGTAATTAGATTAAATTTTTTTTTAATCAAGACTAATCTATTGATATATCATCAAGGAATTATCTTGATCGGGCATGAATCTCGAGAAAAAATCAAGTTGGAAACTTAAAAAATTAAATTGGAAACCATCTGAACTCCGATTTCAACAAACTTATAGTTGAACTGAATGTCTTGAAAATACGAACCCAATAACACCAAATTCTACTCAATATTAGACCAAATGAGTCTAATTTACGGACCCGAAGCACATTTGGAAAGTTCAAAACATAATTTGGATGATCAAATAATTTCCAAAATTTATTTGCTTATAGTCAAATTGAGCAGCTCGATGTGACGAATCCAATGAGCTAATGATCATTGATTTCTGATATCATTAAGCTATATTTTTATTCAAATTTATGCTATGCATCAATACGTTTCCTTTATATATATATATATATATATATATATATATATATATATATATATATATATATATATATATATATATATATATATATGAAAATCTTCAACTTTTATTGGAAATTTTATTTTAAAGAAACGGGTAAATTTTAGCTGAAATTGAAACTCACTTAAATTAGTTGAAATAAAAATATTTTAAAGAATATTGAGTAAAACTCATTTAAATATCTTTCTCTCCTCTCTTGCCTCTAAATGGAGACCCCCCGGTAATGAGACATCAAACAATAGGCCCCCCTGAATAAAATTTCTGGCTCTGCCACTGCATTTGAGTTTCCAATTGTAAAAGTGGAAAGGACATATGGGATAAACTTTGTATAGCATATGAAGGGACTAACAAAGTTAAACAACGTAGACTTAATATCTTATTGCATGACTATAAACTTTTTTGTATGAAACCCAATAAATCCATTTCTGATATGTACACAAGATTCACAAATAGTCACTTCTTTACATACCTTGGGTAGGGAACTAACAAATGCTAAAATGGTTAATAAGATACTTCATTGTTTGACTACTACTTATGATACTAAGAAAATAGTAATTACAGAGTCTAAAGACTTAAATATTTACTCTATTGAAAATCTTCTTGGATCACTAATTACTTACGGGCAAGGAGTGAGTCAATGAAAGATTGATGCAGGAGTGCCATAAAAGGAGAAGAATATTGCAGGGAAAGTGGAGAAGTCAGAGAGTGATCTATCACAACCTGAGGATGAAGACAACATCGCATTGATGACTAGACAGTTCAGAAGCTTTCTGAAGAGGAAGCAAAAGAGACGCAACAATGGAATTGAGGAAAGTTCAATAGGAATGTCATGGTTTTTAATGATGTGCTATGAGTACAGGAAACCTAGACACATTAAGTCAGACTGCCCAAAACTCAAAGCCACTCATAGCAAGGAAAAGGTAGAGGAGAAACCAATTGTGAAGAAGGGCAAGAAAAAATTCCAAAGAGCTTTCTGGGTGGATTTAACTTCAAACTCATTAGAGACTGAAAAGGAAGAGGAAGTCACCAATCTGTGCTTGATGGCTGATAATCTTGATTAGTCTGATTAAGAAGAGGCACACTCTTACACAAAACCGTATGAGAGTATATGGTACTTGGACAACAGTTGCTCAAGGCATATGATTGGAGATACTAATCAATTTATATCGCTGGAAGCCATAAGTGGAGGAAGGGTTACACTTAGAGATAACATCATAAGGAAGGTGGTTGGATTAGGTATGATTGGAAATCTTAAGAATATTTTTATTGAGAATGTGCTATTAGTTGAAGGCTTAAAGTATAATTTATTAAGTATTAGCCATCTATGTGATAAAGGATACACCATTAAATTTTTTCCTAATAGCTACATATTAATCCAAAATGGTATTGATGTTTTCCATGGTTTGAGGGTAAATAATATTTATATGCTAGATTTAAATTGTATCAAAACTCCAACTAATTTTTTCTTGAAAAAGAATTTTAATGAGTCATGGCTTTGGCATAGGAGACTTTATCACTCTAGCATGAAAAACCTTAGGAGGATTACCCAAAAGAACGTAGTGAGAGATATACCAAAACTAAACTTTAATAAGGATCACCTTTGCAATACATGTCAATTAGGAAAGTAGGTGAAGTCCACTTTTCAGTCCAATAAGGATCTTAGAACCAATAAACTATAGGAGATTTTACATATGGATATTTTTAGACTAGTTGGAAGTGCAAGTCTAGAAGGAAAGGTATATGGATTTGTGATAGTAGATGAATTTTTAAGATTCACATGGGTTAAATTTCTATTACATAAGAGTGACTCATTTGAAGAATTTAGAGAGTTTTCAACTTGTATTCAGAAGAAACTAGGATGTGAGATTTTGATGATTCAAAGTGAACACAGTGGAGAATTTAAAAATGAGAAATTTGAGGATTTTTGTAAGGAGAAAGGGATTGATCACAATTTTTCTACACCTAGAACCCCTCAGCAAAATGGGGTAGTCGAAAGAAAGAATAAAATAGAAGCCACTCGAGCCATGTTGGCAGAATATTCACTTCCAAAATATTTTTGGGCTGAAGCAGTTAGCACGACTTGTTATATTCTGAATAGGGTGAACATCAGATCAAACTTGAATAAAACACCCTATGAGTGACTTAAGGGGAGAACATCTAATTTATCACATTTGCATGTTTTTAGATGTAAGGTCCTCATACATAATAATGAAAAATATGCCTTAGAAAAATTTGATCCAAAATCTGATGAAAGAATTTTTCTTAGATACTCTAGTGTTAAAAAATCTTATAGCTTATTCAATAAAAAACTTTGGTAGTTGAGGAGACTACACATGTTGTATTTGATGAATCTGAAATTTTGGAAAAGCTGATTGTTAAAGAGGATGAGATAGAAATTGACTCCCAAAAGATTGAGAAATTAAATTTGGATGAAAATTTGGAGATAGATAATCCTTTGCTTAGAGATTTGAGAATTTTTAAAAACCACCCAAAGGAATTGATTATAGGTGAACCCAGTAAGGGTATTAGGACTAAGCATGGACTGAACAAAGAAGTCAATCATTCAGCCTTTATTTCTATAATAGAACCCATAAATATTGAACAAGCACTTTCAGATAAATTTTGTATTTTGGCAATGCAAGAAGAATTAAATCAATTTATAAGAAATGAAGTTTGGGAATTAATTGCAAAGACAAAGGATGAAAGTATAATTGGGACTAAGTGAGTAATTAAGAACAAAATGAATGACTCAGAAGTAGTCATTAGAAATAAGACTAGATTGGTGGCTAAGGGGTATAATTAGATTGAAGGAATTGATTTTGAGTAGACTTTTGTCCCTGTAGCTAGACTTGAAGCAATTAGGATTTTATTAGCCTTTGCCTATTTTAGAGGATTTAAGTTATATCAAATGGATGTTAAAAGTGTCTTTTTTAATAGGGTGATTCAAGAGGATATCTATGTAGAATAACCTCCACACTTTGAAAATTCAAAATATTCAAATCATATTTTCAAATAAAAAAGGCATTATATGGATTGAAACAAGCACCTAGTGCTTAGTATGAGAAGTTGAGCACCTTCCTACTTGAGAGATATTTTGAAAAAGGAAGTGTGAACTCAACTCTCTTTTTGAAGAAATTGGGAGAGAATATACTCATTATATAAATTTATGTTGATGACATCATCTTCGGATCTACTGATAAAAGTTTTTGTGATGAATTTTCTAAAATAATGAGTAGTGAATTTGAGATGAGCCTAATGAGAGATTTGAGTTATTTTCTAGACTTTTGCATTAAGCAAATTGAGGATGTTATATTTCTTAATTAGTTAAAGTATGTTAAGGACATCCTCAAAAAATATGAAATGGATAATGCTAAACTTGTTAGTACTCCTATGAGTTTCACAGTTCAGTTGGATAAGGACCCAAAGGAAAAATTTATTGATCAAAAGAAATTTAGAGGAATTATTAGATCTTTGCTTTACTTGATAGCTAGCAGACCCGATATTATGTTTAGTGTTTGTTTGTGTGTTAGATTTCAATAAGATCCTAAAGAATCACATTTGTCAGCAGTGAAAAGGATTTTGAGATATCTCTTGGGAACTCAAAACTATGGAATTTGGTATCCTATGTTTAGCTCTTCATTTTAAAAAAATTAGATATTCAGATTCGGACTTTGTAGGTTGTACGGTTGATAGAAAGTGTACTTATGGAACATGTCAATTTATTAGAAATTTTTTAGTAGCTTGGTCAAGTAGAAAATAGAATTTCGTAGCCCTATTTACTGCTGAAGCTAAATACATTACCTTAGGATGTTGAGTGGCACAAGTACTTTGGTTGAAATAATAGTTGATTGATTTATGATTAACAATAGGCATAATTCTCATTTATTATGATAACACTAGTGCCATTTGTATTTCTAAAAGTCCTATTCAACATTCAAGAACCAAACATATTGACATCAGACATCATTTCATAAGGGATCATGTATCCAAAGGAGAAATTGAAATCAATCATGTTTCAACTAAAAATCAACTTGCAAACATTTTTACAAAACCATTAGCGTTTGATACTTTCAGTACATTAAAAACAAGGCTTGGTGTAATTGATTTGAATGCTCATTGAAAGTTTCTGCAACATTGATATATATTTTTGTGAGTATGTTTTTTATTTTACTTATGTGTTTTTTCTTCTTTTTTTTTGCATGTAAGCTTTTATGATTTTTGTCAAATTTTTTTTGTGTTTTCAAAATATTTTCACATTGAAATTCATATTTTGAGCAATCGTACAAAAGTTTCTAAGTGTGACATTTGTCTGTATGAAATTTATTTTGTACTAGATGAATTCTATAGCGCATCAAACGTTGAGTTAAATGGTATGTGTGTAGTTTTTTAGTTATTATAAAAGTTCATCCGTACGATCCATAGATCATCTAGATGATGTGTATTCGTTTGTATGTACGTATGTAGATGGTTATACTGATAGAATAAGTTTTTATTTCTGATCGTACATATGAATATGTAGCTCGTACATACAAATATGTGGCATTCTAAGCTAGGGACGATTCAAATCATCATAAAAACAATCTTAAATAATGTATCATCCCGAACAAACACCTGTTAGTTTGTACGATTATTTGGTCAAAAAGTATGTATGAAAGGATGCCTCGTAACTCGTATGATTACAAAAAATCATTTCATTTTAAATGTATGCATTCGTACATACAAAATTTTTTTTCATACATACGAACACAAACATCGTATGTGATGAAACCCTTTTCGTCTGTACGAAAGGTCATTTTTCTTTAACTAGAAGGGCTTTAAAACTCAAATTTCATTTTGTTCAAAAGCTTTTTCTAACCTTCATTTCCCTCAATCTTTCACTGGCAAGCTTAAGTGAAAGGACTAGACCTGCTAAGGAACTCACCAAGTGACCTTCCTCTAGGAATGCCAATGAAAGTTTCCTATCCAAAGAAAATGAAGAATCCTTTCCTAGGTTTGTTTTAACAAAATTCACCCCTTCTAGAGTTCTTATTCATGAGAACACTATCTATCAAGTAAAGCCACTTTTTGCCTAAGCCCAATTCACTTTTATCCTCACTCTGATTCACTCTTATAACAAGAAAACTTTCTACTATTTCCATACAAACATGACTTTAAACTCTGATCAAAATAGGATTAGATCCTATGTTCTGGGGAAGCATGTAGAAATAACAAAGAAAGATATGGGGATATTTTTAAATTTGAGAACTAAAGGAGTAAGAGCCCACACCATGACTTCTGCTTCAAACTTTGATTGGA
Organism: Dendrobium nobile; assembly: GCA_022539455.1. NCBI lineage: Eukaryota > Viridiplantae > Streptophyta > Magnoliopsida > Asparagales > Orchidaceae > Dendrobium > Dendrobium nobile. The sequence goes on from CM039721.1 coordinate 23,601,912, forward strand.
CTGAGATAAACCGAGTGCTTAGAGGGGTTAGACAACTATGTTATTTTCCTAGGGTAAACACCTTACACTAAGATGTTCAAATTATCCAGCATGTTCTTAGGACTTCTATCATTTTAAAAGTTGGTGATCGAATAAATATCACTTTTTTTTTCCACTGTAACTTATCTGATCATTACTGGACAACCATTTGACGAAGCCAAACTCATTCTTGACTATCTTTATGGGCTTTCTAAAATTTGACATGTATCCCATAAGAGAAAGAAGAACATAGCCTTAGGACATCTTGTCAAATATTCTTGAAAAAGAGTATGATTTAGTTCATCCTGATGTGACTGATATAGAAGAGCTCATCTTCTATAATGATGGTTCATTCCGAGCTATCTTTGCTAAACATGATGAAGGTGTTGACACTGAGGGAGAGGAGAGAGTACCTGCACCTGCGCTTGCTGGTGGACAAGACTTTCAGGAGATGGTTCATCATTTTAATCATCCCAAGAGTCACTTTGATCGATGCTTTCATTAAATTGAGACTCATCTACAGAAGCAGGATGAGCAGTACCAGCAGGACATGGACTGGATACGAGGTTAATTTGACTCCGTGAGCTCAAGTATGGCTATGATGAGTAGCTATTTTAATTTCTTCAACCATCCACCTCTCCCAGATCAGGGGCCCTCAGAAGGATGACTGTACTTATTTTGTGATTGTCGATGTTGTACTTGTGATGTGATTTGATGATGTTTGGAGTTTTTGTAACCATTTTTTGTTCATGATTTTTGTTAGTTATTTTTATTTTCAAGTTTAATTGATTTTAACAGAGATCAAATTTATTATGATTTACCTTGATATCAATAAAAATTATCTTATATTGTTTTTAGTTATTTTTTATCTCTTTTAGAAATGTTTTGTTAGCCTATATGATTATCTTGACATATTTGATCTAACAAGTGATATAATCTGGAAAGCAATACAAAATTAAATTTATTAGAAAATCTAATTTTTCAAAAAATTTAAGTTAGCTTATAACTCAATCAAGTTAAGGATATCATTCTCATATTTCTTTTTAGGCATACAAAATTTGAATATTATTATTGCAATCCAGATGTCTTATTATTATATATATATATTTTTCAATATAATTATATTTGTACTTGAGAAATTTGAGTTTGTAGATTGTTAATTTTGGAAATAACAACTAGAAAAATTGAAAAATATGTAAATGTACAAAAATCGAAAGAATGCGTAATGGTTTGCAAATTGAAAAGAGGCACAAAATTAGCCTAAATTTAAAGAGGAAACACAAAGTGTGCCACAAATACTGAAAAGATGTGTAATGTCGCCACAAGAATATGTTATTTCCTCTATCTTTTAATCTTCAATTTCAAATCAATCTAATGTTTAATTATAATTTGTATTGGAACTTGACTTACATTAATTTTCATTTCATCACTTTTATAATAATTTTTCTTATCATATTGTCTAGACTGATTCATGACCTTGATATATTTATCTTATATTTGTTATATCTTAATTTAAATAATAGGAATCTCTATTTTTTCTTTAATGATCATTCATCTTATTATTGCAATTTTAACTTCATCTCTTTCAGGATCAATTATCAAAGACTTCGCATACGACTTCTTACATTTTTGTTGTTCGTTTCTTCCTTTCTTTTGCTATTGTCAAAAAGGGGGAGAAATATTGTTTCTCTCGTCTCTTCTTGTGTCTTGTGTATTTGTTTGTTTTTGTTCATATATTTTTGCTTTTGGTTCTTATTTTAGTGTAGTTTTTGCGTAAAAAAAATCATATGTTTATGGTTTTGGTTCTTGTTTCAGTGTCATTTTTGTGTGAAAAACTTTAAATTAATTTTTTTTTATTTGTTCATAATAAATACCCCTTATACTCATATGCTTATTTATTCAAGGGGAGTTTAGGAGAAACTTAGGTTTTTCAAATTTACACAAACAATAGTTATTTTTCCATCATCAAAAAGGGGAAGATTGTTGAGAAAGTTGCTACTTAGCTTTGCATGTTTTACATTCATGCAACTTGTATGTTTTTGATGATTCCAAATATTATTATTTTGATTATTATTTTCTCCTAACACATTTTAAAAGAATTGTTTTCGCTCTTGTATGTACTAACATTTCAAGGAAATCATACTCCAGATTATTGAAGACTTCAAAATCAAGATCAGCTTAGAATGTTTTATAAATTGAAGTATGTATATTTTATTTTATTGAGTCTGAGAGTGTCAATGTAATTGAGTAACTTAGCGCACACACACTGGGGAAGAGTATTAAAATTCACTTTTTTTTTAACTAATCATGCTAGACGATACCCATTCGTATAGGACGATCTCGTAGTTGTTTTTCCTGAATGAGTAATGGAACGAACAGAATTGGCAAAAAAAATTTTTAAGTACAGATCTTCCAGATAATATTTATCGTTCATCCCAGGATGATTAGCTCTATTTTTGCCAAATAAACTATTCGACCAAATATGTTTATTGCGGATCTGTTTTCTAGATAATGATTTTCATGATAGCAAACACTCTTATTTCTCTATGACTGCCTTATCTACTGACATTTCAGGTCCACAAGATCAGACTACAATTTAGAACTAGCTCAAAATTAGGTAGACTAGGTCTGAGTTAGCTTGTATCTTTTTTCTTTCTTGAGTCTATTATATTTGGTGTGGCTCCGGATGCTATGTAACTTTGCACACGCACCTTGGAAGTTTTTCTATCTATTCCCTAGAGTTTACTATTTTTGGTAACATCGTCTGGGATGATATTTATATCGATCTGGACGATCGATTCAAAAATAGAAACCCTAATTAGGGCATCATCCTCATTAAGGCATCCATCATTAAGTCAATCAGCCTAGATGATAATTATATCAGCTAGGAAAATAGGCTCAAATCAGAAAGAATTAGCTGCCATGATCAATTTAAGTATTCTTTATTTTAGGATATCGACTAGGACGATCTAAATATCGTCCTGGATGATGTAGCATAATTATGCCAAAATTAATCTAGTAATTATTTAAAGTAATTAAGGCTGATTGATACGATCACATCGGTTGGGCCGATCGCAGGATCGGTCAGGACAACGGCTTGGACGATTAACATTAGCCAGACTCTATTTCTGGCGATATTCAGGATGATTGTACTCGAAGTTGATGATGTAACCAATTTTCTTCTAACCATCCCAAATCGTCCAGGTTGATTGAGCTTATTTTTGTACTGATCAGCCAGGATGATATTCCTATCTGGTTATTTTCTTTACCGTCACGTTATAGATAGAATTAAAGTTGATATTCTTTTTATTTCATGGAATAAGGAAGAACAAATCAATGCTCAATTGAATGCTAAATCTTTAATCTATTTTTTTCTGTGCTTTAAATTCTGAAGACTTTATGTTAGTTTCCACGTGCACTACTGATAAGGAAATTTGGGATAAATTATACACCATATACGAAGGCACTAGTGAAATCAAGCAATCCAAGTTAAATTTTTTAATGCATGATTATGAATATTTTTGCATGAAACCTTATGAGATGATCTTAGACATGTATACTAGATTTATTCAAATTATTACTGCACTGCATGCTTTAGGTAAAGTGTTTTCAAACCTTGAAAAAGTTAATAAAATTCTACTTTATCTACTTGATAAGTTTGATGCTAAAGTTCTAGCTATTTGTGAATCAAAGAACTTAAATGAATATTCTATTGATAATTTGATTGGCTCACTCATTGCCTACGAGCAAAGCTTGGGTCAATAACTTTTAGATGCAGTTGAGATGATAGTGTTAAACACTAAAGACTCAAAGAAAAGTGGCTTAGTTGTTGATGATAGCAATGACTTAGCAAGCAAATTAAGAAGTCCACCAAAGCATAAGCATCAACAAAAGTGGAACGAAGGTAAAAATTATAAGAATATTAAGATTTCTTCTGACGTTGTTTGCTTTGGAAGTAGGAAGCCTGGACACATGAAAAATCAGTACCCTAATTTGAGAACTCTTCCTGCAAAAGAAAAGAGCAAAGCTAAGCAAATTGTAGAAAGGAAAAATAATGAAAAGAAAAAAATCTCTTGGGCAGACCTGGTTTCTGAAGCATCAGACCAGGAGCTGGATGGTGTTTAAAAGCCTTACTTATTTGTTTTGTGGTGTGTTTTAGTTTTTCTTTTATAGTATTTTCCTTTCTTTTCTTTTTTCCTCTTTTGTCTGGAGTGTTGTATTATTTTTTTTGCTTTTGTGAAGTTTTCACTAATCAACACACACAAATCACTTTTTTGAAGATCTTTTTTTTTTTTTAATGAAAAGTCTATCTCTTATTTTTTCTGAATTCTTAGGTAAGTTGTGGTTGACTTCTCTAAAAACAGTCAAAAAAAGGAAACTCATGATTTTGACTCTCAATCTCTATTTCCTAAAAGAGGTTATTCTACCTTTGATTTAAAATCTTTATCATGTTTTAAATTAGATTTTGAAACTGAACTTTTTAATATCCCTACATTTTATCTACCGCATAGTAATCTTTTGAAAGTTATTGAATCTATCTCATAATTTTCTTAATCAAGTAGTCCATTTTGTCAATAGAATGGGTTTACTTTTGCTTTTAAAATTTTAGAAAGGTAGCATATTCTAAAATAAAAAAATAATTGGCTAATGACGCCGAATAAAAAAAAGGGCCAATGACGCCAAATTAAGAAAGATACACAAAGTGTATTAAAAAATAAAAATGCACAAAGTGCGCCAAAAACTGACAAGAGGCATAAAATGAGCCCACAAAGAGTATGCTTACTTTTTTCGTGTTTACTTAAAGCTTAAGAAAACCCTTGATATTTTCAGTACTTGATCTTGAAAATCATGTTTTTTTTTTATTCACCAATTTTTGCATCAGTCCTCTATTACATATATTTTATGAAAAGAGTTTTGAAAATTAGTGTTTCTTTTCCTAATTTATTCCTTGATTTAGATATTGGATTAAAAAGTTTTTGAGCCTTTAAAAGAACCTGAGTTTGGAATAACAATTTCTAAATTTCTTACCTTTATTGGATTATGCATTGTGAATCCATTCCTTACTAAGTTTTTGATTAAAATTAAGAGGTAACTTTCTCATTTTTTTTAAAGATTTTCTTTCGTGCCCCTTCTCTTTTTGATAATATCAAAGGGGGAGATCGTATTGTTGTATTTGTATCTTTTTTTCTTTCAAAAATAAAAAACAAATTTTTTTTTTATTTCCCCTATTTTGTAAAGTTTTATTCTAGTGAGGGGGAGATTAGGAGAACATGATTCCTTTTTTTGCAAATTTAACCTGTAAAGTTTGCCATCATCAAAAAGGGGGAGATTATTGTGGATCTATTTTATGGATAATGATTTCGATGATAGCAAACACTCTTATTTCTCTATGACTGCCTTATCTACTGATATTTCAGGTCTATAAGATCAGACTGCAATTTAGAACCAACTCAAGATTGGGTAGACTAGGTCTGAGTCAGCTTGTATCTTTTTCCTTTCTCGAGTCTATTGTATTTGGTGTGGCTCCTGATGCTATGTAACTTTGTACACACACCTTGGAAGTTTTTTTATTTGTTCCCTAGAGTTTACTATTTTTTGTAACATTGTCTGGGACGATATTTATATCGGCCTAGATGATCGGTTTAAAAATAGAAACCTTAATTAGGGCATCATCCTCATTAAGGTAGCCGTTATTAAGTCAACCGGCCTGGACGATAGGCTCTAATCTAAAAGAATCAGCCGTCATGATCAATTTAGGTATTCTTTATTTTAGAACATCAGCCAGGTATTCATAATTATGACTAAATTAATTTTATAATTATGGAATGCATTTAAGTCTAATTGATATGATCACATCGGCCTGGCCGATCACAGGATCTACCGGGATGATGGCCTGGATGATTAACATCGGCCAGACTCTATTCGAGGCGATGTTCAGGACTCGAATTTGAAATAATTGGCCAGGATGATATTGTATCGGCCTAGACGATGTAACCAATTTTCTTTTTATTGTCCCAAATCGTCTCAGCTGATTCAAAGCTTATCTTGAGGTAAATTTACAGTAGAAGAAGATCTCTTTGGTGCCAAAGGACCCGACGACTCAGCCGCACCGGGGAAAGGGGAAGTGATTTTGTAAGGGCTTCTTCGCCTAGCTGTGGGGGCTAAAGGAGAGAAACTTAGTTTAGTGTAATACTTGGAGGGTGCTTTCGAGGAGTGGACGTAGGTCAAGGTTTGATCAAACCACTATAAATCTGGTGTGTTCTTTCCTTTATTATTTCCACATTGTGTTTTCACTGTGGTGAATCTTGGTTTGTGTTTTTGATCGAAAGATTTATTTTAAAATATTGATTCACCCCTTTTTGGTTAGCCTTGGGACTAGTTCATAAGGGCCTAACATCTCTAATAAACTCACAATATTTATCATTCATCCCAAGATGATCGGCTTTATATTTGCCAAATGAAGTATTCATCCATACGATAGTTATCATTCATTCCAGGATGATCGGCTCTATTTTTGCCCAAGTGAACTATTCATCCATATGATATTTATTATTCATCCCAGGATGATTGGCTTTATATTTACCAAATGAACTATTCATCCAGATGATATTTATCATTCATCCTAGGATGATCAGCTCTGTATTTGACAAATAAACTATTTATCCAGATGATATTTTCCAATCGTCCTAGGATGATCTTCTCTGTTCTATAAACATGTAGTCCATCTTGCATTTTTGTACCAACAAACTTTGGAAATAACTGTTCATATTGGTGAGCACTATTCATATGAGACGATGATCAGGTATGAAGGCTGTTCGTACAGATTTACTTTTCATTCGTACGCAATAGTTTTTTATACTATTCGTACGTATAAAATTCGATCATACAGGACAATCATGGACGGACAAAAATTGAAAATTGCAATTTTTTGGATTGTAATTAGTGTCTTTTCTATAAAAGGTCCACTTAAGATTGTCATGAAATCTTTTTTTCACTTGGTCTTCGTGAATACTAAAGGGAATTTGAAGGAGAGAGTGAGAGAGAGTGTTTAACTGATAGAGTGAGATAGAGTGTTTGAAGGAGATTTCTTACTGTTGGAGCGTGAAGGGTTCACTTGGTTACTCAAAGGTAAGGATCTTTGTGTGTACTTTATGATTTCTTCACTCTTTTCTCTTGTCATTCTAGATTTCTCATGAGAAGGTCTTTCAAGAAGATCCGGCTCTTTGTCAACACTCGAGGAGTGTGAACAACCAAAAGGTTCTCTACCTACACTTGGAGAGTGTGAACAGTGAAAGGTTCTCTGCTGGCACTTCGAGGGTGTAAAAGGAGGACGGTTCTCTATCGCACCGGGTAGTGGTGGAAGAGAGTTTTTGTGAAGGTTTCTCCTCCTTGCTGTGGGGGAAAAATGAGAGATACTAGTGGTAATAGTGTAATACCTGAAGTGGGAGACTTCAAGGAGTGGATGTAAGTTGTGTTTGATCGAACCACTATAAACCTTTGTGTCTTTTTTATTTCCGCTTCCTTTAGTTTCTATTTTTTATTTTTTTTATGGTTGAAAAAATATTTTTAAAAACATAAAAATTGACTTGCTCAGTTTGTGGTTTTGAATTTTTAATTACAAAAAGAGGCAAATTTTTAAATTACCAATTCAGTCCCCCTCTTAGTTAGCCTTTGAGATATAAGCTTAGGTCTAACAACCTAACTCATATTCAACAAGTTTCAACAACATATATATATTTTAAATTATTTTAATTATTTTATTTTTAAAGAAAAAAAAAACATAAAAACATAATACAAAATATAAAGAGATAAATATTGAATTAAATATTTTAGAATAAAATACAATATACCAATAACATGCTACTTCTCCTTTTAACATCACAAAAAAAAAGGAAACAACAACAAATATAAAAAATTATAAACAACAAAAGTATAAGAGTAAACAACGATCATAAAATAGAACAAACAACAAAAACTAGAATTACTTATGGAGTGAGGCAAACTGGTTAACTTCTCCTTCACATGTGTATAAGGAGGGGAATGCTTGTGCTGAATGGCTTGCCAATTTGGGGTTTGGATTGTTTCACTGATATTTTTACTATGAACTTACCTTTCACTTTAAAAGGGATTTTTTTAGATTAGATAAATTGGTATTCCATATGTTAAGAGTTTAATGTGGTTGGGTGGATGGAGCTTATGTTTAGCTTGGGGGATGCCTCATGTTTGGTCTGCTAGAGGATTTTACTGATGGGGTTTCTCTAGAACATTTCTATTTTTACTAGGTTTGGTGGCCCCAAGTTCTATAGATTTGGCTTCGAGGTGTTTGGAAGCCCTGATTTTCAAGTGGTATTATGCTTGGACTTTTGGTTATATTATCTGGTTCCTTTGAGTTGGGGTATCCTTGCAGTTTAAGTTTTCCATTTGGGGTATTTCTTACTATCAATTGTCTTTTTATGTACATTTTCTAGTTTGGAAATTAAAGATTTGAATTTTGTTAACCCTAGCTCAAGCTCCTTGTAGGTTAAAGTCTTTTTAACTAAAAAAATCTAAATATATCTAAGAGAATAGCATCGAAAAGTAATAAATTAAGAATCATGATTTTCAAATACAAGTGTAGAAGATATCAATTGGCACATGAATTCTTCTAAGATTTAAAGATTAAAAGAAAGGGAAGCTAACTCATTTTGTGCTCATTATGTGTCCTTTTATCAGTTTTTGGCAAACCCTATGCATCTTTTAAATTTTTATACACTTTGTGCATCTTAAAATTATTTTGCAGACTGTATACATCTTTTAAAATTTTTGGCTCATTTTGTGCCACTTATCATTTTTGCAAACTTGTTTCCTTTATAAATTCTAAACAAAAAATCCTCTAAGTTGTGAGATTATCTTCCAAATATAACAGAAGAAAAATTTACTCTCTTATATAAGAAAGAGTAAACCATAAATCAAAACCCAATCCATATGATTGAGACTAACAACTTGATTAATAAAATTTGAAAGAGATTCATTGACTTGTAAAAGTATTCATATGAGATAAATGACTATACGAAGATGAAGAAGATCTCTATTTCTAAACCTATTTTTTAATTTGAAATAGATTTTGATTCAAAAAGAAATTACAACACTAAACTAGGGTGGTTTCTTCAACAATCTAAACTATCCCAAATGATTGTTTGAGAAAACAATTTGAATTTACACAAAAATTCAAATTTCATCTTGTCGCGGGAATCACGGGTTTCTTATGGCGGCTGATACTCGCAGGCAACAACTTGCCGACGGGACTCTGGAGGATCGTCGCCTTCTTCAAAAGGCTTCTACCGTCTTATCTCGTCCGATTCTATTGCCACCGGCATTCGGCGATGAGGTTTCTGCAGTCAATATGATGGCTAAATCTAAAGTTAGCAAAGGAATTGTGATTAAAGAAGGAAGCTATGTAGCCAGAAAAGAACCAGAAGTGATTGGGAAAGGGAAGAGCATTATGGTTGATGATAATGCCAAGAAGGTTTTCAAAAGCTGCTTTGCTCTAACCTCGTCGGTAGGCCTTGATGCATCTCCGTCTTCTAAGACCAGTAATGATAAAGGCATTTTATCTGGAAAGGTAGATGGCATGGAAATGAAGAGTCATGTTCTGATCTCCATGGAAAATTCTTCTATGGAAAATGAAGGAGGTGGAATTGTTATTGCAGAGAAACAAGAGGAGAAGGTCATGCCAGCTAAAATTCTTTTCTCTGATTTGTTGAAAGTTAGAGATGCTGAATCAGCCGACAAAGGTGACTGTGGAGAAGATGTGTATAGCCCTGTTAGAAATTGTGATGAAGAACAAATGATTGTTTGGAAGAAAAGAGATAACATCAAAGTAGCAGATTTACAACTGGGGAATTTCCTAGCTGAAGACGGGGTGACTGTCAAATTGCATGAGCACAATGAAAAGGAGAATGCATATAAACTTAGCAATTTAGTTGTCATTAAAGTGTTTGGAGGAGATCCCCCATTATGGGTCATAAGCTCAGAACTTAGAAGACAATGGATGCAATATGGGAAATTTCATCTAACAATGTTAGGCATGGGATGGGTGCTTTGCTCATTTCATGAATCAGAACAAGTGGAGGCTATTATGAATAACGGTCCATGGTTTGTCAATGGGAAGATAGTAGGTATGGACAAGTGGTCTCAAAACGTTTCTCCTAATTCTTTAAAAGGCTTGACTGCTCCAATTTGGATACGGCTTCCAAATCTACCTCTTCACTGTTGGGATAACATTAATATTTGTAGAATTGCTTCAATGGTTGGGAAACCATATTTGATAGATAGAAATATGCTCCAGTGGGGAAGGAGAGAATTCGGAAGGGTATGTGTCTGAATCAATCTGGATAAAAAGCTTCCTTTGGGTGTTTGGGTTGAAGGTAAAATAGGGAAATTCTATCAAAAGATAGAATACGAACGAATACAGAATTTTTGTTTCAAGTATGGAATTATTGGCCACAATAAAGAAGGCTGTAAAGATGGAAATGGAAATACTAGTATTGCTGAGAAGAAATCTAGTTCGAGTATTAACATTACTGAAAGAACTATTCAGGCTGATAACAGAACAGTTGGACTAATTGATGAAATTGGTTATGGTCCTTGGCTTATAGTGAACCGAGGAGAGAAAAGATCCTATAACTCCATTCAACTCCAGAATCTTTCAATCCTGAATAAGAATTTGACGGTGTGGAAAAGGAAGGAATCTAGAAGAAATAATGCTGATAATATGAAGGAAGATAGAAGAATTGCTACTGATAAGGAGAATGAAATAACAGCAAGGATTGATTATGCAGTTGAGAATGCAGATTTGGCAGAGAATGTTATCCATCAACCAGAGATCATTACTCATCCTAGATCTTCTAATCCAGGTATTGAGAATGTTTTGATCCCAACATCTGAAAATAAATTCAGCATTTTGAGTAGTCAAGTTGAAGAAGGGGAGATAGTTCAAGAAATCTTACAAGAAATTCCAGCACTAAAAGAACAACCAGCAATTGAAAAATCTGAGCATGACAGGAACAGTAATCCGTTGGAGCTTTGTATAGAAGAGTAATCCATTATGGTGAAGAAGTAAAAATCAAAGCAACTAAAAGATTTGGGTCCTGTAAGTAGAAAACTGAGGAGTAGAAGAATGGAGGTAGAAGCTAAAGGTACATTGGGGATTCAATACCCTATCAATCATTAAAGTATTAATTTGCTTTTTGGAATTGTAGAGGAGCAAAAAGAGGAGTGCTTCTCTATTCCTTAAAGAATTTGTAAGATTACACAATGTGATTTTTGTGGGTTTGCTTGAAACTAAATTGTCTTCCTTTAAAATTAAAGAAGTTATCACTATTATTGGAGATGGATGGAATTATGTTATAGTTCCCTCTAGTGGTTTAAATGGAGGCATCATTGCTTTATGGAATACTAAGGTGGCTGATTTTTCATTGATTGATTCTTCTAATCAATGCATTGTTGGAGATTTGTTGGTTAACAGCTATTGTAAATGGAGGGTGGCGGCTGTTTATGCCAACAAGGATAGCTGTAAAAGGAGGGATCTTTGGGATCTTATGGGAGCTCTCTCTTTTACTGATTTTCCTATGCTGATTGCTGGAGACTTCAATTGTCTCACTTCTAGGAAAGACAAGAAAGGAGGGAAAAGGTTTCAATATACCAAAGGTTCAAAGGAAATGGATGCTTTCTTCACCAACAATGATTACCATGAGGTAAGATTCATTGGACCATGAGGTAACAGTAAAGTTGGAGGAGCTTGGATCTTGGAAAGACTTGACAGGTGCCTCCTTAACTCTTCTGCATTAAATTTATCTTCTCAATTGGTTGTTAAACATTTAGCAAGAGTATCCTCCGATCATTGTCCTGCTATCCTAAATATTCTCAATTTGAAGTCTGCAAAAGTGAATATCATCAAGTTTGAGGATGTGTGGGTTTCTTACCCAGCTGCTCTTTCGGTGGTGAAGAAAGCTTGGGCTACCAATTACGAGGGTAGTCAAGCTCAAATTCTAAACTCTAAATTCAAAAGAACTCTTAAATCCCTATTCTTTTGGAGTTAGGCCAAGATTAAAAACCTTAATATGTTGAAAGACAAACTGATGGAGGAAATTTTGGAGTTGCAAATTAAAGAATCTGAAATTGGATGGCTGAATGATGATGAATGCTGGAAGCTGAAAATCAAGGTGCTGGAACTTAATTCTACTATGGCTAGATTGAATACTTGGTGGAGGAAAAGAGCTAAAGTCAAGTGGACGGAGGATGGAGATATCAACTCTAAATTTTACCATTCTTTTGCTAGTGCAAGAAGAAGGCTTAACAACATTGTGAAAATTAAAGATGAAGATGGAAATATCTGGGAAGATCAAAATCAAATTGAAAATACTATTATTCGGTATTTCAAGCAACAGTGGAGACAAAGGGATTGCATCTTGGAAGGATGGCCAAAGCCAGCTACTGCTTTAAATTTGGAAGATAAATCTTGGATTGCTCGAGCATTCACGGTGGAAGAAGTGGAAGAAGTTGTCAAACATCTGGGAGGTAATATAGCACCATGAAGTGATGGTATCACTTATTCATTTTTAAGAGCATATTGGGACATTATAAAAACTGATTTTGTTAAAGCCATCAGTTATTTTCTTCATTTTGGGGAGATGGACAAGGGTTGGAAGGACACCTTGATAGTGCTAATTCCTAAAGTATCAAACCCTTTGACTCCTTCAAACTTTAGACCCATCAGCTTGTGTAACTTAGTCTACAAGGTTGCTGCTAAAGTTATTTTAAATAGAATTGCTTTTGTTATTCCTAAACTCATAACAGAAGAACAGGCGGCTTTCATCAAAGGGAGATCTATTTCAGATCATGTTTTGGTTGCACAAGAGGTGTTTCATAAATTCAGGTACTCCAAATCTTCTAAAGGATTAGCTACCTATAAAATTAATATGGAACAAGCATACGACTCTATGAGTTGGAATACTATTGGAGAAGTATTAAAATACTTTTGTTTCCCTTCCTTATTCTCCAAGTTGATATTGGAATGTGTGTTAGAGCCGAGGTTCTCTGTTATTATCAATGGTAACCTCTCGGATTGAATTATTGCCAAGAGTGGATTCCGACAAGTTTGTCCATTTCCTCCCTTTCTCTTCATATTGTGCTCTCAACTCCTCACTAATGCTCTTGCCTCAACCTCTATAGGAGTGAATATTTCATCAAATGGCTCTCGAATTTCACATCTTTTATTTGAGGATGATGTGATGATATTTTCAAAAGCTAATAGAGAAGCTACATTGGAGTTCAAAATTATTTTAGCGAATTTCAGTAAATGGACCGGTCAATGTATCAACATTGAAAAATCAACCATTCTTTTTGGGAAGATGGTTAAAAGAAGAAGGAGGAAATCCATTACAAGAACTCTAGGCTTCAAGGAAGTAAAAGAAGTCTCTTATCTTAGTATCAAGATGACTTTAAGTAGATTAAAGGCCAATGATTTTCAATTCATCATTGAAAAATCTTTAAAGAAAATCAACACTTGGGGGAGTAAACTCCTTTCTTTGGCCGGGAAGATTGCTCTAGTTAAATCAGTGTCTTTGGCAATCCCAAAATTTTACAGCACTCATTCTTTATTCCCAATCAGTGTTCTTGAAGACCTCAACAAGTTGTGTAGATGCTTTATTTGGAATAAGTCCAACGGGAAGGTTGTCATTCACTATGTGAGTTGGGAGGAACTTTGCAAACCTGTGAATAGAGAAGGTAGAGGATTATTCTCTTCTACTTCTAAAATGGCTCATTTTAGAGCAAGATTAGCTTGGAGATTTTTGAGTAATAGAAACTCTCTTTTATTCAAAATACTAGCTCCAAAGTATGGTTCTAAGGTGGTAGGAGATAATATGAAGAGGTGTGTATCTTCTTCATGGAAAATTATCACTGATGGAGGCAAAGCTTTACAGCCAATTCTTAAATGGAATGTGGTTAATGGATCCTCAATTAATGCTTTTGAAGAAAAATGGCGTTTGGATAGGAGCATTAACAAATGGCCCACATTTGTAGTACCACAAGGTGAAGATACGGTAAAACTGGATAAATTCATTATAGGCAAGGATTGGAATGTACCTGAATTGATGGAATCTTTTGGTAGTGAAATGGGGGAACTCATTTTAAATACCAAAATTTGTTGTGATCAACACGAAGACAAGCAAGATTTAGTAGTTGATAGACCGGGGAGAACAATTTCTGTAATATTAGTTGAAGCAAGGTGGAATGTTATGCCTAAATGTAAATTTGCTAAATGGTGGAAAAAAGCAAAACTGATCCTAAGGGTGGAGATTTTTTGCTAGAGGTTATTCAAAAATGCCATACCAACTTACAAATTTTTGGCTCATAGAAGACTTCAAGAAGTTGAAGTTTTTCCAAGATGTTTGGACGGAATTGAAGACACGGAGCATGTTTTGATTAACTGTGCCAAGATAAAAGAAGTGTTGTCTTAACTCAACAAATGGGGATTCCAGATTCCTCTGTTTGAAAGCTATCAAGAATGCTGTATGTGGATGGATCACATGGCAACTCACAACGGTATGCTTCTTAAATTGTTTTGCAATGCCTTATACCTTTCTTGGAAAGCTAGAAACAGATTTATACATGATAAGGTGATTGAAGGTGCTAGCTCTGTGGCCGCTAATGCTGTTAGCTATTTATCTACTTCTAAATTGATTATTAACTTCAAATCAAAATTATGGGATGCTAACCAGTCCATGAGGTTGTCCAATACTTGGTATCCCCCTCCACCTGATTGGTTAAAAATCAATGTAGATGCATCCCTTGACTCCTCGTATAGAGCTGGAATTGGTTGTGTTATTTGTGACAGCAAAGGGAGGTTTTTATTGGCATTTGGAAAAAAATGCACTCATTGGGATGTGCATTATTTGGAGCTTCTAGCTATAAAGTCTTTAGTTGATATAATTAAAGATTGGATGTTCAAATACAAGGGAGCTATTGTTGAAGGTGATAATGCAAATGTAATAAGAAGGCTTCAAAAGGCAAGGATTGATGATTACAAGGGAGAAGAAGATTTCAATTTCTTTAAAGAGTTTCATTATGTCATTTTCTCTTGTGTTGGTAGAGGTAGCAACAAGCTAGCCGATTTATGTGCTAGGTATGCTATGACTAACAACTTTATTTGGGAAGACCTGTGCTTGAATGAGATTCCTCCTTCATTTGTGGACTTATTGAAGGAGGAATCTACTTTGTAGGTGTTTTTTCTTTTTTTTCACTATTTTTAATGCATTTATTGCTCTTTTCAAAAAAAAAAAAGGAGTTAGGGGAAGAGGGATAATCACCAATTTTTCTTCCTTTAACAATTTTAGATAAGTCAATCACTACTTACATAATATTATAAACAAATAAGGTAAGATTTTCATTTAAAGAAAAAATTCAACTATTAAAGTGAGTAGTGATAATATTCATAAATTTTAAAACTTTTTTTTAAAGAATGTTATAAAAAATAAACAAGCACATGCATGAAAGAAAAAGCATAAAACACTAAAAGATAGAATAAAAAACAAAAGCTCATGATTGGAAAATTGGGAATTTTTAAAGCTTGGGGGTTATTTATAACACAAATCTTATTTTATTACCCCATTATAAAAGGCACTTTTAACATCCATTTGGTACAATTTGAATCCCTTAAAGCAGATAAAAGCTAAGAGCAATTCCTTGTATCTGGTTGTACCCCTTAGCCACTAATCTTGCTTTGTTTTTTACCACTATAGTAGAGTCATTCATTTTATTTTTGAAATCTCATTTTGTTCCAACAATACTCTAGTCTTTAGGTCTTTTAACTAGCTCCCAAATATTATTTCTAACAAATTGATTCAAATTTTCTTGCATGGTTAAGATCCATAATTCATTAGATAGTTTTGATTTATGTTTATAGGTTGAATCATAGAGATAAAGGCAAGTTGTTAACTTCTTTTCTAAGTCTATGCCTAGTTCTAACACCTTTAGATATGTCTCTTAACATCAGTTCTTTAGGATGACTTCAAAAATATCTCCTTTCTCTAGGTAGTGAATTTTTAGGTTTTACCCTTTCTTCCAAATTTATAGATTCTACTCCTTGGATGACTTCAACCACTTCTTCTTCTTCTACCATCGATCCTCTAGAATTAGTAGATTCATTAGATTCTACAAGAGTGGTCTCCTCTACCACCAATATCCTTTTAATGAAAACTTTATAGGATTTTCCAACATTTTAGTATCCTAGGAAAACTCTTTCATCCATTTTGGCGTCAAACTTTCCTAATAAAGATTTTTGATTATTTAGAATGAATACTTTACATCGAAAGATATGATTATGAGAGAGGTTGGGTGTCATACCTGTAAGAATTTCATAGGGTTTCTTGTTTAGCACAGATCTAACATTAACTCATTTAGAATGAAACAAGCTATATTTACTTCTTCTACCAAGAAATATTTAGGAAATGTGTATTTAGATAACATATCATTAGTAGCTTCTTTTAAGATTATGTTCTTTCTTTCAGCAATCTCGTTCTACTAACGGGTTCTAGGAGCTAAAAAGTTGTGATTTATTCCTTGCTCTTTATTGACCTCATTTTGGTATGAGGTCATCAAGGCCTATCTAAACTCTTGCTTGGTGATCCTAGGATTAAAATTTGTCCACTTGTCAATAAAAGAAATCCCAATCAAATTTCAATCTAGCCTCCAATTCAATTTCTACTCCAGACTTCTATAATATCTATATTCATAGTTCAATTTAATTTTTAATCAGGTCTTGGTCTTACCCAATCAAACCTAGTCATTTATGTGATTATGGTTAATTTGGATACTCCAAATCTCACACAATCAAACTTAGAATCCAGCTCAAGCTGAGATTTACAATTCTAAACCTTAGGCTAAGAGTCTAAGTCCTGAAACCATTCCTAAGAGAATTTTCTATCACTTGGAAATCTAGTCAAATGACATCTGATTTGTGATCTGTTAGTTACATATTGACAAGGCATAAATCTAGCATCAACTTTTCAAATTTCAGGTCATTTGAAGGTCTAACCCAAGAAGTCAGGTTGATTTCTAAAGGTTGTAAAACTTTCAATTATTTATAGCATATGCCACTAAATTTGCCACCTTGTGGAAATTGACCTTGGGACCTTCCCCAAACTCCTTGACAATGCCTATAGCTTTCATTAGTACTTGTTGACTAGCAACATACACTTTGATGGACCCAATTTGATCAGAGTTGACTAGAGGTCAAAATGACCAAAATGGTTATTAATGGGATTTTTAGACTTTTAGCAAGACTGAACATGGTTCAATCTCTTTAAGCCTTGAACCCTCATCCAATAAATCCCAAATGTCATTTGAGATCCATTAGGAGGTTTTGGTTTGACTTGGTTAACCAAGTCAACTATGGTTGACCAAAACACCCTTTAAGGGTTCAATCACCCATTTTGGACCAAAACACCCCAATAGTCTATGAAACCATCTCTAAAAGATTTCCTTAATCATTTCAAATTTATTTAACCGAAATCCTATCCTTGGATCAACCTGATTGACCAAGTCAACCTAAGTTGACAAAATCAAACATAAACTTTATGCTCACTTAATTTAACTTCAAATATTTTCCTAGCTCAATCAAACCCCTTTGGACTTGACTGGATATGTTGATCTAGTAAATAGTTGACTTGGTCAACTCAATCAAAGTTTGGTCAAACATTTTATTTGGGCCAATCCTCCTATTCAGTCAAGTAAGACCCATCCAAACTCCATCAAACCTCTAGATTTATTCCATTACATGGCTTAAATATTCCTTAACTATAGGAGAATTATAATCTATTAACTTTGACCAAGTCAACTTAAATGCTTGGTCAAATCCCTTACCTTCGGTTAAATCACCATATATATTTATTCAAACCCTTGTCGAGATATTAGTCATATCTCATGCTAGAGTTTCAATGTGCTTAAGCTCCTTATGAGTCAAACCAAAATGAAGGTGATTTAGTCAACTTGTTAAATTTAATCAAACTCAATATACTTGAGTCCAATCCTAATTATCTAATACCTATAAAGCTTCAAATTGATTACAAACATACCCTAACTATTGATGAATCAAATCTAAGTAGATTTGAGTAAGTCAACTTATAAGAACTTGGTCAAACTCTTTCTCCATTCACTAACACTTTCATATATGCATTCCATCCCTTCAAACAAGTTTGGATTCAACTCACTAGCAAACTTAAACTTCCCAAGTGCCACCTCATCCCACATTGACCAGTTAACTGTTCAAGGAAGTCTATCCAAGCTTAAAACTTTCCCATTAGTCAAACCTTATTACATGTGACTTTTCCTTTCAGCTCAACCTATTTGGAGGGTTCAATTTAATCCTAAAAACTCACTTAGTGCTCTCCTACCTAAGCTTAAGGGCTGGTTTAGTCTGAAGTGGTAAGAAGTGTTCCCCCTCCCACTTGAAAAGACAAATGACCAACTAGCTTGCCAAATCGTACCCCTACCAACCAATGGCCTGGGAGTCATGTCAAGGATCCAAGGGAGGCCTCTAATGCATCATGACCGTCCATTTTATTCTAGATTATTTGAATAAGACAAAGTCTCCAAAATGAGATGATTCATACTCCTTACCTTCTCTCATCCTATAGCCCCCAAACCTAGTTCTCATTTCTTTTGAGCTCCCCTCAGCCCCTCTACATTTTCTTATAAAATTCCATAGTTAAAAGCTCATCGGTGGAAAACTTTCTAGCAAACCAAAGCCTGCTTCCATCCAATTCAAATAACAGTTGATCTGGATTATTTTAGACCATGATTTTAATGAGAGGAGATACGTGGATAGTCTACAAGCTCAGCCATGTCTTGAACTTATCAAACTATCATTTAAATCAGTTAAAACCTAAACCCTAGGGTAGAACACTTATATCCTTTTTTCTATTCAATAACTGATTTTTAAACTATGAAATCAAGCCCCAATAATTTCTATTCATATGCACATCCTAGGTTTAAAATTTCAAGCATTTTGGTTGATCTATTAGTGAGTTTGAGTCATTTTTCTCATTAGGGATTTAGTCTTATGTAAGATCCTAATGTACAAAATCTCCATCATTGATTTCTAGATCAATGGTCTAGATCTTGACGCTCCATAATCTTAGTTAATCGCGCATTTAATCCTACGATCGAACTCATCATCTAACTGCATCTAAGCCCTTGATTTAGAATAGCATAGTATCAGATAAATATGCTATGTGCATTGATTGCATATTATTCAGTCCGTTGATCTTTTGATCAATAGTTTGAATTGAGCTGTACTGTAATTTCTCTGAACCAGAGGACTGTGCAATTGTGATGATCTTCATCTAGCTTGATCTTTTTCATCCATCTCAAATATTGCTCAATTGGCTGATTCTGCGATTGAGCTGACTCATATAAGTGAAATAGCGTTCATGGTTCTGATGATTTGCAATGATTGTTGGTGGAGCAATTATTGCCAATAATTACAGCATCAAAAAATGATTATTCATGGTTTAGGACGGCAAACCCGAGAGTACCACATGTGCTTCCCACCACCATTTTAGTTAAATTAAATTTTAGTTAAGTTTAAATTATTTTTAAGTCCAAATTCCTTTAAAAAACGTTATTAAAAATTAATTTTAATTAAAAAAAATATCTATTATATATATCAAAATTTTTAAAAACTTAAATACTTTAATTTGAAATTAACATTAATTAAAAAAAATTTGGATATATTTTAAATTATTTTAAATCTTAAATATTAAATATTTTAAATTAAAATTTAATAAAAAAAGATTAAAAATATCATATAAAATTTAGAATTTTATTTTAAAATATATTTTAAATTCTGAGATAAATGTTTTAGATTTTTCTATAAAATTAAATTAAATTTTAAAATTTTTTTATGTTTTTAATTTGAAATTAAATATAATTAAAATATATTATATATTTTAAATAATATTAGAATATTTAAATATTTAATTAATACTTAATTAAAGTAAAAAAACTTAAAAACTAAAAAAAAAATTTTTTGTAAGTAATTTAAAATTTCAAAAAATAACTATGATTTAATTAAATCAAAGTTAAGTATTATCATAAATATTAATTAGAGGATCTCTCAACATAAATACTAAAAAAGAAAAGTTAATTATTATCATAACTATGATTTCAGTAGAAATTCAATTTAAATTTGAAAAATTAATATTATATATCAAATTTTTAGAATTTTAATTATTTTAATTTAAATTGATTTTAAAAATAAAAACTTAATTTATTTTAAAAAATTATAATTATTTATTCATTTTTACTATTTAATTAATATTGTATTAAACATTAAATTAAATATTTGGAAAATTAAAAGTTTATTTAATAATTTTTTTAAATAATTAGAGGATCTCTCAACAACATTTTGAAGTTATTTTGATAATATTTTAATTTTTAAATTTTAAAAACTCATATTTTTATATATTGGTTTACATATATATAAACTTTAAAATTTTATTTTAAAATTATATTTATTTTAGATCTTTAAATATTGAGAGATTACTTGAAATTTTAAGCATTGATTGAGCTTGCATGAACAAATATATTGGGTGATAATTAGTGAACAATTTTATTCTCATTGTTCTCTAAATTAGTCTTTAATTGTGTATGTTATCTTTAATCTTTGTAGGATGCACACACTCATCTAGCCTAGGCTCTCCTAATTCTAAGGATATGATCATGCTTATGTATGTTCCTTTCATGTATATCATGGATTAATTAAAACATCTACTTTAACCCACTTAACCTTTTGACACCTTAAGGACAAAAATTAAGGCTTTGTTTAGAGAAATTATGAAAATTTTAAAATTTAAAATATACGTCATATAGCCTTGAAACTCAAACCATTCAGACATAGTGACATTCTCTACCCATGGAAAACGTTCCACTAATTTTAAAATTCACTAAGACACTAATTAGTTAAAGATTAAACCCTTAATTAAGCCAGTAATACTCTAAAAATTATAATAAATTAAAATTAAATCCAAAAATTACAAATCATATCTCTAACTGACCATAATCAAAACTTTGATTAATGAAAAATATAATCCCCATGATTATTATTATTTTGATGAAACTGCCAATTGCATTAAAAGCAAGAACGAAAACAAGAACAAAAAACTAAGTGATAGCTATCCTATCACTTTCTTCCTATAACAAAGAATAAAAAATAGGAGGAACCTTATTAACTTCTAGAACATCCCAAAAGAAATCACATTTCAAAGGATAGTTAGCACACCAATGAGCTAACTTGTTACAACTTCTATTAACAAAATGAAATAGAATTACCTCAAACTTCTTCAGAAATTCTAAGTCCTCTTTCATTAATTGGTCCACCGCTCGATTGTCAAGATAAACTGAGTTCTATAAATGCCTAATGACATTAAAGTTGTCTCCTTCTACAATCAAGCCTTTAGCATCCATCATCCAGTCCTTGATAACTCTTCTCAATGAATGGAAAGCCATTAACTCCAAGTATCCAATGTCCCGGTGCACCACCGAGA
The DNA here is from genome assembly GCA_022539455.1 of Dendrobium nobile. Lineage (NCBI taxonomy): Eukaryota > Viridiplantae > Streptophyta > Magnoliopsida > Asparagales > Orchidaceae > Dendrobium > Dendrobium nobile. The sequence continues at coordinate 23,623,517 of CM039721.1, forward strand.
ATCCAAAGAAGAGAAGCATCCTTCCTCTATGATCTCTAAATATACCTCCAATCCCTTCTTCATTAGAACTAAGTAGAGATGCATATATGTTCAACTTAATTCATCCGAGTGGAAGGGGATGCCAAGTAGAAGAAATCAGCTTATAATGCTGGTTTGCACCCCAGTGGTCCAAATAAAGATTACTAGATGAAATAGATGCATAGGTGATAGCAATGGTCACAATAACCCCAGCTCCTAGTTATTGGCCTTCGTGAATAAGCTTGTTTCTACTCTTCCAAGAATTGAACACAAATGCACAATAAGTTTTTTCAATAAAGGGATCCTCCTTCCCTTGCTTCCTCAAAAAAATTAAGCAATCTTGTAAACTGTTTAAATCAGGTAAAGCAAACCCCACCGGTTAGCCTTTTGAATTACCTATTTTAATTTCAAACACTTCACATCCACATGCTCCCCATCTTCTTTAATATCACAACATCTTGGACAAAGGTTACTTCCAATCAATCTTCTATGCATTAAGAAGGTTGTTGTAGGGATAGCATTCGTTAAGAGTTTCCACCAAAAGAATGAAACCCGAGGATTGAGATTCAATTTTTTAATGCAATTCCAATCCTGAATTAACATATTTTCATTCTCTTCCCCATTAACATTAACACATCCTACCATAGCTGAAATATTTTTTCCAGAATGATTTTTCAACAGTTCCAAAACATCTTCATGATTTTCCAGTTCAATCTCTATTTTGCAGATTACTTTCACCAGTTCATCCTCGAAGAACTCCTGCAGCTTCTCTGGTATCCATTCTCTATCCGAAATAAAGCTAGACATATTACTTAAATTGTCAATCTCCATTGCAATGAATGTGGGCCATCTGTCCAAACATTTATCAAGGATCCAAATATCCTTCATAACATTTACTGAAGTCCCATCTTTAATACTCCACCTTACAATTTTCCTTAAAGCCTTTGCTCCACTTAGCATCAATTTCCAAGTTGAAGAAGAGTTCAACCTTCTATCATCATCCCAGACATTTTTACCATACTTAGCTGATAACGATTTACTAAGCATAGAATCTGGCTTCTTAAAAAAGTTCCAAATCAGCTTAGCTTTAAGGGCCTCCACCGTATCTACAGCTAAATGAATACTATGACCTCCTTTGGTTTCCAGTTTGCATAAATCTTTCCATGCCACATAATGTAAACCTCTATCCCCAATGCTTTTATTCCATAGAAATTCCCTACACATCCTATCAAGTTTCTTCAATATACTTAACGGAACTAGAGACATAGATGTGTAGAAGACATGAATAGCTTGCAAAATAGATTTGATATGGATCACTCTGTCAGCCGAAGAGATAAACGTCTTCCCCCATATGTCCAATTTAAGTGCTACTTTCTCCAAAATCTTTGAGAAGTATGTTGCCACAAGTCTTCTTAAAGTAATTTTATTGCCCAAGTAATTGAGCTCTTTGACCTCCATGAACCCCATAAGATTAGAGATTACCCTCCTCCTTCTTCTCCCCATATTCTTGCTATAAATAATAGAGGTTTTTGAAACATTTACTTGCTGACCCGTCCACCTACAACAATCTATAGTGATTTTTTTTAATCTCTTTAGATTCTCCATTTTGGCATTACAGAAGATCAATATGTCATCCACAAATAACAAATCCGAAATCCTTGGAGCCATAGGGGCTACTATTAAACCCAAATTCCTTCCTTTGGACAAGAAGGCATTAGTGAGTAATTGGGAGCAAAGAATGAACAAGTAAGGAGATAAAGGGCAACCCTTCCTAAAGCCGCTTCTTCCTCTAATTCCTTCCAGATCGACTCCATTAATTTGCACCAAGAATACAGGATCAGTAACACACTCCATAACAAGGTTAGAAAATCTTTCTGGAATACCAAAGTAACTCAACACTTGTTTAAGGGTGTTCCAAGTCATACACTATCATATGCCTGCTCCATATCCAGTTTGATTGCCACCAATCCCCTTTTAGACTTAGAGAACCTGAACTTGTGAAAACGTTCCTGAGCTAGAAGCATATGTCCTTATAAGGCCCTCCCTTTTATGAATGCCACTTATTCCTCAGATACTAAGCAGTGAATTACTTTCATCATTCTATTTAACAACACTTTTGCCACAATTTTGTAAATTGACATGCATAGGCTAATTGGCCTAAAATTTGAAGGAGATAGAGGATTACTTACTTTGGGTTTAAGCACCACCAATGTCTCCTTCCATTTGGAAGACATTTTACCCGAAGTAAAGCATAGTTGAATAGCTTTCCACACATCCAACCCAATGATCTTCCAGTATGCTTTGAAAAAAGAATAGGTTATTCCATCCACTCCAAGAGAAATGTTGTTGCTAAGTTCTCCAATCACCTTTTCAACCTCTTCCACAAAAAAAATAGCCTCCAAGATTTCACAGTCTTCTTGCTTCAGGATGTTCCCATTTGAAGGCCAATTGTCCAATTGACAGTCTCTATGCTTCCATTTACTACAGAAAAATTGATAAAAGCTGCTCCTTATAATAACAAGATCTTCAATCAACTCTCCATCATCATTCTTCAATTGCTTGATTGAATTGCCATTCCTTCTACCATTAGTAAAGGCATGAAAGAAAGTAGAATTCGAATCCCCTTCTTTCATCCACTTGGCTTTAGCCCTTTGTCTCCACGATGTATTCAACTGTGCAAGATTGCAGCTGAATTCCTTGGCTTTGGATCTAAGAAGCAGAGCATTGCTGTCCGAAAAACTATTGGTCCAATGCTTCTTTCAACTACAGTTCTTCGATCTCAACCTTCAGACTTTCCTTCAATTCTTCCAGTTTTTGATGTTTAGCCTTGCTCCAAAAAAATAAGGATTTAAGGACCCTTAACAGTTTCTTATTAAGAGCTTCCATATCATCTCCTCTCACTGGTTTTACCCAAGAATTCTTGACCATTGAGGCTGCATCTGAATAAGACAGCCATATATCTTCGAACTTGCAAAATTTGGTTTTATGATATTACTGATAAAAACAACTTCAATACAATGGGACAATGGTCAGAAGCAATTCTGCTCAAATGCCTCACTGCTGCTTGATTGATCAGCTCCAAAGCTTTCTAATTCAGCATGCACCTATCCGGCCTTTCCAAGATCCAGGCACTTCCACTCTTTTTGTTACACCATGTAAAATTAGAACCAAGAATACCCACATAATGTAGGTCATTTCTATTCATAAAAGCCTTCATTTCAAAAGGTCCATGTGAGAAGGAAAACTTCTTCTCACCTTTCTTCTCATCTTGAGAAAGAATGCAGTTGAAGTCACCTTCTACCACAGAAGGAACCCCAGGCTTCAAAATTCCATCCATAAAATTCCATAGTTCTCTTCTACCATGTATCTCCATGCTACCATAAATAGTAGCTACCATCCAAATGCCTTTGTTGAACACCTTTAGCTCACCAATCACACATTGGTCCGAGGTGTTTATCAATGAGAATGAAGCCACATAAGATTTCCAGATCACCAGAATTCATCCAGATTTACCTCTAGAAGGCTGCAAAAAATATTCCCAGTTCTCACCCATCAACTTGCCAAATTCTTCTTTAGAAAGAGAAGCAATCTTGGTTTCAACAATTCCCACAAAAAATACATCCCAATCTTTAATATACTCCTTCAAATACAAGGAGGCCTCTTTCTTATTAGCCCCCCTACAACTACAAAAGCTAATATAACTCATTTGGATGAGAACGGGGAAATACCCCCACCCCTTCTCTTGATCAAACTATTTTTAGCTTGCCTAGAAGTCATTAAACGAGCCCAAGTATCTCAGTTCCTTCACCAGTTTCATTTTTTGAGTAGAAGCATTCCCGTTACTCAGAATAGTTTTCTCCTCATCTTGACTTTCACTATTCTTCTCAATGCTACCCATTGTTGCTTTAACTTTGTTATTAGTTTGACAATCTTCCATAGTTTCCACTAATTCACCTTCTTCCACCTTCTCTTCTTTGTAATCATTCTGAGTTTCCACACCATTTCCTTCCTCACATAAAGAGTTAAGCAATTCAAATTTATTACCTGATGTATACAAGGCCTCCTGGGTTGAATCAATCTCTAAATTCCCCTTGGGATCCCTGGGTTCCGTCAAGTTTCTATCTTGGAAACTAACATCCATCTCAACTTCAATAGAATTCACAGCATCTTCAACTATACTCCGAACTTCAGCGGGCTTGCTAGCATCTTGCAACAATTTTGACTTGTCTCTTGCCAATTTACCATCTCCTAGATTGCCCAAGTTCATGTCTCTGTCATCTAGGTTTATCATTACACTTCCTTTTTTCATCACATTATTTGTAAATTCCCCATTAGCAGATTTCAGGGATCCACCTCCCTTTGGAATGTATCTCATTTTATGCAATCCCAAGGTCCTCTTTTTATTTCTTCTGTCGTTGACTAACGACCAGTAGTTTGAATCTGGACCAACCTTGGTATTAATGCCTTGCTCTATAATATTTTCTCCACATTGTCTAGTATTCTCCGCTGATCCTGTATTCTTCTCAAAAACTTTGCAAGCTTCCTTCAAATGGCCAATATATCCACATTCATAACAAAAGTGGGAAATTTTCTCATATACCACTTTTTGAAAACATTTGCCATTTACTCCTTCCACCCAAACACCAGTAGGCAATTGTTAATCAAGCTGAATGCGGACACAAATCCTGGCAAATTCTCTCCTCCCCCATTGGAACATACCTCCATCTATCAAAATGGGTTCTCCAAATAGAAGACGCTATCCTTGAGACATTGAATTCATCCCAGCAATATAGCGGCAAACTTGGAATTCTAATCCAGATTGGAGACGACAGCCCTTTGAGTGAGTTGGGATTGAATTCTAAACTCCACTTATCTAGCCCAACTATATGCCCATTGATGAACCATGGCCCTCCCAATAGAACATTCTCCATGGCCTCCTTAGAGAAGAATGAACATAAAACCCAATCAGAACCAAGGCTCATTAGATGAAATTTACCAAACTTCGTCCACTGACGTCTCAGCTCAGCCGCTACTAGTTGCACCGGAATACGCCTCCTGAAAACCTTCACAACAATGGAGAATTGTAACTTCTCTGAATTAGCATTAATATTTGGCTCAAATAGTTGGACAGCAAATCCATCTTCCATCAGAAAAGAACCATAGGCCGGAAGATTAACTTTAATATACGGACATTTAATCCATGGATTTACTTGTTCTTGTCTAGATGATTATACACTGGCAGTGCCTTCCAATACAATTTTTGATTGATTTCCTCCCTCTACACCTTTTTCACAAACAATTGGTTTGCAAACTTGAACCTTCTCAGACAATTGATCGCCTCCCATAACAGGCATATGTTTCAAACTGGCAAACCTGCTAATAATCAATTTTCTTCCTGACAAAGATGATCCGTCATTATGATGACGAGAGTTCCTTTCATCTTCAATCATAACTTGTTTACCTCTTCCCACCACAGGTGATACCACTGCAACTTTCTCCAAATTTGGTTCTCGAATAATCAGGGCTGAATTGCAATTTCTTGATGCTTGCTCAGGATATGCTTTACTGGAAGTCGCTGATGCTACTCCCTTCCACGGCGAAACATTCTGGTCATCAGAGGTGGCCGGAGGGCGATCCTCTATCACCCGCGTGAATCCCTCCAACGGGTTGCTTCACACAAAATTTGAAAATTCTTCACTTAAAATCGGGAGTTTCTCTCACTATGTTTTCTCAAGAGCTATTTAAGTTGAATGCATAAAGTATCCATGTTAATTTTAATTTCTCCCCTCCCCCCCCATGATTATACTCCTAATTTAACATTAATTTACATGTTAAGGATAATTTATAATTAATTCAAATAAATAATAAAAAAGATATAAAATTAAAAAAATTCCTCAAATTCTTTGGAACATCCCCTTAGGTCATTTTTGACCTTTGAGAGTGAACCTAAGAGATTTGGATTTGATTTGGATAAAAATCCAAAAATCCCTTAATTAAGGTAATTTTAAAAATCTATTAATTAACCAAACTACAAAAAAATTATAAGTAATTCTAGAAAAATCTAATTCAATCAAACTCAAATTCATTCAACTCAAAGTAAAATCTAAAATTTTCTAAAAATTTCAAACCCCAAAAATTTGGTCAAAGTTAAAAAGTCAACTTTCCATCAACCATAGTTCAATTTTAGGTCCAAATGTCAAAAAAGTATAAATTTTTATAAAAAACTCCAAATTAAGAAAACTAATAATCTAATTACTCATCTTAGGGTCTAATATTTGTTAAAAATCTTAAATTTTCAAAATTAACTTTAACTTAAAAAATCAACTTTTTTATCCTTAATTAACACTATTAAATAATTTTGAATAATTTAAAAAAATTTAATAATTTGTTAAAGTTCCAAAAACTCTAAATTGATTAATAAAACCAATTAACCAACCCTTTACTACATAACTACCAATCTAAAGATGAAGTTTTTAGGATGGATGACTCTAGGTTGCTGATCAAAGTGTCTTGAGGAGTCGTGGTTCCTTGAGCTTGGTGGCTTAATACCACAAACAAATTTAATAGAGTGTGAAACATTGAAATTTAATGACTCTTAATTATTTAAATAAACTAAAATCCTTAGTCTAATTATATCAACAACATTCTTAGGATGGAATTCTTTGGACTACGGGGCTAAGTGTTCTAAGGAGGCCTGGTTCCTCAAGCTTGGTGGCATAATGTCACAAATCAGTCGATAGAAAATCTAAAGTGATTTAATCCTTAAACTCAATAACTAATCAAATAAATTAAAGTACATCAATCCCTTAATATTTAACTAAATAATTTTATTTGATCAATCAATCTTTAAAATTTTTCCTAAATTAACCCTTAATACATTAATACTTAATTTTAAATACAAGTTTTTCCTTCTACCTTTAACAAACCTGAACACTAGATAACTTCAACAAACTACCTAGCTTAGGAACTACCGTAGTCACATGGCCTTCAACACACACTTTAGATGGTTTGTTAGGATAACCAACTATAGTCTAGGCTAGGTTGGCATTTACTTTTATCATTGTGTGCTGGATTTTCTGAGATATTATTGCATGCTATGATTGAACATTGATTGATGTGACTGTTTATTTATTTTAATTACAATATATGAATTGATGTGATGGGTGATAGTTTACCCTTAAGTTAGGACCATTCTACGTATTCATTGAGTTTTCTATAAGTGGCCATAATTATGTAGGACAATAAAAAGGGGGCTAAATTAATAATTAATATAATTACTATAGGTGCTTTAATTGCTTAACCCCCAAATAAATAAGAGCTTGACCAAGTGTGATTTATTTTAATGCAAATAGATTAACTTCTTGGGATATTTATTTCTATTTGTAGAGTTTGAAAGAGGAAAGAATACCCCTTAGGGGTAAAGTCTATTTCCATTTAGAAGCCCAAATTTGAATCATTTTAATACCCAAAGAAGAAAAGCATAACCTCTCCCTCATGGGGGAGAGTTTTTTTTTCATTTTAGTATCTAGGTAGGATGCATCCAAATAGCTCAAAGAGGAGAAGACCGAGGAATCAAATCAGAGAGTATCACACTTAAACTCACTTGCGTCTACCTTAGGATTAAAATCCGAGTTTATGGTTAGGGGTTCCCGGCCACCTTTAATTTCTAGAAATATGGGTTATAATAAATGGGGCATTTTCCTACAGATATTACTTTAAGGAATTAATTTAACTGATTAATATATTTGATTTAATTTGATTATGTATAGGATATTGCTTACTTTTCCAAGTTTTTTTAGCATTTTTATATTATTTTTATTTTAGCCTAGATACGTGGAGGATCGTGAGGGTACACTTAAAAATTTATTTTATTTAAATCAAATTAAAACTTTTAGTTCACATAAAAATTCAAACAACCTAAGAAGTAAGTCCGGGACCATCGGGAGTCTACATATTTAGATTAATTTCTTCTCTTCCTTATTAGGCGCCTCCCCACCTAAAAGTTCTGGAAGACCACCTGGCCTTTAAGGGTGCAGATCAATCAAGGGAATATTATGAAATCTCTAGGAAAAAAGTTCTTTTTAAGCCTTTTTAAAAATTGCTACATATTTATTATATGCATTTAACTGAGGCGATTAGAATGCAATGAATTTCAAATTCTTTTTAAAAATGAGGCTAAAATTTTAAATACATTTGTCTTAAGCATTTTCACCCTACATAAGTTAGGTGATTAATTAGGATATGATATAGATGATGGTCCCAGTTCTCAGAAACTTTAATAACAACATCCCTACCCCTTTTTGATGAAGATCAAACTCATGAATTTTAATCGACTAGGTTATTAGGTGGCTTCCCAATTCAGGCTAGGGCAAGTTAAAATTTTGTACCGCATTAGCTAGGTTAGTGTGCTATAGTGTCTAAATTTAGATTTAAGATCTGGAATAGATTCTGAATAATAAGACCCCAATCTCCAGAAATATAATCCCAAATTTCTAATAAATTACTTAACTCAAATTAAAAATATCCTCAATCTAAAATTTAATGCCCAACACTTAGCTTAGGTTGGGGTACCTCTGAATTATTCAGAATGTCCAAGAGCCTCCAACCTCTCTTCTATTCACTCCAAAAATAAGTGTTAAAATTTTGATATACTCCCATTTGAAACTCCAAATTTATCTTTTTGTTATCATTCCTAAAAAATCTCTATACAAAGTTTTTGTTGCTATTTTAATCAAGAGTATTCATAGGAGACTACGATTTCTTATGATATAATTAACTTGGAGGGTTTATGCTCATTGGATATTTAGAACTCACATCAATTTTTCAAAACTCAATTAAAATTTCTTTTAGAAATCAAACTTATAATGATCGTTATCATCATAATTTAATGATTGCTAACAGATGATATCTTCTTTCTTCAGGGAGATATATCATGTTTTAACATAAATTTGTATATAAAATTAATGATTATTTCTCTTGATTATCAAAGTTGGATATTTGAATAAACATCATTTAGACCCTTAGGAGTCATATATATTTCTCTTTAAATAAGGCTACGACATTCAAAAGAAAATCCATAATTCATGGTCTAAACCTGTTAAGAGATTTTATCTCCACCTTTCAAGGGGGTATATTATTCCTAATGGTTTCTTTGACTTTAGAATTAGAATAAAAATTTAATTTTTAAAATTTTCCAAAGAAATTTAATTTATATATGTTTTGCACCTTATAAGGCAAATCCTCTTTTCAAACAACAACACTCCCTATAGAAAGATTCAAAATTTTCATTCTCAAATTCTCCACCATGATCACTAAGAATAGTTAGAACTTCACAGCCTAGTTTTCTCTGAATTCAAGTGGAGAATTTTATAAACTCCTTAAATGATTCAATTTTATAAGATAAGAATCTAATCCATGCAAACCTCAAGTAATCATCAATAATCAAATATCCAAAGTCTTTCCCTCCTAGGCTTATAGTGCTAACAGGCCCAAAGAGTATTATCTCTAAGTGTTACCTTGTCTCCTACCCTGGCCTCCAATCTTTTGATTTGCTTTATATCTCAAGTTATATGCCTTGCATATTCGATGTCCATATACCACAAGCTCTCACTAAGCCTTTTGTGATAGAATCCCTATAAAGTCATCAAGGATTATATTAGGGAGCCTAAAAGGGTTTGGGTTCCACCTTTTGGATTGATGATTGAAATGTGTTATGCTTTAATTTATGCAGTTTTGGTCTTCACATAAAATGTGTTCAATGGTGAATAGTGCAAGTGTAGGAAATATATATCCTAGCATATCACAAAAAAACCTAACTCATGGGAATATATTCACAAGTCTATGTAGGTCATGGTGCCTCTTTTTTAGGTTTAAATGATGCATGTTGTGGTGATGGTTTATGAAATTCTCTAAGTGTAGGTGGTGTTTCTTTTCTTTAAAAGTAGTTAATTTCGCTTCAAAAGATTTGTTTGAACATTAAAGAATTGAATTATCAATTTTTAATGCATACTCCCTATCATCAGTATCATCTAAACATGCCTTTAGTTCTTTAAATGAAATTTCTAAATCAATATGAGATGCTTTTAAGGAGTCATTATCAGCAGTTAAAATAATTGCTTCTTATTTAGTAAATCAAATTCATTATGTAAGATCATATGATTGTTATCTAGAGTAAAGTGATCTTTTCTAAAAAATTCATGCTCTTTTAACAAATTTGAAAAATCAGTATTAAGGCTTGCACACATTTTCTTAAGTTATATATGCATTATGAATTTTTCTAAAAGATTCAAATAATTCATTTTAAGAAAGCTCACATACCTCCTCTTAATCAAAATGATCAAGATAGTTATATGCTAATAAGCACAAGTTGGTTACCTCCTTTTCTTCTTATGTTTTAGATGAGTCTAAAGTGAGTATGTCTAGAAGCCTACTATGTCTATTGTTTACTCTTTTTGAAATTAGTTTTTTCTTCACCCTTCTCCTTGATTGGGTGAGCTTAAAAATTTGGGCAATCAATCCTCAAGTGCCCTATCTTCCTACATTCAAAATAGATGACATTAAAAGAAACCTTAGAATTTTTATTAGCTTTACCATTATTTCATTACGGACGATGCTTTTTATTTTTCTTTAGAAAGCTTTTAAATTGCCTTATCATTAGCATTATGTCATCATCATCTTGTAGTGTGAAACCATAAATATTAGAATCATTAGTTTCTAAGGCTATAGTTTTCTCCTTTCTTTTTTCACCTGCATAAATCAATCTTTGACTCACCCTTGCTCATAAGAAATGAGTGATTTGAGCTAGTTATCAATTAAATAAACTTTTAGAACCTTGGATTCAATAATGGTAATTATTTTAACATCATAGGAACTAGGTAGATAATGCAAAATCTTATTAATTTTTTTAGAATTTATAAGTTTTCTACTTAAAGCATGCTAGGATGTCATAATTAGAGTGAACCTAATATACATTTAAAAAATTGGCTCACTAGATTTCATGCAAAATAGTTCATAATTATAGAGCTGAATGTTTAACCTAGATTTTTTCACATCATTATTTCCTTTGTAGATTATGAAGAGTTTATCCCAAAATTTTTTACCAGTAGTGCAAGAATATAAACACATGTAATCTGCATATTTTATTGCATTAATAAAGCAGTTTAAACATTTAGCATTTTATTTGCCTAAATATTTATCCTTAATACTCCATTTAGAAAAAAGGTAGTTTATATTTAATACTATTTATAAAGCGAGAAGGTGTAAAATATCCTTCCTGAACTAGAATCTACATGCAATAATTTATTAATCTCAAGAAAGTAAATATGTAAATTTTTTAAAAATAAATAAGAATGTTATTAAATAATAGTGGTCATGTGATTGAATATCTTTATGCAGTATTATGATTTCCAAAGTTGGCCATCAATCATTTTTCAAAAGTTTCTAGAACCTAGTTTTTGAATAGTAATACTGAAGAAAAATGTTTAAAGAACCAGCATAAGGCTAACCATGAGAAGGGGGGGGGGGGGGGGCGGGAATATGTAATTTAAAAATTTCTTTTAAGAAAATCTTTTGATAACTTTCTTAATATTTAAAAATAGACAATTTTATCACTCAATATGGAATCGAATTAATTTCAAAATAATAAAAGTATTAGAGTTTTCAACCACATAGTTAATCACAAAAAAATAAAGTGCAAAAAATAATAAGAACAAAAACATTAGAATTTATACTGATTTGATCAAGTAATGACATATGTCCACTCCGCGGAGTCCTCCTCTGATCATCTCATTAAATGTTTATTGACTCTCCTTTAGCCTCCACAACTAGGCAGAGAAATCCTTACAAATCTCTTCTACTAACCCAGTGCGGCAGAGGACTTTACTCTTTTCACTATCCTGGTGAAACATAGAACCTCGAGTCCTTTTTTACCCTCTTGGTGAAAGCAGAGAACCTGAAATATTTTTTCACCCTCCTATTGAAGGTAGAGAATCTAGAAGCTTCTTTTTCCTTCCAGGAGAAGGCAGAGTACATTGAATCTTTTTTCACCCCCAAGTAATGGAAGAATTGGAAAACGGCATGAATAAAACATTTAATTATTTGAGGAAATTCAAATTGCTACCTAAAGTAGAGCTATTTTGGTGGAGATTATGTAAGAATGCTCTTCCTACTAACTCCTTTTTGCATTATAGAAACTTCAAGCAATCAAGTAGATGTCTGTGTCATTATGATGATGTGGAAGACCAGGAGCGTGAGGATATTTTTATAATCAGCTACTTGAAATTGTACATAAACTTCGTGAATGGAGATTTCAAGTTCCTATATTTGATTCCTACTCCAAGTGCATAGAGGAGTTGAAGAATTGTCTATAGTTAACTTAAATGTAGTGAAACTTTACTGTATTACAGTTTACTTCTCATGGAAAAGAAGAAATAATAAAGCTTGGAATGGATTCTTCATCTATTCATTATTTGGCTTCAAATGTTTTAAGTTTAAGTATGTAGATGTCAATTAATCCAATTCTAAGAATCTGGGATGCTAATCTTCAATTGGAATTTGTTGATATTTGGCATCCTCCTCCCCTAGATTGGATAAAGATTAATGTGGATGCTACTCTAAAGGATTCATATAATGCAGTCCTTGGAGTTATTATTAGAGATCATAAGGGGCAATTCCTTGGTGCTTTTGGTAAGCAGTTGAAGCATTGGGATATTGCATCTCTTGAACTACATGCGGTTTATTTACTTAGAGAACATTTATAATGGTGGATGTTCCAATACAAGGGAGTTATTATTGAAGGAGACAATCATGATGTGATCAAATGGCTTCAAGATTCCATGAAGAAGATGAAATGGCGGCAATTGGAAGATTGGGATAAAGACATTATTTTCCTTAATGATTTTAATAATGTTATCTTTCATTTGATTTCTATGAATTGTAATAAAGTAGCAGATTGTTGTGCTACTTTAGCTTTAGATAGTAGCTTTACTTTTGATTTCTTTTCTGATAATGGCATTCCTTCTTCTTTATTTTATTTGTTAAAGAAAGAATGTGATTACTATCTTTAGATGCTTGTAACTCTTTTTCATTTTTAATGCAAATTGCAATTTAAAAAAAAAAAGGTAATGGAAGTAAACCACAGCCTAGTGCTATAGAATGTCTCCAAGGGGTCACCAAAGAATCAAGGTAGAGACTTGAAGAAGATAGACAAGAACCTTACTTGGAGAAACCTTGTGAATCCCTCACAAAAAATCTCTTACTCTATTCTCTCCCAAAACTCTCCTAAGCTCCTTCTCAATACTCCCTCTCAAGAAACTTAGCAACAAAAGGCTTTTTAATCAAGTATAAGTGAGAGTTTAAATAGAGGGTCTCTCAAAAAGTCCTAAATTTCAATCTATTATTTAAAATCATCCAGTACGATCCTATGATTATCCTATAAGATTAGTACAAAATAACCCTTTTATACATTATGAGTTATATTTTCTTGTAAGATTAGTTCAAGAGTTTATAATGATCATTCAGTATCTTAGGCGACGATAAATCATTATCCCATGCATCTCTCGATTCGTACAGTTTGAAGTTGGAGGGGCATCCTGTATGATTAGTTGAAAAACTATGGTATTTCATCTTACACAATAGGTGATGATAAATTATCATCCCATGCATTGCTCCAGTTGCATAGTATAATTGTCACAATCATCCTATATGATTTGATCAAACAAATTAACCATAATTATTCCCCTAATCCTAAGATTAATTTTTGCATGATTCTCATATATCATATAGTACAATGCATATTATCTGGTATGATTAGAACAAAATTTGAATTTTAAAATATTACCTAAATTGTGATTGATGGCTATTTTCATGATTATAATTGATTATTATGTATGATAAGGATTATCCAGTATGATTATTTTAATTAATATCAATTAAAAAAAGTGTCATAATTAATAATTTTTTGGTTAACTATTTGTCCAGTACATTATAAATCGTACAGTATGATTAGTTCAGAAAACTCATCATCTTCCTAACTCACTAACTCACCCCCTTAAGTGTGTGCAAGGCTACCCAGCTTTAGGATCCATTAAAATATCTGATTGACTCAAGAAAGATAAAAAGTATATAAAGATTGAAAATATAAACTTTAATCCTAGTCTGCCCAATCTTGAGGGAATCGAAGTTGCAAGTGAACAATGGACCTAAAATTTTAGTGAGCAGGGACAAAAATATATGCAATAAACTCAATAATCAGAAGATAGCATAGTAAGAAATCCAATAATATTTGTTATCATAAAAATTTCACAAGACTTGGGTCCATATTTACACAAAAAAATCATCATTTATAGATCCTTACACAACTTTCTTTCTTTGAGGTGGACCACATTATCACTGATGAGGTGCTAAAAAATCAAGATGGAGATCATATATTTCTTGTGTCGTGGAAGAACAAACTATCAATAAAGCATACTTGTTTTGCTTCAGATGAATTGAAGAAGCTTGCACCATACCATATGGAAAAATACAATGATTTTAAACTTTTTGAGAAGAGTTGTTCAAGATTCTAAGAAATTGAAATTGCATAAGGTGCCAATAGTGAAAGAAAATGACTAACAACTAGGGCTAAAAGAAAGTAGAATGTTGGAGCTAGAAAAAGCCTGTAATACTGAAAAGCTAAAGATATTTACTTAGGAATTAAAATTTTTTGTTTTATTATATTTATGTATGATTATGCTTTTGTAATTATTAAATTGTGGTCATATGTATAAATTTGAAATTTTGATTATGTGAAATTCAAAATTTTGAAATTATGAAATTTTGATTTCTAAAATATTGAGAGAAATAAATTTAAATTTATATAAAAATGTTTATGTTGATGAAAAAAAAATAATCCATTCTACTTTTGTATTGCATGCCAAGTCATTTCAAGGGGATAGTGACATAACAACTAACATATTACTTCCTCATTTTCAAACATGTTGCTATCCCCTCTCCCTCTTCCCTTTTCCCTCTCTTGGAGCAATTTCAAAGTCATAATCCAAAAGACTACAAGTGCTACTATAATGAAAGGGGAAGGTATTAATGCATTTCAAAAAAAAACTTTTGGAATTTATTCCAAGAAAAATTACACTAGTTGGCTAACCTCAACATTAGAGGAGTTTGGTGTTCCTTCAACACTTATCATTTTGGTGAATGATAAGCCTACTTATATGCATTAAACCTAATTGTGTTTTTAAAACTCTTCCCTAAGCCTTCCTCTATCATATCATACAATTTCAAAACAAAATTTCTACAAAATTCTAATCCTAAGTCCCTTGAAAGTGATTATCCTTGATGAGTAAACAACACCACATATTATTATAATGGTCAACTTAACAGTTAAAACCCTCCTAAAACTTTATGGAACACTCCATACCTATCATTTGTAAATGTTTTTAGTCTTCGATCCTAACCCTAACTCCCTCCACAAAGATAATAAAGCCAATCTAGGTTTGTCGGCTAAAGAGCTTTCTACAAGACCTTGTCTTGTTCCAAACCTTAAAAATTCACTTAAAAATCTTAGAAAATTATAAAAACAGTCCAAATCTAATTTATAGAAATTACCCTAGCCTACAAAATGTTTTTATATTTAGAGGGTTCATATTTTCTCCTCCTAAAAAAATCTAATTTCTCATGAAGCAAGAACTTAAGTTTTGACATAATTTTACCCTTGACCAACTACTACTTTATCAAATCTTCATCTCCATTTATTATCCTTCTTCACCAAAGCTAGCATACACTTTCTAACATTCTTAAAAAGATTTTCAAACAAATTTAACTCTTCATAAAGAATGCTAACTCTAAGCCACATTAATCAATTATTAACAACTTCAAGTTGTGCCACAATATCAAACAATAATTAGAAAAAGAAATTCTAAAGTACATTTCCAACATACCGTGATAAATTCTTAAACATTACATTTCAACCATACATTGAAAATTACAAACACGTAAAAGATAATTTGCATAAAAAGGAAATAAATAACAATAATGCTTGTTAAAATCTTGATTTGAAATGAGATTAACTCGATGCTCTTCAAAATAGTCTCATCTTGAGCTCATAATAGACAAAATGTTGTCCGCTGACAATTTAACTTCGTTAAAACATTAAAAATAATTACAATCATATTTTTATTTATTTCATGGACATTAGTAAAATCTTCGTTCACTAATTTAACATCTATGACAAGCAAATAATATACATTATTTTTCATCTACATTACACCTGGCGTTGTTGGAGGATCCTGCTTACTACTAATTATTAGCTAGAGCTCATTTTTTATGATTTAATATTTATTGAAATACTAATCAGAATGATAAGGTATATCAATCAAATGCACTTACCACCATATCACAAAAACATAAAGAACAACCACTATAGGAAAATCACTCGTTATTGGCAAAATTTTAAATCAAGATTAAAATTTTAACTATTTTGATTGATTTAACAAAAATGATTGAAAATAATATTAATTATTTCCTTAATATAAGAAAAAGATTTAAATTTAAAAATACAATTTAAATTTAATTCTTTTTAGTAATTGTAATTTTAATAGTATTTTAATTAATTATGAAGTTAATAATTTATTTTAGTTTAATTTTAATTGGAAATATTTATTTTAATTAATTTTGATTTTAAAGTTAATTAGTAATTATTATATTTTATTTATTAATTAAATATTATTTTTTAGTTTTTATAATTAAATTAATTAGTAAATTAAATTTCATTTATTTACTTGATTTTGCATCATTATAAAGCCGCTAGAAAATGATTAATTTCCGCCAAAAAATTCCTCGAGTAATAGATGATTTTCCTATAATTAATTAAATATGAGAAGAATTTGAATGGGATAGAGTAGAGTGTTGTGTTTGCATGCTTCTATTCGCAACACCTCCCAACCTTTTTTAGGCTAAGAAGGAACTAAAAATTTAATCAAAAGAACAACTGAAATGTGGAATCTAATCAAACTGTGTGTGCTAGTTTGTAAATAACCAAACAGTGTGTGCTAGTTTGTAAATTTTTTTTCTTTTTTTGTATAATACTTATATAGTGGGTTAAATAACCAAACACACACAAAAGAGTGAAAGTCAAAATAAATAACTTTGAAGTTAATTAAAATACTTGATTTTTTGATTAATCATACTATATGATCCTAATTAATCATTTTGTATGAGGAATAATAATTTTATAATTTATGATAACTAAGTGCCATTAATTAATAAAAAAATAAGATTCAATACTTGCATAAATAATCATACTATACAATCAATATCATATTGGATGATCAATTATTTAAGAAAAAAATCACTAATTTCTAATATTTTTAAAATAAGTAAATTTAAATTTAATCAAATCATACTGGCCAAAACCTTTTCTATAGTATTGAACTTTATTTACCTATTTCAATGTCTAAAATCAAGGGTCAAATCAAATATGATTTTGTACTATACTATCTTATTTATATAATCTGATCTACAAAGAGCTTGTTCAGACAAACATGATTTGGACAAGACTATCCAACATTCTGAGTCAACAACTTTAACATATCGTATTAAATGTTCTATAATATACAAACTGATCAAATAGATGATTTTTTTAGCTCAAATGAACTAATTATACTATATGATATATGCATTGTAGCCCAACAAATTTATTTTTTAGACTTTTATTATTTATTTTAAAGCTACAATTTAAAAACTTAACTTAAGAGATAACCAATAAAGAGAGAAAGTCTAGAGTTTCTTTAGAAAGTTCTTGAGATAAAGAGAGAGCTTCATGAAATTGTTTGAGAGTTGGATAAAGATATTAGAGAGAATGTGAGGGATTTCTTGGAAGGGTGTTCTTACCTTGAAAGGTGTACATGGGTGCTCATCTAAATCCATACAATTTTTCCTCAGATTATTATGTGTGAGATCTCTATGGACAAAGAGCTTTGTAAAATCATAGTGTGGGAGACTCTAGGGCTAGCTCAAGAGGGTAAGGATTGTAGGAATCTCAACCATGTTTAGTTAAAAAGGAGGGAGGCTTTTTGGTAAATAACTGGCGTAAAGGGAGTTCTATGTTTCCCAATGAAGGGGAAGGGCTTCTCCACCTTTATGGAGTAAAAGGAGTATGATAATGTATTTCCTAGGGAGAAGACTCCTTGTACTCCATCAAAGTGGAGATGCCCTTCCATTATTACATATGACATAGGTCAAGTTGAGAGGTGCACATGAAATCATTTTTCTTTGATGCTTCAAAATTTTAATGGCTTTATTTGTTATTGTTAAATTTTTTTTAGAAGAATGATTTAGGGTTTAGAGTTTAGGGAATGCATCACTTATGAAATAGTGAATGGGATAAAAGTCGAGCATCCCTTCTCAATCTAGAAAGTAGAAGTTAGGGAGTTAACACAATTGAATTCAAATCGCTTAAACTATTTCATCATAATTAACATTAGAAGACTAGATAAGTGTATCCACTTGTATGATTGATAAGAAAATATGGGATAGATTATGCATCACTTATGAAGGTAAATCTAAAGTTGCACAATCATAAATAAACATTTCATTATATGACTATTAAATTTTTCATATGCAACCTAATGAGGGTATTTTGACATGCACACTAGATTTAAATAAATTATTGTGTTATTAAATGCTTTAAGTAAAGTAATATCAAAAGCTAAAAAATATGAATACATTCCTAAGGTGTTTGTATGAATCATAAGATGCTATGGTGGCGGTGATTTATGAATCTAATGATTTAAATTCTTATTTTATTGATAACCTACTTGGCTCACTTATAACTTACAAGCAAAAAGTTAGTCAAAAAATATAGGTACTAACAAAAAGAAGAAGGAGAAAATTATTTCCTTAAAAACTGGTGGCTTGATAGCAACAACTCAAAATGTGGGGAAACATATAATATTACTGTCATGATTAGGAAGTTCAAACAATTCCTCAGAAGATATTAGATTAAGCATGGCCAAAAGGGGAAAGGTAAGAATAATAAGATAAATAAACCATCAATTCACATAATCTAATTTGAATGAAGGAAACCTAGACATATAAAATGGGACTATCCAAACTTAAAATAAAAAACCATGTATGTAGAAAATTGAAGAAAAAAGAAGAATAAAAAAAAAATCAAAAGGAAACCTCACAAAGTTTTCTAGGATAACACTAACTTGGACTCATCTGAAATTGAAGATGAGGAGGAATTCATAATTCTATACTTGATAGAAAAAGATAGCTCATGTGACATTAAGGAAGTTCAATTTTATGAACTCACTTATGATTAAATAATTTTAATTACTATTCATTTGAATGATAAACATAGTAAATTAAAAGAAAAGTTTTGATATTTTAGAAAGGAACAAATTGCATTGCAAGAAGAGCAATCTACTTTGATTAAAGAATTTGACATTATAAAAATGTTAGATAATGAATACAATATATTAAAACAAGCTTTACATTTATAAGAAAGTAAGCATACAACATATGTTAAACTAAGTATATTTAAAAGTGCAAATTAATATTTGAAAAATGAAATCATATTACATAAAGCATGTGCTTCTCACTCATCACACAATTACACATAACCTATTAGAGAGAATAAAATGCATCATCCTTTAAGATGAGGAAAGTTCAATTAGTTCAAAGATTATATCTTTCATTTTTAGGGGTTATGTATTTTAATGTGTTAATGTACGACACATAACATAAATATGCTCACATAGAATATACTATAGCACATAATATATATGGAGACTTATGGTCTCTAAAATAAAGCATGTCATATTTTCAACTCTTTATATGGAGGGACCCAAACTTATTTATTTGCTAATATTCATAAGTGAGTATGTTTTATAGGTATGTCATCAGAAGGGTTCCAATGAAGGCACGTGTATAGTAGTGTTTAGGGCACATGAATAGATACATCATCACATTAGAAGGAAGATACCGAGGGATAGTGACCAATTAACCTCATTTTTGTATGAGATAATCAGGGCCTATCCAGCCTCATACTTGTTGATCCAATGATTAACAATCATCTAGTTTCCAATCATCTAGAGCTCAATCCAGTTCCCAATCTAGATTTCAATTCAAATCCTAAATATAGACTTCTATTCAATCTTTAATATTTACTCCATTCCATACTTCAATCAATTTAGACCTCAATCAATCTAGACTTCAATCAATTCAAGCTTCAATTAATCGATATTTCATTTAATCGAAACATTATTCAGTGTTCAATCAAACCTTAATTAACCATAAATCCATATTCAAGTTAGCCTTCAATTAATCCTTAATCAATATTCAATCCTATCTAATCAATAGAAATAGTTTAATTAATTTTCATTGATTTAGATAAATCAAATTCAATCAATTAAATTCAAAATCTAGCTCAAATCCAGAGTTTTAGACCAAAATCTAATTCTAGGGCCTTTATCCTGAAACCCTTTTTGAGTGATCATTCAATTTCTTTAAAAAAACTAGCCTAATGACCTTTAATACATGAGTTATAAATTGTATATTAATTAGGAATGTTTCTACAGTCAACCATCCAAATTTGAGCTCAATCTAAGACCTCAACTAAATTTATTTCGAAATGCTACAAAATCTTCAAATATTTACAACTTATAGCCACTAGACCTTCCATGTGGTGGAATTTAACCTTGGGACCCCTCCCAAGACCCTTAATCATATTCATAGCCTTTGTTATGATATGTTAAGCATTAAGCTATTTTTTTGATGACCTGACCAAAATGCCCCTTTAGGGAAAAATTAAAGTTTTATTCAAATTTCAATATGGCCCAATCAAATCAAACCCTAAAACCTCATCTAATCCTAAAACCTCATCTAATCAATCCTAAACACCATTAGGAGTGCATTTGACTCAAATATAGACCATGGTTAAGCATGTTTGACTAAGTCAACCTTTTTTAACCAAATTGCCCTTTGAAGGCTTGAATAGTTTGTCAAACTAAATGACTTCACATCGCTGGGAACCACTTCCATTTGGTATTAAATGTTATTTTGAACATCTTGGACTCAAAACTAGGCCTTAGTTTGACATGGTTGACCAAGTTAAACCTGGTTAACCAAATGGCTTATTAAAGGTCTAAATGGTCATTTTGACTGAAATGACCATTCCAGTCATTGAGACCACATCAATTGGTCTCTAGTAATTAAAAAAAAACTTGTTGAGCCCAAACCTAACCCTCAGTTTGATATAGTTGACTAAGTCAACCATTAAGCCTTTTCCACACTAAATTAAGATCCAAATGCATCTAAACCTCATCAAAATCCCTTGACCGCTTTTTCAAGTTATTTGAGATTGACTGGTCTCCGTGACCTAATCAACTATTGACTTGGTTAATAGAGCCCAAGTCTTGTCAAACTTGACCTATTTAGGTGAAATCACTTCATATAATTAAATCAAAATCCTCAAGATTTCAATCCTACTCTAATTTATGGTTTAAACACATCCATACCTACCATGAGTCATATCAACATAAGTTTGACCAAACCAACGCCTTAAACTAGGTCAAACTCCCATATTGTGGTCAAGCCACTACATAAGTCCAATTAAACTCTTATCAAGCATTCCATCCAATCTCATATCATGGTTTGAATGTTTTAAGTTCATCAAGAGTCAAGTCATATTTAACTTGACCAAGTAAACTCATGTTGACTTGGTCAAACTTCTATTTACATAACTCTATGTATTCAAACTCCCACCTTCTAGCATTAAAGTTCACCTAGTCCATCTCACTAGCTCATCGAGGCTTCCCACATGTTACCTAAGCAATGCTGACCCATTGACTGGTCAAACAGTCAATAAAGGATCATATAGCCTTTTAAGTGGTCAAAATACATAACCAAACTCCTTAAACTTGAATCCCATTTAACCCCAGTAACTTAAACACCTTATGGAATATTCTTGAATGAATTATAAACCTTGAATTAAGATTAAACATGCTTGATCCTTCCCACATGCTCACAAGGGGATAAAATGGTTTTTACACATCATTGTCCTCCCCTTGTACTTTCTTATGCCTTTCTAACTACCTGAGTCCACTTGTCAGTCATCTGATAACAAGACAAAAATTATCCCAACCCTTCATTAGAAAAAGAGTAGGTTGAATTGGCTAAAAGTGTGAGAAAGAGTCTCATTCACAACCCTACACTCTCTTACTACCCAATGCCTCCCAAACCTGAGACACATTTTATTTGAGCTCTCCACCATCCCCATAATACATCCCAAGTCTAATATGGCTGTTCGAACCTATTGATGATGATTTTACAGCCACCCAAGTGCCAACTCCGTCCAAGGTGGAGAACGCATAATCTAGAGCTTTTCAGACCATGATTTATTTAGAGGAATTTAGCATGTACAATTTACAAATCCAATCATCCATTAAATGGTTGAAACTATAATTTAAATTAAATAAAACCTAAACCCTATATTAGGACACCCTAGTTTAAGTAACTTTTCATTAAGTGCATATTAAACTACAAAAGTAAGTCCTTATTATTGCAACTTAGTTTTTCAAAACTATGTTTTTATATCATATATATTTTGGGTGATTCCAAAATCTTATTGTGTTAATTAATGTTTCTCCTAACATATATTGGTAATTTTGTTTGTGTTTTTTTTGTGTACTAATGTTTTAGGAAAATCATATTCCAAACAACCGAAGACTTCAATACATATTAGATTAGGGTTTATTGTATTTGATGTTTGTATTTTTTCTATTTTTCTTAAGTCTGAGAGAGTGTTATTGTAATTGGGTAACCATGCATACACACACTGGGGGAGTGTAATTTTTTTAAAAACTAATCATAATGTATGATTATGGGATCGTACGTGATTATTTGACCTAAGTGTCCTCCAGAAATCAATTAGTCAAATCATGCCATGCCTTAAAAATTTTTGATTGAATTGTTCATACTGTACGAAGTTACCTTCATACAGATGACACAAATACTTGGTCAAACCACCTTGTGTGTGAACACAAGTAATAGCTTCTGCATACATATCTTTAATGATTTGAATATAAGCATTATTGACTTCTTTCTTTTCAAGAACTCTCCATAGCACTTCTCTTGGAACTTTATCATATGCTTTTTCTAAATCAATAAATATCATATGTAGATCCTCCTTATTTTCTTTATATTTCTCCATCAAACCTCTTAATAAATGTATGGCTTCCATAGTCGACCAACCTGGCATGAATCCAAATTGATTTTGAGAAACTTAGTATCACGCCGCAACCTATGCTCCATAACTCTCTCCCAAAGTTTTAAAGTATGACACATTAACTTAATACCTCTATAATTCGCACAATCTTGTGCATCACCTTTATTCTTAAAAATAGGAATTAACACACTCATTCTCCACTCATCTGGCATCTTTTTAGTCTTCAAAATAGTATTAAAAAGTTTAGTAAGCCATGAAATTCCTTCATCTCCTAAGCATTTCCACACCTCTATTGGAATATCTTCAGGACCAACAGCTTTTCCACCCTTCATTTTCTTTAAAGCCTCTCTAACTTAAGTTTTACTAATACGTCGATAAAAACATAATTCTTTATTTTCATTTAGGGTGCTAAGGTCACTATAGTCAATCTTATTTTCACAATCTTCATTAAAAAGTTCAGCAAAATATCTCATCCATCTTTGTTGAATATCATCTTCTAAGAAAAGTATTTTTTTTATTTTCATCTTTAATACACTTCACTTGAACTAAATCCTTACTACTCCTATCTCTTTGTTTGGCTAACTTATACATATATCTTTCTCCCTCTTTAGTATCTAATCTATTATATAAATCACTAAAAGCTAATGTCTTTGCATCGCATATTGCTTTCTTAGCATCCTTACGAACCACTTTATATATTTCCCAATTATCAGAATTTTTAAAATTAAACCAATTTTTATAACAAAGCTTCTTATTTCGAATCTTTTCTTGCACATTAGGAATCCACCACCAACTACTTTTACTATTAGGAGCTTTTCCATTTGATACTCCAAGGACATCTTTTACAATATTCTTAATATCACTAGCCACTTTTTCCCACATAATATTAGCAACCTCAAGCACAGACAAAATCTTATTTCCAAAAATATTTTTGTTAATATTCTTTAAATGCCCCCATCTAATTTTAGAAAATCATTTTACTTTATTTTTATTTTATGCCCCTTTATCGTAAAGTCCAAAACTAATAATCGATGTTGGGTACATAAATTTTCACTCGGAATAACTTTACAATCTTTGCAATCTAAACGATTTAGTTTTTTAATAAGAAAATAGTCAATCTGTGTTGTACTATATCCATTTTTAAAAGTGATGAGATGCTCATTTCTTTTCTTAAATAAGGTATTAGCAATTGAAAAATCATAAGCTAAACAAAAATCTAATATGGTTATGCCACCTTCATTCGTCGTTCCAAATCCATGGCCACCATGAATGCTTTTAAAATCATTACCTCTCTACCAACATGTCCATTTAAATCTCCTCCAATAAAAACTCTTTCTTCAAGACGTATCTTTTGTATTAATTCTTCTAAGTCATTCCAAAAATTTAATTTAGAACTCATATCCAAACCTACTTTAGGAGCATAAGCACTTATAATATTAACAATCTTATCATCAAACAACAATCTTTAAAGTTATAATTCTATCTCCAATCCTATTAATTTTTATAACATTATCCATTAAACTCTTATCTATAGTAACACCTACACCATTTCTAGTACGACTCTTACCCGAATACCAAAGTTTAAATCCTAAACTATCAATTTCCTTAGCATTCTCTCCAACCCATTTAGTTTCCTGAATGCACAAAATATTTAACTTCCTATGAATCATAATATCTATTAATGCACAAAATATTCTAGTACGGCTACATACTAGTTCATCTCAAATAAAATTATTATTTTTTGAATTGATTGTACTATATTAAATGACTTTCATACAAATGATGTCTAGAGTACATAATGGGTGCATGCCAATTCATCCATACGAACATGTGAATTTTTTGAAATGTTCGTACTATATGATATAGGGATCGTATAGATAATGTCCAGAGTACGAAATGTACTCATCCATTTTTGTACCAAACAAAGCTTGATTTGGTTAAACTAATGTTATTGTATGATATAGGGTTCATATAGTTTATCAACCTGTGTAAGAAATGCATTTTTACAGAATCGTACCGGACGAATTGGCTCAATTTTGAATTGATTGTACTATACGATGGAAGTTCATTCATACTACTGCTAGAGTACGAAAATGATTCATATAGGATCATATGAACATTTTTTTAAACAGATTGTATGTACAATGTACGATCATACTATATGATCCATGATGCTCAAATTAAAATTTTTCATTTTTTGGACAATTTTTCATTTCATTGATATATAAGAGTTCTAAAAACTGACTGTCTAAGAACTCCTACTATGAATTTCTTATGAGAGTGTACTTGGAGAGTATTTGGGAGAGTTTCTTGGGATTGGAGAGTGAGAAATTTCTTAAGAGGGATTTTTGAGGGGATTCACAAGGTTGCCCAACTATGAGTATCTCGTGCTTGTTCTTCAAAGTTCTTCCCTAATTTCTTGAAGACTCAAGGAAGAAGATTTTCAAAGGAATGATGGCACTAAGCCGACACCAGGAGAGAGTGAAAGGACATCGATTCTCTCTCTTCACCTAGAGGGTGAGAAAGGATGTTGATTCTCTACCTTCATTAGGAGGGTGAGAAAGGATGATGGTACTCTATCGACACCAGGAGGGTGTGAAAGGATATTGGTTCTCTGCCGTCACCAGAAGGGTGAGAAATGATGACGGTACTTTGCTGCATTGGGGTTTGGTGGAAGAGAGGTTATTGTAAGGGCTTCTTCGCTTTACTATGGGAGAAAAAGGAGAGTCATTTTGTTATAGTGCAATACCTAAAGAGGGCGTCTTCAAGGAGTGGATGTATGTTTAGTTGGACCGAACCACTATAAATTTTTATGTTATTTTTCTATCTTTATTTTCTTTTCTGCATTTTTATTTTCATGCATTTCAAATTTTGTGGTTGAAAAATGTATGTTGATAAATTTTCTTTGTCTTTAAGAATTTAAAAATGTATTTTTCTAATCTACCAAGAGATTTCTAAATTACCAATTCACCCCCTCTTAGTTAGCCTTGGGAAAATTGCTTTAGGTCTAACAACCTTTTCAGACTTTCACCCATGGCTTTTTTCCATGTATTAAATCCACGTTTATTTTTTTTTTCAATATGATAGGTTAATCTCAAGGAATAAACAATTTTTTAAAAGGTTTGTTTCGTAGTCCAATTAAGCTTTATGAAATATCAATCGTTCATCTATTGACCAATGGCTGAGATTTAATCTTTTCGTGTTTCAATATGATGTGAATTAGTGGTTGGCCATTGAGATTTCCATCCAACTTTACCTGGGTCATTTATTTTCATCCACAAAAGATCAGAAAGTGCCCATGTCGTGCTGATGTGGACTAGTAAAACTGTGTGGACCCCACCCCACCATGTTTTAAATCCTAATGATTACTAATGGAGAAATCATTAGCAATAAATGCCATCACTGATAATGAGTAGTGCGATTTTGATCCCTCAAACTAGAACATGCCAAGTGTCCTCCCAACATTATTGGCACTATAAATTTAGGAATAATTAATTTTAATTAATTTTAAATAATTTAATTAGTAATTTTTTCAAAAATCATAGAAAATTCATTTTTAATAAAAAATATAAGTATTATATATCATTTTTCTCAGAATTTTAAACATATTCATTTAAAATTAAAATTATTTTAAAATACTTAATAAATTTTTAAATAATTTTAATATTAATTATTTGGTAATTAATTAATATTTGATTAGATTTAAATCTAAATAACTTCAAGTTTTGAGAAAAATATTTTATTATATTTATAATCTTCAATAATTTTTTAAAAATTATTTGAATTCTATTTTAATATTATTTTAAATTTACAAAATTCAAGATTTATGTTTAATATGTAGTTTTAGAAGATTAATTTTAATTATATATACTTTAAACACTTTGCATGCACTTTAATAGATATTTAAATTATAAACAAATTCTAATATGTTTGAATGGAATCAAAGAGGAAGTGATTAGTGAGCAATTATATCTTAATTGCTCACTCGTTAAATGTCTAATCATATTAGGTTATTCTTTTATTTTGATTCATAGGATTGCATATGTGCCTAGTTCTAGGGCTCTTAATTGATCTCATGTAATTTCACTTTGTTTGTTTTGAAGGTTAGAGAATAATGATTTTAATCATATAAGCTAATGACATTTAAGTACAATAATAGACACGTCTTAGGAATTTAGGTGAAATTTCAACAAATTAATTTTGCACCCAAAAGAGATAAAACTTGAAACACTTAAAATTAGCGGCATTTCCTGCCTTAGGGTAAATTTTATTGATTTTAGAAATCTCTAAGTCAATTATTTAATTAACTCAAAATTAATTCAATTCATTGGACTTCAATTTTGAGTTTTGTTTAATTTTTAAGAAAAATCAGTATTTAATTAAATTAAATATTAAAAAAAATTATAAAAACTAAAGAATTCTCAAACACTTGAGCACACTCCCTTTGGTCATTTCTAACCTTTGGGAGGGATTTTAAGAAGTTTGGAATTATTTTGGATCAAAACTATTAAAAGCCCTTTGAATTAATGTATTAAAAATTTAATTAAATACCCAAGCTTCTAAAATTTAAAACTAATTCTAGAAAATTTAAAATTGAGCAAACTTAAAGGCATTAAACCCCTTTTTATTTTTGAATGTAAACTGAAATGCATTAATAAAGATGAAAACTATTACAAACTACTACGTGATAGAACATTTATCACAATCCTCCTTTAAAAAGTTTAGAAATGAAGGAGGAATCTTATTACTACTTAAATCATCCAAAAAAAATCACCAACTAAAGCATGATTAGCAAAAAAATTAGCTAACTTATTACAATTTCTATTTACAAAATGAAATAAAACTTTGCCGAAGCCCTCCAAGAATGACAAATCCTCACATTCTTCATTATGTACATTCCGGTTTACTTTATCCATAGATTTTTACAAATAATTGATGATGTTGTGATTATCCCCTTCAATCATAATCCCTTTAGCATCCAACATCCATTCCATGATTATTTTCTTCAATGACTGAAAAGCAATCAACTCCAATAATCCAATATCCCAATGAATGCAATTGAATCCAAAAGCTAGCAAGAATCTACCTTTTGAATATCTAAAAACTCCAGCAATCCCACCAATGTTAGATCTTGTTAAAGAAGAATGAAGGTTCACCTTAATCCATTATGGGGGTGGAGGGTGCCAATGAGAAGACAGCTGATCCAGTTGGTTAGCACCCCAGTGGTCCATGAACAGATTAATGTTTGGAATTGTTGCAAAATTAATAGCATTGGAAGCTATGAAGTTTAAACTCAATTCTTGATTACCATGCTTAACCAAGTTTCTACTCTTCCAAGAGAAATATACCACTGAACAATATAACTTTGCAATGAACTGGTTATTCATAGCAATTTGTTCCAGGTTGATTTTGCATTCTCAGATTTAAGAGAAAACTATAATTGGAAATCCCCATTTCTTTAGCAAATTAATTACTTGAGATAGCTTTGAACAATTCACCATTACATGCTCTGTATTTTCCACTTCATTACGCCTCTAGGACATAAACTATATCCCAATAGCCTATGGTACATTAAAAAAATCATTTGTTGGAATTGCAATGTTGAATAGACGCCATCAAAAGCATTCCACCCGAGGATTAAGGTGTAGTTTTTTTAACCAATTTCCATAATCCACCACCATGATGCTTTTACCCAAGAACTTTGTTGCAAATCTATTTTTCATGACTTATGTTTTGATGATTGACAAACACTATGTCTCTTGGATTACTTGTTGCTTCTAACTTTCAGGAATCAAAGATCGGACGATCAAGAAGGAGCCAAGTTCAGGATTGCATAGGTTTAGGGTTGAGTCAGTCTGTACTTTTGATTTTCACCTTTTGAGTCTACTTGTAATGGTTAAAGAGACTGATGCTAAGTAACCCTTCACACACACACTTGAGGGGCTTAGAATTTCTATTTTTGCCCACATCGGCCCGGCCGATATTTATATCGTCCGGGACGATCAGCTTAAAACAGAAAGTCTAAGTAAGGATTCTTAATTAAGGCAGCCGTCATTAACATATCGGCCTGGACGATACGTGTATCGGCCAGGACGATAAGCTCAAAATAGAAAGAAGTAGCCGCGATAGTCAATTAAGGTATACTGTAATTTTAAATTATCGGCCAGGACTATCCACGTATCGGCCTGGACGAAATTACCAAATTATGCCTTAATTGATCAGGAAATCAAGGGAGTAATTAAGGATGATTGATATGATTATATCGTCCTGGACGATCGAAGGATCGGCCAGGACGATCCATTCAAAAAACCTTAAGTTACTTCAGGATGATAAATATCGGCCAGCTCGTATTCAGGGCTATTGTTAGGACGATTTTCCTCTGATTTAAATTGATCGACCAGGACGATCGTGAGATCGGCCTGGATGATCAAGCCAATTTTTAATCGTCCAGTTTTGCATCCAGGGTGATGCTCTGGCCGATCTTCTTTGATTTGTACTGATCGGCCAGGCCGATGTCAAGATCGGCCTGGACGATATTGTCGGCAACTTGCAATTAATGAGCTCCTTTGAAGCTCTTCTATTTAAGAGCTCTTGTTCAACATTTTCAATGAACTTTTGGCTGTTGCCTTGACCTGAGAAGACCTTGAGGAGAGAAAGAGAGAGAGGAGAGAGAGAGGATCTTATGAGGGGGAGCTTGTGAGGGGATTCACAAGGGTTGCTTCAAGGATCGCTCTGCTTCATCTTCGTCTAGAGTTTCTCATCCGTGGAAGGGTCGGTAGAGGTAAGGAGTTTGCTTTTGATTTTGGTTCTCTGCCAGCTTCAGGAGGAAGCAAAAGGAGGTAGGTTCTCTTCCTTGCCGGGGTGGCAAAAAGGAGGTTCTTGTAAGGGCTTCTCCGCCTAGCCGTGGGGGCTAAAGGAGAGTCACGTTTTGTAGTGCAATACTTGGAGGGTGCCTCCAAGGAGTGGACGAAGGTCGAGTCGACCGAACCACTATAAATTTTTGTGTTCTCTTTCTTGCTTCCGCGCTTTTTAATTCCGCATTTATTTCTGTGGTGTGATTTTGTTTATGCAATTTTCTTTCTTTGTGAAAAGAGTTTTTAAAATACCAATTCATCCCCCCTCTTGGTTAGCTTGGGACAAAGTTCATAGGGCTTAACATCCCTATCGAACTTTCAAGTGGTATCAGAGCGGGATTCAAAAATTAAAGTTTGAAAACTTTTTGAATTTAATCCATGGCTAACATTGGGAATCGTAACACTACGGAAGGGTATTCCATTACCCGACCTCCCCTGTTCGATAACCTACCTTTTGATTTTTGGAAAACTCGCATGTTAACATTTTTACAATCTACTGATTATCGCATGTGGATGCTTATTCAAGAAGGTTATTCTCCACCTTCTCGTGAAATTAATGGTGTGAAAACTGAAGTTGCTTTTACTGAATGGACTTTTGATGAACGTGATTTAGCTCAATTAAATGCAAAATGTTTGAACTGTTTTTTCTGTGCTTTGAAATCTGAGGATTACATGCGTGTCTCAACTTGCAAAACCGGTAAAGAGATTTGGGATAAATTGTGCATCACCTATGAAGGTACCAATGAAGTTAAACAATCCTGTTTAAACATTCTCTTGCATGACTACGAACTTTTTCGTATGAAATCTCATGAATCAATTTCTGACATGTACACTAGGTTTACTCAGATTGTTACTTCATTGCATGCACTAGGAAAAGAACTTTCAAATTATGAAAAAGTTAACAAGATTTTAAGATGCTTGCCTTCGTCTTATGATGCAAAAATCACTGCAATCACTGAATCTAAGGATTTAAACACCTATTCCATTGATAACTTACTTGGCTCACTCATTGCTTACGAGCAAGGGGTGAATCAAAGAAATGTTGATGCAAGTGAAAAGAAAAAGGAGAAAACAATTGCATTGAAGGCACACAAATCGGATTCTGAATCTTCCGGGTCTGAAAGCGATGAAGTTGCCTTCATCACAAGGAAATTCAAAAGCTTTCTAAGGAAGAAACAAAAGCATCATCAAAGTTGGAGAAAAGGTAAGGATCATAAACATGTTAAAGGATCTTCTGATGTTGTTTGTTTTGAATGTAGGAAACCTTGACATGTGAGAGCCGATTGCCCTACACTTCAAGATCATTCAAGCAAAGAAAAGGAAAAAGGTGAGGAGAAAGCCAAGTCAAGGAAGGACAAGAAGAAAATCCAAAGAGGTTTTTGGGCAAAATTTGGTACTGATTCCTCTGAGACTGAACCAGAGGAAGAGACTATGAACTTGTGTTTCATGGGAGAAAATCAAAGTGATGAGGAAGAGGTATGTAAACCAACCTATGATGAATTGTTTCAAAATTTGTGAAAAAATCCATGCATCATACAAAAAACTTAAGAAGATTCATGCTAGTCTAAAATTAGAACATTCAAATCTACAAAAAGAGCATGAAGTTTTTCTCAAAGATCATGCAACAATTGATTCAAATCACATGGCTCTTCTTGATGAATTTGATGAGTTGAACAAAAAGCATTTGGAATTAGTTGATGAGCACAATGCATTAAAAGCTTCACACACCTCACTTAAGGTTGATCTTAAGAAATCTAAAGAGATTGAGAAAAATTTGGGGATGGAGAATGATGCATTAAAAAGAACTAACTTGAGGATTCAAAATGATTTTGATACATATAAGAAAAATCGGATGACTTCTACTTTTGATCTTAAGCCAGAACCTAGAAAGAGGCATTATAACTCAAACCATTTAAGAAACCCTTTTCCTGGAGTTAGATGTTACTCATGTGGCATGCTAGGACACATCTCACACATTTGCACCGTTCATCGTAGTACACATTGGGTGTGGAGACCTAAGATGCATGATTCACAGCATACCATACCTGCATTGTATTCTACTTTTCCTAAGAAGGATCCCAAACCTATTTGGGTTCCTAAATCTGACTGATATTGAGTTTTGCAGGTGTGCACTCACCAAAGTCCTCGTGGGAGCATAGGATAACTGGACATAAGGAGGCTTTCAGCTCAAAATTGCTTAAACTCGCTGTTTTATCACGTGCTTGAAATGTTAAGTTTTTGTGTTTCTTTTTATTTTATTTTTGTGCTAGTTTTTGTGCTTACTTAGTGATAGTCTAGTTTGCGTTGTTTTCATTCTTTTTGTTTATTTTTATGTGTTCTGTCTTCGCGTTGCTCTTTAAATTTGGTCTTTCATATGATGAATCTTTTCAAGGCTTTAGATTTTGGAGTTTTAGAGATAGTGTTTAGCTTTTTCTAAATTGGTTAAAGGGAGTAAACTGTTGATGTTTTCCCTTTATCTGACTTTGTTTAGTGGTATGATTTTCTTCTCTAAACAAAAGTCTAAACTCAGTTTAACCAATGGCTTTTCATCTAAGATCTTTTTCTTATCTTGCTACATTAATTTATCTTATGCATAATAGCCAAAGTTCTTAGATATCATTCAAGCTTTTGAAATCTTGCCATTGCATTTATCACATAATTTTGATTTTGTGTTGTGGATTGTTCTTCCCTATGTTAGAGAGAGAGCTCCTATTCTCTAATATTTGGAGGATATACTCACAACTAAGTTTTTTTTAAGGGCGTATTAAAGAGCCTTTAGCTTACAAGAGTTAAAAATGAAAAATGCTAATGAAGCCAAATTGAAAAGAAAGCCATATACACAAAAGTGTATTCAAATCAAAAGATGCTTAAAAGAGCCAATCAAAATGACAAGAGGCATAAAATAAGCCCACTAAATGCAAGCTATCCTCTCTTTGGTAAAACTTAGAAAACTCATTGATTATGTGATACTTTCAAAGACTTAATTTCAATTTCCTTGATTGAGAAAAATTACTTTGGTTTATTATTTATGAGATATTTTATTTGTAATCAAGTCTTGAATAGATCTTTTTATCCTATTTAGTTATTCTGAGTTCGATTTCTATTTTACAAGAATGTTTGTACCCTGAAGGATGTCCGATCTAGGGTTAACAGAATCAGATGTTCTACCCTCTCCTGATTGGAATTTGTTAAACTTCTTGGTCTCTTGGAACTCTAAAAGTTTAACTTTTTGAAAGGAACTCTCATATGATGCCTCTTTAAATAAAAAAAAATTTTAAAATTAAAATCCAAAAATATTCAATTTTCTTTTTTGTGTTGTTATTTTTGTTTTTCTTTTTTGTTTTGACTGTTTTTTTTTTTTATTTTTTGAGGGTCTTGATCATCACCATTCTTCCCTTGATTTCAATTTTAAGTAACATCGGCCTGGACGATTCTTTTATCGTCCTGGACGATATGACAAATTCTCTTCTAAATCCATCTGCTGAAATTTTCTGTGCTTAATGTAACTCATCGTCCTGGACGATACTATATCGTCCTGGACGATTTGATCAAACTCTGGTGATAGTCCTGGCCGATGGAATATTTC
The DNA here is from genome assembly GCA_022539455.1 of Dendrobium nobile. Taxonomy (NCBI): domain Eukaryota; kingdom Viridiplantae; phylum Streptophyta; class Magnoliopsida; order Asparagales; family Orchidaceae; genus Dendrobium; species Dendrobium nobile. Next base: position 23,657,199 of record CM039721.1, read on the forward strand.
GTCTGGCCGATCCTTGTTATGTGCATCGTCCTGGCCGATACACTGGATCGTCCTGGACGATCCACGTGTCAGCGCGTTTTGATCTTTAAATTCGGCCCCGGACGATCCATTATTGGACAATCGGCCGGGCCGATCCACTGTTCGTCCTGGACGATTCACGTGGCAAGAATTTTAAATGTTTTAACTTCGGCCAGTACGATCAATTATTACGCATCGTCCTGGACGATACACCTAATCGGTTCGAACGATATGCTTTTTCAACGGTCGTCCGGATTGACTCCTCGGGACGATCACCTGTGTCTAATCGGCCTGGCCGATATCTGATCGGTCCGGACGATCGGACCACCTTTTTGACCAATCGGCCTATACGTAATTATTGAACCATATCGGCTTGGACGATTCTGCGATCAGCCAGGATGATATGGCCATTTCTTTAAATTCGGGCCGTTCCAGCCATGATTTTCCACTCTTCATCCTTTCTCCTCTTGTTTTTTTGCTTAGTCCTCTCTATGGCTGGTGGGAAACGCGTCCGACAAACTTCTGGGAGCTCTTCGAGGGCAAGGATTGACCCTCGATTCAGGGAAGCGGAAGATGAAGCCGCTTACCATCGTTACAAAGAATGTGGGATTACTGTCTCAAGAATCATCAATCCTGCCCACATCTCTTACCCGGTAATGGATCTTTTCGCCCACACCTCCCTTTGCTTCATTCTGTCTCTTGCTTTCCCTTTCAATTCAGAGTTTCTTCGAGAGTTTTTTGCAAACCTTCTCATCAACCATACCTTCACAGCCCTGACCTCCTATGTTAATCGACGCCCTGTCGAAATCACATATCAGGATTGTGTTGATCTTTTATAGCTATCAACCACCGGGGATAAGCTGCACCTAATTGCCACTGACCCTGATCTTGACTGGTCCACGGCAAATCATTTCCTTCGCCAGACCAATATACCTTACCATGTTGGAGAGACTAGCTCTTTAGTCAAAGATGCTAGGACAATCCAACATGTCCTTCGCACATCCGTAATTCCAAAAGTCGACGACCGAATCCACATCACCCCTCTACTTTCACTCACTACTTTCTACATCATGGCTCATAGGGAAATTAATACTATGGACCTAATTTTCCGATACATTGATCACTTAACCACAATCCGTGATCCAGGCCACAAAAGGAAACCCAATCTAGCCTTAGGACACATCATAGCCTATGTCCTTGAAACCAAATACCAACTTCAGTATCCTATTCCACCAAACCTCCCAACTCCCTTCTACACAAACAATTCCTTCAGCACCTTTCACAGTACTCGCTTCCACCCTAAAGAACCTCAGGGGGCGAGAGAGGAGGAGGCTCCCGCTCCCGCTCCAAATCCTGATCCTGTCCCTCTCCACCAGCACTCTCCAGTTGATCAGTTCATTGAGAGGTTTGATCGTTGGGAGACTCGGTTTGACGCCTACGTTGCTGCACAGGAGCAGCAACACTTTGAGGATATTACCCGCTACAAACAGCACCGCGCTGAGGATTTAGCCTGATTTGACAGTTTCCTTACTCAGCAGTAGCAGCAGCATGACCAGGACATCGCCTGGTTCAATGCTCAGTTTACCATGCTTTCCAGTTACTTTCAGCAGCCACCTCCTCCACCTCCATCTGATGATCAGGATCGCTCGTTCTTTTAGTCTGTGTTTTCTGTTGTTTATTTCCTGTCATTATTTGTTTTTGGACCCTCTTTTTGTGATGACAAAAGGGGGAGTAGGTGTGGTAGGAAACGTTGTTTAGGTGTGGTAGGAAAAGTTGTTTGTAGCTTTGAAAATCTAATGAATGTTTTTGGATATTTTTCCTTCTTGTGTTTGCCATCACCAAAAAGGGGGAGATTGTTGCAAATCTATTTTTTATGACTTATATTTTGATGATTGACAAACACTATGTCTCTTGGACACTTGTTGCTTCTAACTTTTTAGGAATCAAAGATCGGACGATCAAGACTTTGCCAAGTTCAGGATTGTGTAGGTTTAGGGTTGAGTCAGTTTGTACTTTTAATTTTCACCTTTTGAGTCTACTTGTAATGGTCAAAGAGACTGATGCTAAGTAACCCTTCACACACACACTTGAGGGGCTTAGAATTTCTGTTTTTGCCCATATCGGCCTGGCCGATATTTATATCGTCCGGGACGATCAGCTTAAAACAGAAAGTCTAAGGATTCTTAATTAAGGCAGCCGTCATTAATATATCGGCCTAGACAATACGTGTATCGGCCAGGACGATAAGCTCAAAATAGAAAGAAGTAGCCGCCATAGTTAATTAAGGTATACTGTAATTTTAAATTATCGGCCAGGACGATCCACGTATCGGCCTGGACGAAATTACCAAATTATGCCTTAATTGATCAGGAAATCAAGGGATTAATTAAGGATGATTGATACGATCATATCGTCCTGGACGATCGCATGATCGGCCAGGACGATCCATTCAAAAAACCTTAAGTTACTTCAGGATGATAAATATCGGCCAGCTCGTATTCAGGGCTATTGTCAGGATGATTTTCCTCTGATTTGAACTGATCGGCCAGGACGATCGTGAGATCGGCCTGGACGATCAAGCCAATTTTAAATCGACCAGTTTTGCATCCAGGGCGATGCTCTGGCCGATTTTCTTTAATTTATACTGATCGGCCAGGCCGATGTCCAGATCGGCCTGGATGATATTGTCGGCAACTTGCAATTAATGAGCTCCTTTGAAGCTCTTCTATTTAAGAGCTCTTGTTCAACATTTTCAATGAACTTTTGGCTGCTGCCTTGACCTGAGAAGACCTTGAGGAGAGAAAGAGAGAGAGGAGAGAGAGAGGATCTTGTGAGGGGGAGCTTGTGAAGGGATTCACAAGGGTTGCTTCAAGGATCGCTCTACTTCGTCTTCGTCTAGAGTTTCTCGTCCGTGGAAGGGTCGGTAGAGGTAAGGAGTTTGCTTTTGGTTTTGGTTCTCTGCCAGCTTCAGGAGGAAGCAAAAGGAGGTAGGTTCTCTGCTTTGTCGGGGTGGCAAAAAAGAGGTTCTTGTAAGGGCTTCTCCGCCTAGCCGTGGGGGCTAAAGGAGAGTCACGTTTTGTAGTGCAATACTTGGAGGGTGCCTCCAAGGAGTGGACGTAGGTCGAGTCGACCGAACCACTATAAATTTCTGTGTTCTTTTTCTTGCTTCCGCGCTTTTTAATTCTGCATTTATTTCTGTGGTGTGATTTGGTTTATGCAATTTTCTTTCTTTGTGAAAAGAGTTTTTAAAATACCAATTCACCCCCCCCCCCTCTTGGTTAGCTTGGGACTAAGTTCATAGGGCTTAACATCCCTATCAAACTTTCAAACTTATGCCTCATTTCTAAGTAATGGTCTCTTTTATAAGAAGTAATTTGAATTTGCAAAACAACATCCACTAGGGAAATCCCAAAAAATCTTGGAGATGTTCCTTATTCCAATTACCATCAATTATAAAATAATTGATTGAAGGAAAATCATAGTCGAAGATAGCAATAAAAGTTGGCCATTTATCTAGACTTTTATCTAAAATCTATACATCTTTCAAGATGTTAATAGATTTACCTGATGCAATCTTCCATTTAGTAATCGAATGAAGGAATTAAGCTCTATTATATAAAATCTTCCAAGTTGTTGATCTATTACACTTGCTAGAAGCCTCCCATAAATCAACACCATACTTTTCCATTAAAGATCTATTAAGCATAGAATCTTCTCTCCATAAAAAAACTCAAGGAAAATTTAGCTCTCAATGGGCCAGCTATTGAAACCGTCGAATGAACCCCTTGCGTTCAGCATTCCACGGTTTGCAAAAATCCTCCCAAGCAATGTAGTGCAAATCGTGATTCCCTCCTTGCTTGTCCTAAATAAAACCCTTGCAAGCCTTGTCCAATTCTTTTAGAATACTCATTGGTAATAAAGAGTGAGCAACAAGAAAAATTGGTAATGAATCCATGACCAATTTTACCAATACAAATCTTCCAGCTAAAGAAATAAATCGGTTGTCCCATATATTGAGTTTACTTACAGCATTCTCTATAATAGCATTGAAATCTGATGCAACCAGCCTTCTCAACACCATCTTAATCCCAAGATAGTTCAATTCATTCACTGCTTTGTAGCCCATAAGTTTGATATTGCTTTCCTTCTTTTCCGTTTCATAGTTTTCCCAAACAAAATTATAGATTTTTGTTTATTGATACATTGTCCAGTCCAGCTACAAAAAGCAAATACAATTCTTCTAAATTTCTTCATAAGCTTCATATTGGTTTCAGAGAATAGGAGAATTTCATCTGCATACAATAAATGAGAAATTCTCGAGGCAGTGGAAGCAATTTTTATCCCCAAATTCCTTCATCTTTGACTCAAATCATTTGTCAAAAGTTGAGAGCAAAAGATAAATAAGTAAGGAGATAGTGGGCTACCTTATCTAAATCTGCTTTTTGGCTTGATCCCCTTTGAAATTCTATCATTGATCATAATAAAGAATTTCATATTTTCCACACATTCCATTAGAAGATTTGAAAATTTGATTGGGAAGCCAAAATAATCCAATACCATTCTCAAATTTTCCCAAGACATACTATCATAATCTTCCTACATGTCTAATTTGATTGCCACCAAACCTTTCTTTGATTTCAAAAACCTTATTTTATTGAAAAGTTCTTGAGCTAGAAATACATGATTAGATAAGGATCTACCTCTGATGAAAGCAGCTTGAACCTCTGAAATTAGCCCATTAAAATCCTTTAATAGTTTATTCAACAACATCTTGGCTATAATTTTATAAATAGAAACACAAATACTAATAGGATGAAAATTTAAAGGAGTAACCAGATTCAAAACTTTAGGAATGAGAACCACCAATGTTTTTTTCCATTTAGAATAAAGCCTCTCTGTCAACAGAAAATGCTAGACTGCAAGCCAAACTTCATTACCTATTATGCTCCAATAATTTTTAAAAAAAGAGTAGGTGATGCCATCTAATCCAGGAGAAATGTTATTACCAAGGTTTTTAATAACAAATTCCAATTCTTGAAATGTGAATCCAGCTTCTAGTTGTTTACACTCTGGTTCAGTTAATGAATTCAAAACCTGAGGCCATCCATCCACACAACATTCTATACTCTTCCATTTTTTACTTAAGAAATCCATCATAATTTCTTATATTTTCGTCTTCTCCTCTACCATATTACTTTCATCATTTTTCAATTGGCATATTGATTTCCAATTCTTCTTCCATTAGCAAAAGAGTGGAAGAACTTTGAATTCATGTTATTCTTCTGAATCCACTTTACCTTAGCTCTTTATCTCCACCATGTGTTTAACCGGGCCATTGTCACATTGAATTCATGAGTTTTGGATCTCAATAATAACAACTTTTGATTGGATAAACCTTGGCCATTCAACTCTTCAATTCGAAGAGCAGAGATATCATTTTTTAGAGAATCTTTTAGCTCCATAAAGTTTTTAAGTTTTGCTTTGCTCCAAAAATGTAGAGCTCTCAAAACCCTTCTGCATTTAACATTAAGAAGATTCATTGCATCACCTACAACCAATTTTTTCCAAGTCTTCAGAACAATTTCCTTTGAAGCCAGAAAAGAAGCCCAGACGTCTTCATATTTAAGGAATCTATTTTCATGCACTTTATCTTTGAAAATTTTGATAATTAAAAGGCAATGATTAGATGAAATCCTTGCCAAATTTTTCACCGTAGCATTGTGAATCTCATTCAAAGCTCTAGTGTTCAAAAGACATCTATCAAGCCTTTCCAGAATACGAGCATTTCTGGTTTTATTATTGCACCAGGTAAATTTTTTTCCCACCAAACCAACATCATGAAGATCATTCCTAGACATGAAAGCTGTCATCTCTTGCGGCCCTTAAGAAAAGGGGAACTTCTTCCCACCACTCTTCTCTTCTTGCAATAATATACAGTTAAAATTTCCCCCCAACAACCGAAGGGATCTCCTTGTCTCATTTCACTTCTAATCTTACCCACAACCTCCTTCTCATATACCAGTTTTTGTTTCCATACACCGTTGAAACCATCCAAGTTCCTTTATTGAAAATCTTCAACTCCCCAATTACACATTGGGGTGAAGCATCCAGTAAAGAGAATGTAGCCAAATTAGATTTATATAAGACCATGATTCCTTTAGAAGAACCATCAGAAGGATATAAGAAAAAAATCCCAATCTTCACCCATGAATTTATTAATCTTATATCTCTCAAAAGAAGAGATTTTTGTCTCTACCACACCAACAAAAAACACATACCAATCTTTAACAAATTCTCTTAAATAAACAGAGGCTTCCCTCTTGTTTGCCCCCCTACAGTTCCAAAAAGCTAAGGAAGTCATTTAGATATAGAGGGGGAAAAACTCCACCCTTACCTTTATTCATTCCCTCAGATTTTTTGGTTCTAGATGAATTTCTTAAGGGACCAAGATGCTTTAGTTCTTTCAAAAGTTTTAGTTTTTGAGATCCAGGATTAACATTTTCCAGATAATTATTCCCCTTGTCTTTAGGAACATCTTCAATCTTGCTATCAATGTTTTTTGAAACCACATTAACTACATTACTAATTTCATCATATTTGTAAATATCTCTTTCTTCCAAATAAGGTTCAGCCGGGATAATCAGCATAATTTTTTCTACTAAACTGTCTCCTTCAGGCTCTGTTTCCAGCAATTTGAACATATTTTCTTGAATTGGAAAATTCTCAATATTAGAAGAAGAATTCTTACCAATTTCAAATGTAAATCTCCTTGTTAAATCTCCAAAATTCCTAACAGCAATTTCCTTTATACTTATTCCCGTTCCAGCTTCAACATTTGCAACAGCCTTCATGTCTACATTCCCTCCTTCTAGCTGTAGTCCCGAACCAGTCACTTGTTCTTCTAGAAAAACCACAGTTAAGGTTTGATTAGTAGCCCATCCAGCATTTAGACCTTTATTCATTTCCACATTCTTCTTTTGATAAATAACATTTACCTCCTTCTGCTCTTATTATTAACATGAACACACAATACATAATTCGTTTCTACCTTCGGATTACTAACCAATGGTAATCCTAAACCTTTTTCTATAGAAACAGGTGCAAAAAAGTTATTATCTAAACCTTCCTTTGGATTGCAAACATTATTTAGATGACCTATCCTCCCACACTTGTAGCAAATGGTTGAGATTTTTTCATACTCAGTTTTTTGGAAGAATTGTCCATCTAGCCCATCCACCCAAACACCTAGTGCCAATTATCTATCTAACTCCGAATGAATGCAGACTCTTGCGAACTCCCTTCTACCCCGTTGGAACATATCACCATCGATTAACATAGGAGTTACAATTAATGAAGCAATCCTGGAAACATTAATTTCATCCCAATAATAAAGTGGAAGATTCGGCAATCTTACCCACACTGGAGATGTTAGACCCTTCAGAGATGTAATTGAAAATTTGGGATTCCATTTGTCAAGCCCAATTATGTAGCCATTTACAAACCATGACCCTCATGAAATCACCTTTTCCATATATTCTTGTGAGAAGAACGAACATAGCACGCAACCTGAGCCAAGAATAGTAAGATGAAATTTCCCAAATTGAGACCACTGACATCTCAACTCTGCAGCAATTATATGAACAATAATTACTTTGTCAAACACCTTCACCATAATGGATTTTTGGAGTTTTTTAGTATTCTCAACCATCTTTGGTTCATACAGTTTAATTGCCTTGCCATCCTCTAACATGAATGAATCTCACTTTGGCAAATTCAACTTGAGGTATGGATGTTTTATCCATGGATTATTCAATCTAGTTTTTACCAGATTATAAATCATTCCTTTTACATTCATTTGGACATTCTCATGAATAGCAGATGTGCTTGCGACACTATTTTGAATTGAAGGGTCTCCCTTTGATAAATCAGTAGACTTGATAGTATTTCTGAATCTGTTAACAAAAAAGATCTTCATACCAGATGATGATGAGTCGATATCATTTGATTTAAATTTCACCATCGAGGAAAGAGTTTCCATATTTGAATCAGTTGCCACTTTCTTGCCTTTACCAAAAATTGGAGACGAACCTTTTGTCTGATCTTCACTTGGTTCTCTGATAACCAAAGGCCTGTCTGATGGAATTTTTGAATTAATCTTGTAATCTGAGATGGACGACTCTTGTTGCAGTAATGAATTTCCCCAATTTAGGTCGTCCATTATTCAACCACCTGAGATGGTAGCCGACTGGCCAATCATCTTCTCTGGTGATGCCGCCAATCAACCAAGAAATTCATTTTTGAAAACTTTCTCTCTAGAAAATGGATCTCTCTCTAGAAAATGTCTCTCTTTAGAAAACAACTCTCTCTCTCTCTCTCTCTGAGCTACTGTTGGATATCAATTTCTAGGCTTGGCATTAAACCCTACACAGGGTCTAATATTTATTAAAAATGTCAAATCACCAGAATTAAGTCAAAGTCAAAAAGTTAACCTTTTTGTCAACCTTTAGTCAAATTTAAGTTAAAACATTAAAAATTCATAACTAAATTAAAAAACAAAAACTAATTCAAATGAACATAATATCTAATTACTTATCTTAGGGTCTAATATTTTTTAAAAAATCTTAACATTCAAGAATTCGCTTTAATTTAAAAAGTTAAATTTTGATCCATTAAATTAATATATTAAATAATTCTAAAAAAGCCTAAAATTTAATAATTGACATAAAATTCAAGAAAACATCAAATTCAATCATTAAAATCATTAATCAATCAAACTTAATAGAATAAATCATCACCCCTTAAGCTTTATCCAATCAAATCAATTAATTCATATTGGTTACGACTAAACTATTAAATTAGCCTCAAGGAAGGTAAAATAAACTTCACGGCTTTAATGTAAACACAATTTAACATCAAAATATATGTTAAAATTGATATTAATACATTAATATTAAAACTCAAATAAAAATCCCTTAAGCCTTTCAACCAATCAAAATGCCAGATAACTTCAATCAATTATCCTATATAAGACATATCTATGCCACACAACCTACTCCACACATTTTAGATGATTTTGTAGGAAAACTGACTCTAGCATTAGGCTAATCCAGCATTTACTTTTCTTATGTTATGTGCCAAGATTTTTATAGTTTTCATTATATGCTGGTTTCTAGAATAAATTGATGTGATGTTTATGTATTTATGTAATATGTGAATTGATTTAATTATCTTTAGATTACTATTTGGTTAAGAATAATTATGATGCTGACTTAATCTTCTATAGGTGGTCATGCTCATATAGAGCTAAATCAAAGGGGCCAAAGTTTAAAGTTTTAAATTAACAAGTAGTTTATAGGTGCTAAGCACACTAAGCCCACTTAAAATTAAAAGGCATGGCCAAACATGGATGTTATTGAGAATTAAGCAATTTAATATATTTAACTACTTGGGATGATTGATTTTATTTACTTAAGATAACCTTGCAGGTTGTATTTGAATCAAAAATTTTAATTTCATGTATATATAATTTAATTGCAATTGAGTTATAATCCAAATGTGGTTTTTGATATGGGATGTTATACATCCAACTTGGAATCCAAAGAGGAGGGAACATTTCTTAGGGGAGAGCTCCTTTCTATATGGAAATCCATGTTTGGGTGATTTTAAATATCTAAAGAGAAAAGAAAACACTCCTTCAGGGAGGAGTTTCTTTTCATTTGGATATCTATACCTGATAAATCTAGGAAGCTCACAAAAGGATGAAGAAGTGAAGATAGAAAAGAATTAAATTCTCGAAGTCACTTACATTAGTTTTAGCAGTAGAATATGGGTTTTTGTCAGTGGTACCCGACCACTTTAAAATTATGCAAACCCTAGGTTACAATATTAAGTGGAATTTTTCACATGGACATTATATTTGATTTAATATTTAATTAATTTATTTATGTTGATTGTGTAATAAAAATTGTATATTTTCCTAGCTTTTTTTAGTTACATGCCACTTTTGATTTAGTCTGGAATCGATCGGAGGCTCATGATAGTATGAATAAAATTTTTCTACTCTAATTAAAATAAAATTTTAAGATCATATAGAAAATCTAACATTTTAAGAAGTAAGCTCGAAGCTGCTGAGAGTTCTTATATATGCATATTAATTTCTTATCCTCCTTATTAGACACCCCTCGGTTTGGGGGTTTTTAGCAAATCACTTGGTCAATTAGGGTGTAATTTTATTAAGGAAATCTTATACAATCTCTAGGATAATATTATTTTTAATCCTTTAAAAATTTCATCATACCATTTACACAATCAAATGTTGATCAACATGCATTATTTTGGAAATAAATTAAAAGAGTCTAAAATTTTAATTATATTTTCTTCAAGCATAATCACCCCATATAAGTCAAGGGGCCAATTAGGATTTGCTCTAAATATTGGCTCTAATTTCTTAAACTTAATTAAACAATATACCTACCACTATTTCTTAAAGACACCGGGGACATGTATTTTAAGCACCTAGGTGGTTAGTTGGCTCCCCAATTCAGGTCAGGATAAGTCTAGACCTGCATTGCATTAGCTAGGTTCGGACCATTATTTTTTAGTGTCCAATTTAGATCTATGATCTGGGGTAGATTCAAAATCTTAAGTCCCAAACTTTTTGGAATATAATCTCACCATTTTAATTAATCAGTAACTTAAATTAATTTTTTTCTTCAAATCAAAATTTAAAGCCCAACACATAGAGTTGACCAGGGAATTTTTGAAGTGTTCAAAATCTCAAAATGTATCCTACTTCTCTTCCCTTGACATCTAGAATAAGTGCTCAAACTTTGATCCAATCCCTAATAGATTTCCAACCACTTCCTTTGATATTAGTCTTTGAAATGTCTCAAAAATAAAATTTTGACAGTTATTTTAATTAAAAATTTTTGTATGAGAATCAAGTTTTCTACTTTGTAATTAACTACGAGGGCTTGCGATCATAAGAGATTTAAAGAATTCATATTGATTTGTTTCAAAACTTAATTAATCATCTTTGGGAAAATTAATATCAACTACAATCATTATCATAATATTCTTTGATAAGGGATGGTACATTCTTCCCATAGGAAGATATATCACTCTTTATTGTGACTTTAAATATAATATTAATGTTATAATATCTAGATCATCATAGTCAAATATTTTATTGAATAATATTTTGACCCTTCGGGGTCATATTTAGTTATTTCTCAGATTTAGCTAATATATTCATGATATAATTTGCAATTCTAAATCTTAACCCATTAGGATATCTTATCTCCACCTCACAAGGCAGTATATCATTTCCAATGGACATTTGATTTTAGAATTAAAATTCAAATGTCAAGTTCAAGTTTCCCAAAGAATTTTAATTTTTATTACTTTGCACCCTTTTTCAATGCAAAGTAAATCCCATATTTCAAACTCAACAACCATGACCCATAGAGATACCTCCACTAGAAAGTTCACTGGAATAAGTGCTATAGGAAAAATAAATGGTTTAAGAATATAAAACATTTTGCTAGTTGAAGGCATTATTTTGAAAATCAGACCGAACCAGACAGTTTGACCGGTTCAACCATGAATTGGTCTAATGGCCAGTTCGGTCCTCTTGAAGAACCGGTCTAGCAACAAACTGGTTTGAATCTTCGGTTCAAATGGCCAACCATTGAACCTGTCTTATTTCTTAAGAACCAGCCGATTTAACTAATAATATATTTAAATATTTTAATTAAATATTAAATTAATTTAAATATCATTTATTTTATCTAGCAATATAATTCCAAAATTTAATTATATTATATTTTAAATTAATATAAATAATCTTGCTCACATGACTCCATAATACCATGTAAGATCCTAACCCATGGGTACAACGAAAGGTATATAAACAACATAACATAAAACTCCTAAGTGATGTGGACTAAACAACTAGTAGTTTTTAGTTTCAACTTTCAATGATGTGTGCAAGAAACTTGTTTTTTTTTTTGAAGAAAAATGCATAAAATTGCATTAATAAGGAAAAAGAACAAACTAAGTACTCTCTACACTAGATTCCTCCTTTAATATTGTCATAAAAAGAGGAGGAATCTTATTCTTGATAACATCTTCCCAAATAAAAAAAAACTCATAATCCCATAGTTAACACATAAATCCGCTAACTTATGACATCTCCTATCAACACAGTTAAGAACAATTTGATCAAACTCATCAAATAATTGAATATTTCCATACTTTGAAGTTCCATTTTGTTTTGTCGTTTGCAAGAACTTCATCACATTAGCATTGTCTCCTTCAATTATAATTCCCTTATACTTGAACATCCAATCCTTGATCAACTCCATGATTGAAATATCCCAGTGAACATACGGTTTACCAAAAGCCAAGAGAAATCTACATTTATGATCACGTACAACCCCTCAAAAACTAGCTTTATAAGAAGGTAGTAAGGCTGCGTCTGCATTGACCTTTAGCCAATCAGGTGGTGGGGGATACCAATGAATATTGGAAAGCCTTGACGACTGATTTGCATCCCATATGCCCGATAATTTATTAGATCCTTGATCCATGAATGAGGAATAGCTCACTGCATTTGCACATTATTAGATCTTCTTTACAATTATGAATCATCTTGTTCCTAGATTTCCAAGTAAAGAACACCACATTATAGTATAAATTGTTCATGAAAGAGCATTGTTTTGACATCCAATTGTTGCTCTCCATCAAGGATTCAAATACAGGAATTTGAAAACCCCACTTCCCAATTTGAAGTATATCTTCCTTCAGCTTTAAGCACCTAGCCGCAACATGATCTATTCTTCTTCTTCTAAATAGTTCCTCGGGCATTGATTACAACGTTGTAATCTTCTATACTCTAGCAACTTGTTAGTGGGAATAACATCATTAAAAATCCTCCACCACAATGTCTCTACTCTTGGATTCAATTTGGCTTTTTTAATCCAGCTCCAATATTGCTTGCATTCAGTATGACTAGCTGAATTTTCAATGATCATAGTAGAAATTGATTTTCCATTCAACTGATGCATCAACTCCATCTTGTCTTCAATTATTTCAGTGTTAATCTTAATTTGATAAATTATGTTAACAATATCACTTCCCATATGACTGCTAATTGCTTCCACATTCCATCTTCCATCACTGATGTAATTTGAAACCGAAAAGCTTCTACCATCATTTGGAACAACAAACGTTGGCCATTTGTTTATACTCTTGTCCAAGATCCATGTATCATTAAATACATCAATGTTTACCCCATTGGCAACATTCCATCTAATAATTGTCCTAAGAGATTTACCTCCATCTGCAACGATCTTCCAAACAAAAGATCCCATCCTCCTCATAGCTCCATCTTCAAGTACACTTCCATATTTTGGGTAGAATGCTTTACGCAGTAATGACTCCTTATCTACCATGTATCTCCAAGCTAATTTAGCTCTCAAGGGTCCTACTATACTTGAGCAAGAGTGAAGCCCTCTTCCTCCCCAAATCATTGGTAAGCACATGACATTCCAATTGACATAATGGATACCATGTCTACCATTGGATTTGTTCCAAATAAAATTTATGCATATCTTGTCTACTTCATCAAGCACCCTCTTAGGCACCATAGAATTTGTACAATGAAAGATGGTGAAGGATAAAAGAATTATTTTAGTCAACAAAATCTTTCCTGCCAATGAAATCAGCCTTCCTCCGCAAGTGTTTATCATCTTCTATGCTTTGTCAATGATAAACTGGAAGTCATCTTTAACTAGTCTTCTTGTGGCTAACTTTATTCCTAGATAAGTCAATTCCTTTGATGCCTTGAACCCCATGATCTGAGCAATTAACTTCTTCTTCCTTCTAATAACCATCTTTCCAAAAATCATACTAGATTTGATGAAATTAATTCTTAACCATGACCATCCACAAAAGCTCTTCAAAACTGAATTTACTTCCTTTACTACCTTTACTTTTGTTTCTAAGAAGATGATCACCAAATGGGAAATTCTTGGACCTTTAGAGCACAACCGAATTCCAATAGTGTCCACTTTTTATTTCAATGCATTGGAAAGCAATTGAGCACAAAGAATAAATAGAAGAGGAGACAAAGTACACCCTTGTCTAAAACCGCTCTTCCCCTCTATCCAATTAGACAGATTGCCTTTGATTATGATAGAGAATTTTGAGTCTTGAACACATCCCAAAATTAGACTAGAGAATTTAGAAGGAAACCCAAAATACTCCAAGGCTTTCCTTAAGGTAGGCCACCCCATCAATCATAGGCCTATTCCATGACTATCTTGAAAGCAACCAACCCTTTTGAAGATTGAGAATGCTTGAATTTATGCATAACCTCTTAAGCAATTAGCACATGATCTGAAAGAGATATATGTTTCAAGAATGTTGCTTGTTCTTCTGAGATCAGTTTAGGGAAGATAGATGACATTCTATTCAAAATAACTTTTGCTGCTACTTTATAAATCGTATTGCATAAGCTTATCAGTCTAAAGTTAGAAGGGACCAAAGGGTTAGTGACTTTAGGAATAAGCACAATAATGGTTTCCTTCTAATTTTAATCCATAATTGAAGAATCGAAAAAAGCATTGATAGCATTCCATAAATCAATCTTAATTATCTCCCAATAAGCTTTAAAAAAAAGAAAAGGTAATACCATCATTACTTGGAGATATATTATTTCCACTGAGCTTGATTAGCTCCTTCTCTTCCTTCATAATGAAAGCTTTGTCCATAAATTCTCTATCTCCATCATCAAGAGACTTCCACAGTTTAGGCCATCCTTCCATCTTACATTCTCTACTCCTCCATTTCTCTTTGAAGTAATGGATCATCACATTCTCTATATTCAGCTGATCCTCTAGAACATCACCTTCTTCATTTTTTATTTTAGCTATATAGTTTGAGTTTTTTTCTAGTCGAAGTAAAAGTTTGAAAAAACTTTGAGTTCCGATCTCCCTCCATCATCCACTTTACCTTTGCACTTTGTCTCCACCATGTATCCAATCTAGCAAGAGTAGAATTTAGCTCCTCCACCTTCACTTTGAGCAGACAGCAGTCATCCTCCGAGAGGATTCCTTCATCAACCTCCTTCATTTGTAAGTCCTCTATTTGTTTTAGTAAATTACCTTTCAAATAGATTAAGCTTTTCCTTTTTGCTTTACTCCAATAGAATAAAGCTTTTAAGGACTTCTTCATTTTTTGTATTTAGAATATGAGAAAAGCTTCCTTCACATTTCCTTGCCCAAATGCCTTTTACCACTACAGTCGAAGCCTTGTTAGAGGCCCAAATGTCTTCAAACCTCAAAACCTTCTTAGTAGCATGATGACTCATGAGATTTATAAGGATCGGACAATGGTCTGAGGCCACTTGTGCCAAGTGCCTTACCACAAATTGATTGGATGAGTTCAATATAGTCGAATTCAAGAGGCATCTATCAAGCCTCTCAAGAATTCGATCCACTCATTTTTGGTTGTTGCACTAAGTGAATTTTGGTCCCACATATCCAATTTCATGAAAATCATTGCAAGATAAAAAATTCTTCATTTCTTTTGGTCCAAGGGAAAACTTAAATCTTTTCCCACCTCTCTTATCTTCCTTAGAAAGAATGCAATTAAAATCTCCTCCCATCACCATATGCACTTCCTTGGAGGAATAATTTCCCAAGCTATCCCAAAGGCTTCTCCTTCTTTAAACATCCTTGTTGCCATAAATAGTAGCAACCCTCCATTTGCCTTTATTTGGAACCTCCAAATCTCTAATAATAAACTGAGAAGAAGCTTCCAACAGTTGAAATCCAGTAATACTTGACTTCCACATCACAAGAATCCCTCCTAATAAGCCTACTGAAGAAATTTGAACAAAATCCCATTCATTCCCAATAAGATGATCTACATCCTTCCTATCAAAATTGGAGATTTTAGTCTTCAATAATCCAATGAAAAACACCTCATACTCCTTAACCACCTCCTTTAAATATAGAGAAGCCCTCCTCTTCCTTTCTCCTCTACAATTCTAAAATAAAATAGAAGAATTCATAGAATAAGAGGGGAATAAGTCCCCACTATATCTTTGCAATCAGCATCAGCTCTTGTACTTCTTGGGACCAAATTAATATGTCCCAAGCCTTTCAATTGTTTGGAACCTCTCTTCTTAACATTAGAAGAACTTCCCTCCTTCAATTACTTGCTTTCCTTCATTCCCTAGATATTTGTCTTGAAAAGATTGTCTTCAGCTTTATTTAACACAACCATATCATCCACCACATTTACATTTTCTTCTTCAGTTAAGACAATCTCACCTTCTTCAACCAACCCATCTAATATATTGAATTTATTTGCATATGCAGTATTAGATGAGATAGAGGGCATACCATTTGCAGCAACGACTATTATTGAAATTTATGGATTCTCTTGTACAGACTTCTTCCAACATCAATACCTCCATAAAATTTATCATCCTTCCTATACGCTTCCTTCACCAATGATTCAGTCTCTGCATTCTTAAGCCCTTGTCTTGGTTTATCTACATCTCTTCCAACATTTTGTTCATCCATTGTTCCTTGACCCGTGAGATAGCCTTCTTAAACCTAGAATTTTTTAATGTTCTTTTTCCATAGATAACTTGCAACCTAGGGCCATAACTATCTTTTGTAACATTTGGAGTTAACCCAGCTGAGTTGATCTTCAACCCTTATATTCCATCCTCCACTTGTCTAGATCATTTTACAGCATCATTCAGTAGTAAATCCTCCTTCAAACCATTCTCCAAGCATTCAAAGTGACCGATCTTGCCACAAGCAAAGCAAAAATTTGGCAATCTTTCATATTCTATTTTTTGAAAGAATTTTCCATTGATTCCTTCCACCCAAACTCTAAGAGGTAGTTGAGTATCCAAATTGATACAGACACACACCCTACCAAACTTCTTTCTCCTCCATTGGAACATGTTTCCATCAATTATATAAGGCTTGCTAATCATCGAAGCAATTCTACAAATATTGATCTCATCCAAGCATTGTAAAGGAAGGTTAGGCATCCTAATCCAAATAGGGGCTGACAAACCTTTTAATGAAGTAGGAGAGAAACTAGGCGACCATCTATCCATCCCAATAATCTTTCCATTGACAAACCAAGGCCCACTAGATAATACAACTTCCAATGAGTCTTTTATATAGAACGAGCAAAGGACCCAATCCAATCCAAGCATGGTGAGATGAAACTTCCCAAAGGGAGTCCATTGCCTCCTTAGTTCAGTGCTAACAACTGGAAATGGAACATTGCTTTCAAAAACTCTAATCACAATGGAGTTTTGAAGCTTTCTCGAGTTCTCCAACTCATTCTCCATATGCAATTTAACAGAAGAACCATCTTCAAATAAAAAATCACCTAGGTACAGGTTTTGAACCTTAATGTTTTCCTTCTAGCAAATAATCAAGTATCTTCTGAGAGCCTAAAAAGTCGACGACTTGTGACTAGTAAAATAAATAGAGATACGATAACATCTGTGTTGCCAGAAGTAAAAAGAAGGTCATGAGAGCCAGAAGATTTATGCTTAAGAGTGGGCACGGAAGAAGAAGAATGGTTCAAGAGGGAAATGTTATGCAATTGGGATGAATTTGACAATATTTTATGATGACAATTAAATATTTAATGTATTTGAAAATTTTTGGTGCTATATACATAAATAGAAAAATTAATTATTACATTTATAACTATAAAGATTTCAAATGATATGAACGTAAATTCAAAAAATATAAAAGTATTTTAAAGTTAATCATGCGTGCTTCGGTATGTAGTCCTACAAAGACAAATTTTATAAGCCGCACCCTTAAAAGTCATTATTATTCAAAACAACATAAAAAAATAAATTTTAATCTAATCGCGAGGGGTTCCTGTGACTACTCGATGAGCCATAGTTAATTGCAGCACACCTAGTGATTGGTTTTAATTTATTTTTAACATTAAATGCTAGCTAATGGCATATACTAGGAGCGGCCATTTTAGAAAAAAAAAATGGAAACAAAAAGTGTAACAAATGACACTTAAGGTTTCATTTGGAACCGCTTTCTTTGTGCTTCTGAAAGCAGTTTTTAAGTACAAAAATTAAAAAATTTGTACTAAAATGCTACTTTAAGAAGAAAAAAGAAAGCTGTCCCAAACGAAGCCTAAGATGGGATGAGAAATTGTATTGACAGTTATCTTCTCAACTCTCATTTCTTCAAACTCTTTCCCACAGCAGCTACTCAAGTCATCTCCAATCTTAGATTTCTTTGGATAACGCCTATAATGTGCGAGAGACAATCGCTGCCCAATCACATATTTGAGAGTTTTTTTTTTCCTTTTGTTTTTTTTATTTGAAATTTGTTGTATATTTATTTGTATTATAAATGAAAACATTGGTAGATGTTTTTTTGGTGGATTTTTTTTCTTCATTTACTTAACTTTCTTATAAGTTGTTTTAAGTTATAGTTGATTATTTAGAATATAGTGGTACTTTTTTATTATTGGTTAGAGAAAATACATATTTATTTTGTATCTCCATAGAGTTTAATGCTTTCCAAAAACTGAGAAAATTTATTTGGTTTTGGAAAAAAGCATTTTTTTCATAATTTTTTGTATTTATCTTAACAAAACTTTTGGTTTCACTAATATATAAAAATTATTAATTGAAAACTAAATTTTATTTTAAAATGTCTTTGTGCAATTTTTTTACTACTTAAGTGTGTATATTATCATTATTATCCTGTAACTAATAATAATTTATATATTAACAAGTTCTGTTAAATTTTTCATACTTTTATGATTGTTAATTTTGATATATTGAATATATTTAATTATTAATTTAATTTGGGATAGTATTACTCAATTTTTATATTTTTTTTATAATTTTAATAACATGTATTGCGATACTTTTTTGGTCTCGCAGTTGTAGTGAAAGAGATGAATGGGCTTTTTTGTTCGATTATGCTTGTGCATAATGTGCAACTGAATGTGAATGAGCAGTTTTCACCTACATACACTGAAAGTCAAACTCGTCCAATAAAACTCCTTACAAATACTAATCTTAAGCAGTTGAAATTAGGAGTCCTTAAAGCACTTAAATATGAATAATCAAGCACCACAATAAATGTAATATGTTGTTATCCCAATGGAAATGATTTAGTTTTAACAAATATTGATGATGATGAAGTGTGTGAAGTTGTATTGGACCATGCATCTAGAGAAGCACTTATTTTGTATGTTGAAGTTCAAAAGTTGGACACTAAGATGAGGGCTACTGAAAATATAAACATCCATATGACTTAGTCCCATAACTTACATTATATGCTTGATGGTTGCCCAATCAGCCATCCTGATATTTCAGATGTTAATGAGCATAGGCAATAAGTGTCCCACCAATTTGAATTTTTTTTTCATTTATTCTAGTAATCAAATTGTAATTGTAATGTTGAGTGATCGTATGTTAAATAGGTTCATGATAGAACAACTTGATCTAAATATTGTCGCACTATGAACATAATCATCCCACCATAAAATTGATGAAGAGGAAGGTGTGGGGGGTCATATGTCAATAAGTTTTGAAGGATATGAGATATTGAGTAGTGGTTTGAGTTATGAGCTTGATGATAATGAAGAAGACTAGCTATTCATCTGGTGATGTTTTGCCTATCAAAGTAAATCATGGTGCCATGTATAATCTAATTATATATAATTATCTAAGGTTTATAAATGCAGAATAGATGGTTTACAATAATATGTGATACTACTTAGGAGTGGGATGTAAAGCATGACTTTCATGATGCTTGTTGGAGTAATAGAATAGAAGAAGAATTATACATTCTATAGAAGTTAGTGGAAGAGATGTGCTTCACAACTAATACAGACCTACAATTTACATTATGTGGTTGGTTAAAATTAAAAAATATGAAATTTATAATGATAGCTTCAAATAATCAAAAGTGGATAGTATCATGTATACACCATGTCGCCCCTTAAAGACCATGTTTATGGCATTTACACGCGTGTTAAAGCAAGTGTCTAGGAGGGTCATGGAAGATTTCTATATTTGAGAATAATAACACATGTAGTACTCTAATTATATCCATAAGTCATAGAAAATGCACTTCTATATTTATCTCCTGCTTTATTGTACTAGCTATTAGACAAAAAATAGACTTAAAGCTCAAAGAAAGTATTGGTCATATTGAAGCTAAATTTAACATTAAGGTTTCTTACATGAATTTGTGGGATTAAGAGTAAGGCAATTAAAGCAATATTTGGAAGTTGGAAGGACTCATACAGGATAATGAATTTGTTTATGGAAGTTACTGCCTCTATTATGCTAGGTGCAATGTACCAAATTTAATCTAATAACACATATCAAATTCAAAAAAATTTCTAGGCTTTTACACCGTCAAATGCTGTTGTTTCTTTACTTACTGCACCTTCTTCTCTCACTTTGGTGGGGAAGTTCATGCTTAAGCAGCCTAATCTTGATGTTATCCGTAAGTTTTTTTGAAATATGAAACTATTGGGCTCGTTCCAGGTGGGTCTTTTGGATTCCATGCATATTCCGATTCAACTGAGTAATGACCTGGATTATAGCCATATATTTTCTAGGCAATCATATTATATTTTGGGCTACCAAATGAGATTGCTTAAATGATCTCTTGATTTCGATGTGCAGGAAGAATCTCTGATAACCCCTGTGTGGATTTCTTTTCCTAATCTCTTGTTACATTTTTTTAATTCTCAAATTTTATTTGGTTTGGCCTCTATATTCATTAAATCATTGTAAACTAATCAAGTTACAACATCTTTTTCTCGACCATCAGTAACTAGTGTTTTTGTTGAACTAGATATTTCAAAGAAGCATCCTAATGAGGTTTGGATTGGTTCAGAATTAAATAGTTATTTTGAAAAAGTGGAATTAAAAAATTTACCTATTTTCTGCCATCATTGTAAGATGCATGGCCATGGTCTATCTTCTTGTTATAAATTGCATCCCCATCTTCATAAAGCGAAGGACATTACAAATCCGTCCCATAAAAGTGAATTAACTGTAGTTGAACTTATTTCTATTATTCCTAATCAAGATACTATTGTGGTTAATGGTTCTAATGTGCAAGACCCTCCTAATGATTCTTTAAATTTGGTTTCGATTCAGGTGGAACCCAACACGATCATTTTGGATAATTTGCCTCAAGAGCAGGAAGTTAATCTTATCCCCTTTTTTACTATAGATACTGATTCTCTTAAGATGGATGATCAAAATGTTTTTCCTATTCTTAATAATGCATCCTTATCTTTTGAGTCCTAGTTGGAGGATGTTTTGGTTAACTCTAATGTTGAGGAAGAGGAAATTCTGCATAATGTTGTTACTAATTAGGCACCTTCTCTAACCATGGTGGAAAACAAAGGTGGTATTATTATTTTAAATGAAACTAACGTGGAAGGTGAGGTGTTCCTTGAAGAAAGAGATTTGCCTCTTTCTAAGGGCCAATTAGGTACAAGTGGTGATAATTCTTTTTCCATGAATGATAATTATAATAGTGATGTGTTTACTGACACTAAAGATATGGATATGTTGGTTATATGTTTCACAAGAGATGATAATAATACTAGTTTTACCAAAGGTCGTGGGAGGAGGGGTAGGAAACTATAAGCTGTGGTTTTACATTCTCCTCATCCTACCAGAATGCATACTTGACATTAATCTTTTTTTTTTATGTTTAACACCATTATTTGGAATGTTAGGGGTATAGGTTGCTCTTCTTCTAAATTGAGAGTGAGAACTTATGCCATATTTTTAATGTTCCTCTTCTTGTATTGCTTGAGCCTATTATCTCTTCAGATAAGTTAATTAGTACTACTAATTTCTTGGGTTTTAACAACACTTTCTCTAATGTTGCCAACAAAATTTGGGTGTTTTGGAAAGATTATGTTAGGGTTAACATTATTTGTGATTTTAATCAAGTTATTCATTGTAATATTGAGAGTTCTAATTTGTAATGTTATGCTTCTTTTGTTTATGCTGCATCCTCTCGTTATTCTAGAAAGATTTTATGGGATCAAATTATCCAATTTCATAGTATCTGTAATCTCCCTTAGCTTGTTGGAGGGCATTTTAATACCATTACTAACATTCTAAACTTAGTTGGGGTTCTCTCCCAATATACCAATCTATGGAGGATTTTAATAATATGATTATGGAGTGTAGCCTCATTGATATTAGTTTCTCTGGGGGTACTTTTACTTGTCATAAGGGGCATTTATGGCAAAGACTTGATCGGGTTTTATTTAATGACTATTGGTTGAATTCTTTTGAGTCTACTAATGTTGAACATCTTAGTAGGACCCTTTTTGATCACTCTCCTCTTCTTATTAAAATCAAGCCTAGATTGAGAGTTTTTCCTTCTCAATTTATATTTCAAAATATGTGGTTACTTCATGATTCGTTTATGAACATGGTTAAGGATAATTGGATTGCTCCTCTTCATCTGTACAATACTATTTCTGGTCTGTGTAGATTGTGGTATAATATGAAACGGCTTAAATTTATTCTAAATTGGTGGTATCATAATGTTTTTAAGAATCTTTTTTCTAAAATTTTAATTGCTGAATTAAAGTGATTTGTCAGAAGAAGCATTGCCAAATTTTTCCTTCTAAATCTAACTTTTGTGTCCTGGGAGAAGCTAATGATGAGCTTCATAAATTACAAGCTCAGGAGGAAATGTTTTGGAAACAAAAATATGCCATTAAACATCTTGTGGAAGTTGACAACAATATTAAATATTTTCATACTTTTGTTAAAATAAAACATATTATTAATTGCGTTCATAAAATTAATCGAGCTGATGGTTCGATTACTAAGGATGGTGCTGAAATTACTAACTTAGCTGTCTAACATTTTCAAGCTCATTTGAATAAAAATTTTATTCCTTCCTCTATTAATAATCCTAATATTACTCATTCTCTTATTTCTAATGATGATAATGTTTACTTGTCGATGCTTCCTTCATGGGATGAAGTTAATGATATTATTTTTGGTATGAATTTTGATTCTATAGCTGGGCCTAATGGTTTTACGCCCAAGGTTTTCCAAAAAGCTTGGAATATCATTAGTGATGATCTCTTTTTGCTATTATTGGTTTTTTTAAGGGTAAGTCTATTCCTAAATTTTTTACCGCTACTTCTATTGTGCTTATTCCTAAGAATAATGCTAAAACGTCTTGGAATGATTTTAGGCTGATTAGTCCATGCACCTTATTCTATAAACTGATTTTTAAACTTTTAATGAATCATTTATCATCTTTTTTGTCTAAGTTGATTTCCCCTTTTCAAATGGGTTTTATCAATGGACGTGCTCTTTCTGATAATATTCTTTTGGCTCAAAAATTTTGTCATAATTTGGATGTTAAAGTTAGAGGTGGAAACATGATTTTGAGGCTTGATATTGCTAAGGCATATGATAATATTGATTGGAATTTTCTTTATGGTATTATGAAGTTATTTTGTTTTGATGTTTATTTTATCAATCTGATTAAGAGTTTAATCAAAAGCCTTTATTTTTCTATTATTATTAACGACAAGACTAATGGTTTCTTTAAGGTTTCCCATGGTTTGAGACAAGGTGATCCCATTTCTATGGTTCTTTTTATTGTTGTTGCTGAATATTTTTCTAGAGGTCTTGTGGAGATCTTTAAGAATTGTCCTAGCCTTTACTTTAAAACTCTTGGTGGTTTTCATATTTCGCATTTATGGTTTACAGATGATTTCATTATTTTTACTAATGCTTTTCTTAATAGGCTGAATAGATTATTGAGGGTTTTTCATCATTTCGAATTATAGCATGGCCTGAACCTTAATAAACATAAGTGTAGTTTTATTACTGCTAAAAGAGCTCATGTGGATCGTATTATGGCTAATAAGAATCTTTCTGGGTTCAATCATGTTAGTTTTCCTTTAAAATACTTTGGGGTGCCTCTTTATAATGGTAGAAAGAAGTCCTTATAATTTGATGATTTAATTTCGGTTGTGCATAAGAAACTTTCTTCTTAGGATTCTAACTTTCTTACTTTTGGTGGTCATTTAACTCTTATTGAAAGTGTTCTTTGTTTTATTCATGTTTACAGTTTCCAAACTTTTCTTCCTACTCAAGCTATTTGTAACAGGATTGAAAAGATTTTTAATAAGTTTTTTTGGAAAGGGAATAGTAGTAAATCTAAAATCCATTGGTTATATTGGAATAACTATTGTGGTACTGTTGATGAAGGGGCTTTGGGTTGTAAATATTTGAAGGATTTGGTCTATTCTTTTTCTTTTAAATTATCTTTTAATTTCCATGCTAACTTGAGCCTTTGGGATAATTTAATGAATACTAAATATTGTGGGGTGAAGAATCCCATCATTTATTATTTTAATAAAGGTAATTCTAAAGTTTGGTATCATCTTTGCAAAGTTAGGTGGGCGGTTGAGCCATTTTTCTTTTGGGGTCTAGGTGATGGACATAATTTCTTTTGGCAGGATCGTTGGTTGGGTGGCCATTCTATTGGTTCTATTATTAATTCTTCCTCCAATGCTTTTGTGAAGGTTAATTTTTTTTCACTGATAATGGTTGGGATGTGGTGAAGCTTTCTAATGAGTTACCTGATTTTATTATGCAACAAATTTTATAGATCCCTTTAAACATGGATGCCATGGATGTTCAGCTTTGTGCTTTTTCTAAAGATGGTTCTTTTAGCTTAAAAAAAGCATTGCATTCCTTTAGTGCTAAGAAAGAGGTTTCTAAGGTTTGTAAGATGATTTGGCATAAAAGTATTCCTTATACAATTTTTATCTTTGTTTGGCATTTTTTTCATAACTTTATTCCTACAGATGACGATTTGATTAAGCATGGTTTTATCCTTCCCTCTAAATGCTAATGTTGCTATAATATAGAAAATATGCATCATGTTTTTGTCTCTGGTCCTTGTGCGATTAAAGCCTAGACTTATTTTGAGGATTTATTTCACTTAAACTATTATAAGACTAACATTTCCATTAATTCCTTAATTATTTTTTGGTTAATACTAAACGTCATATCAAAAATGTTATCCCCTCTCTTATCCTTTGGTTTTTATGGTTTGAGAGGAATAAATCTCGCTTTAATGGTGTCGGTATGAATCGTAATAGAATTATTCAGAATGTTAAAGATAAGATTAGGGATCTTTTCTCAGCTAAATTACTCTCGGTAAAGAATATCATAAATCATCTTATTAATGCGATTGCCTTTGGGATTAAGCTAGATGTGCAGGTTGGACTGAAGCCCCCCAGGAGTGTTTTTTGGTTGAAACTTCCTAGCAATTTCTTTAAGGTTAATGTGGAGGCTATTAATAATATGCATATGATGAACTGTGGTGGAATCATCAGGGATTCTAATGGTAACTGCATTGTGAGTTTTGTTGGCCATTGTTTTAATTGGGATGTTAATATTGCTATCATGTTTGCTATCAATTATGGTTTAAAGTTGTGTTTTTCTATTGATTGCATTAATATTATTATGGAGGTTTCTTCTTCTTATTACTATGAGTCTATTATTTTTAGGAATGACAAGATGTGTAACCCTGAGCTTTTTTACGTTAGAAGGGAAATTATGAATTGGTTGAACATGCTCAATGTGTCTTTTTATGTTATTAATGGAGAGGGGAATGCTTGTTCTAAGGACATTTCCAGGTAGGGCAGAGGGTTGGCTTCCATGATCGATTTCAATTATTCTAATCTCCCGCACCATGTTAGGGGTCTCTTTAACTTGGATAAGATTGGAGTTCTTTATGTTATTCCCTAAGGTGGCTGGTTGTTGGTTGTGGTCTTATTTTTTCTTTGTGGTTTCGCTGGGTTGGATGTTCCCTCTATTTATTATTGTGGTTGTTTATTTGCCTCACCGGGTTTCATTACTGAATTTTGGTTTTAGTGAGATTGCTTTCTGTGGTTTTTTTTTTCAGCCTTGTGTTGGTGGCTGACACAGAATTGCAGTGTGTTGCCTTTTGTTTCCTTTGGCATCTTCTATTTTTGGGTTTTGGTTGCTATTATGTGTAGTTTACTGAGTGTTATTGTTAAGCTATTATGGCACTCATCCATAGTTTTCATCTTTGGGATGTTCTTCATGCTGTTTCATTATTGTTGGTTCACTTTGGGGGATAATTGTATTTCGTTTCCTGCTATGAGTTTACTAATGGTTTCTTGGTTGTTTTGGCAGCATTGCACGGGTTTTACTTTTAGGTTGTTATGTATGCTGTTGTATGGTTGTTGGTGCAAGTTTTGGGAGACTGTGATTTTTTTTTTGCTACTTCTATAACCTGGGAGTGTGGAGTTTTTCTCCAGAATTTTGTTGGTATTTTGGAGAGGTTCTGGTGTTGTTTTACTAGGGGTTCTCTCTTTTCTCTTGGTGAGTTGTGTAATGTGGTTGTTCATGGGTTTAATGCCATGAGATGTATGTTGTTCTTTCTGGTTCTTTTTTTATGGCTAAGGCGACATTGTTTTATTGGCTTGGTCTGTCAGTTACTGGATGGCAATTGGGCTCTGCATTGGTGGTATATCCTTACTATTTTATATTCCTTCTGCTTTTTCTATTATTTTTCCTTTTATCTCCTGGTGCAAGTTATTTTCGATGCACATTTTTTGGTGGTTGACCTTCTCAGGAGGATTTTGGTGCCGGTTTTTGTCTTTTTGACCTGTATGGTTTTTTGGGTGCTCGTTCTTGTGCATCGTAGAATGTACCTAGGTTTGATTGTACTTTTTCATAGTAGGGAACTTGAGCTCATAGGTTTTTTTACTTTTAATTTTTTAGCTCTACGAAGTAGTAGTGAGCTTGAGTTCTCTTTAAGAACTTTGTAATCATTTTTATGTTATTAATGTGTAAGCCCCATCGTGGGTTTCCCTAAAAAAAAAGTTCTTATTGATGAGAATAATGGATTATTCCCCTTGGCTTATGTGATTTTTGAGTCCAAATGTAATGAGTTATTGCTATTGTTCCTTATTTTTCTTCACCAAACTTTACCAAGCGTTAGGAATAAAGAAAACCTTAGCCTCATTTCAGATAAACATGCTGGTTTAGTTAGTGGGTGATGAGATGTTATCCTAAATGTGGTTCATTGTTGTTTCCTTCGGCTTCTCCAAGAGAACTTTAAGAAAGCAGTGCAAAAAATGGGCAGTGCAATTGTTGAAGTTCTATGCCATAAGAAGTACCTAGCTAGTAGTACTAATAATCTAAGTTCATTTAATAAAATAATAGTTGATTTATAAAATAGTAAACAATATATATATATATATATATATATATATATCAATGGCTGGTGAACCGTGATCACATGTTTGACACTAACTCATGACAATGGACTTAGATATGGAGTGATGACTACAAATTCTTTAGATTAATTTAATGGTGTCCTTAAAAGAGCTCATGGATTACCTATCCAGACTTTGATTACATCAACATTTTTTAAATTAGTTATTATCTTCGTGCATCAGTTATAATATTCATAAACAACGAAGTTGGAGCACAACTATATCTTTCAACAACGAACTGAGGAGTCATTGTGCAAGATTAAACTAGAAGCTAGGAGAATGAGAAATCCCACCATAATCAACTTGATAGAGTTTCTGATGACATTTTTGGAAGGTTATAACTTGCGGATAAAATAGATGAGTCCATATATATGCATAGTTATTGATGGCCCTTACTTGATCACATTCCTTGTGTACATGTTGCTAGTTGTTTGGCTTCGATAAGGAAAAATCATCTCTCTTATGTTTCAAAATATTTCACCAAAATAAATTTCAAGCACACATACAAAGTAGAGTTTCATGGTATAGCAGATCATTAATTTTGGGACTTTTATGACCCTAAAAAAGGTTTTCTTCACACTAGCACTACCCAAATATAAAAGACGTACCAGGAGACCAAGACATTACAAGAACACTATATATGAGAGGAGTTCATCATCCAAGCAGCTTTGTGGTTTATGTAAAATGGCGAGTCATACCAGGAAAAATTGCCCTCATACTAATAAATTGTAATCATAGTCTTTATGACATTGATGTATGTAGTAGTGATTTTCTCATGTTCTATATGACATATAACTTAAAGTAGTGAAAAAACTAAACTGTGGTTTCATTAGGTAAAAATTATTGTTCTACTTGTAATTTCAATTAATTATGTATTTTTTTATTATGTGCAATTTAAATTTCACAAGTAAATTTTATTTCCTATGATTTTTATACTATGTACTAGTTGTAATATTTTTTTAAAATATTGTATTTAATGTGCTTGTTTGTGTTTGTGATTTATTATTTTTGTTTTTATGTTTTGTGTGATTTTGAAATGCTTTCGAATCGGATTTATTATTTTTAATCGATCATGTGGAATTTTTCTAAGTATTCTATTCGTACTGTACAAAATTATTTACGTAATGTATGAATTCTGTAGCATTTCGATCATTATTTTGAACTTTTTGCATGATATTTTATTTTTCCAATACATATCATAATGTACAATCTCTATATCATCCTCTATGATGTATATTCAATCGTATGTACGCACCTAGATGTTTATCTAGGAAGAATTAGTTATTATAATTGATCGTACGTACGAACCCCTAGTTCGTATGTACGAACCACGTGTCATTCCATATGAGGGATGAATCTAACTATTATTAAAATGATATTAAATAACTAATCATCTCAGACAGACACCTATTTATCTATACGATCGTATGGTCAAAAAGCCTGTACGAAAAGATGCATCGTAACTTACAGATTATGAAAAGTCGTTTCATTTTGAACTTATTCGTTCGGACAATACGAACCAATTTTCGTACGTACAAAAGATTGTTTTTCTTTAAATACAAGGTCTTTGGAATTCATTTTCATTTACTTCAATAGCCTTTTCCAATCCTTCAAATCTTAGCAATGGCTAGTTCTAGCAAGAGGGGTAGACTCACTAAGGGACAATCTTCCAAGGGTGAAGATGACAACTTTCTATCCAGGGAAAATAAGGATTCTTTTCTTGGTTTTGTTTCTACCAAGATTACATCCTCTAGAATCCTACTTCAAGAGGATATTCACTTTCAAGTGATGCCTCTTTTCATCACTACTCAATTTGCATTTATCATGACTTTGATTCATGTATATAACAAAGAGACCTTACACTACTTTTTAGCAAATATGTCTTTTAGTGAGGACGTGAGTATGATCAGATCTCTTGTAATGAAGAAAAGGGTAGAAATAACTAAGAAAGATTTGGGAACCTTTTTGCGCTTAAGGACTCAAGGAGTTAGAGCCCACACTTTGACTTCTACATCTAATTTTGACTGGACTGAAATAAATAAAGTGATTAGAGGGATTGAACAAATATGTTATTTGCCTAGGGTCTCTTTTTTAAACAAAAATGCAAGGGTCATTCAGCATGTCCTTAGAACCACTATTATTCCTAAAGCTGGTGACCGCATTAATATTACTCCTTTTCTATTTATTATTACTTACCTTATCATGACTGGTCAACCTATAGATGAAGCCCAACTTATTATTGACTATATTCATGGCCTTTCTAAAATTGGATATATTTTATATAAGAGAAAGAAGAACATTTCTTTAGGACATCTAGTGACCTATATCTTTGAGAAGAAGTACAATCTTGTTCATCCTGATCCTCAACTTGAATTTCCTATCTACTTCACTGATGCTTCATTTCATGGACTTGACTTTCAGGAGATGGTCCAATGCTTTGACCGACTAGAGAGTCATTTTGATCAGCGCTTTGATCAAATTCAAACTCATCTAAATCAACAGGATTTGTAATACTAGAAGGACATGGGTTGGATTCAAGGTCAGCTCGACTTAGTGAATACTAATGTGGCTATGAATAATAGTTATTTTTTCTATCTTTAACCAGCCACCTCCTCTAGACTAGGGCCCCTAAGATTTATAGATGTATTTCTTATGTGTTATCTTTGCCAGTCTTTAAATATGTGATGTGATGATTTCTTTAGTTTATGTACTTGTGTTTGTTTAGTGTTTTCCATACTTGTCTTGCTTTGATATTTATATTAGTTATACTTCATTGTAAAATTTATTTTGAAAATAGATATCAATAAAAAATATCTTATTATTAAGTTGATTTTGTTCTTTGTTTAAAATATTTGTTTTCCTATATAATAATCCTAACTTAATTGATCTAAAAAGTGTTATAATATTAATTGAAATATAAAAATTGATTTCATTACGAAATCTAATTTTTCAAAATATAAGTTAATTTATAACTCGATCAAGTTAAAATTATCAATCTCATGTGTTGCAAATCTATTTTTTCATGGCTTGTGTTTTGATGATTGACAAACACTACTTCTCTTGGACTACTTGTTGCCTCTAACTTTTCAAGAATCGAAGACCGGACGATCATGAAGAAGCCAAGTTCAGAATTGCGTAGGTTTAGGGTTGAGTCAGTCTGTACTTTTGTTTTTCTCTTTTTGAGTCTACTTGTAATGGTCAAAGAGACTGATGCTAAGTAACCCTACACACACACACTTGAGAGAATTAGAATTTCTATTTTTTCCCACATCGGCCAGGCCGATATTAATATCGTCCTGGACGATCAGCTTAAAACAGAAAGTCTAAATATGGATTCTTAATTAAGGCAGCCGTCATTAACATATCGGCCTGGACGATACGTGTATCGGCCAGGACGATAAGATCAAAATGGAAAGAAGTAGCCGCCATAGTAAATTAAGGTATACTATAATTTTAAATTATCGGCCGGGATGATCCACGTATCGGCCTAGACGAAATTACCAAATTATGCCTTAATAGATCAGAAAATCAAGGGAGTAATTAAGGATGATTGATACGATCATATCGTCCTGAACGATCGCAGGATCGGCCAGGACGATCTAGTCAAAAATCTTAAGTTACTTCAGCACGATCAATATCGGCCAGCTCGTATTCAGGGCTATTGTCAGGACGATTTTCCTCTGATTTGAACTGATCGGCCAGGACGATAGTTAGATCGGCCTGGACGATCAAGCCAATTCTCAATCGTCCAGTTTTGCATCCAGGGCGATGCTCTGGCCGATCTTCTTTGATTTGTACTGATCGGCCAGGCCGAAATCTAGATCGGCCTGGACGATATTGTCGGCAACTTGCAATTAATGAGCTCCTTTGATGCTCTTCTATTTAAGAGCTCTTGTTCAACATTTTAGAAGACCTTTTGGCTGCTATCTTGACCTGAGAAGATCTTAAGGAGAGAAAGAGAGAGAGGAGAGAGAGAGGATCTTGTGAGGGGGAGCTTGTGAGGGGATTCACAAGGGTTGCTTCAAGGATCGCTCTGCTTCGTCTTTGTCTAGAGTTTCTCGCTGTGGAAGGGTCGGTAGAGGTAAAGAGTTTGCTTTTAGTTTTGGTTCTCTGCCAGCTTCAGGAGGAAGCAAAAGGAGGTAGGTTCTCTGCCTTGCCGGGGTGGCAAAAAGGAGGTTCTTGTAAGGGTTTCTCCGCCTAGCCGTGGGGGCTAAAGGAGAGTCATGTTTTGTAGTGCAATACTTGGAGGGTGCCTCCAAGGAGTGGACGTAGGTCGAGTTGACCGAACCACTATAAATCTTGTGTTCTTATTTTTGCTTCCGCATTTTTTTAATTCCGCATTAATTCCTTATGGTGTGATTTGGTTTGTGATTTTATTTCTTTATGATAAGAAGTTTTTTTAAATACCAATTCACCCCCCCCCCTCTTGGTTAGCTTGGGACTAAGTTCATAGGGCTTAACATCCCTAACTAACTTTCAAGTGGTATTAGAGCGGTTTTCATAAAATAAGTTTTTAAAAGCTTTTGAATTTTTAATCCATGGCTAATATTGGGAATCGTAACACTACGGAAGGGTATTCCATTACCCGACCTCCCCTGTTCGATAACCTACCTTTTGATTTTTGGAAAACTCGCATGTCAACGTTTTTACAATCTACTGATTATCGCATGTGGATGGTTATTCAAGAAGGTTATTCTCCACCTTCTCGTGAAATTAATGGTGTTAAAACTGAAGTTGCTTTTACTGAATGGACTTTTGATGAACGTGATTTAGCTCAATTAAATGCGAAATGTTTGAACTGTTTTTTCTGTGCTTTGAAATCTGAGGATTACATGCGTGTCTCAACTTGCAAAACCGGTAAAGAGATTTGGGATAAATTGTGCATCACCTATGAAGGTACCAATGAAGTTAAACAATCCCGTTTAAACATTCTCTTGCATGACTACAAACTTTTTTGTATGAAATCTCATGAATCGATTTCTGACGTGTACACTAGGTTTACTCAGATTGTTACTTCATTGCATGCACTAGGAAAAGAACTTTCAAATTATGAAAAAGTTAACAAGATTTTAAGATGCTTGCCTTCGTCTTATGATGCAAAAATCACTGCAATCACTGAATCTAAGGATTTGAACACCTATTCCATTGATAACTTACTTGGCTCGCTCATTGCTTACGAGCAAGGGGTGAATCAAAAAAATCTTGATGCAGGTGAGAAGAAAAAGGAGAAAACAATCGCACTGAAGGCACACAAATCAAATTCTGAATCTTCCGGGTCAGAAAGCGATGAAGTAGCCTTCATCACAAGGCAAATTCAAAAGCTTTCTAAGGAAGAAACAAAAGCATCATCAAAGTTGGAGAAAAGGTAAGGATCATAAACATGTTAAAGGATCTTATGATGTTGTTTGTTTTGAATGCAGGAAACCTGGACATGTGAGAGCTGATTGCCCTACACTTCAAGATCACTCAAGCAAAGAAAAGGAAAAAGGTGAGGAGAAAGCCAAGTCAAGGAAGGACAAGAAGAAAATCCAAAGAGGTTTTTGGGCAGAATCTGGTACTGATTCCTCTGAGACTGAACCAGAGGAAGAGACTACGAACTTGTGTTTCATGGGAGAAAATCAAAGTGATGAGGAAGAGGTATGTAAACCAACCTATGATGAATTATTTGAAATTTGTGAAAAAATTCATGCATCATACAAAAATCTTAAGAAGACTCATGCTAGTCTAAAATTAGAACATTCAAATCTACAAAAAGAGCATGAAGTTTTTCTTAAAGATCATGCAACAGTTGATTCTAATCACATGGCTCTTCTTGATGAATTTGATGAGTTGAACAAAAAGCATTTAAAATTAGTTGATGAACATAATGCATTAAAAGATTCACACAACTCACTTAGTTTTGATCTTAAGAAATCTAAAGAGATTGAGAAAAATTTGTGGATTGAGATTGATGCATTAAAAAGAACAAATTTGAGGATTCAAAATGATTTTGATACATATAAGAAAAATAGGATGACTTCTACTTTTGATCTTAAGCCAGAACCTAGGAAGAGGCATTATAACTCAAACCATTTAAGAAATCATTTTCCTGGAGTTAGATGTTTCTCATGTGGCATGCTAGGACACATCTCACACACTTGCACCGTTCACCGTAGTACACATTGGGTGTGGAGACCTAAGATGCATGTTTCACAGCATACCATACATGTATTGCACTCTACTGTTCCTAAGAAGGATCCCAAACCTGTTTGGGTTCCTAAATCTGACTGTTGTTGAGTTTTGCAGGAGTGCTCTCACCAAAGACCTCGTGGGAGCTTAGGATAACTAGACATAAGGAGGCTTGCAGCTCAAAATTGCTTAAACTTGCTGCTTTATCACGAGCTTGAAATTCTTTTTGTGTTATTAGTTTATTTTGTTTTTGTGCTAGTCTGTGTGCTTGCTTTGTGTTAGTTTGCTTTAATTTCATTTTGTTTTTTTTGTTTTTGTTTTTATGTGATCTTTAACTATGGCCTTCCATATGATGAATTTTTTTTAAAGCTTTTAGATTTTGGAGTTTTGGGGATAGTGTTTAGCTTTTTCTAAATTGGTTAAACGTAGTATTCTATTGATGTTTTTCCCTTCTTCTGACTTTGTTTAGTGGTATGATTTTCTTCTCTAAACAAAATGTCTAAACTCAGTTTAACCAATGGTTTTTTAAGATCTTTTTCTTATCTTGCTACATTAATTTATCTTTTGCATAGTAGCCCAAGTTCTTGATATCATTCAAGCTTTTGAAATCTTGCCATTGCATTTATCACATGATTTTGATTTTGTGTTGTGGATTGTTCTTCCCTATGTTAGAGAGAGAGCTCCTATTCTCTAATATTTGAGAGGATATACTCACAACCAAGTTTTTCTTTAAGGTTATATTAAAGAGTTTCTAGTTTGCAAGAGTTAAAAAAAAAAGGGGGGGGGGAAAGAGGCGAATGAAGCCAAATTGAAAAATGCTATATACACAAAAGTGTATCAAAGAATCAAAAGATGCTCAAAAATGCCAATTAGAATGACAAGAGGCATAAAATGAGCCCACTAGATGCAAGCTATTCTCTCTTTGGTAAAATTCTTAAAACTTAGAAAACTCTTTGATTATGTGATGCCTTCAAAGACTTGGTTTCAATTTCCATGATTGAGAAAAGCTACCTTGGTTTTATTATTTATGAGATATTTTCTTTGTAAACAAGTCTTGAATAGATCTTTTATCCTATTTAGTTATTCTGAGTTTAGATTTCTGTTTTCCTAGAATTTTGTACCCTAAAGGATGTCCGATCTAGGGTTAACAGAATCAGATGCTCTACCTTCTTCTAATTGGGATTTGTTAAACTTCTTGATCCCTTTGAACTCTAAAAGTTTAACTTTTTGAAAAGAATTTTCATATGATGCCTCCATAAAACAAAAAAAAATTAATTAGAAAAACTAAAATCCAAAAATATTCATCTTTTGTTTTTCCTTGTATTCTCTGTTTAATTTTTCTGTGTATTGACTGTTTTTTTTTTCTTTTTTATTTTTTTGAGGGTCTTGATCATCACCATTCTTCTCTTGATTTCAATTTCAAGTCACATCGGCCGGGCCGATACTTTTATCGTCCTGGACGATGTGACAAATTCTCTTCAAAATCCATCTGCTGAACTTTTCTGTGCTTGGTGTATCTCATCGGCCTGGACGATCCTATATCGACCTGGACGATTTGATCGAACTCATGGTGGTAGTCCTGGCCGATAGAACTTTTCGTCTGGCCGAAGCATTTTATGTGCATCGTCCTAGCCGATACACTAGATCGTTCTGGACGATCCACGTGTCAGCACGTTTTGATCTTTAAATTCGGCCCCGGACGATCCATTATTGAACCATCGGCTAAGCCGATCCACTGTTCGTCCTGGACGATACACATGGTAAGCATTTTAAACTTTTAACTTCGGCCGGTACGATCAATTATTGTGCATCGTCCTGGACGATACACATAATCGGCCCGGACGATTTGCTTTTTCAACGATCGTCCGGATTGACTCCTCAGGGCGATCGCCTGTGTCTAGTCGGCCTGGCCGATATCTGATCGGCCCGGACGATCGGACCGCCTTTTTGACCAATCGGCCTGTACGTAATTATTGAATCATATCGGTCTGGACGATTCTGCGATCGGCCAGGACGATATGGTCGTTTCTTTAAATTCATGCCGTTCCAGCCATGCTTTTTCACTCTTCATCCTTTCTCCTCTTATATTTTTGCTTAGTCCTCTCTATGGCTGGTGGAAAACGCGTCCGACAAACTTCTGGGAGTTCTTCGAGGGAAAGAATTGACCCTTGTTTCAGGGAAGTAGAAGATGAAGCTGCTTACCACCGTTACAAAGAATGTGGGATCACTGTCTCAAAAATAATCAATCCTACCCACATCTCATACCCGGTAATGGATCTTTTCACTCACACCTCCCTTTGCTTCATTCTGTCTCTTGCTTTCCCTTTCAATTTAGAGTTTCTTAGAGAGTTTTTTGCAAACCTTCGCATCAACTCTACCTTCACAGCCCTGTCCTCCTATGTGAATCGACGCCCTATCGAAATCACATATCAGGATTGTGTTGATCTTTTACAGCTATCCACCACCGGTGATAAGCTGCACCTAATCGCCCCTGACCCTGATCTTGACTGGTCCACGACGAATCATTTCCTTCGCAAGACCAATGTACCTTACCATGTTGGAGAGACTAGCTCTTTAGTCAAAGATGCTAGGACAATCCAACATGTCCTTCGCACCTCCGTCAATCCAAAAGCCGGCGATCGAATCCACATCACCCCTCTACTTTCACTCACTACTTTCTACATCATGGCTCATAGGGAATTTAATACTGCAGACCTACTTTTCTGATACATTGATCACTTAACCACAATCCGTGATCCAGGCCACAAAAGGAAACCCAATCTAGCCTTAGGACACATCATAGCCTATGTCCTTGAAACCAAATACCAACTCCAGTATCCTATTCCACCAAACCTCCCAACTCCCTTCTACTCAAACAATTCCTTCAGCACCCTTCACAGTACTCGTCTCCACCCTGAAGAACCTCAGGGGGCAAGAGAGGAGGAGGTTCCCGCTCCCGCTATCGTTCCTGATCCTGTCCCTCTCCACCAGCACTCTCCAGTTGATCAGTTGATTGAGAGGTTTGATCATTGGGAGACTCGGTTTGATGCCTACGTGGCTGCACAGGAGCAGCAACACTTTGAGGATATTACCCGCTACGAGCAGCACCGCGCTGAGGATTTAGCCCGATTTGACAGTTTCGTTACTCAACAACAGCAGCAGCATGACCAAGACATTGCCTGGTTCAATGCTCAGTTCACCACACTTGCTACCTACTTTCAGCAGCCACCTCCACCACCTCCATCAGATGATCTGGATCCCTCGCTTTTTTAGTCTGTACTTTGTGTTGTTTGTTTCCTATCCTTTTTAGTTTGCTTGATTAGTCTTTTGTGATATTTTTTTTGTGTTTCTGGGCCCTCTTTTTGTGATGACAAAAGGGGGAGTAGGGTGTAGGAAAAAGCTGTTTGGTCTTGGGTTTGTAACTTTGAACTTTTAATGAAAATTTTCTTACTTGTGTTTGCCATCATCAAAAAGGGGGAGATTGTTGCAAATCTATTTTTTCATGGCTTGTGTTTTGATGATTGACAAACACTACTTCTCTTGAACTACTTGTTGCTTCTAACTTTTCAGGAATCGAAGACCGGACGATCATGAAGAAGCCAAGTTCAGAATTGCGTAGGTTTAGGGTTAAGTCAGTCTGTACTTTTGTTTTTCTCTTTTTGAGTCTACTTGTAATTGTCAAAGAGACTGATGCTAAGTAACCCTACGCACACACACTTGAGAGAATTAGAATTTCTATTTTTACCCACATCAGCCAGGCCGATATTAATATCGTCCTGGACGATCAACTTAAAATAGAAAGTCTAAATATGGATTCTTAATTAAAGCAGCCGTCATTAACATATCGACCTAGACAATACGTGTATCGACCAGGACGATAAGCTCAAAACGGAAAGAAGTAGCCGCCATAGTCAATTAAGGTATACTGTAATTTTAAATTATCGGCCGGGACGATCCACGTATCGGCCTGGACGAAATTACCAAATTATGCCTTAATAGATCAGAAAATCAAGGGAGTATTTAAGGATGATTGATACGATCATATCGTCCTGGACGATCGCAGGATCGGCCAGGACGATCGCAGGATCGGCCAGGACGATCTAGTCAAAAACCTTAAGTTACTTCAGGAAGATCAATATCCGCCAACTCGTATTCAGAGCTATTATCAGGACGATTTTCCTCTGATTTGAACTGATCGGCCAGGACGATAGTTAGATCGGCCTGGACGATCAAGCCAATTCTCAATCATCCAGTTTTGCATCCAGGGTGATGCTCTGGTCGATCTTCTTTGATTTGTACTGATCGGCCAGGCCGATATCCAGATCGGCCTGGACGATATTGTCGGCAACTTGCAATTAATGAGCTCCTTTGATGCTCTTCTATTTAAGAGCTCTTGTTCAACATTTTAGAAGACCTTTTGGCTGCTGTCTTGACCTGAGAAGACCTTGAGGAGAGAAAGAGAGAGAGGAGAGAGAGAGGATCTTGTGAGGGGGAGCTTGTGAGGGGATTCACAAGGGTTGCTTCAAGGATCGCTCTGCTTCGTCTTTGTCTAGAGTTTCTCGTCCGTGGAAGGGTCGGTAGAGGTAAGGATTTTGCTTTTGGTTTTGGTTCTCTGCCAGCTTCAGGAGGAAGCAAAAGGAGGTAGGTTCTCTGCCTTGCCGGGGAGGCAAAAAGGAGGTTCTTGTAAGGGCTTCTCCGCCTAGCCGTGGGGGCTAAAGGAGAGTCACGTTTTTGTAGTGCAATACTTGGAGGGTGCTTCCAAAGAGTGGACGTAGGTCGAGTCGACCGAACCACTATAAATCTTGTGTTCTTATTTTTGCTTCCGCATTTTTTTAATTCCGCATTAATTCCTTGTGGTGTGATTTAGTTTGTGATTTTATTTCTTTGTGATAAGAAATTTTTTTAAATACCAATTCACCCCCCCACCCCCACCCCACCCTCTTGGTTAGCTTGGGACTAAGTTCATAGGGCTTAACATCCCTAACGAACTTTCATCATGTTCTTTTTAGGCATACATAATTTCAATATTATTATTATAATTTTATTGTCTTATTATTTTTTATTTCTCTTTTCAATATAAATATCTTTTTTACTTAGAGAAATTTGAGTTTGGAAAGATCAATTAAAAAAATGGAGAAATGTTTAAGTGTATAAAAATTGAAAGAATGCGCAATGGTTCGCAAATTAAAAAGAGACACAAAATTAGCCCAATTACAAAAAGATGCATAAAGTGTGCCACAAATAATTGAAAAAATATGAAATGTTGCCAAACAAGTGTATTGGAAATACTATTTCCTCTATCTTTTAATCTTCAAATTCAAACGAATCTAATATTTAATTATAATTTTTATTGGAATTTAACTATAATTAATCTTTATTTTATGACTTTTGTAATAATTCTCCTTATCTAATTGTCTAGATTGTTTCATGACTTTAATATATTTATTTTGTCTATGTTATATTTTAATTTAAATGTTATGAATTTTTTTTTTCTCTAATGAACATTAATCTTGTTATTCCAAATTATAATTCAAATCTCTTTCAAGATCAATTATTAAAGGTTTCTCATATGACTTCTTACATTTCTTTTATTTTTTTTCTTCCTTCTTTTTATTATTATAATAAAGGGGGAGAAATATTATTTGTTTGTTTATTTGCATTTAATTTTAAGCATTTGTTAGGAGTTGTTTTAATTTTATGTTTTTGTGTTTGAAGTATTTTTGTGACTATTTGGAGTGTTTTGTGATTTTAAAAAAAGTTAAAAAAAAATAGATTTATACTTAATAGAAATTCCCGTATATTCACATGCTTATTCATTTAGGAGGAGTTAAGGAGAAACTTAGGATTTTCAATTTTAATCAAATAATAATAATTTTTTCTTCATTAAAGAAGGGGAGATTGTTGAGATAGTTGCTACATAGTTTTGCTTGTTTGATATTCTTGCAACTTGTATGTTTTTGATGATTCTAAATATTATTTCTTTGATTATTATTTTTTCTAATATATTTTGGAAGAATTGTTTTTCTCTTGTGCGTACCAAAATTTTAGGAAAATCATACTCTAGATTGTTGAAGACTTCAAATCAAGATCAGTTTATAGGTTATTATAATTGAAGTATGTATTTTTAATTTTATTTAGTCAAAGAGAGTGTGATTGTAATTGAGTAACTGAGTACACACACATCGAGGGAGAGTTTAAAATTCATACTTTTAAACTGATCATACCGTACGATATTACTTCGTACGCGATGAACACCACTATTTTGTTCTCACATGAAGATTATATGGGACGATCTTAGTCTTCATATAGGGATGAACGCCTCTATTTTATTCTCCTATGAAGATCGTAAGGGACAATCCCAGTTTCATATAGGGACGGACGCCTCTATTTTTATTCTCGCACGAAAAAATTTTTTTAAGTATGGATTGTACGGGATGATTCCCATTTCATACCAGAATGAACGTATCGAGTCTATTCTCGCTCATTTCACCCAGATGTTTCGTATAGAAGAAATTTGAAATTTTCTAATTGTTCATCCCGGACGAAGTAAGTTAGTATTGGACGATGATCGCATATGAAATGATTTTATTCCGATTCATAATAATTTTATACAAAATAGTATTTGAACTATTTATACGTACAAACGTACGATCATATTATACGATCGTGCACGCTCTAAGTTGAATAATTTAATTTTTTGGCCAGT
Source organism: Dendrobium nobile (assembly GCA_022539455.1). Taxonomy (NCBI): domain Eukaryota; kingdom Viridiplantae; phylum Streptophyta; class Magnoliopsida; order Asparagales; family Orchidaceae; genus Dendrobium; species Dendrobium nobile. The sequence goes on from CM039721.1 coordinate 23,697,457, forward strand.
TTTTTGTCTTTTGTATAAAAGGTCTATTAAAGACTGACATTAGTAATCTTTATTATCATGATTTTTCAAGGGCAATTGAAGGAGAGAGTGTGAGAGAGTGTTTGAGTGAGATTTTTTGCTAGTGGAGTGTGAAGGGTTCACAAGATTACTCAAAGGTTGGGATCTCTATGTGTGATTTGAGTTTTTCACTCTTCCTCTTATCTTTCTAGATTGCTTGTGAGAAGATCGTTGAAGAAGATTTGATTCTCTACCGACACTTGAAAAGTGTGAAAGGATGATAGTTCTTTATCGACACTTAGAGAGTGTGAACAGCCGAAGGTACTATGCCTATACTTTGAGGGTGTGAAAGGATGAAGGTTCTCTGCCTATACTTAGAGGATGTGAAAGATGACGGTTCTCTACCACATCAGGGAATGGTGGAAGAGAGTTTTGTAAAGACTTCTCCACCTTGCAATGGGGGCAAAAGGAGAGTCACTTTGGTAATAGTGCAATACCTAAAGAGGGAGACTTCAGGGAGTGGATGTAGGTCGTGTTTGACCAAACCACTATAAATCTTTGTGTCATTTTAATTTCCACTACTTACTTCAAGTTATTTTAATTTTGTGATTGAAAAGTTTTATTTTTTGAAACTTTAATTAACTTGCCTTTTTAATCAATCAATTTAAAATTTTAAAATCCAAGAGAATATCTAAAATTACCAATTCACCCCTCCCCCTCTTGGTTAGCCTTGGGACATAAGCTAGGTTTAATAACCTATTCAAGATTCAACAAAAATCAAGATGAAGCTTCCATCTTTTTTGAACCTTTAAACCTAAGAAGAATTCATGTGTCACTTGATATCTTTAAAGACTTATTTTTGAAACTCATGATTATGATTATTTACTTTGTTATATTATTCTATAATATATTTATTTAAAATGAAGTTTTGAACATATCACGTTTCTTATTTGATTTCTTTTTCTGAGTTAGATTTTTATCTTCAAAAGATTTTTACTCTATGAGGAGTCTGAGCTAGGGTTAACAAGATTGGCCATTCTACCATTTTTTGGATTTCGATGATGTTAATTTATTTCTTACTAACTTTGAATTCATTCACATGAGAAATTTATCATTTTCTAGTATTGACAAAAAAAAACTTATTTTATGCTATTTTTATTTTCTTTTCATTATGTGTTTTTACTTGTTTATATACTCTGTTCTGTTTAGTGGTTATTTTTCTATTTTCTCCTTTTTGTGATATCAAAAGGGGGAGTAGCGTTAGTGTAGTATCGTTTACCTTTTTTAATAAAATTTAATTTACCTTGCTTATATTATTCTCTTTTATTTTATGCTTTATTTTTTTTAATTAAAAAAAGTTATTTGAAATATTCTAATAATAATATTTGTCATCATCAAAAAGGGTGAGATTATTGCAAATCTGGACCCAAGTAGTATGATTTTGAAGATAACAAATATTAGTGTTTATTGACTACTATGATTCCTGCATATCTGCTTTCTTTGTCCATCTCACTAATCTTTTAGGTCATAAGTTCGCATGGAAGGTCAATTAGCTTAAGATTAGGTAGACTAGGATTGATTCAGTATGTAATTTTTATTCGAATGCATCTATTACCTTTTCTTGAGTCAAATATACTTTGATGGATCTTGAGTCTAAGTAACCTTGCACACACACTCTCAGAGGAAGAAATTTAGTAAGTTAGATTTTTTTTTATCATATCATAAAAGATGATTTTATATCATTCAATATAATCACCAAAAAAAAAATCTCTAATTATGGCATCTTGGTCATGTAAACTTGCTTAATCAAAACATCTTAGATGATACTCCCATCATCCTGGTCGATACGCTCAAATCATAAAAACCAGCCACCAAACTTATTTATACAAGATTTTAATCTCTCAAAGTTATAGTAATTATACAGGATCATCATGGATAATTTGTATCAGTCATGCCTAAATTGATTAGGTAATTAAGAAAAGTAATCAAGGTTAGATTGATCGATCATATCATCCGAGATATTTACAGAATCATCTTAGACGATCAATAAGAAAAACCTTAGTCTTCTCATGAATCTTCTAGATGTCTCAAACTATCTGCTAGACCATAATGATTGATTCTGAACTAATGATATAGGATAATCCAAGTATCATCCTAGATGATCAGTTAAATTCCTTCATCATCCTAATTTATTTCCTGGACATTCTGAACTATCAGCTGGATGATAATATATGAATTTAAACTAAGAGTACGGGACAATATCCACATCATCATGGATGATCAAAATAAATATTATGTTCTAATCATATAACAAACACAGATCATCCTGGCTAGAAGGGTTGATTTAAACTAATCGTACAGAAAGATCTAGGGTTTAGGGTCGATCATCCTGGATGATCTTTGATGGCAAGTTGAAAATTAGGGCATTTTATAAGGCCTTATATTAAAGCTCTCTTGGTTGTTGATGGAAAAATCTTTTATTGTTGTTCTAACCTGAGAGAGATTAGAGAAGGAGAAGGAGAGCTTCGGAGAGAGAGAGAGAATCTTGTGATGGGGAGTTTGTGAGATGTTCACAAAGTTTGCTCCAAGTAAGGATTCAAGCCATCTTCTCCAATCATCATCTTTGGCTCCTTGATGGCTCTTGGGAGGTCTTCATTAGCACTAGATCAAGGTTCTCTGCCTACTTTAAGAGGAAGAAAAAAGTGTTGGGGTTCTCTGCCTGATACAGGAGGAAGCAAAAGGAGTATAAGTTCTCTTCCTCATCGTGGTCGGTGAAAAAGATTTTATGAGGGCTTTTCTGCCTTATTGTGGGAGCAAAAGGAGAGACACTATATTTATTAGTTCAATACTTGGAGGTTACCTCCAAGGAGTGGACATAGGTTAGGTTGACTGAACTACTATAAAATCAGGTGCGTTCTTTCTTATTACTTTTCCACATTTTAATTTTTGCACCTTAAATTTTTTTAGTTGATTGTATGGTTAAAATCATTGATTTATTTTATTAATTGCTTCCGCATCAAAGGTTAATCATTTTTGTTCTAAAATATTTAAAAAGGTTTTTAAAAAGATATTTCCCTTATTTAAAATTTTTTTAAAACCACCAATTCACCCCCCCCCCCCCCCCCCCCCGCACCTCTTAGTTAGCCTCTCGCTAGTTCATAAGAGCTTAACAACTCTAATGAACTTTCAATGCCTTAATGCTTTCTACACTTAATATGAAATATCAACATAAATGGCGATGGTACAAGAGGTACCAAGGCCTAGAACATGTCTTGTTAAAAAGCAACCTGGTAAAGAGGAGTCACCGTATGGGCCTCTACTATCAGATGTGCATCCTACCATCGCTTGTCTTTAAGGCAAAAATAGAGCTGCCCACCTTGACCAAGTACAAAAATTATAAATATTATTCTAAATTAATTAATATTTTAGTGCCTTTTCTTATGTCCAATACAAATTTAATTTACAGGGGACTATTCTTGAGAGTGCGGCATACATCTTCATAGTTCAAAATTGCCTATTGAATCTCTAAGATTCATTACAGCCATCAGGATAGCTGGATTGCATTATGTTAGGTAACTGATGTAATTAAACATGATAACCAACTTTTGATAGCATTGTTCGAGAGATGGTCTCCTCAAACTAATTCATTTCATCGTGCAGTGAGGGAGATGAGTATTACACTCCAGGATGTAGCGATGGCTTTCTGCCTACAAATTGATAGAACTGCATTAGTTTTCCCATTAGTGTTTGGCATTAAGAAATAATGGAATTTTTTGCCATATTATTGTGATTATTTACTACGTCATCATCCAAATCTAGATGTAACTTTCTATTACCCATTTAATCCTTAAGTACTTCTAGATTTTAAATGGGTTAGGCTCACACGAAGAAGATATGCTTATTGCTAAGGTGGTTGCAGTGGATCTATAGGAGAGACTGCTATGTTGAACTTAATAATATAGAGTTTTGGAGGCATGTATGTGATTATATTATTTTTATCATTGACTGTTTGTTACTTTCATATGCAGTTGGATCAAAAATTCATCTTCAAAATCTCCCATTTGTAGAGGATATTTAATTATTCAGCACTAACTCCCTTGGTGGAGCTATCTTAGCACACCTATATAGAGAATTGATAGAGAAAACCAAGCTGAAGTGAGCTAACATTATTGAATTTATTCATATACTAGATTTTATCTTGGGAATGCATCCATGTTGGGCGACCAACATTTTATGTACCATATACATAACTATTACTTGGGTATAGCATGGGAGGAAGGTACTTATCATATTCTAAACCATGTTTTCTCACCTATTGCAGCATTTATACTAACTCGATTATATATTTTAACTAACATGTTGAAGAATGAATTAGGGAGAAACCCGCAAGAAACATAAAAATATATAAAAATGAGTTAGATATTCTTCTTCAAAGTCAGCTATGCCTTCTTTCAAAATATGTTTTACGTAGATGTTAAATTATGAGAGATTGTGACATATGTAAATTTTTTTGTAGATTATATGGGTGCCATATGGTCCAAGTATCTAATAAATTATTTCAGAGATATGTTTGGTAAGTAGTGACATCAAGGGTGCTTGTGTCCCACTTATCGAATGGAAGAGAGTTGATTGGAATCTACCTGACTAAGTTATCCAATAGTTTGGATTCTTGCTAAATATTATTGTTCAATCGATTGATCCAAACTATGTTAAAGTGGATGATCATGGAAAGTCTTATATGGATTAGTTAATTTACCAGCTGCTCTATATTCTTGTGGGAGTGATAATAGGAGTATACATCCATGGTGTGCAAGATCATGATGTTGTGGATCAATCAATAAAGTAGTACTTGCATTGGTATAGATCATGGCAATCAATTTACCTACTACAACCTCTTGTTGAGGAACCAAGTTCATACTACCCTTGAGTGCCTATGAGTAGAGGTAACAATAATTGACACAACATGAAAACCTGACTCGAACCTGACCCAAAAAATTCAAGTATGACCCGACCCAATTTCAAAATGGGTCAGGTTCAGTAAAATGACCCGATTCAAATTTTGGGTTGGGTTTGGGTTAACCTGACAACCCGAATTCAAACTCGTTTTGACCCACACATTTTCATTTCATGAGACACAAATGAGGTGGATTAAATTAAGGCTAGATTGGCATCCATGCATTTTCATTTCGCTTATGCTTCATCCTCTCCTCTCTTTCACTTCTTTGTCTAGGGTTTCTATTTCTTCTCTTTGGATCTCCTAAGATCTTTGGCTTTGTCAACAGTTTCCTCTCTTCTCCTTCTCTAGCATATTATTGGTCTATGGTGTTCTGGTGTTCATCGTGTACATCTCATTTGGCTCAATACGAACACTTACATCACTCACTATTTTGTATCTCTTATCTTTTTTCTATTTTCTCATTTTAGAAGCTTAATCTATGAGTAGAGTAGAGGGTTGTCTTATTGTTTTGTTTTTTTTCAAATTATTCTGAAGTTTCGTATAAAATTTTTGGGTTTAGGGTTTATTCAATTTGTTGTTGTCTTGCTGACTTGTTGCTATCTCAAATATTATCTTGGGTTTTTTAAAAATATGGAAAAGTTTGGTATGCTTTTCTGGTTTGACATGCTCGGGTTATTTTTGTTAGAAAATTAATGAGGTGCTATTCAGTTAAATCTAGTTTGAGAGTACTATTTCTATTCAATTTGTGCTGGTTTTTCTAATTAATCCTTTTGCTAAGTTGTTGTTCAGCAACCCATGCTTGGTTGATGGTTTTGTGACTTCTATTGCTGAGTGTTCCGAATATTTTTCTATATTTAGAGGGGATTTATGGGGAGGAATATGTTGTTATGTTATTAAGCTGAGCTGCTATTCAGCAACCCATGCTTGGTTGATGGTTATTTGACTTCTGTTCAATTAAATATGGTTTGATGAATGTTTTTCTATACTCAAAGGATATGCTATTATGTTGTTATATTTGTATTTGACAGTTACGCTATTATACTTAGTTGTTGTTATTAGTGTTTAGTGTTTTTGTTATGCTAACTACTTTAGCAGTTATGATATTAATTATGTTTTTTCTGAATTATACACATTATGTCATACATGTTATGTTGGAGAAGTCATGTTTTGGAATTTGGAGAAGAATTTAATGAGTAAAAGTCTTAATGTGTTATGTGTATTTTTTAAGCAAGAAATTTAACAAATAGATTAAAATTAGCATTGTAATATATTCTAATGCTTTGGTTAGATAGAGAATTCAAATACTATTCCTGAGAACTTTTCTTTTGATGAAAATGAAGAAGTCCGTACTTGTGAAAATATTGTAGAGCCCTCTAACGAGCTATGAAATGAGGGGACAACTAAGAAATGATGAAGGATGCCTCTGTTGTTTGGGGCCATTATGAGATGTTACCTAATACAAAAGATGGAAAACAAAAATGTAAATGTAAGAAATGTGGCAATACTTATTTATGTGATAGCAAAAATAGAAATGGTAATCTTAGATGCCACCTCAAAAAATGTAAGAAAAGAAGTATGCATGATATAGGACCGTTGATCTTACAAAGCAACACAAAATCTTCAATGTCTATGTCTGATAATAAGTTTGATCATGCTGAATTTTGTGACTTGTTTATTGCTTCTATCATTATGTATGATTTTTCCTTTCTATGTATTGAGTGGGTTGGAGTTCAAGCACTTTTGTTGTATCTTTGCTGGGACATGCAATTAATTTCTAAAAACATGGCTAAAAATGATTGTAAAAAATTATTCATTAAGGAGAAGTGTAATATAAATGTACAGTTATCTAAAGTCACTAGCAAGGTTTTCTTAATAACTGACCTCTAGAAATCTATAAATACTGATGGGTTTATATGTTTAACTGCTCATTATATTGATAATGATTGGCAGTTGCTAAAGAAAATTATTAATTTTTCATTCATGCCACCCCCCCCCCCCCCCCCCAACGATGGAATTGCTTTGTTTGAGAAGATACAGTCTCTTTTGATTGAATGAAAAATAGAAACCAAGCTATTCAATATTACTTTGGATAATGCTTCTGCAAATAATACTTCAGTTGATTATTTAAGAAATCATTTAAATTTGTGTGGTGGCTTGTTATGCGATGGTGATTTTTTTCATATACGTTGTACACCATATATCATTAATTTTATGGTTCAAGAAGGTTTGAAAGACATTGATAGTTCAATTGGGAAAATAAGAGAGAGCTTTAAGTATGTTAAAGGTTCTAAAGCTAGAAAACAAAATTTTCTTGATAGTGTTACACAAAGTTGCTTGGATGGTAAATGAGGTATGCGTCAGGATGTCCCCATCTGATGGAACTCCACATTCGTAATGCTTGACAGTGGAATCTATTTTAAATGTATATTTCAACATTTAGAGTCGGTGGATTCAAATTACAAGAATTACAACATCTTTTGAATTGGAAAAATTTGAAGAGATTAGGAATTTTTTGGCACCTTTTCTTTGAAATAACTTGTCTCATTTTCAGGTCTAAATACCCTACAACAAATTTGTACTTCCTTTATCTCTCTATAGCTTATGAGAAACTAAAAAAATGAAATGTTAAGTGGTCATCAATCCATAAAGAGAATGGCAGCATGAATGATTGTAAAGTTTGAAAAATACTGGTCTGAATTCAGTGATATTTTGGCAATAGAAGTGATTCTAGATCTGAGATACAAAATGACTTTGGCTGAGTGGTATTATCAGAGATTGTATGGTGGAAGTTACCTCTTTGAATTGAGAAAGGTGAAACTTAAGTTAATTTCATTATTTTCTAATTACAATTCAATAAGGAATGCTTTACTAGGACAAAGCTCAAATATGTATAATCTAGTACAAGGGTTACCTTCAAAGAGCATTTCATTACCAATGATGAAGTCAAAGTATATGCAGGTTTTGTGTCTATATCTGTATATTTTCAACATCAATTATTTTTCATTTTTGTTTCTAAATCCTTTCCAAATAATAGGATTTTGATTCATTTCAGAAGGATGTCTTTACACATAGGAAATCTGAACTAGACATTTAACTTGATGAACCTAAGCTTGATAGTAATATAGATTTTTACATTTTAAAGTTTTGGCAAGGGAATCAATATAGATTTCCTTGTGTTTCAGCTATGGCCCGTGATGTACTATGCATTCCAATAACATTAGTAGCATAGAAAGTGCCTTAGTTAATAGGAGTAGAATTTTAAATCAATACTGAAGTGCATTGAAACATGATATTGTGAAGGCACTAATTTGTGCTAAGGACTGGTTATATGGAGAACATGGTGATTATTCATTCATCTTATAACAATTTTATGTTTGATAATTCTTTCATTTATTTAAGATCTCAAAATCATTTATTATATTTTATTACAATAGCGAATGACCCTGAACTTGATGTAGTAACTGATGATATCCTTAATTTAGATGTGAACAGAAATGATGGAGAGCTTGGTGAAAGCTCAGTTGTTGGATAAACAAAATTGATAGAGAGCATGCCTAGTGTTTATTTCATGCATATATATATATATATATATATTCATTCTAAGTTTCAAGAACTTCAAGTTGGTTAGCTATTATTTCATTTTAGTTGATGTTATGCTATTGAGAGTCATAATTTTTTCTACTTTGTCATGTTCGTTCCATGACATTTTGGTTGCTTTTGTGGGTTTGGTTCCTATAATTTATGGTGGATTTTTTGAATTTTTCACTACTGTGTTTCCTGGGATGTTGACATGTTGTCATGGTTGTTGTCTTGTGTTTCTCTGGGTTGTTAGTTTTGTTTCCCTGGGTTGCTGACTTTGCTGAATTATGTTTAATTTATAAGTTGATGAATTGCTATCTTGGTTTGTATTGTTTACTGTCTTGGTGGGTTAGTTTACCTGTGTTGCTGTCTTGGTTGCCTGTTATTCACCTACACATCATGCATTCATTTTTTAATCCTTCGCTGTCTAGGTAACTAGGTTGGTATCCTATTACTTGCATATGTTGTTTGCCTATTATTCACTTACAAGCTTGCTATATCTTAGCATGCTTGGGTTGTTGTCTTGGTTACACTGGTATGATGTATTGGTTTCCTGGGAAGCTGGGTTGGGTTTCTTGGGATGTTGTCTTAATTTCCCTAGAAAGGTGTCTTGGTTGCCCTGGTTGCTGGGTTGGTTTCCTTAGGTTGCTATCTTGGCTGCTGTCTTATTTTCCCTATGTTGCTGGCTTTGTTTCCTTGGTTGGTTTAACTGGGTTGCTGTCTTGGTTGCATCTTATTCACCATGCTGTTGTGGTTTTGTTTTTGAATTATTTGCTACCTGGGTTGGTTTCCTGTTACTTGTTGTATCTGTTTAAATGCTGGGTTGGTTTTGAAAGCATTGAAAGTTGACTAGCGATGATAAGTACCATTCTAAAATGATTGTGAAGTCATTTGGGAAAAAATTAATACAACCAAGTTGCATTTGTGATATCTTCTAATCAAATAGTTACTATGTATAACTCTAAAATACAAAATGCCGCCTTGGATGGCAATACCGCAACTATAAAAAATGTATTGTTGACTCACATTTAATTATTTGATGAATTATTTGGAGGGTTAATCTGAGCTGATGACTCAATCTTTCAACTAATTCATGGAATTCTAATTAAATCAATTTAACGATTTATTATTTTTTGAAGTTAGCGTAAATCTCCATGAGGGCAAGCAAATGACTTTCGGCCTCCAGAGTTTGGAGTTCTTCAAATAGTCAAATTTATATTTGTAAACTGTAATTTCAAACTTTTTGATTTTTAATTTGTGAAATTAAATGTTTGTAATTTGTGATATGTGGTATGTAATTTATTTATTCATTTAAAATTTATGAATTATGATGTATACTTTGATTATTTGTAATTTTGAATAATTTATAAGTTTCTTAATTATGTTTAATTTATGAGTTGATGAATTGATGTCTTTGGTTTGCATTATTTGTTGTCTTGGTGGGTTGGTTTACCTATGTTGCTGTCTTGGTTGCTTGTTATTCACCTGCACGTCCTGCTTTCATTTTTTAATCCATTGTTGGTTAGTAAATAGGTTGGTTTACTGTTACTTATTGTATCTTGGTTGCCTATTATTCACTTGCAAACGGCTCGGTGAGTCAATCCGGGTTGACTCAAACCCAACTCGGGTCCTGAATAGTGACCCATTTCCCTAAACGGGTCAGATTTGGGTTGACCCATTTAGGTTAGGGTCAAGTCGAGTTCAACCCGTGACCTAGTTTTGACATCCCTACCTGTGATCAAATGCAGGTATTTATTCCACTTATAGTTTCTTTTTTTAAAATATTTATGTAATTATTCTTATGCCTTCACTTAACTACATACACTACATACAATGAAACCATCTCTTTAAGACATACGAGATGTTACGATGATTCTATGGCCAACCTGATGACTCTGAACTCCAACAAACTATTGTTAACAAGATTGGAGAATTGAATAATGCTATGATAACACAAATGTACTTAGAGGAAACACAATACCGTTCAAACTCCTAGGGAGCGGATGTAGGTCTAGTTGACAAAACTAATATAAAAATATATTTTGCATTATCTCTTCTTATTTTTTCTCTTCTTTACTTTTAATTTGCTGCAATCTAGTTACTCACTTAGCTTTTGTTGGATCATTGTTAATTTTAGAATATATATATATATATATAATACACCCTACCCCTGGAAACTCCAGAAATTCCGTTAGAGAGAGAAACCCCCGGAAAATTCAAATTTCTTTTCCCGATTTTTGTTCCTATTTCTCAGGAAGAGGTGAGGATGTTGGCGGCGGAGAGTCGCCGGCAAGCATAGGCTCTAGGGACTAGACCTCCGTCCTTCATTGGTAATTCCAAGATTGATTTAAAGGGAAACGAAGTACTGTTAACCAAACAATATTCGGAGGATCGTTTGCTGAAGCGTCAAGGCCTGTTGGTGATTAAAGATGTTTCAGAGGAAGCGCCCAAGAAGATTAAGCATGTGGAAGGCAAAGGCAAAGGTTTGGATGAATCCAGAATCAATGTTACTTCAGGTACTGATAAAGTTTTTTCTTTGTCTAACTCGTTGGATCTTGCTGCATCTTCTTCAGGAATGAAAATTTTTGTTAACAGATTTATGAATTCAAATGCAATCCCTGGACACAGTGTGATAAATGCAAATTCTTTGAGTTTGGTAAATAATAAGTTTCATTCATTGGTGAATGATGTTAATAAAATGAGTGTGGATAAGGTGAATGTTTAAATGCCTAATACTACTGCTAGTATAGGCAACAACAATCCTTGGAGTAATAAGCCGTATATCAAACTTGATTTTAACGAAGATGAAATGTTGTTATCTGATGTGGTGAAGCAGTAAGGATGAAAGAAGAAATGGAGATTTTGAATTCAAAGAAATTGTTGAATGTTGACCTCATTCTTGTATGAGGTCACTCTTAACTCCTCCCTGAGTCCTAGATCCTAGGATCTTCCTAGTTCATAGCCCTTAGGCTCAATCCAAATCTTAACTCAATCCAAACCTAGAATCTTTAGGCCAAAGACTTAGGTTCAAAAGCCCTTCCTAGGTGATTCTTCCACCACCTTGAAACCTAGTCAATTAACCTCTGATTCAGGGTCTGTCAATTGCATATTGATGTGACATGTCTCTAATGTCAACCCTCCAAATTTGAGCTCATTTATAGGACTCTAACCCCATAAACTCAATTCAAATCCAAAGGCTGTAAAACCTTAAAATATTTACAGTCTATGCCTCTCAACATACCATTCAATAGATCTTGACCCAAGAGCTTTCTCCAAAGCTTCTAGTCACTTCCAGACCTTTGATTATAACCCATTGAGCAGTAAACTGCATCTTTTTAGACCCATTTTGACCCCTGGTTGACCATGGGGTCAAAATGACCAAAATACCCTAATGGGATTCAAATGCCCATTTCAACTCAAATGAACTCCAAATTACTTGGAACCATTTCCAACAAATTTCAAATGTCAAACCCAATCTTTTGGACCCAAACCCAGACATTGGGTCAACTTGGTTGACCAAGTCAATCTAGTTTGACCAAATGACCCATACACCCCTTTCAACCAAACTCATGGATCTAAACCACTCCAAATCCAATTGAACTGAAGGGATGACTCCTTTGGGCATCCAAGAGACCCATCCTGGAGGCCCAAGACTTGGGCTCACTTGGGTTAGCCATTTGGCTTGACCCAAGTGGCCAAAGAGAGGTCTCTCTTGAGCCATCTCCCAACCTCAATCAAATTGAATCCAAACCAAAGCCCCATTGGGCTTCCCTTGACTCAATGCACCACCCTTGACCAGCCCAGCCCTTGGGCTCTCTTGGGTCAAGAGTTAGGCTAACCCAAAGTGCCCAAAACCACTTGGGATTGAGCCAACTCTTGACTTAAGTCAAATTGAACCCGATCAACACCTCCAATAGGTGTCCCTAGATCCAATATACTCTCCCTAGCCAGCCCATACCCTAGGTTGACTTGAGTCAACCTTTAGGCTAACCCAAAGTGGCCAAAAATAAATGGACCCATGCTATCTTTCAATCCAGATCAAATTAGACCCAATTGCCACTTGCATTGGGTGCACCAGACCCAGACCCACTCCCCACTTCAAGCCCAGGGTCTGGCCTGACTTGGGTTGAGCCCAAATCGACCCGAACCAAGCAGATTTGGATCAACCCGAGCCTACTTCCAACATAGACCAATTTGAACCTAATTGCCACTTGCTTTGGGTGCACCTGACCCAGACCTATCTCACGTATCAACCCCAGGGTCTGGCGTGACTTGGAGCGAGCTCAATTTGACTCGAACCGAGCAGGTTTGGGTCCAACCGAGCCATCAACTCAATCCAGGCCTCCTCAGGCCAAATTGGCTCTACCCTCGACTCCAGCGTGTCCCCATAGGTCTCCCCAGGTCAACCCGACCCAAACCATGGCCGGCGGCGGTCGGAACCAATGGAGATTGAGCTCCGGTGGTCCCCCCCCAGACATTTCTGACCCAAAGCCTTCCAAAGGCTATGGCTCGCCAGCTTGAGGCTCACGAGCCCTCTGGGATGGTGCCCCCTTCCACCTGGCATCAATCCGAGCTCCCTCTAGCTCGATCCCAGCCGTCCGAGCTCGCGGGAGACGGCTAAATAGGGTGGAGCTTCCCAGACCTCGCCATTCGATCACAGACGATTTTGAATTTCTCCCAGAGCTCCTTCAACCTCTCAGCATTTTCCTCTAGCTTCCTAGATTGTCTCGTCCATCTGTTTGAGCGAACTCCAGCAAAAGCTCATAGCCTCCCGCTCGAAGTCGTACCTCCGGCCATCCTCCAGTCCCGACGTCTAAAGGAAGTCTGCTCGACATCACCTCCCAAAGCTTCCTGATAGAGCAGCTCATCCATTGAGACTGTCTCTGCGGTAATCTCTCCATCCCGAGCTCCCTAGCTAGGTAGTCTGGTTAAGTGTCAAGAAAACCTTCACCCCAACAGATCTCCACCGTTGCAATGAAGGTTTCCAATATCCTGATCCTTCCTGTGAAATTTCATCAAATTTAGCCGGTGGGATCTCCAGGATCACGTCAGAGAAGCTTCACGGTCTCGGGTTCGAGCGGGAGGTTGAAGACGCAATCCTGGCCGTTGATTCGGATCAACGGTTCGGATCAGATCCCGCGGTTCCGGAGCGCTGTTAATCATGGCCATCTGATCTTCCATCCGATGGCTACGGTTAATCTGACCGTTATGCGGTCAGTGCCAATGATTGCCCCGCCAATCGTGATGCGCCGCGTGTAAAGCGCGGCTGACTGTGTAATGGCCGGATTAAAAATTTCAAAAAATTCACAAGAACTTCAAAAATTCATATCTCCCTGCACACTTGACGAAATTAGGTGTTCTTAGGCTCATTGGAAAGGTCTCAGGGAGACCTATAAAAGACTTATAGTCTCAACTTCTGGTTGCATCTATGTTGAGCTTAATTTCAGTAATAATGTTTTTTGAATTATTGCATTTATGGCTTATAGTTAATTCCCCTGGACTTGAGACATTGGGAGATTGAGTTAGGGCATGTCTCTGACATGTGCAAATTTTATCCTCCCTGTTTGAGATGTTTAAGGGCTTCAATTTTTAATTTTGGATTCAAGGGTCATGGTTTGACCCTTAAATCCAAATTGAAATTGTGACCTATCCAATGGGATTTAGGGTCTGATTTTTTGTGTGATGATGATGTGTAGTATAGGGAGTTTAGGGCCATTGATTTTGCCCCAATCCAAGCTTAGGATAGCTCCCTAGGAATTTTTGAAGGTGACTTAGAGTTCACCTTAGGTGGCTTGGTTAATCACCTTAGGGTATTCCACTTGAGCCCAAATTTGGTGAGTTTAGGCATTGGAATTAGGTGATTCCATGGACTAAATTTCATCAGGTTTGGAGCTCATCTGGTTCACCAAATAGGAGCCACAATAATCCCCCTTAGACTTGGCCTTTAACCCTAATAAAATTCTAATAAATTAATTTTAATTCCCAAAATTTCCTAAAATACTTCTGATTGACTTCAATTGACCCCTTAATCAGTGAAAATTGGAATCAGTTGAGTTTGACTTTTAAATCTATTTTAATTTAATTCTAAGTTAAAACCAATATTTAATCAATATTAATTAATTAGAAAATATTAAAAATCCCAAAAAAAATCTTTAAACACTTGTTGATCTCTCCTTAGATCATTTCTGATCTTTGGGGTTGATTTTAAGAAGTTTGGGACTCATTTGGGTTCAAATCATTAAAAGGGCCCTTAATTGAAACAATTTAATAATTCCAATAAATACGCAAACATCCAAAATTCATAACTAATTTTAGAAAATTCTAAATCAATCAAACTCAGTGGCTAATGACTCTAATTAAAATCTAGTATTTTCCAAAATTCTTAAACCCCCAAAATCTGGTCAAAGTAAAAAAGTCAACATTTTGGTCAACCATAGGTCAAAATGGGGTTAAAACTTCCAAAAATCATAACTTTTGATAGAAAACTCCAAATTAAGTGTGCCACTTGTCTATCAACTCATAATTAGGTCTAGTATTTATTAAAAATATGAAACCCTTAAGATTAGCTCTAATTTTAAAAATCAAATTTTAACCCCTTAGTTAACATATCCGGATAACCCTCTAAAATTCATTAACTCCCCCAAACTCCAGAATTTTCTTAATAGGTTAATAAAATCCTCAACCAATCCATTAAAATCAGTAACTAACTCCCCTTAATATCAATCCACTCCTTTAATTCTAACAAACCTAAAGTAACTTAATCAACCCTAATTGCTACTGGGTAACCCAGGCCTACGAGGCTATTAACTTAGCCCCAAGGGAGGTGAAATAAACTTCACGGCCTCGGTGTGAAACAAAGGTAGTAATCAATTAACCTTTAAAATAGATTAAATTAAAATTCTTAATTTACTAACACTTAAAGTTTAATCTAAATCCCCCTCTTAAGCCTCAACAAACTCAGAACTTTTCAAGATAACTTTAATTAATCACCCAGCTTAGGATCTACCCCTACCACACGACCTTCTACACACACTTTAGATGATGTGCTACGACAACCAACTCTAGATCTAGGTTAGGCCAATGTTTACTTTATTGTTGTGTGCCGGATTTTTTCATAGTTTTCACTGCATGTTGTGGATGAAACTGCTTTACTGTGTCTGTTTACTTTTCTGCACTCTGTGGATGGATTGATGTGTTTGGCGACTAGATTACTCTTAGGTTAGGTACGATCTGAATGTTCACACAGTTTTCTGCAGGTGGCCACCCTCATGCAGGGCAGCAAAAAGGGGGGCTAAGTTAATAATAAATATCAATTGCTATAAATGCTTGCACAGGTGCTTCAGCTGTTAAAGCCCCCAAATAAAAGGAGCGTGGTCAGTGTGTTTACTTATTTTTATGTACAAATATAACTTCTTGGGAATAATTGCTTTTCATTTATTAACTGCTTAGGATAACCCTGCAGGTGGGTCTAGATTTTATTTTCATGTAAATGTAATTTGTGTAATTATTAAGTGTTGTAAAAGTTAGCTTTGAGTTGGGATATATAGTTCTAAAGCTTGGACTCCGAAGAGAAAAGGATGCCCCTAAGGGGAGTAAACCTTTTCTATTTGGAGATCCAAATTTGGGCCACACTCCTCCCTACCAAAAGGGGAAAGAGTGGCCTTCCCCTTAAAGGAAGTGCCCTCTTATCCATTTGGGTAGTCTAGTACGAAGAATCTAAGGAGCTTGAAGAAAAGGAGCCCGAAGAAGAACAAGACTGAAGATTTGAAGATTGAAAATATCCCACTAAAAACTACTTGCGTCATTACTAGGTTTAGAATCCGGGTTGTTGTCAGTGGTGCCCGGCCACTTTACTTTCTGCAAAATTCTGGTTTGTAATAAGCAAGGTAACTTTGCCTATGGACATTTATTGATTAATTAATTTATATCTGATATGTTGAATTGATTGCCTCTAGGATTGCCTGCTTTTCTTAGTTTTTTAGCGTTTGTGTGCCTCTTTAGCTTTTGCCTGGACTCGTCAGGCTCGTAAGGGTGTGAAAAATTTTATATTCATAACCTTAAAGTTTAAAATTTTAGTGAGTCTAAATAATATAGAAAGATAACAAATCTAGGGAATTAGCTGGGGATCGACCCCGGGGTCGCATGCATATTTCTGCATTACTCTTTCCTTGCTTTAGACCCTTCCCCGCCTGCGGGTAGAGTCCGAATAGTCTGACTTATGAGGACGAGGTGCCGGACCTGGGAAGTCCAGTCTTCTAAAAAATTACTTTCTAAGCCTGTTTTAAAATTTCAAGCATATTCGATTCAAAGTTGTCAACCAGCACACATTGCATTAGAAACATACTTAAAGAGTCAAAATTTTAATTGCATTAGTCCTTAGCATTTTGCACCCAACATAAGTCAAAGGGGCCAAATAGGAGAATCCCTAGATGTCGGCCCCAACTCTCTAGAACCTTAAATACAATGTCCCTACCACTCTTTCATAAAAGACCGGACTCATCTCTTTTAAATCGATTAGGTGGTTAGCTAGCTCCCCAATCCAGGTCGGGGTAAGTCCAGACCTTGCACTGCATTAGTTAGGATCGGACGACTGTGGTCCAGTGTCCAAATTAGATTTAGGATCCGGGGAAGATCTTTGATTATAAGACCCCAAATTTCGGGAATATAATCCCAAATTTCTAATAAAATGCTCAACTTTAACTAAATATCATTTCAATCCAAAACATAAAGCCCAACACTTCGATTAAGTTGGGACACTTCCAGATGGTTCCAGAATCTAAAAGTGTCCCCTACTTCTCCTCCTTTAACTCTGTTAATAACTGTTCAATTTTGACCCATTCCCTATTGAATTTCCAAGATTCCTCTCTTTTTGATATCACTCCTAGAAAATCTAATGAAAATCTGCCACCATTTTAATCGGGAGTTTTCGTAGGAGATTCTATCTAACTACGATATAATTAACTATGAGGGCTTGCGCTCGTAGGAGATTTGGAACCACATACTCACCTGATTTCAAAAATTGATTTTTCAAAATTCATATTGGATTCCTTTGGGAAAGATCAAAAGATGATTGTTATTATCACATTCAAAGAATTATCATTGAATGGCATTATCTCCCTTTGGGGAGATACATCTTTCTTTGATAAGGCTTTGGATGTGAACCTAACGATCATAGTTCTTGAATATTTCACACTTCTTGAATATTATAGCTGGATATTCAGTTGAATCTCATTTTGACCCTTCGGGGTCATATGAAGTTCTCTTTAGCATTCGGTAATAATATTCAAGATGAATTTCATAATTCTAAATTTGAACGCTGTTATGAAATTTTATTTTCATCTTTCGAGGTGATATATTCTTTCTAATGGGATGATTCGATTTTAGAATTAGAATTTAACTTTAACTCCCAAAGAAAACCAATATTTTCAAAACATGTTTTTCAAAATTCCACCAACATTGAATTCAATGGTTATTAAGGTGTTTGGAAGAGAACTTGCTTCTCATTTGGTAGCTTGGGAAATAAGAAAGCAATGGAGTCATTTGGGCCAATTCCATTTTACAACTTTAGGAAGAGGATGGTTCTTATGTTCTTTTAAAATAGAAGAAATGGTGGAAGAAACTCTTTTAGGAGGTCCTTGGTTTATTAATGAACACATTGTTGGGATGGAGAGATGGTCTACAAATTTTTCTGCTTTATCCATGAAGGGTCTAACCTCTCCTATATGGGTTAGAATGCCTAACTTGCCTTTTCAATGTTGGGACGAAGTTAATATAGCAAGAATTTCTTCTAGAATTGGTAAACCTTTAATGATGGATGGGAATTTATTCCAATGGGGAAGGAGGGAATTTGCTAGAGTATGTGTTCGTGTAAAGCTTGATCAACCTCTTCCATTGGGAGTTTGGGTGGATAGCATTTCTGGAAGGTTCTTTCAAAAAGTTGAATATGAGAAAGTGGCCAATCTTTGTTTCGAATGTGGTTTGATTGGGCACTTGAAGGAGGAGTGTGAAAAATTTAGATACATTTCCAAGGAGGTAAAGATTGTTAATAGTAACAATAATGAAGTTGTTGGAAGGAGTAATTCACAAGAAATGGTTGATGAACTGTCCTATGGTCCTTCGATTCTTGTTAATCACAAGAAAGGGAGTAGGCCTATTTGAAGAAGCAATGTGGTGAAATCAAGTAAATTAAAATTTGTTAAGAAGAATGTCAATCAAACTACAATTCAAGAGGAACAACCTTTACCATCTGATATAAGGAAAAACTCTTCCCTCTTAAAGCTAGCTGATTTGAGAGATGAAGAATAGTTAGAAGAAGGTGAATTGGCTTTGGAAGTTGATCGGCACAAGGATACAGAGATTGGAGCTGATGCTGTGTTAAGAGAAGGTTCTTTTATCAACTACGAGGAAATTTCTGAAGATGTTATGGGTATGATCTCTGGATTTGTTATTCCTAATATATCAAATTCTGTTAATAAGTTTGATATTCTGAATTTTGTTATGAGAATGTGTTGAATGAAGAGTTGAGAAATGTGGATAAATGTACGGAAATAAATGAGGGAATCTGTGATGGTAAAGTTGTGAGGTTGAACAAATCTGAAGATGTGGACAGTAATAATTCTGGTAGTATTATGTGAAATGACAGAAGTGCTAATTGTAAGTTTAACAAGATGAAATTGGCTAAAGAGCTGAAATTTCTTGGTCCTATTAAAAACATTCTGAGAGGGAGGAATTTTGATGGTGGAGGAAGCAAAAGGAGGGAAGGGGCGGCATCCCCTAGGTTGCATCAATGAATTCAATTGCTTTTTGGAATTGTAGAGGGGCCAAGAAAAAAGAGGTCTCTCTATATCTCAAGGAGGTGATTAAAGATCATGGTATTTTGTTTGTGGGGTTAGTGGAAACTAAGATCAATGCTTTTGACAAAGTTTCCTTTGAGAAAATTATGGGAACATATTGGGACTTCTATCTTCTTCCATCTGATGGCTTATCTGGAGGTATTATGGTGTTGTGGAGGTCGGACTTAGCTTCTTTCTCAGTTTTAAAGGAAGCAGATCAATGTATTATTGGAGACCTCAATGTCTTCAATAAAGGGGTGTGGATGATTGCAACTATCTATGGAAATAAGGAGGTTGTAAAGAGGAGAGAGTTATGGGGGAGTTTATATGAGGTTTCCAATAGAAAGATTCCTTTCATTGTTGGGGGAGACTTCAATTGCATTTTGTCTCAAGAAGACAAGAGGGGTGGAAGAAAATTTGTTTTCTCTCAAGGTTCCAAAGAGATGGCTGATTTATTGAATGTAAATGACTTACATGATGTAGGATTTGTTGGTCCAAGATTCACTTGGTGTAACAACAAATCAGAAGGGGATCGTATACTTGAGAGGTTAGACAGGTGTTTGCTTAACTCCATAGCCATCAATGGTGTTCAGGTAGTTGTGGTAAGACACCTTGCTAGAGTAGCTTCTGATCACTGTCCTATAGTCTTGAAGATTTTTGATAATTCTTACAAAAGGAATGGGATGCTTAAATTTGAAGATGTTTGGATTTCTTATAAAGCTTCGTCTCTTATTATTGCTAGAGTATGGAGAAAGGTTTTCCAAGGAAGTGATATGGAAATTCTTAATAAGAAGTGTAAGAAAGCATTGAAGGAATTGTATTATTGGAGCAAGGCAAAAATTAGGGAATTTTCTTTAGAGAAGGAGAAACTGAAAGAAGAAATCTCTCAGATTCAAGAAGAAGAGGCTTCGGTGGGGTGGCTTACTGATGATAAGATTTTGATGCTGAGATAGAAAGTAAAGGAACTTAATTCGGTTCTTTCACGTATGAATACGTGGTGGAGACAAAGAGCAAAGGCTAAGTGGATAGAAGAAGGTGACACTAATTCTAAATTTTCCCATTCTTTTGCTAATACAAGAAGAAATGGAAAAAGGATTTCTCAAATTAAGAATGCTGATGTAGTACACACTGAAGATCTTGAAGAGATGCATATTATTTTTTTTCAATTTTTTTTCAAAACAAGTGGAAGCAAACGAGTAGCTGCACTGACAATTGGTCAATTCCTTTATCTGTTCTGGATGATGTAGATAAAAGAAGTTTGGAGGTTCAAATCTCAGATATGTAGATTCTGGAAGTTATCAAAGGGCTTGGCAACAACAAATCCCCGGGATATGATGGTATAACGTATTATTTTCTTAAAAATTACTAGAGCATTATAGGTAATGATGTATGTAAAGCTGTTAAAGAGTTCTTTGATTCAGAAAAAATGTGTAGTGAATAGAAAGAAACACTTATTATGTTGATCCCGAAAATTACTAATCCATTATCTCCTGAGGGTTTCGTCCTATTATCTTGTGCAATTCTATTTATAAAATTCTGGCTAAGGTTTTGTTGAACAGGCTTTTGGTGGTAATCCCAAAAGTTATTTCGGAAGAGCAGGTTTCTTTTTTAAAGGGGAGAAGTATTTCAGATCAGTTACTGCTGGCGCAGGAATTGATTAATAAAATAAGGATTTCTAAATCAAATGGAGGTTTGGTTGCCATCAAGCTTGACATGGAGCAAGCCTACGACATCATGTGTTGGACTACTCTTTATGAGATGATGAGAAGATTGGGCTTTCCCATGAAGTACATGAAGCTGATAATGGAATGCATTATGTAGCCAAAATTTTCAATTATTATCAATGGAAGTTTTTCCAAGTGGATTGTGGGAAGGAGTGGTTTCCGTCAGGGATGTCCATTATCCCCTTTTCTTTTTATTATCTGTTCCCAATTGCTATCCAATGTTCTTTCATAGGAGGGGAAGGACTTATGCATCAAGGTTGCTTCTAGATGTCAAAAGATATCTCATTTGCTTTATGCAGATGATGTCCTTTTACTTTTTGATGCTAAGATTAAGAGCATTAAGAAGATGAAGAACATATTAAACAATTATTGTGGTTGGACCAAACAAAGATTGAATCTTAAAAAATTTGCTATGATTATTAGTAAAATTGTTGAGAGAAGAAGAAAGAAGAAAATTGCAAGAATCATGGAGATTAAAGTGGTAGAAGAACTAGAATATTTGGGAAAGTTGGCTTTAAGGAGATTGAAAAAGGCAGATTTTCAATTCTTATTGGTCAAAGCGTTGAAGATTTTAAATTCATGGGGAAATAGATATATTTCTCTTGTTGAAAAACTGGTGCTAGCAAAATCAGTTTTTTCTAATCTGCCTTTGTTTTTAATATCCCATTCCCTTATTCCTTTAAGTGTGCTGAAGGAATTTGAGAAATATTGCAGGAATTTTATTTGGAATAATATGTTGAGTCTAGTAACTAGGTTGTTAAGCCTAAGTTAATGTCACAAAGGCTACCAATGTTAAGATAGTTGCTATTTGAATGCTGTACATTTTTGCAACTTATGTAGTTTTGATGATTCCAAATATTATTGTTCAAATATGTAATTATCTCCTAACAATTTCAGAAGATTTGTATTTCCTCTTGTGTGTACTAACATTTCAGGAAAAACGAACTCCAGACTACGAAGACTTCAAATCAAATTCAGAATGAGATACTTTGTAAAATTTGAAGTTTGCACTTCTTTGTAATTAAATTGAACGGGAGTAATTGTAATTGAGTGAATAAAAACATACACACACACATAAGAAGATCATAAAAAAATTTATACTGATCATACTGGACGATATCAATTCGTACGGGACGATCAGACAGTTATCTCCTATTGAGCACATGGAACGAATAGGAACTTGCTTAAAAAATTTTCTAAGTCCTATTCGTCCGGGACAAATTTTACAATCGTCCAGGACGATTGGTTCTCTGTAAAATTTTTGTCCAGACGAAATTAAATTATCATCAATGGCGATTGGTCCTCTAGAAAATTTTTGTCCAGACGAAATTAATAATCGTCCGAGACGATCTGGTCTCTGGAAAATTTTCGTCCAGACGAAATTAAATTATCGTCCATGGCGATTGGTCCTCTGGAAAATTTTTGTCCAGACGAAATTAATAATCGTCCGGGACGATCGGTCCTCTGTAAAAATTTCGTCCAGACGAATACATTTTCATCCAAACGATTAACCGACTTAGAATAGTTTTCAGCAGTTTCTAGAACCGACCTAGTAATAACCGTCCGTACCGGACGAACTTAGTTCATACAGGACGATCAGCATGTACAAAAATATTTCGTACACATATACAAATAAGGTCGTTTCAAAGCATTTAAGTAAAATCGTCCAGGATAATCCACGATCGTACGGGACGATCCAGTGCGTACAGAATTGAATACTTGCAGTTTTTGGGCGGTTTTTCTTGTCTTTTGTCTAAATAGTCCAAATTAGACTGCCACCCAATCTTTTTGTCATTTGATCTTTGTGCCTCTTGAGATAATAGCTAAGAAGAGAGTGTGAGAGTGCATTCAAGGGAGGATTCCTACCACTGGAGCATGAAGGCTTCACTTGGAGTTCAAAGGTAAGAATCTCTACTTGTGAATTGGGATTACTTCACTCTTTTCTTTCTTCTTTCTAGATTTCTTGTGAGAAGATCTGTCAAGGAGATCCGGTTTGCTGCCAACACTTGGATAGTGTGAATAGCCGAAGGGTTCGTTGCCTACACTTGGAGAGTGTGAATAGCCGAAGGGTTCGCTGCCTATACTTGGAGAGTGTAAATAGCCGAAGGGTTCGCTGCCTACACTTGGAGAGTGTGAATAGCCGAAGAGTTCGCTGCCTACACTTGGAGAGTGTGAATAGCCGAAGGGTTCTCTGCCCACACTAGGAGAGTGTGAAAGGACGACGGTTCTCTTCCAACACTGGGGATTGTGTAAAAGGACAACGGTTCTCTGCCGCACCGGGGAGTGGTGAAAAGAGTGTGTTGTAAAGGCTTCTCCGCCTTGCTGTGGGTGCAAAAGGAGAGTCACTATTGGTATTAGTGCAATACTCAGAAGGTGCCTCTGGGGAGTGGATGTAGGTCTGGTTTTAGACCGAACCACTATAAATCTGGTGTTATTTACTTTTCTATTTTTACGTTTCCGCATTTTAATTCTTAGTCTTAGAAACTCTGTGGTTGAAAAACTTTTTCTACAAAACTTAAAAGAAATAATTTTTATTTCGGTTCAACATAATTTCAAAAAGAGGGTTTAAAATTTTTAAACTACCAATTCACCCCTCCTCTTGGTAGCCTTTGGGACATTAACTTAGGCTTAACAACCTAATTACTAGACTCAACAAGTGGTATCAGAGCATCATTTCAAAATCATAAGTTTGAACTACTTTTTGATTAACATAGATGGCTACATTCGGAAACCGAAACACACCTGAAGGTTACTCTATCACTAGATCTCCAATGTTTGACAATATTCCTTTTGATTTTTGGAAAACACGCATGTCTACTTTCTTACAGTCACTTGATTATCGCATGTGGATGCTAGTCCAGGAAGGTTACAGAAAACCAACTAGATTAGTTGATGGAGTTAGGGTAGAAACACCTTTTGCAGATTGGACTATAGAAGAACGTGACTTAGCACAATTAAATGCCAAATGTCTAAATAGTTTCTTTTGTGCTTTAAAATCTGAAGATTACATATGGGTTTTCACTTGCAAAAGTGGAAAGGACATATGGGATAGACTTTGTATAACTTATGAAAGGACAAATGAGGTTAAGCAATCAAGACTCAATATCTTGTTACATGACTATGAACTGTTTCGCATGAAACCTAATGAATCTATTTCTGACATGTGCACAAGATTCATACAAATTGTCACTTCTTTGCATGCACTTGGTAGGGAATTAACAAATGCTGAAATGGTCAATAAAATTCTTCGATGTTTACCTACTGCTTATGATGCTAAAATTACTGCAATTACAGAGTCTAAAGATCTAAACATATATTCTATTGACAATCTTCTTGGTTCACTCATTGCTTATGAGCAAGGAGTAAGTCAAAGAAAGATTGATGCAGGTGAACCACGAAAAGAGAAAAATATTGCATGAAAGGTGGAAGAGTCAGAGAGTGAACACTCACAACCTGAGGATGAAGACGATATTGCACTGATGACTAGACAATTCAGAAGCTTTTTAAAGAGAAAGCAGAAGAGATGCCAGCAATGGAACAGAGGTAAGTTTAACAAAAATGGCTAGGTTTCTAATAAAGTGATTTGTTATGAATGCAGGAAACCAGGTCATATAAAGACTGAATGCCCAAAACTCAAAGCCACTCCTAGCAAGGAGAAGGTAGAGGAGAAACCAATGGTAAAGAAGGGCAAGAAAAGTTTCAAAGAGCTTTCTGGGAGGACTCAGCTTCGGACTCATCTGAGACTGAAAAAGAAAAAGAAGTCACCAACCTTTGCTTGATGGCAGATAATGTTGAACAATCAGATCAAGAAGAGGTATGTGACTTAACCTATGATGAATTGTTTGAAGTTTCTGAACACATGCATGATGCAGATAGAAAAATGAAAAAGATGTATGCTAGTTTAAATTTAGAACTGGAAGAGCTTAAGAAAGAACACGAAATCCTTAGGAAAGATCATGCTTTAATAGATGACAACCACATGAAATTACTTGATGAATATGATGACTTGAATAAAAATTTTGAGAATTTAAAATCATCATATGCTGAACTTGAAAAAGATTTTAAAAATTTTAAGGATGAATCTGAGAGAAAAACATATCGAATCAATTATACAAATCGAATCTTGGAAGATATGAATTCGTTCTATAAATTGGTAATAAGAGCTCTTGAGGATAATAGGAATCCCCCTAAACTTGAAGATTTTACAAAAATCCTAAATATTATCCTAAATTTATGAAATCCCTTAGGAGACAATCAAATGGAAGAAAACTTAGGAATATTTTTCCTAATGTTAAATATAATAATTATGGATTTTTGGGACATATAGCTCACACCTGTACTTCGAAGATGAAATCTAATCTGGTGTGGAGACCTAAGATGCATAAACCTAGACATATCATACATGCATCTGATTATAAATTGCTAAAAGGTGAACCCAAACTTGTTTGGGTTCCCAGGTCTAACATTTGAGAGTTTTGCACGAGTGCTCTCACACAAGACCTCGTGGGAGCATATGGTACCTAGACAGCGGATGTTCAAAGCATATGACTGGAGATACTGCTAAATTCATAACGCTGGAAGCTAGGAGTGGAGGCAAGATTACACTTGGAGATAATACAACAAAGAAAGTGATTGGATCTGGTATGATTGTAAATTTTAAAAACTTTTTCATAGATAATATGTTATTGGTTGAAGGCTTAAAACATAATCTGTTAAGTATAAGTCAGCTATGTGATAAGGGCTATAATGTGAAATTTTTACCTACTAACTGCATATTAAGCCTAAATGGAATAGAAGTCTTAAATGGAAAAAGGGTAAACAATATTTACATGCTAGATTTGAATTCTATTCAATCTCCTACTACTTTTTGTTTAAAAACTATTTCTGATGAATCATGGCTTTGGCATAGGAGACTTTGTCATTCTAGTATGAAAAACCTTAGAAGAATTACCCAAAAGAACTTAGTGAGAGGTATACCAAAACTAGACTTTACCAAGGACCACCTTTGTGATGCATGTTAATTAGGAAAACAAGTGAAGTCCTCTTTTAAGTCTAATAAGGATCTTAAAACTAGTAAACCTTTAGAAATTCTTCACATGGATCTTTTTGGACCAGTAGGAACTGTAAGTCTAGGAGGGAAGGTATACGGATTTGTTATAGTGGATGATTTCTCAAGATTCACTTGGGTTAGATTTCTTTTTCATAAAAGTGAATCATTTGAGGAATTCAGAAATTTTTCAACTTGGATTCAAAGAAAACTAGGATGTGAAATAATTTATTTACAAAGTGATCATGGAGGAGAATTTAAAAATTTTTGTAAAGAAAAAGGGATTGATCACAATTTTTCTGCACCTAGAACCCCTCAACAAAATGGGGTAGTTGAAAGGAAAAACAGAACATTAATAGAAGCCGCCCGAGCAATGTTGGCAGAATACTCACTACTTAGATATTTTTGGGCTGAGGCGGTTAGCACTGCATGCTATGTTCTGAATAGGGTGAATGTGAGATCAAATTTAAATAAAACACCCTATGAGTTGTTAAAAAGTAGAACACCTAACTTGTCTCATTTGCATGTATTTGGTTGCAAGGTGTTCATTCATAACAATGGAAAATCTGCCTTAGGAAAATTTGATCCAAAATCAGATGAAGGAATTTTTGTTGGATATTCAAGTGTTGGAAAATCTTATAGGGTATTCAACAAAAGAACTTTAGTCATTAAAGAAACCACACATGTTGTATTTAATGAATCTGAAAATTTGGAAGAGCCAAATATTGTTAAAGAAGAGATTGAGAAAAACTCTCAAAAGATTGATAGATTAAATTTGGAAGAAAATGTGGAAGAAAATTTAGAAAGAGAAAACCCTTTGCCTAGAGATTTGAGATTTTCTAAAAACCACCCAAGAGAATTGATTATAGGTGAACCTAGTGAGGGTGTTAGAACTAGACGTGGATTAAACAAGGAAGTCAATCATTCAGCCTTTATTTCAACAATAGAACCCACTAATATTGATCAAGCACTTTCTGATGAATTTTGGATATTGGCCATGCAAGAAGAGTTAAATCAATTTGTAAGAAATAAAGTTTGGGAATTAACTACAAGGCCAAAAGATCAAAGTGTTGTTGGAACCAAATGGGTGTTCAAAAATAAAATGAATGACTCAGGAGTAGTCATTAGAAATAAGGCTAGATTAGTTGCTAAGGGGTATAATCAAATTGAAGGAATTGATTTTGAGGGGACCTTTGCCCCTATAGTTAAACTTGAAGCAATTAGGGTTTTACTAGCCATTGCCTGTTTTAAAGGTTTTAAATTGTTTCAAATGGATGTCAAAAGTGCCTTTTTAAATGGGATAATTGAAGAAGATGTTTTTGTAGAACAACCTCCAGGCTTTGAAAATTCAAAATACCCAAATCATGTTTTCAAGTTAAAAAAGGCATTATATGGATTGAAATAGGCACCTAGGGCTTGGTATGAAATATTGAGCAACTTCCTACTTGAAAGATCTTTTGAAAAAGGAAGTGTTGATACAACTCTCTTTTTAAAGAAATTTGGAAAGGATATACTCATTGTTCAAATTTATGTGGATGATATCATTTTTGGATCTTCAAATAAAAATCTTTGTGATGATTTTTCTAAAACAATGAGTTGTGAATTTGAAATGAGTCTAATGGGAGATCTAAATTACTTTCTAGGTTTTAGCATTAAGCAACTTGAGGAAGGAACATTTCTTAGCCAAACTAAATATATTAAGGACATCCTCAAGAAATATGAAATGGATAATGCTAAACCTATTAGTACACCAATGAGTTCCTCAGTTCAGTTGAATAAAGACGTTAAGGGAAAATCTATTGATCAAAAGAAATATAGAGGGATTATTGGATCTTTGCTTTACTTGACTGCTAGCCAACCAGATATAATGTTCAGTGTTTGCTTATGTGCTAGATTTCAATCAGATCCAAAAGAATCACATTTGACAGCAGTGAAAAGGATTTTAAGATACTTCCTAGGAACTCAAAACTTAGGAATTTGATATCCTAAGTTTAGCTCTTCATTTGAAATTATTGGTTATTCAGATTCTGACTTTGCAAGCTGTAGAGTGGATAGGAAAAGCACTTCTGGAGCATGTCAATTCATTGGAAATTCATTAATTTCTTGGTCCAGTAGAAAACAAAATCACAAAGTCAAACACAAAACCAAAATGCAAACAAAATAATCAAAACAAAACAAAACATACAAACTCAATAATTTCTCCCCCTTTTTTACAACAACAAAAAGTGAAGAAGAAATAAACAAGAAATGTAAGTAATTATATAAAATTCATTTAAAAATTTAATCTAAATGGTGATTGTCATAAGTTATGCAATCTAAAACTAATAATATTAGGTAAATCATAGAAATTCATAGAATTTAAGAATTGATATAACATTGTAACTAAGAAAAATTTATCAAAAACATGATTCAATTTAGTCATTGGAATATAGAAAATCATTACAAGAGAGATGAATAAAAATTCTATATTTCAAAGTTCAATAGAATATAAATGAACATAAGAGCAATTTGAATTAAGAGATTGAAAGAATTTGAAAAGAAGAGAATTACCACAAGTGGCGTTTTGCACATCTTTTTCAAAATTTTTGGCACATTTTTGTGCATTTTTTGACATTGGGCTAATTTTGTGCCTCTTTTCATATTTGCGAACCTTTGCGCATTCTTTTTAATTTTTGTACTATTTGTACAATTTTCAAGAGTAATTGAAACTAATTCTTTCTAAGATCAATAATCTAAAATTTCAAATTTTTCTAAGTGCATAAATATCACTTGAGCAAAGAAATACAAAATAAATAAACATCTAAAATGCAATAATAATATTAACGTGTATGTAGTCTAAACGAATAGACATGAATTTAAAAATTCTAATTATAACAAGTTATAAACAAGGTTTAAATTTAGAAAGACTAGATTTTCTAATGTAATTAATCTCAAATCATAATCTAATTTAAGCACAATTAAGATTAAATAAGACTAATGAAATTCATAATAATTAAGCACATTCCAAAAAATAAATCAAAATTAAATCAACTACGACATATTTTGATATTAATGAGAAAGATTACATGATCATTTCATAATATCAAAACAACAATAAAAACAACAAACATAAATAAACATAACTAAGATAAATACTAAAATAAACACTAACACAACAAACACAAACACAAGTACAACAAAAACAAAATTAACTTTCATTCTCTATTCTTCTGGAGGAGGAGGAGGAATGCCACCAAAAAGGTTGAAGTAGGAGGCCATCAACATAACATTGGTATTGATTTCATGTACTTCATTTTTTATACTACCAATGTCCTGTTGTTGCTGCATAAGTTGAGCATCAATTTGATCAAATCTTTGATCAACATGAGTTTCAAGTCTATCAAATTTCTCAATCAGATTCTGATAATCTGATTGAGGTGCAGAAGTTTGCTGTCCTTCTTCTTCTTCTTCAGATGCACTGGTATGTGCTTTCCCTTTTTCCTCCTTGAAAATTGCTCTGAAAGAAGCATCATTGTAGTATACTGGCTCTTCGTATTCATCATCAGGATGCACTAAGTTGTATTTCTTTTCCAAAATGTATGTAACTAAGTGTTCTAATGAGATGTTCCTTTTTCTCTTCTGTTCTGCATGCCTAATTTTTGAAAGTCCATAGAGATGGTTTAGGATAAGTTGAGCTTTGTCGATAGGCTTACAATCCATAATCAAAAAGGTTAGAACAGAAAGGAGAGGGGTAATATTGATCCTATCACTAGCTTTAGAAATGATTGAAGATCGAAGGATATGCTGGATGATTCGGGCATTTCTGGTCATTCCTGAAACTCTAGCAACATGATATGTTAGGCCACTTTGTCTAATCACCCTATTGACATTATACCATTTAAAAGTGTCTTCACTCATTAGGGTGTGGGCTCTATAACCTTTAGTTCTTAAGCTTAGAAAGGCACCAATATCGTGCTTGTTGATTTCAACTTTTTGTTTGAAAATATAAGAATTTATAGAGGAGTGGACGGAATTAAAACCCATGTTGGCTAGGAAATAGAGAAATGTTTGTTTGTTGTAAAAGTGGACGAGAGAAAGAATGAATTGAAATTGGGTGGAGGCAAAAATGTGCATTACCTTAAAGTGAATCTCACTTTAAATCAGAATGCGAGAGGGAGTTATTTTGGCAGAGGCAAAATGAGAAAAAGATTCCTCATTTGCTTTTGACAAGAAGTTTTCAGAGGCATTTCTGTGAGGTTTCTTAGCCAACACCTTTTGTCTTTTGCTTGAGGAGGCCATTGTTGATTTGAAGTTGAAAGGGATTGAAAGTGAAGTTTGGAGATGTGATTGTTAAGTTAGAAAGCCTTCATATTTAAAGAAAACGATACGTTCGTCCTGGACAAAAACAGTTCGTCCTGGACAAAAATTATCGTTCGTCTGGACGAAAAAATTTCGTACAGATGATCCAATTCGTCCAAAATGAAACGGCTTTTCGTAATCAACACAATTTACGATGCATCCTTTCGTACAGACTTTTGACTTGACTGATCGTACAAACAAAAAAATTTCGTACAGACAATCAAAATTTAATTCGTTTTAATGTCAGTTGAAAACTGTCCCCTACAATGAAACAACGTCTATTCGTCTGGATGAACAAAACGTTCGTACGGACGAACTTCACATTTAAAACTGCCTTATCCACTCAACCGCTGCATTCAATCGTCCCGACATTTGAGAGAAAAAAATTTCGTCCTGGACGATTATAAGATCGTACAGACAAACTATATTAAAACTGCTCTCAAAACGTTTCATATCACGCAAACTGAATCTTACACACATCGTCCAGTACGAAAAATTTTGTCCCGGACGATTTCAACATATTTTTTTTTTATTTTTGAAAATTTTATTGAAGAAAATCAAACAAAACATTCAAAACACAGAAAACAAAGACAAAACCACAGACTCTAAAATAAACTCATTCAAAACACTCAAAAATCACAAAATTCAAAACAAAAATCAAAGACAAACAACTAAGAAAACATAAATATCAATGTTGCAAAAACATTTTTATTTAAGCATTCAAATCAATAACACCTAGCCTTGTTCTTAATGTACTGAATGTATCAAAGGCTAAAGGATTTATAAAAATGTCTGCAAGTTGATTTTCAGTTGAAACATGTGTGAGTTCAATTTCTCCCTTGGATACATGATCACTTATGAAATGATGTCTTATGTCAATGTGTTTGGTTCTAGAATGTTGAATAGGATTTTTGAAAATGCAAATACCACTAGTATTGTCATAATAAATTGGAGATGTGCCTATAGTTAATCCTAAATCAATCAACTGTTGTTTTAACCAAAGTACTTGTGCCACACAACTTCCTAATGCAATGTATTCTGCTTCTGCAGTAGATAGGGCTACTGAATTTTGTTTTCTACTAGACCAAGAAACTAATGAATTTCCAATGAATTGACATGTTCTAGAAGTGCTTTTCCTATCGACTATACAGCCTGCAAAGTCAGAATTTGAATAACCAACAATTTCAAATGAAGAACTAAACTTAGGATACCAAATTCCTATGTTTTGAGTTCCTAGCAAGTATCTTAAAATCCTTTTCACTGCTGTCAAATGTGATTCTTTTGGATCTGATTGAAATCTAGCACATAAGCAAACACTGAACATTATATTTGGTCGGCTAGCAGTCAAGTAAAGTAAAGATCCAATAATCCCTCTATATTTCTTTTGATCAACAGATTTTCCCTTAAGGTCCTTATCCAACTGAACTGAGGAACTCATTGATGTACTAACAGGTTTAGCATTGTCCATTTCATATTTCTTGAGGATGTCCTTAATATATTTAGTTTGGCTAAGAAATGTTCGTTCCTCAAGTTGCTTAATGCTAAAACCTAGAAAGTAATTTAGATCTCCCATTAGACTCATTTCAAATTCACTACTCATTGTTTTAGAAAAATCATCACAAAGATTTTTATTTGAAGATCCAAAAATGATATCATCCACATAAATTTGAACAATGAGTATATCCTTTTCAAATTTCTTTAAAAAGATAGTTGTATCCACACTTCCTTTTTCAAAAGATCTTTCAAGTAGGAAGTTGCTCAACCTTTCATACCAAGCCCTAGGTGCATGTTTCAATCCATATAATGCCTTTTTCAACTTGAAAACATGATTTGGGTATTTTGAATTTTCAAAGCCTGGAGGTTGTTCTACAAAAATATCTTCTTCAATTACCCCATTTAAAAAGGCACTTTTGACATCCATTTGAAACAATTTAAAACCTTTAAAACAAGCAAAGGCTAGTAAAACCCTAATTGCTTCAAGTCTAGCTACAGGGGCAAAGGTCTTTTCAAAATCAATTCCTTCAATTGGATTATACCCCTTAGTAACTAATCTAGCCTTATTTCTAATGACTACTCCTGAGTCATTCATTTTATTTTTGAACACCCACTTGGTTCCAACAACACTTTGATCTTTTTAGAAAATCTCAAATCTCTAGGCAAAGGGTTTTCTCTTTCTAAATTTTTTTCCATATTTTCTTCCAAATTTAATCTATCAATCTTTTGGGAGTTTTCCTCAATCTCTTCTTCAACAATATTTAGCTCTTCCAAAATTCCAGATTCATCAAATACAGCATGTGTGGTTTCTTCAATGACTAAAGTTCTTTTGTTTAATACCTTATAAGATTTTCCAACATTTGAATATCCAACAAAAATTCCTTCATCTGATTTTGGATCAAATTTTCCTAAGGAAGATTTTCCATTGTTATGAATGAACACCTTGTAACCAAATACATGCAAATGAGACAAGTTAGGTGTTCTACCTTTTAACAACTCATAGAGTGTTTTATTTAAATTTGATCTCACATTCACCCTATTCAGAACATAGCATGCAGTGCTAACCGCCTCTGCCCAAAAATATCTAGGAAGTGAGTATTCTGCCAACATTGCTCGGGCGGCTTCTATTAATGTTCTGTTTTTCCTTTCAACTACCCCATTTTGTTGAGGGATTCTAGGTGCAAAAAAATTGTGATCAATCCCTTTTTCTTTACAAAAATTTTCAAATCTTTCATTTTCAAATTCTCCTCCATGATCACTTTGTAAAGAAATTATTTCACATCCTAGTTTTCTTTGAATCCAAGTTGAAAAATTTCTGAATTCCTCAAATGATTCACTTTTATGAAAAAGAAATCTAACCCAAGTGAATCTTGAGAAATCATCTACTATAACAAATCCGTATACTTTCCCTCCTAGACTTACAGTTCCTATTGGTCTAAAAAGATCCATGTGAAGAATTTCTAAAGGTTTACTAGTTCTAATATCCTTATTGGACTTAAAAGAGGACTTCACTTGTTTTCCTAATTGACATGCATCACAAAGGTGGTCCTTGGTAAAGTCTAGTTTTGGTATACCTCTCACTAAGTTCTTTTGGGTAATTCTTCTAAGGTTTTTCATACTAGAATGACAAAGTCTCCTATGCCAAAGCCATGATTTATCATAAACAGTTTTTAAACAAAAAGTAGTAGGAGATTGAATAGAATTCAAATCTAGCATGTAAACATTGTTTACCCTTTTTCCATTTAAGACTTCTTTTCCATTTAGGCTTAATATGCAGCTAGTAGGTAAAAATTTCACATTATAGCCCTTATCACATAGCTGACTTATACTTAACAGATTATGTTTTAAGCCTTCAACCAATAACACATTATCTATGAAAAAGTTTTTGAAATTTCCAATCATACCAGATCCAATCACTTTCTTTGTTATATTATCTCCAAGTGTAACCTTGCCTCCACTCTTGGCTTCCAGCGTTATGAATTGAGCAGTATCTCCAGTCATATGCTTTGAACATCCGCTGTCCAGGTACCATATGCTCCCACGAGATCTTGTGTGAGAGCACTCCTGCAAAACTCTCAAATGTTAGACCTGGGAACCCAAACAAGTTTGGGTTCACCTTTTAGCAATTTATAATCAGATGCATGTATGATATGTTTAGGTTTATGCATCTTAGGTCTCCACACCATATTAGATTTCATCTTCAAAGTATAGGTGTGAGCTATATGTCCCAAAAATCCATAATTATTACATTTAACATTAGGAAAAATATTCCTAAATTTTCTTCCATTTGATTGTCTCCTAAGGGATTTCATAAATTTAGGATAATATTTAGGATTTGTAAAATCTTCAAGTTTAGGGGGATTCCTATTATCCTCGAGAGCTCTTATTGTTAATTTATAGAATGAATTCATATCTTCCAAGATTCGATTTGTATAATTGATTCGATATGTGTTTTCTCTCAGATTCATCCTTAAAATTTTTAAAATCTTTTTCAAGTTCAGCATAGGATGATTTTAAATTCTCAAAATTTTTATTCAAGTCATCATATTCATCAAGTAATTTCATGTGGTTGTCATCTATTAAAGCATGATCTTTCATAAGGATTTCGTGTTCTTTCTTAAGCTCTTCCAGTTCTAAATTTAAACTAGCATGCATCTTTTTTATTTTCCTATATGCATCATGCGTGTGTTCAGAAACTTCAAATAATTCATCATAGGTTAAGTCACATACCTCTTCTTGATCTGATTGTTCAACATTATCTGCCATCAAGCAAAGGTTGGTGACTTCTTCTTCTATTTCAGTCTCAGATGAGTCTGAAGCTGAGTCCGCCCAGAAAGCTCTTTGAAACTTCTTTTTGCCCTTCTTTACCATTGGTTTCTCCTCTACCTTCTCCTTGCAAGGAGTGGCTTTGAGTTTTGGACATTCAGTCTTCATATGACCTGGTTTCCTGCATTCATAACAAATCACTTCATTAGAAACCTTGCCATTTCTGTTAAACTTACCTCTGTTCCATTGCTGGTGTCTCTTCTACTTTCTCTTTAAAAAGCTTCTGAATTGTCTAGTCATCAGTGCAATATCATCTTCATCCTCAGGTTGGGAGTGTTCACTCTCTGACTCTTCCACCTTTAATGCAATATTTTTCTCTTTTCGTGGTTCACCTGCATCAATCTTTCTTTGACTTACTCCTTGCTCATAAGCAATGAGTGAACCAAGAAGATTGTCAATAGAATATATGTTTAGATCTTTAGACTCTGTAATTGCAGTAATTTTAGCATCATAAGTAGTAGCTAAACATCGAAGAATTTTATTGACCATTTCAGTATTTGTTAATTCCCTACCAAGTGCATGCAAAGAAGTGACAACTTGTGTGAATCTTGTGTACATGTCAGAAATAGATTCATTAGATTTCATGCGAAACAGTTCATTGTCATGTTACAAGATATTGAGTCTTGATTGCTTAACCTCATTTGTCCCTTCATAAGTTATACAAAGTCTATCCCATATGTCCTTTCCGCTTTTGCAAGTGGAAACCCGCATGTAGTTTTCAGATTTTAAAGCACAAAAGAAACTATTTAGACATTTGGCATTTAATTATGCTAAGTCACATTCTTCTATAGTCCAATCTGCAAAAGGTGTTTCTACCCTAACTCCATCAACTAATCTAGTTGGTTTTGTGTAACCTTCCTGGACTAGCATCCACATGCGATAATCAAGTGACTGTAAGAAAGTGGACATGCGTGTTTTCCAAAAATCAAAAGGAATATTGTCAAACAGTGGAGGTCTAGTGATAGAGTAACCTTCAGGTGTGTTTCAATTTCCGAATGTAGCCATCTACGTTAATCAAAAAGTAGTTCAAACTTATGATTTTGAAACGAAGCTCTGATACCACTTGTTGAGTCTAGTAATTAGGTTGTTAAGCCTAAGTTAATGTCCCAAAGGCTACCAAGAGGGGGGTGAATTGGTAGTTTAAAAATTTTAAACCCTCTTTTTTTAAATTATGTTGAACCGAAATAAAAATTGTTTCTTTTAAGCTTTGTAGAAAAAGTTTTTCAACCATAGAGTTTTTAAGACTAAGAATTAAAATGCGGAAACATAAAAATAGAAATGTAAAAGACACCACCAGATTTATAGTGGTTCGGTCTAAAACCAGACCTACATCCACTCCCCAAAGGCACCCTCTGAGTATTGCACTAATACCAATAGTGACTCTCCTTTTGCACCCACAGCAAGGCGGAGAAGCCTTTACAACACACTCGTTTCACCACTCCCCGGTGCGGCAAAGAACCGTTGTCCTTTTACACAATCCCCAGTGTTGGCAGAGAACCGTCGTCCTTTCACACTCTCCTAGTGTGGGCAGAGAACCCTTTGGCTATTTACACTCTCCAAGTGTAGGCAGTGAACTCTTCGTCTATTCACACTCTCCAAGTGTAGGCAGCGAACCCTTCGGCTATTCACACTCTCCAAGTGTAGGCAGCGAACCCTTCGGCTATTCACACTCTCCAAGTGTAGGAAGCGAACCCTTCGTCTATTTACACTCTCCAAGTGTCGGCAGCGAACCAGATCTCCTTTACAGATCTTCTCACAAGAAATCTAGAAGGAAGAAAGAAAAGAGTGAAGTAATCCCAATTCACAAGTAGAGATTCTTACCTTTGAACTCCAAGTGAAGCCTTCATGCTCCAGTGGTAGGAATCCTCCCTTGAATGCACTCTCATACTCTCTCCTTAGCTATTCTCTCAAGAGGCACGAAGATCAAATGACAAAAAGATTGGATGGCAGTCTAATTTAGACTATTCTGTACGCACTGGATCGTCACGTACGATCGTGGATTTTACTGGACGATTTTACTTAAACGCTTTGAAACGACCCTTTTCGTATATGTGTACGAAATATTTTCGTACATGCTGATCGTCCCGTACGAATTAAGTTCGTCCGGTATGAACGATTATTACTAGGTCGGTTCTAGAAACTGCTGAAAACTGTTCTAAGTCAGTTAATCGTTTGGACGAAAATGTATTCGTCTGGACAAAATTTTTACAGAGGATCGATCGTTCCGGACGATTATTAATTTCGTCTGGACAAAAATTTTCAAGAGGACCAATCGCCATGGACGATAATTTAATTTCGTCTGGATGAAAATTTTCCAGAGAACAGATTGTCCCAGATGATTATTAATTTCGTCTGGACGAAAATTTTCCAGAGGACCAATCGCCATTGACGATAATTTAATTTCGTCTGGACAAAAATTTTACAGAGAACCAATCGTCCTGGACGATTGTAAAATTCGTCCCGGATGAATAGGACTTAGAAAAATTTTTAAGCAAGTTCCTATTCGTTCCATGTGCTCAATAGGAGATAACTGTCTGATCGTCCCGTACTAACGGATATCGTCCAGTATGATCAGTATAAATTTTTTATGATCTCCTTATGTGTGTGTGTATGTTTTTATTCACTCAATTACAATCACTCCCTTTCAATTTAATTACAAAGAAGTGCAAACTTTAAATTTTACAAAGTATCTCATTCTGAATTTGATTTGAAGTCTTCGTAGTCTGGAGTTCATTTTTCTTGAAATGTTAGTACACACAAGAGCAAATACAAATCTTCTAAAATTGTTAGGAGATAACTACATATTTGAACAATAATGTTTGGAATAATCAAAACTACATAAGTTGCAAAAATGTACAGCATTGAAATAGCAACTATTTTAACATAATCAAGATAGTAAACATGGATTGCATTACATGGCTTGGGAAGATCTATGCAAACCAAGAGCATTAGGTGGTTGGGGACTCCATTCAGCAATTTCCAGTAATGAGAGCTAATTTTTCATGGAATCTGGTTATTAGTCCGAATTCTTTCTTAAATAGAAATCTCTTGGCCAAATACGGTGAAGACTGGCGGAAAAAATATGTTCTTAAAGGAGGATCTTTAGCATGGAAGATTATCTCTAGTGGCTGGAACGCTATGAGAAATGTGATCAGATGGAATGTGGTGAGAGGATCTCTTATAAATGTCTTGAAGGATGTATGGATTCTGGACAAAAGCTTACTCAAATGGCCTACCTTTGTTGCTACCTTTGAAGATGTTAACACCACTCTTGACTATTTTATTCTAGATGGTAGATGGAATATTGAGAAGTTGCTTCTTTTTTTCGGGAAAGACCTGGTAGATGTTATTAGTAACATCCAAATTCACCAGGATGGAGAGGAGGATTTCTTGGATCTGAAATATAAATTCTCTGGATAAACAATTTCTGCTTTGATTAAGGAAGATACGGTGAAGATGGATGCTCGTGAGAATCTTTACTTATTGATCCACAAGATAAAATTACATACTCAAGTGGAATTATTCATTTGGAGATTATGCAAGAATGCTATTCCAACTGCAGAATTTGTGATGAGAAGGAAACTATCAAACTGCAATTTGTGTCCAAGAGGATGTGGAGAGGTGGAGAATTTGGAACATGTGACTACTAATTGTCCAAAGCTGTTAAAAGTTATTTGTATTCTAAGGGAATGGGGTTTCATATTCCTTTTTTTAATTCTTTTCAGCAGTGTATGAATGAGCTAAAATTTTTATCTGAGAATAATCTGATGATGGTGAAGCTTTATTTTACCCTGTTATGGATTTCCTGGAATGATAGAAATAAAACCAACCATGGTAAGAAGGAATACTGTGAGTCTGTTATGGCTGCAAACGTGATTAGCCTAGTTGCATTGGATAAACGGCACAAAGTACTCTCGAAAAACTGGGATGCTACTCAATCCACTGGATTGTCTACAGATTTCTGGCATCCTCCACCACCCGACTGGTACAAGATCAACATTGATGCTGCGTTGAGGAGTAACTATGGAGCGGGCATTGGAGGAATTGTTAGAGATCATAAAGGAAGATTTGTTCGTGCATTTAGTTTTTATGGGATGCATTGGGATATAGCACAACTGGAACTTTATTCTTTTAACTCTTTAAAAGATCTATTGCATAATTGTATTGATAATGTCAAAGGTGTTATTATAGAGGGGGACAAAAAGAAGGTCATTCAATTTCTTCACAACATGTACAGCAAAGTGAAGAAGCTATTTGGAGACATTGGAGATGAAGACTTCTTTGGTTTGAGGTATGGGAATAATGTCATTTTTCAATGCATTGGTAGAAATTATAATAGGATAGCTGATTTTTGTGCTAACCTATCCTTTTCTTATGATTTTATTTGGGACCTTTTTGTGAGAGCTCTCTTCCTTCCTCCTTTGTAAAACTTGTAAAGGAGGAAAGTGTTTTGGAGTTCAACTCTCATATAGCTTGTATCTAGGCTTTGTTTGGTTTTATTGATCTAATGCTGATTGCATTTCTTTCATATATATATATATATATATATATATATATATATATATATATATATATATATAATGCACCCTACCCCTTCTTGTGTGCATCACATTTTTTGAAAGAGTGACTTTCAAGACATTCATATTATATATTTACACTAATATGTGAATAGTTATGAAACTTAATATAAGTATAATTAGTAAATACATATCATTCAAATCTTGAAGCTACGGAAGAAAAAAAAAAGAGTTTCCAAATACCTAAATGGGCCAAATAGTCAAGCATTTTTCTTAGAGTCTGAAAAGATAAGGCAAAATAGAAATATCTCGCCATGTTGTGAAGTCTAGGGCTTTCGAGGAAGAAAAAAATTAGAAATACAATTACATATATGTTACTGGAAGTAAAAAGATGATCCTGGGAGGTTGAAGATTTATGTTTAAGAGAGAGCACGAAAAAAGAAAGATGGTTCAAAAGATAAATGTTTCTCAATTTGGATGAAATTAGTCAAGTGTTTATGATAATAGCTATATATTTAATGTATTTGAAAATTTTTGGTGCTAGATAGATAAATAAAATTATTAGATATATAACTATAAATATTTCAAATGATATGGAAGTGAATTCCAAAAAAATTAAAGTATTATAACGTTAGTAACCCATGCGCCAAGTGGATTAATAAAAAATAACAGTAAAAACGGTGGCTTCACGCATCAATTGGTGCTCGACTGGTGATCGCTTCCTATCTGCAAAACGACACTCTCAAGATATTTACGTAAAATAGCGAACAATCTAGCTTTGAATCCACATATCGAAGGAACAGGCCAGACGGAGCTCATAGATTCGTCGGCATCCGAATTAAGGAAGGACGATGAATCCGCCCTCCTCCTCCTTCGTCGTCTTGCTCTATCTATCACTTCTTTTCCCTCCAAATACAATCACGGGGACCTCCCACGCTACCGGAGAAGTCGGCGTCCTATCTTCGAGTTCGCGGTGGATCGTAGACCAGAACGGGCGTCGTGTCAAGCTTGCCTGCGCGAACTGGGCGGCTCACTTGGAGCCAGTGATGGCGGAGGGGCTCGATAAACATCCGTTGGACGACATCGCCAGCGCGGTTAGGTCAATGGGGTTTAACTGCGTGCGGCTTACTTGGCCTGTCTACCTCGCCACCAAGGCTTCCATTGCTTCGCTCACTGTCAACGAATCCCTCCGCCGCCTCGGCCTCGTTGACTCGGCTGACGGCGTCGCCGTCAACAATCCTCAGATCTTGAACCGAACGCTCATGGAGGCGTTCAAGGTGAGCACTAATTTCACTTACATAGTTTGATTCCCGCTTGCGAACTTTAACTTTCTTACCTTTCATTTTTAACCAATTTGCGAGGTAATGGTTGGTGCTATATTCTTGGATTATTTAGGGTTTACTTGGTCTAGGAATTTTGTCAATGTGTAAAATAAATTTATAAGAGATGTGGGGTTAGTTCCTTAGTGGACTAAAAGGAGTTTTGAGATTGGATTTTTCGTGGAGCATTGGATAAATCTAACAATCAAAATCATTTGTTGTTTTTGTCAACTTTTATGGGATTATTTATATATGAATTATGGAGGTTCTAACTGGAATTATTTGACCCAATCCAAATTAAGGCTTCGTTTGAGACAGCTTTTTTACTGCTTTCTAAAAAGGAGTTATAGTACAAAATTTTTTATTTTTTACTAAAACTTCATTTTAAAAAGCAATAAAAAAGCCGTCCCAAACGAAGCCTAAGTCATCAAATTTTATAATTAAAACGTTTGATTGGGTCGAATCCGTTTAAGTCGCTGATCAAGCTGAATTTTAATTTAAGATTTCCAACCAACTCGATCTTTAATCCAATCAACAGGATGTGGTATCCACTCTCGAGATCCACAACATCATGGTAATATTGGACAATCAAATAAGCATTCCTGGTTGGTGCTGTAGCAAATTTGATGGTAATGGCTTCTTTGGAGACGAATACTTTGATACCGATGAATGGATTGAAAGCCTGAAAATAATGGCAGCAACCTTCAACTCTTCAAGCAATGTTATTGGGATGAGCCTCAGGAATGAACTTAGAGGACCAAGGCAAAATGTCGCTGATTGGTACAGGTATTTATGCCAACTATATCTAAGACAAGCCAAACAAGTAAAATTTTTACTCTTCTAAATACTTTTGTTGTCATGTTATTTGACTAAGATACATGCAAATGGGAGCAGAAGCAGTGCACTCTATGAATCCCACTGCTCTAGTGATTCTTTCGGGTTTAGATTTTGATAAAACCCTCACCTTTCTGTACGACAAGCAAGTGGAGTTGACATTCAAAGGGAAGCTTGTTTTCGAATTGCATTGGTATGGTTTCTCAGATGGTGGAGACTGGGAGAATGGAAACATCAATGTAGTTTGTGGAAATGTATCAAAGAATATGTTGGCCAGAGGAGGTTTTCTGCTAGAGCAGGGCTGGCCCTTATTTCTGTCTGAGTTTGGAGTAGACATAAGAGGTAATAATCCGGGCGATAATCATTTCTTGAGCTGCTTCCTCAGTGTGGCAGCTGAACTTGACTTAGATTGGGCCATCTGGGCATTACAAGGAAGCTATTATATTAGAGAAGGCCAGCCAAATCTTGATGAGACCTATGGTGTGCTTAGTTGGGACTGGAGTAAACCAAGAAACACAAACTTCTTACAGAAAATTTCAGCAATACAATC
The DNA here is from genome assembly GCA_022539455.1 of Dendrobium nobile. Lineage (NCBI taxonomy): Eukaryota > Viridiplantae > Streptophyta > Magnoliopsida > Asparagales > Orchidaceae > Dendrobium > Dendrobium nobile. Next base: position 23,739,471 of record CM039721.1, read on the forward strand.
TCCTTTCCAAGGCATGCAATATTTTTTTTATATTCTTTGCTTCTTATTTTCCTTCTTATTTTGCTTACTTTGTTTTCTTGAAATAGATAGTAACATTGATTTTTGATTTAGGACCGGGCCTTTCCAATAGATCACTATACAATGTCATATTCCATCCATTGACAGGGCTCTGTGTTCTTCAGAACAAAATGAATAGGAAACCAGTTCTTGATTCATGTGCTGAGTATGAGGCCTGGAACTATACATCAGGACATAACCTAGTGCTGAAGGATTCAGGACTCTGCTTGATTGCTGAGGCTGAGGACAATGAGGTAAAGTTTGGATCCAACTGTGAAAGTTTGAGTTCAAAGTGGGAGCTTATAACGGATTCACAGATGCTCCTATCAACTAAAATTAACAGCAATGGTAGCATCGTATGCCTGGATATCAACCCTGACAACAACCTTATCACTTCCTCATGCAAGTGCCTTGTTGAGGAAGGGCCATGTAGTGGAGAAAGCCAGTGGTTTAAAATAGTTTATAGTAACAGAGAAGAAAGTTCATCTTTTTCAAAATTGCTTTCAGTTTAAGGGAACTTTCATTCTTGTTAAAATTGTATTATTCTTGAGCGCTTCCTTGATTGATAAAATTCACAGTTGCCTCAACAATATGAAAATGCATTTTCATACTTGTAAGATTTTTCATTGTCTTAATTATTGTGTGCTTCCTTTACTGTATAATTTGTGTTGCGGATCAATGGTTTATGATTTTGATGATAGCAAACATTTTTATTTCTCTACGACTGCCTTATATACTGACATTTCAGGTTCACACGATCGGACTGCAATTTGGAATCAGCTCAAGATTGGGTAGGCTAGGTCTGAGTTAGTTTGTAAACTTTTTCCTTTTTTGAGTCTGTTGTATTTGGTGTGGGATCTGTTGATTTGTAACTTGGAAGATTTCCTGTTGTTCCCTATAAGATTTCTATTTTTGGTAATATCGGCCGGGATGATATTTATATCGTCCTGGACGATATGTCCAAAATTAGAAACCCTAACTAGGGCATCCTCATTAAGGCAGCCGTCATTAGATGATCGGCCTGGACGATAGTCTCAATTCAAAAAGAATCAGCCGCCATAATCAGTTTAGGAATTCTTTGTTTTGGGAAATCGGCCAGGACGATCTTTATATCGACCAGACCAATCTAACTCAATTATGTTTAAATTGATTTGGTATCTTTGGAAAGCATTAATGGTTGATTGATACGATCACATCGTCCGGGACGATCGCTTGGACGATCTACATCGGACAGCTCGAATTCAGGGCGATGATTAGGACGATTGAAATCGGTTTTAAACTAATCGGCCTGGCCGATCGTGATATTGGACAAGACGATGTAACCAATTTTCTTCTGATCGTCCCAAATCGTCCCGGGCTAATGAGCTGAATTTGTACTGATCGGCCAGGACGATATACCTATCGTCCTGGACGATAATGTCGGCAACTTGCATTAATGAGCTCGTTTTGAGCGCTTCTATTTAAGCTTTGTCAAGACACTTGTTAAGTGTCTTTGGCAGCCATTGTAGCTTCATTCTTGTAGGGGAAACTTGAAGAGAAAACTTAAAAGGGAGTGAGGAACGGGTGAAGTCTGAGAGAGGGAAAAGATCCTGTGAGGGGGGACTCAAGGGAGTGTGGAGGGGGATTCCACACGGTTGCTCCGGCAGGCTTGCATCTTAATACCGTCGGATTCAAGGCTTGTCTCAAGGGAAGTTCACCAAAGAAGAAGATCTCTTTGGTGTCAAAGGACCCGGCCACTCCGCCGCACCGGGGAAGGTGGAAGTGATTTTGTAAGGGCTTCTCCGCCTAGCTGTGCGGGCTAGAGGAGAGACACTTGTTTAGTGCAATACTTGGAGGGTGCCTCCAAGGAGTGGACGTAGGTCAAGGTTTGATCGAACCACTATAAATTCGTTGTGTTCTTTCTTATTATTTGCTTCTGCATTTAATTTTCGCATCGTTGGTTTTAATTATAGTGAATCTTATTTTTAGATTTAAGATTGTGTTTGTTTTAAATACTGATTCACCTCTCTATCTCATTATTAGCCTTGGGCCAGTTCATAAGGGCTTAATATTCCTAACAAACTTTCTAGTACCATCAGAGCACTTTCAAGTGCCATCAGAGCACTTTCAAGTGGTATCATAGCTTTACTTTTTATCTTTCAAGTAGTATCAGAGCTTAAGAAAACCCTTGATACTTTTGATACTTGAATTTAGAAATCATGATTCCTGATTCAGTAATTCGTGCATTGATATTCTATTAGATATATTTTATGGAAGGAGTTTTTGAAAAATGATTGTTTCTATCTCTAATTTATTTCATGATTTAGATATTGAATTAAAAAGTTTTTGAGCCATTTTAAGAACATGAGTTTTGAATATCAAATTCTGAATTTCTAACATTTTCTGGGCTATGCATTGTCAATCCAATTCTACTAAGTTTTTGATTAAAACTATGAGGTAACTTTTTAATTTTAAGAATATTTTTTTTTCACTAGATCAGAGAACATTTTTGTCTTCCATTTGTTTTGTTTTTTTTTTGTGCCTCCTCTTTTTTTAATAATGTCAAAGGGGGAGAACGTATTGTTGAATTTGTATGTTTTTTGTATCCTTTTTCTTTTAAAAAAAATTAAAAAAAAATTTATCTCCCATATTTTTAAAGTTTTATTCTAGTAAGGGGGAGATTAGGAGAAAATATTTCATATTTGCAAATTCAAATCATAATGTTTGCTATCATAAAAAAGGGGGAGATTGTTGCAGATCAATGGTTTATGATTTTGATAATAGCAAATATTTTTATTTCTCTATGACTGCCTTATGTACTGACATTTCAGGTTCACATGATCGGACTGCAATTTGAAATCAGCTCAAGATTGGATAGACTAGGTCTGAGTCAGTTTGTAAATTTTTTCTTTTCTTGAGTCTGTTGTATTTGGTGTGTGATCTGTTGATTTGTAACTTGGAAGATTTTCTGTTGTTCCCTATAAGATTTCTATTTTTGGTAATATCGGCCGGGACAATATTTATATTGTCCGAGACGATATTTATAATGTCCTAGATGATATGTCCAAAATCAGAAACCCTAATTAGGGCATCCTCATTAAGGCAGCCGTCATCAGCTGATCGGCCTGGACGATAGTCTCAATTCAGAAAAAATCAGCCGCCATAATCAGTTTAGGAATTCTTTATTTTAGGAAATCGGTCAAGACGATCTTTATATCGTCCAGGCCGATCTAACTCAATTATGCCTAAATTGATCTGGTATCATTGGAAAGCATTAATGGTTGATTGATACGATCACATCGTCCGGGACGATCGTTTGATCGGCCGGGACGATGTCCTGAACGATCTACATCGGACAGTTCGAATTCAGGGCGATGATCAGGACGATTGAAATCGGTTTTAAGCTAATCGGCCTGGTCGATCGTGATATTGGCCAGGATGATATAACCAATTTTTTTCTGATCGTCCCAAATCGTCTCGTGCTAATGAGCTGAATTTGTACTGATCGGCCAGGACGATATACCTATCGTCCTGGACGATAATGTCGACAACTTGCATTAATGAGCTCATTTTGAGCACTTCTATTTAAGCTTTGTCAATGCACTTGTTAAGTGTCTTTGGCAGCCATTGTAGCTTCGTTCTTGTGGGGAAAACTTGAAGAGAAAGCTTGAAAGGGAGTGAGGAACGGGTGAAGCCTGAGAGAGGGAGAAGATCCTGTGAGGGGGGACTCAAAGGAGTGTGGAGGGGGATTCCACACGGTTGCTCAGGCAGGCTTGCATCTTAATACCATCGGATTCAAGGCTTGTCTCGAGGGAAGTTCACCAAAGAAGTTGATCTCTTTGGTGTCAAAGGACCCGACAACTCCACCGCACCGGGGAAGGTGGAAGTGATTTTGTAAGGGCTTCTCCGCCTAGCTGTGGGGGCTAAAGGAGAGACACTTGTTTAGTGCAATACTTGAAGGGTGCCTCTATGGAGTGGACGTAGGTCAAGGTTTGACCGAACCACTATAAATCTGGTGTGTTCTTTCTTATTATTTGCTTCCACATTTAATTTTCGCATCGTTGGTTTTGATTGTGGTGAATCTTGTTTTTAGATTTAAGATTGTGTTTGTTTTAAATACTGATTCACCTCTCTATCTCATTATTAACCTTGGGCCAGTTCATAAGGGCTTAACATCCCTAACGAACTTTCTAGTTCCATCAGAGCACTTTCAAGTGTCATCAGAGCATTTTCAAATTGTATCAGAGCTTTACTTTTTATCTTTCAATTCGGAGCTGCCCCAACATTTATTTTTTTTCACTTTCTTTTTGACATCATTTTTGAATGAGCTCATTTTCCCTATATCAAATATCAATCTTCATACATCAATCATTGAACCATACTTCAAACTCTAAATCAAACTATGTACTATGCATTGGCATAGTACCTTGATCAATGACATATAAAACCACCACTTGATAATTACCCCTTCCTGTCATTTGAACATCTGATCTACAACTTGAAAATCACCAAATGATTGCCAGTGATATGATCATTGCAAAGCTAAAATCCCATCAATTATTAATCTCCATCAATCAATTCAGAACCTAAATCTAAAAATAGTATTAAATTCATCTGTTGGCAATCCCCCGTGATAGTTGGCTGATAATGTGTTCAATTACTGATGATCATCGATAGTTGTTAATGATTTGAGTATTTTAAAATCTAAATCATTTTGAATCATTGATTAAATCAAACCTAAATCCAAACCAGTTTCTAAACTCATGGACAATTCAAAACTCCAAAATCCAATGTTAGAACTAACTCAAACCCTTTCAAACCCTTTGATCCATAACCTATTTTTTTAGAAAATTTCATCACCCATAAACCTATTTATGTGACCTTGGATTCATGATCTATAACTTGCATATTGATTAAGCATGTCCCTGGGGTCAACCAAATTAGTTTGATGGTATTTCAAGATCCCTGACTCCTAAAACTAAAAATATTTCCATTGGTTATAAAATCTTCATATATTTATGGTATATGCCACTTAACATGACATATTGTGTTTTTTGACCTTGGAAGCCTCTCCAAACTCATTATGATCATCATCACTAGCATGATATATTAAACTAGCATTAAACCTTGGTTGATCATGGTTGACCAAGGTGACCATAAAACCCTAAAATCCTAAATCAATAAAACTAAACTTTCTTTAAACCTCAATATGGCTCAGTTAAACTAAGGTATTTAACCTCCTCCATCATATTCAAAATATGATTCGAAGTGCATTGAACCAAATCTCAAGCCCTGATCAACCCTGGTTGCCCCAGTCAACTTAGGTTAACCCAATTTCCCTTTTACCCCTTTAAATAAAATTACATGCATGTAGACCCCACTAAAACTAGGGACCACCTTTAACAAATCCTAAACATCATTTAGAATGTATTGAACCAAGATAAAATCAATGGCCAAACTTAGTTGACAAAGTCAACCTAGGTTGACTAAAGGGCCCTTTTAGTCCTTTAACATACATTTGAACTAAATGACCTTCTCATTACCTAACACCACCTCTAACAAACCCTATATAACATGTAGAATGTATTGAACCGAGTTCCAACACTTTGTCAATCCTTGTTGACCAAGTCAACATAGGTTGTCCAAAAGGCCATTTTAGCCCTTAAACATACATGTTGAACTAAATGTCGCTACCAAACTATGTGACCACTTCTATTATGTCCAAAATATTATTTGGAATATGTTGAAACCATCATTGACCCTTGGCCAAACTTGGTTAACCAAAACATGCCTTATTCACTTTAAAACCTTAATACTCGTATTTTGACCTCACCATTGAACCAAACTCTAAGAGATAGCTCATTGGATCCCCATGAGTCATAAAAAAAATATTGATCCCTTAGGCCCACCTGGTTTACTTATTTGGGTTGAACCAAGTGAACCAAAAGGGGGATTTTGTGAGCTAAAACCCAACCCTTGTAAAATTTGATTGCCTAAATTACTGTAGCAGGTGTGTTTTGACGCAATGTATATTAACCATGAGTCCCAACTCATGGTTTGACCTGTGTAAACAATTTTTGTTGAACCAAGCCACCCAAACCAACATTCTATGGCTTAATCTCTATCTAACTGAAGTTGAACTCAACATTAGCTTGCAATGAGTCTAAAACATTCCTCCTACATAACATGTCTAGCTCATGCCACCTCATATGCTTATGTGACAATATTCTCTAAAACCACATCTATACAATCATTAGTTCAACTAAAACTTACTCACTAATAACCCATGCCCTTTCAAACTCTCTAGAACCATCCCTTGGATCGTATTGGTATGTCTTTAACTGACATGGCTGCTGGCCTCGACTTAGGTGGCAAGATCCAAGCCCTCCATTGCATTATCTCTCTCCTATAAATGCCCCCTCTTCTTAGGAAAATTATTGATCAAATCATTTCCCCAGCTCCACCATAAGTTCCATAGCTCCCCATAGCCTCCCTTTGCTTTGCATAGTTAAAAAAAAAAACTGCAAACCATCAAGAGTGGATAAAAGGAGAGAGAAAGGATAATTTCTGGCCAACTTCTAAGCAACTAGAATCTAGCTCCTAGAGTCTTCTTAGAATTTTAAGAGGATCCTTCAAGCAATTCATAGAGTTCAAGATGTTGCAAATTCACCCATAGGTTTGTAAGATATCTGCATTTGAAGTTTAAATTTCAAATTGAAAATACCCAAAGATCCCAATTCTTGTAGCCTCCTAACTCCAAGCATTGAAAGCTTAGAATATCTTTAACCTCAATTTCAAATTTTGCCAAATTTGAATGGTTGGATTGAAAGTTATGAGCATTCAAAGTTTAGTTCATTTTGAACTAGATGGATCAGATCCATTTGATATATCCAATTGGCCGACCAAACAACCTAGATCAAATGCCCTGAGATTTGAATGTGCATCTATTGAAACCATGCGTGCGCCTTTGTGGCCGCATATCCATTGTCTATGCCTTTGCGGTTTGATCCAACTGTTGGATCAAATAGCTGATGTGGCTAAGCTACTGCGTCGATCGTTGATGTGTATCCTATCAATGATTACCGCACTGTATGATAAAAATCGCCACACTAATTATTGGTAGTGACAGTTAAATGCATTTAATTTATCCAAAAAAAATTATATACTTTAATAAATCACATAATATATATTTCTGCTCCAAATTAAGGTATATTAGGCTCATTAGAAAGGGATGGGACTGTACTTTATTTTAAAAATATTTTCAATAATATTTTACCAATAAATGGATTGGAAATTAGAGATCAAGGTTTTACATTTTTCTTTATTTTTTTCAAAATCCAATTGTCCAATTGAGCTTAATTTTGGAGGGTCTATTCTTGAGCATGTTATTTACATCTTGTAATTTTCTTGAGTCATAATGAGCTCTCAGTTTTTATGATTTGAATTTCTTAAGTTATGTGTTAATTGTGGACCCATAACTTCAAAAATTCCTAACGGTTAGAATACTTAAAATTTTCTTGTAAATTTTTTGTGGAATGTTTTTATTCATGCAAGGGCTAGTTAGCCACTAAGTTTATCCTGTTAGTGTAACTCCTAAAACAAATTATCAAAGCTTTAGATGGTATTTATCTTTGATGATTAATTTTAAAATATAAGGATATTTTTATAATCCCAACATCAATGAGTTTAAAATACATGTATTCATTTACATATGTTTCAAATTTTACTTTCTTTGAAGGTCATTTAGTAAAACCAAGATTCATCCACATAATTTACTCAGGATCTTTCAAAATTCATAATAAATTTAAAGTAAAAGCAAAATATACATTTAATATATAAAAATTCTTAGAATAAAAAGCTTAATAGAGGAAAAATAAAAGACACTTAAAATAAAAACTAATTTAATAGTAAAAAAATATGAGAACTGATTAAAATAATTAATATATATATATATAAACCGACTAAGTTTTAAACACTTGAAATCATTTATTCACAGCGTGGTCAAGTGATTGATTAAATAATTTTTGACAATTGGAAAAAATTCAAGATATTTGGAGCTGATTTAGTAAAATAAAAAGAATAGAAAAATATATTGAGTAAATAATTAAATGAATCGATTAAATTACCAAACTTTAAAAATTCACATCTAATTATAGAGAATTCCAAATCCAAAAAATTCAATGGCATTGGACTCATCTCTTGGTCTAATATTTTTTTTTAATTATAAGAACTCCAGAACTCACTACAAATAAAAATGTTAATTATTTGAACAATTTTAATTCATTCAAATAAATACTAAATTTGTAAAATTCATAACTTATTAATAAAAATTCAAATATAGTAAACTCAATGGTGTTAAACTCATAATTAAATATAATATTTATAAAAAAAATATTAAAATGTTAGAAAAACTACAATCAAAAAGTCAAGAAATAAACTCCGCATTAAATACATTAGAATATTTTGAAAAATAAAAAAAACATCAAATGTTCATTAAATCATCAACCGAATGAATTAAATCAAATAACAATAATAAAAAAATTAACCAACATTCTATCAATGAAGTTTTCACTACAGGAAAATCAATAATTAACTCAGTGAATTTTCAACGGTAATGATGTTTTCTAGCTAAGTTTTTCCTCCATTATAAACTACGTAGAAAATTAAAACCAACGATTTATTTCCACCGGTCCTAACCATAACAAAATTAAAAAAAAAAATATTGTAAAAATGAAGTTGCACGGCGACCTACCCGTGCTGCTTGCCTACCTGGCTGCCTCCCATGCTGCTTGCTACCCTCCCTCTTTGCCTGCTGCTTGCCTACCCTCCTGACTGCCCCCCACACTTCCTGACCACCTGGCTGCACTCCTGCACAACCTACGGTAACTTGTCCTCTTGCCCACCCACCATGGGATTCAAACGAAAAAAAAAAAAAACATTAAAGACTCAACCAGATTACTAGAAGAGTAAATGTGTTAAAAATTTCACTCTTTTTTATTTAAAATATAATTATTAAAAACCACGATAAACTTTTCCAGAGTCAAAACCGCCTGAAGCCACCGGAGAGCCACTAGAAAATCTACCACAAATTTAATAAAAAAGAATTTCATCGTAATCCTTCAGAAATCTATAGGAAAAGCACCGTAAAATAGTCATTCGGAAAGCCATCAGAAAATATGTTGTTTTACTTTCTATACTTTGGATGTCATAATTTTTTTTCTATTGGTGCGCAAGAGATGAGATTGAAATTTTGAGCAATGCAATTTTATTTCAATTTCTATTTTTGTATATATATAACTACTCACACTTCACAATATTATATATACATTTTTATAACTACTTTCCTTTTTATTCCTACAAAGTAGAATGTATATAGAAAATTATGTAAATGCAAATGTAAAAGCAATGTTTTAATGTTTTAATTCTTTGTATAGATAGTTTGAGTTGTGCAAGGTAAATAGTTATTGAAGATTAAAAATGATTGTTTATATACATGTATAGGTTTCAAAGGAAATGATTCTTCTTTCTTTGAAGATCATTATCTCTTGGAATACTATAGAAGATCAAATATTCAGAGGATCGTAGACCAAAAATAAATGATCATATTCAAATCTTTTTTATACTGGAGTAGAAATCCAAGTTTGTTGTTGATATTATAATGAAAATATAAATTAGTAAAAGATTATTTTATCCATATTGTTATTTATACATCATTTCATTCGGCGATCATATACATATTGTAGAGTTTTGATTATAACGTTTTCTAAACTATAGTTTCTTGATTCATAAAATAAAGTCTATCTAATCTTGCATTCATGCATTGATAGTATTACAAATTAGAATTCAAGATTGAGTTTGATATAATGTGATTTTTTAATGATAATAAAATATTATTGTTATGATTACTATTTCTCCTAATATATATTGGATATATTTTCTTTTTAGTTGTTTGTGTGTACTAATATGTTAAAAAAATCATACTATAGACTACTGAAGACTTTAAGACAATAGATTAGGGTTTCATATAATGAATTCTTTAAATTTTTAATTTTTCTTGAGACTGAGAGAGTGTGATTGTAATTTGGTAACTGTGCACTCACATTGGGGGAGTGACTCAAATCTTAAAATTTTAAAACTAATCATACTGTACTATTTCAAATTGTATTAGACGATTTATCATGATATTGCCTCCAAGATGAAGTAAATCTAATTATGTTTTGAAAAAAAAATTTGTATTGTTCATACTATACAATGTATGTTTGTATAAACAACTCATAGAGTACGAAATGGGTACGTACCAGTTTGTCCCAAACAAACTCACTTTTGTTAACTATTCATACTGCACAATATCTATTCGTACAGCGAATCACAGAGTATAAAATGGATGCATACCAGTTTGTCCTAAATGTACTCACTTGCTTTTATACTGTTCATACTATATGATGTCTGTTCGTACATATGAGTCCTAAAGTACGAAATAGGGTCATCCACATTCATACCAAATGAAGTATGATTTGTGTTAACTGTTCATTCTGTATGATATCAGTTCTTACAGATGACTAATAATGTACGAAATGAGGTTCATACAAGATCATACCAGATGAATAAGTTCAATTTTGAACTATTTATATATTATGATGTTAGTTCATATAGACGACTAATAGAATACAAAATTAGATTTGTACAGGATTGTACATGGATTTTTGAACTGTTTATATAGACAATCCATGATAGTACTATATGATATGAGTACATTCCAATTGTAATTTTTAGTTTTCTAGATGATTTTTATTGTCTTTCATTTTTAAGAGTACAAAAAACTAACGCTCTTTATCTCACTGCAATTTTTTTTTAAGAGTGGATAAGGAGAGTATTTGGGAGAGTGTTTTCAGGAGTGAAGAGTGAGAGATCTTATAAGAAAAAATTGTGAGGGAATTCACAATGTTGCCAAAAATTTGTCCTACTTTCTTGAAGGCTCTTTAGATAAGGTTTTCAAAGAAGATCAATGTAATATGTCATCACCATGAGGGTGAGAAAGGATATTGGTACTCTGCCATCACCAGGAGGGTAAGAAAGGATGTTGGTACTCTGAAAAGGATGTTGAAACTCCACCATCACCAGGATGGTGAGAAAGAACGTTAGTACTTTACCATCACCAGGAAGGTGAGAAAGGACATTAGTACTATGCCATCACCAGGAGGGTGAGAAAGGATGTTGGTACTCTATCACACTGCACTAGTGGAAGAGAGGTTTTGTAAGGGCTTCATCGCCTTACAGTGGGGGAGAAAGGAGAGTGACTTTAATTTAGTGAAATACCTGAAGGAGTCTTCAGGGAAAGGACGTAGGTCTAGTTGGATCGAACCATTATAAAATTTGGTGTTATTCTATTACTTTTTACTATATTTTTATTTTTCGCTCATTATATTATTATGGTTGAAAAATATTGTGTGAAAATCTCTTTCTATAACAACCGCATACTTCAAAATAATTGAGTAAAATTTCTTAAAATGATTTTCTAGAAATTAAGAAAATTTTAAATTACCAATTCTCCCCCATCTCTTGGTTAGTCGTGGGACAGTTCTATTAGGTCTAACAATCTACTCTAACTTTCAGATAGATTATGCATAGGATTGTTAGCTTGTAACACACTATAGGTAAATATAAGCCCAAATAGTATACACCCCATCAGTCTCTATATATTAATATTCTATTATATTCTTTCAAAATTCAAATCTAAATTCATATTCTTTCAAAAATTTTTAGCTCATCTATTTCTTTGAATCTATGTGTATTTGAAAAATTTTTATTTTCACTTTAATTTAGTGTATTCTCTTAGATGATGTAAATAACTATAGGGGTTCTACGCATTTATAGTCTTATATTTGTATGTGCAATTATATGTTTATTTAAATTTTAAGAATGTCATATATGCTTACACAAGTAAGTATATCCCATGTTTACTTAGTTTCATCCTAAGAACTAAAAAAATTAGTCCAACTATAATATTGATTTGGTTTTTTGTATACTAGGGATTATGCCCATTTATATTTTTATATTTACATTTACAATTGTATGTTTATTTAAATTCGTAGAATTAAGACTATGCTTACTTAAGTAATCATATCATATGGCTACATTGTTTCATCCTAAAAACTAAGCAGACTAGTCCAACCAGAATAAGGGTTTTATTTATTCATAGTCTTGCGTTTGCATATATATATATATATATATATATATATATATATATATATATATATATATATATATATATATATATATATATATATATATATATATATATAATATATATATATATTATATATATATAAGGAAATGCAAATTGCATTAAAACAGGAAGAAAAAAACTATTACAAGCTAAAAATAAAAAAAAACACTAAAAAACTTTCATTTCTAAACAAAGGGAAAGGAAGCCCTAAAGAAAAGCAAATAAAACATAGAAAAAGTGCATTTGCAAAATAACAAAAGACATAATAGAAATAAGATCCGCTAATCCTCACTTTGAACCAGTTGGTGTGTTGGGGACACCAAATTTTAAAGAAAACCAAAAAAGGTTGGTTAGTATCCCAGAGTTCCCAAGCAAGTAAAAAAGTGACAACTAGATAGAGTCTTAACTTCCATTACTCTAAATTCATAATGCAAAAACACAAAATTGATAAACTGAAAATCAAGAGACCAAACAACCACCTTGTCATTGCAGACACCAACCAACAAACTCATCAATGTAGTCAACCCACTGATAGACAGGAACTCTAAAGTCTTCATTCTCTTCCAGTCTTCAACAATCACGCCAAGATCTTCAAAGATCAAAGCAGTACCATCCATTGGCTTAGTTGGGATATGATACCACCTAAAGTCTTCACCAATGCGTCCAACAACAAACACCATAGACGATCCAAACAAAGTTTACGAAGCAATAACAATGGCTCCAACATCAAGAGGCCAAGATACGACCTCTACACTACAAAAGCCATACGAAATGATAATCATCTCCACCCTGGCAATCGAAAAATCGGTAATATTCAAATTCTTCAAGTCTTCACCAAACAAGACTTGATCTTCATAGAACAAAGAAGTAACATTCTTAAGCCTTGATTGGATAAGCTCCAACCTAAAATTACCTCCAATTCGTCTAGTAGTGTCAAAACAAACTTTCATATAAGAATCAAACAACACTATACCAATCACTGCAATAACTTTGGCTTTACTAGTCAAATCCTTCCAAATATCTGCATAACCAGTAGCAATCATACCAAAAGCCGCACGAAACAAAACTATTTCCTTAAAAGTAGAAGAAAATTCAAGTTTGTCCATAATTGAAGGCAGGAAAATAACCATCATGACTGCATTATCTCCAAGAATCTTCAAGAATCCATATGCAACCGGTTCTTCTAAATAGAATGATCAACCTTTACATGCCAAACACCCATACACCAACCATCTCATAAACATAAAACGATCACACACCAAGACCACAATCAAACCAATTCTAGAATCAAGAAAAACCATAAACCAGAGCAAACCCGAACTCTAATTACCTCACATAATAATGAATTTAAGCCAAGCGAAAAATTAGTTCCAAGAATTACTATGGGCAACGACAAGCCAACCAAAAAACTGCTCCAAAAATACCTTCAGATTTGTAGTCTCACCAAAATCAATCAAGAATCTAGTACCAGTAGAATAAACACAACCCGCACAATTGAAAGCCAAACCAAGCCAATGGAGATCAATCGTCATGCAAAACTTTGCAAAAATTGACTTGGAATTAGTAGATTCACCAAAATCATCGATCCAAAGAAGGACCTCCATCGGACAAATCTTCACCAAAATTGCATCTATCCACAAATTGCCTTTAGCCAATCGAAAACTTGATCCACCAAAGTCGTACCAAGGAACTCTGTCGTCCATACCAGGCTGACGGAGAACCACCGAACACCAAAGATCCGCCAAAATCACCAAGAATGCCTTTTCCGCCAAGATTGCCTTCTCCGCTCTGCTTCGCTCAGCGAAGTATTTTGGTCGTTAAAGCATTACATTTGCATTTATATGCTTATTTCAATTTCAAGAATTGATCCTATGCTTACACGAGTAAGTATATCATATAGTTACTTGATTTCATCCTAAAAACTAATTAAATTAGTTCAAACAAAATATTGATTTGGTCTTAGGTCTAGTATGGGTTCTACCCGATTATAGTCTTACATTTGTATTTGTATTTATATATTCATTTAAAATTTAAGCACTTAGTCTATGCTTATGTTATTAAGCATATATCATGATTACTTGGTTTCATCCTAAAAACTAATCAAACTAGTCTAACCAGAATACTAATTTGGTCCTTAGTTAATTAGGAACACTGCCCATTAAAAGTCTTGCATTTTTGTATGTTTTTTAGACTTGCATTTTTGTATATGTATAACTTACATGGGTATGTTAACTTAAGGATTTAGATTATAAATTCCAAAGTTGTCCCTCTCTCTTATATAAAGTTATTTCACTGATGTCATCATCTAAATCAAATTCAAATTTAATCCACATCTCTTTTTATCATCTACATCTAAGAGTCTTTAGATAAATTTCTTTGTTCAATGCTCTTCTAAAATCTAAATTAAAATTGCTTCAATGAATATCTCTCTAACTTAAATTCATTTAAATTCAATTCATCTAAATTCATCTAAACAAAATATAAATCTTAATTCCAAAGATTCATCTTCTTTATGTTTCTATAAGCTTGGTCCATATCTAATGTCAATTAGCAATTAAAAGTTAAAAAATTTTGATCTACTTCAGTTTAATCATTCCTTTGGATTTAGTAAACCTTACTCATTATATTATTCATATTTATGTCCTGCTTAAAGGTTAGTGAATTTTGAAGATTGATATACGATTCTGGTATATTATAGAAATAATGTCTGAAAAGTTGATATTCTCTTTTTCCAATGATGTGAACATGAATTTTAATCAAGGTTCACTTCTTAATGCAACAATGATCTAGTTCTAATCAATGAAAAATATTGAGTTCACATTGACTGGACCATAGTGTGATGTGGTCAAGGCTAAATATATGCTTGCTATAGCAGTTAAAACTATACTGAAGGGTGGGTCTGCAGTTACCCTGGTAGTTACTAAACTCTCGACATTCTCTTATCTAACCTTTCCAAGGCTGTCTACTAATTATAAGAAAAAATTTGCCATCATTCTTGGATTTCCTTGTCAAAGCATGTTTGAGATGGGTCATCCTTTACTATTCTAGAGATGACTAAATCTCAGAGGAGAAACAAGAACCACAGTCTAAGGAGAAAGGATGAGAAAGTTAAAATGCTTGAAGAGAATAACCTGATGAATGTTATAGCTGAAGCAGCTAAGTCGAAGTCAAATGAAATCGTAGTTAAAGAATATGAAGTTTTGTATATTTCTCCTGTGGTAAATTTGAATCGCTTTCATCCGTTGTCTATAGCTACTAGAGAAGAGAATCCAATCAGGATAGTTAATTCTCTGCCTACTCCTTTATATCAAAATCCTATTTCACCTTCCTTACATAAAAGGAAAATGAACTTTAGTCTTTGTTGAACGGGTTGATCCATGATTTTGTGGCCGGTTATAGACAATCAAGATTGAATTTTTGAAATTATAAATGTGTCATATATATTAGAGTGCAAACACACTTCAGAAGTGTCCCTCTATAATGAGAAAATGTTAATTTTGAGAAGTGGGTCCTAGTTGACCAATTAGTATAATAGATCATTATTGAGATTCATAAAAATTCTCACATATCAATCAACAAATAATTTCAACGATTGATCAAGGTTAGTTTACTTCCATCAAATATCTAGGATATAGAGCATTAGTCAGTAAAGGGTATAATCCCATTTCCCCTCTATCTTTAGTCAATTCTAGAAATATTTCATTTAAAACCTCTAGTTGCTCTTCAAGTTAAGACCCTTTAAGAGAATCAATATCAGCTACAAGGTCAAGATTTCTTCTAAAGGATATTTATGCTCTTATTGCTTTCTTATTGAAGGGGTTTACAATTAAAACCTTTAAGAAGTTATTGAGTAAAGCCTCTAATCTTCAAGAGAAAATGTCTCAATTTAGTTTCCAAGAAGATAAATCTCTAGTAGAGATCAGAAAAGTAAAACCTCTGAAGGTATTAAAAATTGAAGTCTAGGTCAGATTAAAGGAAAAGAGCTGATACATATTATAATAGAAAATTCAGGTTGTTCATCACAGCATCAGTAGTGCAATAGACCTCATATTCCACAATGTAAATTTCACACCAATTTTACATATGAAGGCGAAATAGAGAGGTTTCAAGCTCTAAAGAATAAAGCCTACTCATTTAAAAGAGAAACAATTAAGAAAATCCTTAATAATCTTATAAAAAAGTCTTAATTCAAATTTCCATAACCAAAAAGGGCAAAAGATAAGGATAAATTAGGACAACCTGGATCTTTCCCATATCATCAGATGATTAGTCATGAGTTAGAGGATTCTATGACTTTTAAGGAATGCATTGAATGAAATATCAATGATGGATCAGTTGTGATAGCTAAAGAGTATTTAGTTAATCATAGTCAAATATCCTTTAAATATGTTATTGGTGAGCCTTTTGTATCAAATTTAAATTCAAAACCTTATGATGAATGGGATATAGCTTTGCCTCAATCTACTAAAAAAATTCTTAATAAAATTTATCATTCATCTCTTAGGTATCTCAAGGAGTGCAAAGTCCCCTTCCACTTGATGTAGCAGCTATTGAAGAGGAAGTCCAGAATAACATTCATTTTGAAGAACCTAAGAAGATATCAATTGGTCAGCCATCTGTAGTTCAAAAAAAACAAACTCAAGAATAAAAATAGCAATGTAAGCAATAAAGTTATAGTTTCTTCCAATGGCAAAGTAAAGGATCTTGTACCTCTAACATTGTATGATATTTATTTTATCCTACAAGAGGCTAAAAAAGTAATGAAAAAAAATTTACTATATATCTTATCTATATTTGGTGAAGTTCAATTAAATGATGATACAAAAAATAATTCTATGGAACCTAAAATAAACTTAAATGAGTTAAAAGAGTCACTTCATTATTTCTCTAATAGTGATTCCCCTGTACTTGATATTTAAGGTGATCCTATTTGTATACAAAATGAGATGGTTGATTTTGATAATTCATCAGATAATGCATTAAAGGTAAATGAATATATATAATCAAAAGAATCCAATGTCTCTTCCTCAAAAGAGATGGTACAAGTCAATCTGTAAAGTGATAAAGTATTGCCACCATTCTTATATGCAGCTAGCAAAGGAAAGAAAGTGGATGATAATCCAAAAAACTAAGTAACAATTCAACCAAATTTAGATGTAATTCATTCAGATATTCTTAAAGTGGATCATAATGAGTTAGAATATCTTAAAAAACTACCTACAAAATTGAGTATCTGTGATGCTCTAATTCTTTCCAAAAAAATGAGGGAGTCTTTAATCAAAGATTAATTCAAACTAGAGATATGTACAAATCCGTTAGCATCAATCTAATTTTAAGAAACACTAAGTCGTAAAGAAGTCCCAGAATTTACATCTCAGTTGATGTTTTACTATTGGGAACTCCATGTTATAATCGTCCATTATATATATCTATGAACATAGATAATTTAATATTATTTCATGTCCTTGTTAATCAAAGTTCAATTAATATTATGACTTTTTGAACTCTCACATACTTAATAGTGGATACTCACAAACTTTATTTTAATAAAATGATGTTGTGAGGGTTTAATAAAAAAGAAAATGAGCTTTTGGTTCAATTACCTTGATTTAGGGAGTAGGAAACATGAAAATAGAAGCTAAGTTACATATAATAGATTCTAAAACTTCTTTTAATGCTATTTTGGATAGGCCATGTCAACATGAATATTGAATGGTGCCTTCCACCCTTCATCAGTGTATCAAACACTCTTTTGAGGGAGTAGAGCACTATATTAAGGGTTATTTATAATGATTTTTAATTCATGAAGTTGGTATATACAAAGATGCTTCATACTATTTTGCTAAAAAGAAGAATGTTTTGCTATGAATTTAAATATGGTTGAAGACTAACCAAAAGAAAAGAAAGAAAAAGAAAAAAGGAAAAGGAAAAAAAGGAAAGCATTTTGATCTCAAACATGATGTTATTTGCTCACCTGCTCCTCCTTCACAAAGTGGTGGTAGAATGACTCAACAATCTTGAGGAAGAGGTTGAGGATCTTAAAATTGAGTGAAAAATGAAAAATAAAAGCAAAATGTACAAATAAAGACATATGCAATACATATCAATTTTGAATCTAATTTAGAGGAGGAATAATGTGTGATTAATAAAAAGCAATAGGATGTAGAAAATAGGAATAATATAAAGCACCAAAAGATTGATAATTTTATAGAAGATGATATCAATGAAGAAAGGGTCCAAGTCACTAGGAAAGTGATGGGGATTGTGAAGTATGCTTTTGAAGTATAAGAAATGTTTAAGATTCTATCTCCCCTAAAAATTACATAAGTTTTTTTTTATATATGAAATATAATTAATCTCACTAAATAAACACAAGTATACGTGCAAAATAAGGTAATAAAATGGTAGAGTATAGTGTCCAACCCATTTGGAAGTATGCATTTTAGCAATCAACTACTACTATTCACTCTAATCATAAAATTATCCTCCTAAAAAAATGTTTGTTGTGGAGATTCAATCACTAAAAATAGTAAAATAATGGATACACTATTTAATTAAAATATTTTGGATTAATGAATGTAAATTGTATATCTTTCTTGATGAAATCCTTAATTGTAATGTGATTCAAAGCATATGTATCCCTAAATCTTTGTCCAGCTTTTATGGTTGTGTTGACCTCTATTGTAACAAAAAAAAAAGAATAAAAATCATGAAAGCCCGTAGCTGTCTAGCCACGAATGTCATCGTACTCTCCATACGTCACAAGCCCCAACGTCATTTCTCCTATGACCTTCGCACGTCGCCCAACCCATCGTTAAAAAGGCTGAGGGATTGAAACCTTGGCACCTCTCTCTTCTTCTTTCTCGCACATTGAGCCCACGCGAAAAGAGCCGCAAGCCCCTCTTTCCTCTGATCCATCTCTCTGCCTTGCTTCTTTTGATCCAGAAAAAGAGTGAGAGAGACAGAGAGGGAGAAAGAGAGCCAACCTACCATCTCCTCTCCAAGCTTCCATCGCCCTCTCTCCTATAAGCCAAAGCCATAGGCGTTGACTCTAAGCTGCCTCCGACCGAACTCCTTCAACGACGTCCTCCCATTCGCAATCCTTCAACAATGACCAAAGCCCTATCTTGTCAATCACTCTTCCCAACCTTAGTCGCCTCATCTAGCTGAAGCCTCCAACCAAATTGAGCTCCCAATCGAATCTCGCGATCTTGTGGAGCCCGACATCTCACCCTCTAACTTTAGCTCCCACTGACCTCCCTCTATAGCCGAAAGAAGCCTCATACCTCATCCCCACTCGAATAAACTGATCTCTCCCCCTATCCCTATTATAGTAGAGCTCCTCTAATCATACCACTACAGATTAAGAGGTGATCTACCTTTTTTTAATTAATTGTTATTATTATTATTTAAGGTAATAATGATGTTATTAGTGTTAGAATTAATAATAATAATAATAATAATATTTTTGTTAATAATATTATCATCAATATTAATAATAATTATTATATTATTAATAATATCATTAATATTATTATTATACTACTGATAATACTATTGTTATTTCAAAAGAAAAAGAGGTGTAAAAGAAAAAAAAAGAGAAAGAAAGAAAATATCCCTCTCTTATCTCGATGTGCATGTCGAGCAAGCAAACTGCCCATACTCACTTTTCTCTAGCGTGGTGGGAAGGAAACCTGGTGTGACACCTAAGATGAGGTAGGTGAGCGACCCCTCAGCCCCAAAACCATGTCCTCTATGTATGTGACGAGACAGTCAACCAATTCACGCTTTTCTTAGCGTTATAGAAGAGAACCCGGTGTGACGCATGCGACAAGGCAGGTAAGCCTGGTGTATGCTATTCTTTGCATGGCTAAGATAATCTTAAGTACCCATATGTGGCTCTATACCTGCGAGGAAATAACTACTTCTCTTTTGAAATAGGTACCGAAGACCCATACATGCCTTTCTCGTACAAGGGCACCTACTGTAGACATTTTTCTCTAGCATGGCTGGAAGCTCAATTTTTTATAGTTTTTCCTTAAATAGGTGAGACGCCAGGAGGCTGCCAAAATTTTGGGTTAATATATGACTGCACTCTGACCTATTTAAACTCAAAAAGGACATGAACTAGAACTTGGACTCAAATGAGAATGAAGAGTGGACTTATGGACTCAAAGTTGAACATAACTCAAATGACTAATAATACGGACTTGAACAAAATCTAAGTGATTTAATAAAGCATTGAACCCATGCTAAATGAATTAAAATCAAATTTGAATCAACTTAGGACCACAGTTGACCTTTGAATATTCAAGTTTGATTTGGACAACAAGACATGAACTCAAACTGGATTTGAATCTCGATGGGAATTGCAATGAACTGCAGGGGACCCGAATGAGTGGAAGAGGCTCATCTTGAGCTTGAACTAAGTCTATGAACTTAAACTAAAATGAACTCAAATGAATTAAGTCCAAACTTGAATAAAATGCAAGACAAAACTTGGAATTCAATATGATAATGAGGACTTATTATGAACTTAGACTCAAATGAGCAAGTTTTGGAAATGAACAAGGCTACATAGATTTGGACTTGAATGTGCCATACTTAGAACTTGAATGAACCTAAGCATAATTCATTAAGCTTGAGATCAAGTTTGACATTGGTTTAAACATGATCAAAACAAATGAGCAATGAAGGACTTCAAAATGTTAGAGAATTTTTTTATTCTGATTTGAATACAAAGGTTAATTAGGAGATGTCATTCAATCCCTATGCAAACAAATAAAGTTGCTTGCACTTTGAAATGGAACTCCTTGGACAATATCATTCAAATGATTGCAAGTGGAAGTGGAAGTGCATGTAATGATCAGCAAATTATATGAAATTTATTCTATGCGATCAAACTAAAGTGAGTATATAACATAAGTGCATGTTATTCATTTCAACCATGAATGCCATATTCACAAAGAACATATGAAAAATGTGAAATGAATAGTAAGGCTTCCTTCCAATCAATGGAAACCAACTCGTAGTTGAATATAGCGGTTATCTATAAGCACGAAAAGTTGAAACATATAAGCATGGTAGGCTGCTAATAAATGCAATGATTTGCTGGCTAATGTGCACGAAGGGGATATGCTCCAGATATGACGAGTCTCCAATGCATATAGATACTTATGTGAGGTGTCATTCGTAAGAAATAATAGAAGGAGCTTTCTAATGTAGAACAATATACTTATATGTGGCAATCAACAACATGCAGTGAATGTTATAACACTCCTACAATCAGCAATAATCCCATGCTAAGAAAATATACTAGCTCCTTACAAGCAAGAGTAGAGGGTCTTTGTGAGAGAATTGACATATACACTAAATGTTGTCTACAAGTAGAATGCCAAAAGGGGTATATCAAAAGTAAGCTTCTATGAGTTATTGTTGGAAACTCATCATACACATAATTTGCTATACACTGGTTCTTGCAGAAAACCTGCCATATATATAAAATATCATCTATGAATAACATGAAAAATAACTACAATAAATGCAAGTATCCATGAGCCATTGTAGAAGACTCATAGTACACTTAGTCTATCATCCACGAGTAAGATACAAAGTGATTATATCAAGTGCAAGTGCTTATGAGTTATAGTGGGAAACTCATCATGCATACAACAAGCTGTCTATGAACATCTACAAAAATAAAGCAAGAGATTCATTAGTGATCTTTAATCAACCTACAAAAAGTAACATATAGTGCATGACAGTCTACCTGTATAAAGCAGCAAACAACTCAATCCAAAAGCTACTACAATATGTCACTAGATCCATAACATCTATGCTAGAAGACATAAGACATTTATAAATATTACAAAATACTCCTATACATGCACTGTAATTTGTATATACATATGTACACAAAAGGGGTAAATGCAATACCCGTATGGGCCCCAACGAGCATGTTATTGGTACACATATGACGCCTAGGGATACTACACGGGTCAATAAGTGAATTCATGTTCAAACCTGATCCTCCTTTGCAAATCAATAGGAGTCGCAGGGTTTGAACTATCAAATAAATATACGATGGAAGTGACCACTATATTTGTTTTAATACATTCATATTAGGCCTTCCAGGCCTATAATCAAGAGATTTACAAACAAAAGCAAAAAACCTACAAAACCTGATCATCCTAAGCAAGTAAATAGGAGTAGACAGTTTTTGAGCCATCAGATAAATATGCAGTCATGAGCTCGACCGATATATTTATTTTAAAACATTCATATTAGGCCTTCAAGGCTTATAATAAAGAGAATTCATTAACAAAATTAAAAGCCTACCAGAAACCTGATCCCCTATCAGCAGCTTGATAAGGTCGATAAGGTTTAATCAAATAGAAATTACCCCAAACATCCAGATGATGGCCGTATTGAATAGAAAATCTTAACCAGAGGGGTCCATTTCCAAATATTTCAAAATGTCATTTCAAACACTCAAAATTCTAAAGATTCCAAAGATCATCCAAATCTAAATATTTAAAATTGAATAAATCCATCAAAGTACTTAAAGCAAAATCCATCCACCCTCCATAATAGTTTGCTAAGGTAGATAAATTAAAATCTATTTTAGCTCACAAAGAGCTAATGCCTTGTCAAAAATATTACTAAGATTCATTCTCAAATAATCTCCTGCCAATAAGGATATGGTACGTGTCCTCTAACAGGTAGTTTTATCACCAAATGACACTGCAGGATAAATTGTTATGACCTAGGGCCCTTTGAACTGAGTGATTTTATCGCCAAATGTCAACACGAAATACTGGTTATGGACAGAGCCAATACGTTCCTTAGTAACAACAAATCTTTGAGATGTGAATCAATAGGATATGATTGATAGGGCACAAATACCTCTGTTGGCTAAGGTGGATTCAAATTTGTCCTCTTAAGAAAATATCTAACCTAGATCTACAAGGTCCACTTGGACAAAGCAATGCATGGCTACCAACAAGGATACTTCTATCAGGTTGGGTTGACTACCTCCTTTGACTGAGTAGACCAAGGACTACGATGGCCCGAGATGACGAAACCATGGGATCTTGATCGATTCCATCATCCATTCCCCCACCATCTGCTTTAAGTATAAGATGGTAAAAAATTCCAATTTTAAATATAAATCTCCAAACTCTCCAAATTTCTAAATTAATGCTGCTACTATATGCCAGATAAAACGTATATTTTATGTATCTAATTGATGACTAGCCTTAATCAAAAGTTTGTTGAGTCTAGTAAATAGGTTGTTAGACCTAAGTTAATGTCCCAAGGCTACCAAGAGGGGGGGTGAATTGGTATTTTAAAAAATTTACCCTCTTTGAAATTTAAGTTGAACCGAAATGAAAATTTTTATTAAGTTTTTATAAACAATGTTTTTCAACCACAGAGTTTTTTAAACCAGAAATAAAATGTGGAAAAATAAAAACAGTAAAGAAAATGACACCAGATTTATAGTGGTTTGGTCTAAACCAGACCTAAATCCACTCTTAAGAGGCACCCTCTGAGTATTGCACTAATACCAATAGTGACTCTCCTTTTGCACCCACAGAAAGGTGGAGAAGCCTTTACAAAACACTCTTTTCACCACTACCCGGTGCGGCAGAGAACCGTAATCCTTTTACACAATCCCAGTGTTGGCAGAGAATCGTTCATCCTTTCACACTCTCCTAGTGTGGACAGAGAACCCTTCGTCCTTTCACACTCTCCTAGTGTGGGCAGAGAACCCTTCCGTCCTTTCACACTCTCCTAGTGTGGGTAGAGAACCCTACAGCTGTTCACACTCTCCAAGTGTAGGAAGCGAACCTTTCGGCTATTCACACTCTCCAAGTGTCGGCAGCAAACCGGATCTCCTTGACAGATCTTCTCACAAGAAATCTGGAAGGAAGAAGGAAAAGAGTGAAGTAATCCCAATTCACAAGTAGAGATTCTTACCTTTGAACTCCAAGTGAAGCCTTCACGCTCCAGTGGTAGAAATCCTCCTTTGAATACACTCTCACACTCTCTCCTTAGCTATTCTCTCTAAAGGCATGAAGATCAAATGACAAAAAGATTGGGTGGCAGTCTAATTTGGACTATTTATACAAAAGACAAGAAAAACCGCCCAAAAACTGCAAGTATTCAATTCTGTACACAGTGGATCGTCTCGTACTATCGTGGATCGTACCGGACGATTTTACTTAAAAGCCTTGAAACGAACCTATTTGCATATGTGTACGAAATATTTTCGTACAAGCTGATCGTCCCGTACGAACTAAGTTTGTCCGGTACGAACGGTTATTACAAGGTCGGTTCTAGAAACAGCAGAAAAACCATCCTAAGTCGGTTGTATCGTCTGGACGAAATTTGATTCGTCTGGACAAAATTTTTACAGAGACCAGATCGTCCTGGATGATAATTAATTTTGTCTGGACAAAAATTTTATAGAGAGCAACTCGTTTTCTGACGATAATTAATTTCGTCTGGACGAAATTTTTACAGAGACCAGATCGTCCTGGATGATATTTAATTTCGTCCCGGACGAATAGGACTTAGAAAATTTTTCAAGCCAGTTCCTATTCGTTCCATGTGCTCAATAGGAGATAACTGTCTGATCGTCCCGTACGATCTGATATCGTCCCGTACGATCAGTATAAATTTTATATGATCTCCTTATGTGTGTGTGTTTGTTTTTATTCACTCAATTACAATCACTCCCTTTCAAATTTAATTCAAAGAAAATAACAAGCTTCAAATTTATAAAGTATCTCATGTTGAATTTGATTTGAAGTCTTCGTAGTCTAGAGTTCGATTTTCCTGAAATGTTAGTACACACAAGAGCAAATATAAATCTTCTAAAATTGTTAGGAGATAACTACACATTTGAACAATAATGTTTGGAATCATCAAAACTATAAAAGTTGCAAAAATATAAAGCATGCAAATAACAACTATCTTAACAATCTCCCCCTTTTTGATGATGGCAAAATAATTATTATTTGTATGATTTCAATTTAAACAAATCTCCTAAACTCCCCCTGAATTGATGAATATATGAAAATAAGGAGGTATTTTGAACCAAAGAACATACTTTTTTGTTTTTTCAAAAATTTTTAACAAAATAAAAAACATTAAAAAAGACCAAGACAAGACTTGACAAGACCACAAGTCAAAAGACATAAAATCAAAATACAAGCATACAAAAAATATAAGCATACAAACACAATAATTTCTCTCCCTTTTTGACAACAACAAAAAGTGAAGAAGAAATAGATAAGAAATGTAAGTAATTATATGAAATCCATTTAAAAATTTAATCTAAAGAGTGATTGACATAAGGTTTGCAATCTAAAACTAATAACATTAGTGAAATCATAGAAATTCATAGAATTTAAGAAGTGATATAACATTGTAAGTAAGAAGAATTTATCAAAGACATGATTCAATTTAGACATTTTTGATAAAGAAGATCATTACAAGAGAGATGAATAAAAATTCTATATTTCAAAGTTCAATAGAAATATAAATGAACACAAGATAAATTTGAATTAAAAAATTGAAAGAATCTGGAAAGAAGAGAATTACCACATGAGGCACTTTGCGCATCTTTTTCAAATTTTTCTTATTTTGTGCCTCTTTTTCACATTTGCAAATCTTTGCGCATTCTTTTTGATTTTTGTACTCTTTGTACAATTTTTCAAGAGTAATTGAAACCAATTCTTTCCAATATCAATAATCTAAAATTTCAAATTTTTCTAAGTGCATAAATATCACTTGAGTAAAGAAATACAAAATAAGTACACATCCAAATTGCAATAATAATATTAATTTTTATGTAGTCTAAATGAATAGATATGAAATTAAAAATTCTAATTATAACAAGTTATAAACAAGTTTTAAATTTAGAAAGACTAGATTTTCTAATGAAATTAATCTTAAATTACAATTTAATTTAAGCACAATTAATATTAAAAAGACTAATGAAATTCATAAAAACTAAACACATTTTAAAAACAATCGAAATTTAAATCAACTATAACATATATTGATATTGATGAAAAAGATTACAAGATCATTTCATAATATCAATACAAAGAAAAATACACTGAAGTTTAAAAACAAAGATAAACAAACACAACTAAAACAAACACTAGAACAACCATTAAAACAAACACAAATACAACAAACATAAAGAAAATCATCACTCATTCTCTATTCTTCTGGAGGAGGAGGAGGAATGCCACCAAATATGTTGAAGTAGGAGGTCATCAACAAAACATTGGTATTGATTTCATGAACTTCATTTCTGATACTACCAATGTTCTGTTGTTGCTGTAGAAGTTGAGCATAAATTTAATCAAATCTTTGATCAACATGAGTCTCAAGTCTATCAAATTTCTCAATCAAATTCTGATAATCTGATTGAGGTGCAGAAGTTTGCTCTCCTTCTTCTTCTTCTTCAAAAGCACTGGCATGTGCTTTTCCTTTTTTCTCCTTAAAAATTGCTCTGAAAGAAGCATTATTGTAGTAGACCGGCTCTTCATATTCATCATCAAGATGCACTAAATTATATTTCTTTTCCAAAATATATGTAACTAAGTGTCCTAATGAGATATTCCTTTTTCTTTTCTATTCTGCATACCCAATTTCTGAAAGCCCATAAAGATGGTCTAAGATAAGTTGGGCTTCATCGATAGGCTTACGACTCATAATCAAAAAGTCACAACAGAAAGGAGTGGGGTAATATTGATCCTATCACCAGCTTTAGGAATAATTGAAGATCGAAGAATGTGCTGGATGATTCGAGCATTTTTGGTCATTTCTGAAACTCTAGCAACATGATATGTTAGGCCATTTTCCCTAATCACCCTATTAACTTCATACCATTTGAAGGTGTTCTCATTCATAAGGGTGTGGGCTCTAAGTCCTTCAGTTCTTAAGTTTAGAAAGGCACCTTTGTCGTGCTTGGTGATTTCAACTTTTTGTTTGAAAACGAAAGAACTTATAGAGGAGTGGTCCGAATTAAAACTCATATTGGCTAGGAAATAGAGAAAGGTTTGTTTTTTGTAGAGGTGGACGAGAGAAAGAATGAATCCAAACTGGGTGGAAGCAAAAAGGTGCATTACCTTAAAATTTATCTCACTTTGAATCAGAATGCAAGAATGTGTAATTTTGGCAGATGCAAAACGAGGAAAGGATTCCTCATTTGCCTTTGAAAGGAAGTTTTCAGAGGAATTCTTGTGGTGTTTCTTTGCTAACACCTTTTGTCTCTTACTTGAGGAGGCCATTGTCGATTTGAAGTTGAAAGGGATTGAAAGTGAAGTTTGGAGATGTGATTGTTCATATACCAAGTTGGAAAGCCTTCTTATTTAAAGAAAACGATACGTTCGTCCTGGACGAAAATGGTTCATCCTGGACGAAAATTATCGTTTGTCTGGACAAAAAAATTTCGTACAGACGATCCAATTCATCCAAAATGAAACGGTTTTTCGTAATCAACATAATTTACGATGCGTCCTTTCGTACAGACTTTTGACTTGATCGATCGTACAGACAAAAAAATTTCGTACAGACGATCAAAAGTAATTCGTTTTAATGTCAGTTGGAAACTGTCCTCGCCTATGAATCGACGTCTGTTCGTGTAGACGAACAAAAAGTTCTTACGGACGAACTTCACAATTAAAACTTCCTTATCCATTCAACTGCCGCATTCAATCATCCCGGCGTTTGAGAGAGAAAAACTTTTGTCCTGGACGATCAACAGATTGTACAGACGATCTACATTAAAAAACTGCTCTCAAGACGTTTTATATCATGCAAACTGAATTTTACACACATCGTCCAGTACGAAAAATTTCGTCCCGAATGATTTCCACATTTTTGGATTTTTTGAATTTTTATCAAACAAAAGCAAACTAAACATACAAATCACGGATAACAATGACAAAACCACAGACTCTAAAATTAAATCACTTAAGAAACAGACAAAAATCACAAAAACAAAACAAAACAAAATATCAATGTTGCAAAAACATTTTTATTTAAGCGTTCAAATCAATTACACCAAGCCTTGTTCTTAATGTACTGAAGGTATCAAAGGCTAAAGGTTTTGTAAAAATGTCTGCAAGTTGATTTTCAGTTGAAACATGTGTAAGTTCAATTTCTCCCTTGGATACATGATCCCTTATGAAATGATGCCTTATGTCAATGTGTTTGGTTCTAGAATGTTGAATAGGATTTTTGGAAATGCAAATACACTAGTATTGTCACAATAAATTGGAATAGTGCCTATAGTTAATCCTAAATCAATCAACTGTTATTTTAACCAAAGTACTTGTGCCACACAACTTCCTAATGCAATATATTCTGCTTCTGCAGTAGATAGGGCCACTGAATTTTGTTTTCTACTGGACCAAGAAACTAATGAATTTCCAATGAATTGACATGTTCCAGAAGTGCTTTTCCTATCCACTCTATAGCCTAAAAAGTCAGAATCTGAATAACCAACAATTTCAAATGAAGAGCTAAACTTAAGATACCAAATTCCTAAGTTCTGAAATCCTAGTAAGTATCTTAATATCCTTTTCACTGCTGTCAAATGTGATTCTTTTGGATCTGATTGAAATCTAGCACATAAGCAAACACTGAACATAATATCTGGTCGGCTAGCAGTCAAGTAAAGTAAAGATCCAATAATCCCTTTATATTTCTTTTGATCAACAGATTTTCTCTTAAGGTCCTTATCCAACTGAACTGAGGAACTCATTGGTGTACTAACAGGTTTAGCATTGTCCATTTCATATTTTTTGAGGATGTCCTTAATATATTTAGTTTGACTAAGAAATGTACCTTCCTCAAGTTGCTTAATGCTAAATCCTAGAAAGTAATTTAAATCTCCCATTAGACTCATTTCAAATTCACTACTCATTGTTTTAGAAAAATCATCACAAAGATTTTTATTTGAAGATCCAAAGATGATATCATCCACATAAATTTGAACAATGAGTATTTTCTTTCCAAATTTCTTTAAAAAGAGAGTTGTATCCACACTTCCTTTTTCAAAATATCTTTCAAGTAGGAAGGTGCTCAACCTCTCATACCAAGCCCTAGGTGCCTGTTTCAATCCATATAACGCCTTTTTTAACTTGAAACATGATTTGGGTATTTTGAATTTTCAAAATCTGGAGGTTGTTCTATAAAAACATCTTCTTTAATTACCCCATTCAAAAAGGCACTTTTGACATCCATTTGAAACAATTTAAAACCTTTAAAATAGGCAAAGGCAAGTAAAACCCAATTTGCTTCAAGTCTAGATACAGGGGCAAAAGTCTCTTCAAAATCAATTCCTTCAATTTTATTATACCCTTTAGCAACTAATCTAGCCTTATTTCTAATGACTACTCCTGAGTCATTCATTTTATTTTTGAACACCCACTTGGTTCCAACAACACTTTGATCTTTTGGCCTTGAAGTTAATTCCCAAACTTTATTTCTTACAAATTGATTCAACTCTTCTTGCATGGCCAATATCCAAAATTTATCAGAAAGTGCTTGATCAATATTAGTGGGTTCTATTGTTGAAATAAAGGATGAATGATTGACTTCTTTATTTAATCCACGCCTAGTTCTAACACCCTCACTATGTTCACCAATAATCAATTCCCTTGGGTGGTTTTTAGAAAATTTCAAATCTCTATGCAAAGGATTTTCTCTTTCCAAATTCTCTTCCACATTTTCTTACAAATTTATTCTATCAATCTTTTGGGAGTTTTCTTCAATCTCATCTTCAACAACATTTGGCTCTTTCAAATTTCCAAATTCATCAAATACAATATGTGTGGTTTCTTCAATGACTAAAGTTCTTTTGTTGAATACCCTATAAGATTTTCCAACACTTGAATATCCAACAAAAATTCCTTCATCTGATTTTGGATCAAATTTTCCTAAGGCAGATTTTCCATTGTTATGAATGAACACCTTGCAACCAAAAACATGCAAATGAGACAAGTTAGGTGTTCTACCTTTTAGCAACTCATAGGGTGTTTTATTTAAATTTGATCTTACATTCACCCTATTCAGAACATAACATGCAGTGCTAACCGCCTCAGCCTAAAAATATCTAGGAAGTGAGTATTCTGCCAACATTGCTCGGGCGGTTTCTATTAATGTTCTATTTTTCCTTTCGACTACTCCATTTTGTTGAGGGGTTCTAGGTGCAGAAAAATTATGATCATTCCCTTTTTCTTTACAAAAATTTTCAAATCTTTCATTTTCAAATTCTCCTCCAAGATCACTTTGTATAGAAATTATTTCACACCCTAATTTTCTTTGAATCCAAGTCAAAAAATTTCTAAATTCCTCAAATGATTCACTTTTATGAAAAAAAATCTAACCCAAGTGAATCTTGAGAAATCATCCACTATAACAAATCCGTATACCTTCCCTCATAGACTTACAGTTCCTACTGGTCCAAAAAGATCCATATGAAGAATTTCTAAAGGTTTACTGGTCCAAAGATCCTTATTGGACTTAAAAGAGGACTTCACTTATTTTCCTAATTGACATGCATCACAAAAGTGGTCCTTAGTAAAGTCTAGTTTTGGTATACCTCTCACTAAGTTCTTTTGGGTAATTCTCCTAAGGTTTTTCATACTAGAATGACAAAGTCTCCTATGCCAAAGCCATGATTCATCGGAAACAGTTTTCAAACAAAAAGCAGTAAGAGATTGAATAGAATTCAAATCTAGCATGTAAACATTGTTTACCCTTTTTCCATTTAAAACTTCTTTATCATTTAGGCTTAAAATGCAGCTAGTAGGTAAAAATTTTACATTATATCCCTTGTCACATAGCTGACTTATACTTAACAAATTATGTTTTACGCCTTCAACCAAAAACACATTATCTATGAAAAAGTTTTTAAAATTTTCAATCATACCAGATCCAACCACTCTCTTTGTGGTATTATCTCCAAGTGTTACCTTGCCTCCATTCCTGGCTTCCAACGTTATGAATTGAGTAGTATCTCCAGTCATATGCTTTGAACATCCATTGTCTAGGTACCATATGCTCCCACGAGGTCTTGTGTGAGAGCAATCCTGCAAAACTCTTAAATGTTAGACCTGGGAACCCAAACAAGTTTGGGTTCACCTTTTAGCAATTTATAATCAGATGCATGTATGATATGTCTAGGTTTATACATCTTAGGTCTCCACACCAAATTAGATTTCATCTTCAAAATACAGGTGTGAGCTATATGTCCCAAAAATCCACAATTATTATATTTAACATTAGGAAAAATATTCCTAAGTTTTCTTCCATTGGATTGTCTCCTAAGGGATTTCATAAATTTAGGATAATATTTAGGATTTGTAAAATCTTCAAGTTTAGGGGGATTCCTATTATCCTCGAGAGCTCTTATTGTCAATTTATAAAATGAATTCATATCTTCTAAAATTCGATTTGTATAATTGATTCGATATGTTTTGCTCTCAGATTCATCCTTAAAATTTTTAAATTCTTTTTCAAGATTAGCATAGGATGATTTTAAATTCTCAAAATTCTTATTCAAGTCATCATATTCATCAAGTAGTTTCATGCGGTTGTCATTTATTAATGCATGATCTTTCCTAAGGATTTCATGTTCTTTCTTAAGCTTTTCCAATTCTAAACTCAAACTAGCATGCATCTTTTTTATTTTCCTATATGCATCATGCATGTTTTCAGAAATTTCAAATAATTCATCATAGGTTAAGTCACATACCTCTTCTTGATCTGATTGTTTAACATTATCTGCCATCAAGCAAAGGTTGGTGACTTCTTCTTCTTTTTCAGTCTCAGATGAGTCTAAAGCTGAGTCTGCCAAGAAGGCTCTTTGAAACTTCTTCTTGCCCTTCTTTACAATTGATTTCTCCTCTACCTTCTCCTTGCTAGAAGTGGCTTTGAGTTTTGGGCATTCAATCTTGATATGACCTGGTTTCCTGCATTCATAACAAATCACTTCATTAGAAACCTTGTCATTTCTATTAAACTTACCTCTATTCCATTGCTGGCGTCTCTTCTACTTCCTCTTTAAAAAGCTTCTGAATTGTCTAGTCATCAATGCAATATCGTCTTCATCCTCAGGTTGTGAGTGTTAACTCTCTGACTCTTCCACCTTTAGTGCAATATTCTTCTCCTTTCGTGGTTCACCTGTATCAATCTTTCTTTGACTTACTCCTTGCTCATAAGCAATGAGTGAACCAAGAAGATTATCAATAGAGTAAATGTTAAGATCTTTAGACTTTGTAATTTCAGTAATTTTAGCATCATAAGCAGTAGGTAAACATCGAAGAATCTTATTAACCATTTCAGCATTAATTAATTCCCTACCAAGTGCATGCAAAGAAGTGGCAATTTGTGTGAATCTTATGTACATGTCTGAAATAGATTCATTAGGTTTCATGCGAAATAATTCATAGTCACGTAACAAGATATTGAGTCTTGATTGCTTAACCTCATTTGTCCATTCATAAGTTATACAAAGTCTATCCCATATGTCCTTTTCACTTTTGCAAGTGGATACCCGCATGTAGTCTTCAGATTTTAAAGCACAAAAGAAACTATTTAGACATTTGTCATTTAATTGTGCTAAGTCATGTTCTTCTATAGTCCAATCTGCAAAAGGTGTTTCTACCCTAACTCCATCAACTAATCTAGTAAGTTTTGTGTAACCTTCCTGGACTAGCATCCACATACGATAATCAAGTGACTGTAAGAAAGTAGACATGCGTGTTTTCCAAAAATCAAAAGGTATATTGTCAAACAGTGGAGGTCTAGTGATAGAGTAACCCTCAGGTGTATTTCGGTTTCCGAATGTAGCCATCTACGTTAATCAAAAAGTAGTTCAAACTTATGATTTTGAAATGAAGCTCTGATACCACTTGTTGAGTCTAGTAAATAGGTTGTTAGACCTAAGTTAATGTCCCAAGGCTACCAAGAGGGGGGTGAATTGGTATTTTAAAAAATTTACCCTCTTTGAAATTTAAGTTGAACCGAAATGAAAATTTTTATTAAGTTTTTATAGAAAATGTTTTTCAACCACAGAGTTTTTTAAACCAGAAATAAAATGTAGAAAAATAAAAACAGTAAAGAAAATGACACCAAATTTATAGTGGTTCGGTCTAAACCAGACCTACATCAACTCCCCAGAGGCACCCTTTGAGTATTGCACTAATACAAATAGTGACTCTCCTTTTGCACCCACAGCAAGGCGGAGAAGCCTTTACAAAACACTCTTTTCACCACTACCCGGTGCGGTAGAGAACCGTCGTCCTTTTACACAATCCCAGTGTTGGCAGAGAACCGTTCGTCCTTTCACACTCTCCTAGTGTGGGCAGAGAACCCTTCGTCCTTTCATACTCTCCTAGTGTGGGCAGAGAACCCTTCCGTCCTTTCACACTCTCCTAGTATGGGCAGAGAACCCTACAGCTGTTCACACTCTCCAAGTGTAGGAAGCGAACCTTTCGGCTATTCACACTCTCCAAGTGTCGGCAGCGAACCGAATCTCCTTGACAGATCTTCTCACAAGAAATCTAGAAGGAAGAAGGAAAAGAGTGAAGTAATCCCAATTC
This sequence comes from Dendrobium nobile, assembly GCA_022539455.1. Classification (NCBI taxonomy): domain Eukaryota; kingdom Viridiplantae; phylum Streptophyta; class Magnoliopsida; order Asparagales; family Orchidaceae; genus Dendrobium; species Dendrobium nobile. The sequence goes on from CM039721.1 coordinate 23,773,368, forward strand.
AGAAGTAGAGATTCTTACCTTTGAACTCCAAGTGAAGCCTTCACGCTCCAGTGGTAGAAATCCTCCTTTGAATACACTCTCACACTCTCTCCTTAGCTATTCTCTCAAGAGGCACAAAGATCAAATGACAAAAAGATAGGGTGGCAGTCTAATTTGGACTATTTATACAAAAGACAAGAAAAACCGCCCAAAAACTGCAAGTATTCAATTCTGTACGCAGTGGATCGTCCCGTACGATCGTGGATCATCCCGGACGATTTTACTTAAAAGCCTTGAAACGAACCTATTTGCATATGTGTACGGAATATTTTCGCACAAGCTGATCGTCCCGTACAAACTAAGTTCGTCCGGTACGAACGGTTATTACAAAGTCGGTTCTAGAAACAACAGAAAAATCATCCTAAGTCGGTTGTATCGTCTGAACAAAATTTGGTTCGTCTGGATGAAATTTTTACAGAGACCAGATCATCCTGGATGATAATTAATTTCGTCTGGATGAAAATTTTACAGAGAGCAACTCGTTTTCTGACGATAATTAATTTCGTCTGGATGAAATTTTTATAGAGACCAGATCGTCCTGGATGATATTTAATTTCGTCCCGGACGAATAGGACTTAGAAAATTTTTCAAGCCAGTTCTTATTCGCTCCATGTGCTCAATAGGAGATAGCTGTCTGATCGTCCCGTACGATCTGATATTGTCCCGTACGATCAGTATAAATTTTATATGATATCCTTATGTGTGTGTGCATGTTTTTATTCACTCAATTACAATCACTCCATTTCAAATTTAATTCAAAGAAAAGTACAAGCTTTAAATTCACAAAGTATCTCATGTTGAATTTGATTTGAAGTCTTCGTAGTCTGGAGTTCGATTTTCCTGAAATGTTAGTACACACAAGAGCAAATACAAATCTTCTAAAATTGTTAGGAGATAACTACACATTTGAATAATAATGTTTGGAATCATCAAAACTATAAAAGTTGCAAAAATGTAAAGCATGCAAATAGAAACTATCTTAACAAAGTTCTCTCTCCGTATCGGGAGGGGTAATTAACAATATGGGCTTGCGCCTATAGGAAACCAGAACTCATATCATAAAGTCCTCGCAAAATTCAGGCAAAATCTCTAGGTAGTGTCTTGTCTACAAACCCATCTGTCTTCCAAAATTTACCCTGAAACCTAATTCGTTAAAACTCCCCTGAAGAAGAAAAAGCAACAGTCGGGCAAAGGCTGGGGCAGAATTTTTGGAGCCCATAGGTTGAAAAAAATATTTGCTAACCTCCTATAGTTATATCATCTTTTTAAGAGCCTAACATATTTTACATTCTATGTCTAGGTATGCAAACATACCATATGTGTAGTTAAAATCTAGTATGATGTATAGCTTTGATGTAGGAATGCAAAAATGATTAGAAATTTTAAAATAATCATTATATGCATTAAAGAGCAAAAATATTAAAAATATTATTTAACTTTTGAGCACATGAATCTTTATTAGTACTTAATATATTATCTATATCATATAACAAAAATAGAGAATTAGCCAGACATGAAAGAAAAGAAAAGCAAACTCATTTTCATTTAAATCATAGAAGAACAAAAATACATGAGAATGGAATCACTAGAAAAGGTCAATGTATCTCATCTACACTTCTTCTTCCTTAGCATACAGAGTAGCTTAAATAAACATTGACTAAACCCTCTAATGATTATATCTAATACTACCCTAATCTCTCTTAGAATTGTGTCTAAGAGATATTTAAAGAATTACTCTAAAACCTATTGAAATTATGCAAATAACTAAACTCACATACAAACATACCATAATGACTATTTATTAGAAAACATAAATTATGCAACTAGAACTATGGTGCTTGAATGATTAATGTAGATGTACCCATAAATTATACTAATGTTGTTGAGTCGATATTTTTTCTTTTATGCAGTGCTTACTAAAGTTAATCAATAACTTTGTGAACACTCACATCGCTTCACTAATAGATCATGTCATTTGGATGTTACAACTGTCATACTATGGTGCTGCTGACTTTAGAACACTATGACACCCAAGCTGAAAATTTTGTGCTAAGATGTTATAGAATATGACACCATGATGCTTGAAGATAGTGAACTTGGTGTTGCCAAGGTGATAATTTTTACACCAGAACACTATTAAATAGAGAAGTCTACGTTTCCATGTCAATAATGTGGCATTCCAATGGTGTCAATAGTGGCAAAGCGACATTGATTCTTTAGACATCATGATGCTAGATGATGCTTAAAATTTTATGCCCTTTTTATATTTTCCTGGATGACACAATAAAAACATCATGTTTTATTTAAAATATAATATAGAAAATAATGATGAGTCTAGTAATTAGGTTGTTAAGCCTAAGTGAATGTCCCAAGGCTACCAAGAGGGGGGTGAATTGGTAGTTTAAAAAATTTAAGTCCCATTTTTTGAAAATTATTGAACCGAAATAAAATTTCTTTTAAATTTTGTAGAAAAATGTTTTTCAACCACAGAGTTTTTAAAACAGAAATATAAAGTGCGGAAACGTAAAAACAATAAAGTAAATGACACCAGATTTATAGTGGTTCGGTCTATAACCAGACCTACATCCACTCCCCAGAGGCACCCTCTGAGTATTGCACTAATACCAATAGATTCTCTCCTTTTGCATCCACAGAAGGGCGGAGAAGCCTTTACAACACACTCTTTTCACCACTCCCCGGTGCGGCAGAGAACCGTCCGTCCTTTTACACAATTCCCAGTGTTGGCAGAGAACCGTCCATCCTTTCACACTCTCCTAGTGTGGGCAGAGAACCCTTCAGCTGTTTACACTCTCCAAGTGTGGGCAGAGAACCCTTCGGCTGTTCACACTCTCCAAGTGTCGGCAGAGAACCGGATCTCCTTGACAGATCTTCTCACATGAATCTAGAAGGAAGAAAGAAAAGAGTGAAGTAATTCCAATTCACAAGTAGAGACTCTTACCTTTGAACTCCAAATGAAGCCTTCTCGCTCCAGTGGTAGGAATCCTCCCTTGAATGCTCTCTTCCACTCTCTCCTTGGCTATTCTCTTAAGAGGCACGAAGATCAAATGAGAAAAAGATTGGGTGGCAGTCTAATTTGGACTATTTATACAAAAGACAAGAAAAACCGCCCAAAAACTGCAAGTATTCAATTCTGTACGCAGTGGATCGTCCTGTACGATCGTGGATCGTCCTGGACGATTTTACTTAAATGATCTGAAACGACCCTATTTGAATATGTGTACAAAATGTCTTCATACAGCTGATCGTCCTGTACGAACTAGGTTCGTCCAGTACGAATGGTTATTACAAGGTCGGTTCAAGAAACTAGTGAAAACTGTCCTAAGTCGGTTAATCGTTTGGACGAAAATTGATTCGTCTGGACGAAAATTTTACAGAGGACCGATCATCCTGGACGATTATTTACTTCGTATGGACGAAAAATTTCCAGAAGACCAATCGCCACGGATAATAATTTAATTTCGTCTGGACGAAAATTTTCCAGAGACCCGATCGTCCTGGACGATTTTTAATTTCGTCTGGACAAAAATTTTCCAGAGAATCAGTCGCCATGGACAATAATTTAATTTCGTCTGGACGAAAATTTTACAGAGAGCCAATCGTCCTGGACGATAATTTATTTCGTCCTGGATGAATAGGACTTAGAAAAAATTTTCCGAGCAAGTTCCTATTCGTTCCATATGCTCTATAGGAGATAACTGTCTGATCGTCCAGTACGAACGTATATCGTCCTGTATGATCAATATAAATTTTATATGATCTCCTCATGTGTGTGTGTGTATGTTTTTATTCACTCAAGTTACAATCACTCCCTTTCAATTTTTTATTTCAAAGAAAAGTGCAAACTTCAAATATTACAGAGTATCTCATGCTGAATTTAATTTGAAGTCATCGTAATCTGGAGTTCGTTTTCCCTGAAATGTTAGTACACACAAGAGCAAATACAATTCTTCCAAAATTGTTAGGAGATAACTACACATTTGAACAATAATGTTTGGAATCATCAAAACTTCATAAGTTGTAAAAATGTAAAGCATGCAAATAGCAATTATCTTAACAATCTCCCCCTTTTTGATGATGGCAAAACAATTATTGTTTGTATGATTTCAATTTAAACAAATCTCCTATCTCCTAAACTCCCCCTGAATTGATGAATACATAAAAATAAGGAGGCAATTTGAACCATAAACCACAAAAAAAAATTTATTTTTCAAAAAAAATAAACTAGAAACACAAAAAAAAAAAAACTAAACTAGAAACACACATACAAAACATACAAACACAATGATTTCTCCCCTTTTTTGGCAACAAGAAAAAGTGAAGAAGAAATGGACGAGAAATGTAAGTAATTGTATGAAATTCATTTGAACATTTAATCTATATGGTGATTGACACAAGGTATGCAATTTTAAACTAAAAACATTAGGTCAATCATAGAAATTCATGAAATTTAAAAAGTGATATAACATTGTAAGTAAGAAGAATTTAGCAAAGACATGATTCAATTTAGACATTCCAATAGAGAAAATCATTACAAGAGAGATGAAGAAAAATTCGATATTTCAAAGTTCAATAGAATATAAATGAACATAAGATCAATTTGAATTAAGAGATTGAAAGAATTTGGAAAGAAGAGAATTACCACATGTGGCGCTTTGCGCATCTTTTTCAAAATTTTTGGTCATATTTTTGTGCATCTTTTGATATTGGGCTGATTTTGTGCCTCTTTTTCATATTTGCGAACCTTTGCGCATTCCTTTTGATTTTTGTACTTTTTGTACAATTTTTTCAAGAGTAATTGAGACCAATTCTTTCCAAAATCAATAATCTAAAATTTCAAATATTTCTAAGTGCATAAATATTATTTGAGCAAGGAAATACAAAATAAGAAAACATCTAAATTGTAATAGTAATATTAACTTTTATGTAGTCTAAATGAATAGACATGAATTTAAAAGTTCTAATTACAACAAGTTATAAACAACTTTTAAATTTAGAAAGACTAGATTTTCTAATGTAGATAATCTCAAATTACAATCTAATTTAAGCACTATGAAGATTAAATAATACTAATGAAATTCATAAAAATTAACCACATTTCAAAAACAAATCAAATTTGAAACAAGAACTACATGCATTGATATTAATGAAAGGATTACACATTTCATAATATCTAAAAACATTTAAAAACATACACTTAACTTAAAAGAAAATACAAACATAAAAACTAAACAGTTAACATAAACACTGACACAACAAAACATGAAACAAACACGAGTACAGCAAACATAAAGAAAATCATCTCTACTGTTCTGGTGGAGGAGGAGGAGGAATGCCACCGAAAAGGTTGAAGTAGGAGGCCATCAACATTACATTGGTATTGATTTCATGTACTTCATTTCTAATGATACCAATGTCTTGTTGTTGCTGCATAAGTTGAGCATCAAATTGATTAAACATTTGATCAACATGAGTCTCTAATCTATCAAATCTCTCAATCAGATTCTGATAATCTGACTGAGGTGCAGAGGTTTGCACTCCTTCTTCTTCTTCTTCATCTGAGGCACTGCCATGTGCTTTTTCTTTTTCCTTTTCCTCCTTGAAAAGCAATCTGAAGGAAGCATCATTATAATAAACTGGCTTTTCATACTCTTCATCAGGATGCACTAAGTTATACTTCTTTTCCAAGATGTAGGTAACTAAGTGTCCTAAAGAGATGTTCCTTTTTCTTTTCTGTTCTGCATGTCCTATCTCTGAAAGCCCATAGATGTGATCTATGATAAGTTGGGCTTCATCGATTGGGTGATGATCCATAATTAAAAAGGTTAGAACAGAAAGGAGAGGGGTAATATTGATCCTATCACCAGCTTTAGGAATGATTGAAGAACGAAGGATATGCTGGATGATACGGTCATTCTTGGTCATACCGGATACTCTAGCAACATGATAGGTTAGGCCACTTTTTCTAATTACCCTATTGACATCTTTCCATTTGAATGTTTTCAGTTATTAGGGTGTGAGCTCTATATCCTTCAGTTCTTAAGTTTAGAAATGCACCAACGTCATGCTTGGTGATTTCTACTTTTTGCTTGAAAACAAAGGAACTAATGGAAGAGTGGTCCGTGTTAAAACTCATGTTTGCTAGGAAATAGTGGAAGGTTTGCTTGTTGTAGAAGTGGACGAGAGAAAGTATGAAATGGAATTGGGTTGAGGCAAAAAGGTGCATTACCTTATAATTTATCTCGCTTTGGATTAAGATGCGAGATGGAGTTATTTTGGCGGAAGCAAAACGAGGAAAGGATTCCTCATTTGCCTTAGACAGGAAGTTTTCTGAGGCATTTCTATTGGGCTTCTTCACTAACACCTTTTGTCTCTTGCTTGATGAGGCCATTGACAATTTGAAGTAGAAAGGGATTGAAAGAGAAGTTTGGAAGTGTGATTGTTGAGTTAGAAAGCCTTCATATTTAAAGAAAAATGATACGTTCGTCCTGGACGAAAACAGTTCATCCTGGACAAAAATCATCATTCGTCGGGATGAAAATATTTCGTACAGACGATCCATTTCGTCCAAAATGTAACGGCTTTTTGTAATCAACACAACTTACGATGCGTCCCTTCGTACAGGCTTTTTGACTTGACCGATCATACAGACGAAATAATTTCGTACAGACGATCCAAAAGTAACTTAATTTCCAGTCTCTTGAAAATCGTCCCCTACAATGAAACGACATTTGTTCATCTGGACGAACCAAAAATTCGTACAGACGAAATACATATTTAAAACTGTCTTATCCACTCAACAGCTGCATTCAATCGTCTCGACGTTTGAGAAAAAGAAAAATTTCGTCCTGGACGATCGTCAGATCGTACAGATGATCTAATTAAAAACTGCTCTCAAAATGGTTAAAATTCATGCAAACCAATTAATCTCATATCGTCCAGTACGAAACAGAAGTCGTCCCAGACGATTTCTTCCAATTTTTTAATTTTGAATTTTTAATTTAAGAAAATCAAACTAAACATTTAAAAACACAGAAAACATAAAACAAAAACTTACACTCAAAAACAAGTTCATTCAAAAACACACAAAAAAATTCACAAAATCAAAAACAAAACAAAAACATAAATATCAATGTTGCAAAGACATTTTATTTAGGCATTCAAATCAATAACACCTAGCCTTGTTCTTAAAGTACTGAAGGTATCAAGGGCTAAAAGATTTGTAAAAATGTCTGCAAGTTAATTTTCAGTTGAAATATGTGTGAGTTCAATTTCTTCTTTGGATACATGATCCCTTATGAAATGATGTCTTATATCAATGTGTTTGGTTCTAGAATGTTGAATAGGATTTTTGGAAATGCAAATAGCACTAGTATTGTCATAATAAATTGGAATAGTGCCTGCAGATAATCCTAAATCAATCAACTGTTGTTTTAACCAAAGTACTTGTGCCACACAACTTCCTAATGCAATGTATTCTGCTTCTGCAGTAGATAGAGCTACTGAATTTTGTTTTCTACTGGACCAAGAAACTAATGAATTTCCAATGAATTGACATGTTCCAGAAGTGCTTTTCCTATCCACTCTACAGCCTACAAAGTCAGAATCTGTATAACCAATAATTTCAAATAAAGAGCTAAACTTAGGATACCAAATTCCTAAGTTTTGAGTTCCTAGTAAGTATCTTAAAATCCTTTTCACTGCTGTCAAATGTGATTCTTTTGGATCTGATTGAAATCTAGCACATAAGCAAACACTGAACATAATATCTGGTCGGCTAGCAGTCAAGTAAAGCAAAGATCCAATAATCCTTCTATATTTCTTTTGATCAACAGATTTTCCCTTAAGGTCCTTATCCAACTGAACTGAGAAACTCATTGGTGTACTAACAGGTTTAGCATTGTCCATTTCATATTTCTTGAGGATGTCCTTAATATATTTAGTTTGACTAAGAAATGTCCCTTCCTCAAGTTGCTTGATGCTAAAACCTAGAAAGTAATTTAAATCTCCCATTAGACTCATTTCAAATTCACTACTCATTGTATTAGAAAAATCATCACAAAGATTTTTATTTGAAGATCCAAAGATGATATCATCCACATAAATTTGAACAATGAGTATTTCCTTTCCAAATTTCTTTAAGAAGAGAGTTGTATCCACACTTCCTTTTTTAAAAGATCTTTCAAGTAGAAAAGTGCTCAATCTCTCATACCAAGCCCTAGGTGCCTGTTTCAATCCATATAATGCCTTTTTTAACTTAAAAACATGGTTTGGGTATTTTGAATTTTCAAATCCTGGAGGTTGTTCTACAAAAACATCTTCTTCAATAACACCATTAAAAAAAGGCACTTTTGACATCCATTTGAAACAATTTAAAACTTTTAAAACAAGCAAAAGCAAGTAAAACCCTAATTGCTTCAAGTCTTGCTACAGTGGCAAAGGTCTCCTCAAAATCAATTCCTTCAATTTGATTATACCCCTTAGCAACTAATCTAGCCTTATTTCTAATGACTACTCCTGAGTCATTCATTTTATTTTTAAACACCCACTTAGTTCCAACAACACTTTGATCTTTTGGCCTTGTAGTTAATTCCCAAACTTTATTTCTTACAAATTGATTTAACTCTTCTTGCATGGCCAATATCCAAAATTCATCAGAAAGTGCCTGATTAATATTAGTGGGTTCTATAGTTGAAATAAAGGCTGAATGATTGACTTCCTTATTTAATCCACGCCTAGTTCTAACACCCTCACTAAGTTCTCCTATAATCAATTCTCTTGGGTGGTTTTTAGAAAATCTCAAATCTCTAGGCAAAGGGTTTTCTCTTTCCAAATATTCTTCCACATTTTCTTCCAAATTTAATCTATCAATCTTTTGGAAGTTTTTCTCAATTTCTTCTTCAACAATATTTGACTCTTATAAATTTCCAGATTCATCAAATACAACATGTGTGGTTTCTTCAATAACTAAAGTTCTTTTGTTGAATACCCTATAAGATTTTTCAACACTTGAATATCCAACAAAAATTCCTTCATCTGATTTTGGATCAAATTTTCCTAAGGCAGATTTTCCATTGTTATGAATGAACACCTTGCAACCAAAAACATGCAAATGAGACAAATTTGGTGTTCTACCTTTTAGTAACTCATAGGGTTTTTTATTTAAATTCGATCTCACATTCACCCTATTCAGAACATAACATACAGTGCTAACCGCCTCAGCCCAAAAATATCTAGGAAGTGAGTATTCTGCCAACATTGCTCTGGCGGCTTCTATTAATGTTCTGTTTTTCCTTTCAACTACCCCATTTTGTTGAGGGGTTCTAGGTGCAGAAAAATTGTGATAAATCCCTTTTTCTTTACAAAAATTTTCAAATCTTTCATTTTCAAATTCTCCTCCATGATCACTTTGTAAAAACATTATTTCACATCCTAGTTTTCTCTGTATCCAAGTTGAAAAATTTCTGAATTCCTCAAATGATTCACTTTTATGAAAAAAAAATCTAACCCAAGTGAATCTTGAGAAATCATCCACAATTACAAATCCGTATACCTTCCCTCCTAGACTTACAGTTCCTACTGGTCCAAAAAGATCCATGTGAAGAATTTCCAATGGTTTACTAGTTCTAAGATCATTATTGGACTTGAAAGAGGACTTCACTTGTTTTCCTAATTGACATGCATCACAAAGGTGGTCCTTAGTAAAGTCTAGTTTTGGTATACCTCTTACTAAACTCTTTTGGGTAATTCTCCTAAGATTTTTCATACTAGAATGACAAAGTCTCCTATGCCAAAGCCAAGATTCATCAGAAACAGTTTTCAAACAGAAAGCAATAGGAGTATGAAATGAATTCAAATCTAGCATGTAAACATTGTTTACCCTTTTTCCATTTAAAACTTCTTTACCATTTAGGCTTAATATGCAGCTAGTAGGTAAAAATTTCACATTATATCCTTTGTCACATAGCTGACTTATACTTAACAAATTATGCTTTAAGCCTTCAACCAATAACACATTGTCTATAAAAAAGTTTTTGAAATTACTAATCATACCAGATTCAACCACTTTCTTTGTGGTATTATCTCCAAGTGTAACCTTGCCTCCATTCCTGGCTTCTAGCGATATGAATTGTGTAGTGTCTCCAGTCATATGCTTTGAACATCCGCTATCCAGGTACCATATGCTCCCACGAGGTCTTGTGTGAGAGCAATCCTCTTCTTGATATGAGTGATCCACATTGTCTGCCATCAAGCAAAGATTAGTGACTTCTTCTTCTTTTTCCGTCTCAGATGTGTCTGAAGCTGAGTCCGCCTAGAAAGCTCTTTGAAACTTCTTCTTGCCCTTCTTTACCATAGGTTTCTCCTCCACCTTCTCCTTACCAGGAGTGGCTTTGAGTTTTGGGCAATCAGTCTTAATATGACCTGGTTTTCTGCATTCATAACAAATCACTTCATTAGAAACCTTGCCATTTCTGTTAAACTTACCTCTACTCCATTGCTGGCGTCTCTCCTGCTTCCTCTTTAAAAAGCTTCTGAATTGTCTAGTCATCAGTGCAATATCATCTTCATCCTCAGGTTGTGAGTGTTCACTCTCTGACTCTTCCACTTTTAGTGCTATATTCTTCTCCTTTCGAGATTCACCTGCATCAATCTTTCTTTGACTTACTCCTTGCTCATAAGCAATGAGTGAACCAAGAAGATTGTCAATAGAATAAATGTTTAAATCTTTAGACTCTGTAATTGCAGTAATTTTTGCATCATAAGCAGTAGGTAAACAACGAAGAATCTTATTGACCATTTCAGCATTAGTTAATTCCCTATCAAGTACATGCAAAGAAGTGACAATTTGTGTAAATCTTGTGTACATGTCGGAAATAGATTCATTAGGTTTCATGCGAAATAATTCATAGTCATGTAACAAGATATTGAGCCTTGATTGTTTAACCTCATTTGTCCCTTCATAAGTTATACAAAGTCTATCCCATATGTCCTTTCCGCTTTTGCAAGTGGAAACCCGCATGTAGTCTTCAGATTTTAAAGCACAAAAGAAACTGTTCAAACATTTGGCATTTAATTGTGCTAAGTCACGTTCTTCTACAGTCCAATCTGTAAAAGGTATTTCTACCATTACTCCATCAACTAATCTAGTTGGTTTTGTGTAGCCATCCTGAACTAACATCCACATGCGATAATCAAGTGACTGTAAGAAAGTAGACATGCATGTTTTCCAAAAATCAAAAGGAATATTGTCAAACAGTGGAGGTCTAGTGATAGAGTAACCCTCAGGTGTGTTTCGGTTTTCGAAAGTAGCCATCTACGTTAATCAAAAAGTAGTTCAAACTTATGATTTTGAAATGATGCTCTGATACCACTTGTTGAGTCTAGTAATTAGGTTGTTAAGCCTAAGTGAATGTCCCAAGGCTACCAAGAGGGGGGTGAATTGATAGTTTAAAAAATTTAAGTCCCCTTTTTTGAAAATTATTGAACCGAAATAAAATTTCTTTTAAATTTTATAGAAAAATGTTTTTCAACCACATAGTTTTTAAAACAGAAATATAAAGTGTGGAAACGTAAAAACAGTAAAGTAAATGACACCAGATTTATAGTGGTTCGGTCTATAACCATACCTACATCCACTCCCCAGAGGCACCCTCTGAGTATTGCACTAATACCAATAGTGACTCTCCTTTTGCATCCACAGCAAGGCGGAGAAGCCTTTACAACACACTCTTTTCACCACTCCCCGGTGCGGCAGAGAACCGTCCGTCCTTTTACACAATTCTCAGTGTTGGCAGAGAACCGTCCGTCCTTTCACACTCTCCTAGTGTGGGCAGAGAACCCTTCAGCTATTTACACTCTCCAAGTGTGGGCAGAGAACCCTTCGGCTGTTCACACTCTCCAAGTGTCGGAAGAGAACCGGATCTCCTGGACAGATCTTCTCACAAGAATCTAGAAGGAAGAAAGAAAAGAGTGAAGTAATCCCAATTCACAAGTAGAGACTCTTACCTTTGAACTCCAAATGAAGCCTTCTCGCTCCAGTGGTAGGAATCCTCCCTTGAATGCTCTCTTCCACTCTCTCCTTGGCTATTCTCTCAAGAGGCACGAAGATCAAATGACAAAAAGATTTGGTGGTAGTCTAATTTGGACTATTTATACAAAAGACAAGAAAAACCGCGCAAAAACTGCAAGTATTCAATTCTGTACGCAGTGGATTATCCTGTACGATCGTGGATCATCCTGGACGATTTTACTTAAATGATCTGAAATGACCCTATTTGAATATGTGTATGAAATGTCTTCGTACAGCTGATCGTCCTGTACGAACTAGGTTCGTCCAGTACAAACGGTTATTACAAGGTCGGTTCTAGAAACTAGTGAAAACTGTCCTAAGTCAGTTAATTGTTTGGACGAAAATTGATTCGTCTGGACGAAAATTTTACAGAGGACCGATCGTCCTGGACGATTATTTACTTCGTCTGGACGAAAAATTTCTAGAGGACCAATCGCCACGGACGATAATTTAATTTCGTCTGGACGAAAATTTTCTAGAGACCCGATCGTCCTGGACGATTTTTAATTTCGTCTGGACTAAAATTTTCCAGAGAACCAGTCGCCATGGACGATAATTTAATTTTGTCTGGACTAAAATTTTACAGAGAGCCAATCGTCCTGGACGATAATTTATTTCGTCCTGGACGAATAGGACTTAGAAAAAATTTTTCGAGCAAGTTCCTATTCGTTCCATATGCTCTATAGGAGATAACTATTTGATCGTCCAGTACGAACGTATATCGTCCAGTACGATCGATATAAATTTTATATGATCTCCTCATGTGTGTGTGTATGTTTTTATTCACTCAAGTTACAATCACTCCCTTTCAATTTTTTATTTCAAAGAAAAGTGCAAGTTTCAAATATTACAGAGTATCTCATGCTGAATTCAATTTGAAGTCATCGTAATCTGGAGTTCGTTCCCTGAAATGTTAGTACACACAAGAGCAAATACAATTCTTCCAAAATTGTTAGGAGATAACTACACATTTGAACAATAATGTTTGGAATCATCAAAACTTCATAAGTTGTAAAAATGTAAAGCATGCAAATAGCAACTATCTTAACAAATAATACATTATTTTCACTTATCAAATTCTCCCCAGCTTAAACTCTTGCATGTTCTCAAGCAAATAGAAATTTTGTCATTCTAATTAAATAATTACCAGAGTAAAACATGACAATTTTAAAATACCAAAATATAGGATGATGCATCAAAGTCTAGAAATAGTAAAAAATGAATAAAGTTATAATTCTAGTTTGGAAAATTCTAATAATTATACTAATCAGACATCTTAGTTATTACTTATTTTGAATTCACAATTTATAGATTTATTTATTAACTTTTGAATTTTAAAATGAATAACGTAGCTTAATGATTTGATATGTTAGTAATTAAAGATCAAACTTCGTTAGTTCACCAACATTTGTACTAGTTTTCTTACTTTATCTTTTATGAATTTAAGTATTATATTGTAATCAGATTCTAAGCTTTTAACTAATACTAATTTTTTAATAAAATCATATTTTCTTTTTCTTCTATTTCTTTTCTTTTTCTTTCTAGAACTATTTTAATATTTTTTTTTATAGAGTACATAGCTAATGATTTTAAATATCGATTTTGCTACAAAACCTTTTACAATCTTAATGAATTTTATGAAAACAATTAATAATATTACCAATTCTAAATTCAAGTTGCCTATGAATTTCAATTTTAATCTACTCTTATCTAATGTTTAATCCTAATTGTTCATCTTTATTTCAAAAATTAAAGCATAAAGGTATAACTTGTAAATTTAAATTAAAATAATAACGCAAATGATCTAAGTTAGTCAATTATTAGTTTTTTCACTCTATGAAGTATAAAAAAAGTTCATTAGAACTATGATATAAGGTTTTACCATTATTCTAATTTAATATAATTTTTTATTATCATTTTTACTATGATTAATTATATAATCAAATTGTATGGGATTAATGAAAGATACTAAAAATAATTGTAAGCATGTGGAGAATTTTAATAAAATAAAAATTAAAACATGAATAATAATTAAAACTACACATACTTTCATATGAATGATAAAAGGTGCATAAAATATGCAATAACATAACATAAATATAAACATGTTGTAATATAACTAGTGTACTAGGCACCATAAGTACTATACTAGCTCCAATAGCCAAAATAATAAATCATGCTCACACTACACATACCAATTTCTCATATAATTGCATCCACCTTTAAAGAGGATTGTCCTTCAATCAGAGTAAAGAAAGTTATGTCATTTTTATATTTGGAAATTTTGAAGGTAGGAAATATATAGCAAAAAACTTATGATCCAACTTAATTCAAGTTATTGTAAAGTATTAGGGACAAGAATTCAACCACGTCTTAGCTTTATCTCTTAGAACAAAGGAAAATAATCTGGTAGCTAAGGTGGGTTTAAAATTATCCCCTTAGGCAAATAACCACCCCAGGTCTACAAGGAACCCTTGGACGAAGCAACCCATGGCTGTTGACAAGGATCCTTCTATCAGGTTGGGTCGACTACCTCCTATAACTAAGTAGACCAAGGACCGCGATGGCCCGGGATGATGGAACCATGGTATCTTGATCGGGCCTATCATCCATTTCCCACCATCCACTTTTAGTGCAAGATGGTGAAATTTCTATTTTAAATATCAAATCATCCAACCCATTAAACTTCTAATTCTCTTACCCATGCTACTACTATATGCCAGATAACATATATCTCTATGTATCTGATTGACAACTAGCCTAAATCAAAAGTTCTCTCTCATGATTTGGAGGGGTAATTAACTATAGGGGCTTGCGCATATAGAAAATCAGAGCATAGATTATAAAAGTCCTCACAAAATGAGGGCAAAATCTTCTTTATTTTCTTCCTCAATTTTCTATTGACATATTTTCCAAAGAACACAAGATTTATTTGTGTTAACTTTTTGACCGGTCCAACCACAAAAATCCTTGATAATACTTTTAATATTTTTGACCTCCTTCACATTTGCTTTAGAAAATAAAAGGATATCATCCGCATATAACAAATGTGAGATCCTAGGTCCATTTTGAGAAATTCAAATGCCAAATTTATCACCTCTTTGGTTAAGAGCATTAGAGAGTAATTGAGCACATAGAATGAACATATAAGGAGACAATGGGCATCCTTGCCGAAAGCCACAATTGGCCTCAATCCAATTGGAATAATTCTCATTAGTAATAATAGCAAATTTTGCATTAGAGACACATTCCATAATTAAGGAAGATATCAAAGGTGGAAAACCAAAATACCTCAATGCTTTTTCCAAGGTTGGCCATCCCATTGAGTCATAAGCTTGTTCCAAATCCAATTTGAAGGAAACCAATCCGTTGGAGTTCTTAGAGAATCTGAATTTGTGGAAGATCTCATGTGCAATCAAGATATGATCAGTCATAGCTCTACCTTTAATAAATGTGGGACTAGTTCATTAGGGCTTAACATCCCTGTCAAACTTTCAAGTGGTATCAGAGCAGGATTCATAAAATAAAGTTTTTGAAAACTTTTGAATTTTTATCAATGGCTAACTTTGGTAATCATAATACTAAGGAAGGATATTCTATTACATGACCATCTTTATTTGATAATATTCTTTTTGAATTTTGAAAAACTTGCATATCTATATTTTTATAATCAATTGACTATCGCATGTGGATACTTGTTAAGGATGGTTATACACCTCCATCACATGAAATTAATGGAATTAAAACTAAACTTTCTTTTACTGTATGAACTTTTGATGAAAGGGATTTAGCGCAACTTAATGGTAAATGTTTGAACTATTTTTTCTGTGCTTTAAAATCTAAAGATTATATACGTGTTTCAACTTATGCTACTGGTAAAGAAATTTGGGATAGATTATATATTACTTATGAAGGAACCAATGAAGTTAAATAATCTAGATTGAATATTCTATTGCATGACTACAAAATTTTTCATATGAAACCTACTGAATCGATTTCTAACATGTATACTAGGTTTACTCAAATTATACCTCATTGCATGCTTTAGGAAGAGAGCTAACTAATTATGAAAGAGTCAATAAAGTTTTGATATGCTTGCCTTCTTCTTTTGATGCTAAGATTATTGCAATTATTAAATCTAAAGATTTGAATACTTATTCTATTGATAATTTACTTAGATTGCTCATTGCTTACAAGCAAGGGGTGAATTAAAGAAATCTTGATGCACGTGAGAAAAAGAAAGAGAAAACTATGGCGCTGAAGGCCAACAACAAAGACACTGATTCTTCTGGGTCTGAAAGCGATGATGTTTCCTTCATCACTAGGAAATTCAAAATGTTTTTAAGGAAGAATAACAAGTATCAGCAGACATGGAAAAAAGGTAAGGATAGTAAAAATTATAAAAGTTCCTCTAATCTTGTTTACTATAAATGTAGGAAGCCTGAACATGTCAAAGCTGATTATCCTATACTTAAGGATCCCTCAAGCAAAGAGAAGGGTGAGGAGAAACCCAAATATAGGAAGGTTAAGAATCAATACCAAAAGGCATTCTAGGCAGATTCTGCATCTGACTCATCTGAGATTGAAGCTGAAGAGGAGATAACAAACTTGTGCTTAATGGGTGATCATCTTGGTCAGTCTGATCAAGAAGAGGTATGTGAACCAACCTATGATCAGTTACTTGAAATTTGTAAAAAAATTTATGCATCATATAAGAAACTTAAGAAATTTCATGTTAGTTTGAAATTGGAGTTTTTGAATTTACAAAAAGAGCATGAAGTTTTAAGTAAAGAACACACTCAACTTGATAGCAATCATATATCTTTACTCGATGAGTTTGATGATTTAAAAGAGAAAGCATTTTGGATTGATAATTGAGTATGATTCTTTGAAAACATCATACACCTCACTTGAATCTGATTTAAAACTTATATTAAAGAATCTGAGCATAAGGAGCACTATTTGAATATTGATAATGCTATTTTAGAAAGTGCTAACTTAAGGTTTAAAGCTAAATAGAATGCACTTGAGAGAAATTTGAATACATCCACACTTGATCTAAAACCAAAACCTAGGAAGAGGCATTATAACCCGAACAGATTAGTAAATCCTTTTCCTAGAGTTAGATGTTTTTTATGTGGCATGCTAGGACACATTTCACACACTTGCACTGTTCACTATAGTGCACATTGGGTGTGGAGATCCAAATTATATGATTCACAGCATAACACATATGCATTGCATTCTTCTTTTAATAAGAAGGGACCCAAACCTATTTGGGTTCCAAAAACTGACATTTGATAATTTTGTAGGTATGCTCTCACCAAAGACCTTGTGAGAGCATGTGGTACTTGGATAGCAGAGGTTCGCGGCTCTTAAATTGTATAAACTTGTTGCTTGATAAGTTCTGAATTGCATGTTTACTACTCTGTTGATTAATGTTATTTTCTATTCTCTATGTTTTTGTTTTGAGTTAGCTTTTTATGTTTACTATTATTCTGCAGTTATTTCATCTCTATTATTTTTCTTTTTGTTTATTAGTTTTACTTATTTTTGGTCATAGTTGAGATGATATTTTACACCTTAATTTTGTTTTTGATAATTTGTAGTTAATGTTTTGACATCTCTAAATCAGTTAAAGGGAGAAACACTATTGATTGTTTTCCTCCCTCTAACCTATTTTAGCGGTATAATTTTCTTTTCTAAATACAAGTTTATCTCAAATTAACAACTGGACTTTACAATTAAATTTTTTTTTGTTACAGTAATCTATCTTATATATATATATATATATATATATATATATATATATATATATATAATGATCAAAGTCTTTTATTACTTTCAAATTATTTGAAATCTTATTATTACATTTATCATATGAATTTGATTCTATTTTGTGGTTTATTCTTCCCTTTATTAGAGAGTGATTTCTTCTTCTCTAATATGTGGAAGATATACTCACAACTGAGAGTTTTTAAGAGTTTTAAAAAGGGGTTTAGCTTGCAAAAAATGACAAAGGCATAAAATTATCCCCAAAAAGAAAAAAAGTTAAAAGATGCCAAAATACCGTGAAAAAGTGTTTCAAAAATAAAAAAATGCATAAAGTGCGCTAATGACAAGAGGCATAAAATGAGCTCACAAAAAGCAAGCTTTCCTCTCTTTCAAAATCTTTAAAATCTTAAAAGAATTCATGTGTTACTTGATATTTTCAAATTCTTAATTTTAAATTTCTTGATTATGACAAAGTAATTTGCTATTTATTCTATAAGATATTTTTTCTGGAATCAAGTTTTAAATGGATATCTTTTTTCTTATCCAATTATTATTTTTAGTTAAGTCTTTTATTTTCAAAAGACAATTTTTCCCTGAGAGAAGTCTGAGCTAGGGTTAACAAGATCGGATATTCTACCATTTTTGAATTTTAATAATGTTAACTCATTGGTCTTATAAATCTTTAAATTCAATCACATGGAGAATTTATCATATTCATGCCTTGTTTATTTTAAAAAAAAAATCTTATTTTTGTTTCTTTTTTCTCTTCTCTTTTGTTTATTTTTTGTATTTTAACTTTATCTTTTATTGGTATTTTTGTGATTTTTGGGCCTTCTCTGATCATCTGCATCCACCTCTTGAATTTCATTTTTTTGGTCCCATCATCCTGGATTATTTTTCTATCATCCTATACGATGCATTCAATCCACTCATAACCTTTCATCTGACAACTGACATGTTTTCTCTCTTTATCATCATCCTTGATGAAACTTTATCATCCTGGATCATCTGATTGTATCCTGCTTTGCGTAATATGATCAAACTGGATGATAATCTTTATCCTGGACAATACCTTTAAATTTTTGCTCAATTATGGGAAATTGGCCCATATGATCCACCTGTTCGTCCTAGAAGATACACGTGGCAATACGTTTAAACCCTTTAAATTTTGCCGATACGATCGATTATTGGTGGTCATCCCAGATGATCCACCTATTCATCCTAGACGATGTACATGGAAATGTTTTAAATGTTTTAAATTCAATCGGTATAATCTATTATTATGCATCATCATGGACGATCCACCTAATCAGCCAGGACAATCTTCTTTTTCAATGGTCATCCAGCTTAACTCCTCAGGACGATCGCCTGTGTCTTATCATCTCGAATAATATTTGATCGTCCTGGATGACTTTATCACCTTTTTGACCAATTGTCTTGAACACAATTATTGCACCCTATCATCTTGGATGTTTCTACGATCATCATGGATGATCTGTCCGATTCTTTAAAAACTAAGGCATTCCATTTATTTTTCTTACACCAACCTTCTTGAATCCTCTTTTATCACTTCTTCTCTATTTTCCTGATCATGACTTGGGGCAAAAGGTCTCGTATGCCTTCTGGCAACTCCTCGAGGTCAAATCTAGATCCTCGATTCACTGAGGCGGCCAATCAAGCCGCCTATCAGAGGTACAAGACGGCCGGGATCACTATTTCCCGAACTGTCAACCTTCAAATTCTCTCTTATCCTATCCTCGATTTGTTTGCACATACTTCCTTGACTTTTATCCTTACTTTTACCAATCCATTTAATTCAGAGTTACTATTTGAGTTTCTTGCTAGCCTTCGCATTAATTCCTCATTCACTGCTCTTGGGTCCTATGTGAATAGATGTCCTATCAAAATCACATATAAGGACTATCAAGAACTCCTGCAACTATCCACCACAGAAGATAAACTCCACATCCTATATCAAGATCCTGACTATGACTTGGCACCAGCCAACCACTTTCTAAGAAACATTAATGCTTTCTTTCATGTTGGTGAATCTAGCAGCTTACTCAAATATGCTAGGACAATCCAACATGTCATTCACACCTCTATTCTTTCAAAAGCTGGTGATCAAGTTCATATCACTCCACTCCTTTTGATCACCACTTTTTACATTTTGGCCCATCATGAATTTAATTCCATTGATATGATATTTCAATATATTAAGTATCTGATTAGTATTTGAGATCCAGGACATAGGAAGAAGTCCAATCTTTTCCTAGGACATGTCATTGTCATTCTCCTAGAATCTATACACAACCTCTAATATCTTGCCCCCCCAAACTATCAGCCTGCTTTCTACTCAAATAACTACTTCCATATTCTTCATAGTACTCATCTTCACCCAGGGCACGAGGTAGCTTTGGGAGCTGAGGAGGAGGTAGCTCTTGCACCTACTTTGCTCTGCCGGCACTCACAACTGGATCAGCTGATAGAACAATTTAACTAGTGGGAGACTCACTTCGAGACCTATATTGTTGCACAAGAGTAGCAATATGAGGAGGATGTTGCTTGCTTTGACTCTTACGTGGCTCACCACCAGCGCCAGCATGACCAGGACGTGGCTTGGTTTGAAGTGTAGTTTTCCACTCTTTCCAATTACTTTTCGCCACCGCTGTCACCACCTCCTTCAGATGATCAAGTGCCATCTTTATTTTAGTTTGTTTTCATGATATTGTCTCTTTCTTTTCTTGTTGTAGTTTGATTCTATGCAGTAGTCTCTACTTTGTTTCTTTTATAGTTTCCCTCCTTTTTGTGATGTCAAAAGGGAGAGACTGTTTGTTTTATTATATTTTATGTTGGATAGTTGAACTGTATTTATTTCTTCTCTATTTTCATTAAACTGCTTTGAACTGCTTATTTTTTTTTGTATTTACCATCATAAAAAAGGGGGAGATGGTTGCAAATTTGATTTCAAGAAATAAAATTTTGATGATAGCAAACACTTTTATTTATCTACTCTGCCTTGGCTATCAATATTTTAGGTCCACAAGATCAAACTGTAATTTGAACCAGCTCAATAATGAGTAGACTAAGTTTGAGTCAGTTTGTAATTTTTTTTCTTGAGTCAATTATAAATGATATGGTTCCTGATGCTAAGTAACCTTACACAAACACACTTGGGGGATTTTTTTTACTGTTTTAGAGTTTTTATTTTAACTCACATCATCCGAGATGATCCAAAAATCAGCCTAGACAATTAGTTAAAAATAGAAACCCTAATTAGGTCATCCTAGTTAAGGCAGCCATCATTAAGCACATTGTCCTGGATGATATTCATATCAGCCAAGATGATAGGCTCAAATAAAAAAGAGACAGTCGCTAGATCTATTTAGGTATATGTTATTTTTTGGACATCAACTAGGACAACGTCCTGGATGATACAATATAATTATGCCTAAATTAATCTGTAATTAAAGAAAGCAATTAAGGTCTAGTTGCTCGATCATATCGTCTTGGACAATCTCAGGATCAGACGGGATGATCAGTTCACAAACCTTAGTTGTTTATGGGCAATCAAACATTAGCCTGCTTCTATTCAGGGCAATGTTCTGGATGATATGTGCTGAATTGAACTAATCGTATGAGACGATCGTGAGATCGGCTTTGATGATCAAGTTATTTTTACATCATCTAGACATCCATTTAGGGTAATATTCTGAATGATATTCAATAATTTATATTAATCCTATCAGCTTGGATGATATGAATTAAAACCTTCTGATTGACCCAAATCATCCTAGCTAATTGAGCTAAATTTGTACTGATTGTGTAGGATGATATTTAATATCATGGATGATAAAGTTGGTTTTTTGCAATTAAGAGCTATTCCAAAGCTCTTCTATATAATACCTCTTGTTCTACCCAAGAGAATATCTTTTGTTGTTGTTCTGACCTGAGAAAGCTAAGAGGAGTGGGAGAGCAAGGGAGAGATAGAGGATCTTATGAGGGGGAGTTTGTCAGGGGTTTTCACAAAGGTTGCTCCAAGTAAGGGTCCGTCATCATCTTCTCCACTAATCATCTCTAGTTCCTTGGGGATTCTAGATAGTTCTACTTTAGCATCTGATCAAGATTCTCTTCCTGCTTCGAATGAAGCAAAAGGAGTTGGGTTCTTTGCCTGCTTCTAGAGGAAGCAAAAGGAGTTGGGTTCTCTAGCTCACCTAGTTTGGTGGAAAGGAGGTTTGTATAAGCTTCTCTGCCTTATTTTGAAGGCAAAAAGAGAGACACTTAGTTTAGTGCAATACTTGAAGGGCGCCTCTGGGGAGTGGGTGTAGGTTGAGTTGACTAAACCACTATAAATTTTTATGTTCTTTATTATTGCTTCTGCATTTTATTTCTACACTTTATTTTCTGTGGTGAACTTTAGTTTAATTTTGTTCTTTTGTTTAAAAAAAAATTTAAATACAAATTAACCCCCCTCTCTTGGTTAGCCTTGGGACTAGTTCATTAAGGCTTAATATCCCTGTCAAACTTTCAGGCTGAGCCAAAGCCTAGGTCGAGCTCAACTCCATTGGGTGGCATGGGAATAGGGGTACCACATGTTGCCACTTTGGGCTAAAACAACCTTTAGGCATCATTTAGGAGTTTCTACGAAAGGTTTGGGGTTTAAATGGGATTTTCCTAGCAGCCAAAATTAGGGGAGGAAGAGTTAGCATGTGAGTTTGACCATGTGACAGAGTTTAAATTTGAGTTGAATAGATTGACTACTCAAAGAGCCAAAGGTGCTGTGGTGGCAGGTGAGATGTATAGGTTGCTGGTTGAGGTGAGCTTAAAGATTAGAGCTAATGCATTTTGAGTCAAAAGGAAGGGTTGACCATTTCAAAGAAGGATTTAAATCCTCATGTAGACTAACTAATCAAAGGGACTTGTTGACTAATGAGATGGATTGGATAGACTATAGGTGTTATTGAGTTATGGTAGGGAGGATCGAAGGTTTTAGGGTCAATGCATAAGTGAAAGCACAAGTGATTTGACCAATAGTTTGTAGTTGACTTGGTCAAATCACATAAAATTTGACTCATCCATGATTAAGGTATGCTTAAGGCATATGATGGAATGAATTTAAAGCTAGAAGGAAGTTTGATTGAATGTGGGTGATGATTTGAGCAAAGCTGTAAGGGTTTAACCAAATTCCAAGGATTTACTTTTGTCAACTCCTACGGATTTTACTCTCTAAAATTTTGAAAACACTTGAATATTGAATTGGAATGGGATTGAGGGTTTGAGGTTTATTGATTTGATAAAGTGAGAGGATTTGACCCAAATGGGTCATATTCGACTAGGCTTAGATAATATTGACCATGTTAACTATTAACTGGGTCAAAGATTTATATCAACTCCAAACCACTAAAAGAGGTGATCAATGGAGTTTGGCTGAGTTTAATGTTGATTTGGAATTTGATTGGATGTAATTGGAGTTTAGGGTTGATTTGGTCAACCTAGGATGACTTGGTCTACCAAGTTGACCCAAGGGTAGGGGTTGGGTCAACTAATTTTCATTGATCATTTAAAACCATTATATGTGGTCCCATACACGGCTGAGGTCATTTGGTTCAAAATTTTATTTGGACCCTTAAGGGGCCTTTTTGGCCAAACATAATTGACTTGGTTAATCCGAATAAACCAAAACCCGAGTTTAGGTCCAATGGATCCCTAAAGATATTTAAATTCATTGGAAGGGGTTTTAAGGGTTGAAGAGATTGAACCATGTTGAGTTTTGGTCAAATGTAAAAGAAATTTCCTAAAAAGGCATTTTGGTCATTTTGACTTTTAGTCAACTTTGGGTCAAATAGGGTCCAAACAAGTGTGGTTACTGGTCAACATATCCTAACAAAGGTTATGAGCATGCTCAAGGGCTTTGGGAAAGGCCCAGGGTCAAAATCAATAAAGGGAATGATCTAGTGGCATATGCCTTAAAATTTTGAAGGTTTTGCAAGCTTTGAAATCAGATTTATTTAATCTTCTTTATCTAAGATACAATATCCTAGTCAAGTATAAATCCATCTACTTAAGAACCATTATCTTATTTAGATTCAGTCTTTCTTATCTAGGAGATGCTATCGATGTAAAGTATAAATCCCATCTTCTTGAGATCGAATTACTATCTCATCTAAATTTCAATCTTCATTATCTAGGACTTTCTATCTTAGTCAAGTATAAATTCATCTACTTGAGAGAAACCATCTCATTAAGATTTTAATCTGCTTTCTCTAGGAGATGGCATCCTAATCATGTATAAATACAATCTTCTTGAGAGCCACTATCTCATCCAGATTTCAATCTTTCTTACATACGAGACAATTCTATTCATGTATAAATCCCATATGCTTGAATACCACTATCTCATCCATATTTCAATAAAACTTACTTAGTAAATGATAACCTATTCAAGTATAAGTCCATCTTCTTGAGAGCTACTATCACATTCAAATTTTTAATCTTTCTTATATAAGAGCTGGTATCCAAGTCAAGTATATAGCAATCAGCATGAGATTCATGTTGACCTGACTTTCATGTGAGGTTATTTAAATAAAAAACAAAATGAAATCTAAATTAATAATCAAATTCAATCCAAATGCAAATTCACTCAAGTAATGGTCATTTAGTTACCACCACTTGGTATCCTCCACCAAATTATTAACAATCACCTAAATGTCTATCACTGATTTGGATTAATTAAATTCAAAAAATTAAGTACAGCTTCCAAAATCCAAGTCCAACATCTCAAACCAAAAATCACTGCCAACAGCCTATGCCTTATACCCTTTATGAATGATTTTTTAATCACCTCAAAATAAAACGAAATGAGCTTAGATTCATCATATTTTAATTTTATATTGATTGGGCATGTCCCTAGGGTCAACCCTCTCTAACCCCAAAAATTAAATTTATTTTTGAAGGTTGTAAAACGTTCAAAAATTTATAGCCGATGCCACCAGACCTTGCATCTAGTGGAAACTAACCTTACCCTTTTAAAAAACGCTTGAATATGTCCATAATCTTGGTTATGATATGTTAAAAATAAAACAACATTTTGGTGGACCCTGGTTGACCATAGTTGATCATGTGGCCAACTAAAACTTCAAAATCTTTAAGGGAAAGTCAATATTTCCCTTAAATTTCAACATGGCTCATTTATATTAGCCTTTGAAACTTCTTCCAAAGCATTCTAAATATCATTTGGAGTGTATTGAATAAAAACCCAAGTCTTAGTTTGATTTGGTTGACCATGTCAACTATGGTTAACAAAAGTGTCTATTAAAGGCCCAAACATGCACTAAAGCAAGGAGACTTCACCATTGTATGGGGTCACCTCCATTAGGTCCAAAATGTCTTTTTGAAAGTGTTGAACCCAACCCAACCCATGGTTTGACCTAGTTGACCAAAATTAACCTTAAACCCTACTAGGTTTAAATCTGATGCTTTAAGCATTTTAAAGCCAAATCAAATCCTCAAAAATTTGTAATTGCATGTTACATGCATGGTTAATTTTTTTATGAGTCAAATCATTTCTAGGTAGACCTGGTGATCTCAACATGAATGGTCAAGTCCTTGCTTGTAGTTAAATCACCAACCAAACTCCTAACCGTTGGGCTCAAACCCATTGAAGTCTCTTCCTATAGCATACATGACCTTCCAAAAATTCAAGCATTGACTAGTTAACAAGTCAATGGAAGCTAAGTAAAGCAGCTCAAAATGGTCAAAATCCTCTCATCTTAACTTCACTCTAAATTATCCCACAAAAACTACTCAAGGTAGCACAAACTAGCCCTAAAGCTACCCTAAAGCACCACTTAATAATCTCCTAAACCAAGCCCATGATCTGGTTGATCCTAATGGGGAAAGGAGTGGTTACCTCTCCTTACATGAAAAATAAAATAGTGAGTGAAGATCACAAATAAATATACACTCAATTAGATCACTCACAAAATAATAAGAGAAAAAAAAAAGAAAAAACATATAACAAGTATCATAGAACATATAAAAACATATATGTTATTGATTTCAATTTCATCATGAATCAAGTATGAATATCCATAACATATATTCTTGTCCTCAGTGAGGAAATGGTTTCATAATTTAAGAGTTTGGTGAACATGTCTGTTAGTTGATCTTTAGTAGCTAGATTGTAAGTAAGCTCTACTATCATACTCATCTCAAATTCTTCACTCATTATTTTTGAAAATTCATCACAAAATTTTTGTTAGTTCAAGTAAATAATACTTCATCCACACAAATATGAATAATGAGCAAATATTCTCCTATCTTCTTTAGAAATAGGGTGGCATCTACACTACTCTTAACAAAGGATCTATCTAGGAGGCATCTTCCTTAATATACCTATTCAGTAAGGCACTCTTAACATCCATCTCATATAACTTGAAGACTCTAAAGAAAGTAAAGGGTAACAAAATTCTAATGGCTTCGAGCTTAGCTATAGGGGCAAATGTCTCTTTAAAAGAAAATCCTTCTTTTCTAATATTACCCTTTGCTATCGACAAATCTTTATTCCTAATCACTATAATAGAATCATTCATCTTATTCTTAAAGACCGTTTGATTCTAATAACACATTGATCCTTAGGTCGACTAACCAACTCCCAAACATCATTTCCAATAAATTAATTTAATTCTTATTGTATAACTATTATATATAACTCATTTGATAGGGCTTGATCAATGTTTGAGGGTTCTACCAAATAGATGAAAGCATAATGGCTAACCTCTTTTCTAACTCCTAAGGAAGGATTTCCTAAGATAAGCTCCTTAGGATGACTAGATGAATATCTCCAATCTCTAGGCAAAGGATCCAATGGCTCTATTTTATTTCTTAGGTCAATAGATTATAATCATTAGGTGACTTCTATCACTTTTATTCTTCTTCTTCTAACCTAGGCTCAACAGATCTATCATTTTCATCAAATACTACATGATTGGTCTCCTCTACTACTATAATCCTCCTATTGAAAACTCTATAAGCTTTATTATAGGAGAATAGCCTAAGAAAACTCCATTAGATTAAGGGTCAATTTTTTCTAAGGGAGATTTAATTTTCCATTTATTAGATTGAACACCTTATATCCAAAAACTTGAAGGTGATAAAGATTGGGTATCCTACCTTTGAGTACTTCAACATTATCTTATTGAGTTTGGATTTAACATCAACCATATTAAAAATATAACAAGCAATATTCATTACATTAGCCCAAAAATGTCAAGGAAATGAATACTTAGTTAGCATGCCTCTAATAACATCTATCATGATGAAATTCTTTCTTTCAGTAACCCCAATCTGATGACGGGTTCTAGGCGCTAAAAAATTATGTTCTATGCCAAGCTGCTTACAAAATGATTCAAACATATCATTTTCAAATTCCCAACTATGATCACTATGTATTGTTAAAATTTTATAACCTAATTTCTTCTGAATATAATGTGGAGAATGTCCTAAATTCCTCAAATGATTTATTCTTATGTAATTAAAACCTAACCTACGTAAATCTAGAGTAATCATTAATAAACATATATACATATATTTTATCAAACTAAGTTGGCGATGCTATTTGGTCCAAACAAGTCCATGTTATGGATTTCTAAGAGTCTACAGGTGGTGATGTCTTTGATTTAATGCTATAAATATTTGATTTATTTTCCTAATTCGCAAACATCACATAGGTGGCCCATATAGAACTCTCATTTTGGTATGCACCTAATTAGGTACTTTTGGGTTATCTTTCTAATTGTTTTCTTACTTGCATGACATTTTCTCTTATGCCATAGCTAGGATTCATCAGAAATAATTTTCAAACATAAAGAACTAGTATATTCAAAATAATTTAAGCCAAGCATGTAAACATTATTAATTTGTTTACCTTCTAAAATAATTTTTTTTTAAATTGATTAAACATCTAGTAGATAAAAATTAAATATCAAATCATTTGTCACATAATTGATTAATACTATGAAAAATATGTTTTGCACCATCTGCTGCTAAAAGATTTTCAATCATAAAATTCATATAATTTTTAACCATACATAGACCTACCACTCTCCTTGTGGTATTGTCTCTATGTGTAACTTTTTCTTCTACCATGGCCTACAATGATATGAATTGCTTCATATCTCCATTCATGTGTTATGAGAATTTGTTATCCAAATACTACATGCTCTCACTAGGTCATTTGTGAGAGCACCCTTGCAATGTCAATCAAA
Source organism: Dendrobium nobile (assembly GCA_022539455.1). Lineage (NCBI taxonomy): Eukaryota > Viridiplantae > Streptophyta > Magnoliopsida > Asparagales > Orchidaceae > Dendrobium > Dendrobium nobile. Next base: position 23,801,535 of record CM039721.1, read on the forward strand.
GATTATGTTTTGAAATCTCAAGTGAGTTTTGGTTCCACCATATGCTTAAATGAATGATTTGCATGCATAATATGGTGTAAATGCAAATAATTTTGGCCTCCGCACTAGATGTGCTCTATGATGTACTGTATGCGTGTTGGCTATGCAAACTAACATGCCCCTAGAGTAGCACCTAACATCTGGTAATGTATTTACTAATTTATTATGGGATTTTGCCTTTTCCAAGGGGTATTAAATATTACATGCTGTGTTTTGGGGTTAGTTCATTTTGCTAGTATAAGTGGTGGTCTATTATTTTGAATTGCATAAATTTTTATTCTCAGGAACTCATTGGCACTTTCAAAACTTTTAACTTCAAGTTTTAATTTAGGCTCAATATGATTTAGTTTAGATGTAAGTGCTTCTAATTATTTTTATAAATATTCTAACTCATAATGCATAGATTTCAAGGATTCATGCTCTTTGGTTAACTCATTATGCTTCTTGTTTAGATCATCAAACTCATTAAGGAAGCACTCTCTTTATCTAAACTATAATGATCAACCCTAAAAGTGTCATGCACTTTTAGTAATTTAGAAAATTTAATATTTAAGCATGTATGCATTTTCTTTAGCTTTCTATATACATTATGAATTTTCTCAAAAACTTTAAATAATTAATCATATGAAAGCTCACATACCTTATCTTGGTTAGAATGATTAAGAGTATCAATTTCCATATGATTTAGATTTGTTACCACCTTCTTCGCTTATAGTTATGATGATTCTGACATGGAGTCTGCCCAAAAGCCTTCTATATCCTTTGCTTCCCCTTTTTGAATTTAATCTTCTCCTCACCCTTCTCCATGATTTAGTGAGACTTTAGTAGAGCATTCTTTTCTCAAGTCATCTAGTTTCCTATATTTAAAGAAAATAGTATCAGATAAAGCATTAAAATATTTATTTTGTTTACCTTTGGTCCATTACCGACGATACTTTTTTTCCTCTTCAAAAAGCTTTTGAATTGCCATATCATTTGTGTTATATCACCATGTTCTTCAACTACTGAGCTGTCAGTCTCAGAATTATTTACTTTTAATGCTACTACTTTTTTATTTCTCTTATCTCCCGCAACATGTAATCTCTGACTCATACCTTGCTTGTAGGCAATGAGTGAGCCTAACAAGTTATCTATAGAATAAACATTTTAATCTTTTGATTCAGATATGATAGTAAACTTATCATCATAATTATTAGGTAGATAATGAAAACCTTTATTAACATTTTCATAATTGGAAATTGTTTTACCTAGAGCATGCAAAGATGTCACAATTTGGTTAAATCCAGTGTACATGTCAGACATTGTCTCATTAGGTTTCATATGAAAGAGTTTATAGTCATGCAGTATAATACACAACAGGGTTGCTTTACTTCACTAGTACCCTCATATGTGATGCAAAGTCTATCTCAAAATTCCTTTCTAGTAATACATGTAGAAATTCTCATGAAATTTTCAGACTAAAGAGCATATAAAAAACAATTTAAGCAATTGGCATTTAATTATGCAAACTCACCATCATCATTATTTCATTCAATAAAGGGTATTTCAATTATAATGACATTTATTAATCTAAATGTTATTTTATACCCTATCTTTATGATAAATCATGTGCAAAAATTAATAAATTGAGGAAAAGTATACATGCAGATTTTTTAGAAATCAAATAGTATATTTGGAAATAATGGGGGATGAGTTATAGATTAATCCTTTGTGGTATTCCTCATACCAAATTATGTCATTTAATCTTTTCATGAAGTTTTTATAAGTCTACAATTCAAGATCCACTTTGAAACCAATTGGAAATTTAATGGAGGGTGTTAAATCTCATTAAACTATCCCAAGGCACTTCAAGAGAAGGGTGGGGGGGGGGAATATGTTACTTAAAAATTTCACCCTTTTTATTAATTTTTCAAACATATGTCACGTACAATAACTCAGTGGATGCAATGAACAACGATTATATTGTTTTTTAAATTCTTGCTCACCAAAATCTAATTCACAAACATTACAATTATTTTCTACCATAGATTTTTAGAAAATAAATATATGAAATAAAAATCTAGGAAAAAAAAAAACAAATAATGAAAAGAATACACTAAAATTTTATAGTGATTAGATAATCCTTGACCTACGTCCAACCATGGAGTCATCCTCTCAGAGTATTACACTAAAACTTAGTGCCTCTCCTTTAGCATGTACAGCTAGGCAAAGAAGCACTTATAATGTTTTCACCAACCTGGTGCGGTAGAGAACCTTGACATCTTTTTCACCCTCCTAGTGAAGGAAGACAACCTTGACCTCTTTTTCACCCTCTTGGTGAAGGTAGAGAACTAAGAAATCTTTTTTCACCTTTTCGGTGAAGGCATACAACCTCGATAATCTTCAAGCTAAAGTTTTTCTTCTTAGAGCTACCGCAAAAACCAAGCGAGACACTTGAAGGAAATAAGGAAGAAGCATGCTCATAGCAACTTTGCATTATCCCCTCACATATAACCTCTCCTTTCTACTCTAAAAAGCTCATCAAGATCCCTCTTAAAAGTTCTCTCTAGGGAAAACCCAACAACTAAAAGACTGAGAACAAGTCTATTAAGAGACCTTAAATATAAGGCTTCATAAAACCCTAATAATTTAATTTTATTGACCTTGATCGTACATTATGATCATAGATGATATAGCATGATTAGTTCAAATAACTTTATTAGTATTATACAAAGAACAAGACACTATACGATCAGCTCATATATTTGAGTTGATCCTCTAGTACAATATAAGGAATGATCTAGTGCATTTAGTTCAATCGAATTATATTATCATTATGTATGATAGGTGGTGATTAACTATCATCCTAATAAGTGATCAGGTTGTACAGTATGATGAGTTAAATCATACAACATGATTGATTGAATTAATTAATCCATATTTGATCCCCTAATTATATCATTAAATTAGGCAAGATTTAATTATATTGTATAATATGATTGGTATCGTACAATATAATTCATACAAATTTGAATTTTAAAATATTGCATAAAAAATGAGTAGCAGCTAATATATCAATTTTTACTGATCATCCTTTATAATACTGATCATATAATATGATTATTACAAAAATATTAATTATGTCAACTAGCTGTTATAATAATTTTTTGAATAGTTACTTATACAGTACAATCTGGATCGTACAACATGATTAGTTCAGAAAATGTACACTTCTAATTTTCTCATTGTTTCTCTCCCTTATGTGTGTGTGCATGGTCACCAAGTTTAGCATCCACCAAACAAACAATTTTGACTCAAGAAATATAAAATTAAATAAAAGTAAAAATACAATCTTTTAAAGAAACTTAAACGTATTATACCTAGTCTTGAGTTGATCATTTTGCACAGTGTATAGTGAAACTAAAATGTTTGTGCACAAGAACAAATATCCAATAATAATAATAATAAGATAAGACATAATAGAAAATTCAATAATTTCTTTTATCATAAAAATCATAAAATCTGGGTCCAAATTTGTAACATGTTAGTTATCAAACCCAAATAATAGTTTCACAGCGGGATGGAGCTTTTCCATAACCAGACCCGTACTAAGAAAGGTGGAGTAAAATAGGATATACATAAAGCTCCCATTATCAACTAAGATTCTTTTGACATTAAAACATGGGTTGCCAACTCCTATGTTAATTATAAGTGGATCTTGATGAGTGGTTTGAACCCCCTTTAAGCCAGTATCATCAAAAGAAATGGTCACTATGAGCCTTCTTTTATGCTAGCTCCTCGTTTACCATGAGTAAGACTTTGTTGAATAATAACAGCCCGTATAAATGGTATCAATGTCTCCAACCATTTAATGATTATTATGCGGTTGTCTTTACATTAGTTTCCCCTTAGTAGGAGTAGTGTCTTTATGACTGGGTGTGTTTATAATGAACTGGCTATGGTAGCCTTTCCATATTAGTCTCTTGGTTTCCTCCTTCACCTACTTGTATACTTCAGTTATGTTTCTATGTTTATGGTGGAAATGATAGAATTGCTCTTAATTTTCTAAATTTGCTTTTTAGTAATTTTGCCACATAACATTCTCTTTATCTCGTATTGTCATTAGGACATTACCTGAGATGTTTTGAGAGATTTATAGTCTTTTATTGCTCGAGACTCCTGTTGAAACTGTGAAGGTCAAAGAGGCATATTACTATCCCCATACTTATTTCATTGTGACGATGAATCATCTGTACTTAGTGCATTTTATGCTTCCTAGTTATTTGATAAAATTTCTCTTTATGAGCATTGATGGATTCATTTACTGAGATCTATGCCTCCACATGATGAATCATGCCAACATATGAATGTGTTGCATCTCACATAAGTGTAAAGTAAAAAGCATTAGGATGAAGTCCATAGAAGAAAACCCCTCTTAACAACTCGGAATCCTCCCTTAGAATTTTACAAATCTTAATGGAGAACCTTTGGATGTTTTTTTTAGTTACTCTCTTTTATTCAGGTGAATCCCAGAGAGATCGAAAGAGTCCTTAACAATTTTTTGATTAGTGAGAAATTATTTGATAAATAATTTGGCCAACTTCAGAAATGTGAGAATAGTTTGGCTGAAAGCGAGTAGAACCACAAACGAGCTTGCCCTTTGAGGCTAGCAAGAAATATTTGGTATAGGAGTACATCTGAGGCTCATTGAATACGCATAATGGTTTTTTAGTGATTGATATGTTCCTAAGGGTAGTATGACTCATCATAAGAGTCTATGCTTGGTAATTTGAAGCTTGCAAGATTAGCATGTTGAAGGATGGCTTTAATTATGGGTCCTAAATGTCTAGATGATGCAAAGGTTTTCTTCCCCCTTTAAACAGAACTCTTCTTGGACAAATCATCGAGGTTCATCATGTAGGGGCTTGTGTAGGATTTCAGCAATGTGAGGTGGTTTTTAACTTGTATATGCCGCCTCGAGATTCATGCTAGATCAAGTTAATTTTTTATAAGGTATAAATAATGAGGACAAAGTATTTGATCCAACTCTCTAAAAGCTTTTAAAAGTTTACATACCTTGGTATCAATAGACAGACACAATCATATATTCTTTATGAACATAGATTATTAAAAAAAGCCATAATTATTTTAATCAAAGGATTCTTCATTATATTTCAATAATATCTTCGATGGACTCTTATATATTTTTTAAATATTTTTTAAGTTTGTTATTATTATTTTGTTTGGGAATGAGATTTGAATGAAGAAAAAGTGTCAAAGTTTGATATTTATTTGGGTGATATGAAATATACATGTTTATAAAAAAAATCTTTAGCATGTCATGGAGTTTTGCTAAGGATATCTATTAAGGAATGTGTCTTCCTTAATTGAAGCTATAAATATGAACACTAATAGATTATTTATAGCCATATTAGACAAAAATTTAATTTATCATGAATGGAGAAAGCATATCAATATATGGTATAATTTCATTTAAGATTAAATAAAAGAAAAAAAAGTAGATCTTATCTAAATGAGGAAAAATTAATCAGATCTTTTATATCTTTGGTAAACTGCTTATGGTGGATATCTGTTGTGCAAAAAATCAAAAAATAAAATAAAAAAATCAAAATTACACAACATAATCAATCAAAAAGAAGACGATGATTTACGTGGTTCAACAAAGATACCTACTTCCACAAGGAGGAGATAATGATTTCACTAAATTAGAGAAATAAATAGGAATTACAAGACTATCTTGCTCTCTCTCTTACTCTACACGGCAGGCCCTAAGGCACTATTTTTAGATTGAAGACATAATAAATTAGGAAACATCTCCCAACTCTAACTACTAATATAATTAACAACATAAGGAAATAATAAATAATCAATTTAATTTAACTTAATGGCTTTCCAAACTAAGTGTGATTTTATTAAATCTTATTTTATTTGAAATTAATACACAATCAGTAATCACCACCTCATCTTTCACTTCAGAAAGTGGATGATAACAAATCAGACTCTAATATCATAATTACTACACTAAGATGATTGCCTTTTTACCCAGCCCCCCCCCCCCTTCCTCCAAAAGGATCAAGTCGAGTATAGCTTTTCAAACAAGTGGATAATCAGTCAAGAGTCCTATAACACTATCGTGGTGACTACATCTTCAAGCTTGTATCAACTATACCCTTCAGATACCTTAGATACTCTTCACAGATTGTCACTCCTTCCTATATCATGTATGAACCTGCTCATAATTTCAATTGCAATGTTTGTATTTAGCTTGCAGGTGCTTGCTACTTTGATCAATCCTTGCTTCACCAAATCCATAAGAGAAGCTTCTTCAGCATGAGCTAGCTGCATATGCCATAATGCAGTGGCATTAGAAGAATAATCAACAACAACAGAAGTTCCAAATAATAGTTCTTCCTTGAAGATAGTAAAGATTATGGTGATAGTCTCCCTTCAAAAATATATGTGCTCTATAATACATCTTTAGAGCTCCTACCTCAATGACCTCTTTGTAGCCCTTGGTCTCTAAATCATTGATATATAGTAAATTTTTTTTATATCTAGAAAATCAATAAACTCTCTAAAAGTAGCATAATGCATTCTGATAAAAATACTCCCTATACCAACATTACGACATGCTTGAATATTTTTAATGGTCACAGTATGACTATCAAACTCCTTATAGTACAGACCACTCTCTGATGGGATAATTGTGATAGTAGCATTGGTATCCAGAATCAAGAATAAACTATCATAATATAGGCTTTGAGGAACTACTAATAACGATACATCATAGTCTCCTTACATTCTTCCATGGTAATGTTTGCCTTTTCCTTCATGTAAATTCCCTTTTCATTCTCCTTTAGCTTTGGATAATCCTTCTTCTAGTGACCACAGTCCAAATAGAAAGCACACTTATTTTTCCCAAGACTGTGCCCATGAGATTTTCCCAACTTGCTACTGCTGCCCTTTTTATTCTTCTTGTTTTTGGAACTTCCATGGTTGAGTGTGAGAGGCCCAACTGAATATTTCTTTGCAAACTCCTTGTCCTAAAGATGGAACCCTTGATTCAGTAGTATAGTATTCACGTAACCATAGTTCAAGACCTCCTTCCCATGGATTAGCATCATCTTGTGGTTCTCATACTCATTTAGGAGAAGTTTCAATAGAAGGAGCATCATAATAACGTCATTAAAAATGCTCATCAATTGTAATATCATGCCTCATCTGAAACCAATAGAGTTGTCATTTCATATGAATTAAACTTTATCTTTTTAGGTTAAATCCAAATGAAGTGAATAAAAATTTTAGGCAATTTCTGGCCAAGCTACAAGCACTCTAGTTCACCTTGAGCCAATCTTTATCAGACATCACCTTATAGAGTTCTTCGCCATCTAGAACATCCTTTAGATTTAACAATAACAGTCCATCCATCACCTCACATTGCCACATGCCAAAGTTTCCTTTGCAGTCAAATTCTGCCACATCAATTTTGATAGGATGTGTAACTACCTGATGAAATGCAGCCTTATCAACAGTCGATGTGGATGTATACATGGCTCCACTAGATCTCATGGATTCCAACAAATTTTAGTTATCTCACGATCTCAAAATCACACCAATTTGGCTCTCAATCAAGCAATAATTAGGAAAAAAATTATAAACCGGGAACAAAAATTAAGTAGATAATACATTATGTTTGTCTACTCTGCTCTAGATGATGCATGCGATTTCAACCCAAAATCACATGCAACCCTGATGTCCACATCCTGCTCGGTCCATCCACACACAATATGTGTGCTTCATTAAAAGTTGCATTCACGATCTTCCTTCTGGTTTAGACCACTCGACCTAGAATTTGAGCTATCGCCAAAACCTTCACCTGTTGAAGTCTCCATGCAATAATATGATTGTGCACGCTCTGACCCAGCATCTATTTGCTCCTGGGAACACTTGCTTTTGTGCGTTAAGAACAAGCAAAACCTTCTTGTCACGTAGGTTCCAAAAAAATGAAAAGATAGACTTTCGTTGAATTCTTTAAGTCACTATAGGACCGAAACCAAGGCTTTGATACTAATTATTGTGCAAACAATCACAATAGAAATAAAAAATTAGAAATCACACAATATAATCAATCACAAAGAAGATAGTGATTTGCGTGGTTCGACGAAGATGCTACATCCACAGGGAGGGATGATGATTTCACTATATTGGATAAACAAATGTGAATTACTAAACTCTCAAGCTCTCTCTTACTCTCAACAGTAGCCCTTATAGCTCTATTTGTTGATTTGAGATATAGTAAATTAGGAAATAGCTTCCTAATCGAACTCCTAATCAAATCAACAACAAAAGAAAAAATAAATGCTCAATTTCTTAGAATATAATAGCTTTTCGAACTAAATTTGATTTGATTAAATCTGATTTGATTTGCATTTAATATCGAACTGAACAGTGAACAATATCTTCCTAGAATGAATAGTTAAAGAGTTATATATAATTTTAAGGGTTTGAACTCAAAACATCATGTTGTACTCATGAATTTATTAACAATAGATAATGCGTGCATGAAATATACATAGACATATAAACAAAACATGGGTCAATTCACTTCAGAAATGCAACTATAAACCATAATATCATTACTCCTTATTGTATCTAAAGATTATCGTGAATCCTATGTATATATAATCATGATATTTTCGGGAATTAGAAGACAAGTTACTTGAGCTAGCTTATAACTCATTCTGTTTCTATTTTCTTATTTTATGGTAACAATTCCATCTCTTAATTTCGTTAAAAATAATTTTAAATTGATATCTTATTTCAATCTTATTTCAACTTGTAAGTAAAATCAAGGAAAACTACAACCATCTCAAACTTAATGAAACTAAATTCGTTCACCGTGCATTGCTTTAGAACTTATTTAATTCATTGCAAAAGAAAGGAAAATAAAATAGTGTAGGTAAACTTACTGTGTCTTTTATTTGAAGAAACATACTATAAGTTAACTTCAGATAACATTTTTCAAATATACCTTCCTTATACAAACTTTTCCCCTAACATTTCTTCTTAAAATTGTTGCAAAAAGAAATACTGACATACTGTTAATATTTTGGCTTTTATGTTGCAGGAGTTTGATTTTATTTTACTTAGAAACCAACAGCCGTTAAATAAAGAGATTCCAAAGATTTCTTTAGCATGTTAAAACTTAACAAGTAAGATCTAAATATAAACGCAAGTTGTGATACTTTACAAAAAAAAAGAATTTCCTAAGACTTTTTTTTTTCATTACATAAAAGGCATCTTTGGCCGCCTGAATTTTCGCCCAACATTTTTGTCAAAAGGTGATCATCCATCTCAGTGCCTCCGGTTCTTCTACCTTGAGATCTCACATTTTGGAGACTGTTCAAGCTGTTCTATTTCCCAGCTCATCTTTGAAACAACACTTTCATGCCGAGGAATGTATTCCTGCCAAAAAACCAAGAACACTTGTTAGAGTGATATTGCTTTGAGCTCCAAAGAAGTCAGGATTTGAATTACTGGAAAAAAAAATTTTAACGAGGCAGACTTAGTAATTTTCCATAGCACTTCAGACCATATAAAACAACAAACATGTCATTCGAAAAAAAAAAAACAAAAAAGAAAAAGATGCTCGCTAGGGGAAAAAATACTCGATGTTCTTAAAAATTTCTTGTTATTTCGTTAATATAGCTTGTGTAATAATACCAAGTTTATTTAGATCACCCTGAAAAAAGAATATTCATAATCTTCTACAGTTTATTATTATAGAAGCAGACATGCACTTCATTGGCCATATAAAATATAATAATTCTAGTTTTAGCAAAAAGGCCTCTAGAAAAGAAAATACCTCAAGTTTCTTCACCAGTTCCTTGGCTGTTCGAGCAGAGACTATGATATGGCGAGCACTTGGATTGATGAATCCTTCTTCCACAGCTTTGTCAATGAAAGATAACAATGAGTTGTAATAGCCGTCTACATTCAGCAAACCAACCTGGAATTCTCTAACTGTTTAAGTTGAAGATGAATGAAAATAGCCTTGCCAACATTTCTTGTTGAGGAAAATATTAATCCACATAGAAATTAGTGCAATTGGTCTATAGTTATGTAATGGTATACAAGAACAAATCTTTCATGGCTACAAAGATATACAAGGTATGCGTAGTGCATGAAACTCCCATTAATGTAGGATTTGGGGAGAGATTGATGAACTCAATCGTATCTCCAATTGCAAAGAGATAATTTCATGATTTGTATCCAGGACCTTCAGATCACAATAGGGGCTACAAACTAATATGTAGGATCTGCTCTCTATCTACAAAGACATGCTTATCATATGCTACTTAAAAGACAAGTAAATTTTCTTCATTGACCAAAATTTCACTTCCAAACACATTAATATTAACTTGTCGAGTTTATTCAAGAAGAAAGTAGGTAACACAATATTTGAATGTAAGACCAAGATTTATATTGGAATCAAGTAAGCATATAGAAAGCAAAAGGCTTCCTGACAAAAGATAGGAAAAAGCAGGCAATAGTTATTACCGGCTTGTCATGGATGCCTAACTGAGCCCATGTTATCACTTCAAGCAGTTCTTCAAGAGTTCCATATCCACCTTCATCGAAGTTCTGAATTAGTTCAAAATGCTGATGAACTTCTTCATCAAAATAAACTTTTGAGAAGTGATACAATTGTACTGATTTGAGTAAGATCAAAGAAGTACACATATTTTAAAATGCCTTAATTTTGAGTGCACAAATATTCTAAAAATATATGAAACATATTCAAAAGAGAAATTTCAATCCCTGATTCAGGTCAACTATAAGCGAGGTTTAGGCCAGACAGAGGAGGAGACAATACAAGACCAATAGATGTGTTGTTGAGGGTTTTTTTTTTTTTTTTCAAAAGATTAACTTCACTCCTAAAAACGTAATTTCAATTATATGTTTTTCCTTGATATTTTTTACATCAAGACAAAAATTATTTTATTTTATGATTTTTCTTATATTTTAGGTGTTCTAAAGAAAAATGATGTTGATTTTTAATAATAAAATTTAATGATATTTTTCATCACGGTAAGTTACTAATCATCATTTTATTTAACTTTATAATAGAATAATGACTTCATAAATAGCTCCTAATGCCACTAGAGAGTTTTTTTTCCTAATGCAACTAGATATTTTTTTTTTCCTAATGCAAAAATAGATGTTTAAATCGATAATACTGTTATTAAATGTTTAAATTACATATTATATATAAAAAATTTATAAAAGAAAATATAATGTCAATAGCATGTCTACTCCTATATGTTCTAGGGTTATGTCATTGCCGTGTCTCCTGCTCAATAGAACAGGTAAGACTGTAATTTATTTCTACAAGGAAAGCAAATATTCATCCAGTAATAGGCGATGTTGAAGAGCATGTAAACGTTAAATTCTGACAATAACGCCTATTTGAACTTGGGACAAATAGTCAAATAGGAGGCATAGCACAGAGTAAAACCCATCTTCATCAAAATTGCTCTGCATATGGCAGGATTATGAAAAAGGAAGATTTAAAGAGGCTTTTCGCTGAAAAATGAAAGTAAGCACTACCCTAATTTTCAATGCCATTTGTTGGTAGTTCCAAGGGCTGTTTTCAGCCGTAGATGTAATGAGATTGTATCTTTTCCATGAATGTAAACTTTTCTTGGTTTCAGTGCTCTAAAGTTTCACTGTTATAGGAAAAGATAGATGTTATAGCCTCATCCCATTTTTTACTTGATCCTATATAAGAGTTCCAGGTTTCTTTCTAATAAAGGATAGTTTTACCAGCCCTTTCATTCGTAGAGAAGTTGGGGAAGAAAAACTCTTTTAAGGAAATAAGTCAGAATTTTTATGAAACGGTTATCTGAAGCTTAAAGATGGTTTATTTATGAAATGGAGCCACCTTACGAATTAAACTTCATGGAGCACTTAAGATGTTTGATTAGTGCCAAAGCAATTTATTTGGGAAGGGTGATTGGCAAGGCACAAACTTGTTATATGTTAGATTAGAACTCAAATCTTTGCAAAAATTTTCCAATATTTTACCAAGCAAACTCGTAGAACTGACGCCAGTTTCTCCATGATTTCATATGCATATGAAATCATAGCTGTAAAATAATAATTTAATAAAAATATTTCACATAAGTCAAGAAATGTTATTGGAAAAATTAAAGAAGAGAAAAGAGGAATCAAATGACCTTAGAGTTAGTATATACTTGATGTTATCTATCCCTAGCAGAGCCCCAAGGAGTAAAGGAAGGAATAGAATGTCTAGAAAACTAGAAGAAACGAGGTAAAAGTAAAAAATAAATTAAATCAAGCTACGTTGTGGATTTTAGTTTCAACATTTTTTTTTTCTAATTGTTCACACAGCAGATTAATGAATGCTCCAAGTAGAAAGTTTCCAAGAAAAAAATCTATAAGTAGACATTATAACGTCCTTTTACAATATTTTTACTCTGCCTTAGGATTTTTGTGATACAGTTCTTTGTTTTACACTTACCAGGTAATGCAATAAAGGCATCAGACTGCCGAGCCATTTCTGCCTTTCTCTGGTGCATATCTGCAACAGCTTTCACCTCTCCTACAGTTTCACCAGTTATCTGCAAAATGGAAGACCAACATAAGCAAAATTCAATAATAATAAAAAAAATAATAAGCATCATTGAGGAATAGAGAGAGAAAAAGGTAAGTTCCTTAAGGCTGCAACTTTCCTCCATTGGAATATTATTTTTAATCATTTAACAGAGTAGCAATTATGGGTCTTGCAGATGAAGCCAAGAATATGACTTTAATATTCAGCTCCCGATTAGAGGCTTAAAAAAATATATATTACAATGAAAATATCTCAAAATAAAATAAAATAAAATAAAATATTCAAGCTTCACTTAAAGACGCGCTTAACTCTTAAAAAGTCCTCATTTGGTTGCATGAATTTAGAGAATGTTTTGAAAAACATGTGGTGTTTAGTAGATTCATTCATTATTTGGTTGAACGAAAAATTCAGTTTTCAATCAACTTTAAAACCCCTCAAAAATTATAATTTCATTTTTATGCTAAAAATAAGGCAGAAGATAAACACCGTCCAAAACATATTTTCTATCTACAAGCATTCAAATAATACCTTAAGAGAAGCATACAAACCACTATTCAAAAATAAACTAAATACAATCCATCAGCATAAAAAATCAAATATCACAAAAAAGACTCAAATCAGAGAGGAAATCAATCAACAAAATAAACAAAAAAGAGGGCTAACAGAGAGACGGCCAAAATGAGGCAGTTCAAATCCTTTCAAATCAAACTAGACATACCTCTCGAAGCATAAGTGTCTTGGGAATAACTCTGCATTGAATGAACAAACATAAGAATAAGCTTGTAAACAGTAAATAACAAATACAAAGAACTCTTTCCTTTGAGAGCTAAGCTATGTGACACCACCAGGCACAGAAATTAATACAGCAGACAAGGTGGAAAGAAGAAAAGATGAAAACTTTACCCAATGACATGCCTCCCTCCATCATAAACTGCTTGGGAAACCAATCCCATCAATCCAACACTCCCTCCTCCATAGACTAGATCAATGCTCCTGCAAACCTAGAAATATCCTAATCTTTCTTAGCTCAAAAAGAATTTATATAAATTAAAAAAAAATTAATCATGTGCATGAAAGCATCATTAGTGCGTAACCAATGCATATGATGAATGCAAGAATGACAATTTATTCAATAACATGCCAGCGATTCTACAGAATCAAAATCCAATGAAAAGAAAACATTCCATAAATGATAAAAAGAACATTGTAGCTCTAAAGCTGATATTTTGAGCAAGCTAAAGTGTAAACCCAAGTTAAAAGAAACATGTAGAGAAGAAGCAAACCAGCTCCTTGCCAAGCTCAATGGCAGCATCCTGGTAGCTTATCTTCTTCCCCTGGCTACTGCCGCAGAAGACACAAATCCTCTTAAACTTGGATTCTTTCCCTCTCTCCATAGCTCTCTATCTGCTTCCACAGAGTCTACCCTGCCTATCTTATACTGCGAGGAAAGACAAACATCCACTAAAACCTCCAGCCACTTTCTAGTGCGCACCCCACACCTAGATATACATGGAAAGCACACGAATGGGAGGCTTCGCACGCGCAGTGTTGGCACGTGCCAAAAAAATTATTTGCGGCAAAGTTTTTAATTTATTTTTTTTTACGCTGATGGTGAAGAAAACATTGCACGTGCAAAAAACATTACAAGTGCCTAAGCATTTTTTTTAGCTGCTAGTGCCGAAAACATCGCAAGTGGGAGATGGAGGTGGAGGGGAAGTATAGCAACTGTTGTAGATTCACCAAAAAAAAAAAAGCAACTGCTGTAGAAGATATTTTTATTGTTATTCAAAATTTAGCATAATATGTTGATAAATTTATGGATGTCATTATATAAATTTGTACAGACATTAGAAAATCATTTATTTTTGTTATCTCAGTATCCAGAGAGTAAATAATTGTCTGACATCAGAAATCTAACAGTACTCCAGTTTCTAAGAGCACTTTTTGTTATCATAAGCATTTCAAAGTAATTAACTTGATTTTAGAACCGAGTTTCTAAAATGTTTAATACTTTGCTAAATTTTATTTCTTGATCACTAATAATTTAAAACATTGCTATGGTTATAATCATTGCTCTGAGTGTGTACTCAAATATATTCTTTCACATATCTATTACATAGCCAGGTTAGTCACCATAAGAGAAATCCAACTTTATGGGCCCATGAGAGAACCTGCCCAAGAGCCCTAAAATCTATTTCTTAGAGACATTCATTGGGGATTCGCTTCTAACATGGACAATCTGGGTTCTTCGCGAGACATCTTGTTCACCCTCCCACTAATGGAGAACTTGCTAGCACGATAAAGCCATTTTGACCTACAACGCAAGTTTATTCGCTGCTCTGCTAGAAGATGAACAAATGCTCCAACATATGCCGTCAATGATTTTAGGGTGCCAACCACCATCAATTTCCTTTGTTCAAGTATTGATGATAGACTTGCCTCCATTAGATCACCTATACATACTCGGCATTACTTAGCTCACCATGGAGCACATGGCTTAAGCTTAAGAAAGGACAAATCTCACTAAAATTAGCTAGAAGGTTATGCATTATGTATAAGAGTGTCGATAGTATCATTTAGTCCCTATTTATTTTTTTATTCATTTTACTCGTGTAACATTTTTTGCAACTCTTATATCCATATAAATAAGGGATGATGTAGAATGTTTTGGATCTTTTGACATTCTTTGTGCTTAGTAGTACTGATAGGATAGATAATTTATCTAGTGCACTCTCCTCTCTCTCTCTCTCTCTCTCTCTCTCTCTCTCTCTCTCTCTCTTCTTTACATTCTCACAGGTTTTTAGATTGTGCTCATAGAGCTCACTTGCAAATTTAACATCCTAGAATATGTGATGAGTGTGGATTAATACCAGTGACTAGAAGATAGGCCAAAATCAATGAGCAAAATAACACCGAACCTTTAGTGAATATGGACAAATCCAACTACATCACTCAATCTGAACCATAAAAATGGAATAAGGACCAACAAAAATGGTCCAAGATGACTTTATGGGATTACTTAGATGCTCGTAGCGAGAGAACATCCTAAAAGTGTAATATGACATGACAACTATTAGTAAAAATTTTGTTATAATTTAAGGCATCATCTATTGCATTAAAGTTACCTCAATTTATAAATTTGTTAGAAAAATCAAAGAAAACAATGAAAAAAAGGCAGTGTCGTAGTGCTTGGACTATGGAGTGTCGTGTCATTCAATGCTAAAATTTAACTTAAGCTAAAGAGAAAGGTGTTACAGTGTGCAACTCACCAGTGCCAAAACACATTCCCAAAATCGTAGCACTATATCACTAAAATGTCATAGAGATATCCAAGGCGCCGTAGCGCAAAATCTCCATAGCATCGCAATAGAGCAATTAACATGGTTACTCTAGAGATAATATGCATTAATCCATTCATAACACCATGACGCTAAGCTTCACAAATGTCGTGGCGGTAGTTTAAATTATGAGTATCGTATAGCTACCATGATGAGCCTCATGGAACCAGAGTAAGTTATGAGAATTTTTATATAAATAACATAATTACTATAAGAGAGGCGAATTTCTCACTTGTACTTAGTATTGGTAAGGTCCAACAAATAGTCTATAATTGTGAGAGTGAAGAGGAGAAGGATTAAGGTAAAGAATGGTTGTATTACTATTGTAATGTTAGTGAAAAGTTTTTATTTTTTTTCTAAAATTTTGCATTAAAAGTGCCTCACTTGATGATTTTCTGATGGAGAATTTTACTTAAGAGCTAAAGAGTTATAGAAAAGTGTCTATCATATAACTGACTTTGGTGCCAAAACTTTTGATGCCATAGTATTGAAGACTTAAATCTGGTTCAAGATAGAGGGAACAACGCCATAGCATGCAATGTTGCAGCACCACAGTGTCAAATCTTCATCAACAATATAGTGCTAACCTGGTTGTGCAATTCCAAATTAACAGATTGCTACAGTACAATAGTTAATTCAGTTACAATAAGAGAATGACATGTTGATTTAGTCAAAGAAACATAATGTAGAAGATCATTAATATGGTAGCTTTAGTTTAAAAAGGAAACGCCGTAGTATTACCACTATCAGCATCGTGAAGATAGTGGTAGTTATGGGTCATAAATATAAATATCTTGGCCAAAATTATTGAGGGAGATGGCATATTTTACTCAAGTAATGAGTTTTAGATAAATTATATTAAAGGGGAGAGTGTATAGATAAGCCAAGGGACATTGAGCTAGTTGCACGAAGAGTCTGTAATATGTATTTGCTAACATTACTGGTTGTATCTATCATTTTTATTCTTTTATACTTATATTAAAATTAAAATGAAATTTGATTTTTCTTATTTTATTTAAAATGTATGGCTGAAATTTTCCTTGAACTTGTGTTTAGTTGAGAATCATGCTTAAATAGGTAAGAGCTCAAATTTGTTAATCATGCAACACTATTTTTAATTCCTTCATACTTCATGTAGATTGTGTAAAGGCCTTGAATAAACTTAAAATTTAATGTGATCTACATTTTCAATGGATGAGTAGTGGAATCAGCTATGGGAATTAATACATATGATTACCATGTATAGTCATATGGTAGATAAGAATATTGATCATTAAAGAGAGAAAAAAATTATGGTGAATTGTATATTTGCTAAAAACTCTAGTGAGCTTGATAGAGATGAGAAGTTTCTTATACTTTGATCCACATCAAATAGAAGAAAATATTAGTTTATATGTGCATGAACTCTTAACTAACATTAGTTCAGAGTCCTCTTAATAAAGCATTTATGTTAGATATACTTAGCTAATAACTTACATTCAACACCACCTTTTAATTTATTATGTATGATTAATTAAGTAATTCATAAAAGTAGTACTAGAGTGATATTGAGAATATCTTCATCCACATGAGAATGATACCAACTCAGCTACGTATTATTTCACAGAATACGTACACTTACGTAGTTTTTAGGAAAAACCCTAAATTAACATAGAATGCTATATTTATCAAATCCCACATCAAGTTTCTGGAAATATTTCCTGGATTAGTGGTTTTATCTCATATTACTTGAATGATTGTTGATTTACTCTTATCTTCATTCTTATTCAACCTATTTTTTGTTTGTATATATATTTGCTTTTATTAAACTAGTGTATTATTGGATTATTATGCTTAAATTATATTGTGTTTTTCCTTTTCATATGGTGTTCATTGTTGCATGCATAGTAAAGTCCAATTAGGAGAAGTGTTCTTTGAAGTTGAAGTAGAAAAAAAAAATTAAAACTTAGAAAAGCTAAACAATAGCAAAAATTTTAGAAATGGCCGACCTAGTTCATTAGAATGACATACATCTACCTTTATGAGACTACATAAACCCAATAGTAGATGGAATTCATTAGAATATTATTAGACCAATCATTCATTCCAATAACTTTGAACTTAAATATTTAATCATCCAGATTTTACAAAACTCACATTTTGGGATATTTCTTATTGAAGATTCAACTTTCATATTACTAGTTTCTTAAAAGTTTATGCAACTTATAAGTTTAATGAAGTCTTTGATGACGCCATTAAAGTTTCATTATTTTTATTTTCCTTAGATGTTAAATAAAAATTGTAGTTGAATTTCCTACCCTCATGCTCCCTTACTACTTGGAATGATTTGACCCATAAGTTTTTAGCAAAATGCTTCTCTCTATTTAAGACAACTAAGCTTAAATATGAAATCACATATTTCACACAATTCAATTGAGAATTTATTTATGAAACCATTACAAAGTATATGAAGTTGCTTAGGAAGTGCCAACATTATACATTGCCTAATTATTTTATTATTCGGACCTTTCTAATAGGTTAGCAGGATCCCTTAAGTTTATCATAGATGCTATAGTAAGAGGTTCATTAATATCTAAGCCCTTTAATGAAGTTTATGCTTTGATTGAAGAGATGGCCACTAATATCTTCTAATGGATTTTTGAGAGACTCAATCATAGGAAAGTAGATAGTATATATGAGTTTTCTTTATCCATTCTAACTTCATAAGTAGCTATCATTCCTATGAACTTAGATCACCTTGGAGTTATTACTACTAAAGTAGCACAAATACCTGCAAATGAGAGTTTTTTGAACCACCAAATTACCATAATTCTTCAAGAGTAGAAGCATTAAATGGCATTAATAAAACGTAGAATAATCCACATTTTAACACAAACAACCTTGATTGGAGGAACCACCCTAATTTTAATTGGAATAAAAACCAATATAGAGGTAATAATTTGAATAATTGTCAACCCAAACCTATAGGGAACTCGAATGAGGGTTAACTTTGGAAACAATAGGCCTAATTATTCTCAAGGATTTAATACAAATTATTAATATAAGGATAAGAAATATTTTTTAGAAGACTTAGTGTTACAAGTGGGGACACAATTATATAGCTAAGTTTATGTTATTAGGATCATTGAAAATCAATTAGGAAAGCTAGCTAATTCCCTAAATAGTAGACCTTAAGGAATCATACCTAGCAATATTAAGGTCAATCCTAAAGGTAATAGTAAGAAGTACTATAAATTCAAATAGTTGAAGAGTGGTAAGGAGTTAAAGGAGGTTAGTAGGGTGAATAATGAGTTTTAGGAGGAGAATCTTGAGGACGCATCTGTAAATCCACCCAAATTTTGATAGAATAACATAAGCTAGAGGAGAAAGAATAGAAGCCTATAATGAAGGTTGGAGAGAGACTACCAACATCCTTTCCTCGAAAACTTTTGAAACAAAACCTTGATAGATTTTTGTATGTGTTTAAGAAGTTGACATTTAACATTCCGTTTTTTAGAAGCCTCAAAGAAAATGTCTACCTATGCCAAATTCATGAAGGAAATACTTAGTAGGAAGAGGATATTCGGTACTTTTGAGGTTACTTCCCTCATTGTGGAGATAAGTGCAATTTTATGGAAAACCCTCCACCAAAAGCAAAAGGACCATAGTAATTTTACTATTCCTTGTGGTATAAGAGAAAAATTATGTGGGAGAGCACTATGTGACTTAGGAAAAAGGATTAATCTTGTGTCCCTTTCTTTCTTTTTATTAGATATACCCCTAGAGTCCACTAGACATTTTAGAATCCTCCTTGCCTTTCCAAACCCTAATATATAAAGCATGCATCCAATATTCAAATTATTCAAATATTTATAGCCTATTCCACCCACCAAGCATCTTAATTTAAATAACCTTAAAAACTCTTTCAAATAGCCTAAAAATGTTCTTAAGCACACTTACAATGGTTTGAACTCATTTGGCTCCATGGTTGACCTAGTTTGACCCACATAATCCTTGAGCCCTAAATCATAACAATATATTTAAACCTTGTCAAAGCATTTAAACCTTTCAAAACATTAAACAATACATTCTTAAACATGATTGAGCCATTAGTGGACCATCCTTGAACATAGTTGACCAAACCTACAATGAACCCAAATTTGACCTAAATGAACTTTATATACACTTCGATTTTTCTTGATCATAATATGGCTCAAAACCTCTTCAAACAAGTTCCAAATGTCATTTGGAATGGATTGGACTCAACCCTAAGATTTGGTTTAGCCTTGATTGCCAAGTCAACCTAGGTTGACCAATCTAACCTGAAAGATCTCCTCAATTCAAGTGACATAGTTCAATACAAGCTCCCCCTTAGGACTATCCATTGGGTTCCCAAGGATTAACCTTAGTAAGGTTATCCCTTGGGTCCACTTGGGCTGAGCTAAGTGAACCTAAGAGGGTTTACTTGACCAAATTAAATCATAAATTAAAACTACCTAAACCAATATTTTCATTAGAAGCCTTTAGGTCCAATACATTAACCCCTATTGGCCTAGCCCATGGGTTGACCTATGTTTGCCAAATTAACTAAAATTTTTTACAATAAACCCTTTTTGCTTAGCCATTTTGTAAGCTTAGTGAAATCAACCTAGCACAATGATGTGGGATTTATGTATGTATGATTGTTACGGGTTGAATTGTGCTTTGGTTTTCTTTGATATAAATTTTGGCTAAAAATTAAAGCACACATGCTAATAAAGTAATAAAGGTGATATGGAAGATTGCTGATCTAATAAGGAAGTGCTCTTCTTATATACAATTATTCTAGTAATGTATACTCTAGCTATATGATTTATCCAACAAAACAAAAAATCAAGTTTTTATGCTACCTAGAATGAGGATTGCAAAAGAGAGTAAAAATACCAATAGATAAAGTGTTTTTGACTAATTAATGTGAAATCTCTTAAAGTTTTTCTAAGTGGAGTCTCCTAAATTAGTTGTGACTTAGAGCATATATATCTTTAGATCTCTGTCAATCTTATAAGGATGTAAAGAAAGGTTTATGATATTCCTATAGTTGTTTATTCACCATAGAACTTTGAACACTAAATAATTTATGTCTAGGCATGCACGAGTTACATTCCAATACTACTAGTTGTTCCAATATTCCTTCATCGAGGCAATATATAATACTAGATTTTAATTCTATATATGGACATTACATTAAAGAAATTAAGAGTGAGAGATATTAAAAACAACCATTAAAAATTTAAAGCAAAATGGTCTACATTAGTAATTTATTAGCTTTTCACAACATTAGTTCATAATTATGAGTTTAGCTTGTCATAGAATAAATATAGAAATAACAACATTTCTGTTTCTTGCATAACAAAAAAAGTACAAGTAGAAAAGAATAACAAGACATCACACAAAATGAAAGATACCAAATTAAGCCAACAGATGAATCCTTCTCAAACTGAATATTGCCTTACAACTTTGCTCTCCACACTACTTTCCTATCTCAATGCTTTCCTCTTCACTACAATATTATCCAACAACTCTAAAGTATGTACTTTATTCTCCCCTTGCCTTTTTTCAAAGAAATGTTATTCAAAATTGTAACACACTCTCAAAATAAAAATAGAATAACTACTTACAGTTATTACATACTGACTTAGGTTCCATGATGTCAGACTAGTTATTATTGCATTGTTAGATTATGAACTAGCACCTCGGTACGGCCATGTAGGCTCCATTGTGGTGTAGGAATGATCTGATGCAGCTATTAGATAAATTGGCATGTCGTTAGCTAATTATTTGTGGCTCTATATTTCATCAATTACCTTGCTGCGGTGCGGCATAAGTATAGTGCTGTAATGCTTTAACATGTAATCAGGCACCACATTATTATAATTTTTTTTACTATGGTGCTTAAATTCTTGAAAGTCCTGTGCTGTGATGATGGTTTCTTGCACTATGTTATTGACATTTGCTCGATTAGGGTATTGAACTAAATTAAAATTTTTCTTGAGGCTCTAGTGCTGTAATGTTCGGGCTAGGCATTGGGGCATTTATAATGCTATGGTGTTGGTAGTTTCGGTGTTGTAGTGTTGGTACAATACTTGTAAATTTTTCTCAATTTCATAAATTTTGCTGCACAAAATCAACTAAAAACTACCTTTTTTACAATAATTTAAGGCAATAAAACACTATATTTTTCACAGAACAAATTCTTCCCAGCTTAGCCTCGTACTTGTCCTCAAGTAATGGTGTATTCCGATAATTATGAGAATTTGCATTACTTCAAATTTTCCTCCTGGAATTTCAATAATCTCATGGTGGAGGATGGTCGTTGACCTCCTTTGGCTGGTGGGCCACATGATAATCGGCGCTCTTCTTCAAGAGCTTCAATTGCTCTGATTCGTTCATTCTCTTCATCTCGACCTACTTTTGGAGATGGGAAATCTAGCTTAGTTCAAATTGTAAAACCTAAGGTGAAATCTGGTACGTCTTTAATCATTAATGAAGGTGGTTGTTTGCCGAAGAAGGAGCCTGAAGTTATTGGTAAAGGAAAAAAATGTTATGGTTGAAGATAATGTTAAAGTTCATTTGAAGTTTGTATTGACTCCGGTTTCAAGGAGAGAATCGATTGTTGTTGCCTCTCTTTCTTCGAGACAGGTGAATGAAATGATTAATTATGTTAATAAAAGATTTGACTATATGGTCTCGGATTGATTGGTTTCCAATATTTTGGTAGAAGCCAGCCCAAAGGAGGAGCTTGTTGTAGGTGTTAAGTTGAATGACAAAAATGATGAAGAATTGTGCAAGAGATCTGCTCTAAAGATGAAAGATTTACTTTCAGATTTGATGGAGGTGCAAACTTGTAATTTTGGAGATCTGGGTGATTGTGTTAATGTCATCCCTCTCATCCCAGCTCGCCCTTCTAGTGTTTCTCAACAAAATGCTTGGAGTAAGAAGGAAAATATAAATGTTTCTGACTTGGATTAGGGTGATTACTTATCTGAGGATGGCTCTACTATTAGGCTTCATAATCAAAATGAATTGGATATTTCTAAAAAACTTCATAAGTCTCAGGTGATAAAAATCTTTGGAGGAGAAGCTCCTTTACCTGTGATTAGCTCGAAACTAAGAAGACAGTGGTCCTAATTTGGCAAGTTCCATCTTACAATGCTTGGTATGGGATGGTTTCTTTGCTCTTTTTTTGAGCCCGAGCATTTGGAATTAGTTTTATCTAACAGACCTTGGTTTATTAATGGACACATTATTGGAGTAAATAGATGGTCTCAAACATTCTCTCCTACCTCACTTAAAGGTCTAACAACTCTTATTTAGATTAGGTTTCCTAACCTTCCTCTACAATGTTGGGATAAAATAAATATATGTAGAATAGCATATATGGTTGGAAAGCCATATTTGATTGATGGGAACATGTTTCAATGGGGAACAAGAGTGTTCGAAAGGATTTGTCTCCATATTAAGTTGGATGCTAAACTGCCCTTAGGTGTTTGGGTGGAGGGAAGTTCTTTCAAAAGATAGAATATGAAAGAATTCCCAACTTTTTCTTCTAATGTGGAATGACTTGACATAACAAAAAAGATTATGGGAAGAATAATTTGGAGGCCAAACTTGATCCAATTATACGAGAGAAGATGGTCAGTCCAAACAATCCAGATGTGGTAGATGGTACTCAGCAGAAGGTTGTTGAAGATGCATGTACTGACAAAATATGTTAAGGTTCTTGGATGCTTATAAACCATGGAAGAGAGAGGTTTAAAAATCCCATCTTTAAAAGGTTCAATTAATGTCCACAGGAGGTTGCTGTGTGGAGAAAATTTGAATTAAAGATCTAAAATGAAAAAGTGACTATAGTAGGTTCTAATGCTAAACTAGGTCTAGAGCCTATCACAGATACTACTTATGTCAACCCCTCTCAGGTTGAACTATTAAGTCAATTCTAGTGATCGAACCTGATTTGGGTAAGGCTTCTATTCCTTGCAGCATTCCTATAAATAACAACAAGTTCAATGCACTAATTGATGTGGTTGAAGAAGGAGAGATAATTCAGAATAATCTAGAGGAGTGGTGTCTTTTGAGGCATCTACTGATAATGGAGGCTTGAAAATCATGCATATGAATGAGGATTCTGGTATGGGAAGTAAGGAAGGTGGCTCCAATGTTAAAAAGAAAAAAATCAAAACACCCAAAAGGACCTGGCCCAATTAGTTCAAATCCTAGGAGCAGAAGATTGGATATGGAGTTGAAAGGTATAATGGGGGTATCTTCCCCTCTTTTTCATTAATGTATTCTATAGCATTTTGGAACTGTAGAGGATCAAGGAAGAAAGGTGCTTCTCTATACCTTAAAGAGTTTGTAAAATTGTATGGTGTTTTTTGTTTTTGGGCTTGGTGGAAACCAAACTGTCTTCTGTTGATAGAAAAGAAGTAAATTTGCTGATTGGTGATGGTTGGGAGTATTTTCTTGTGCCTTCAGTTGGTTTTTCGGGAGGCATTATTGTTTTACGGAATTCTCATATGGCTGATTTTTCGGTTGTTGAGTGATCTTCTCAATGTGTTATTGGTGATTTAGAAATCTTTAACAAAGGTTCATGGAGGATTGCTTTTGTGTATGGAAATAAATATGTGTATAAAAGGAAGAATCTATGGGAGATGTGTGAAATGCATTCTACAGTTGATGGTCCTATGGTGGTGGGAGGAGATTTCAATTGTCTTATTTCTAAGGAGGACAAGAGTGGAAGGAAAATATTTTTGTTTTCCCAAGGGCCTAAATAAATGAAGGTCTTTTCTTCTAATAATGACTTTCATGAGGTAGGGTTCATTTGCCCCAAGTTTACTTGGTGCAATAATAAAATTGGAGGGGCATGTATTCTTGAAAGATTGGACAGGTTCTTCCTTAACTCAATAGCTTTAAATTCATCCCATCATATGGTGGTCATACACTTGGCTACAGTGGCTTCGGATCATTGTCTAGTTGTACTTAACTTCCTTGATTTTAATCCAGTGGCTAGAAAGATTATTAGGTTTGAGGATGTTTGGGCCTCATTCCTGGCTTCTTCAGCTGTGGTAAAAAAAAGAATGGAACAAGGTTTATTTTGGAAGCTATTCTCATATTCTTAATATCAAGTTTAAAAGAGCTTTAAAATCTCTATTCTTTTGGAGTAACATCAAACTCAAGAATTTGAACCATTTAAAAGATTGTTTATTGGAAGATATTCATAAACTTCAAATCAAAGAATCGAATGCTAGATTTCTTTCAGAAGAGGAATGTTGGATTCTAAAAGCTGAAGTGAATGAACTGAACTTGACTACGGCTCGGCTGAATGCATGATGGAAACAAAAAAGCAAAGGTTATATGGCTGGTTTATGGTGATTGCAACTCAAAGTTCTTTCACTCTTATGCTAGTCCAAAAAGGAATTCAAACATCATTGTTAAAATAAAAGATGAGAATGGCGTTATGTTGGAAGAGCAAAAATAAATAGAGGATATTTTCCTTTGGTTTTTCAACCAAAATTGGAAATAGAGAAACTGTGTCTTGGATGGGTGGCCATTGCCATTGAACGACTTGAACGACTTTGAAAAATGTATGTTGGAAAGGGACTTTTCCATCGATGAGGTGGAGCTGGTTTTATAATAATATGGTGGTAATATTGCTCCCGAATATGATGGTATATCCTACTTGTTTATCAAAGCTTATTGGAACATTATCAAAGGTGTTTTTTTGGAATGCTATAAAACATTTTCTTTTTCATGGTGAGTTGGACAAAGTTTGGAAAGATGTCTTAATAGTTCTCATTCCTTAGGTGATCAACTCGTTGGTTACCTCTAATTATAGACCTATCAGCTTATGTAACTTTATCTACAAAGTGGTGGTTAACGTGATCTTGAACATATTACTATCTATTATCTCAAAGCTAATCTATGAGGAGTAGGTGGCGTTTATTAAATGTAGATCTCTTTCAGACCATGTGTTGGTTGCACAAGAAATGTTCCACAAATTCATGTATTCTAAATCTTCCAAAGGGCTTGTCTCATTTAAAATTGACATAGAGCAAGCATATAACTCTATGTGTTGGTCTACTCTTAGGAAAGTTTTGGATTACTTTTGCATTCCTACAAAATTCTCTAATCTCATTTTGGAGTGTGTTGAAGATCCAAGGTTTTCATTGACTATTAATGGAAACTTATAAGAATGGATAGAAGCCAAGAGTGGATTCCATCAAGGTTGTCCATCATCTCCTTTACTTTTCATTCTTTGTTCTCAACTACTTTCTAATGCATTTGCTCAAAGTTCAATTGAGATTAGCATTAGTCCATTTTGTCCAAGGAAATCACACTTATTATATGCAAACGATGTTATTATATTCTCTGTAGCTAATAAGAAGGTGGCAAAGGAGATTAAGGAATTTTTTAACGACTTTTGTGAGTAGACTAGTCAATATATTAATGTTAACAAATATGTCATTCTTTTTGGTAAATTTTTTAATAAAAGGAGAAGGTAAGCCATTACTCGTATTACGTCCTTTAAAGCAGTTAAAGAATTTTATTACCTTGGTGTAAAAATTGCTTTAAGAAGATTAGTGGCTGCTGGTTTTCAATTCATCATTGACAAAGTATTGAGGATGCTTAACATTTGGGGTAGCAAATTCATTTCGTTGGCTGGTAAATTCACATTGGTCAAATCAGTTAGGCTTTCTTATCCAACATTTCATAGCACACATTCCCTTGCTCCTAAAGGAGTGCTTGTGGAAATTGATAAGTTGTGTAGGAGCTTCATATGGAATAAGTCAAATGAAAGATTGGGTATTCATTATGTCAGCTGGTTTGAATTGTGCAAGCCTTTAAAATGGGGAGGGCGCGGGTTGTATTCTTCTACATCTAATGTTCCTGCTCTAAGAGCTTGATTAGCTTGGAGATATGTTCAAGATAAAAAATCATTGTTACATAAATTCCTTGCTCCAAAGTATGGAACTTTGGTTGAGGCTGAAAACTCTAAGAAAGGATGCTCATCTTTATGGAAAATAATAATTGATGGTGGGAGATTGCTTAATCCTATTGTTAGGTGGATCATTGAAAATGGTTCATCTATTGATGTTTATAAAGAAAATTGGATTTTGGACAAATGCATCAATAAATGGCCAACTTATGTGGTTCCTCTGGGTGATGAAGCAATCTCGGTGGAAAGAATTATTGCAAATGTTAGCTGGAATGTGGATGAGCTACTTAAATTATTTGGAAAGGATCTGGTGGAATTAATTCTACAAATAAATATCAAAGCAGAACTTCAGGAAGATGGGTTAGAGCTTATTTACCAGAATTCTGATAAAACAATTTCTTGTTTAGCATTTAAAGCATTACAACAAGATTGGTATGAACCCAAAGTTTGGAAATGGATAAAAAAGGCTAGATTAATTTCTTAGGTGGAGGTTATTTAAAAATGCAATTGCTACTTGCCATTTCTTATCCTATAGAAGATTAAAAGATAATGAAACTTATTCTAGGTGCTTGGATGGAATAGAAGAAGTGGAACATGTAGTTATCAAATGTGTCAAGTTGAAAGAAGTTTTCCTACTTTCAAACAAATGGGCATTTAGAATTCCATTGTTTGGTAATTTTGACGATTGCTGTAAGTGGTTGGAATCTCAAGTTCTACATAACTGTATGCTTCTTAATTTATATTGCAATGCTGTGTTCCTATCATGGAAGGCTACAGATAAACTCATTCACGAATGAGTGGAAGAGAGCACAACTTTGATTACTGCTAATGCTATTAGCTACTCTTCTCTTTCTAAATTATCTTGTAATTTTAGCTTGGGCAGTTGGGATGCTAACCAGTCGATCAGGCTGTCTAATCTTTGGCATCCTCCTCCTCTCGATTGGTTAAAGGTTAATGTTGATGCTTCTCTTGGTTCTTCTTATAGAGCTAGAATTGGAGGAGTGTTTCGTGATTACAAAGCAAGATTCTTGTTGGCATTCAAAAAGTCTTGTATCCATTAGGACATTCCACAACTGGAGCTCTTAGCTATCAAATCTTTGAAAGAAGTTATTAAAGATTGGATGTTCAAATACAAAGGGATTATTATTGAAGGCGACAACACTAATTTTATTGGACTTCTTCAACACACTCTGAATGATGGCTCCAAGGATGTGGAAGACATAGATTTCTTTAAGGGTTTTAGTTATGTTATTTTTAATTGTATAGATAGAAGTAGTAACAAGTTAGCTAACATGTGTGCTAACTTTACTCTCATTAGTAATTTTATTTGGGAAGACTTTATTTAGAATAATGTTCCTCCTACTTTAAATTATTAAAGGACGAAACGACTTTATAGTTTGTTTATTTTCATAGTTTTTAATGCAATTAGTTTCTCTTTTCAAAAAAGAAAAAAGAAAAAAAAGTAATGGTGTATTCACCTATTGATCTGTTTAACTATCCCAAATAATAAATTGTTGCTCCTCACTTGAATCACCTCTCACACAAGCGGTGAATCCAAGGGCATATATAAGGGAAGGGTGACTTAAAACAATAATAGTAGAACCTCTAATGATGTACATGAGAGCATAATGAATCAATATTCTAACATCTATAGAGTGAGGAACCTGAATAGCATAGTTTAAGATGGCTCTATCTCTAGTCACCTCACTTATATTTTTTCTTGGCAAAAAGCATGCATAAATAAAATAGTGCCAAGCTTTAGAGAATTTGGTTAAAAAAGATAAAGAAAAATTTATTACTTTATCATCCCTGTCATTCTAGATAGCTCCACTCATATGCTTACAATAAACTCTCAAGAATTCTAAGGGATTAATGGGTACATTTTAAAAGGTAAAGTAATAATCAAACTCTATATCTGTAAGCTTTTAGACTTAGTTAAAACTAGAGGGGTTTAATTACACCCACTTAGCTGTCACAAAAAAATTATTATCCTCGGCGTCATTAGTGTTGGCAAAAAAAAATCCTTTATTATGTTTACCACATAGGCAATAGGTTCCTCACAATGTCTTTCCCATCCCATATTTACTTTAATCATCACTATCATACCTCAAGGGTTTTGGAAAACCTAGTTAGGGATCATATTCTTACTTACAAATAATTGTGTGTAGTGTTCTTCATCCTAGGAAATAATGAATATCCATCTATCAAAAGAAGAGGCAGCCCTCTTCTTGCTAGCAAAAATCTCTGTCTCTATTTGAAAATAATTTGAGAAGGATAAGATGAAATCTCAAAATCACAACATAAGAGAATAAAGGTGTAGTGAAAATAATGAAACCATCCCCTTATATTTATAAACATGACTTGTGTTGTAGCACTATGATGGGCATCATTGAGACATTTACAAAAGTACTAATTGATAAACTTTCAAACTGATAGAATACTACAAAGTTATGAGGCACATGGAACTCTGGCATTAGCATGGGTATTGAAACACTATTCTTTTTACCAAAATGAATATCGTGACATTTGTCACATATGAGCACTATGCCATTTTGGAAAGGCTACCATTATGGAATTGTAACTATAAATTATGGCTTTGGCCTAATACTATAAAGCTATGTTGCAACCCATAACCCCGAGTTTGAGATTTTGATGATGCCAAATAATGAGTATTTTGGAACTGCTTTTCATTGATTATTATTTTATTTGTTATTTTCCTTGAGCATTAACATTTCAGGAAGATCACAAGTGACTCAGGAAGAAAGGAAGACTCAAGACCGGGTAGATTAGGAGTATGAGTCAAACATTGTATTTTCCATTTATTGTATTTTTACTTTATTGAGTCTGGCCACAAAATGCGTAAGAGTAAGAGCAACCATGCACACACACAGGGGGAGAGTTCTTTTTTAACTGCAAAATATAACTAAAATTCTTCTCTGGAGATCGTACTGTACGATTTTAATTCGTACCGTACGATCCAAGATATGTGGGCAAATCTGTGAATAGATCGTACTGTACGAAGTATTTCGTACTGTACGATATGTTCAGATCCAAAACCCTAGCCGTGTTTTAATTTAAGCAAGTGATTTTGCGCCGTTCGTACCGTACGAACCTGTTCGTACTGTACGATCTGTTTTTAATACTTACTTAAATTAACCCGTGATTAGTGCATGAAATCCAGGCCAAATCAAAATTTGAACATCGTACTGTACGAACTAGATCGTACCATACGATGAATAGAGACGAAGTATGATCGTCCCGGATATCGACCTGGACGATCTCTTGGTTTTGTCACATCGTACTGTACGATCGTAATCGTACCATACGATGAACAGAGACGACATCCGATCGTCCAGACCATCGTCCTGTACGAATAGTATCTTGTTGGATCGTACCATACGATATTATATCGTACAGTACGAATTGTTTTTGAACTGTTCGTACATCTTCGTACCAGGACGACGGCTGTTTATGAAGATCGTACTGTACGATGTTGAATCATACTGTACGAACAATAACGGCTACTTTTGAATTCAGAGGTTTTTGGAGCCTTTTTTTTAGATATCAATCAAGTTCTTTTTGGGTAAGATTTACAGAGGGGGTGAACGTGATTAGTGAGGGATTCCAAGGGAGAAAACTCTAGAGAAATTCTTGAGGGTTGAGAGAGGAAGGAGGAGGTGAGCGTTGTGAGGGAGAAGAGGTGTGAGGGAGATCACACGGTTGCTCCAAGCTTGCTGCATCTTGCTCCTCCTGTGGCCCGAGAAGGATTTGAGGGAGGATCTCCAAGGGAAAGGCTCGTCTACATCCGTTACCTCGAGGTTCTCTGCCTTCTCCAGGAGGGAGAAAAACGAGAAGGTTCTCTGCCGTCGCCAGGAGGGCGAAAACAGAGTTTGGTATTCCGCCACGCCGGGTTAGTGAAAGGGAGGTTTGTACAGGCTTCTCCGCCTTGCCGAGGGGGGCAAAAGGAGAACAATTTTTATAGTGAAAATCCCGGAGTGGAGGACTCCGGGGAGTGGACGTAGGTCATATTTTGATCGAACCACTATAAAATTCTTGATGTGTTCTTTCTTTATCATTGTTTACTTTTTGCTTGCACTTTAAATTTGTCATATCTATTGCATGTGAAATTTTGTGAAAGTAAAATTGCATAAATCTTTGTTTTAAAATTTCAAAAACAATAAAAAAATTAGAACTCTTGTTTAGGGTTAATTTTATTAAGAAAACGACTTTTACAATTCACCCCCCCTCTTGTCGTTTAGTAATTTCAATTGGTATGAGAGCTAGTTTTTCAAAAATAGTGTTTTAGAAAATGTTGAAAAAACGATCATGTCAAACTTTGGTAATCGTAACACTGCGGAGGGTTATTCAATAACTCGTCCACCACTTTTTGATAACATACCGTTTGATTTTTGGAAAATTAGAATGTCTACATTTTTGCAATCTATAGATTACCGCATGTGGATGTTAGTAAATGATGGGTATGTTGCACCGTTTAAAATTGGTAATGGTTTGAAAACTCCTATACCGTTTATTGAATGGAGCAATGAGGATAGGGAATTAGCCCAACTGAATGCTAAGTGCTTAAACTGATTTTTTTTTGGCATTGAAATCTGAGGACTATATGAGAGTATCTACTTGTGCTTCTGGTAAGGAGATTTGGAATAGACTGTGCATTACATACGAAGGAACAAACGAAGTAAAACAGTCTAGGCTTAACATTCTATTGCATGATTATGAATTATTCCGTATGAAACCTAGCGAAACAATTTCTGACATGTACACTAGGTTCACCCAAATCGTGACATCCTTGCATGCATTAGGTAGAGAAATTTCAAATTCTGAGAAAGTAAATAAAATTCTTAGATGCCTGCCTAGTTCCTATGATGCCAAGATAACTGCTATCACTGAGTCCAAAGATCTTAATGTTTATTCTATTGATAACCTCCTCGGGTCACTCATTGCATACGAGCAAGGAGTGAGCCAAAGGCAAAGTGATGCAGGTGAAAAGAAATAGGAGCGGACGGTGGCATTAAAAGCTAGCAACTCAGAAATTGAAAGCTCTGCAGGGGAGGAAGAAGATGAAATAGCACTGATGACCCGACAGTTCAAAAATTTCCTGAAGAGAAAATAGAAGCGTCATCAGAACAGCTGGAATAAAGGTAAGAGCTCAAGATCCAATAAGGTTTCATCTGATACAATTTGCTTTGAGTGCAGGAAGCCAGGTCACCTTCGAGCCGATTGCCCTAATCTGAAGAGTCAACCAGCAAAGGAGAAAGGAGATGACAAAGTTAAATACAAGAGAGGAAAGACAAAGACACAGAAAGCTTTTTGGGCCGACTCTGCCTCAGAATCATCAGAAGAAGAAGCAGAGGAGGAGGTAACAAATTTGTGTCTTATGGCTAATGATAACCTTGATCAATTGGATCAAGATGAGGTATGTCAACTTTCTTATGATGAATTATTGCTTATTTCTGAGAATATTCATGACTCGTATAGGAAACTGAAGAAAATGC
Organism: Dendrobium nobile; assembly: GCA_022539455.1. NCBI lineage: Eukaryota > Viridiplantae > Streptophyta > Magnoliopsida > Asparagales > Orchidaceae > Dendrobium > Dendrobium nobile. The sequence continues at coordinate 23,834,013 of CM039721.1, forward strand.
ATGCTAAACTTAATATTGAATTTAGTTCCTTACAAATTGAGCATGCTAACTTAGTTAAAGAAAATTCTGATTTAGATAAAGATCACATGTTACTTCTTGATGAGTATGATGCATTAAATAAGAAGCATATTGAACTAATTGAAGCGCATGAATCCTTGAAAACATCACATATTGAACTAGATGTAGAGTTTGAAAAACTAACTGCACTTGCATTAGAAGTAGATCATAGTGAGCACTTGCTATTGATAGAAGTTGATGGATTGACAGCTCAAAATAAAACTTATAGTGAAAAGATAAAAGAACTAGAAAATGAAATTGCATCACTCACAATAGGCCATCCTAGAAAACCCCCAACACAGCATGCATCACAAAACCTTAGGAAGAGGCACCACCACACTCATAGATTAGTAAACCCATTTCCTGGTGTTAGGTGCTTCTCTTGTGGCATGTTAGGTCACATAGCCCGCACATGCACAATTCACCGTAGGACACACTTAGTATGGAGACCTAAACTGCATCCATCACAGCATAACATGCATACATCTCATTCATGCAAGCATAAGGAGGAACCCAAACTCACTTGGGTTCCCAAATCTAATCTTTGAATGAAATTGTAGGGATGCTCTCACAAAAGACCTAGTGAGAGCATGTGGTACCTGGATAGTGGCTGCTCGCGACACATGACTGGAGATATGAAGAAGTTCATCCTATTGGAGACCAAAACTGGAGGCAAAGTAACGTTGGGAGACAACACTACCAGGAAGGTGATAGGCTCAGGTATCGTTGGTAATGCTAAGAACTTTTTAATTGAAAATGTTTTACTAGTTGATGGTTTGAAACATAATTTGCTTAGCATTAGTCAACTGTGTGACAAAGGTTTTGATGTTAAATTTTTTACTGATAGATGCCTGATTAATTTATTTGATGAAGTAATTTTAGAAGAAAAACAAATGAACAATGTTTACATGTTAGACCTTGATCATGTAGATAACTCAAAATCATTTTGCTTGAAAACAATAGTTGATGACTCGTGGCTATGGCATAGGAGATTATGCCATGCTAGTATGAAAACTCTTAGAAACATCACTCAGAAAAACCTAGTTAGAGGTGTACCTAAATTAGAATTCACCAAGGATCACTTATGTGATGCTTGCCAACAAGGAAAATAAGTCAAATCATCCTTTCACTCAATTAGAGACGTGATCACCTCTAGGCCACTAGAAATTCTACACATGGACTTATTTGTACCCGTTAGTACAGCCAGTCTAGGTGGAAAGAATTATGGATTTGTGATTGTAGATGACTTCACTAGATTTAGTTGGGTAAGATTCTTAGCACACAAGAATGAGTCTTTTGAGGAATTTAAAGTTTTCTCCACATGGATTCAACGAAAATTAGGTTGTGAAATATCAACAATCCATAGCGATCATGGTGGAGAGTTCCAAAATGATAGATTTGAGTCATTCTGTCAAGAGATAGGAATAGAGCACAATTTCTCAGCTCCTAGAACACCCCAACAGAATGACATAACAGAAAGGAAAAATAGAACCTTGGTAGAAGCTGCTAGGGCAATGTTAGCGGAATATACCCTTCCTAGGTATTTTTGGGCAGAAGCAGTCAACACAGCCTGTTATGTTTTGAACAGAGTAAACATTAAATCGAAGCTGAATAAAACTCCATATGAACTCCTTAAGGGTAGGACACCAAACCTTTCACATTTACATGTCTTTGGGTGTAAGTGCTTCATCTTAAATAATGGTAAACATCCCTTAGGAAAATTTGATCCCAAGTCTGATGAGGGTGTCTTCTTAGGCTATTCTTCTGTAGGTAAGGCCTATAGAATTTTTAATAAGAGAACCCTTGTAGTAGAAGAATCCACCCATGTGGTATTTGATGAATCAGATATGCCCTCAGAAACTAAAATTGAAGATGATGAAATAGAGGCAATTCAAGGAGTAGAGACTATGACCTTAGGAGAAAGGGTCGAATCTCAGGAAGCTTTGCCTAGAGAATGGAGATATTCTTCTAGTCATCCTAAAGAGTTAATTTCAGGAGACGCTTCAGAAGGTGTAAGAACTAGGCATGGACTTAGGAAGGAGGTTAGTCACTCAGCTTTCATCTCTATGATAGAACCTACAAGTATAGATCAAGCCTTAGGAGATGAATTTTGGATTCTAGCAATGCAAGAAGAGCTGAACCAATTCACCAGGAATGATGTTTGGGAGTTAGTTAAGAGACCTAAAGAGCAGAGTGTTGTTGGAACGAAATGGATCTTCAAGAATAAGGTGAATGATTCAGGAACAATAATAAGGAATAAAGCAAGGCTAGTAGCTAAGGGGTACAACCAGATTGAGGGAATAGACTTTGAAGAAACCTTTGCCCCGATTGCTAGACTAGAAGCCATAAGAGTGCTCTTAGCTTTTGCTTGCTTCAAGAACTTTAAGTTATATCAAATGGATGTAAAGAGTGCATTTTTGAACGGGGTAATTAAGGAAGATGTCTACGTTGAGCAACCCCCCGGATTTGAAAGCTCACAATTTCCAAACCATGTATTCAAATTAAAAAAAGGCACTATATGGATTAAAGCAAGCACCTAGAGCATGGTATGAAAGACTTAGCTCATTTCTTTTGGATAGAGGATTTCAAAAGGGTAGTGTAGATACTACACTCTTCTTACAAAAAGTCAAAGAAGAAATTCTCATTGTTCAAATATATGTAGATGACATCTTGTTTGGATCCTCGGATAAAAACTTATGCGATGAATTTTCAAAAACAATGAGTAATGAGTTTGAAATGAGCATGATGGGAGAGCTTAACTACTTTCTTGGCTTTAGTGTAAAACAAATGGATAATGGAACCTTTCTTAGCCAATCAAAGTACATTAAGGATATTTTAAAGAAATATGAAATGAATAGTGCAAAACCCATGAACACCCCAATGAGTTTGACAATCCAATTAGATAAGGATCCTAGTGGAAAATCAGTAGATCAGAAAAAATATAAAGGAATGATTGGATCACTTCTTTACTTGACTGCCAGTAGACCGGACATAATGTTTAGTGTGTGCCTTTGTGCCCGTTTCCAAGCCGATCCTAAAGAGTCTCACTTAACTGCTGTTAAAAGAATTCTTAGATATCTACTAGGCACCCCAAACTTAGGAATTTGGTATCCCAGACACAGCACTTCCTTTGAAATCCTTGGGTACTCAGATTCTGACTTTGCAGGATGTAGGATAGATAGAAAGAGCACCTCTGGTACCTGCCAATTCATCGGACAATCATTAGTTTGTTGGTCCAGTAGGAAGCAAAATTCAGTAGCACTTTCCACAGCCGAGGCAGAATATATTGCAGTAGGAAGTTGTGTTGCACAGGTACTATGGTTAAAACAACAAATTCTTGATCTTGGACTACCTGTTGGAACCATCTCGATCATGTGTGACAACACAAGTGCAATTTGTATCTCTAAGAATCCAATTCAGCACTCTCGAACGAAACATATAGACATTAGACATCATTTCATTAGAGATCACATCGCTAAGGGAGATATAGAATTACATCACATCGCTACAGGAGATCAATTGGCAGACATATTCACAAAACCATTAGCTTTTGACACCTTTAGCACCTTGAGGACTAGATTAGGTGTCATAGATATAAATGCATAAAAATTAAAAAAAAAAAAATAAAAAAAAAAAAATCTTTAGGGCTGCTCCTGATCACCACACACTCACCACACCAACATTCACATTGACTGTTCATCGTACTGTACGATATATATCGTACTGTACGACATATCACAATCTAACATCCCCCAATAGGCAGATTTCAGCTCTGTTGATCGTACTATACGATACACATCGTATTGTACGATAATCATCCCGCATAATTGCCTACCGTACTGTACGATTCCTCCTCTTCGTACAATACGATCCACGTCAGCAACGGATTGGGACGAATTAAAGCCGGTTGGTACGACATTATTGAGTATCGTACTGTACGATCCATTCGCTTCGTACGGTACGATCCACATCAGCACAAAGGACAAATTCGAGTTAAAGCGGTTCGGTACGATATTTATTATGTATCGTACTGTACGATCCACATATTCGTACAGTACGAAACTTTTGGTCAAAAGTCATACTGAGGGCCTCGGGACGATCGATATTCGCCTGATCGTACTGTACGATAACTATCGTACTGTACGATTTGACTGCCTTTTCCCGAAACGATTGGTCAGAATATTAATTGTATATCGTACTGTACGATCACCTATTCGTACTGTACGATTTACGGAAAATCCTATAAAAACCCTTGCCTAGGCTGTTCAATTCACTCAACCCTCTCCTCACTCAGCCTTCACTTCGTTTTCGCGCCCTCCTGCAATGTCTAAACGAGGTCGGATGACTGCCGGAAGCTCGTCCTCCTCCAGTCGTCAACCCGATCGCTTTCTGAATAGTGAAAATGAGGAAGCCTACTACCGCTACAAGGCTTGCAAAATTTCTCCCTCAAAAATGCTTAATCAGGCCGCTCTAAATTTCGAGGTAATGGACCTTTTTGCCTCCACCACCTTTCAATTCCTACTCACCCTAGCGTTTCCATACAATTCTGAACTCCTTTTTGAATTTCTCTCCAACCTCACCTACACCGTCGATAACACCACTTTTCACTCCCTTGTTTGTGGCCGCCCCGTTGAAATAACTAGAGCCGACATCGCCCAACATATTGGGCTGTCCACTGAAGGACCTATGGTTCGCTCGTTTCTTACCGATGATTTTGATTGGAGCGATGTAAATAGAGTCCTTAGGAATACTGTTTTTCATCAACACCAGCCTCTAGTCCAATCCTTAACTCGCAATGCCCGTATAATTCAACATGTTCTTCGAACCTCTATCATACCCAAAGGTTGTGACCGCATCAATCTGACCCCTACCCTGTCTGTCGCTACCTACCTGATTATGTCCAACATTAAGTTTGATGAGGTCGATTTGATTAGCAACTATATTCGGCACATGACTTTTGTTCATCTTCCCACCACTCGACGGAAACAAAATCTGGCTCTTGGTCACCTCATAGGATATATCCTCTACCATAAATATCAATTATCCTATCCTGGTGAACCCGACATGCTTCCTATTTTCTATACGGATGCTTCCTTCCGTATCCTCTTTCATCGGGGACATGAGCCTGAAGAACCCGTCTTTGATGAAGAAGAAGGAGAAGATGCACCAGCCGCAGCTCCAGCTCGACCACGACGCCATGCTGCACCCCGAGCACCTGCACCAGCACCAGCTCCACCACACCCAAATGATGATTTAGTCGCCCGCTTCGACCAGCTGCAGACTCGCCTCGACATGCATATTCAAGAACAACATCAGCAACACGAGGCTGATATGCAATGGTTTGGAGAGCGTTTTACAGCAATTGATCACCGCTTCGACACTCTATTTCAATACTTTCAGCCAAATCCACCTCCACCACCACCTGATCAGGACCCGTCTGACTAGATTGTCTATGTTTGCATTGTAGTTTTTTCTGTTTTTCCGCTTTTGTGCTTTTAGTTGCTCCTCCTTTTTGTGCTGTCAAAAGGGGGAGAAGTTTGTTGTAATGTTGTAATGCCCATTTATCTAAATGCAGTATCTTTTATTTCGTACTTGCTTGTAGTATTTTTTTTCCTTCTTGTGTTTAATTTTTTTAAAAACAAAAAAAAAAAACAAAAAAAGAAACAAAAAAAAAACAAAAGAAATATTTTTCTTTCTTACTTGCAACAAATTATTTGACATCATCAAAAAGGGGGAGATTGTTGCAACCCATGACCCCGAGTTTGAGATTTTGATGATGCCAAATAATGAGTGTTTTGGAACTGCTTTTCATTGATTATTATTTTATTTGTTATTTTCCTTGAGCACTAACATTTCAGGAAGATCACAAGTGACTCAGGAAGAAAGGAAGACTCAAGACCGGGTAGATTAGGAGTATGAGTCAAACATTGTATTTTCCATTTATTGTATTTTTACTTTATTGAGTCTGGCCACAAAATGCGTAAGAGTAAGAGCAACCATGCACACACACAGGGGGAGAGTTCTTTTTTAACTGCGAAATATAACTAAAATTCTTCTCTGGAGATCGTACTGTACGATTTTAATTCGTACCGTACGATCCAAGATATGTGGGCAAATCTGTGAATAGATCGTACTGTACGAAGTATTTCGTACTGTACGATATGTTCAGATCCAAAACCCTAGCCGTGTTTTAATTTAAGCAAGTGATTTTGAGTCGTTCGTACTGTACGAACCTATTCGTACTGTACGATCCGTTTTTAATACTTACTTAAATTAACCCATGATTAGTGCATGAAATCCAGGACTAATCAAAATTTGAACGGCGTACTGTACGAACTAGATCGTACCATACGATGAACAGAGACGAAGTATGATCGTCCCGGATATTGTCCTGGACGATCTCTTGGTTTTGTCACATCGTACTGTACGATCGTAATCATACCATACGATGAACAGAGACGACATCCGATCGTCCAGACCATCGTCCTGTACGAATAGTATCTTTTTGGATCGTACCATACGATATTATATCGTACAGTACGAATTGTTTTTGAACTGTTCGTACATCTTCGTACCACGATGACGGCTGTTTATGAAGATCGTACTGTACGATGTTGAATCGTACTGTACGAACAATAACGGCTACTTTTGAATTCAGAAGTTTTTGGAGCCTTTTTTTTTAGATATCAATCAAGTTCTTTTTGGGTAAGATTTACAGAGGGGGTGAACGTGATTAGTGAGGGATTCCAAGGGAGAAAACTCTAGAGAAATTCTTGAGGGTTGAGAGAGGAAGGAGGAGGTGAGCGTTGTGAGGGAGAAGAGGTGTGAGGGAGATAACACGGTTGCTCCAAGCTTGCTGCATCTTGCTCCTCCTGTGGCCCGAGAAGGATTTGAGGGAGGATCTCCAAGGGAAAGGCTCGTCTACATCCGTTACCTCGAGGTTCTCTGCCTTCTCCAGGAGGGAGAAAAACGAGAAGGTTCTCTGCCGTCGCCAGGAGGGCGAAAACAGAGTTTGGTATTCCGCCATGCCGGGTTGGTGAAAGGGAGGTTTGTACAGGCTTCTCCGCCTTGCCGAGGGGGGCAAAAGGAGAACTATTTTTATAGTGAAAATCCCGGAGTGGAGGACTCCGGGGAGTGGACGTAGGTCATATTTTGACCGAACCACTATAAAATTCTTGGTGTGTTCTTTCTTTATCATTGTTTACTTTTTGCTTGCACTTTAAATTTGTCATATCTATTGCATGTGAAATTTTGTGAAAGTAAAATTGCATAAATCTTTGTTTTAAAATTTCAAAAACAACAAAAAAATTAGAACTCTTGTTTAGGGTTAATTTTATTAAGAAAACGACTTTTACAAATCACCCCCCCTCTTGTCGTTTAGTAATTTCAAGCTATATGTGATGCTATAGTTCTCCATAAATATTCGTAATGGAAGAGAGTACACCATATAGTAGCATTGAATATATTGAGTCAGCACTATAATAAATATGGATTTGGCCTTATGAAGCTACATGAATTAGAGTTGGAATAAAAAAATTGCATGTAAATATTTTATTCCTAGACATACTTAGTAAATCAGATTTAACACACATAAAACATTTTTCATAATTTCAAATTAAAAATAATAGGAAAAAAAAAAAACAAAAAAAAAACTCAAATAATAAAACTAAGATATAATATCAATAATTTTGTTTCTCCTCCCAAGAAACACTAAGTTTATAGTCTTCAGCCAGACTTTCATAGATATGTCATTTTTGATAGGTTATATCACAACTACTCCTTAAATTCCCCAAGCTATGGCCAATCCCTTTCTATTATGGATTAAATTTAGTGTTACTAGGCAAGGCGCCATGAGGTTTACTATTAAAAGAAATTTTTAAGTTATCATAATTAATTATCTAAGTTATTATCTGAAGTAGCTTGACTTTGTAATTGATTTCCCATTTGAATCATAAACTCCTCAATGGTGTCTTCTTATCTCTAAATAGATTTTTTTTGATAAAATAAATGGGGATAAGAAGGTATATGTTTACTACAACTTATTGAGAATTACTCTAATTTCCTCAAGAATTAATTTAACCTACATTCCACCAATTAGTTTAATTCTAGCTAAAGTAAGGTTGGTTCCTCCAACCTAGATTATATGTATTAGAATATGAATTATTTTGTCTTCTAATCAAACTCACATTTTCAATACCTTGAGCATTATTCTCACCAATAAAATTCAAATCATGCTCATGCAAATGCTTCGCTAATTCTGAATTAGATCTAACTCCAAAATTGTTTGACTTCTTAGACATGGATACTACCTAAGCTAGTAAAATTAATGAAGCAACTGACTTTCCCAAATATTGATTCTCCTTCAAAATAGGAAAAAGAATTTATATTAATCCTTAGCTTGGCAATTTTAGAAGGTAGGAAATAATGAGCTAAGAATTTGGGTGTCAAATAATTCCAAGTGGTTATGGACCCTAGGGGAAAGGAATTTATCCATATCTTACCTTTGTTCCTAATAAAAAATGGAAATAAATAAAGCCTAACTGCAACATCACTAACACCATTATACTCAAATGTGGTACTAATTTCAAAGACATTAGCTAAGTATAGGTTAGGTTCCTCAACAGGAGTTCCCCCATACTTGTAATTTTAAACCATCTAAATAATGGTAGGTTTAAGCGCACTATTATTGGCTTGGATAGTAGGTCGGTTGATAATCTAATGAATTCCATGTATTATAGGATTATCATACTCCCTAAGAAGTCTAGGATGGTCTTGATCTTGATTTAGTTATGTTATTTATAATGATACAAGCTTTATGGGTTTTATAATTTTTTTAAGGATACTTTAAAATTCCAAGTCAAATAATAAGGGTTCCTTACAAGCTCTACTAGGCATACAATAATCTGACAAGAAAAATAGTTTATAAAACTTGTAATAATAATTAAAAATTTACTTTTTTTTCAAAGTTTAAAGATAAAATAAATAAATAAAATATAGGATAAGCATAATTAAATATGTATCTTTTTTGATAATACAAAAATAATCATAAGAATACATGTTGCTTCCCCAACAACTGTGCTAAATACTTGATGTAGGAATTGTGTAAGTAAGCTTGTTATGGGTTTAATTATGTTAATTATTTTTAAATATAAATCCCTGATAAAATCTCAAGTGCACTGGTCAATCAATTAATAAAAGGGATATAAGAGAGTATTAATCACATGTGGTTGTGTTATGCTTACATACAATTATTATAGCACAATCTACTGTAGCTACTTGATTTGTCCTTCAAAAAGAAAACACGATTTGTATGCTATCTAAAATGATGATTGAAGAAGAAAAGTAAATAAACCAATAGATAAAGTGTTTTTGACTAATTACTATACAATCTCCTATTAATTCTTAAGTAAATACTATTAAATTAGTTTTAGAATAGAGCAAATACATCCTTAGATCTCTATCGAACATGTAAGGATGCAAAGAAAGGTTTTTTGCCTACCTATAGTTATGTTATGTCCATAGAACCTAGAACATAAAACACCTTATGTCTAGGCTGAAAGTCTGAATAGGTTGTTAGGCCTATTACAATTGTCCCAATGCTAACCAAGAGGGGGGGGGGGGGGGGGGGGGTGAATTGGTCATTTAAAAATCTCTTGGTAAAATATAAAAAATTATTATATGATTTTAATATAATTTAATTTTTCAAAAATAATTTTTCAACCATAAAATTAAAAGTGAAGAAAAAATAAAAATGAACTAAAAATAAAAATAAAAGAACACATAAATTTATAGTGGTTTGGTCTAACAAGACATACGTTGACTCCCTAAAGAGTCCCTTTTCAAGTATTGCACTATACCAAAGTGACTCTCGTTTTGCTCCCACAACAAGGTGGATAAGCCCTTATAATTAACCAATCCTCGATATGGTAGAGTACCATCTTCCTTTCACACCCACATGGTGTTGGGAGAGAAACCTCGTCCATACACACTCTCATAATATTGACAGAGTACAGTCATCCTTTCACACCATCCTGGCGTTGGAAGAGAATCACCATCCTTTCATACCCTCCTGGTGTCAGTAGAGTACTGGACCATCTCTAAAGATCTTTTCTCAAGCATCTTCAAAGAAGTAAAGAAGAGATTTGACAAACTTATAAAGAGATCCTTACCTTTGGGCAACCTTACGAAACCTTCATAATTTCCACTTACAAGATCTCTCTATCCACACTCTCAAACACTCTCCCAGAACACTCTCACTCTTACTCTCAAAAGAAAATTGAAAGAAGGATTAGTTTCAGTTAGTTTTTAGGAATCTAAAATATGAAAGACAAGAAAAACTGTCTAGAAAACTCAAAATTTTAATTTGTCTATCTTGGATTGTATAATACAATCGTATATCATATATACGATCAATTCAAAAATTGCTCACACAATTTTGTTTGAACTGATTTCATACTCTAATTGGTGTTTATATGAACTGATATCATACAATATGATTTTGTATAAATCTATTTCATACTTTTGATGGCGTACTGTATGAACCCAATATCATATAATATGATATATTTTAACCAAATCATGCTTCATTTGGTATGAAACTAGATGAGCCTATTTTGTACTCTAGATGTCTTTTATATAAAACCATGATCGTACAGTCTTATGGATGAACAGGTATGCACATATTTTGTACTATGGATGTCGTCTGTACGAACCTATAATCGTCTAGTATGATAAGTTCAATAAATTTTTGAGTTCATTTGTGATGAACTATTAAGTAGCCATTTTGTACTCTTGATGTCATCTGTATGAAGGCAACTTTATATAATATGAACAATACTTTTCTAATTTTCCAAGAATGATTTGATTAACTCCTTTATGGCGAAACACTTAGGTCAAATTTTCTCGTATGATCCCAAAATAATATAGTATGATTAGTTAAAAAAACTAATTTTTTACCCCCGCAATATGTGTGTGCACGGTTACCCAATTAAAATCACACTTTTTTAGACTCAAGAAAAATAAAAAAATTATAGACATTAATTACAATAAACCCTAATTTAATAAATCTTAAAGTCTTCAACAGTCTAGAGTATGATTTCTCTAAAATATTACTACACATAAATAACACAAATAATATTTCCAAAATATGTTCAAAGAAATAATAATAAACACAATAAGATTTTGGAATCATAAAAAACACACGTGATATAAAAATATAGTTATGAAAACTAAGTTCCAACAATCTCTCCCTTTTTTATGATGGCAAAACAATTACTATTTGAGTTAACATAAAAAGTAAATTTTCTCCTTAGCTCCCCCTAAATGAATGATCCATTTAAAAGTAAGAAGATCCTATGAAAATAAAAACAATAAACCTAAAAATTAAAAAGAAATAAAAACTACTAAAAAAAAAACTTGCGAGCAAAAACATGAACAAAAAACATACACACGTACACAAACAACACATATATACACACAACACACATATATCAAACAAAAATAAAAAAATATCAAATGATAAAACAATATTATGATGGTATTTATAAAATAATCTTATGACCCCCCTTTTGACAACAACAAAAAGGAAAGAAAATCTTGAAATGAAAAGTTTATATAGATAAACCAAAAGAGTTGAAGATGAAAAGGATTTTAAACCAATTGAAATTACGATATTAACTTCATAACGCTAAAAAGAAAAAAATTCAAAATTTTAAATAAAAGAAAAACTAAGATAAGAAATGTCAACGAGGTTCATTGTTCATTCTAGACAAATTAAATAAAAAATGATTATCAAAAGAAATGATGAAATAAAGAATAATTTATTTCAAATGTAATAGTGAATATGATTGTTAATTAGATTAATTTGGATTAAAGATAGATAGATGAAGGGAAGAATAATATAAATGTTTTCAATTGGCGACATTGCGTATCTTTTCAAATATTTGTGGCACACTTTGTGCATTTGTTTTATTTGGGTGAATTTTGTGCCACTTTCACTTTTCAAACATTGCACATCTTTTCTATTTTTTGACTCTTTGTGCATATCCCTTTTTTACTTTTTGGGCCTTTGTAATATCAGCAATTTAAATTCAAATTCCACTAATAATAAAAATAAACAAATTGATAAAGAAATAAAAATAATAAGACATCAATCTTGCAATAATTATAACTTAGATATATTTGTCTTTAGGAATATAAAATTGATCTCCATATCTACATCCAGTCATAGTTTTAATTTAAAATTTTGAAAGATTAAATTTTATAAGAAAATTAATTTGTAGAGCAAAGTAATTGAGAATCCATTCAATTGATCAACTACAAGAGATTTTTCATTAAAAATATAAACATTTTAAGAAATAAAATTCAATGCAAGTGAACAAAATATTCCATCATTACATTGATTATCCAGGAGCACATACAAACACATTTTTCATTTCACATCATTCCACATAACATCGTCCTGCTAACTTCATCTCACAAATGTTAAATACCACATGAAAACACTAACAAACAAAATCATTACAGTCACAGGACTACATCTTAAGAGCTAACACAAATACTCATAAGCAATAACAACAGCATAAAAGTACATTTAGTAATCAGAGGGGCCTTGATCTAGAGGAGGTGGTGGGTTGAACATTGAAAAGTAACTATTCATCGTAGCTACATTGGTGTTAACTGAGTCAAATTTCCCTTAGATCCTTGTTGTGTCTAGCATCCTACTAGTTCATGTGTTTCTTAATTTGATCAAAATGAGTTTCCATTTTGTCAAAGTGATAAATCATTTCTTAGTAAAAAATTTGGTCAGGTCTAGGTATAGGTATAGGCGTTGGAACTGGAGCTCCCCCTTCTTTCTCAGAATCATCACTCTCAGAACTTTGATCCCTCAAAAAGAGTGTCTGAAAAGGGGCATCACTAAAGTAAATAGTGAGTTTAGTAGGAGGATTAGGATGTATAAGATTGTACCTCTTCTCTAAGATGTAGATAACTAAGTGTCCTAGAATGATATATTTCTTTCTCTTATTAGGAGGAAGTCCAATATCAAAAAGTTTGTAAATATAACCCATGATCAATTTGGCTTCATCAAAAGGGTTTTCAGTCATTATCAAATAAGGGACTATGGAAAAAAGAGGAGTCATGTTTATGTGATCACCATCTTTAGAATAATTGAGGTTCTAAATATGTGCCGAATAATCTAGGCATTTTGCTTGAGAGTGTAAACATGAGACAAATGACTCACTTGTTCAACATCTCTAAGAGTTTAATTTAGTTTGGACCAATCAAAGTCAGCTCTAGAGGTTAAAGTGTGTGCTCTAATCCCTTGGGTTCTTAGGTGGAGGAAGTTACCTAGATCTTCCTTTTTGATTTCAACATGTTGCTTAAGGACATAGGAAGTAATCCTGGTTAACTTTCATGTTTTCTAGGATAGTTTGGAAGGTTTCTTTATGAAAGGCATAGATGAGGGTCAAGATAAATAAAAATTGGGTTGAGGCAAAAAGTGGCATAACGATAAAGTTAATGTCACTTTGAATCAAAAGTCGAGATGGAGTAATTTTTGCAGATGAATACCTAATGAAACCATCCTCATTTTCTATGGATAGAAAACTTTCATCCCTACTAGAACTAGAAGAAGATCCCTTAGAGATGCGGGGTTATTTGCTTCTACTTTCCATTCTTAAAATTTTGGCTCTAGAAGGTTTGGAATGGATGAAAAAGTTATGAAAAACTTATCCAAATACCCTTGTATTTAAACAAAAGCAATCAATCGTACAGTACAAAATTAAGATTATACATACAATTTTAAAATTTTACGGTACAAAATTTTTTTCGTACATACAAACGAACATGGCTTCAAATGGAACGCCTTTTCATAAAACATCATTTCTGAGGTGTCCTTTCAGACAGACTTTTTGACAAAATGATCATACAGGCGAGTACATATTCTTCTGAGATGATTAGAATATTAAAGATCATTTAATGACAGTTAGGTTTGTCCCCCACTGAAACTAACAGCAAGATCATACAGGCAAAATGAAAGTTAATACATATGATCTGTAATAAATAACTAAACTCAACTGGAAAACCATCACCATTCTTATAGATGAAACAACCTATATCATATAGTATGATGACATCATTTTATAATATAAAACCCAATGAAAAATTAAGTTTTGTGCACTCAGCTCCAAAATATATAATGTACAAGCTACAAAATTTGTATAGGATGAAAACATTTCATACAGTACGAAAAAAAAAACACTTAAAAAATAAGACATGATAAATAGAAAAACTCGTGAAACATAATGACAAGCTTCCAGTAAAATAAAAAATAAAACAAGCACACAACTAACAAAAGAGAGAACAACAAATAAAATCAAAAATAAAATACAAATAATAAACTCTTATAATTAACCTAAGAAAATAAACAAATATATAATTATAAAATAAATAAAGTTTGTAGAATTTCAATTTAAGCATTCAGATTAATCACACCTAATTAAGTCTTTAATGTTCTAAAAGTGTCAATTGCCAGTAGTTTTGTGAAAATGATTGCAAGTTGATTCTCTGTAACAACATGATGTAATTCTATTTCTCCCTTAGCTACATGATGTCTAATGAAGTGATGCCTTATGTCTATATGCTTGGTTTTAAAATATTGAATAGGATTATTTGAAATGCATATGATACTAGTATTATCATAGAAAATCGAAATGATGCCAACAAAAAATCCTAAGTCAATCAATTACTATTTTAACCAAAGAACTTGTGCTACACAACATTCTAAGGCAATGTATCTAGTTCAATAGTAAATAGGTCTACTAAATTTTGTTTCTTATTGGACCAAGAAAATAAAAAGTTTTCTATGTATTGATAAGTTATATATATACTTTTTTTTATCAATCCTACATGCTACAAAATTTGAACAATGAGTATGTTATCTCTTATCATTTTCAAATAAAGAGTGATGTCCACACTTCCTTTCACAAATGATCTCTCTAATAGGAAAGTGCTTAACTTCTCATACCAAACCTAGGTGCCTATTTCAATCCATGCAATGTCTTTTTAAATTTAAACACATGATTAAGGAATTTATAATTTTCAAAACCTTGAAGTTTCTTAGCATAAACACCCTCTTATATCACCCCATTAAGAAAGGCACTTTTAACATCCATTTGATATAATTTAAAACCTTTAAAATAGATAAAGGCTAATAAAACACTAATTGCTTCAAGTCTGGCTACAGGGGCAAAGTTTTCTTCAAAATCAACCCCTTCTATTTGATTATACCCCTTGGCCACTAATATTACCTTATTTTTAATCTCAACTTCTTAATCATTCATTTTATTTTTGAACATCCACTTAATTCCAAGAACACTTTGATCCTTAGGCCTTTCAATTAATTTTGAAACATCATTTCTTACAAATTGATTCAATTCTTCTTGCATGGTCAAAATCTAAAATTCATTTGAAAGTACTTGATTTATATTTGTGGGTTTAACCATCAATATAAAGGAAGAATGGTTCACTTCTTTGCTAAGTCCATGCCTAATCCTAACCTAAAATCAATTCCTTAGGGTGATTCTTTGAAAATCTTCATTCTCTAGGCAAAGGGTCTTCTTTTTCAACAACTTCTTCCAAATTTATCTTTTCAATTCTTTAGGAGATATTTTCAATATGATCTTTTCCAACGTTGGCTCTTCCAAAATACTAGATTCATCAAACATAATGTGGTCTCCTCAACTACCAAATTTCTCTTATTAAAAACTCTATAAGATTTTCCAATACTAGAATATACAAGAAAAATGCCTTCATCATATTTTGGATCAAATTTTTCTGAAGGAGTTTTCCCATTATTATGAATGAACACCTTGCATCCCAAAACATGAAAATGCAAGAGATTAGGTGTTCTCCCCTTAAGAAGTTTATATGGTGTTTTAATTAATTTTGATTTAATTTTTACCTTATTCAGAACATAATAAGTTGTACTAACCACTTCAGCTCAATAATATTTTGGAAGTGAGTATTCTGCCAACATAGCTCTAATAACTTTAATTAATGTTATGTTCTTTCTTTCTACTATCCTATTCTATTGAGGGATCCTAGGTGCTGAAAAATTCTGATCAATTCCTTTTTCTTTACAAAAATCTTCAAATTTTTTATTTTCAAATTGTCCTCCATGATCACTTTGAATTAACAAAATCTCACATCATAATTTCTTTTCAATCCTAGTACAGAAGTCTCTAAATTCATCAAATGATTCACTTTTATGTAATAAAAATTTAACTCAAGTGAATATTGAAAAATCATTAACAATCATAAATCCAAAGACTTTAACTCCTATACTTTCACTTCTAACCAATTCAAAAAGATCCATATGAATTATTTCTAAGAGTTTTTTAGTTTTAAGAACCTTAATGAAATGAAAGGAGGACTTCACCTATTTTCCTAAATGCATGCTTCACACATGTGATCTTTAGTAAAGTCTAGTTTGGGTATTCCTCTAACTAATTCTTTTTGGGTAATTTCCTTCGATTTTTCATACTTACATGATAAAGCCTCCTATTCCATAACCATAATCCATCACTAATTATTTTGAGATAAAAGGCATTAAAAGATTTAATACAATTCAAATCAAGTATATACATATTATTTACGCTTATTCAATGCAAAACATCAATTCCATTTTGGTTCATTATGCAACTAGTGGGAAAAAAATTATACTATAACCTTTATCACATAGTTGACTAATACTCAATAGGTTATGATTTAAGCCTTCTACCAATAAGAAAATTTCAATAAAAAAAATTATTCAAATTCCCAAGCATACCTATGCAAACCACTTTCTTAATGGTATTATCTCTTAGTGTAACCTTACCTCTATTCTTAGCTTTCAAAGATATGAATTATGTCATATCTCCAGTCATATGCTTCAAACATTTGCTGTCTAGGTACGAAATTTTCACATGAGGTCTTATATGAGAGCATTTCTATAAGATAATTAAATGTTAGTCCTGGGTGTTGATACTTATTGATTCTTGATTAGGTTATTAAACCTAAGCAATTATCCCAAGGAAAACCAAGAGGAGGGATGAATTGATAATTTAAAAATTCTCTTGGATTTTTTAAATAAAAATTTGATTTTAAAAATTCATAGCAAGTTAATTAAGTTTCAATATAAAACTTTTCAACCATAATAAATAACTTATAGTAAATAAAATTCAAAAATTAAAAGATTCAAGAATTTATAGTGGTTTGGTCAAACAAGACCAACATTCACTCCCTAAAGACTTTCTCTTTAGGTATTGCACTATTACTAAAGTTTCTCTCCTTTTGCGCCCACAATAAGGCAGAGAAGCCTTTACAAAATCTCTCTTCCACCAATCCCCGGTGTGGTAGAGAACTGTCATCCTTTCATATTCTCCAAGTGTTGGTAGTGAAATGTTGTCCTTTCACACTCTCTAAGTGTTAGTAGAGAACTGTTGTCTATTTACACCATCTAAATGTTGGTAGAGAACCGTCGTCTATTCACACTCTCCAAGTGTTGGAAGAGAACCGTCATCCTTTCAAACTCTCTAAGTGTCGGTAGAGAATTGGATCTTCTTCAAAGATCTTCTCACAATCAATCTTGAAAGGCAAGAGGAAGAGTGATATCCAAAATTACAAAGAGATACTTACTTTTAAGTAACCTTGTGAATCATTCACAATCCACTTGCAGGAAATCTTTCTAAAACACTCTCTCCCACTCTCTCTTTCAAATGCCCTAAAAAATTTATAAAGGGAAAACATTTTCATGTATGTTTTAGTGGACCTTTTATACAAGAGATATGAAAAACCATCCATAAAACTAAAATTTTTAATTTTGAGCGCACACGATTATACAGTATGATCATATGTTCGTATGTACAAATAGTTCAAAAATTGTTGCGTACGAACTAGTTGTGAATTGATAGGAATCAGTTCGTGCATGATCAACATCTGGTATAAAACCAATTCATTCGGTATGAACAGTTAGAAAATTTTCACATTTGCCGGGATGAAACGTCGAGACAAGAAGGGACCTCACAATTTCATACTTTGGAAGGCATGTACGAATAGTGATCGTACAGGACGATCCATACAAAAAAAAAACAAAACTTTTTGAGAAAACAGGGACCCTTCCATTTCGTACTCTAGAAGGCATGCACGAACAAGATTTGTATTGTACGATCTATACTTTAAAAAAAATATTTTTTGAGCGAACAGGGACCCGTCCATTTCGTACTCTAGAAGGTATGTATGAACTGAGTTTGTACAGTACAATCTATATTAAGAAAAACTATTTTTGAGCAAAAGAGGACCCATCCATTTCGTACTATAGAAGGCATGTACGAACTAGGTTCGTACAGTATGATCTATACTTAGAAAAAATTTTCATTTCTATTCGTTTGACTGCTCATTAGGAAAATAACTGAATAAATCATCCTGTATGAAGTTCATTCATACAGTATGATTAGTTTTAAAATTATGAATTTTAAACTCTCCCTCAATCTATTTATGCTCAATTACTCAATTACAATCATACTATCTCAGACTCAAGAAAATGAAAAATATAGACTTCAATTACAATTAACTCTAAACTGATGTTGATTTGAAGCGTTCAATAATCTAGAGTAAGATTTTCCTAAAATTTTAGTACACATAAGAGAAATACAATTCTACCAAAATATGTTAGGAGAAATAATAATCAAAGAAATAATATTATGAATAATAAAAAACATATAAGTTACAAGATTATGAACAAATAATAATTAAATAGAAACTATCTCAACAATGGGAACCCAAATAAGTTTAGGTTCTCTTCTTGGCAAAAATAATCTAGATCCATGTTTTATATGATTTATTTTATGCATCTTAGGTCTCCACACTAAATGAGTTTTACTATGAATAGTACAAGTGTATGAGATATTCCCAATCAATTCACAAGAAAAACATTTCACTCTAAGAAAAAGATTTATTAATCTAATACAATATAAATAGTCCTTAGAAAATTTTCCAGGCATGATTCAATTATCTCTATTATGGAGGAACACTTAAGTCAAATCATCCTGTATGATCCTAAAATTGTTCAGCAGGATTAGTTAAAAAATAATAATTTTTACACTCCCCCAGTATATGTGTGCATGGTTACTCAATTAAAATCACTCTCTCAAACTCAAGTAAAATATAAAAAGTATAGACTTCAAATACAATAAACCTATATCTAATATATCTTGAAGTCTTCAGCAGTCTGGAGTATGATTTTTCTAAAATATTAGTACACATAAACAACACAAATAATATTTCCAAAGTATATTAGGAGAAATAATAATTAACACAATAAGATTTAGGAATCTTCAAAAATACACATGATATAAAAAAATAGTTATGAAAACTAAGTTCCAATATAGGCTTTCACGAGTTCCAATCTAATTCTTTTATATGTTCCAATATTTCTTAATCGAGGTTATATATCATACTAGGATTTTATTCTACACATTACCACTACATAGAATAAACGAAGAGCAATAGTTATTGAAAATAACCATAAATAATTTAAAGTTTAAAATTAATATTTATAATTACATAGTGTTTCTCATCATTATTAAAAAAATATGGGTTTAACTGGCCATAGAATAAAAACATAATAACACAATTTTCCTTACTTATTCAAGAAGTATAACAAAAGTACAAAAGAGTAAGAAGATATCATCTTGAATGAAAGATCATAAACCAAGATGGTAGATGATTTCTTACCAAAAGTGAATCTCTCCTCACAACCTTTCTCTCCTTATTACTTTCCTCTCTCAATGCTTATTTGATCACTGTAATGTTAGACATCCACTCTAAAGTTTGTACGTTACTCTCCCCTAGCCTCTCCTCTAAGAAATCTTATTCAAACTATATTACACTCGCATAGAAATATTAAAAAAATATTTTACTTATTAGAAAATTACTTAGGAAATGCGGTGCTCGATAGGTTAGGGCTATGACATTATAAAAAGAACAAGAACCTCTATGTTGCTAAGTCATCTAAGCTACAACACTAGAATGTCTTGATGCAGCTATTGGCTGAACTGACAAATATCTAGGTGGAATCAATGTTGCTCTACATTTTTTCAACCATTCAATTATGGCACTGCAAAAGTTAAGCAATTTGCTGTTATATAGTTTAACACTCCAACAACAAAACTCCTGAGACTCTAGTACTGTAATGTTGGCTCGTAGAATTGTGGTGTTGTGAAGCACTGTAGTGTTGACCTTGGGATCATCAGGGCATTAAATTAAATAAAAGTTTTCCTGAGGCTTTGACATTGTAATGTCCTTTTCTAGCATTGAGGTATTTATAGCACTGCGGTACTGATAGTTCTAGAGTTGCGATGCTGGTCCAATACTTGTAAATTTTCTTTATTTCCTAAGTTTTTCCTAAATTACATAATCTAAAAATAATATTTTTATTAGAATTTAAGACACTAAAACTCTACATAATTTTCACATAACTCACAATCAATATAATATGCTTCGGAAGGTTCTAAACATATTACTACATTAACTTAGGCCAAGTGGTCTCCTGTGGTGACTAGATAACTAAGAATTAATATAACAATATAATTATTTCACTCATAAGTTCTAGCCCAACTGATTATGTGCTTACAAACTCTCTTGAACACTTGCATAAACCCTATTGGATTGTCTCTAGCTAAAACTATGGCCTGAGGTTGTAGAATATGTTCAATGGTAGAGTATTATTTGATCTATATTAACCTGTAAATACTCTAAAATCTTATGAAGAAGAGTTATACTTTTTTGTTTCCAAATAATTCCCTAATGATCTACCTTTAATTCCCTACCATTCCAAGACCTCCAATCTCACTTTTGAGCAAGTTGAGTGGAAACTATGGAAAGTTATTTCTAAATAGAGATCCAACTTTTAATATCATGCATCTCAACCTCCAAATTATTAAGCAAATTTATGCTCTAGGTATAGATAAAACTCCTGAACTAGACGACCCCTTTATACTCCTCTATATAGAGGTATTTTTAAAAAGTTAGCATATTTTCACCTATGATTGACTAACTCTGAAGTGAACTATCAATCTATGAAAAATTTACCTTTGGATTCATAGTTCACACTTAAATGATCCTTTAGGATAAAATTAAGTGAGTTTTGATGGGTATATTTACTAGATTAAGAATGATTTCCTATTCAATTGAGAGATCGAGTGAGAGTTTGAAGATAAAATTTATGTCATCTATTTTATTCAAATTAATGAGATGGCTTTGATTTAGTCTGACAATATTCATTATTTATATCCCCAATTTTGAGTTATCTTATCCATACCATTTGATCTTGGGTCAAATAGATGAGGTTAATCCATAAAGTCTAAAAGACCTGCCCACTCTTTGAATGGCAAGCCAGGTGCAATTGAATGTAAAAGTGCTTCATAGTTTGCTTGTATGATTGTGTAATTTAGTCTATATAACATTATATAACATAAATAACTCAATGCTTTATAAATTTTTGAATTTGCACGCACTTGACTATTTTTAGAGATTTAGGGCACTATGGATCCTTCTTGAGGAGTACTATAAAAGATCCATGGAATGATAACTCAATTTTACATGTATGAAAAGAAATTTAAAATAATACTCCACACTATATTTTTAAATAATTCAGTAAATTTGAATACAATTGAGCATAATTTTTTGGCTGATTCTTGGAAATTTTTCCTACTTAGCCAAAGTTATTCAAGGTAATTTAAGGTCATAGAGGGGTTTCATTTGAATTATAAATTTCTTAGTCAAAAAATGATATAGAAAATTATAATTTAATAAATATAAATCCATTATAACTTTGCTTGTGTTGATTAATAGAGTAGTGTTGAAGTATTAACTAGCCACTAATTTTACCTAAATCTTGGTCTAGCTATCCATTTACAAAATTTCCAAAGTATAGAGGGAATTAATTTTGGTATTTGTTAAAAGACTTGGATGGGCTTTTATCAACCCTAATTTCTAATGAATTTTTTTTTTTTGGGGGGGGGGGGGGGGGGGGACACCATAGAGGGGCCTATACATAGATTAACAAAATAATTATATGGTCTTAAAAGGTACCTAATGCTCACTACTAATTAGAAGAGCAAAAAAAAAAAAAATATATATATATATATAAAAAAAAACCTATGAGCTCAAGAACCCTTTAAAGAGAAATTACACAAAAACCAAGTAACAATCTAGGGAGGCATGAAGGCATCACCCAAGAATTTGGAAGAATCTTCAGATTGACTTTAAGCACCATTACTTCCCAAAAAAAAAAAAAAAGGTCACCAACCTGTCAACATAAAAATGATCCTGCAATTGAATGTGACAAATAAGCAAGAAAAAGCATAGATAAATAAAGCATTGTGAAATAAATTAACATAGCTATAATGGAATTTGAAATCACCTTTACCATGATATAAAATATTAACATATAATTTCTTGGAAAAGACATAGAGAGGAAAAACCACATATGAAAGCTAAATATGATACAAACATCAAATATTAAATTGCACAAAAAAGGATACCAACTCCATAATATTGAAAGATAGTGCCAAAGTCAGATATGTATCTGTACCACCTGAGAAAGAAACCCAATAAGTAAGCCTTTGTTGATACTAATAATTATGTAGACCCCCTCAAACAAAAGAGGAACATACCAGAAAATATAAAGACAAACATAGGAAGCAGTGGAATCATTGGCAAATAAAGCCCCCATATGCAAAAGAAAACACCAAAACAATCATCAACATGGATGATATAGCACTACAAGCCAAGATTTCAAGAGAAAGAACAAGCAACTGCTAATACAAAGTTGGCTCCAATGCACCAAATTTAAAAAGCAACAATAATGATAAAGCTAGATAATGTCACCACACATTAAGGATTTAATGACTAGAAATTGAAACAATAAAGCCAAAAGACTAGGAGGAGGTGGACCACTTGAGCTTATGAAGGTAAAATCATAGGAGACATCATGATGAAAACCCCAATGCCATTAAATTTTAAAACTAAACATGTTCAGGCATATTAAGTAGAGTAAGCAAAATATGTGAGTAATAGAAGAGAAGTACATGTAATAGAAAAACACAAAAAAATGACACCACCACTACACTTTCTTCCCCAAAAACAAAAATAGAAGTACGAGCCAAAAAAAATTATCACTAGATTTAAATATCTAGATAGTACAACCATACATTACAACCTTAATGGATAGAAATCAAAACAAAATACCCCAAAAACTTTGAAGAGGTGGGCCACCTGAGCTCAGGAAGGTAATGTCATAGCATACATTATGATGAAAACCCCAATGCCACTTAATTTTAAACAACATAAATGGCCAAAAGCCCCATCCAAACAACATAGGAAAAAACATGGCCATCTGAAAATACCCCCTAGGAGAAGAAAAGTAGCAAACAAGGTTGAAATCTTAGTCTTAAAAATTCTAATGATAGCATAAGTCTATCACAAAAAAACACCAAGCAAAGTTAAAAGTAAGATGATTAAGATAAAAAAAATTGATAGTATTAATAAACCAAAGCCATGGATGAAAAAAATATTTAGCATAACACAAATAAGCCCTACAAAAGGTAACAAACCATAAGAAACAATAGCTCCAAAAAAGAAACTGACTAGCAAGAACAAAGAAAGAGCAAAACAAAAAGACCTAAGAAATACAAAATTACTAAATTTTGACATAAGGTAAATCCATTTTGTCCAGCCTAACCATGCCTTTCAATAAATTAGGTAAATTGATACCAGTGAAATCATTGAGACATTCCAAATTGCAACCTGAATTTGATATGAAATATGCACAAGCATTTCCTTTCCTATGAACCTGAGAAATAGTAAAGTTAAAAAAAATAAGAAGCTGATTAATTAGTCTAATAAGATGGAAATGATCAGGATTATAAATATGATTTTTTAGCTTCATAAGGAAACGAATACTCGAAGTGGCATCATCATTAACGTAGATATTATTAATACCAAGAGAAACACATAATTTAAAAAGATTTAAAATAACAAAAATCTCAGCAATCACCACTAAGCATTTTTCTAAGGGTCCAGCAAAAGCCATGATCATGTTCCCATTATCATCTCTGATAATACCAACACACCCAAAAGAACAATTTTTATTCAACCCATCATAATGTAGTTTAAAAGTATTATGGGATGGTTTGATCAGATAAACAAAGTTAGGATAATCTAAAGAGCTTCTAATATGTAAAGAAAAACCAAAATTTTGATCATCAAATTCCTAATGTCTTAGGAGGTCAAGAAATTTGATGAGTATTATTTAAGCACTTTGTCTTTAATATTTTGAATAATATGATGTTAATCCATGCAATTATTATTACAAAAGAGTTATTTCTAGAAATCCACATATACCACATAATTGAGAGGGAATGACATTTTTGATATGCCCTTTTGAATTAATGAACTAGGAATCAAGGAAAGTGTAGATAGACATGTGTGCACTAAATAGATTCAATCTGAAATCATCAAAGTAATTCTAAGTTTTTAACAACAATAAGACCAAAAATAAATACATGATGCATTTTCTCCATATGATAATAGCATTGACATTTAGAAGTTAAAAGAAATCGTCTTTTCCTCAAATTTCATTATTTTTTTTAAAGATGCACATAATAATAACATTAACGAAAAGAGACCTAATACAAACTAATAATAGAATCAAACTCCTTTAACAATTGAAAAAAAAAAGGAGAAATATGATCCATAGTAATATCATCCCAAATAAAGCTACCACTAAGAGCACAGTTTGCACAAACATCTGCTAACTTAGTGAAATCCCTATTGACATAATTAAAAATAACATGATTAAAATGTTTAATAAAAGATATAAATTCATATCTAAAGCCAGGCTTGAAAACATCCATCTTCTTGAGATCATCCTAAACTTATTTAATCATGTTGATGTAGTCCCATTCAATTATGATGCCTTTGTACTGCATCATCCAATCATTGACAACCAATTCCAAAGAGTAGATAGATGCCATTTCTAACCAAGAGATGTCCCAATGAACACCATTGAATCCAAATGCAAAGAAAAACCTTCCTATATGATCCCAGAAAATACCTCCCAACTCCAACCTTATAGGATGTTAAAAAGGAAGCATCTGTATTAAATTTGATTTAATTGGGTAGTGGAGAATGCCAACAATTTTTGAACAATCAAACCGATTGATTAGCACCCCAGATGGCCATATGTAAGAATATATTTGTGCAAGATTCTCCAAATAAAAATAGGAAGTCTTAGGAATACTTCTATACTAGATCATAGAAAAGACTTTCTTAACATAGTTCTTATTTCTAAACTCATGCCAAGCATCCTTCAAACTAAACTTACCATTATGAGGCAAGTCACATAATAACAAATAATCAAATTCAATCTCTATGGGTAGATTTGAGATTTTAGAAATAACATACTAAGGAAGAGTGTAAGTAAGTTTATTGTAATTCCATGTGTTGTTAGAGATAATGGAAACCACTTTAGTAGGGAAAGTGAAGGAACAATTAATAATGGAATCAATGGACTGACCTCCAAGTCAATGATCTTTGAAAGTTTGTGAGGATTATTAAACCCTTATGAACTAGCCCAAGGCTAACCAAGAGGGGGGTGGGGGGTCAGATGGGGTGCGAATTAGTCATTTAAGAACTCTCTTTTAAATATTTTAAAATAAACAATATACGTGGAAGTAACAATTATTTCATAATAACAAAAATCATAGATTTTGACCTTGGAAAAAAATCACAGAATAATATAAATATCAAATGCAAAAAGTAAATAGAAAGAACACACCAAATTTATA
Source organism: Dendrobium nobile (assembly GCA_022539455.1). NCBI lineage: Eukaryota > Viridiplantae > Streptophyta > Magnoliopsida > Asparagales > Orchidaceae > Dendrobium > Dendrobium nobile. The sequence continues at coordinate 23,859,959 of CM039721.1, forward strand.
ATGAGGCAATCAACTTAACCTACATCCACTCCATGCAATCCTCCTTTCCAAATATTGCACTAAAAGTAGTATCTCTTCTTTTCACACCACAACAAGGTAGAGAGGCTCTTATGAAATCTTTCCACCAACCCGGTGAGATAGTGTACCATGAATCCTTTTACTACCTTCTGAAGTAGGCAGAGAACACAAAAATCTTTTTACTACCTCCTGGAGTAGGCAGAGCACATTGGAATCTTTTTTCACCCTCTTGGTGAAAGAGAAGAACCTAGATATGATGCTAATGAATATCTCTGCCAGTGCCACGAAGCAACCAGAAAAGCAGGTTGAAGAAGATAGTGAAAACCTTGCTTGGAGTAACATTTGTGAATGCCTCATAACTCCCCCTCACAAGGATATTTCTCTCAAGCTATCTCTCTTCCTTCTCTAAGCTCTCTCTTAGATCAACTCCAAAGTTAAAGATTATCTCAAGAATAATACGAGAGCTTAAATTGAGAGAATCCAAATGAAGCCCTAATTTTTAATTTTGTGCTTTTGATCATCCAGTATGATATATGATGATGGGTGGAGGTTTAAATATGATCCTACACATCCCTTGGGATGCCCAGTATGATTACCTATATAATTAGAAGAAAATTGCAATTTTCATCTAGGATGATGGGGGATCATCCCATGAAGTATCAAATATCATCCAGTACGATCATTGTAGATTGTCCTGTATGATATGATCAAGAAATCTAACCATAATTATTCCCCTAATCACATGGTAAATTTAGGCATGATTGTCATAAATTATATAGTATGATTAGAAAAAAATTTAAAGTTTAAAACATTACCTAAATTATGATTGGAGGCTATTTTTTATGTCTATAATTTATCATCCAGTATAATCATGAATCATTCAGTACGATTAGTTAAGCAATCTTACTTAACAATGTGTGCCCTAATTAAAAAATTTTATATAGGTAATCATCCAGTATAAGTTAGAGAGAGATAATCTGAGGAAAAATTAGATTCAGCTTAGTTTTTTAAATCTCAGCTTTTGCGGGTTTTTCGGTAATGCGAAAATGGCGAAGGACGACCATCTATGGCCGGTGGTCCATTAGACTTCTGACGATTAGCAATAGGGACTGCTCCAAATCCAGTTCGGACATTTTCATCATCGCCTCCAACATTTGGTGATGGATTTCCTGGTATTTCTCAAGGATCAAAACCATTGGTGAGAATGGGTATGCTGCTTATTATAAATGAAGGTGGATTGCTTTGTTCTAAAAAACTTCTTAAAGTAGTCAGAAAGGGTAAGAATATGGTTGTTGAAGAAACATTTAAGATTTAATTTAAACCTGGAAAGCTGTCGAGAAAATTATTGGATTTAAACTGAAAGGATAAGGCTTCTCCATCACCAATGCAATACTATAAAAGGCTGTATGAAACTTGAGGGTGAAAAAAGGTTATGGTATAGAAAAAGCTATTGCTGAGACAAGGAATTTGATTCCTAAAGATGATTTTGAAACTGTTGAAGAAGCGGAAAACCTGATAAATGAGAAGACTAGAGATAATGGATAGTTTGATAAATTAAAAGAAGCTGATTTGATTACTGTTCGTGTATGTAATCCAGGGGATTTGGGAAAGTGTTTTGGAACCCAGAATGTAATTTTGGTAAGATCGACGAATTCAAACTAACTAAATGCTTGGAGTAAGAAAGGAAATATTAAGGTTTCAGAACTGGATTTTGAAGAATTCTTATCAGAAGATGGTGCTTTAGTGAAATTACATGTTAAGAAGGAGTTAGTAAATACTAGAAAGCTTCAAAACTCTCTAGTTGTAAAAGTTTTTGGAGGTAATTTTCCTTTTCCTGTAGTAAGTAGATAATTAAGAAGGCAATAGTCTTCTTTTGGGAAATTTCATATTACCATGCTCGGTTTGGATTGAGTTCTATGTTCTTTTTATGATGTAGAAACATTGGAAGCTGTGTTATCCAATGGGTATTGGTTTGTAAATGGACAAATAATTGGCATGGACAAATGGACGCCAAATTTCTCTCCCAACTCATTAAAAAGCTTAATCACACCAATATGGGTTAGGATGCCCAATCTCCCACTTCAATGTTGGGGTGAAATAAATATTTGCGGAATAGCTTCAATGATTGGGAAACCTCTCTTGATTGATGGGAACATGTTCCAATGGGGAAGAAGGTACTTTGGGAGGATTTGTGTTAGAATCAAATTTGATGCTTAATTGCCTCTTGGAGTATGGGTTGAAGGGAGCACTGGAAAATTCTTCCAAAAATTAGAATATGAAAGGATTCCAAACTTTTGTTTTGGATGTGGTAAAATCGGGCACATGAAGAAAGACTATTTAGAAAAGAAAACGGGAGGAGACAATGTTTCTAAAGAAGCTGTTGATAATCTGAAGCTAAGAGAGGAAGGCAATGAAATAGAAAAAAATCTCGGGCAAGCTGAGATTTCAATTGATACAAATGAAAGTTATGGGACATGGTTGCTAGTGAATTATGGAAAAAGAAGGACTAAAAACTTTGGTTTTAGAAAATTTAACACAAGGAGCGAGGATGAACAGATGGGTAAAAAGGCTAAATTAATCTCAGAAAAGCCAAAGCTAAGCCTGGTGGATGCTGAAAAGTACATATGGAAAGAGGTGGTCGGGGTTCATACAGGGAGATTAAGTGAACCTGAAAGTTCTGAGAAGGATGCAATGCTGGAAACAGAGGAAATTATTGCTTTTGAAGTCCCTAAAACTGATGGTATGTCTTCCAACATCTCTTTTATTGCAGTTAAGAATAAATTCAATATTCTAGACAACTTGGTGGAGGAAGGAGAGATAGTAAGTAATGAGGATAATGTTAAGACTGATAAACTGGAAGATATGAATGTAACAAATAATGTAGCAGAGTTCAAACTCAATTGTAGTATGAAGGAAACAAAGGTAGCTAATTTGAAGGAAGGTGATTCTTCTAATGTAAAGGGGAAAGGTTCCAAACAAGTAAAAGGTCTAGGACTAATTAATTTGGCTCTTAGGAGTAAGAGAGCTGAAGGAGATGTTAAAGATAAGTTGGGGACTTTATCCCCTCATATTCAATGAGTTCTTCCATTGCTTTTTGGAATTATAGAGGAGCTAGGAAGAAGAAGGCTTCTCGATACTTGAAAGAGGTGGTGAAAGAGCATGGGGTTTTCTTTATTGGTTTACTTGAAACCAAAATTTCTAAGTTTGATAGAAGGGTCAAATTGGGAATTCTTTCATGTGTCTTTAGAAGGATTGTCTGGCGGTATTCTTGTGTTATGGAAGACTAGTTTTGCAAAATTTTAGATTTGGATGTTCCTAGTAGAGGCAAATGGAGGGTTGCTTCAATATATGGCAATAAGGATGTTTACAAAAGAAGAAGGCTTTGGGAGAGGTTGGAATTCTATTCCTCAAAGGAGTTACTAATGGTTTTGGGTGGAGACTTTAATTATATTCTTTCTAAAGAAGACAAGAGGGGAAGGAGAAGATTCTTGTTTTCTCTTGGACCAAAGGAGATAAAATCCATCCTAGCTTATAATGACTTCCAGGAAGTTGGATATGTGGGTCCAAAGTTTACTTGGTGCAACAACAAAAAAGGAGTGGATCAGATACTAGAAAGACTAGATAGATGCTTCTTAAACTTGGCTGCATTGAACTCAACTCACAGGTTGGTGGTGAGGCACTTGGCTCGGGTAGCTTCAGATACTGCCCAATTATTTTGAATCTCTTAGTTGAGCAGTCAGCTAGGAAGGTGCTCAGGTTTGAAGAGGTGTGGACTTCCAATAAGGCTTCGGTTGCTGTAGTAAGAGGGATATGGAGGAAAAAATTGGTTGCAGCTTCTCTCAAATTTTGAATTATAAAATGGAGAAAGCTCTTAAGGCTCTTTCTTATTGGAGCAAAGCTAAACACAAAAGTCTTGTGTTACAAAAGGAAGAGCTATTGAAGCATATTGAAGAGTTACATATAAAAGAACCAAATGAAGGTGATCTTTCAGAGGAAGATAGTTGGTATTTAAAAGTAAGTGTGTGAGCTTAATTCAACATTAGCATCGCTGGATACTTGGTGGAGGCAGAGAGCTAAGGTGAAGTGGATGGTGGAGGAAGATTGAAATTCTAAATTCTTTCAAGCCTTTGCTTCGGCTAGGAAAAATTCCAATTTTATTGCTAAGATTAAAAATGAAAATGGGGAGATTGTGGAGGAGCAACAATAAATAGAGGAAGTGATGGTTTGGTTTTTCAAAAACAAATGGAAGAATAGAGTTTGCAACCTTGATAATTGGCCAACCTCGTAGAGATTGATGGATAATGTAGACATAGATTTTTTAAATAAGGCTTTTACAATGGAGGAAATGGAAGCTGTGATCAAGAGCAGTGGATATAACATCTCCCCAGGTAATGATGGCATTACATTTTCCTTCTTTAAAGCATATTGGGAGATAATTAAATATGACTTATGTAATGCTATCAATTATTTCTTTCTAATGGCTGTTATGGATTCAAAATGGAATGAAATAATTATAGGGCTTATTTCAAAAATAAGCAACCCTTTGACTCCGTCTAATTTCAGACCGATTAGTTTATGCAACTCGGTTTATAAGTTGGTGGAAAAGATGTTAATGAATAGGTTGTCTCCAATTATTCCTAAATTTATATCGAAAGATCAAGCTGCTTTTGTGAAAGGAAGATCTTTTTCTGATAATGTATTGGTAGCTCAAGAGATAATGCATAAATTCAGAAGTTCTCAATCATCTAAAGGTTTGGTATCCTTCAAAATCGATATGGAGCAAGCTTATGTTTTGTTGGGATGGCAATCATTGGAGAATGCAATGGAGTATTTTGGCTTTCCGTCCGATTTTGCAAATCTAATTTTGAAGTGTGTAAAGGACTCTAAATTTTCCATTTTGATTAATGGTAGTATTTCTGAATGGATAAGTGGAAAGTGTGGATTTAGACAAGGATGTCCCTTGTCCCCATTTATTTTTATTTTATGCTCCCAATTGTTGTTAAATGCTTTTAAACAAAGAGAAGATTCTATTGGTGTTCGGTTGTGTGTAAACGGACCTAGAATCTCCCAATTTGTTATATGCCGTGATGTGATTATCTTCTCAGAAACTAATATAAAGGCAGTCAAGGAGATTAAAAAAATTATGGAAAACTTCTGTGGATGGTCGAGAAAAGGATTAACACCATTAAATCTTGTATGATTTTTGGTAAATTGGTTAATATAAGAAGAATGAAGAAGATCTCTCGGTTAATGGGGTTTAAAATAGTGAAGGAGTTGTCTTACCTTGGAATCAAGTTGGCATTGAGAAGATTAGTAAGGGAAGACTTCCATTTCATCATAAAGAAGGATATAAGGATGACTAATGTTTGGGGAGGAAAATTTATTTCATTACCTGGTAAGATTTTACTTACTAAATCTACTTTGCTTGCTTACACTATTTTCCACTGTACCAACTCTTTGGTTTCGAAGAGTTTCCTTGAAGAGGTAGATAAGATTTGTAGAAGCTTCATTTGGAATAAAGCAAATGGGAGACATGATATTCATTATGTCAATTGGGAAATAATGTGTCTACCAATGAAATGGGGAGGTAGAGCTCTTCACTCTTGCTCGAGCAAAGTGGGGCCGTTGAGAGCTAAATTAGCTTGGAAGTAAGTGAATGACAAGGACTCCATAATTCATAATCGATATGGAGCAGGCTTATGATTCAAAATCGATATGGAGCAGGCTTATGATTTTATGGGATGGCAAACAACGGAGAATGCAATGGAGTATTTTGGCTTTATGTTCAATTTTGTAAATCTAATTTTGGAGTGTGTAAAGGACTTTATATTCTCCATTTTAATTAATGGTAGTCTTACTCAATAGATAAGTAGAAAGAGTGGATTTAGACAAGGATGTCCCTTATCCCCATTTCTTTTTATTTTACGCTCCCAATTGTTGTCAAATGCTTTTAAACAAAGAGAGGATTCTATTGGTGTTCAGTTATGTGTAAAAGGACCTAGAATCTCCCATTTTTTATATGCCTATGATGTGATTATCTTTTCAGAAACTAATATGAAGGCAGTCAAGGAGATTAAAAAAATTCTAGAAAACTTCTGTGGATGGTCGGGACAAAGGATTAACACCATTAAATCTTGTATGATTTTTGGTAAATTGGTTAATAGAAGAAGAAGGAAGAAGATCTCCCAATTATTGGGGTTTAAAATTAAGAAGGAGCTGTCTTACCTTGGGATCAAGCTGGCATTGAGAAGATTAGTATGGGTAGACTTCCATTTCATCATTGAGAAGGATATAAGGATGACTAATGTTTGGGGAGGAAAATTTATTTCATTACCTAGTAAGATTTTACTTACTAAATCTACTTTGCTTGCTAACACTATTTTCCATTGGACCAACTATTTGGTTTCGAAGAGTTTCCTTGAAGAGGTAGACAAGATTTGTAGAAGCTTCATTTATAATAAAGCAAATGGGAGAAATGGTATGTATTATGTCAATTGGGAAATAATGTGTCTACCAATGAAATGGGGAGGTAGAGCTCTTCACTCTTGCTCGAGCAAAGTAGGGCCATTGAGAGCTAAATTAGCTTGGAAGTATGTGAATTACCAAGACTCCTTAATTCATAAAGTGTTCTATCCGAAATATGGAAATTTATGGGATAATAACACAAGAAGGATGGGATCTTCAGCTTGGAAAATCATCATGGATAGAGGTAAAGTTCTTAGGCCTCTAATTATATGGAATATTGCTAATGAAGAGGATATTGATGTATTCAATGAAACTTGGATATTGGATAAAAGTATTTGCAAATGGCCAACATTTGTCATCCCTTACGACAACAGCATCTTTTATGTCTCAAATTTCATATCTAATGGTAGTTGGAATGAGGATGAGTTAAGGAAGTATGTGGGTAGTGAGCTGGAAAGCCTGATCTCCCAAGTAAAAATTCACTTTGATATGAAGGAGGATAAGATGGAATTGCTCCACCAAAAAATAGGCAAATCAATTTCTTTTATGGTGTTTGAAATGTCAGTAATGCACACAAATCTGCAGCAATTATGGAGTTGGATAAGAAAAAGAAAATTGAATCCAAAAGTGGAAATACTATGGTGGAGGATTTTTAATAAAGCATTTGCTTACTACTCATTTCCTTGAATATAGAGGATTGAAAATGGAGGAAACTTGCCCAAGGGGCTGTTATGAAATAGAGAATGAAGACCATGTGGCAGTTAGATGTGATAAGCTGAAGAATGTGTTAACTCAACTAAGAAGATGGGGATTTTCTTTTTCAGAATCTGATTCCTTAACAAATTGTTGCAATTGGTTGTCAAATAAATCTCCTTTCATGGTTAATATGTATTGTAGTGTGGTTTATTTTACATGGAAGTCAAGGAACAATTTGGTTCATAATGGTGGTGAGGACAGTTCTTTTATTATTGCTTCCAATGCATTGAGCTTTGCTTCTATATCAATTGATGGAAATGGTAAATTCTTGGGTATATGGTATACTAACCAGTCTCTTAGACTGTTCAATATGCATTGGTATCCTCCACCACCCAATTGGCTAAAGGTTAATGTGGATGCAACTCTTCTTTCCTCTTATAAAGCTAGAATAGGAGTGTTTCATGATCATAAAGGAAGACTTCTTCTAGCTTTTGGGAAAACGTTAATTCATTGGGATATTTCTTCTCTAGAGCTTTTGGCTACTCAAGCAGTCAAGGAGATGATTAAGGATTGGATGTTTAAATTCAAGGAATTATAATTGAAGGTTACAATGTTAATATTATGGAGTTCTTGCAAAAAGCAATGACAAGTGGATAATAATGGTATGATGAAATACATTTATTCAATGGGTTCAATAATGTAATTTTTAATTGCAGAGATAGAAGGGCAAATAAGTTAGTTGATTTATGTGCTAACTATGGTATTGTTAGTTCTTTTGTGTGGGATGAGTTTAGTATGAGTAAGGTTCCTCCTTCATTTTGGGCTCTATTAAAGGAGGAATCTAATGTTCTTATTTTGTAGGTTGTACTCCTCTTTCTTATCTTAATGCAATTTGCTGCATTTTTCTTCAAAAAAAAAAAAATCATCTAGTATGATTTATATCGTACTATGCCATTAGTTTATAAATCTAGTTTTCTCCTAATTCACCAACTCACTCCATTGAGTGTTTATATGAAAGGTTACTTAGCTTAGGGTTCAATAGATATAAGACTTAACTCAAGAAAGGTAAAAAGTACATTGAAATTTAAATTACTAATAGACTTAACCATAGTCTACCAAATCTTGAACTTATTTGCATTTCAAGTAAACTTGTGGACTTGAAAGGTTAGTAAGCAAGACAAATAAAGTAGATATGCAATACTAACACTAGTAAAGAAATAAAAATATTTGCTATCATTAAAATTATAGTACTTGGACCTAAATTTATAATAATCTCCCCCATTTTGATGATGGCAAATATTATTGCTTAAAATTTTGAGAGCAAGGAAAATTTTTGTTTTTCACTTTTTTTTTAAGGAAATATCAGGCATAAGAAAAAATAGAAAAAAATAGAATAAGGTAAATTTCACTTAAATATAAGAAGCAAATAACACACTACTCACCCTTTAAACATTACAACAAGGAGGAAAAAGAATAACACTAAATAGAATAAAATACAGAAAGGAAGATCAATACAAAAACAAAAATAAAAGCACTGAGCAAACTAAGAAAAAAAAAAGAAGAACCCTGATTAGGTGGAGGTGGTAGTGATTGAAAGTATCGGGGAAGAGAGGAAAACTGCTCGCCAAAATAGGACATATCTTGGTCATCCAGCTATTATTATGCTACGTAGCTTTCAAAATGAGCTAGATCATTTGCATGTTATTGTTGCTGCTCAGTTATATAATTTTCAAATCTAGCCTACCACTGATTAAATTGCTAGTCCAGCTGATCAATTTGAGACTACTGGCAGATAGGGGCAGGTGTAGGAATAGGTTCTTACTCTTCAACCATAGGCTCTTTATGCATAGGGTGATGATGAGTTCTTTGGAGAATTTGGAAGGAGCTATTAGAATAAAATACAGGGTGGTGATCAAGTGGACCAGGGATTTGAAGATTGTATTTTCTCTCAAGGACATAGGAAATGAGATATCCTAAAAGCTAGATTATGCTTTATTTTGTGGCCTGGATCTCTAGTGCAGGTTAAATGATCAATGTAGCAAATTAAAAGATTAGCTACATTAAACTCAAGGTTGGACATAATGTAGTAATTGGTAAGTGAAAGAATAGGAGTAATGTGAATTCGATCCCCAACTTTAGGAATAATGGATTTTCTTAGGATGTAATGGATGGTTTGGGCATCTTTGACTAAGGACCTGATTGTGGATTCATAAAGGTGATTATTCAATTCCCTAAGGATGTTGTTAATAGGGGACCAATTAAAATCAGTTTTAGAAGTAAAGCTATAAATTTTATCTCTAATTGAAGAAATTCATAGAAATCCTAATAGGTTATCTCCACATGCCTTCAATTAATATATGATTGAAGGGCAGTAAGATTAGTGTTAGGGTGATGGCTTCCAAAGAATTTGAAAAGCATTTTGGAGTTAAAAGGATAGGAAAGGGTAAGAATAAATCCAAGAGTTATACGAGTGAATAGGTTTAATACCTGAGTGTTTAGAGTATTTTGATTGACAATCTTGGAAGGGTTGATACCAGCATTTTTATAGTGGTTGTAGGTCTCTTCATCAGAATGCTAAGTGAAACAAGGATCAATAGAATGCTGGGAAGAACTTCCAACAAGCACTCTAGATCATTTCTCACCAGCCATTAAAAAAGTATGAATTCTAGAAGGAAGAAGAAAGATTGGAATGATGTGAGGAATATGAAGAAAACCAACTTTTTATAAGGAAATCATAAGAGCATACATGCTAAAATTAATTTTAAATAAAAGTCTAAATAAAAAATGAAATTAGATAAGAAAAGTGATCTTTTCAAACATCATTTCAAAAAAACATCTAATAGAATAATATTACAAAATAATTAACCAAAATTATGATTTTCAAATTTAGGTGTTTTAAAATATCAAGTTACCCATTAATTCTTTAAAGATTTAAAGATTTGAAAGAAAAGGAAGCTTATTTATTTATGGGCTCATTTTGTGCCTCTTTTTCATTTATTTGTCATACTTTGCACATCTTTTGATATTTGATTCACTTTGGTGTATCTTACAATTACTTGGCTATCATTATGCATCTTTTCAATTTTTGGGGTCATTTTGTGCCTCTTATCCATATGATAAATGCAAAACCTTTAAAGACTCTCAATTATGAGATTATCCCCCAGATATTAGAGAAGAAAACTCACTCTATAATATAAGAAAGAGTAAACCACAAAACAAAAATTATATCCATATGATAAATGCAACAACTTGATTAAGAAAACTTGAAAGTGATTTAATGACTTTAGGCATTATTCATATGAGATAGATTATAATAGGAAGTTAAAATAGATCTTAAATTTAAATTATAACTTTTAATTTGAAATAGCTTTTCATTCAAAAAGAGAAATACACCATTAAAAGAGTTAGAGGATGAGTGACAATCATTAAATTTTCTTCTTTTAACTATTTTAGAGGAGTAAAAATTGCTTATTAATTTCTAAAGCCAAAATCAAGTAAAAAATTTCATTTTAGAATTCAAAATAAGAAGTGAGCATTGATCTAATTCCCTTTTTTTTTAATTGGAAAAAAAATAGAAAATAAAAAACATAAAATAAAAATACATGAAAAGAAACATACATGCAAATAATACATAAAGAATAAAAACATAGATAGAAGGAATCAATTTCAAGCATGAATATCTATTATACCTAATTTGGTTCTTAAGATGATGAATGTTTCAAAGGCCAATGGTTTTGTAAATATATCAGTAATTTGGTTTTCAATGACTACATGGTGTAGCTCTATGTCTCCTTTGATAACATGATCCCTAACGAAGTGGTGCCTTATGTCAATATGCTTTGTTCTGGAGTATTAGATTGGATTCTTTGAAATGTAGATGGCACTATTGTTATCAAATATGATATGAATTATGCCTATAGGTAGTCCTAAATTTAGATTTTGTTGCTTTAACCAAAGGACCTGGGCCACACAACTTCCTCAGGCTATGTACTCAGTTTTAATAGTAGACAAGGCAACTAACTTCTATTTGATATTGGACTAAGTGACTAGGGACTATCCTATGAATTAATAATTTCCTTAATTGATTTTTCTATCAACTGTACATCTTATAAAATATTAATTAGAATATCTTAAAATTTTAAAAGACGTGATATGCCTAGGATACCAGATTGTTAAGTCTTAAGTTCTTTAGAGATATCTAAGAATTCTCTATGTAGCCCTCAAGTGGAACTCTCTTAGATCAGCCTGAAATCTACTAACAGTTAAGTTAAGAAGTGATCTTATTATTCCTCTGTATTTCTTTTGATACACTAATTTTTCATTTGAATCCTTATCTAATTTAATAGTTAAACTAATGGGAGTGATGATTGGCTTGGCTTTATTTATTTCATATTTCTTAAGGATGTCCTGAATGTATTTTGATTGACTAAGAAAAGTTCCATCATCCTTCTTCCTTATGCTAGATCCACGAAAGTAGGTCAATTCTCCTATCATATTCATCTCAAATTCCTTACTCATTATTTTTGAAAACTCATCATAAAGGATTTTATCAGAGGATCCAAAAAAATACCATCAATATAAAATTGGGCAATCAGTAATTCATCTCCTATCTTTTTCAAAAATAGGGTGGTGTCAATAGTCCTTTTAACAAAGGCTCTTTTAAGTAGGAATGAGCATAGCCTTTCATACTATGCCCTAGGTTCTTATTTTAGTCCATATAATGCCTTTTTAATTTGAACACCTGATTAGAAAATTATAAATTTTTTAAGCCTAGGGGTTGTTCAACATGCACATATTCTTTTATCACCCCATTCAAAAATGCACTTTTGATATCTATTTGGTAAAGTTTGAATCCCTTCAAATAAGAAATGTTTAGAAGCACCCTAACGGCTTCCAATCTAGTTACAGGGGAAAAAGTCTCTTCAAAATCAATTCCTTTTATCATATTATACACCTTAGCCACTAATCTCTCTTTATTTCAAACCACTACATCAAAATCATTAATTTTGTTTTTAAAAACCCATTTAGTTTTGACTACACTCTAGTCCTTAGGTATTTTAATAAGTTCTTGAACATCATTCCTCACAAATTTATTTAATTATTCTTGCTTGTCGAGGATCCATAATTTTTCAGATAGGGCTTGATTTATATTAGTGAGATCGGTCATTGAAATGAAAGCAGAGTGGTTTACTTCTTTTATAAGTCCATTCCTAGTTTTAACACCTTCAGATGGGTCTCCTAAGATCATTTTTTTTAAGATTATTTAAACAATATCTACATTCTCTAGACAATGTATTTTTAGGTTATACCCTTTCCTCTAGTTTTGCAGATTCTAATCCTTGCGTAATTTGTACAACCTTTTATTCTTCTACCCAAGACCCTTAAAAATTATCAAATTTATTAAATACAATATGAGTGGTCTCTTCTACAACTAATGTTCTTTTATTGAAAACTCTATAATATTTCCCAGCATTTTAGTAACCTAGAAACACTCCTTTATAAGATTTTAGATCAAACTTTCCTAGTTAAGAATTTCCATTATTTATAATTAGCACTTTACATCCAAAGACATGAAGGTGAGAGTGGTTGGGTGTCTAACCCTTAAGACATTTATAAGGTGTCTTGTTTAGCTTGAATCTAACATTTACCCTATTTAAAATATACCAAGCTATATTCACTGCTTCTGCCCAATATTATTTAGGAAGTGAGTATTCAGCTAACATGGCTCTAAATGCTCATACCAGGGTCCTATTATCCTTTCAACAATCCCATTATATTGTGGTGTTTTAATAGCCAAAAAATTGGGATTTATCCCTTACTCCTTATAGTAAGGTTCAAATTTCCCATTATCAAATTCTCCATCATGATCACTATGAATTATTAGAATTTTATAACATAGCTTCCTCTTAATCCAAGTGGAGAATGATTTAAATTTCTTGAATGATTCACTTCTATGAGATGGAAATCTAACCTAAGTAAACCTCAAGAACTCATTAACAATCACATACTGAAAGGCTTTCCCTCATAGTCTTGCAGTACTAACAGGTCTAAAGAGATCCATGTGTAGGACTTCTAAGAGTTTGCTATTGTTAATGTCTTTAATTGAGTAGAAGGAGTATTTGAATTTTTTCCCTAATTAACATGCATCACACAAATGGTCCTTAGTGAACTCTAGTTTTGTAATTCCTCTCATTAAATCTTTTTGGGTTATTTTTCTAATTATTTTCATGCTTGCATGACACAATCTCCTATGCCCCAACTATAATTCACCAGCAAAAGTTTTTAGGCAAAAAGAAGCAGCAAGTTTAATACAGTTTAAATCAAGCAAGTAAATATTATTGATTCTTTTTTCCTTGCACCAAAATATTTTCATTTAATCTAATCATGTAGCTAGTAGAAAAAAATTTGTGCTAAATCCTTTATAAAAAAATTTGCTTATGCTAAGCAAGTTATGTTTCAAGCCATCTATGAGTTAAACATTTTCAATGATGAAATTTTATGAGTTGCCAGTTATACCTGATTCCACCACTCTCTTGGTGGTGTTATCTCCAAGTGTCACCTTGCCTCCTATCATTGCCTATAGTGAAATGAATTAATTTGAATCTTCAGTCATGTGCCTTAAACATCCACTATCCAAGTACCACATGCTCTTACGAGGCCTTCTATGAGAGTATCCCTAAAAAATCTTTAGATGTTAGATTTGGGAACCAAATTGAGTTTGGGTTCCATCTTATGGAAGGAAGAGTGAAATGAATGCATGATGTGCTATGAATTTTGAAAATTTGGTTTGCATACCAAATATGTTCTACATTGAATGGTGCAAGTATGGGAGATATGTCTTAGCATGACTTAAGAAAGTATCTAACACCAGCAAAATGATTTACTAATCTATTTGGGTTATGTTGCCTCTTCATAGGTCTAAATGATGAATGCTGAGGTGATGGATTATAAAATTCTTCAAGTGAAGGTGGTTTTTTATTTTATTTGAAAGCATTTATTTTGATTTATAAAAATTGGATTGCACTTTCAAGAATTGAATTCTCAACTTTCAATTCATGCTCCCTATTACTAATTCAGATGTAGGAGTTTCTAATCTCTTGTATGCATTTTATAATTCAACATGTGATTTTTCTAAGGAATCATGCAACTCATAGAATTATTCTTATTTAAAATGTTAAATTTATCTAACAAGGTCATATGTTTACTATCTAGAGTGGAATGATCTTTCCTTAGGCATTCATGCTCTTTTTATAGAATTGAAAAGTCAGATTTAAGGCTGGTATATGATTTTTTAAGCTTCTTATATACAATATGATTTATTTTCAGAAACTTCAAATAATTGATCATAGGTAAGCTCACATACATCCTCTTCATCTTTTGCCAATAAGCATAGTTTGGTTACCTTCTATTCTACTTATATTTAAGAAGATTCTAATGCTGAATCTGCATAGAAAGCTTTTTTGGGTCCATTGCTTGCCCATCTTGAATTTAGGCTTTTTTTCACCCTTCTCCTTGCTTGAGTGAGCTTTAAGAGTTGGGCAATCAAATTTCTGTGGTAATGACTATCTGCATTCAAAGAATTTGATATCAGAAGAAATTTTAAAATTTTTACTATTCATACCTTTATTCCATTACTAATGATGTTTTTACTTTATCTTCAAAAAGCTCTTGAATTTTATAGTCATCAATGCAATGTCATCATCATCTTATCCATAAGAGTCTTTGTCAAAATCATTAACCTTTAAGGCTATGGTTTTCTCTTTCCTCTTTCACCTTCATCGAGCTGCCTTTGACTCACTCCTTGCTCATAGGCAATGAGTGACCTAAGTAAGTTATCAATTGAATGAACATTCAGATTATTAGATTTAGTAAAAGCAGTGATTTTTGCATCATAGGAAGAAGGTAAAAAATAAAAAATTTGTTAAATTTTTTATTTTTTGTATGCTCTCTTCCTAAGGCATGCTGGGAAATAACAATATGAGTAAATCTAGTATACATTTTAGAAATAGATTCATTACGTTTCATGCAAAATATTTTATAATCATGTAGTAGCATATTCAACCTAGATTGTTTTACTTCCTTTATTCCTTTATATGTAATATATAGTTTATCTTAAATCTATTTACTAGTTGAAAAATTAGAAACATGCATATAATCATCAAATTTTAAAACACAGAAAAAATAGTTTAAACATTTGGCATTCAGTTGGGCTAAATATCTATCATCTGTAGTCCATTCAGAGAAAGGTACTTTAGTTTTAACACCATTTACTAAATGTGACGGTGAAGAGCAACTATCCTAAACTAGCATTCACAATAGATAATCAGTTGATTATAAAAAGATCAGTATGCAAAGTTTTCAAAAATCAAAAGGAATATTATTAAATAAAGATTGTCTAGTGATTGAGTATTTTTCCAAAGTGTTACGATTACCAAAGTTAGCAATAAACATTTTTTTCAAAAGTTTTCTAAAACGTAATTTATGGATCCCATTATGATACCACTTAAAAGTTAATGAGGGCTATTAAACCTTTATGAACTAACCTAAGGCTAATCGAGAGGGGAGGGGGGGGGGGGGGTGAATTGGCTATTTAAAAAATTTCTTAATGAAATAAGGAAATTATTTTAAAATCTATTTTGAATATTTTAAAACAAAAAAATTTATGCAAAAGAAAAATTAACTTTAAAATAATAAAAATAAGAGATTTTAACCATATAACAAGTCACAAAATAATATAGAAATTAAATACAGAAAGTAAATAGAAAGAACACACATGATTTATAGTGGTTCGGTCAACTTGACCTTCATCCACTCCACTGAAACCTACTTTTCAGGTATTTCACTAAAAGTAGTGTCTCTTCTTTTGTCCACCACAGTAAGGTGGAGAAGCCCTTGAAAAATCTTTCCACCAACCTAGTGAGGTAAAGTACCTTGAATCTTTTTACTCTCTCTTGGAGTAGGCAGAGAACTTGGAAATACTTTTACTCCCACCTGGACTAGGAAGAGAACCTTGGAATTCTTTATCACCCTCTTGGTGAAGGCAAAGAACTTAGATATGATGCTCATGAAGATCTGCCTTAGAGCCACCAAGGAACCATAAAAGAAACTTGAAGAAGATGATGGAAACCTTACTTGGAGAAACCTTTATGAATCCCTCATAACCCCACCTCACAAGGATCTCACTCTCTCCCATCCTCTTTCTCTTCCTTCTCTAAGCTCTCTCTTAGATCAACTCCATAGCAAAAAAATATCTCAAGGAAAATATGAGAGCTTAAATAGTGTCCCTCCAAAAGAAGCCCTAATTTTCAATTCTATGCTTCTAATCATCCAATATGATATGGGATGAGGGGTGGTGATTTAAATAGTATCATGTACATCATTCAAGATGTCCAATATAATTGCCCATATGATTAGAAGAAAATTGCGATTTTCATCTAGGATGATGGGGGATCGTCTGATGAAATATTAAATATCGTCTAGTATGATCTTTGTAGTTCATCCTATATGATATGATTGAGAAATCTAATCATAATTATTCAACTAATCATAGGATCAATTTAGTCATGATTCTCATAAATCTTTAAGTATGATGTATATCATCGTAATGTATAATTAGTTAAAAAAATAAAATTTTCTCCTAATTCACTAACTCACACCCTTGATTGTCTATATAAGGTTACTTAGATTTCGTCAACCAAATACAAGACTAGACTCAAGAGGTAAAAAGTACATTAAAATTGAAATTATAGATAGACTAAGCCCTAGTCTACTTAATCTTGAGCTAATTTGCATTGGAAGTGAACTTGTGGAATTGAAAGGTTAGTAAGCAAGGAAAATAAAATAGATATAAAATCCTAGAAGTATTAAAGAAATAATAATGTTTGTGATCATTAAACTTATAATACTTTGATACAAATTTGCAACAATGTTGGTAAAAGAAGAGGTTAACAATTTCGAGACCCCATTTAACATGCGGTTCAACACTGAATTTGATACTACAAAGCTTTTTCTAACCCTGGAATCATCATTATTATAGCAACACATAGTAGGGTTCATACTAACATAAAAATTAGTAGTCATAAACTTAGCTCAAAGACTTAGTTTAGAGTGAAAATTGAACCATACTTTAAATGAAAATACAAAAGATAAATTGTACATATTTTTATAACCCAATGTCCCTTCCTCAAGGCCCCCACAACAGTTAGTATAGGAGGACTAAATAACTTTAGAATTCATATTATAACCTCTCTAAAAGAACTTATAAAATAACTTCTCAATTCTATTATATACTACAGTAGTAGGTTGTAACGTTTGAAAGATGTAGACATGTAAGGACCACAAAACAATTTTGATAAGGTTTAATCTAACCCCAAAAATAAGAAAGTTGGAATCCCAAGAATTAAGCCATTTTTGTACAGAAGTAAGAAGATCATAAAAAAGAAATGATTTCTTCTTACCTTTATATAGAGGAACCCCTAAATACTTAATAGGTAAAGAGGCATATAAAAAACTAATACTATTTTTAATAAGTACATATGATCATGAGAAACCTTGTTAGACATAATAAAATAGCTCTAACTTCTATTAATAAAAAGACCACTAAAAGTTCCAAAAGTATTTAAAAACTTCATGACTCTATTAACTAGGTTTAATAGCCATTACTAAATATAATAACATTATCAACAAAACTTAAATGAGAAAGGGAAAACCACCCAAACTTTAATAGAAGATGTTAGAATAATTTTTATAAAGTTTGATAACGCCTCTAGAAAAATACACCATGGTAAAAATAAAGAGGGATGGAGAGATAGGATTACTTGTCTCAACAAATGCAAGGATTTAAAGAAACCATTACTTTTACCATTATAATTAAAAATAAAAAAAAACATCAAATGCACTGTTTAATAAGTTTAATGAAAGAAGAATTAATGTCAATTAGATGTAAGATGTGGTAGAGAAAATCTGAATTAATCATATCATAAGCTTTGCCTATATCCAATTTTATATAATATTCCCCCAAAACACCATAGCATCCAAATCATATGTGATTTCTTGAGCAAGTAAAATGTTATCCAAAATAGATCTTCCTTTAACAAATCCAGTTTGATTAAGAGCAATGATAGTAGGAAGTAAAGGGTAAAGGTGGTTCATAAGCATTTTAGAAATTAACTTACCAAAAAAAGGTTCATAAACTAATATGCTTAAAGTCATTCCAATTACAAGCCAAATTATTTTTAAGAATAAGCATAATGGAGTTAGAAAAGAAGAACTTAGGCACACTATTACCCACAAAGAAATCTAAGATAGCATTCAAAAAATCTAGGCTAATAATGTCCCAAGCTTTTTGAAAAAACTTAGTTGTGCAACTATCAGGGCCAACAACATAATCAACATTCAAATTAAAAATTCTCCCTAATTTCCTCCAAAGTAGTTTATCTAATAAATGCCATATTATCATCATGGTTATTGATGTGAGGAACAATATTAGGATTATTAAAAAAGCCTGGAGAGAAATTTCTATTAAAAAAACCTTTAAAGAAATCTAACCCAAAAGTAGTAATTTCTTTAACATCCTTAATAAAGAAACCATTAGCATGAGTAATTTTATTAATCCAATTTATAGCTCTAGTACTCTTAACTAAAGCACCGAAATAATTAGTGTTATTATCCAGTTTAATGAGATTCATATATAACACTTTTTGTTTCCAAAAAACTTCGTCCTAAGCTTGTAAGTTAAAAAGATAATTTTTAGCATGTTTAAGAAGTATAGAATTTTCATTAGACGGAAGCTCTTGATAATTATGCTCACAATAGTTAACTTTCTCCTCAGCAATGATAATGTCATATTCAAGCTTGTCAAATGAGACTCCTCAAATGGACACCTGATTTTGATATCCGTGAGGAATTGCAAATTGCTCCTATTTGGGTTTCTTTACCTAATATGAGGCTCCAATTTTTCAATTCTCAAGTTCTTTTTGGGCTTACTTCCATTCTTGGTTGGCCATTGCAAACGTACCAGGCCACGGCTTCGATCTTACAGTCATCTATGGTTCACATTTTGGTTCAGTTAGATATATCTAAAAAACATCCTGAAAGTCCATTAAGGATGTTAAGCCCTAAGGCCAACAGAGAGGGGGGGGGGGGGGGTGTGAATTGGTATTTAAAAATCTTTCAATCGAAAACATAAAATTCACCACAAAGAAACTTAAAGTGTGAAAATGAGATACGGAGAAAGAACACAAAAATTTATACTGGTTCAGTTAACTCGACCTAAGTCCACTCCTCGGAGGTGCCCTCCGAGTATTGCATTAAACTCAGTGACTCTTCTTTTGCTCCTACAATAAGGTGAAAAAGCCTTTACAAACCTCCTTTCCACTAACACCGGTGAGGCAAAAAATCCAAACTCCTTTTGCTTCCTCCTGAAGCAGGCATAGAACCTTGATCGATTACTGAGCAGACCTCTCTCGAACCTCCAAGGAAAAAGGGATGACGACAGGGAAATATGACTCAGATCCTTGATCAGAGCAACCTTTGTGAAACCTCTCATAAACTCCCCCTCAAAAGATCCTCTCTCTCTCTCTCTCTCTCTCTCTCTCTCTCTCTCTCTCTCTCTTCCTTTCTCTCCCTCTCCTCTAGGCTTTCTCGGGTCAAGACAACAACAAAAGATACTATTCTTGAGTAAAAAAGTGGTCTTAAAAAGAAGAACTTTGGAATAACTCTTAATTGCAATAAACCGATGTTATCATCCATGACAATAGGCTGATCATCCTATATAATCATTACAAAATCAGCTTAATCAGCCAGGATGATTTGGGACAATCAGATGGAGATTTGTTCATATCATCCAGGATGATAGAATATCATCCTGTACGATTAGTACAAATCAACGAATATCATTTAGATCATCACCTTATATGGGAGTCTGGACAATGAAAAAGTAACTTGATCATCCAAGATGATCTCGCAATCATTCAGGATGATTAGTCAAAACATCATAAATCCTCCAGAACATCACCTTGAATGGATGTTTGGACGATGCAATATTGACCTAATCATCCGGGATGATATCACGATCGTCCGGGTTGATTAGTTCAATACATCAAAGATCATCAAGAGAATCACCATGAATAGAAGAAGGATAATATTTGATCGTCCAGGAAGAATTAAGGTTTGTTAACAAATCATTCGAAATGATCCTACGATTGTTCAGGATGATGTAATTGAGTAATCAAACCTTAATTACTTTCCTTAATTACCAGATTAATTTAGGCATAATTATGCTGCATCGTCCAAGATGATGTCCTGGATGATGTCAAAAAATATATATACCTAAATAGATCTGGTGGCTCATTCTTTCTGGTTTGAGCCTATCATCTAAGAAGATGAGAACATCATCCAGGATGATGTGCTTAATGATGACTGCCTTAACCAGGATGCCCTAGTTAGGGTTTCTATTTTTAATTGATCGTCCATCATGATGTTCAGATTGTCCAGGATGATGTGATCAAAAATAGAGAACTCTAAAACATTCAGAATTTTTCCCTCAAGTGTGTATGTGCAAAGTTACTTTGTATCAAGACCCACATTGATATAATTGACTTAAGAAAAGGTAAAATATTAGAAACTAACTCAGTCTTAGTCTACCCAATTTTAAAATGTCTTGAGTTGTAGTTGATCTTGTGGACATGAAATGTTAGTTGGAAAGGAAGTCATAGAAAAATAGGAATGTTTGATATCTTCTAAATTCTATTCCATAAAATCAGATTCATAATAATCTCCCCCATTTTGATGATGACAAACATAAAACTAATATTCAATTGAAGTATCACAAAAAAAAATAGTAATAGTGAATTAGGAAATTTAAATTGTACTAAAAGACCACCACAGTATATAAAACTAGTATAAGTAGAACTACTCTCCCTTTCAACATTTCAAAAGGGAGGAGGAAAAAAAAACACTATAGAAACTACAAAATAGAAGTAAACTAAGTAAAATAAGAAAGACAATATCATAAAAACAAATTAAAAGAAAGATGGCCCCTGATCATCTGACGGAGGTAGTGGTGGTGTTGGTGGGTGAAAGTAACTGGAAAGAGTGGTAAACTGCTCTCCAAGCTCGGCTTTTTCCTAGTCATACTATCCCTGCTGGTGAGTGACATAAGAATTGAAGTGAACAATGTCCTCCATAAGGTGCTGCTCCTGTGCAGCAACGTAGGACTCTAATAGTGCCTCCCACTAGTTGAATCGCTCCACTAACTGATCAAGCTGAGAGTGCTAGCAAAGAGGAGTAGGTGCAGTAATAGGTGTAAGAGCTGCCTTCTCCTCAGATCCCTCGGCTTCCTCATGCCTCGAGTAGAGTTGAGTATTATGAAGAACGTGGAAGGAGTTATTTAAGTAGAAGGAAGGAAGAAAGTTTTGAGAGGCAGGATATTGGAGATTGAATTTGGGTTATAGGACATAGGTAATGATGTATCCTAGGGCAAGATTAGGCTTCCTCCTATATCCTGGATCTCGAATGGGAGTCAAGTGCTTAATATATCAAAATATCATATCAGAGGCATTAAATTCTTGATGGGCCATAATGTAGAAAGTGGTGATCGAAAGGAGTAGAGTGATATGAATGTGGTCACCTATTTTGGAAGAATTGAGGTACGATGGACATGCTGGATTATCCGAGCATCTTTAAGTAAGCTACGGGACTCTCCAATGTGATAGAAAATATTAATATTCCTAAAAAAAATGATTGGCCGGGGCCTAGTCATAGTCAGGATCTTCACATAGGATACGGAGTTTATCTCATGTGGTGGATAGTTATAAAAGCTCTTGACAGTCCTGATATGTGATTTTGACAAGATGTCTATTCACAAAGGACTGGGAGCAAGGAAAGAGGAATTGATGTGAATGCTAGCAAAAAATTCAAAAAGTAAGTCTGAGTTGAAAGAGACGGTAAGGATAAGGAGGAAAGTGAGAGTAGTATGAGCAAATAAATCAAGAACAGGATATGAAAGGATGTGGGAGTTGACAGTCTGGGATATAGTGATCCTGGCCATCTTATACCTCTAATAGGAAGCTTGATTGTTTGCCTCAACAAAGTGATGGTCTAGATTTGCCCTCGAGGAGCTTTTAGAAGGCATGCGAAACCTTTTTCCATTGCCATAATCAGGAAAATAGAGAAACTGGGAGTGAGTATGAAGGTAGAAGGCTTGGGTGAGAAAAAATTCATATGAGAGTCTAAATTTTTAACAAAATGATCAATCTTCTAGGAAGATCACAAAATCATCTAGGACGATCGGGTGCAATAATTGCGTCTGGGATGATTGGTCAAAAAGTTAATAATCTAGCATAGGACGATAAAATATCATCCGTGATGACAAGATACAGTCAATCATTCTTAGGAGACAATCTGGATGACTACTGAAAAAGCAGATCATCCTGGATGATTTTGTGGATCATCCAAGATGATCTATAATAATTGATCGTACCGGTTGAATTAAAGTCATGTGCTGAATTTTGCAACATAGATGATCCAGGACGAACAGGTGGATCTTCTAGGACGATTACTAATAATTGAGCAAAATTTATGAAGATAATCCAGGATGGGGAGGATCAACCAGAATAATCATAAATGATTGAAGCAGAAGATGTTT
Source organism: Dendrobium nobile (assembly GCA_022539455.1). Lineage (NCBI taxonomy): Eukaryota > Viridiplantae > Streptophyta > Magnoliopsida > Asparagales > Orchidaceae > Dendrobium > Dendrobium nobile. Next base: position 23,882,784 of record CM039721.1, read on the forward strand.
AGATCATTCAGGATAATAATAGATCGTCCACGATGATAAGAAGAAGAAGAGTCAAATCAGCCGTTAGATGGAATTTCAAGAGTGAATTGAATAGATCATCCAGGATGATATGAAAAAAAAGTAAAAAATCAAAGGATGGATGGAGATGATCAGAGAAAGGCCCAAAAAAAAAAATTTAACTGTAAAGAATAAAAACAAAATATAAAAAAAGATAAAAAAATATCAAAAGGAATAAAAAAAATGGTTTTTTTAATTAATGCCTAAATATGATAAATTCTCCATGTGATTGAATTAAAAATTTGTAAGAATCAATGAGTTAACATCATCGATATCCAAAAATTGATAGAACAACTGATCTTGTTAGCCTAATCTCGGACTTCTCCCATGGCAAACTGTATTTTGAAATTAAAAAATCTAAATCAGAAAAATCAATTGGATAAGAAAAAGGGATCTGTTCAAAACTTGGTTCCAGATAATTATTTTATAGAATAATATATCAAAGTAATTAGTCACAATTATGAATTCTGAAATCAAGCCTTTAAAAATTATCAAGTGATACTTAAATTCTTCTAAGATTTAAAAATTTTGAAAGAGAAGAAAGCTTACTTTTGGTGGACTCATTTTATGCCTCTTGTCAATTGATTGGTGCTCTTTGAGCATCTTTTGATTTTTTTTTATACACTTTGTGTATAATTTTTTTTTAATTTGACGTCATTGTGCATTTTTTGATTTTGGCATCATTATCCATTTTTTTTGTAAGTTACATCCCTTTTTCAAAACTCTTAAACTTTCTTAGTGGTGATTATATCTTCCAGATATTAGAGAAAAAAAACTCACTCTCTAATATAAGGAAGAATAAATTACAAAACAAAATAAAAAATCATATGATAAATCCAACAACAAGATTATAAAAAATCTGAAGGTAATATAATGACTTCGAACACAATATATATAAGATAGATTACTATAGCAAGATTGAAAAGTTCTCAATCGCAAAGTTTAGTTGTTAATTTGAGATAAATTTTTGTTTAGAGAGGAAAATTATAGCACTAAAAGAAGTTAAAGGAAGAAAAACAATCAACAGTGTTTCTCCCTTTAACTGATTTAGGAATGTCAAACATTGACTACAAATTTTGAAAAATAAAAACATGGTACCAGATATCAATTCAACAGTGGTCACAAAGACAAAAAGAAAAAAATTAAATTTATAGAAATAAAATACGAAGAATAAAGCAAGTAGAATGTGAAATAAATAAAAGAGTTGAAAAAAAACAATAACAATCAGAAAGGAAAGAAAGGAAAATAACAACAAGCAATATATAAGAACACATGCAAATTAGAATTTATTAAGCAGCAAGATTATGCAATTAGGAGTTGTGAGCCTCCATTGTCTAAGTACCACATGCTCTCATGAGGTCTTTAGTGAGAGCAAGCCTGTAAAATTATCAAATGTCAAATTTTGGAACCCAAACAGGATTCGGTCCCTTCTTTTGAAAAGAAGAATGCAATGCTAGTGTATTATGCTGTGAGCCATATAATTTGGGTCTCACCTAATATGTACTATGGTGAATAGTACAAGTGTGTGAGATGTGCCCTACCATGCCACATGAAAAACATCTAACACCAGGAAATGGATTTACTAATATGTTCAAGTTATAATGCCTCTTATTAGGTTTTGGCTTTAGATCAAGTGTGGGTGTAATCCTATTTTCCTCTAGTGCATTCAATTAAGCTTTAAACCTCGAGTTAGCATTTTCTAAAATAGTGTTATCAACTCACAAATTATTCTCCCTATGCTTAGATTCATGAATGTATGTCTTAAAATCATATTCAAGTGAGGTGTAGGGTACTTTTAATGAATCATACTCAATAACCAACTAAGAGTGCCTTTTTATTCAATTCATCAAACTCATCAAGTAAAGACATGCGATTGATATAAATTTGGAGGAGATCTTTAATCAAAACTTCATGCTCTTTTTGTAAATTCAAAAATTCTAATTTCAAATTAACATGCATTTTGTTAAGTTTTCTATATGATTAATGAATTTCCCTACATACTTCAAGTAATTAATCATAGGTTAGTTTACATACCTCTTCTTGGTCAGACTATGCAAGATGATCACCAGCCATCAAGCACAATTTTATGGTTTTTTCCTCTACTTCAGTCTCAGAGGTTTCAGATGTAGAATCTGCCCAGAATGCCTTTTCGGACCGCTTTTTGTTATTTTTGAACTTAGGTTTCTCTCCACCCTTTTCTTTTTTTGAGTGATTCTTAAGTGTAGGACAATCATCTTTAACATGTCTAGGCTTCATGCATTCAAAATAGATAACATCAAAAGAACTTTTATAATCTTTGCTATCCTTACCTTTTTTTCGACTTTTGATGATGCTTGTGATTCCTCCTTAGAAAGATTTTGAATTGCCATATGATTAAGACAATATCATCACTTTCAAACCTGGAAGAGTTTGAGTCCATGTCATTGGCCTTTAGTGCCATAATTTTCTCCTTCTTTTTCTCACCTGCATCAAAGTTTCTTTGATTCATCGCTTGTTCATCAGTAATGAGTGATCCAAGTATATTATCAATAGAATAAGTATTCAAGTCTTTAGATTTAGTAATTGCAGTAATCTTAGCATCAAAAGAAAAAGGCAAACATCTTAAAATTTAATTAACTTTTTCATAATTTGTGAGTTCTCTTCCTAAAGCATGCAGTGATGTAACAATTTAAGTAAATCTTGTATACAAGTCAGAAATTGATTCAGAAGGTTTCATACAAAATAGTTCGTAGACATGCAATAAAATATTCAAGTGAGATTGCTTAACTTTATTTGTTCCTTCATAGGTAATACATAAACTATCCCAAATTTCTTTACCGGTAGCACAAGTTGAAACATGCATGTAATCTTTCAATCTTAAAGTACAGAAAAAATAGTTCAAATATTTTGCATTTAGTTGTGCTAAATCTCATTTATCAAAAGTCCATTCAATAAAAGGAAGTTTAGTTTTAATGCCAATAATTTCATGTGACGGAGGTGAATAACCTTCTTTAACAAGCATCCACATATGATAATCAACTGATTGTAAAAATGTAGACATGTGAGTTTTCCAAAAATCAAAAAGAATAATATCAAACTAAGGTAGTCAGGTAGTAGAATAATCTTTCATAGTATTACGATTGCCGGAATTAGCCATGGATCAAAATTGAAAAGTTTACAAAAACTCAATTTTATGAATCATGCTCTGATACCACTTGAAAGTTCGTTAGGGATATTAAGCCCTTATGATTAGCCCAAGGTTAACCAAGAGGGGGGGGGGTGAATTAGTATTTAAAAATCTTTCAATCAAAAACATAAAGTCAAACAAAAAATTCACAATAAAGAAATTTAAAGTGCAGAATTAAATATGGAAAAAGAACAAAGAGATTTATAGTTGTTCGATCAACTCGACCTACGTCCACTCCCCGGAGGCACCCTCCAAGTATTGCACTAAACTTAGTGACTCTCCTTTTTCTCCCATCAAGGTGGAGAAGCCTTTACAAACCTCCTTTCCATGGACACCGGTGAGGCAGAGAACCTGACTCCATTTGCTTACTCCTAAAGTAGGCAGAGAACATTCATTGATTGTTGAAGTATACCTCTCTCGAACCTCCAAGGAACCAAAGACAAATAATAAAGAAGATGACTCAAATCCTTGATTGAAGCAACCTTTATGACACCTTTCACAAACTCGCCCCCATAAGATCCTTTCTCTCTCTCTCTCTCTCTCTCCCTTTCTCTCCCTCTCCTCTTGCCTCTCTCAGGTCAAGACAATAGCAAAAGATACTATTCTTAAGTAAGTAAATGGTCTTAATTAAAAGAGCTTTGGAATAGCTCTTAATTTCAACAAATAAACTTTATCATCCAGGATGATCGGTTGATCATCCTGTATAATTAGTACAAAATTAGCTCAATCAGCCAGGATGACTTGGGATGATCAGAAGGAAATTTGTTCATATCGTCCTGGATGATAGTATATCATCCTGTATAATTAGTAAAAATTAATGAATATCATCCAGACCATTACCCTAGATGGGAGTCTGGACGATCAAAAGGTAACTTAATCGTCCAAGATGATGTCATGATCATCCGGGATGATTAGTTCAAAACATCATAGATAATCCAGAACATCACCGTGAACGAATGCCTGGACAATACAATATTAACCTGATCGTCTGGGACTATATCATGATCGTTCGAGATGATTACTTCAAAATATCACAATACATCTAGAGCATCACCCTGAATAGAAGCAGGATGATGTTTGATAATCCAGGAAGAATTAATGTTTGTTAACTAATCATCTTAGATGATCCTACGATCGTTCAGGATAATGTGACCGAGTAATCAAACCTTCATTGCTTTCCTCAATTACCAAATTAATTTTGGTATAATTATGCTGCATCATTCAGGATGATGTCCTAGATGATGTCCAAAAATGAACATACCTAAACATATCTGGTGGTTGATTCTTTCTAATTTGAGCCTATCATCTAGGATGATGTGAATAATGTTTGGGATGATGTGCTTGATGACTACTTCATTAATAAGGATGCCCTAATTAGGATTTCTATTTTTAATTGATCATCCTAAACGATGTTTGGATCATCCAGGATGATGTGATAAAAAATAGAGAACTCTAAAACATTCAGAATTTTTCCCTCAAGTGTGTGTGTGCAAGGTTACTTTGCTTCAGGACCCACATTAACATAATTGACTCAAGAAAATGTAAAAGATTACAAACTGACTCAGTCCTAGTCTACCCAATTTTGAGTAGACTTGAGTTGCACTAGATCTTTTGGACCTGAAATGTTAGTAGGAAAGGAAGTCATAGAAAAACATAAATGTTTGTTATCGTCAAAATTCTATTCCCTGAAATCAGATTTGCAACTCATCCTATGGAGATTTGGCTAGGCTCTGAGTTGAAGGGTTATTTCCAAAAGGTTGACTTTGAAATTTGTCCTATATTTTATTCTCATTATAAGATGCACAGACATGGTTTGGGTGATTGCTATAAACTACATCCGCACCTTAAGAAGGAAAAAGAAATTGCCAGGAATTCTAAAGTGCAAGAGGGATTTTTGAATGATCACACGAATGTTGATTTGAATCATACAGTGGTAGATGGTAAGGGTGAAATATCATAGGGTAATGAAGTGGATAACCTCCCCTACACTACTGGAGATGATTTCCTAAGTGTTCAAACATGGAACAAATTATAACTACTATATATGTTCCATCTGTTGGAGAGAAACAAATGTTACGTAGTAACTCTGATACCATACCTGATTCGTTCCTCATCTAATCCTTGTGACTCACATCAAGTTTTTTCTCAAATGGTTATTACTAATATTAATACTAACTTTACTAATCCTCTTCAATCTATGATTATGAATTAGAAGGTTAATTATATCATTACTGAAAGAACTGAGCCTTTATTGCGAGAGAATGAATTATCTCAACAAGATAACCTTCCTAATGTCCAAATTGAGAGTGTGAAGGAGTTATGTGGAGGAATTGAGAGGAATGTATCTACTTTGGAAGATAATGTTTTTTATGTGGAAGGTGAGCTACCTCTTCCTAAGGGGCCTAATGGTAATTCAAATAATAGTAAGCTTCCTTTACCTGATCATTATCTTTGTAATGCTTTTACTGATACAAAAGTGGATATTTTGGCTAAATGTTATGCTAGAGAAGATCATGATTTGATTTTATCCAAGGGTTATGATAAGAGAGGTAGAAAACCCAAAAATGTTTTCTTATAGTCACCTAGAATCATACTTCTCATTATTTTTTTTTTTATGTTTAACATCATTATTTAGAATGTCCAGGGTATTGGATGCCCGTCTTCTAAGTTTAGAGTTAAAAATTTATGCAGTATTCATAATGTGTCTATTCTTGTTTTGCTTGAGCCACTTATTTTTGTAAATAAATTACTTGGTATTGCTAAATTTCCAGGTCTTAAACATACTAAGATGAATGTTGCTAATAAAATTTGGGTTTTCTGAAAAGATTTTGTTAAAATTAATTTTATTGGGAATTTTACCCAAGTTTTGCATTGTAATATTGAGAGTTATAATTTACAATGATGTGCTTCATTTATTTATGTTGCTTCTTCTCATTATACTAGAAGGATTTTATGGGATCAAATAACTCAATTTTATAGTATTTTCAACCTTCCTTGGCTTGTTGGTGGTGATTTTAACACTATTACAAACCCGACTGAGCATATAGGGGGTTCTCTTTCTATATATTAGTCGATGGAAGATTTCAATGATATGATTATGGATGGAAACCTTATTGATATTTGTTTTTCTGACAATAATTTTATTTGGCATCATGGGCTCTTGAGGCAAGGGCTTGATAGAGTTTTATTCAATAATGCTTGGATTAATGCTTTTGAGTTGACTAAGGTTAACCACCTTAGATAGACCCTTTGTGATCACTCTCCTCTTCTTATCAAAATTAAGGAAAGAGCGAGGGGTGCCCCTTCTCAATTTAGATTTCAAAAATGTGATTGCTTCATGATTTGTTTCTTGATGTGGTCCATAATAATTGGCAAGCCCCGCTTTTTTATGAATAGACTTTGGCTTAAACTGAAAGGCTTAAGCAAGTTTTGAACTGGTGTAATAATATCATTTTTAAAGATCTATTTTCCAATATTTTAATTGCGAAAGATAGGGTGAACTCTACTTAGGATCTTTGTCAGTTGGAGCTCTTTAACTCCAATCTCTGTCTTTTGAAAGAGGTAAAGCTAGGCTTTGAAAATTTCAAGCTTAGGAAGAAATTTTTTGGAAGCAGAAAGCGGCTGTCAAGCATATGGCAGAAGGTGATAATAATACTAAATATTTTCATGGTTTGGTTAACAAGAAATGTACTATTAATTGCATTCATAAAATTTCTAGTGAGGAAGGCTCTATTTTTGAGGATATTGATGAAATTGCTAGCTTGGCTATTAATCACTTTCAAAACCAACTTAATCAAATCTTTACTCCATCTATTATTACCAATCCATCCATTATTCCTAATATTGTTTCTCAAGAAGATAATAGTGGCTTATCTAAATCTCCTTCTCTTGAGGAGGTTAAAAATACTTTATTTAGTTTGAATGTGGACTCTATGGCTAGTCCGGATGGTTTCACTACCAAGTTCTTTCAAAAAATGTGGCATATTATTTACAAGGATATTTTCTCTGCTATCACTGGCTTTTTTAGTGATAATCCTATTTTAAAGTTTTTTTCTTCTACTTCTATTGTGCTTATTCCCACGAATAATGTTGTGAATTCCTAAAACGACTTTAGTCCTATTAGTTTGTGCACTATTTTTAATAATTTGCTTTCCAAAATTTTGATGAATCACTTAAATGTTTTATTGCATAAGCTTATTTCTCCATTTGATACGGGCATTGTCAAAGGTAGTGCCATTGCTAACAATATCCTATTGGCACAAGAATTTTGTTAAAACTTGGATGTCAAGGTGAGAGGTGGTAATATGATTATGAAACTGGATATTGCTAATGCTTATGATAATATAAATTGGAATTTTATTAATAATATCTTGAGATTGTTTGGTTTTGATTATAATTTCATTAACGTTATAAAGTCTTATATTGAAAGCCCTTTTTACTCCATCATTGCGAATGGTAAGAGCCATGGTTTTTTTAATGGCTTCTCTTTGGCCTAGACAAGGGGATCCCATATCTCATGCGCACTTTAAAAGTGATCTGATAGCACTTGAAAGTTTGTTATGGATGTTAAGCTCTTATGAAATAGCACAAGGCTAACTAAGTGGGGGAGGGGTGAATTGGTATTTTTAAAACTTTCTCAATCAAAACACAAACTCAAACCAAACAAAAATTCACCACAAAGAAAATTAAAGTGTGGAAATTAAATGTGAAAAAAGCAGTAATAAAGAACATAGAAATTTATAGTGGTTCGCTCAACTTGACCTATGTCCACTCCCTAGAGGAGCCGTCCGAGTATTGCACTAAACATAGTGTCTCTCCTTTTTCCCCCATAGCAAGGCAGAGAAGCCTGTACAAACCTCCTTTCCACTGACACCGGTGAGGCAGACAACCTGACTCCTTTTGCTTCCTCCTAAATTAAGTAGAGAACCTGACTCCTTTTACTTCTTCCTGAAGCAGGCAGAGAACCCGACTCCTTTTACTTCCTCCTAAAGTAGGTAGATAATTGCGATCAATGGCTGAAGTAGACCTCTCTTGAACCACCGAAGGAGCCATGGATGATGACCAAAGAAGATGAATCGGATCCTTCCTTGGAGCAACCTTTGTGAAACCCCTCATAAACTCCCCCTTAATAGATCCTCTCTCTCTCTCCCCCCCTTACTCTACCTCTCCTCTTGGCTCTCTCTGGTCAAGGCAGCAGCAAAAGATACTCACTTTGAGTAAATAAGAGGTCTTAAATAGAAGAGCTATGAATTATCTCTTAATTTCAACAAACTGACATTATTATCCAGGACGATATGAAGATTATCCTGTATGATCAGTGTAAATTAAGCTCAATCAGCTAGAAAGATTTGGGATGATAAGAAGGTAATTAATTCATATCATATAGATAATTGTATATCCTCATATATGATTATTTCAATTCATCAAATATCATCCAGATTATTGCCCTGGATGGGAGTCTGGATGATCAAAAAGTAATTTGATCATCCAGGATAATCTCTCAATCGTCCGGGATGATTAGTTGAACACATCACAGATCATCTAGAATATTAATCTGAATGGATGTTTAGATGATGAAATATTGACCTAATCGTCTGAGATGATATCACGATCTTCTGGGATAATTAGTTCAAAACATCACAGACAGTCCAGAACATCGCCCTGAATGGAACCAGACTGATATTTGTTCGTCTATGAAGAAGTAAGGTTTTGTTTAATTGATCATCCCGAAAGATCCTGTGATCATCCAGGATGATATGATTATGTAATGAAAATTTAATTACTTTTGTTAATTATCTAATTAATTTAGGCATAATCATGCTGCATTGTCGATGATAATGTCTTGGATGATGTTCAAAAATAAAACATGCATAAACAGATCTGGTAGCTAATTCTTTTTGATTTGAGCTTATAGTCTAGGATGATGATAAAATCATTCGAGATAATATACTTAATGATGGCTTCCTTAACCAGGATGCCCTAATTAGGATTTCTATTTTTAATTGATCATCCAGGACGATGTGATCAAACACAGAAAACTCTAAAATACTCAAAATTTTTCCCTCGATTATGTGTGTGCAAGGTTACTTAATATTAGGAACCACATCATTTACAATTGACTCAAGAAAGGATAAAAGGCATAAAATGTACATTATTGGCTGACTCAGTCCTAATCTACCCAATCTTGAGCTGGCTCGATTTACAATTTAATCTTGTGGACCTGAAATATTAGTAGGCAAGGCAGTCATAGAAAAATAGAAATTTTTGCTAACATCAAAATCATATTCCCTAAAATCAGATTCACAACAATCTCCCCCTTTTTGATGAGGGCAAACACAAAAACAATTAAAGCAGCTCAAAGTAAAGCAAACTAATAGAAATAATGTGAAACAATAAATTCAAATTTTACTAAGGAACAATAGAGTACAACCAACATATAAAAAATAGTACAAACTAGAACAGTACAGCTACTGACCCTTTTGACATCATAAAAAGGAGGAGGGAAAAAGAAAAGAAGAAAAATAGAAACTAACAAACATAAGTAAACTACAACAAGGAAAAAACAACATCATAAAAAACAAACTAAAAGAAGGATGGCTCCTGATCATCTAAAGGAGGAGTTGGTGGTGGTGGAGACTGAAAAAAATTTGAAAGAGTGACAAACTTTTCTCCAAACCAGGACATATACTGGTTGTACTGTCCCTGCTGGTGTGCCACATAAGAATAAAATTGAGCAATGTTCTCCGCATGTTGCTGCTCCTGTGCAGCAATGTAGGACTAAAAGTGTGTCTCCAACTGATTGAATCGCTCCACTAGCTGATCCATCTGAGAGTGCTAGCAAAGTGGAGCAGGTATATGAAGAGGTGCGGGAGCTACCTCCTCCTCAGCTCCCTCAGCTTCCTCGTACCCTGGGTGGAGATGAGTAATGTGAAGAACGTGGAAGGAATTATTTGAGTAGAAGGAAGGATAAAAGTTTGGAGGGGCAAGATATTGGAGGTTATATTTTGATTCTAGGACATATGCTATGATATATCCTAAGGCATGATTGGGCTTCCTCCTATGTCCTGGATCTCTAATGCTCGTCAGGTGCTTAATGTACCAAAAAATTAGATCAGAGGCATTAAATTCACAATTGGTCATGATGTAGAAAGTGGTGATCAAAAGGAGTGGAGTGATATGAATATGATCACCAGCTTTTCGAAGAACATAAGTATGAAGGACATGTTGGATTATCCTAGCATCTTTGAGTAAGCTGCTATACTCTCCATTTTGATAGGAGGCATTAGTGTTCCTTAGAAAGTGATTGGTCGGAGCACAGTCCTAATCAGGATCTTGAGATAAGATGTGAAGCTTGTCTCCATTAGTGGATGACTATATGAGCTTTTGACAGTCTTAATATATTATTTTGACAGGACATCTTTTCCCCTTACGACTGAAGAGCAGTGAAGGAGGAATTGATGCGAAGGCTAGCAAAGAATTTAAATAGTAACTCCAAATTGAATGAGATGGTAAGAGTAAGGATAAAAGTGAGAGAAGTGTGAGAAAATAAGTTAAGAACAGGATGATAGGTAGCTTGATCGGTCGCCTCAGTAAAATAAGGGTCAAGATTGGCCCTCGAGGAGCTTCTAGAAGGTATTCTAGAACTTTTCCCTCTAGCCATGAGAATGAGAAATCAGAGAAAATAGTGAGTGAAAGATGAAAGAAGAAGGCTTGGGTGAGAAAGACATCTATAAACCTTAGTTTTCAATGAAATGAACCGATCATCCAAGATGATCACATAATCATCAAGGATGATCGGGTGAAATAATATCATCTGGGACGATTGGTCAAAAAGGTGGTAATATCATCCAGGATGATCAAACATCATCCAGGATGATAAGACACATGCGATCATCCTGAGGAGACATTCCGGATGACCGTTGAAAAAGCATATCGCCCAGGACAATTTGGGGGATCGTCTAGGATGATCTACATTAATTGATCGTATTGGCTGAATAATGTAATGAAATGAACATGCCATGTGGATTATCTAGGATGAACAGGTGGATCATCTAAGATAGTAATTAATTATTGAGTATAAAATGTGAACTTCATCTAGGATGAGGAGGATCATCCAGGATGAATAAAAATAAATGAAATAGAAATGATCAGATCATCCAGGATGATAATGAATCGTCCAGGATGATCAGAAGCAGAGAAGTCAAATCAAATGTTAGATGGATTTTTAAGGGTGGATTTGATAATATCGTCTAAGACGATATGAATATCATCCTAGATAATGTCATAAAAATTTGAAAATAGAGAATTGATGGGGATGATCAAAGAAGGCCCAAAAATACAAAAACCAATAATAAAAGTAAAAAAATAAAATAAAAAAAAATAACATGAAATTCGATAGAAACAAAACAGAATGAAAAACAAGTTTTTTTTATCAAAACACAAATATGATAAACTCTCCAAGTGATTAAAAAATTTGTAAGAATCAATAAGTTAACATCATCAAAATCCAAAAAATGGTAGAGCAACTGATCCTGTTAGCCCTAGCTCGGACTTCTCCCAAGGTAAACCGTCTTTTGAAAACAAAGATCTAACTTAGAAAAATCAATTGGATAAGAAAAGGAGATCCGTTCAAAACTTGGTTCTAGAAAAATATTATATAGAATAATATATCAAATTAATTAGTCACAATCTTGCAATTTGAAATTAAGCCTTTGAAAAAATATCAATTGACACATGAGTTCTTCTAAGATTTAAAAGTTTGAAAGAGAAGAAAGCTTGCTTTTGGTGGGCTCATTTTATACCTCTTGTCAATTGATTGGCGCACTTTACGCTTCTTTTGATTTTTTAATACACTTTATGTATCTTTCTTAATTTGGCATCATTGTGCATCTTTAAATTTGGCATCATTGGCCTTTTTTTCTTTTCTTTTTGGAGCTCATTTTATGCCCTTGTCACTCTTTGCAAGCTAGATCCTTTTTTAAAACTCTTAAACATTCTCAGTTGTGAGTGTATCTTCAAGATATTAGAGAAAAAAAACTCACTCTCTAATATAAGGAAGGATAAATCACAAAATAGAATAAAAATCATATGACAAAAATAATGACAAGATTTAAAAAAATTTAAAAGTAATATAAAGACTTTGAACATTATAAATATAAGGTAGATTACTGTAGAAATATTGAAAAGATCTTAATCACAAAGTCCAATTGTTAATTTATAAACCACTAAAAGAAGTTAGAGGAAGGGAAACAATCAACGGTGTTTCTCCCTTAAACTGATTTAGGGTTGTCACATATTGACTACAAATTTTTATAAATAAAAATAAGACACAAAATATCTTTTTAGCAGTGATCACAAAGACAAAAAGAAAAACTAAATTAACTGAAATAAAGCACGAAGAATAAAAATAAGTAGAAGTGTAACAGCCAATTCTAAAACAAACAAAAAGTAAAAAAAAAAAAAACAACAACAAACAAAAAGGAAAGAAAGTAAAATAAGAACAAGAAATAGATCAAAAAATTCATCCAAATCAAAATTTATTAAGCAGCAAGATTTTGTAATTAAGAGCCATGAGCCACTGTCCAAGTACCACATGCTCTCACGAGGCCTTTTGTGAGAGCAAGCCTGGAAAATCATCAAATGTCAGATTTAGGAGTCCAAATAGGTTTGGATCCCTTCTTATGAAAGGAAGAATATCAAGCATGTGTATTATGCTGTGAACTCTGCAATTTGGGTCTCCACACCTTATATATACTACGATGAACAGTGCAAGTTTGTGAAATGTGTCGTAGCATGCCACATGAAAAACATCTAACACCAGGAAAAGGATTTACTTTTCTTTTTATGTTATAATGCCTCTTCCTAGTTTTGGCTTTAGATCAAGTGTGGGTGTAGTCCTATTTTCTCAAGTGCATTCAATTCAGCTTTAAACCTCGAGTTAGTACTTTCTAAAACATCATTATCAACTTTCAAATAGTGCTCCCTATGCTCAAATTCATTAATATATGTCTTAAAATTATATTCAAGTGAAGTGAAGGATGATTTCAAAGAAACATACTTAGTAACCAACTTAGAATGCTTTTTATTCAATTCATCAAACTCATCAAGTAAAGAAATGTGATTGCTATCAATTTGGGAGTGATCTTTCAATATAATTTCATGTTCTTTTTGTATATTCAAAAACTCTAATTTCAAACTAGCATGGGATTTCTTAAGTTTCCTATATGATGCATGAATTTGTTCACAAACTTCAAGTAATTAATCATAGGTTAGTTTGCATACCTCTTCTTGGTCAAACTGACCAAGGTGTTCACCCTCCATCAAGCACAAGTTTGTTGTCTCATCCTCAACTTCAGTCTCAGAGGAGTTAGATATAGAATCCACCTAGAATGCTTTTTGGAACCACTTCTTATCCTTCCTAAACTTAGGTTTCTCCTCACCCTTCTCCTTGCTTAAGTGATCCATAAGTGTAGGACAGTTAGCTTTGACATGTCTAGGCTTCTTGCATTCAAAATAGACAACATCAGAAGAACTTTTAAAATTATTGCTATCCTTACCTTTTTTCCACTTATGATGATGCTTGTGATTCTTTCTTATCAAGCTTTTGAATTACCTAGTGATTAAGGCAACATCATTACTTTTAGACCCGGAAGAATTTGTATCCATATCATTAGCCTTTAGCGCCATAATTTTCACCTTCTTTCGCTCACCTGCATCAAGTTGTCTTTAGTTCACTCCTTGCTCATAAGCAATGAGTGGTCCAAGTAAGTTATGAACATAATAGGTATTCAAATCCATAGATTCAATAATTACAATAATCTTAGCATCAAAGGAAGAAGGTAAGCATCTCAAGATTTTATTAACTTTTTCATAATTCATGAGTTCTCTTCCTAAGGCATGCAGTGAGGTGACAATTTGCATAAATCTAGTATGCATGTCAAAAATTGATTAAGAAGATTTCATACAAAAAAGTTCATAGTCATACAATAAATATTCAAGCCAGATTACTGAACTTCATTTGTTCTTTTATAAGTAATACATAATCTATCCCAAATTTCTTTACCATTAGCACAAATTAAAATACACATGTAATCTTTAGATTTTAAAGCACAAAAAAAAAATAGTTCAAACATTTTGCATTCAGTTGTGCTAAATCTCATTCATTAAAAGTGCATTCATTAAAATATAAAGCCAGATTACTTAACTTCATTTGTTCTTTTATAAGTAATACGCAATCTATCCTAAATTTCTTTACCATTAGCATAAATTAAAACACGCATGTAATCTTTAAATTTTAAAGCACAAAAAAAAAAGTTCAAACAATTCACATTTAGTTGTCCTAAATCTCATTCATTAAAAGTCCATTCAGTAAAAGGAAGTTCAATTTTAATGTCATTAATTTCACGTGACGGAGGTGAATAACCTTCTCTAATAAGCATCCATATATGATAATCAACGATCATAAAAATGTAGACATGTGAGTTTTCCAAAAATTAAAAAGAATATTGTCAAAGAAAGGTGGTCGGATAATAGAATACCCTTACCCAGCATGACGATTATTGAAGTTAGCCATGGATAAAAATTCAAAAGTTTTCAAAAACTCAATTTTATGAATTTGTCTCTGATACCACTTGAAAGTGCTCTGATAGCACTTAAAAGGTTGTTAGGGATGTAAAACCCTTATGAACTAGCCCAAGGCTAACCAAGAGGGGGGTGAATTGATATTTTTAAAACTTTTTCAATCAAAATATAAACTCAAACCAAACCAAAATTCACCATAAAGAAAATCAAATTGCAAAAATTAAATGTGAAAAAAATAGTAATAAAGAAGACATAAATTTATAGTGGTTCGATTAACTTGACAAACGCCCACTCCCCGGAGGTGCCCTCCGAGTGTTGTACTAAACTCACTGTCTCTCCTTTTATCTCCATAGTAAGGAGGAGAAGCCTATACAAACCTCCTTTCCACCGACACCGGTGAGGTAGAGAACTCAACTCCTTTTGCTTCCTCCTGAAGCACGCTGAGAACCCAACTCCTTTTGCTACCTCCTAAAGCAGGCAGAGAAACTCAATTAATTATTGAAGTAGACCTCTCTCAAATCCCCAAGGAACCAGGGATGACTATAAGAGAAGATGACTTAGATCCTTGCTTGGAGTAACCTTTATGAATGCCCTCATAAACTCCCCCTCACAAGATCCTCTCTCTCTCCCCCTTACTCTCCCTCTCCTCATGGCTCTCTCTCAGGTCAAGACAGCAGCAAAATTTACACTCTTTAAGTAAATAAGAGGTCTTGAATAAAGAAGCTATGGATTAGCTCTTAATTGAAACAAACCGACATTATCATCAAGGATAATATGAAGATCTTCCTGTATGATCGGTATAAATTAAGCTCAATCAACCAGGACGATTTGGGACGATCAGAATGTAATTTGTTCATATCATCTAGGATGATAGTATATCATCATATATGATTAGTTAAATTGGTCGAATATCATCCAAACCATCACCCTGGATGGGAGTCTAGATGATTAAAAAGTAATTTGATCATCTAGGATGACCTCTCGATCATCTGGGATGACTAGTTCAAAACATCATAGATCATCCATAATATCACCCTGAATGAATGTCTGGACAGTAAAATATTGACCTAATCATCCGAGATGATATCACGATCATCCGGGATGATTATTTCAAAACATCACAGATCATCCAGAACATCGCCTTGAATAGAACCAGGCCAATATTTGATCGTCCAAGAAGAAATAAGGTTTTGTTTAACTTATCATCCTGGAAAATCTTATAATCGTTCAGGATGATATGATCGAATAATTAAACCTTAATTACTTTCCTTAATTACCTAATTAATTTAAGAATAATTATGCTGCATCATCCAGGATGATGTCCTGGACGATGTCCAAAAATAAAACATGCCTAACAAATCGGCGGCTGATTCTTTTTTATTTGAGCTTATCATTCAGGACGATGATAACATCGCTCGGGATGATATGCTTATCATTCATTTATGTTTTGCTGACAATTTCATTGTGTTTTTGAATGCTTTTATGAATAGGATTGATAAAATTATGAGCTTCTTTGACCAGTTTGAATAGACTAGTGGTTTGACTTTTAATAAGTATAAGTGCCATTTTATTGCAGCTAAGAATGTTCCTTCTGATCGTGTGGTGGTTATTAAGAATCTTACTAGCTTTACTCAAGGTTTTTGCCTTTAAAATATTTGGGTATTCCTCTTTATAAGGGCGGAAAGAAGAGTTCTCTTTTCGTTGATTTAATTTATGTGGTGCACAATAGACTGTCTTTTTGGGATTCTAATTTTTTAAGCTTTGGTTGCTGCCTTATTCTTATTAAAAGTGCTCTTTGTTCTATTTCAATCTATAGTTTTCAAACCCTTCTTCCCACTAAGACTGTCTGTTATAGAATTGATAAAATTTTTAATAATTTTTTTTGGAAGGGTTCTAGGAACAATTCTAAGATTCATTGGTCATCC
Source organism: Dendrobium nobile (assembly GCA_022539455.1). Lineage (NCBI taxonomy): Eukaryota > Viridiplantae > Streptophyta > Magnoliopsida > Asparagales > Orchidaceae > Dendrobium > Dendrobium nobile. The sequence goes on from CM039721.1 coordinate 23,899,512, forward strand.
TAGGGTAAATGTTGTGTGACTTTGCAAGAACGTGCTTTAGGGTCTAAGACTATGTTTTATTTGGCTTCTATTTTTTTCTTTCAAACTTTGGTACAACCTTAGGGCCAATGTGAGTCTTTGGGCCAAGTTTATGATCGCCAAGTATTGTGGTGGGAGACATCCCACCATGTGTTGTTTTAGTAAAGGCCATTCTTAAGTTTGGCAGTAGCTCTACTTTGTTAAATGGAATGTTGAGCCTTCTATTGTGTGGGGTATTGGTAATGACAATATTTAGTTTTAGCAAGATCATTGGATGATTAATTTTATATTGAACTCATTTTCCATTGCTAATGTGAAGGTTAATTAATTCTTTTCTAATAATGGGTGGGATTTGGAGAAACTTTCTACGGCCCTCCCTGATTTTATTATTCAGCTTAGTTTAAAGATTCCTCTAAATATTAATTCCAAGGATGTCTTGCTTTTTATACTTTCACTAAAGATGTTTTATTTAGAGTTAACGATGCTTGGCATACCTTTAGAGCTAAAAATGGGTCTTCAAAGCTTTTTAAAATGATTTGGCATAAAAGCTTCCCCTCTACAATTTCTATTTTTATTTGATGAATTTTCCATAAATTTATTCCTACATATGGTAATTTGAGAAGAAGAGGTTTTCTTTTTCCTTCTAAATGCCAATGATTTTACCATGTTGACAATATACATCATGTTTTCATCTCTGGTCCCGTTGCTGTTAAAGTTTGGGCTTATTTTGAGGACATTTTCCTTTTTAGATTTTTCACTACGAGGATTTCTATTTACTATTTGCTTGATTGTTGGTTTGTTAAGTCTAAAGGCCAAGTCAGTAATGTTATTCCCTCTCTTATCCTTTGGTTTCTTTGGTTGGAGAGAAATGATTATTGTTTCAATGGGGTTATTATGAATTTCTAGAGGATTATCCATAAAATTAAGGAGAAAGTGGCTACCCTTTACTCTGCTAATTTACCTTATGTTAAGAATTTTAAGAACTTTTTATTTACTTCTTCTACCTTTGGTATCAACATGGAGGTGGATTATTGTCACAAGGTGACGAGGTGCATTACTTGGATGAAGCCTCATACTAATTCTTTTAAGATGAATGTGGCTAGTGCTAGATTGAGCAGTATTATTGGCTATGGTGGTATCATTAGAGATCATAATGGCACCTACATGTTGGGTTTTACTGGTCCTATTGCTAAGGGTGATGTTAACTTTGCTATATCTTATGTCATGCTTAACGACTTAAATCTCTGTGATAACCTTTATCAAATTAATGTTGTGTTGGAGGTCGGTTCTTATTTTAACTACAATTTTATTCATGAAAAGGAGGATAATATTTGCTCTTCTATTTTTTTTTTCTTGCATTTGGAAGGGGCATTAGGGATATCTTAAACACTCTGAACTGCTCCTTTTCTATCATTTTTCAAGAAGGGAATGCATGTGCTCAGTTTATTGCCAATTTGGGTTGTGATTTTAATGGTTGACTAAGTTCTCTTTTACTCAGTTGCCTTTTTCATGTTAAATGCCTCTTAAGATTGGATCAAATTGGTTTATCTTATGTTAAGAAATAGTTTTTGTGGTTCTACTCCCTTTTGTTGGCTATGGGTTTCCCTTTTCTGCTATGTTTTGTTTGGTAGCTTTGGGGTGTTTTGTTTTCCTCTCGGCTAAGGTTGGGAACTTACTAATACTTGGGTATTCTACTACTATACTTTCTCTCTTCCTCTCTGTTGGGTTGGTTTTTGTTCCTTTTGTTTTTTTGCTTCTTCGATAATTTGTGGCCTTTTCTGGTTTGTTTCTTTAGTGTTGTTTGTTCTGCTTCTACCTGTTGGACGTCCAGGTTATTTGGAAGGTGGTGGATTAGCTATTACAAGGTTGTATCTATTCCTTGTTAGTTCTACCTGGGTGTTTGTAGGGGTGCAAGTGTTTTTGTTTAGTCATGAATGGCTCAAATTGGTTCCTCTTATGTTACCTAGATCTCCTGCTTTCAGCCTGGGCTGAGGTTCCATTTTTTGTTCTGCTTGTCTGGTATGGTTTATTTGTTGGGAGCTTTAGTGCCTTATATTGGTTGTATCCCTTTTGGTTGATTATGGAGATGGGCTCAGCTAACTTGACAATTTTGAACTTTGATATTTTCTATCTGTTATGTCAATTGGTTTTTGAGCATCTGTTCTTTCTTGTTGTTATTGAGGAGTATTATTTAGTGGTTAGCTTGGTTTCTTATTTTCCCATTGTCTATCACACTAATATTCTAGATATTAATCATTTGGACTATCCTTATAATTTGTTTAGGCCATATTACTGGTATATTTTCTTTACCTATCAGCCTTATTTGCAGGTTTTGTTTTTGGTGGAGGATTGTAAGGATGGCACAGGGATTTGTTGCAGGGAGCATTTTATTTATTTTTAGTTAGCTCCTTCTTTTTGGGTGCTTTCTCTTAAGCACCGTAGAATGTACTTAGGGTTTCCTGTAATGCTCTATAGTGGGGAACTCGTGTTCTTAGGTTTTGTTTCTCTTTTTTTTAGCTCTTTGAGAAGTAGCAAGCTTGAGATATCCTTAAGGACTGTGTACAATTTTTCCTTAATTAATGCATAGGCCCCTTTGTGGGTTTCACAAAAAAAAAGAAATTTTAGTTAAAAAATTTTTAAAAACATTATGATTACACCAATTAATTTTATACTTCAATCTTTTTAAGCTTAAGCTACAATCTATTCATAAAAAATTGAGTTATCTGGGTAAAGGGGAGCTTGCCAATTCATCTGAACCATATTAATGAAAGAATTATCGAGAAGCTACATATTTTGAAATCTAATTTTAGAAGTAGAACTATCATTTCTCAGCAGAATGGTAATAAGCATATGGGAAAGAACAGATAAAGTTTTACTATGGTTTTTAACATTGGTATAAGTGAAGGAATTAATCTAACTATCATTAAAAAGCACATAGTCCAACCGCTACTAGAAATTACCATGATTCCAAGAAAAATTGCTAGCCGTATAACAAATATCAATGAGGTTAAAATTAAAGATTATGTTATTAAAATCCTCTATCGGCTAAATAATAGGGTTGGAAACCCCAAGCTTTTCAGTTGGGTTAGAAGTAGTATTAAAGTCACCACCAACCAACCAGGGAGAATTAACAACACTATAAAAAGGAATAAGCTATTCCAATAAAGTTCTTATTAGAATATTAGAAGAAGCTGCCTAAATAAAGGAAGTAAAATATTTATAATGAAAATAATGAATACTATAATGAATCACCTGAGTAAAATCACCAATAATTTCAATAACATTAGGATCCTTCCAAAGAACCCAAATCTTGTTAGATATACAAGCCACAACATGAATAAAACCCAAAAATCTAGTAATATTATCCAATTTGACATGAGATATAAGAGGCTCAATCAAAATAAGCAAAGAGATATTATGAATATGACATAAATTTTTAACTCTAATTATGGTAGACGAGCAACCAATGGCCCTAACATTCCAAATAAATGACTTAATTATTAGAGTGTAGTTGAAAAGTTGGATATTGAGTGCTTCTAGGGGATTATAACATAATATTTATTTTTTCTTAATCTTTATATATTTTACATGAGTATAGCCACTATCCTCATCAACCACACATTTAGTGACATCATCTAAATGTTGATGAGCATTGAATGAAACATTAATTTGGGGTATAGTTTGAAAGTATGTACACCCCTTTCCTAAATTAGTAACATGATTAATAGTGCATTCCATATTGTTGACCAAGGCAAGATCTCCTTCTTCCAAGTTATGCTCCTCGATTTCTTGTCCATTAAATATTGCATTAGCATTATCATAATTAACATATCCATTATTATTCAAAACAAAATCAAATTTAGATAGATTATTGTTAGTAGAATATGGTAATTGCAAACAAGTTAAAGTGTTGTTGTGCTTAGCGACCATAACTACCATTTGTACATGAATATTGATATAACAAAAGCTTCTTGATACATATGAATTAAACTAGTTGGGCTAAGAAATTCTTCCACTTCATGAGCCATTCCACCAACATTGGTATTCTCACTCCCAGGATTGCTTACAAGTGGTAAATGGTGGTTTTGTTAAACGTTATCCTCTATAGAAGGTAGGATGACTTAACTTTCCCTTTCCCATTAGCCTCTTTGGTTGCACATGAAGGTTGGGATCGAAATGAAAACATTCCAAAAAATCAAAAAGTTTTAAAATTCAACTTGAAAGTTTATGTTGGTTGATGGAGCATAAATTTGAAAGTTTATGTAGGTTGTTAGACCTTATAAAATTGTCCCATGGCTAACAAAGAGGAGGGTGGCGAGGGGGGGGGGGGGGGTGAGTTGGTTATTAAATAATTCTTAGATATTTGAAAACCTTTTTAGATTCTTTTAGAAAGTTAAATCACTATTCCTAAAACATGTAGTTTGTTTATAGAAATGATTATGATAGATAATTTTTAACCATAAAATTATAAGTGCACTAAAATAAAATGCGGGAAAAAATGGTAACATAAGAACACAAAATTTTATAGTGGTTCGATCCAACTTGATCAACATCCACTCCCTGGAGAGTCCTCCAGGTATTGCACTAAACACAAGTAACTCTTTTTCTCCCCCACTATAAGGCGGAGAAGCCCTTACAAACTCTCTTCCACTAACTTTGTTCGATAGAGAATCATTTCCTTTAACACTCTCCAAGTGATGGTAGCATACCTTCTTATCTTTTTTCATCGTTCTAGTCAAGGCAGAGTACCTACATATCCATTTTTACCCTCCTGGTGAAGGCAAAGAACCGTCATGACCTTTTTTAGCCTACTGGTGATGACAGAGAATCTTGATCTAGTTTTGAAGATCTTCTCTCAAGAGCCTCCAAAGAAGTTGGGTAGAAACTTGAAGAAGATAAAAGAGCCTTCAAAGAAGTTGGGTAGAACTTTGAAGAAGATAAAAGAGATCCTCACTTTGGTCAATCTTGCAATTCCTTCAAAATTTCCTTCACTGGATCTCCCACTCTTCACTCAAAAAATCTCTCCCAAACATAGTCTCTAAAAGGTCTCTCTCAAGAGAAAGTTAAATCACTAATCCTGAAATATGTAATTGGTTTATATAAATGATTATGATAGATCATTTTTAACCATAAAATTATAAGTGCAGTAAAATAAAATGTGGTAAAAAATGGTATCATGAGAACACCAAATTTTTTAGTGGTTCGATCCAACTAGACCTATATCTACTCCCTTGAGACTCCTCCAGCTATTGCACTAAACATAAGTGACTCTTTTTTTCCCCACTGTAAGGTGGAAAAGCCCTTACAAACTCTCTTCCACGGTTCCACCAACTCGGTGTGGCAGAGAGTCATTTCCTTTTACACTCCCCAAGTGATGGCAGCACCTTCTTATCTTTTTTCATCATCCTAGTCAAGGCAGAGTACCTACATGTCCTTTTTCACCCTCCTGGTGAAGGCAAAGAACCATCATGTCCTTTTTTACCCTCCTGGTGAAGACAGAGAATATTGATCCAGTCTTAAAGATCTTCTCTCAAGAGCCTCCAAAGAAGTTGGGAAGAAACTTGAAGAAGATAAAAGAGCCTCCAAAGTAGTTGAGTAGAAACTTGCAGAAGATAAAAGAGATCCTCACTTTCGTCAACCTTGCAATTCCTTCAAAACTTCTTTCACTGGATCTCTCACTCTTCACTCATAAAATCTCTCGCAAACATAGTTTCTAAAAGGTCCCTCTCAAGAGAAATTCAAAGCAAATGATAATATGAAAGTTTTTTGGACACATTATATAGAAACCATAAGAAAAATAGCCCAAAAAAATTTACAACTGAAACGACTTACTTTCGTACTGTATGATCATAGATTATATGATACGATGAGATAAAAAAATTATGGCTTTAATTGGTACAAACTGGGATGAACTTAAATTCATATCGTACTATATAAATAGTTTAAAAACAAATGTATTCATATGGTAAGATCTTGTACGAACCTGATTTTGGGTACTATCAATCATCTATACGATCTGACATCATACTATATGAATAGTTCAAAAATAAATATATTCATTTGGTATGATTAGGTATTATAGGAATTTTATAATATGTCAGTCGTATGTATGAATTCATATCGAACTATATGAATAGTCAAAAAATAAATATATTTGTATGGTACAATCTTGTACAAACATGATTTCGTACACTATGAGTCATTTGTACAAATTCATATTATAATGTATGAATAGTTTAAAAACAAATGTATTCATATAGTATAATCTTATACGAACCTGATTTGGTACACTGCTAGTCATTTGAATGATCTGACATCATACTGTACGAACATTTCAAAAATGAATGTATTTATAAGGTATGATCTGGTACGAAAGAAATTTTATAATTGGTCAGTCATCTGTATGAATTAACATCATACAATATGAATAATTTAAAAAATTTATCCTTGATCTTATTAACTACATTTTTGAGGAAAAATTTATCAAATTGTATAGTACAATTAATTATCATACAGTATAATAAAAATTAAAAAAAAATTACAACTCTTCCCCTGTGTGTGTATGCATTGTTACCCAATTACAATCACTCTTGATCAGACTCAAGAAATAAAAAATAGAGACATACATACTCTATTATATGAAATCATATTCTATCCTGCCTTGAAGTCTTTAACAATCTAGAGTAGTAAATTCCCTGAAATGTTAGTACAATGAAAAACAAATAAAAATATCCAATACATGCTAGGAGTAAAAATAAATTCATCTGAATAATAATATTTTGCTATTTAAAATAATCACAATATCAATCTTGAATCATGAGCTGCAGCAATCTTCCTCTTTTTTGGTGATGGAAAAAGTATTTCTTGTTTGAATTACAAATAAAAGTTCTTCTCTCCTAAACTCCCCCTCAATGAATAAAATAAAATCATTCATAAAAAGAATTTTAACCCTCCCTTTTTATATTTTAATTTTTGTAAAACAAGCACAAAACAATATACAAGGCAAACATGCACTAAAATACAAAAAGTAGAAATACCTTATGACACGAGACCCAAGAAAAACTTCAAACAAAAAAATTTATATAATAACACAATTGGTATCATAATGAACTTTAAACCAAAATACAAAACTAAAATACAAAACACCTCCCCCTTTTGACATCACTAGAAAGAGGGGAAAATGAAACAAAATCCCTTGAATATAAAAGTTCTTATGAACAAATCTAAATATTGATAATGAAAAGAATTTGTAAAAAAAATTACACAACATTGAATTCCTACAATAAATTTTAAACTTATATTTTAAATCAACGAACAATTTTGAAAAGAAAAGTTGTCCATGTTCAATGTTTATTTTAGAAAATAGAAATATCAAATAGAATAATTATCACAAAAATAACTAACAAAAAATAAATATAAATTTTCAAATTCAATAGTTAAAATTTATTATTTAATGCCCCTTTTCAAATTTTGGCACTCTTTATGCATCTTTTGGCATTTTGCTCTTTTCACAGCTTATATCAGCAAATCTTAGCTTGTGTGATTATCTTCTAAATAAATCAAAGATTTTCTCATGTAAAGAAGATTAAACCACAAAACTAAATCAAATATATAACAATAAAATGAACACTTTGAATAAGAAAATAAAAGGAAAGTAAGTTACCTTTTTTTCATCTATTATAACTATGAGATAAACATCTATTTAAACATGAAGATGATCTCCTTACCTAAATCAAATTTTAATTTGATTTAAATTTTGAGAAAAAAAATTTAAGGAAATGAATTTATGATGTAAAAAAAATTAAAAATTTTTATCCTTTAAATCAACATTTTGGATTAGTCAATAATAACTCATAAATAATTAGGGATGGAACCAAAATACAAGAATAATCAAATCTTTTTTTTAATATATTTTTTTAAAATAAAGTAGTACAAACTCAAAGTCAAATATAAATAAAATAGAATATATATAAAATACCGTAATTTTGGAACAAAACATCTAACTTTAACATTAAAACAAAAACTACAATCAAACTAAAACATAAAAAAATACAACAATCAAACAAATAGTTAAGGGGATCTTGATCTCGAGGAGGCTGTGGAGGGCTAATTTGGGTAAAGTTGCTATTAATGATAGCCACTTTGGTATTAATTGAATTATCTTGTCCTCTCATCTATCTGATATCTTAATTATATCTATAATCAATTTTGATCAATGATTTAATCATTTTGAGACTCAAGTCAATCAAATCTCTGGATCATTTCTTGATTAAAATGATGCTCAGGTCTAGGAGCAGGAGCAGGTGAAAGTGCTGGAGCATGTCCTCCTTCTTCATTAAATTATCTCCCTTATCCCCTTGATTATGATGGGAAAGAATATAAAATGAAGCATCAATAAAATAGATAAAAAGATATCAAGGGAATCAGGATGAATAAGATTATATTTCTTTTAAAGAATGTATGAAATGAAGTGTCCTAAAGCCACGTTCTTCTTATTTCTAGTGGCAAGAAGTCTAATGTTAGTAAGGTAATGGATATAGTCCATAATCAATTGGGCCTAATAAATAGAGTGTTTGACAAGATATAATATGTGACTATGCTAAGCAACGAAGTGATATTGATTCGATCTCCAGCTTTAGGAATAATGAAAGTTATTAAAATATGTTGGATATTCCTAGCATTTTGATTTAGAGTTTGAATAAGGGGTAAATGATGGATTGAAGGTATAACCCTAAGAGTTTGATTGATTTCAAACCAATTAAAATCACTTCTAAAAGTCATAAAATGAGCACTAATTCCTTATATTCTAAGATGTAAAAAGGTGCCCAAATCCTCTTTAGTGATTTTAACACGTTAGTGAAAGACATACGAAGATATAATGGTATTATTTTTTCTCATTCTCAAATTGGCGAGAAAATAATAGAAGGTCTCAGAATTAAAAGCGTGGATCAATGTGAGAATGAATGAAAACTGAGTGTAGTTAAAGAGGTGCATAATTAAAAAGTTGATATCTTCTTGGATAAGAAAAGGTGAAGGAGTAATCTTAGCTTAAACAAACCGAGTGTGAGCTTTTTCATTTTCCCTTGAAAAGAATTATAAACTCATTCTGAACGTGTTGAACTTGCCTCGGAAGGACATGATCGATTGCTACTGCTTGCCATTTGAGAATGATTGAACGCAATGATTGAAAGGGTCAAAATGTGGATAGAATGAGTAAATTCAAAGAATAGCTTCCAATTTATAGGAATTGGAAAATTTTGTACAGTACAAAAATTGGGTTCGTATGTATGATTATGAAATTCATACAACATGAAGTTGAGTTTGTACAGACCAACACAAACTATCAAGAATAGTTATTGCATTGAAATGACTTTTTCTAAAGTTACCATTTTGATGAGTCATTTTGTATGACCTTTGACCAACTTGATTGTACATAAGAACATGGGTATTTGTCCAGTATGATTGTTTAATAATGATCGTAGCTGCTGGTTGATTTTTCTACATACAGATTGACAACTAGATCATTCATACAAAGATGTGTTCATTCATATGATGTTTGAAAAATAATTATCCTTGGAATGCTCACCATGTTTGTACAGATAAAAAATTAATTGTTTATACTCACAATGATGAGTTTTTTTTAGAGAGAGAAAACAATAAATGCATTAATAAAAAGAAAAGTCAACTATAAGTTACAACCTACTTATTCCTCCTGTAGTAGTTGAACAAATGAAGGAAGAACCTTATCAATGTGAATATCATCCCAAGAAAATGAACTATAAATAGCATAGTTAGCACTTAAATCTGCTAACTTATTACACCTCCTCTCCACACAATTGAATATTACCGAATTGAACTCTTTAGTAAAGGAGAGATCATAAGTACCTTTTCTGCAATTTTTGAAAGGTTTATCAATGAATTTGATGACATTATCATTAACACTTTCACTGATGAACCGTTTGTACTCTATCATCCAATATTTAAAAACATCTTTGATAGATGTTATGACTAGTAGCTCCAACTAAGAGATATCCGAATGTATGCATTGTTTACCAAAAGCTGAGAGAAATCTTCCCTTATAATCTCTAAAAACTCCACCAATTCCTCCTTTATATGACTGTAGTAAGGCTGCATCAACATTGAGTTTGATCCAATTAGGTGGAGGAGGATGCCAACAATTTTGAAACAGCAAATGCTGATTAGCACCCAACCGGCCCAAACTCAAATAATTGAACGCATAGGATGTTCCAGCAGCACAAACAAAATATGATGCTATAAATAGAGAACTTTTTTCAGATTTTCCATGCACCAGTACATTCCTCTCCTTCCCGGTCAAATAGATCACAATGCAAAAAAGATTAACCATGAAAGAATTTTGAGAATCAAGCCATTTACAACTCTCTTCTAATGAATGGAATTCTGGAATTCCAAAGCCCCATTTGTTTATTTGTTGAAACACCTCTTTTAGCTTTTTACATTTGCTAACCACATGGTCAATGTCTTCCACTTCATTACAACTTCTAGGACATTGATCATTCCTTTGAAGCATCTTGTACATGAGATAATGATAAGTTGGCAATCCTTTATGGAAGACTCTCCACCAAAATATCTCTACATGAGCATTCAACTTAGGCTTCCTCAACCAATTCTAGATTTTGCTACTGCAAACATCTTGCACCATTTCAGCTGACGCCATTGAAGAAATTATTCTCCCATATTCTTTATAAACCAGTTCCAGATTATCATTATTTTGGTTACTATGGATCTCAATCTCAGAAATTATTTTCACCAATTCTTCCCCAAAATACTTCCTTAATTCTATAGTATCCCATCTACCTTCACAGATGAAATTGTTTACCATTTTTGATTCTTCATTGATGTCAAGCGACTTTACAAATGTTGGCCACCTGTTTATGCATTTATCCAATATCCATATATCTTCAAAAACATCTATTGCATGACCATTTGCTATACCCCATCTTACAATTGGTCTAAAAGTTTTACCTCCATCCTTGATAATCTTCCATGCTGCAGATTCTGTCTTCTTCCCATCTCCATTATTCCAAACCGAGCAAAATTTTGAGAACAACAACATATGCAGTAAAGAATCCATGTGTTGAGTATATTTCCATGCTAGCTTTTCTCTTAAAGGTGCAACTTTAGTAGAGAATGAATGCAACCCACGGCCTCCATATTCCAAAGGATCACATAGTTTATCCCAACTCACATAATGTAGTCCCAAACCTCCATTCATTTTTTTCCAAATAAAGTCACGGTATAGCTTATCAATTTAATTTAATATACCTTTTGGAATCAGAGAAATAGTGGAATAAAAGGTAGGAAGAGAAAGCACTATCAATTTAATAAGAGTGATCCATCCCACTAGTGAGATAAATTTTGCTCCCCAAGTGTTTAGCTTCTTTAGAATTTTGTCAATGATAAATTGATAGTCCATCTTTGATAATCTCCTCAAAGAAATTTTAACTCCAAGATATACAAACTCCTTTACCTCTTTGATACCCATAATGGGTGCTATCTTCCTCTTCTTTCTTCTTTTAACACTTTTCCCAAACAAAATTCCTAATTTTTGATCAGTCACCTTTTGCCCGGTCAACCTACAAAAGTTATTCAAAATGCTTTTGATCCTCTTCAGTATTTTAATTTTAGCTTCAAAAAATATGATAATGTCACCCGCATATTGTAAATGTGAGATTATTTGACCATTTGGACTTATACGAATACCAAAAGAGTCATTTTTCATGAAAGCATTAGTCATCAACCAAGAGTAAAAAATAAATAGGAAAGGCAATAGTGGGCATCCCTGACGGAATCCACTTTTTGCTTTGATCCAATTAGAATTATCTCCATTGATAATCAATGAGAAATTAGGATATTTAACACATTCCATGAGTAATTTTAAAAATAAAGGAGGAAAACCAAAGTAGTCCAGGGCTTTTGATAATGTCGGCCAACCCATAGAATCATATGCCTGTTCCATGTCTATTTTGAAGGGTACCAAACCCAAAGAAGATTTAGAAAGCCTAAATTTATGAAACACTTCTTGGACTACAAGAACATGGTCTGATAGAGATCTCCTTCTAATAAAAGTAGCTTGTTCATTTAAAATAAGTTTAGGAACTATACAAGTCAATATGTTCAACAATACCTTTATAGCAATCTTGTAGACTAAGTTGCATAAGCTTATTGATCTGTAATTGGAAGGAGTCATAGGATCTACTTTAGGAATCAACACTATAAGTGTTCTTTTAAAATCCTCACACATCTCGGCAAAATAGAAAAACTGTTGTAAAGCCTTCCAAAAGTCCTCTTTGATAATTGCCCAATAGCTTATGATAAAAGAAAATGTAATGCCATCATGCCCTGGAGCTATGTATCCGTCGGTTTCCTTGATCACCACCTCATCTTCTTCTAGCAAAAACTCTTTGCTTAAAAGTTTGATATCCTGTTCTTCCAGCCACTTCCAAGGTTTCGGCCATCCTTCAAGTGAGAAATCTCTTTCTATCTATTTTATTCAAAAGAATTGAAGAAACACCTCTTTTATATTCTACTAATCTTCCACTACAGTTCCATACTAATCTTTAATACTAAAGATAGAGTTAGAATTCCTCCTTGCATTAGAAAATGATTGAAAAAATCTGGAATTGCAATCTCCTGCAACTGCCCATTTTACCTTTGCCCATTGCTTCCATCAAGTGCTAAGCCGAGCCAAAAAAGAATTCAGTTCACCAATCTTTGATTTGAGAATCCAAACTTCATTAGCTGAGAGAAGGCCAACATTATCTTCTTTAGTTTGCAGTTCTAAGATCTCTCTTTTAAGAACTTACATTGATTTATAATCTTTCATTTGGCCCTACTGTAATAGAATAAAAATTCCAGTGCTACGTTAATCTATGGTTGAGAATCTTAGAATAACTTCCAAAAAAATTCCGTTTTCAAGCATTTTTTACCACTGCTACAAATGTTGGGATAGAAGCCCATATATCTTCAAATTTGATAACTCTATTATTCTTAGCACATGATTCAAAAAGATTCAACAGAATTGGACAATGATTCGTGGCCAATCTTGGAAGATATCTTACCACCACTCGGTTCAACATGTTCAAGGTTACCGAGTTCACAAAACATTTGTCTAACCTTTCAAGAATTCGGTTCAAACTTATTTTATTATTACACCATGTGAATTTAGGTCCAACATAACCAACCTCATGGAGGTCATTACAAGCAATGAAAGATTTTATTTCTCTCGGGCTCAATAAGAAAATGAATCTCCTCCCACCTCTTTTATCTTCTTTAGAAAGAAGACAATTTAAATCTCCACCTATTACCATAGGGATATCCACACAAGAGTATGCTTCCAACTTCTCCCACAACATTCTTCTTCTTTAAAAATCATTGCTACCATAAATGGTAGCCACTCTCCATCTACCTTTATTAGGTATATCCAACTCCCCAATTATACATTGAGAGGAGTTGTCCAATACACTGAAAGTTGTAAATTGAGCTTTCCAAATCACAAGAATACCTCCTAATAAACCTTCTGACAGGACATAGAAATAATCCCATCCATCACCATTCAAAGAAACGACTTCCATGCTGTCAATAGAGGCCAACTTTGTCTCCAATAACCCCACAAAAAGACATTATAATCCTTCACAATCTCCTTAAGGTAAAGAGAAGCTTTCTTTTTCCTAGCTCTTCTACAATTTCAAAACACTAAGGAATCCATTAATGTTTTGAAGGGGAAGGGTTTCCCATTTTCTCCATTAGATCCCCATCCAATCTCCTAATTCTAGTGACGAACTTGATTGGTCCCAGCCCTTTTAATTGTTTAACACCTTTCTTTTTAATATTAGAGAAAAACACTTCTTTCATTTTCACATCTTCCTTTAACATAGTTATCTTTTCTACAATGTCATTACAGTCATTTGTTTTCTTACTAACTGGGTTTCCAGGCAATGAACTAACTTCCACAATTTCCCCTTCCTCAGCAACATCATTCAACACATCAAATTTATTAGAATTGTTTAAAAAAGTAAGAAAATTCAAAACCATACCAACATGTGTCCCTGCTCCCAGCTATTTGATTGTTCTATTTTGAAACCCAAATACATTGTCAAACATCCCGCCAATAGCTTCTTCATTATATGTCTTTGAATTTTTGTATTGCATTTATGTAGTTTCTGTAACATTTGTTATCATCTCCTCTGCAACTTTGTAACTAGCTTCTCCTTGAGTCTTCAATGTTGTAGCCTTTCTGTTTTCCATAGCATCCTCCTTAGCAACAGCATCCGCAAAAATGAAATCATATTTTCATCTACCCTTCTCAGAAAAGAATGTTGAAACCTAGGAATCCAGCTTGAGAATGTGTTTTTTGATGATAGAAAAATGTTATTATTCGATTAATTTTATCATTTCTCCTAGCAAGTACTAGACATTTTTTGTTTATTTTTTGTGTGTAATAGCATTTTAGAAAAATCAGTGTAATAGCATTTTAGAAAAATCATACTCTAGACTACTAAAGACTTCAAGATAGAGGACATTAGGGTTTCATATAATAAAGTCTATAAATTTTATTTTATTTTATACATTTTTCTTGAGTATGAGATAGTGTGATTATAATTGGGTAATCATGCACACACACACACTTGGGAAGAGAGTCAAAACTTAAAATTTTAAAACTAATCATACTCTATGATTTACAATCATATTAGACAATTTATCATATTTTTTCTCCAAAATGAAGTTAATCAAATCATGTGTTAAATTTTTGCATTATTGGTACTATATGATATCAGTTTATATAGACGAATAATAATGTACGAAATAAGGTGCATATCAATTCATCCCAAAAAAATTCATTTGTTTTTGTACTGTATAATAAAAATTAGTACAGTTAACTGATATAGTATGAAATGGGGTCATCCACATTCATACCAAATAAAGCATAATTTGTGTTAAATATTAATCCTAGGTGATGTCAGTTCATACAGACGATTGATAAAGTACAAAATGAGGTTCGTACAAAATTGTACCAAATGAATAGGTTTAGTTTTAAACTATTTATATAGTATGATGTCAGTTCAGATAGATGAGTGATAGAGTATGAAATAAGGTTCGTGAACTATTCATATAGATGATCCTCGATCATGCTAAATGATCTTAAGTTGGTTCACTTGTAATTTTCAATTTTATGTACAGTTTTTCTTATATTTTATATATAAGAGTCCTAAAAATTGACACTAAAAACCTTCGCTTTGATTTCCTCTTAAGAGTGACCATTAAGTGTAAGTGTTTAAGAGAGATTGTGAGAGTGAATTATAAGTTATCAAGTGCGGGGAGTTATAAGGGATTCATAAGGTTGTCGAAAGTGAGGATCTCTTTTTTTCTTCATCAAATTTTTGCCGTCTCTTATGGAGGATTTTGAGAAAAGATCTTCAATATTGTGCTGTGGTACTTCTCCATCACCAAGAGGAAGTAAAAAGATGAAGGTTCTTTACCATCACATGGAGGGTGAAAAGGATGAGGGTTCTTTGCCATCACTGGAAGGGTGAGAAAGGATGAAGGTTCTCTACCATCATTAGGAGGATGAATAAAGGATGAAGGTTCACTATCATCACAAGGAGGGTGAAAAAAGACATTGGTACCCTATCACACCAGGTTGGTGGAAGATAGTTTGTAAGGGCTTCATCTCCTTACTATGGGGGAAAAAGGAGAGCCTTTTTGATTTAGTGCAGTAGTTGGAGAAGGAGTCTTCAGGGAGTGGACATATGTCTAGTTTGGACTGCACCAATATAAATTTGGTGTTCTTCTATTCACTTTAGCTTTACAGTATTTCTATTTCTCTATACTTTAAAGTTTTATGGTTGAAAATTTTATTGTGATAATCATTTTATTACCCAACTGCATAATTCAGAATTATTGTTCAAACTTTCAAAAAATGAATTTTGAAAATCTAAGAAATTTAAAAAATTACCAATTCACCCCCCTCTTGGTTATCCATGGAACAGTTCAATAACGTCTAACAACTTACTCAAATAGTTTAGTGGTATCAGAGCTTATTTCAAAAATTAATGTTTAGGCTAATTTTTGAAATAAAAGGATTGTGGCTACTTTTAGAAACTGAAACACCCCTGAAAGATACTCTATAACTAGACCACCTTTATTCAATAATATCCTTTTCAATTTTTGGAAAACTCACATCTCTACTTTTTTTAATCACTAGACTATCGTATGTGGATATTAGTATAAAAAGGTTGCACTAGACCCACTAGAATTATTGATGGTATTAGAGTTAAAACATCATTCACTGATTGAACACTAGAAGAAAAAGACTTAAAATAACTAAATATAAAATATTTAAATTATTTTTTCTATGCATCGAAATAAGAAGACTGTATGTGTATTTTTACCTAGAAATTTAGAAAAGAAATTTGTGATAGACTTTGCATAACTTATGAAGGGACAAATGTGGTTAAACAATCAAGATTAAATATTTTATTGCACGACTATCAACTATTTCACACGAAAATAAATGAGTGATTTTTTGATATGTACACACATTTTACTCAGATTGTGACCTCATTGCATGCTTTAGGTAAAGAACCATCTAATTAAAAATAAGGTTAATAAAATCCTATATTATTTACCTACTGCTTCTGATATAAAGATAACTATGATAATATAGTCAAAATATCTAAATGTATATTCAATTGGCAATCTGCTTGGATCACTGATTGCTTATGAGCAAGGAGTGAATTAATGACAGATTGATACAGGTGACAAGCATAAAGAGATGAATATTTTTTTAAAAGTGGATGATTCTAAAAGTGATCAATTAGTACCTAAGGATAAAGAAGATATTACACTCATGACCAGGCTATTTAAAAGTTTCCTTATAAGAAAGTAATAGAGACAACATCATTGGAACAAAAGTAAGTTTAATAAGAATGCAAAAGTTTCAAATGAAGTCATTTGTTATGAATGCAGGAAGCCTGAATATATAAAAATAGATTGCCCAAATCTCAAATCTAATCCTAACAAAGAGAATATTGAGAAAAAAACTAATATTAGGAAGGGCAAGAGAAGAATGCAAAGAGCTTTTTGGGCTGACTAAGCTTCAGACTCTTAAGAAATAGAAGAAGAAGATGAATTCATAAACTTGTGCTTAATGGCAAATAAACTTGATCATTCAGACCAAAAGAAGTTATGTGACTTGTCTTATGATTAATTATTTAATGTTTCTGAGAAAAGTCATAATGCATATAGGAAGCTTAAAAAATTGCATGTAAACCTTAACCTTGAGTATTTGAATTTATAAAAAGAATATGAAAATCTTAGGAAAGATCATGCATCCATAGATAGAAACCACATGGCCTTGCTGGATGAATTTGCTGATTTAAATAAACAATAAGATTTATTTAAAACATCCTACACTAATCTTGATAATGATTTTAAGGTTTTTATAATTGAAGAAAATCAAAGAGAATATGAGTTAAAAGTTAATAATTAAGGTTTAGAAAGTGCAAACTCATATCTTAAAGAAAAACTAAAAGCTTTTAAAGAAAATAAGACACCTCCCACACTTGAACAATTTTATAATCCTAATTAAAAGCATACAATTTCAAAATATAGGAAAAGATATTATAACTCACATATATTGATAAATCATTTTTCTGGTGTTAAATGATGTTCATATGGAATGATTAGACATATTTCCCACACTTGCATAATTTATAGTAGAACGCATCTAGTGTGGAGACCTAAGATACATAAATAATAATATATCAATCATGCATCTGGATTTTCATTTTCAAGAGGAAAACCTAAATTTATTTGGGTTCCCAAGTCAAACATTTGATAATTATGTAGAAACTCACTTATACAAGACCTCGTGAGAGTATTTTATACCAAAATAACGGATGCTCGAAACATATGACTTGAGATACAAATCAATTCTTATCACTGGAGGTTAGGGCTGGAGGTAAAGTAACACTAGGAGGTAATATCACTACGAGAATGGTAGGTATATGTATGATTAGAAATATGAATAATTTCTTTATTAAGAATGTTTTATTGATTGAAGGCTTAAAAAATAACTTGTTAAGTATTAGTCAGCTTTGTGATAGAGGTTTTAACATTAAAGTTTGACCTACAAGTTATATTATAAGCCTAAATAGAATTGATGTATTACATTGAAATAGGGTAAATAATATAGACATGATTGATTTAAATTATAATAATTATTTAATTATTTTTGTCTCAAAACTATCACTGATGAATCTTGGTTATGGCATAGAAAACTTTGTCGTACAAGCAAGAAAAATCTTAGGAAGATTACCCAAAATTAATAAGTTAGAGAAAACCCAAATTACACTGCACTAAAGATCACCTGTGTGGTGCATGACAATTAGGAAAATAAGTGAAGTCCTTCTTTCATTCAATTAAAGATCTTAGAACTAGCAAACCCCTAGAAGTCATACACATGGATCTTTTTGGACCGATTAGCATTGTAAGTTTATGAGGGAATGTTTTTGAGTATGTGATTATTGATGATTATTCATGATTCACTTAGATTAGATTCTTATCACATAGGAGTGAATTATTTGAAGAGTTAACTTTTTTTTAATTAGATTCAAAGAATTTGATGAAGAAGGAGGTCCTACACCAGCAGTTGTTCCTGCACCTGCATCTGCTCCTGGACCTGAGCATCATTGCTATCAAGAAATGGTCCAGTGATTTGATTGACTTGAGTATCATTTTGATCAAAGATTTGATGATATTGAGACTTGCCTAGACTAGTTAGATGTCAGATATAGTGAAGATATGGGATGGGTAAGAGGATAGTTTGACTCTTTGAACACTCAAGTAGCAATAATCATTAGCTACTTTTCTATGTTCAATTCTCCTCAACCACCTCCAGGTTAAGATCCTCTCGTATATTATTTTTCATTTTTGTTGTAGTTGATGCATGGTTTTTTTTCTTTCTACATTCAAGTGATAGCTTTGTGATGTATATTTTTTATGTATCAGTTGTATTTGGTTTATATATTTAATGAATTGCTTGTATTGCATTGTTTTTAATTCTCTAAATTTGAACTTTAGTTTCTATTGTTCAAATTACTAATGTTTATCTAAAAGATAACATTTTAAAATATTTTGCACTACATTTTAGTTTTGACCAAAATTGTTTTTCTCTTCTCAAACACTAATTCAATTTACATACTAGATATAAAAAATAAGAACATTTTAGTGTTCTAATATATTTATATCTTTTAGTTGTAATTGTTGCTAAATTAGTGACTTATGTTACTTTTATTTTCTTATTCAATTTATTGACTCTATGCTTAACAATAGGATTTTGTTTTGTTAATTATTCTTCTTTATATGATAAAAGTTTTTCTTTTATTTGAAAAGATAATCACACAAGCTAAGATTTATTGAATTAGGTTGTGGAAAGAATGAAATGTTAAAAGTTATACAAAGTGTTCCAAATTTAAAAAGAGGCACAAAATGATTATAACATGAAAAGATGTGCAATGTTCACCAAATTTGAAAAGAGGCACAAAATGAGCCCAAAATAAAATGAAGTGCAATGTTCACCACTTGAATATTTCTTATTGATAAAGAGGCATAAAATGAGCCCACTGGACATTTAGCTCTTTCCTGTACTATAATTCTTAGAAAAATCATTGCATTACATGATAATTTTAACTAGTAAATTTGAAACTATATGATTTCTATTTAATTAATTTTGTGATGATTATTCTATTTGATATTTCTACTTTCTAGAGTGACAATTGAACCTGTTCAACTTTTCTTATTTAAATTAATCTTTGATTTAAATTTTTTGTATTTCTTTTTCCTATAAAGACTTTAATGTTGTTTATGCAAATAGTTTAAAATGCTCTTATTTATCATCTATTTGATTTATCTATAAAAACTTATTTTTTTCAGGAGATTATTTTTTTTCTGATGAAAAAATAGGGGTAGGTTATTATTTATATTTTGGTTTGAGTTATTATTTGTGTTTAAAGTCTTTGGGTTTTACGTTTTGGTTAGTTTTTACTTATTTTTATTTAAAGTTTGTTTAGAATTTTTGTTTTGGTTTAGTTTTACTTATTTTAATTTGGATTTTGTTTAGAATTTATGTTCTTGGGGGGGGGGGGGGGGGGGGGGGGGGGGGGGGGGGTTATGGATTTTGGTTTCCTTTTATTTTTTTTTTATGTACTTTGTTTTGTGTTTGTTTATAAAACCAAAATTAAAAAAAAAAAATTGGTTGGAATTTTTATGATCTTCATGTTATTTATTTTTAACATCATTGATGGGGAGTTTAGGAGAAAAGAATTTTATTTGTAATTCAAATAATAATTTTTTTTGACATCATCATAAAGGGGAAGATTGTTGAAACTCATGAATCTAGCTTGATAATGTATTTTTTGATGATAGAAAAACATTATTATTCTATTAATTTTAACATTTCTCTTAGCATATAGTGGACATTTTCTATTTTTCATTTGTGCATACTAATATTTCAAGGAAATCATACGTTAGATTGTTGAAGACTTTAAGATAGAGTAGATTAGGGTTTTATGTAATGAAGTCTAAAAAATTTATTTATTTATTTTTCTTGAGTCTGAGGGAGTGTGATTATTATTGGGTAACCATGCACACATACACATACTAGGGAGAGATTCAAAACTTAAAATTTTAAAACTAATTTTTACTGTATGATTTATATTTATACTGGACGATTTGTGATATTTTTTCCTCCAAAATAAAGTTAATCAAATCATGTCTTGAATTTTTGCAGTATCTATATTGTACAATATCAGTTCATACATACAACTGATATAGTATAAAAAAGGGTGTGTACCAATTCAACCCAAAGGAATTCATTTATTTTTATATTGTTCGTACTATATGATGTTAATTCATACATACAAGTGACAAAGTATGAAGAGGAGTCATCCACATTTGTACCAAGTGAAACATGATTTGTATTAAATGTTTGTATCATAAGATGTCAGTTCATGTAGATGACTGGCGGAGTACAAAATGAGCTTTGTATAGGATCGCACGAAACGAATAGGTTCAATTTTGAACTGTTTATATAGTACGATGTCGATTCATACAGATGACTGATATAGTACAAAATAAGGTTCCTACAAGATCATACCTAGATTTTTGAACTATTTGTACAGATTATCCTCGATCATACTATATGATCTTAAGTCATTCCACTTGTAATTTTCAGTTTTATGAATGGTTTTTCTTATGTTTTCTATATAAGAGTCATAAAAATTGACCCTCAAAACCTTTGCTATGATATTCTCTTAAGAGTGAACATTGAGTGTGAGTGTTTCGAAGAGATTGTGAGAGAGAAGTGTGAGAGATCAAGTAAGGGTGAGTTGTGAGGGATTCATAAGTTTTCCCAAAGTGAGGATCTCTTTTTAACTTTTTCAAATTTTTACCCATCTCCTCTGGAGTCTTTTGAGAGAAGATCTTCAACATTGCTTCACAATGTTCTATCATCTCTAGGAGGGTGAAAAAGGATGAAGGTTCTCTGCCATTACTAGGAGGGTGAAAAAAGGATGAAGGTTATCTTTCATCACTTAGCAGGTGAGAAAGGATGAAGGTTCTTTGCCACCACTAGTAGGGTGAAAAAGGATGAATGATCTCTGTCATCACCAAGATGGTGAGAATGGGCATCGGTACTCTATAACACCTTGTTGGTTGAAGAGAGTTTATAAGGGCTTATCCACCTTAATATGGGGGTAAAAGGAGAATCTCTTTAATAAGTGCAATACATGGAGGAGTCTTTAGGGAGTGGATGTAAGTCTAGTTTGGACCAAACCACTATAAATTAACACTTCCATTGCCAAGTCCCAAGTCTTGGATGAGAAAAGTGGAGGGTTGCATTACGTAGTTGATAGCCAGCATAAAAATTATCACGTAATCATGACATAAATCCTTTTAAAATTTATGTTAATGCTAGGGCGTCCTCTGGAAGCGAAGTGATGTATGGCCTGAATATAATGACAAGTGTGCAAGGACCACTACACCGGCACCTGGTTGCAGTGTTAAATAGGCAAGGGTCCTCACATCAAGGATGGATGTTGGCAAAGGAGCTAGTACATAAAACTAAAATTATGGTATGAACTTAGAATATAGGCTCCCTTATAGGATAATAATGAAATTAATAGATATTATGATTTATAGAAAGAATAATATTCTGTGTATTCATGAAACTAAATGGATTGGAGAGAATGCTAAGGAGATTAATAGTTTGGGATATAAACTATGGTATTCAGGTAGGAGTCATACTAGAAATGGTGTAAGTGTGATTATATATAAGAGTTTGAAGGATAATGTTATAAAAATTAACAGAATTGAAGATAGACTTATAGCTTTAAAGATTATTGTTTATGCTAAATTTATTAATATTATAAGTTCTTATGCTCCTCAAGTAGGTATTGATATGAGCTAAAAATTAAAATTTTTGGAAAGACTTAGAAGAATTAATACATTATATACCTCTTAAAGAAAGAGTTTTTATTGGAGGAGATTTAAATGGGCATGTTGGTAGAGAAGTAGATGATTTTAAAAGCATCCAGAATGGCCATGGCTTTGGAATGACAAATGAAGGTGGTAAGACTATATAAGATTTTTCTTTAGCTTATGATTTCTTAATAGGAAATACGTTATTTAAGAAAATAGATGAGCATATTATCACTTATAAAAATGGATGTAGTAAAATGTAGATTGATTATTTTTGTATGAGAAAATTAGATCATTTAGATTGCAAAGATTATAAAATTATTCCGAGAGAAAATTTATATACCCAACATCAATTATTAGTTTTGGACTTTAAGATAAAGGGGAAAAAGATAAAAAAAATAAAGTAAAATGATTTTATAGGATTAGATGGTGGAATTTAAAGAATATTAATAAAAATATGTTTTGAGAGTAAGATTTTAGATCTTAAGATTTCGTCTGTGCATGAGGATGCCAATATTATGTGGGAAAAAGTGGCTTATGATATTAAGAATGTTGTAAAAGATGTGCTCGGAGTTTCAAAGGGAAAAGCTCTTAATAGTAAAAATAGTTGGTGGTGGAATCTAAATGTGCAAAAAAAAAATAAAAAATAATAAGATTTGTTATAGAAATTAATTTAGATGTAAAAATTTTGATAATTGGGAATGTTATAAAGAGGCTCATAAGGAATCTAAGAAAGCTATTTGCGATGCAATCAATTTAGCTTTTAATGATTTATATAATAGATTAGATACTAAGGAGGGAGAAATAAATATGCATATGGTAGCCAAACAAAGAGATATGAGTAGTAAGGATTTAGTTCAAGTGAAGTGTATTAAGGATGATGATCAAAAAGTACTTTTCTTAGAAGATGATATTCAGCAAAGGTGGATGAGGTATTTTGCTAAACTTTTTAATGAAGAAGATGAAAATATAATTGACTTTAGTGAATTTATCACCCTAAATGAAAATAAAGATTTTTGTTCTTATCGGTGTATAAGTAAAACTTAAGTTAGAGAGGTTTTAAAGAAAATGAAGTGTGGAAAAGTTGTTGGATATGATGATATTCCAATAGAGATGTGAAATGCTTAGGAGATGTAGGAATTTCTTGCCTTACTAAACTTTTTAATACTATTTTGAAGACTAAAGAAATGTCAGATCAGTGGAGAATGAGTGTTAATTCCTATTTTTAAGAATAAAGGTGATCTACAAGAGTGTGTGAATTATAGAGTAATTAAGTTAATGTGTCATACTTTAAAACTAAGGGAGTAGGTTATGGAGCATAGATTACGACGTGATACTAATGTTTCAAAAAATCAATTTGGATTCATGCAGGGTAGGTAAACTATGGAAGCCAAACTTTTATTGAGAGGTACGATGGAGAAATATAGAGAGAATAAATGGGATCTACATATGAGATTTATTGATTTAGAGAAAACATATGATAATGTTCTAAGAGAAGTGTTATGGAGAGTTCTTGAAAATAAAGGAGTTAATAATGCTTATATTAAAATCATTAAAGATATCTATGCATGAGCAATTACTTATGTTCAAACACAAGGTGGTTTGACCAAGTAATTTCTTATTTTGGTTGGATTACATCAAGGATTAGTTTTAAGTCCATATCTTTTTTGCTTTAGTCATGGATGTTCTCACCAGACATTTGCAGGAGGATGTACCTTGGTGTATGCTTTTTTCTGATGATATTCTTCTTGTTGATAAGACTAGAGAGGGAGTTGAAGGTAAACTTGAATTATGGAGGTCAACTTTAGAGTCTAACGATTTTAGCTTGAGTAGATCTAAAACTGAATATGGAGTGTAATTTTAGTAACAATAGACCTAGTGATGGGATTGTGACTTTGGGGGATCAAGTCATTAATAAGAGTAAACGTTTTAGATATCTTGGATCTATTGTTCAGAGTGATGGTGAGTGTTATGGGGATATTATTAGTAGAATTCAAGTTGGATGGTTGAAGTGGAGGAATGCATTAGGCTTATTGTGTGATAGAAAAGTCCCCCTCAAATTTAAGGGAAAATTCAATAAGATGTTTGTGAGACCTGCAATGCTTTATGGTGTAGAATCTTGGCCATTAAAAGAGAAGCATAATACTAAGTTAAGTGTTGCAGAGATGAGGATTCTTAAGTGGATGCGTGGCTTGACCCTTAGAGATAGGATATGAAATGAGCATATATATGAAAAGGTTGGAATAGCTTAAGTGAAAAATAAGATTGGAGAGACTCTCCTTAGATGGTTTAGTCACATTAAATGGAGGCCTTTTGATGACCCGGTTAGGAAAGTTGAGGTATTAAATTTGGCTTATGTTAAGAAAGGTAGAGTTAGGCTTAAAAAGACTTGGGTAGAAAATATTAGAAACGATCTTTCTTTATTAGATTTAAATGAGAATTTTACTTTTAATCGGACACAATGACGAAAAAGGATTCATGTAGCCGACCCATGTAGCGGAGCAAAGGCTTGTTGTTGTTGTTGTTGTTATTGTTGTATACATAAAAATTTTATGGTTGAAACATTTATTGTGATAATCATTTTATTACATAACAACATATTTCAACATCAATATTTAAACTTTCTAAAAACGTTTTTCTAAAATCCAACTAATTTTTAAAATTACCATTTAACTACCCCCTTGGTTAGCCTTGGGACAGTTAAATAAGGTTTAACAACTATTTGAACTTTCAAAGAAACTATATAAAATCTAGTTAATTCATACTTTATGATAGTGGTTCGTATAGTACAAATGGAAAAAAATATAGATTTATGCAAGATGATCAAAATACTTTTCCAAAATATTTCAAACAAGATCTACAAAATAGAAAAAAAAAATCAACCACAATACAAAAAAATCCAATAAAATAAATCACAAACAAAAAATAAAAAAATAATCAGAAACACAAAAGAAATACACCATAAATGCAATTTATAGAAAGACATTTGTTAAGCATGAATATCAATAAAACCCAATTTGATTCTTAAGGTATTGAAAGTTTTAAAAACAAATGGTTTTATGAAAATGTCTGCAAGTTGATTTTCAGTGTCTATGTGATATAACTCAATTTCTCCTTTAGTGACATGGTCTCTAATGAAGTGATGCCATATGTCTATGTGCTTAGTCCTGGAGTGTTGAATTGGATTCTTTGATATACCAATTCCTTTTATAGTATCACAAAAATTTGGAATAGTATCAATTGAAAATCCTAAATCCAGAAGTTGTTATTTTAACTATAGAACTTGTTCCACTTAACCTCCTAAGGTTATATATTCTACTTCAGAAGTAGAAAAGGGTATTAAATTCTATTTTCTGCTAGAGTAAGAAACTAAAGAGTGTCCATTGAATTGATAAGTTCTAGAAGTACTTTTTTTATCAACCCTACATCCTATAAAATTTTAATCAGAGTATCCAATGATTTCAAAAAAAGTATTTGCCTAGGATACCAAATCCCTAAGTTTTGAGTTTCCAAAAGATATTTAAGAATTCTTTTAACAATAGTTAGATGGGATTCCTTTAGATTAACTTGAAATCTAGCACAAAGATAAACACTAAACATGATATAAGGTCTGATAGAAGTTAAATAATGCAATGATCCAATCATCCCTCTAAATTTCCTTTGATCAATATATTTGCCTTTAGAATTCTTATGTAGTTGACCTAAGGAACTCATGAGAGTACTTATTAGTTTAACTTTATCAATTTCATACTTCTTAAGGATATCCATAATATATTTAAATTGACTAAAAAAGGTGCCATCCTCTTTCTTCTTTATGTTAAAACTAAGAAACTAGCTCAAGTATCCCATCAAACTAATTTAAATTGCTTACTCATTATATTTGAAAAGTTATCACAAAGATTTTTTTTAGCACATCCAAACAAGATATCATCAACATAAAATTGAACAATGAGAATATCATCTCTAATTCTTTTTATAAAGAGATTGGTGTCCACACTCCCTTTAACGAAAGATCTTTCTACTAGGAAAAAGCTTATCCTTTCATATCATGCCCTAGGTATCTATTTTAATCCAAATAATTCCTTCTTTAATTTATACACATGATTATGAAATTGTGAATTTTTAAAACCAGGAGGTTGCTTAATGGAAAATTATTCTTTTATCAACCCATTAAGAAAGGAACTCTTAACATCCATTTGAAATAGTTTAAATCCTTTATAACAAGAAAAATCTAGTAGTGCCCTTATTGCCTCATGTCTAGCTACAGGGGCAAAAGTCTTCTTAATATCAATCATTTGAAATTGATTGTACCACTTAGGCACTAATCATGCCTTTTTTCTAACCACTACACCTGAATCGTTCATATTATTTTTGAAAACCCACTTTGTTCCAACATTACTTTAATTTTATATCTTTTTTCAAACTCCCAAATGTTATTTCTAATAAATTTATTCAACTCTCCTTGTATGGCTAGAATCCACAATTTATCAGATAGTACTTGATTTACATTAGTAGGTTTAATCATTGAAATAAATGCTAAGCAATTCACTTCTTTGTTAAGTATATGCTTAGTTGTAACTCCTTCACATTGATCTCCTAAAATCAGTTCTTTAGGATGACTTTTAGAATATTTCTATTCTCTAAGCAATGTATTTTATGTTCCAACATTTTATTTCAGATGTGCATTCTTTAATTCCTAGGTTAATCTATTCAACATGTTCTTCTTCCAACCTAGACTCCCCAAAAATATCAGATTCATCAAAGACTATATGTTTAGTCTCCACAACTACCAATGTCCTTTTATGAACAACTTTATAGGATTTGTCAATTCTTGAATATCCTAGAAAAATTCCCTTATCAGATTTAGGATCAAATTTTCCTGAAAGAGTTTTTCCATTATTAGGAATGAAGACTTCACATCCAAAGACATTTAGATGTGGGAGGTTGGGGGTCCTACCATTAAGAAGCTCATATGGTGCCTTATTCAACTTAGATCTAATGTTCACCCTATTTATAACATAACAAGCTGTATTAATCTCTTCAGCCAAAAAAAAAAATTTTAGGATGTGAATATTCAACCAACATGGTTCTAATGTCTTCTACCAAAGTTCTGTTCTTTCTTTTAACAAACCCATTTTGTTGAGGGGTTTTAGGAGCTAAAAATTTGTGATATATCCCTTTCTCTTTGAAGAAAACTTCAAATTTTTTATTTTCAACTTCTCATCTATGACCACTATGAATTATGAGGATTTCACAACCTCGCTTCCTCAAAATCTAAGTAAAAAATTTTCTAAACTCATCAAATGATTCACTTTTATATGATAAAAATCTAATCAAAGCAAATCTTGAATAATTATTAATAATTATAAACCCAAGAACTTTCCTTCCTACACTTATAGTACTAACGAGTCCAAAAAAATCCATGTGTAGAACTTCTAATAATTTGCTACTTCTAAGATGTTTAATTAAATAAAAAGAGTATTTTTCTTGCTTCCCTAATTGACATGAATCATACAGGTGATTCTTAGTAAAGTCTAGTTTGGGTATTCCTCTAACAAATTCATTTTGGGTAATCAACATAAAATTTCCCATGATTGCATGACAAGGTCTTCTATGTCCTAACCAAGTTTCATTAGCAATAGTTTTTAGACAAAAAGTATTATAAAGATTTAACATCATTTAAATAAAGCATGCAAACTTTATTTATCCTATCTCCATGTAACACATCAACTCCATTTTAGTTTATAATGCAGCTTATAGGCAAAAAAATTTTATAATATAACCCTTATCATAAAGCTTACTTATACTTTGCAAATTATTTATTAAGCCTTTAACCAATAAAACATTTTCAATCAGAAAATTTTCATGTTACCAATCATATCTTAACCTACCACTCTCCTATTGGTGTTATCTCTAAGTGTCACTTTGCCTCCACTACTAGCCTCCAACAATAAAATATAATTTACATCTCCAGTCATATATTTTGAACATCCACTATCTAAGTACCAATTGCTCTCATGAGGTCTTGTATGAGAGCATTTCTACAAAATTATCAAACATTAAAATTAGGAACCAAAATTAATTTAGGTTCACCTCTTGATAATGAGAATCACTGACAATTTGGTGGTAGCCGTGGGGTGATTCCTAGAGAGAGAAGGAACCATTTTTTAGAGAGAGAAGGTGATTTTGAATTCCTATTTCACACAGTTTCTAGCTTCTTTTGATGTCAATTGAGGGTGGCCGGCCTCCGTCGGCTGGTGGTTATTTTGAAAGTCTCTGACCCTCTTTAAATGTGATCATTTTCTTACCAATGTCAATCCAACTTTATCTCCGCCTATGTTTGGAGATGGGAAATTTGGGTTTGATCATGACACAAAATTTAGATTAAAGTCAAGAAGTCTTTTGATCATTAATGAAGGTGGATTGCTAGAAGTTGAGCTGAGGTATAAAGATGGTGGATCTTCTAATGTTAAGAAGAAAGGTTCAAAATAACTTAAGGGATTGAGTCCGATCAAATTGGCTACTAAAACTAGAAGAGTGGTTATTGATCAAAAGGATAAGGGGGGTACCTCTTCCCCTCTTGTTCAATAATATCTTCAATAGACTTTGCAATTGTAGAGGAGCTGGGAAGAAGAAAGCTTCTCTATATCTCAAAGAGATTGTGAAGGGTCATGGGGTGTTTTTTGTGGGGTTTATTAAAACCAAATTGACTTCTATAGTTAGGAGGGATGCCAATTCGTTGATTGGTACTAAGTGGGATTATTTTCAAGTTCCCTCTGAAGGCTTGTTAGGAGGAATTTTGGTGTTATGGAAATGTAGTATGGCTTCTTTTAAAGTATTGGATTCTTTTCCCCGATTGGTTTTTTTAGAGTTAGATGTTCTCAATAAAGTTAGATGGAGATTGGCTACTATTTATGAGAATAAGGATGTATAAAGGAGGAGGGTGCTTTGGGAGATGTTGGAATCATTCTCTGACATAGGCTTGCCTATGGTGGTAGGGGGAAATTTCAAATGCATGCTCTCTAAGGAGGACAAAAGAGGAGTGAAAAGGTTTACCTTTTCCCAAGGACCTAAAGAGAAGAAATATTTTTTTGACTATTTTCATGAGGTTGGATGTGTTGGGCCAAAGTTTACATGTTGTAATAATAAATCTGGTACTAAATGGATCCTGGAATGGCTTGAACGATGTTTTATAAACTCAGTTGGCTAGAGTTACATCGGACCACTGTCCAGTTGTCTTAAACCTGTTGGAGTTCAATCCTTTTTCTAAGAGAATCATCAAATTTGAAGACGTTTGGGTGTCTATCTTAACTTCTAATTTAGTGATGAGGGAGGCGTGGAGAAATAAATCTTTTTGGATTTCATCTCAATTTCTTATCTATAAGATGAGAAGAGCCTTAAAGGCTTTATTTTATTAAAGTAGATCCAAGTTGAAAAATTTAAATTTTTATAAGGAAAGCCTTGAAGGGGAGATCTTGGAGCTACAAGAAAAGGAAGAAGAAATTGGTTGGCTTTCGGATGAGGATAGCTGGTCACTTTTTTTTTTTTTAAGAATGCAAATTGCATTAAAGGAAATCAAATAGAAAATACAAACTAAAGATAATGCTCACACTCCTTCTTCAACAAAGAATAAAGTGAAGGAGGGATGCTAGCAAAAGAAGAACTATCAAAGTAAAAATTGTTATCTCTAGCCAATGTAGCACATAAGTCGGATACATTATTACAATTCCTATGCACATGTTGAATAATTACCTTATTGAAGTTTGTTAAGAAGAGAAAATCCTCCTCCGTCCCATTATTATTTTTCCATTTAGCCTTGTTCAACGAATGTTGAATAAATTTGATAACATTGATGTTATCCCCTTCAATTATGATTCCTTTACTCTCCAGCATCCACGGTTGTATCAGTTTTCTGAGTGTCATAACAATATCCAGCTCAAGGTTAGCTATGTCCCAATGTGTTCTTTTTTCACCAAAAGTAAGCAATAACCTCCCTTTATAGTCTCTAAAACATCCACCAAATCCAGCGCTATAAGAGGTAATAAGAGAAGCATTCACATTAACCCTGATCCAATCAAGCGGTGGAGGGTGCCAAAAATTTTGAAACTCCCTAGGGAGATTAGCACCCCAGCTATGAATGAGAGGATTAGCGGTTGTAATAGCTGAGAAGAGAACTTCAGCTGCAGTAATAGCTATGGGAATAGCAGATTTCCCATGTTTAACAGAATTCCTGTTTTTCCAATTATAAAAAACTGCATTGCAATAGATCCCAGCTAAGTTTGGATTAATTGTAGAAATGATTTTCAGCTCCACCAAACACTCCTCCAAAGTATTAAAAACAGGAATGTAAATTCCCCATTTTTGAATCTGTTTTAAAATTTTCTGCAGTTCCAAGCAGCAAACTGATATATGTTCCAGATTTTCAATCTTAGGACAGCCTTTAACACACTGATCTTCAGTTGTGAGTTTTCTGAATTTCAAAAACTCATTAGTAGGTATAGCTGCTTTGCTCAATCTGATATATGTTCCAGATTTTCAATCTTAGGACAGCCTTTAACACACCGATCTTCAGTTGTGAGTTTTCTGAATTTCAAAAACTCATTAGTAGGTATAGCTTCTTTGCTCAATCTCCACCAAAAAAGCTGAACTCGGGCAGATAGTTTTAGCTTTTTCATCCATTTATAAAAGCCATTATCTTCATTACAAATGCTGTTCTTGTTGTAGTTCTCAAATGCACGGGCTGTAATAGTTTTTCCTAATAGAAAACAAATCTCTTCCCTGTAGTCTGCCGTAGCTCTTGTGTCAATTGGAATTTATAATATCATACTGATAATTTCATCAGTAAAAAACCGTTGCAATTCCTCTCTATCCCAGAGTCCATTCTATGTTATGAATTGACACAGCTTAATGCCATCCATATTTCCATAATCTGCCGTGATAGGCCAATCATTTAAGCATCTGTCTAATAACCAAACATCCGTTAACACATCAATTTTCCTCCCAATGACCACTCTCCACCTCAAAAGAGGTTTTAGGTATTCAGCTCCCACTTTCAAGATCTTCCAAGAAATTGATTTGCCCACACCACAGCTTCCTTGCCACCAACTATCACCATATTTAGCATTCATAACTTGATGTAGTAATGAATTCTAATTTTGGATCAGTCTCCAAGTTATTCTAGCTTTGAGCGGACCAGATCTACTAACCGCTGAGTGAAAGTTCAAACCACCTTGTTCTTTTGATTTACATAAGGTCTTCCAAGCAATGAAGTGCATACCCTTCTTCCCATCTCTTTTATGCCAAATGAAATTTCTACAACATTTATCAATTTCATACAAGATCTTCTTAGGAACCAAAGAATGAGTTGAAATAAAGTTTGGTAAAGTTAGAAGAGATGACTTAGCAAGAGTCATTTTTCCCACAAGAGATAAGCATTTACTACCCCAAGTATTCAGTTTTGTTAAAACTGAATCCAATAGAAATTTGAAATCAGCTTTCAGAATCTTCATAACATGAATTCTATCCATTCTATTTATCCTTTTGCTGAACAAAATTTGAGACTTGGAAATATTAATACGTAGACCAGTCCAAGAGCAAAAATCCCTCACAATATTGTTCATCTTGACAGCAAGTTTCTTGGTAGCTTTAGAGAATAATAGCACGTCATCAGCAAACAAGAAATGGTTGATCTTGTGCGCTTTGCAGGACACCTGAATTCCCAAATCTTGACCGCTTTGTGCAATAGCCAAGGAAAGGAGCTGAGAACAAATGACATACAAGAATGGCGATAAAGGGCAACCTTGCCTAAAGCCATTCTCAGCAATAATCCACTTGGAATTTTTACCATTCAAAATGAAAGCAAATCTAGCATTTCTAATACATTCCATAATCAGCATAGTTAACTTCATAGGAAAGCCAAACATATTTAACACTTGAAATAGAGTATCCCAACACATGTTATCATAAGCTTGTTCCATACCAAGTTTCACCACCATAAAGCCTTTTTACCTCTTAGAAATTTTCATCTTATGGAACACCTCATGAGCAAGAAGAACATGATCAAACATTGATCTACCATGTAGGAAAGCAGCTTGTTCTTCAGTGATACAATTGCCAATAAAATTTTTCATTCTATTAACAATCATTGAAGCCACTAGTTTGTAAGTAGTTTGACATAAACTTATAGGCCAAAAGTTTGATGGAATGATAGGATTTTTAACTTTGGGAATGAGAACAAGAAGGGTATCCTTCCATTCATTATGCATTCTACCAGTTTTAAAAAATTCCTCAATGGCTTTCCAAGTATCATCTCCCACAATCTTCCAATAAAACTTGAAAAAGGAATTAGTAATGCCATCAAGTCCAGGTGATTTATTATTACCTTGTTTGATGACCACATTGATTAATTCTTCTTTTGTGAATTCCTCATTAAGCTGCTTGGCATTTTCCTTTGATATTCTCAGATTTTCTGGGTAGTGAGGCCATCCCGTCAAGTTGCAACCCCTAGCTGTTCACTTGTCCTGAAAAAAATTGTGAAAAATAGTTTCAATTTGCTCCATATCATCAACAATAATCCCTTGCTTATCTTTGATTTGCCAAATTTTGTTTCCATTCCTTTTAGCAGAGGTATATTGGTGAAAAAACTTGAATTTACATCTCCATCTTGTTGCCATCTGACCTTGGCCCTTTGGTTCCACCAAGTAGCAAGTTTTTTAAAGTCACATTGAGTTCATGGACTTTACTCCTCAAGGATTTTAAATTATCAGCCGTTAATCTTCCATTTCTGGTTTCTTCAATCTGAAGTTGTAAGATATCCATCTTCAATTCTTTTTTCAAGGAATTAATCTCTTTGCATTTATTCTTATTCCAATAGTAAAGAGATTTTAGAGATCTCCTAAGCTTCCTTTGAAGGATTTCAGCATTAGTGCCAAAATCCATCTTCTTCCAAGCTTTTGAAATGATGTTCCAAGTGGCCGAGTAGGATTTCCAAGTATCTTCAAACCTTAAAATAGCAAAATTCTGCTTTTGGGCTTCCACTAAGTTGATGGCAATAGGTGCATGGTCCGAAGCTACTCTAGGCAAGTGTCATACCTTAGCCATTGGGATGTTATGAAGAGCTGTAGAATTTAACAAACATCTATCAAGTCTCTCCCAAATTCTAGAATTTCCCTCTTTATTATTGCACCAAGTATAGTTTGGACCCACATATCCAATATCATGAAAATCATTGTTCATTAAGAACATCTTCATATCTTTAGTACCATTAGAGAGGTGGAACCACTTTCCTCCTCTCTTGTCCTCCTTTGAGAGTATGCAATTAAAATCTCCTCCAATAATTCCTGGATCATCTCCAATCATGCATTCTTCAAGCTGCTGCCAAAGGGACTTGCGATTAAAAGCATCATTACTTCCATAGACCGTAGCAATGTTCCATTTACCCATGTTGTTAACATTAAGAGTTCCCATAATTAGTTGTGAGGAGTGGTTCAAGACTTCAAAGGAAGCTGTATCCTTCTTCCACATCACAAGAATTCCACCCGAGACTCCAATGGCTGGGTGATGAAAATAATCCCACTCGCTACCCATAATCTGATTGATGTCATTACCATCAAGTGATGAAATTTTTGTTTCAGTTAAACCAATGAAAAACCTTTTATTGTCTTTCACAATCTCTCTAAGATATAGGGAGGTCTCCTTCTTTCTTTCCCCCCTACAATTCCAAAAAATAAGAGAGGCCATTAAGTCATAATATCCCCCATTATTTACTGTTTAGTTTAGTCCCTCTACTCTTTTTTGTATCAGATTCCGTAGGTCCCAATGATTTTAATTCCTTAGCAAGTTTCACTTTACCAGAATTTGAAAATGAAGTCATTTGATCTTCAAGATTATGCTCTGTAGGTGGAACACCAACTTCCAGTTGAGCTTTGTTTCCATATTGATGCAGATGTTCTATCTTCTCCAGTAGCCTTAAATTTTCTTTCTCATTTAATTTCCCTTCCTCCAGATCTCCTTCCAATGATTGGAATTTATTTACCCCAATTGGTATATCCTGTAAACGAATACTTTCAACATTCATAATTTCTCCGTGATTTTTATTCAGTTCTCCTTCTGTCTCTGTAGTTTGAATTAGCTGCTCCATTTTTTGATTTTGTTTATTTGAATCCACCGGTCTAAAGCTCTGTTTATTGAAATTACTATCTCCACCACCCCTCTTAGTATTTCTGACTCTTCTGTCTCTGAATTTAACATGGATCCAAGGTCTATAGTCATCAGCTCTTCCCTTTACTCCATCTACATTTACAGCTTCTGTCTGTTTCATAATTTCCACTCGCTCTTGTACCAGTTTTTCCTTGACCTGATCAACAACAGCATCAGGGCATACATCTTTACTGTGCCCAACTTTACCACAACAATAACAGAGAGAATTAAGTTTCTCATATTCAACACGTTGAAAAGTTCTACCGTGAATTCCTTCAATCCAAACTCCCCTAGGAAGTTTCTTTTCTAGATCAATTCTAACGCAGCAGCGTGTGTATTCTCTTTTGCCCCATTTGAAAGAGTTTCCATCAAGCATCCTTGGAGATCCAATCATGGAAGCAATCAAGGGAATGTTTTCTTCATCCCAGTAGCTTAATGGTAATCCTCGGAACCTAATCCAGACTAGAGAAGAGATCGCCTTAAACGAATCTATAGAGAATGAAGATGACCATCTATCCATACCTATGATATGGTTCCCTATGTACTAGGGACCTCCGCTTAAGACTTCTTCCATTGATTCCATGGTGGTAAATGAACATAACATCCAATTACAACCCAATGTGGTAATGTGAAAGCTACCAAGCTATCCCCATTGTCTTTTCAGTTCCTGACTACAGACAGAGAACAGAATATTCAATCCCAGCACCTTGACAACTAGAGACTTCTTTAAAATCTGAGAATTGGCAACATCTTTATCATTATTGAGCTTTACCACAATTCCATCTTCAGAAAAACATGTAGAACGACTAACAAAATTTAATTTGATATGTTGCATTTTCTTCCATGCTGAGTTGAATTTGTTAACTGGTACAGAATCACCATTCCTTTTCAAAGCTTCTTCTAAATTTTCTTTATCTTGATCAGTCACCTTCTCAAGATTCATACAGACCTGATCCTGTTTCTCTTGATCATTCATCTCCATACCTTGATTAACTTCCAGAACACCGACAAACGACATCTCCTGTTCAGTAATAACAAGAGAGTTCGGAATGGTCTTCTATTCTTTAATCTGATCAATGAGAATTCCTTTACCCTTCCCTTCAACAATTGGTTCTGATCTCATCGGAGGTCTATATCCTTCTCTGATCACCAAATTGGATGAGACCCTGAACGATTCTTGTTCCAACGTAACATTGCGATTCTTTACGGATTTTTGATCATCAGTTTTAAGAGGAACATTGTGATTGAGGTTAGTCGGAGGATTACCGCCGGCTAGCCGCTGCCGGCGGTCAGGAACCACCATCTTCAACACGGCGGCTCGGTCAGAATTAACCACGAAATTCAAAAAATCAAAATTCACGAATAGTTTCTCTCTCTAGAAACCCATAGCTTCTCTCTCTAGAAAATCACCGGCTTCCCTCCTATGTATTAGAAAATAGCATAGGAGCTGAATTCTACTTTAGCTCTTATGCTCACTTGAATACATGGTGAAGGTAGCATGCAAAAATCAAATGGTTGGTTTAGGGTGATAAGAACTACAAGTTTTTCATGCTTTTGCTAGTGCAAGGAGGAATGCTAATTTCATTTACAGAATTAAAAATGACGTTGGGATTTTAGTGGAGGATCAACTCCAAATTGAAGAGGTCTGGTTCCAAATCTTTAAGGAGAGTGGAGAGACAGAAGCTGCTCTTTGAATGGTTGGCTGTCCTCATGGAAATGCTTGGATGAAGGTGATATTAATATGTTAAACAAAGAGTTCTCATTATTATAAGTGGAGACCGTGATCAAGGAGGTTGGTGGGAACATTCTCCGTGAAATGATGATACTTCCTACTCTTTTATTAAATCCTATTGGTCCATCATTAAGGAAGATTTCTGGAATGCAATTAATCATTTCTTTTGCTTGAGGAAAATGTGTAAGGAATGGAAAGAGACCATTATTGTATTAATCCCTAAGGTGACTAATCCTTTGTCCCCTTCTAATTTTAGACCTATTAATCTGTGTAACACGATTTATAAAGTGGCATCAAAGGTACTTTTGAATAGATTGTTAGTTATTTTTTTCTAAGTTGGTTTCAGAAGAATAAGTGAACTTTTTGAAAGGGAGGTCAATGTTAGATCATGTTCTTGTTGCTCATGAAGGTTTTCATAAGTTAAGGTATTCTAAATATGCTAAAGGTCTAGTCTCTTTCAAAATTGATATGGAGCAAGCTTATTATTACATGAGATGGCCTACTTTGGGTAAAGCCATAGATTCCTTTGGATTTCCAATGAAGTTTTCAAAATTGATTTTGGAATGTGTTCAAGATCCTTCTTTTTCTTTGTTGAATAACAACAATCTTGTAAATTGGATCAAGGCTAGTAAGGATTCCGTCAAGGATGTCCTATTTGTCCATTTTTGTTTATTCTTTGCTCTTAACTCCTATCGAATGCTTTTTAACAAAGTAATAACTCTATTGGAATTCGTGTTTATCCAAGTGGACCTAGGATATTGCATTTGCTCTATGCAGTTGATTTGATAATTTTTATAAAAGCCAGGTTGAAGGTGGTGAAGGAAATTAAAAGCATATTAATGGACTTTTGGGGCTGAATAGGACAAAAGATAAATAATAATAAATCATGTATTTTGTTTAGTAAACCAGTAAGAAGAAGGAGAAGGAGAGCCATTTCCCATATTATGGGCTTTAAAATGGTCAAGGAATTCCAATACTTAGGAGTTAAAGTTACTTTAAGGAGGATAGTAAGAGCAGATTTTCAATTCATCATTGATAAAGTCTTGAGAATGCTAAACATTTTGGGTGGTAAACTCATCTCTTTAGCTAGAAGGATCTATCTAGTTAAATCAGTTTTGCTCTCTTACCCTACTTTTCATTCTACTTTATCATTGGTACCTAAAGGTGTATTAGATGAAATTGATAAGCTTTATAGAAGCATCATTTGCAACAAAAGGGGTGGAGAAGCTAGGCTCCATTATGTTAAGTGGGATTTGATGTGCAAATTATTGAATTATGGATGGCATGGTTTACACTCTTGTTCAAACAAAGTTGGACCACTAAGGGCTAAGCTTGCTTGGAATTATATTTAAAATTAAAATTCTTTGTTGCACAAGGTCCTATATCTGAAATATTATTCTCTGTGTGAAGTTGCTGGTATGAAGAAGGTAGGCTCGATTGCATGGAAATTGATTTCAGATGGTGGAAGATTTCTTAAACCAATTATTTGATGGAGCATTGCTAATGGGGAATTTATTGATGCATTTCAAGACACTTGTATTATGGATAAGTGTATAAATAGATGGTTGACCTTTGTGTTACCCCATGGTAATAATATTTTGATAGTGGATAGGTTCATCTCTGATGGAAGCTGGGATATAAATGAACTGAATAAAGTCTTTAGGAAGGAGCTTATGGATCTCATTAGCAAGATTCAGATTTCATCGGATTAATATGAAGACAGGATGGAGCTTTTTCATAATTTATCTAGAAAGTCTATAGCTGCTATGGCTACTGAAGCATCGATGGAGCAAGATTTACCTTATTTAAAAGTTGGAAATGGATGAAAAAGGCTAGGATTATCCCTCGGGTAGAGAATTTTTGGTGGAGGATTTTCCATAATGCTATCCCTTCGAACCAATTCTAGTCATATAAGAGATTGGAAAGTAATAATAACTATCCTAGGAACTATGAGGAAGTAGAAGATGTTGAACATGTCATAAACAAATGTAGAAAATTGAAGGAGGTTGTACAACATTTAAACAGATGGGGATTTTAAATCTTGTCTTTTCGCTCGTTTAATGAATATTATAGGTGGTTGAATTCTCAGAATTCTTGTTTGGTTAATTTGTTTTGTAATATTATTTTCTACTCATGGAAGGAAAGGAATGAGAAGGTTCATGGAGGCAATGAGGGAAGTCCATTGGTGATTGTGGCTAATTCTATCTGCTATGATGCAAATTTAGCTACTTCATATTTTTATAAATCACATTACTGGGATGCAAATCATCCTAAGCTGTTGGATAATCTTTGGTATCCACCTCTACCTGATTGGTTCAAAGTCAATGTGGATGCATCTTTATTATCTTCTTACAGAGTAGGGATTGTTGGTGTTTTTCTAGACCACAAGGGTAGTTTTCTGCTGGCATTTATACAAGATTGGGTTCATTGGGATGTCTCTCAGTTGGAGCTTTTAGCTACTCAAGCTATCAAGGATGTTATAAGAGATTAGATGTTAAGTAATAAAGGTATTATCATTGAAGGTGACAAACAAAACAACAGCAGGTTTCTTCATGATGCTGTTAGGAGAGTTGGCCAGGAGTTGGGTGATTTTGCTTTTATCAAGAATTTCAATAATGTCATTTTTAATTGTATAAATAGGGAGTGTAATAAGTTAGCAGATTTATGTGCTAACTTTGATATCTTTAGTTCTTTTATTTGTGATGACATTAGTGTGAATAAGGTTCCACCTTCTTTTGTTCAAATGTTAAAGGAGGAATCATATGCTACTAGTGGGTAGTTTGTATTGCTTTTATTAGTTTTCAATGTAGCTAAATGTTTATTAAAAAAAAAAAACAATGAGAATCTAGATGCATGTTTGATACGTTATGATTGATACACCTTAGTAATCCACACTAAATGTGTTCTATTATGAATAATGTATGGGTGAGAAATATGCCACAACATTCCACATGAAAAATATTTAACACCAGGAAAATGACTTACAAATTTAAAAGAGTTATAATATTTTTCCTAGGTTTTGATATTATATGATTTTTGTCAGGATTATAAAATTGTTCAAGTTTGGGAGGTATCTTATCTTCCTTAAAGCTTTCAATTTCAGGCCACAAACAGATGAGATATAGAATCCATAGATTGATCTGTCTATAAGGGCCCACCAATAATTAAAGTTAAGCTAAATATAATTTGTGAATTAAAATAATAAAGTCTCAGATTAGGGAAGGAGATCCACAAAGGCATAATAGGAGATTCCTGACAAACATCAAAATCTGGTGTCCATTTGAGTAATCTCGTATGGCAAGCCTGAATATAGTAAGATATTCCTAAAATGTTTTTACTATAATACAAATAATTTCTTAGTTCAATTTCAACATGTCTTGCATCAAGTAAACCAATATGAAAGGATACAAAAATTTTCATATTAATGAAGATCTTGCATATAACATCCATTCGAAAACCTTAGAAGAAATATTTCTACTAAAGTGAGGGAAAAGGGAGCGGCCAGTTACATCAGCACAAATCATCAAACATCAAAGTAGGATAACCCTTAAATGAGGTTTGTACAAATTAAAGTTTTGAAGAAGAAGAGGAAGAGCCAGCAAGAACGCCCTTAAAGCAATGTGACTTGCCATTAAGAATTGCAGCATTTTGAGGGATAGATGATGGCGGAGTCGTCATCTACCACACCAGCAAACCAAAACAAAATGATCAAAATAAAGCATAAAACCAATAGAGAAATAAAAAGAGGAACAAAATAAGGTAAAAATATGAGAAACCACATCAGGAGAGACAAGAGAAAGGCTAGGATTGAAGAACCCTATATCACTAGAATTTACTTTTAGGGAAATTTGTTAGACTTTTGGAATAATTTTTGCTTTGATTATAAATGATTATGGTCTTTGATCGATTGACCTATGTTGCGTTAGACAGATATTTTAATTAGATTTTAATGCAAGGATGGTGTTATGGATGGCTTGCTCCACCATTAGAGAATTTAATCCTATGCAATATAAGCATTGGGACTCACACCTAACCTTAAATATTATAAGATTTTTATTTCAGATCAGGATGGTGCCATGGAGGGCTTGCTCCACTACTGGCAAATTAAAAAATGAACATGAGGAGTCACACCAAACTTTAATGATTAGAATAGTTCTATATATTTTTTTTTTATGATAAGGTGGTGCCAAAAAGTGAATTCTCCACCATTAGACGATTTAATCCTAAGGAAAGTATGGAGACTTATACCTAACAGTAAAGATTAGAAGATTTTGAATTAAATTTTTATGCTAGGATGGTGCCACATAGGGCTTGCTCCACCAAAGCTTATTTAATCCTAAGGAGATAAAGTATAAGTACTCACACCTAACCTTGAAGATTATAATATTTTGATTTTGATACTAGGGTAGTACCATAGAGGGCTTGCTCCACCCATAACAAACTTAATCCTAAAGAAAGGAAGCATGGGGGATCAAAGTTAACCTTAATGGTTGAAGGATTTTGATTTTAAAATATGATTTTTTTTTAATTCATACAATCAGATTTGGAGAGATTTGATATTAAATGTTTTTCATTGATTTTGTATTTGAATTATATGGAGAATAATATTTCTTATGAAAATTTCCATTTATCAGAGGTATAGGGGTAGTTGTTTTTATAATCCACTAATACATAGGAATCTCCTTCATAGACTATCTTAATAATGAATGGTCCCCCTCCCCTTGTTGGTTTAATTTTTTCATTAATCTTTTGATTTGATATCATACACCACCAAAAAACCAATACCAAGCCTCTATCTTAAAATATTTTAGGTCACACTAATTTATTTTAAGCTTGAACCATTCATTCTTTATATATCTCTAACTTTTATTGAGCATGGTGATGACATTCGTCAAGGCCTTAAAGCACTTCTAACCGATGTTATAAATTATTATCAGTTAAAATTTCATTTTACACAATAATCCTTAGTGAAAAGATTTACACTTCCAAAGAGAGCACGACACTTGACCCATACATTAAAGCAAATGGAGTAGATAGGATCAGAGTTCTATAAGTGGGCTGATAGGCCCACAAAGCTTCTTCCAA
Source organism: Dendrobium nobile (assembly GCA_022539455.1). Lineage (NCBI taxonomy): Eukaryota > Viridiplantae > Streptophyta > Magnoliopsida > Asparagales > Orchidaceae > Dendrobium > Dendrobium nobile. The sequence goes on from CM039721.1 coordinate 23,941,063, forward strand.
CCTCTCATCCCACTATCATTTATTTTCATCTAAGGTATTTTTGATAATTTGTAACAAATTATTAAAGGACTAAGCCAATCCGTTAGCTCATGGGTAATAGATTATTGAGTATGTCCAATAAAAAAAATGGGATCTTGTAAAGTTATTTATCTTAGTTGACTTGAATATAGATTTTTAATTTTATGGGGTATGCCAAATTGATATACGATATGGTAACAAAAGAATCTGGTGTGATGTCACGGATCATCGGGGATTTCCTTCTTCCCACTTAGAGAAGTAATCTATCATAACTACAAAGAAGCGATGAGCATTTGAAGGAGGTCAATAGAATCAATAACATTTGTGACTTAACTATCAACGGGCCAATAAGCTATCGTGAAATGCAATATATTAGGCATCTGATATAAGACCAAACCACAAACCTGGCATTGATAACAACATCTTGAAATGATCATGTAATTGTCAATCATTGAAGGCTAATAATATCCCAAGTGTTTTTATTTTTATTTTTGTTTTGTGGCTAGATTTATGAGCACCCTATAATTAGACATGAAGATCAATCAAGTATTCATATCCTGACACTTATCTAAAGAATGCAATCACAACTGATAGAATGATCAATGATACAGGGCTTCATTCACAAGTCCGTATGTGAGGGCATATTTCTTAATTTGATTGACAGTGATTTGTCATGAGAAAGTTTGCCTTCTTGAAGAAAATCAATGAAAGGATGTATGTAGTTGTTTTCTTACCTATTTATTTAAGAGGCTAATAGGATCTTAGAACATTTCTAATTGATGTTCTCCAAATCTATAAGAGCTAGAACTTGTCACCCTTAAAATTTTATAAAAATGGAGTCCTCTTATATATTGCCAAATTTCTTTACAAGCTTTGCTAAGGAATCTTAAAGTTCAAATAAGTTTTTTTTTTTTTTTTTTTTTTTTTTTTGAGAAAAATGCAACCAATGCATTGAAATTTATTAAGAAAGAAGGAAGAAAACTATCCAATGCCCACGGATTCTTCCTTTGATATAGAAATAAAAAAGGAAGGAATCTTGCGAAGCATTAAGTCTTCCCAAATGAAGGAGCTAAAGATTGCATAATTAGCACATAGATCCGCTAATTTATTGCAATTTCTATCAATACAATTAAAGATAATATTGTTGAAACAAGAAAATTCAAAGTCCAAAACATTATTACCTCTGGATTGGACCGATTGAAGGAGTTTAATGATGTTGTAGTTGTCACTTTCAATAATAATACCTTTATAGATGTGCATCCAATCCTTGATGACTCCTTTGATAGCTTGGATAGCTATGAGTTCAAGTCTTGAGATATCCCAATGAGTACAAGAATGTCCAAAAGCCAATAAAAACATCCTTTGCAATCCCGGAACACACCTCTAATTCCTCCTTTGTTGGTTTTCAATAAGGAAGCATCTACATTAACTTTTATCCAGTCGAGTGGTGGGGGATGCCAATGGTTATTCAACAGCAGTAGATGCTGGTTAGAAACCCATTTACTCGATTTAAGACCATGATTAATAGCAAAGTAAGAAGCTAGACAGATAGCTTCGGAAGCAATAAATAGTGAAGAATAATCCTTTCCTTCATGAACTAGTTGGTTCCTTCCTTTCCAAGAGAAGTAGATTACATTGCAATAGAAATTGATAGTCCAGGAGTTTTGGGTAGAAATCCAAACCAAGAAATCCTCCATAGAATTGAATGAAGGAATAAAGAAGCCATATTTTTCCAAAATTTGAAAGATTCCTAATAGTTTAGAACATTTGAAAACCACATGTTCAACGTTTTCATGCATATTGCAGTTCCTAGGACATCCATTATGCATTAGTAATCTTCTATGGCAAAGAAAATCAAAGGTTGGAATTCCTTTGTTGAACAGACTCCACCAAAAACCTTTAATACGTGGGAGTAGTTCTGCTCTGTTGATCCATTTCCAATAAGTAACATGATTGGATTCTTGGATTGAAGCTTCAAAAGCTAATTTGAAAATAGATTTTCCAGAAAATTTATAAATAAGATGAAAATTGTCAGCTAGGATATCAGAATTGATGGGAGTTTGACAAATTAGATCCACCAGTTCTTTGCCAAAGTAAGCATTAAGTACATTAATGTTCCATGAGTACCCAGAGATAAATTTGTCCACATTAGTATCTTCAGGAAGTAAAGAATTAACAAATGTTGGCCATTTGTCTAATCTTTTATCTAGAATCCAGATATCATTGAAAACATTTGTAAGATCTCCGTTTGATATCTCCCATCTCACAATGGGCTTCAGCGCTGCACTTCCGTCTTTGATTATTTTCCAGGCAATAGAACATTAAATGTTTCAGAATATATTTCCAAAAATATGACCATGTTTTGGAAACATGAATTTGTGAAGAATGAATGCTTCTTTTTGGTTGTATCTCCAAGCAAGTTTGGCTCTAAGTGTGCTAGCTTTATCAATACAGGAATGAAGACTTCTTCCTCCCAGTTCAACAGGTAAGCATAATGTATCCCATTTAACATAGTGTAATCCAGATTCACCATTGGATTTTTTCCATATCATGTTCCTATAGATTTTGTCTAAAAGGCCAAGGACATTTTTAGGAACCATAGAATGAGTCCAGTGATGGATTGAGTAGGAAAGCAAAATAGTTCTAGCCAAGTGAATCCTCCCAATTAAAGAAATGAGTTTAGAACCCCATATATTGGACATTTTTATGGCTTTATCAATAATGCATTGAAAGTCCTCACCAATTAATCTTCTCAAAACAATTTTCGATCCCAGATAAGAAAGTTCTTTTACTACCTTCAAATGCATAATTCTGGATATAAGTTTTGTCTTCCTTCTTCTAACATGTTTACCAAATAGAATACAGGATTTGTCTTCATTGATGTTAAGGCCCGTCCAAGAGTAGAAAATTTTCATAATTTTCTTATTCTTTTTAATAGAAGATCTATTGGCTTGTGAAAACACAATAATGTCATCAGCAAAAAGCAAATGGGAGATTATTGGGCTATTCTTATTGATTCGAACACCAATGCCTTCTCCATAAAAAGCATTAGTGAGGAGTTGAACACAAAGAATAAAGATGAAAGGGGATAGGGGGCATCCTTGCTGAAAGCCACATTTGGCTTCTATCCATCTAGAATAATTCCCATTAATTAAAACAGAGAATTTGGGGTTCTTTACACATTCAAGAATCAAAGTGGATATAGTTTTGGGAAACCCAAAATATAGCAAAGCTTTTTCCAATGTTGGCCAACCCATTGAATCAAAAGCCTGCTCCATGTCATATTTAAAGGAGACCAATCCCTTAGAGCTTTTAGAATACCTGAATTTATGAAAAATTTTGTGTGCAACCAGAATATGATCTGACATGGATCTATTTTTTAGAAAAGCTGCTTGTTCTATAGAACAGATTTTAGGCATGATGGAAGATAGTCTATTGACTATAATTTTGGCAGCTATTATGTAAATCACATTAGAAAGACTAATTGGTCTATAGTTAGAAAGAGTTTTAGGATTGGGTACCTTGGGGATGAGCACCACAATAGTGTCTTTCCAATTAGAATTCATGATCCCAGTTTTGAAAAACTGGTTGAGAGCATTCCAAAGATCTGACTTAATAATGTCCCAATAAGCCTTAAAGAATGAGTAGGTGATGCCATCAATTCCTGGAGCTGTGTAATTGCCAGTTTGAATTAAAGGAGCTTCCAATTCCGAGAAGCTGAATTCAGTATTAAGGCTGAGTGCGTCATCTTCATTCAGTTAAGTTAAAGGTTTGGGCCAACCATCTAAGATGCAAGTCCTGTCTCTCCATTTATTTTCAAAAAAACTTACAAAAGAGTCTTGAATTTGGTGCTGGTCTTCAAATAGCTGGCCGTTGCTATTAAGAATAGAGTTGATGAAGTTGGCATTCTTCCTTGCTCTTGAAAAAGTGTGAAAGAATTTTGTATTGCTATCTCCTTGAGTTACCCATTTGATTTTAGCTCTTTGTCTCCACTAACTTTTGATTTTGGCTAAAACAGAATTATATTCAGAAACTTTGGATTTAAGGAGCCAAGAATCGTCTTCTGATAAGAAACCATCGTTGCATTCTCTTTCTTGTAATTCCTGGATATCACCAAGGATAGTCTCTTTAGAGTTATTCAAAATTCTATTATTCTCCTTATTCCAGTAAAAAAGAGCTTTTAAAGTTTTCCTCATTTTCAGATTCAGGATTTGACTATGATCTCTAGTAGTATGCTTCTCCCATATTTTCTTAACCAATGCAGAAGATGCTGGGTTTGAGATCCAGACGTCTTCAAACCGTATAAGTTTTTTAAAATCAGCTTTACATTCAAGAGGTTGAGTAGGATAGGGGAGTGATCTGATGCTATCCTAGCCAAATGCTTGACTAAAATCTGGTGAGGAGTGCAAAGAGCCATAGAATTGAGATAACAGTGGTCCAAACGTTCTATAATTCTGTCAACACCAGATTTATTGTTGCACCAAGTGAACTTGGGTCCAACACAATTCAGTTCATGAAGATCATTGGAAGCCAAGAAAAGATCCATTTCCCTTGATCCCAAGGAGTAGAAGAATCTCTTACCACCTTTTTTGTCTTCCTTGTTGAGAAGGAAATTAAAATCACTACCAATCACCATTGGTTTGTCAATACAGGAATAAATTTGCAATCTTTCCCAAAGAGATCTTCTTTTATAGACATCTTTATTAGCATAAATAGAACCAATTCTCCAGATGCATTTGTTAAAAACTTCTAGATCACCAACTATAAATTGTTGATTTGTTTCCAGTATTTTGAAGGAAGAATACATAGATCTCCATAAGATTAAGATCCCACCAGAGAGACCTTCTGATGGAATAAGGAAATAGTCCCAGTCTTCACCAATTAAAGTATTGATTTCCAATCTATCAAAAGAATTAGTTTTGGTTTCAAGTAAAGCCAAGAATAGAACTCCATTGTCTTTCACAAACTCCTTGATGTATAGAGAAACTATTTTTTTTTTGAGCTACTCTACAGTTCCAGAAATTGATAGAAGACATCATTGTAAAATGGGGGGATGATTCCCATTTTGTCTTTGGTATCATTTTTAGATTTTCTACTCCCTGTAGAAATGTTGATAGGACCTAAATCTTTGAGCAGTTTAAGTCCTTTCCTTTTTGCATCAGATCCATTCTCATTAGTAGATCCAGCATTCTTGGACAAAGAATTGGGAGCAGATAGATCATGCAAGACATTATCTTTCTCAGGAATTGATAATTCTCCTTCTTCTGCACTATCAGCCAAAACATTGAATTTGTTAGAGTTACAGGGAATAATAGAAATCAAACCTGAATTGTTGACAACAGAATCTTGGATTGTAGAGACATCTAGAGGAGAAACAAGATTGGAGTTATCTTTCTGGATATCTGCTTTATCCGGATGATTACTGATAACAGAATTATCAGTAGGTTTGAAGACTTTCTTATTGATTTGAGTAGTAAAGTTGTTCCTGCCAGCAAAGCCTGAAGCTTGTGTAGTTGAGTTTTTCATAACTTTCTGGAGAGTCTTGTTCCTTCTAAAATTCACGTGAATCCATGGCCCGTAGTCAGAATTGTTATCAGCTGAATTGTCTTCTGGATTTGGAACAGAAAATTTTTTTTTCAGAATAACAACTTCTTCAGAAGGTTGGTTAGCTTTCTTATCAAGACATTTAGACTCCAAGTGCCAAATTAAGCCACAGTTATAGCAAAAGAAAGGAAGTTTTTCATATTCAATTCTTTGAAAGAATTTACCCGCACATCCTTCAACCCAGACTTTTGTTGGGAGAGCTTCATCCAGTTTTATTCGAATGCAAATTCTTGCAAATTCCCTACTACACCATTTGAACATATTGCCATCAATCATGTAAGGTTTCCCTATCAATGATGCTATTTTACAGATGTTGATTGAATCCCAACATTGTAGAGGCAAGTTCGACTTTCTTATCCATACCGAGGCTGAGAGGCCTTTTAAGGAATTTGGAGAGAACGAGGGATACCATCTATCCAGTCCTATAATGTTGCTACAAACATACCATGGACCATTCAAGAGAACCAGATCTAAAGCTTCTTCTTCTTCGAAAGCATAAAGCACCCATCCCAATCCAAGCATAGTAAGATGAAATTTGCCATATTGAGACCATTGTCTCCATAGATCCATACTGATCATGTGGAAGGGTAGATTTTCTCCAAAAACTTTGATAACCAAAGTTTTGTTGAGTTTATTTGAGTTCTTTGCTTCCATACTGGAATCTAATTTCACAACATTGTTGTCTCCAGTGAATTCCTTTCCAAAGTCTAAATTTGAAACATTGATATTAGATTTTTTCTCCCTAGCTTTAACAGAAGAATTGTTGGAAGGATTGGGAGGAATATTAGAAGGAGAAGCATTATCAGTCTATCTTGATAGAACACCTTCTTCACAAATACGAACATTACTCAAGTCATTAGGCAAGACATGATTAGAAACAAAATCCTTTAAGCTTGGACCAAAAATGCCTGAGTTATTATCAATCTTATTGAATTCAGTTATAGGAGTCACCAAAATCTTATCTGAGATAATGATTTTAGATCCAGAAGAAGAACCATCTAAATTTAAAATTTTGAATTTTCCCAATTTAGGAGAAGAAGAAATTTTCTTGATTAAAGATTCATCCTCACAAATCGCAATTTTTCCTTTACCAGCAATTTCAGAAGCTTTAGGAAGGAGAAGAAGACCTCCTTCATTAATAATCAGAGGTTTAGAGGATTTGAATTTTTATTTGCCGTCAGTATGGATAAGGTCGCAGAAAGCGGGGGGAGAAGCAGTCGTATCAATCCTAGATACATTTGGAATGGTTAAAATAGCACGTCGACCAAGATGAGAGCCACCGGCCACAGAAGGAGGCCGGCGACTGTCAGCCGCCATCAAAAGCGTGAATGAGAATTTGAAAAATGGAAGGATTCTCTCTCTAAAAATCTCAGAGTTGCTCTCTCTAAAAATCTCAGAGAATTTTAAATGATGTTAGACCTAATATAACTATCACAAGGCTAACCAAGAGAACGGGTGAATTGGTAATTTAAAAATTCTCTTGGATTTTAGAAAATTGATTTAAGATTTTTTTTAGCACAATAATTAAATTTCTACAAAAAAAATCTTTAACCTTAATAAACTCAAATGCATAAAAATAAAAATACAGTAAAAATTAAAGACATAAGAACACCAAATTTTATAGTGGTTCAGTCTAACCAAACCTACATCCACTCTCTGAAGACTCCTTCGGGTATTGTATGGTATCAAAGTGACTCTCATTTTGATCTCACAGCAAGGCAGAGAAGCCCTTACAACAACATCTCTTCCACCAACCCGATATGTTAGAGTACCAATGTCATTTCTCACTCTGTTAGTGATGGTAAAGTACTGACATCCTTTCTTACCCTCCTAGTGACGGTAGAGTATCGATGTCCTTTCTCACCCTCTTGTGATGGCAGAGTACTTAAATCCTTTCTCACTCTCCTGGTGATGGCAGATTATCGATGTTCTTTTTAAGCCTTTTGGTGATGGCAGAGTACTTGTTCTACTCCAAAGATCTTCTCTCAAGAGCTTTAAAGAAGTAGGATAGTGATTTGAATAATACAGAAAGAGATTCTCACCATTAGGCAACCTCGTGAACACTTCATAGTTTTCACTTGCAAGATCTCTGAAACTTCTCTCCCAAACACTCTCCCAAAACACTCTCTATTTCACTCCCAAGAGAAAAACTCAAAGCAAATAGATAAATTGTTAGTTTTTTCAAACACTTATATATGAAAGATAAGAAAAACCTTCTAAAAAACTAAAAATTTTAAGTTAAATGTACGTGGATCATATAGTATGATTGCACTTTGTATGTATGAATTGTTCAAAATGATATTTATAATTATGTACGAACCTGAGTTCATACTCTATTAGTCATATGTATGAATTGATATCGTACTGTATGAACAATTCAAAGCTGAACAAGTTCATCCGGTATTTTTTTGTATGAACTCATTTTGAACGTTGTGAATTATATATACAAACCATATATCATATAGTTCAAACTATTAAATAACATAATGCTAGTACCAGACGAACTCTTTTCATACTTTGGACATTGTCTGTATGAACCAAATTTAGTACAATACAAACAGTTCAAAAGGAAAAATTTTAAGGCATTATTTGATTAACTTGTTTTGGAGAAACTACAATGAAAAATTATCCAGTACGATTTGAAAATCATGCAGTATGATTAGTTAAAAAAAATTGACTTAATCCCCTAGTGTATGTGTGCACGGTTACCCAATAACAGTCACATGCTCTCAAACTCAATTTGCCTTAAAGTCTTCAGTAGTTTGGAGTAAGATTTTCACGAAATGCTAGTACACACAAACAACGAAAGAAATATATCAAATGTAAGATAGGAAAAATAGTTATCACAATAATAGTATTTTTGTATCATCATAAACTAACATGATATACAAACATAGTTTTAAAATCTAAGTTGTATTAGTCTCCACCTTTTTTATGATGATAAAATAATTATTGTTTGAGTTAACACTAAAGAAACTTTTCTCCTAAGTCCCCCTTCATTGAATTATCAAATTAAAAATATGGGACATGTGAGAACAATGATTAACATGAGGAACACCACTAAGAGTTTGGTTAATTTTAGACTAATTAAAATCTAATCTAGAGGTCATGGTGTGTGCCCTAACCCCTTGAGTCATAAGATGGAGAAAGTTACCTAAATATTTATTGGTAATTTCTACCTTCTGCTTAAAGACATACAAAGTCATCCTAGTTTGATCGTCATTCACTTTAGGTTCAAAAGAAAACTTTGGAAGGTATCTTGATTATAGGCATAAATTAAAGTGAGGATAAAAGAGAATTGAGTTGAGGCTAAAAGAGGCATAACTAAGATGTTTATTTTTCTTTGAATTAGGAGATGAGAGGGGGTAATCTTAGCTTCAAAAAAACATTTGTAGGCTGCCTCACTATCCTTAGAAAGAAAATTCTCATTGAGTCTCCCCAAATCAGATGAAGAGGCTTTTGAAGTACGAGGATGCCTATTGCTACTGCCCATTTCTAGAGAAGGACACAAGATGGTTCGAGAATAAAGATGATTGTGAAGAAAAACCATAGAATGCCATTAAATTTAAAGAGAAATAACTTATCATATAGTACAAAAATATGATCATATGTATGATTTTAAAATTGTACGAGACTAAAATTATTTTGTGCATACGAGTCGAAACAACCAAAAAATAAAACAACTTTTTGTAAGCTGTTATTTCTGAGATGTCATTTTGTTCAAGATTTATGACCAATATGATCATACAGACAAACTCCTTTTCGTCCGGGACAATCAAAAAAATAAGTTCATTTTTAACGATAAGGTTTGTCCATATGAGATACTGACAACAGGATTGTATAGATAAAATGCAATTTCAGACGTATAATCATAGAACATTAACTAACATTTGGAAAACCGTCCCTAATCATCATGATAAAAATTAAATGACTATACAGATGATAAAGACATCATACATTATGATATGCATTAAAAATTTTAGTCTTGTATGCTCAACTCAAAAAAATACCATGTGCATGCTATAAAATTAGTACAATGCAAAATAGTTCGTATAGTATAAAGAAAAAAGATTAACATAAGACATTATAAACAAAAAAATATTTTCAAAAACCAATCACCCTAGATCCATGACATGTAAAAATGAAAAACAAAACAAAAAACTCAATACTAATGAAAGAAAAACAAACACAACTAACAAAATAAATAAACACTAACAAACAACTAAATATTAACAAACAAACATAGAATATAAACAAACACAATGGTATAGTATAAATCTAATTTGCAGAAATTCAAATCTAAGCATTAAGATCAATCACACCTAATCTAGTTCATAAGGTGCTAAATGTTTCAGAAGCAAGTGGTTTCGTGAAAACATATATATGCAAGTTCATTTTCAATAGTAATATGGTACAATTCAATTTCTCCTTTATCCACATGATCTCTAATAAAGTGATGCCTCACTACAGGAAAATGAATGTTTACCATCGGGCTTTCCTGCATATTATTTTATGCTGGTAACACTGGCACATGAACCAGTGGAATCTATGATGCTAATTTAATGGCACATTTGTTGGTGCACTATACACCACAAACATACCGATGCAAATTCTTCTTACTTTCACCCAATATTTCTTATGTATCCAGCACATATTATGTTGGTAATGATCGGTAAAATTATTAGCATATATTACACCTACTTACTTAAACTCGATGAATAATTACCAACGTAATATTCGCTGGTTATCTTATCAGTGGATAATACGCCAAAAAATGTGCCAGTTAAAGCCTTATTTTGGTGCATTCATTGAAATAGTTTTCATTTCTTTCTCTTTTCATCATCCTCCAAGAGCTATGCATTTGCGAACTACACTGACACCATGATATCCCTCTCTTCGCTCAAGTCGGACATTCACACAATCTCTTTCTCTTTGCTCAAGTCCACGAGCTACCCTGACCACCTACCGGTTAGCACTTCATCGTTTTGTTTGAGAGCTGCCCGACCAATCGCTCGCCAAATTTTTCCAAAAGTAGCCCTGAACGCCACCAGCAAGGGAAGGTATTATCTCATCACCTTGAGTTTGAATGTTCTTATTATACATTTGCAAGAGAAGTGATATTGTTGTATGCATTTTGAGTAGAGTTAAAACTAAATATTTGGAGTGTAATTTTTGTAAAAAATAATTTAGGGTTTAGAGTTCTGTGATTTTGGGAGATTAAGTCATTAATAAATATGCATGATATTAAGAGTTTTAGTGAAATAGATGGGGATATTATTAGTAGAATTCAAGTTGGATGGTTGAATTTGAGGAATGCATTGGGCTTGTTGTGTGATATAAAAGCACCCCTCAAAAATAAGGGGAAATTCTATCAGGTGGTGGTTAGATCTACAATGATTTATGATACAGAATGATAGATCTAAAAAGAGAAGCATAATATGGTCAAATAGATGGCAAAATTATTTATAAAAGTCAAGTTGGATTGTTAAAGTGGAGGAATGCATTGGGCTTGTTGTGTGATATAAAAGCACCGCTCAAAAATAAGGGGAAATTCAATAAGGTGGTGGTTAGACCTACAATGCATTATGATGCAGAATGTTATACATAAAAAAAGAAGCATATTATTGTCAAATAGATGGTGATATTATTAATAAAATTCATGTTGGATGGTTGAACTGGAGGAATGCATTGGGCTTATTGTGTCATATAAAAGCCCCCCTCAAACTTAAGGGGAAATTCTATAAGTTGGTGGTCAGACCTACCATGCTTTATGATGCAAAATGTTGGGCATAAAAAGACAAAATAATATGGGGAAATATATAGGGATATTATTAGCAGAATTCAAGTTGGATGGCTGAAGTGGAGGAATGAATTGAGCTTGTTGTGAAATATAAAAGCCCCCCTCAAACTTAAGCATAAATTCTATAAGGTGGTGGTTGATGCAGAATGTTGGACATAAAAAGAGAAGCATAATATGGGGAAATAGATGGGGATATTATTAGCAGAATTCAAGTTGGATGGTTAAAGTGGAGGAATGCATTGGGCATGTTGTGTGATATGAATCCCTCCCTCAAACTTAAGGGGAAATTCTATAAGGTTGTGGTTAGAACTATAATGTTTTATGATGCAGAATGTTGGACATAAAAAGAGAAGCATAATATTAAGTTAAGTGTTCCAGAGATGATGATGCTCAGGTGGATGAGTGGCTTTACTCTTTGAGATAGGATATGAATTGATCATATACATTAAAAGGTTCAAATAAATCTAGTGGAAGATAAGATTAGATAGAGTATCTTAGAGAGAGTCACCTTGGATGGTTTGGCTACTTAAAGCAATGGCCTTTCGAGTAGGCTTAGACTCTTTATATTTTTCTTCAATAAATATTACAAAATTATCTAATACATCCATACTATATGTAGATTATATTATGGACATAAAAATTCAAAGAAGTTAGATGTATAATCAGTTGGCACAAGGATGAAATACATTAATGGATGTGTTCATTAAAGGGGTGAATATTTACATTTAGATAGCTTCTTAACTTCCCAGCTTTATCTCAGATGAAAAGTTTCGTTGCATGTGTTCTAAACATTAAAATTAGGTGCACCTAAGCCCAGATGATGTTACTATTGATCTATACCATTGAGGCTTCATGCCAGAATTTTGGCATTAGAATTCTCATGAGGAGTATGAAACATATTTTGATACTCGATGCAGCCCATCAACAGTTGCTAATATAGGTGAGGAAGCAAATATTTGACCTAATCTTGAGGACTTAATTTATGATGCAAGTAGAGCACAATTTGAATAATATATAAAAGAGTCACTTAATAATGAAGCACAAAATTTGAATGGGCTGAGTTGAATAATGCTTCGGCTAGCCTAGAGTATAGCAGGAGGAGGGATCAAAATAAATATAACAAAGCTTTTAAAGTTTCTTTTATATTGTGGGTTCTGTTCAACATTTGGAGCACATTGGGGGCACGGGTAGTTTCCTTTATATTATGGGTTTTGTTACATATTTGGAGCATTAAAGATGTTTGAAAAGGAATTTTGAAATCTTTAAATAATTCATATTAATAATAATATTAATATATGTCTGTTGTACAAAAGTGTTGGGTAGAGATCTGACTCTAGTTAAATTGCATAGTCATACCCACAGGTGGTAGGAGAATCAGGAATGGGTTGATGAGCATGCGAGGAAAGCCTATGTAAGTATATAAGTTTAATTTTTATGATGTTATATATAAATTGTTTAAATTTTTATTAACTTTTATTGGAAGAGTATACACGGTATCGAGAGAGCCAGGTTATAACAGGTAAAAATTATTCTGGTGGATCAGTAGAATATTCTGACCACCGCACTTGGTCGTAAGTGATAGGAGGATTGCAGCATTGCAGAGTATGTTATTTAGGCTAGCAAGCAGTTGCATATAAGTTGCAGACATCTGGTAGCTCCTATTTCTCAACTAACACGCAGGAGTCTTTATATACCCAATAAATATCATCTCTTACAACTGAACTAGAATAAGGAAAGAATAAGATCACTGGAAGATGCAGATTCAGCAGCATTAGCTGGAGATGTAATAGAAGATACAGATACAACAAGCTCAAATGTTAGAGTAGATGTAAAAGATGAGGGAGCATATGAGTAGTGGAAGGAGTATAACATTAACTGAGGAGGATATTGAATAAAAGTAGATGTTATTTAGTTTAGTGATGTGGATATCTATATTTATGTGTTTTTGGACATGTTTAGTTATTTGTTCATTGGACATCTTGACTTTTTGTAGTATTTGATATTTGTTGAGTAAACTCTTCTTATTTATGTTATGGTTTAAATGTTTATGTTTGATAATATAATTGGTGTTGTTCTTAATCTGAAGTGGTTGTATGAATACATGTAGTGTTGTTGTATTGTTTTTATGCAGGTTTAAATGTGGATTTCAAATTTAAAAGGAGCAAGGTTAATTTTTTGTTTATGTTATAGGTTTCCGGTTGATTATCCACTGGAAAAAATTATGGTAATATGATATAATGAAATTTCAGGTGAAACTATGTGCCAGGAAGACTGGCAGAACTGTGCTAGTACGATTTGCTGGTAACTGAATGAAGTCTACTACCCTAGCAGATTATGCGCTAGTATTTTTGGTGTCTACTATCCACCGGAACTACTGATCCAACTTACGCTGGAATATAGCGACGAAAAAAAATGGAATAGGATTATTTTAAAAGGATATGGCACATGCATTATCATAGAAAATTAAATTAGTGCCAATAAAAAATCTTAAATAAATTAGTAGTTATTTTAACCAAACAACTTGTGCCACATAACTACCAATGGCAATGTATTCGTCTTTAATAGTAAAAAGGGCTACTAAATTCTATTTTCTTCTAGACCAAGAAACTAAAGATTTTCTTATAACTTGACAAGTTCTAAAAGTACTTTTCATATCAACCATACATCCTACAAAATATGAATCAGAATATTTATTGATTACAAAAGAAGAGATGTGTTTAGGATATAAAATCCCTAAGTTTTGAGTTCCCAAAAGATATCTTAAAATTCTTTTAACATCAGTCAAAAGTAACGGATCAGATTAAAATTTAGCACATAAATAAATACTAAACATGATATCTAGTCAACTAGCAGTCAAGTATAGTAATGATCCAATTATTCCTCTAAATTTCTTTTGATCAATATATTTTCCCTTGGATTCCTTTTCTAATTACACTAAGGAACACATTAGTGTACTCGTTGATTTAGCATAATCCATTTCATATTTTTTCAGAATGTTCACAATATACTTCGACTTCTTAAGAAATATTTCTTCCTCATTTTTTTAATCTAAAACTAAGAAAAAAAACTTAAGTCTCTCATCAAACTCATTTCAATTTTACTACTCATTCTTTGAAAAATCATCACAAAGATTTTTACTGATGGATCCAAATAAGATATCATCAATATATATATTTGAATAATGAATATGTCATCTCCTACTTTTTTTAAGAAGTGAGTGGTGTCAACACTTCCTTTTACAAATTATCTTTCTAATAGGAAAGTGCTTAACCTCTCATACCAAACAGTAAGTGCCTATTTTTTTTGTCCATATAATGCCTTTTAAATTTAAACATATGATTAAGGAATTTTGAATTTTCAGAACTTAGAGGTTTCTCAGCATAAACATCCTCTTATATCACCCATTAAGAAATGCACTCTTAACATCCATTTGAAACATTTTAAAACCTTTTAAAAGGCAAAGGCTAGTAATACCCTTATCACTTCAAGTTTGGCTATTGGGCAAAAGTTTATTTAAAATTAATTCCATCTATTTTATTATACCCCTTGGCCACTAATCTTGCCTTATTTCTAATCACAACACCTAAATCATTCATTTTATTTTTGAATACCCACTTAGTTCCAAAAAGCCTTTGATCCTTAGGCTTTTTAATCAATTCCCAAACATAATTCTACTTAATTAATTCAATTCTTCTTGTATGGCTAAAACTCAAAATTCATTAGAAAATGCTTTATTTATATTAGTGGGTTCAATCATTGATATAAAGGCATAATGGTTCACTTCTTTGTTAAGACCATTATAACAACCTCACTTGGTTCACCTAAAATCAATTTTTTAGGATAACTCTTAAAAATTTTCCATTCTCTAGGAAAAGTGTTTTTTGATCCAACATTCTCTTCCAAATTTATCTTTTCAATTTCTTGGGACATAACTTCAATATGATCTTCCTCCAATCTTGTTCCTTCCAAAATATCAAATTCATCAAAAACTGCATGTGTGGTCTCCTCAACTACAAAAATTCTCTTATTAAAAACCTTATAAGATTTTCCAACAATGTAATATCCTAGAAAATTTTCTTCAATTGATTTAGGATCAAATATTCCTTTAGGAGTTTTACTATTATTACAAATGAACACCTTACATCTTAAAACATGAAAATGTGAAAGATTAGGTGTTCTGCCATTAAGAAGTTCATAGGGTGTCTTGTTTAATATGGATCTAATGTTCACCCTATTCAAAACATAATAAGATGTATTAACCGCTTCAGTTCAGAAGTATTTTGGAAGTGAATATTCAACCAACATGGCTCTAGTGGCTTCTATCAAAGGTCTATTTTTTCTTTCAACGACCTCATTCCTATGAGTTGAAAAATTGTGATCAATTCCTTTCTCTCTATAAAAATCTTCAAATTTTTTATTTTCAAACTCTCCTCCAAGATCAGTTTGAATTGATAAAATATCATACCCTAATTTTCTCTGAATGCAAGTAGAAATATTTCTAAATTCATCATTTGAATCACTCTTATGAGATAAGAATTTGACCCAAGTGAATCTTAAAAAATCATCAACAATTACATACCAAAAATTTATCTCCTAGACTTACAGTGCTAACCAGTCCAACAAGATCCATATGAATGATTTCTAGTGATTTTCTAATTCTAAGTTATTTAATTTAATGAAAAGAGGTCTTCACAAATTTTTCTAATTGATATTCATCACACAGGTGATCCTTAGTAAAATATAATTTGGGTATCCCTCTAACCAATTCTTTTTAAGTGATCTTCCTAAGATTTTTTGTACTTGCATGACAAAGTCTTCTATATAATAACCATGATTCATCAATGATTGTTTTGAGAAAATAAGTATTAGAAGATTTAATAAATTTAAATCAATCATGTATACATTACTTACCATATTTCCATGCAACACATAAATTCCATTTCGGCTTATTATACAACTTATAGGAAAAAATTTAACACTATAACCCTTATCTCAATGTTGACTAATACTCATTAAGTTTTGCTTTAACCCTTCAACAAATAACATATTCTCAATAAAGAAATTGTTTTTATTGCCAATCATATCACTTTCCTTGTGGTATTATCTCTAGTGTCAATTTACCTCTATTCCTGATTTTCAGTGATATAAATTATATTGTAACTTCAGTCATATACTTTGAACATGCACTGTACAGCTACTAAATGCTCTCACAAGGACATGTATGAAAATGTCTCTATAAAATTTTAAAATGTTAGACATAGGAACCCAAACGAATTTGGGTTCACCTCTTGGAAATGATAATCTTGATGCATACTTAATATACTATGGTTTACACATCTTAGGTCTCCACACTAAATGTTTTCTAATATGAATCATACAAGTGTGAGAGATATGACTAATTATTTTGCATAAAAAACATTTAACTCTTGGTAAAAGATTTAGCAATCTACGTGAGTTATTCTATTTCTTCATAGGTTTTGAAATTTTAGGCTTCTCATCAGGATTACAAAATTGTTCAAGTGTTGGGGGTGTCCTTTTTTATGAAGAGCTTTTAGTTTCTCTTTTAAATATGAGTTTGCATTTTCTAAACAGCATTGTCAACTCTTAACTCATGTTCTCTTTGATTTTTTTCACCTATAAAAACACTTACATTCATTTTCAGGATCAGCATACGATGTTTTCAATAAATCATGTTTTTGGTTTAACTTATCAAATTCATCCAATAATTTCATGTGGTTTTTATTAACAGATGAGTGATCGTTCCTAAGGATTTCATGCTCTTTTTGTAAATTTGAATACTCCATATTCAATTTGGCATGCAATTTTTTGAGTTTCCTATATAAAACATGGATTTTCTCAGGAACTTCAAATAACTCATCGTAAGAAAAATTAGATACCTCCTCTTGATCTGACATATCAAGCTTTTCAGCCAATAAACACAAGTTTGTGACTTCTTTCTCTACTTCTATTTTTTAGGACTCTGCTGAGTCCACCCAAAATGTTATCTATAGTATTTTCTTGCCCTTCCTAACACGAGTTTTCTCCTCAACTTTCACCTTCCTATGATTAGCTTTGCGATTTGGGCAATCCGATTTAATATGTCTAGGTTTTCGGCATTCATAATGAATTACATCAATAGAAGCTTTTACATTTTTTGTGGAACTTTTCCTTATTCAATTGTTAATGTATACGTTGATTTTTCTCAGGAAACTTTTGAATTTCCTCATCATGAGTACAATATCTTCTTCATTCTCAGGTTGTGATTGATCACTTTTTAAGTCAACCACCTTCAATGCAATTTTTTTCTACTTCTACTTTTCACCTGTATTAATCTATCTTTGAGTCACTCCTTACTCATAAGAAATCAGTCATCCAAGTAGATTGTCAATAGAATAAATAGTTAGGTCTTTTTATTTTGTTATGATAGTTATCTTTGCATTATAAGTTGTTGGTAAACATGTTATGATTTTATTAACTATTTTAGAATTTATTAGTCCCCCCCCCCCCTAAAACATGCAATAAAGTGACTATCTATATAAAATGAGTATACATTTCACTGATTGATTCATTAGGTTTCATGCAAAAAAAATTATAGTTGTATAATAGAATGCTCAATATAGATTAGTTCACCTCATTAGTTCCTTCATAAGTTATGAAAAGTCTATCCCAAATTTCATTTCCAATTTTACATGTTGAAATACGCATATAGTCATCAGATTTAAGGGCATGAAAAACTATTTAAACATTTTGCATTTAATTGAGCTAGTTATTTTTCCTCTACTGTCTAATCAAAAAAATGGTGTTTCAGTCCTATTGCCATCAGCAAATCTAGTGGGTCTAGTTTTACCTTCCTGTACTAAAATCTTCATGCGATAGTTAGGTGATTGTAGAAAATTAGACATACGAGTTTCTGAAAGTTAAAAGAAATGCTATCAAACAATGATGGTCTAGTGACTGAATATCCTTTAGGAGTGCTACAAATTCCAAAAGTAGCCATGATCATTTTCAAAACGTTATCTAAACCTTAATTTTTTTAAATAGTCTCTCATACCACTTAAAAGTTTAAATAGGTTTTTAGACTTAATACAACTATTAAGAGGCTAAACAAGTGGTGGTTGAATTGGTAATTTAAAAATTCTGTTTGGTTTTAGAAAATTTATTTAATATTTTTTTAGCACAATAATTAAATTTTAATAAAAAAAATTTTCAACCACAATTTACTCAAATGTAGAAAAATAAAAAGTATTAAAAAGTGAAGATAGAAGAACACCAAATTTTATACTGGTTCGGTCCAACTAGACCTTCGTCCACTCCCTGGAGTCTCTTTCCTTAGGTATTTCACTATTTAAAGTGACTCTCCTTTTGCTCTGATAATAAGGCGGAGATACCCTTACAATTACTTCTCTTCAACCAACCCAATGCGGTAGAGTATCGACGTCCTTTCTTTCTTTCCTAGTGATAGTAGAGTACCAACATCCTTTCACACTCTCCTAGTGATGGGAGAGTACCAACATCCTTTCTCACCCTCCTGGTGATGGTAGAGTACCAATTTCCTTTCTCATCCTCCTGGTGATGGCAGAGTACCAAAGTCCTTTCTCACCCTTATAATGATGGTAGAATTCTGACATCCTTTCTCACCATCCTTGGGATGGTAGAGTACCAGATCTACTCCAAATATCTTCTCTTAAAAGTCTTCAAAGAAGTATGGCAGAGATTTGAAGAACACATAAATAGATCCTCACTTTTGGGAAACCTTATGACCCCTTCACAATTTCCACCTGCATGATCTCTCAAACATCACTTTTTAGCACTCTTCCAAAACACTCTCCTTTTCACTCCCAAGAGAAAAATTTAAAGCAAACAAATAGATTATAAATTTTTAATTACACTTATATATGAAAGACAAGAAAAACCTTCTAGAAAATTGAAATTTTCATGCTGAACCTACTTAAATTATATAGTACGATTGCACTTCATATGTTTAAATAGTTTAAAAAGCTGTGAACAATCCTGTATGAACCTTATTTGGTACTTGTCAGTTGGTTGTATGTATGTATGAATTGACATCGTACTATATAAATAGTTCAAAATTGAACAAGTTCTTCCGATACAATTTCGTACGAACTAATTTTGAGCACTGTGAATTGGCTATACAAACCATATATCATGCACTATAACCTATTAAATCAAGTATTGCATTGTATGGTAAGAATATGGATGAACTCACTTTGTAATCTAGACGTCGTCTATACAAACCCAATTTCATATAGTACGAAATATTCAAAAGGAAAATTTTCAGGCATGAAGTGAATAACTTAATTCTGGAGGAACTACAATGACAAATTGTCCGGTATGATTTATAAATCGTACAATACAATTAGGTTAAAAAATTTTGACTCACTCCCCCAGTGTGTGTGCATGGTTACCAAATTACAATCACATGCTCTCAGACTAATAAAAAATTAATGTACATACTTCATTATATGAAATTCTAATCTAATCTGTCTTGAAGTCTTGAGCAGTATGGAGTATAATTTTCCTCAAATGTTAGTATACATAAACAACATAAAGAAAAAATATCTAATGTATGTTAGGAGAAAAAGTAATCGCAATAATAATATTTTGGTATCATTAAAGACTCACATGATATAAAAACATAGTTTTGAAATCTAAGTTGCAATAGAATCCACCATAGAATTTGTTCCATGGAAAATTTTATAAAAAGTTACAATGGGGATTTGCTAAACAAGACGATTTTGGTATTTAAGGAGTTTTAAATTCAAAACCTCATACTTTCCTACAATCTACTTAGAAACCATTTGAGAATCTACAAATATTTTGATTTCTTTTATACCAATCAATTTCGCAATCTATAAACCAATTATTTGTGTTACATAGTAAGACTAATTATTTGTATATGGCTCTAATAAATGATACAAAAAATGCATCATTCCTTTTTTTAGTGCTATGAAAAATACACCAATTTTAGTTTTTCTAGGAAGAGTAGATTATAGTGCTTCTTCTCAGAGAAAAGATACTGCTCAATCAAAATATAACTCCTAAACAAGATCATGAGTTTCCTTTCAATTCAAGATTTTCTAGTATTGTACATCATCTCTAAAGAGATATTTTGCTAGAAGCGAATGTGTTGTAAGAAAATAAGTAATGATCCATAATTTCACAACACATATGTGAATTAGTTTTATTTCATGCTGAATTAATATTATTGACCACTATGCTAGAAATCATAGCAATAATGGTGGGGTCATAAGATTTTACAATGGGTTTACTAAAGAGATTAAATTTACCCTATGAGAAAGAATGTAATACCTCAACATTTGGGCATCAAAAACTAAAGAAAGACAATATTATAAACTGAAAGAATATCAAATTTTTGTTGGGATAAGTCATTAACCTTCATATTAGAGAATGTTTTCCTTGACCACTTCATTATATGTAGCCAACAAGGCCCTAAGTGACACATTTTAAGTTTTAGTATAAAGTATAAGTGGCTTCCTTGGAATATGGGCTACCAATATTTGAAACTTTTTCCAAGGTATTGCAGGTATTTTGGCATTTCTCGTCCCATATGAATTTGTGTTCCTTTTTAGCAATCATAAAAAAATTTTGACATCTTCTAGAAATATTCGAAATGAACCTTCTTGTGTATGTGAACCTACCTTAAAGTGACCTTAACTGTATAAAACTTCTTGGAGGCTGCATACCTAAGATGGCATCAATTTTAGCATGATCAATTTCAAATCCATGGTACCTCAAAAAAAAAAAAAAAATCCAAAAAATTTCCCTAATGTAACACCGAAGGAACACTTAAATTGGTTTATTATGATGTTTGTAGTAGTGTAACCGTTTAAAGATGATTCTTAAGTCATATAGGTGAGCCTCTTTGACTTTACTCTTGAAAACCAAATCATTGATCTAACATTCTATATGATTATGGATAAGTTCTTTGAAGATTTGTGTTATAGCTCAATAATAAATGATACCAATGTTTTAAAGACCAAATGGAATTATTTTATAACAAAAGATTCCTATAAGTGTTCTAAATGTGGCGTTTCTCTCATCTTATAGGTCAATCTTGATGGTTATAGCTATGTGAGACATTCGTAAGGGAGAAAATAACATGAAAAGAAGTAGTATTCATTTCACCTTTTTTTTTCTTTTAACTTTACTTTTTTCTTTTACTTTTTTATAATCTATTTTCTTCTCCTTAATTATAATTTCACTTTGTGGAACAAGTAGTGGATCCTTCAGCTACATAGTATGAAGTATCTTCAAATATCCCAATATCATAAATATAGAATAGTTTCAAATCACCTTGAACCGCATATTCAATTCCATCTCAATGATACTTGATGTATTGGTTTAGGGAAGATGGAACCATCCTATATTCATGGATCCAATGCCTACCTAGAAGTATGATGGGGGATGTCATTAAATATATTATATAAAATATGTCTTCTTTTTTAACTCTACTATTTCTAACAAAATTGTAATTGAACCTAAAGCCTTCTCACCTTTTTCATTAAACCTACATAGCAATATCTTATCAGTGCTAAGTCTACGCATGTCTACTTTAAGATATGTGAGACTCTCTATGTTTATAATGTTAACGGATGCATTCAGACAAATAAGGACTCTAGATAACTTGAGATTCCACATATTTATAGAAATATAGAGTGGGCAACTATGATTGGCATTCCCTTGAAGTTGATCCTCATAAAATAAGGTTACTTCTGTGATTTCTTTTAAATATAAAGCTTCATCTCATGAAGTTAAAGCTATTAACCTAAATAAATCTCTAGATTGATAAGTTTCTTTAATCATGGATTCCCTTATTTATTTTTAGAGATTAAGGGTGTCAAAGATTCTAAATGTGGCCAAAAATTTCGTAATATAAGCTAAGTTGTTATAATCAACAAAAGGAATATTGGACTCTTTACTCGATTTGGATGAAGGATAATTTTCTTGTTGAGTTAAAGTTTGAATTAGATCATTAGAAATGATACATTTTCATTTTTCCTTAGCTAAATGCCGAGGCATTAAGACTTTTCCTCAATCAAGATGTACTTCAACGATCTCTTACGGATATAAATTGTGGTAGGGTCTACGCTATCCTTAAGTAATGTAATGTAAATTTCTCATATGGGATGTGAATTTAAAAAATTATCAAGATAGAAATCCTATGGAAGTTAATTTTGGGGGTGTCACTATCTGATAAGATTTCAGGTTCATCATCATATTTAAAGGTAAAATATGAAAGATCAATTATGGATGCATTTTCTTTAATAAGTGCTTGATTTTGATTTTAATCTCTAGTGGATTATATTTTCATTTCATATTTATTATCAATCTTAAAAATAAACATAGATGGATTTTTTACTAATTTTTTAACCTTTACATATTTTGTGGCAAAGTAAAAGTTAGAAAACAAAATTGAGATAGGGACATCCATTGTCTAAATGCATCTCTCATTAACTATTTATTTCCACTCAATAAATATTTCACTCTATTTCTTTTTATTATTTAAAGCATCTTCCACAACTACTGGAGAGTGCATCATCCTAACATCCTACTAAGATGCCTCTAGCTTAACCTCCAAGATCAAGCCCTAGGCTCTCATTGGAAATTATTGAGAAATTTGAAAAGATTTTTTATTTGACTTTTTAAATTCCCATGATAGAATGACATCCCAATCATTTGCAATGGATAGAGAAATTTTAGAATTTTTTCCAAAGATGAGCATGATAGACCCTTAATCCAAGTCTACCAAATACTACTGTCAGATAATGATGTTGTCCTACTTGAAATTTAATTCAAGCCAATCTTTAAACGTAAAGTAGTCTTCAATTATGCAGCCCAACTTGTGTGAAAGGGGAAAAAAGTGGCATCATCCTCTTATTTGCTTCATCATGCTTCTTGACCTTTGGAAATTTAAATTTTCTTTCTTCAATAAATTTTAAGAAAAAAATTACTGGCTCTCTTTAAATGGATAGAATTTTACCATCATCTCATTCAAATTTATTGAGAAATAATCCCTAGGAGGGAAAGCAGTTAACTAGAATGGTGGAGGTGGAGGATCAATTAACTTACATTTCATTAGTTGCTTCACTTTATCTATTGTTGACATGGTGGCTACCTTTTTCTAAAAATTATTTTAAGATTTTGCAACCTTTGTTTTTTCTAACAATTCCTTCAAGAATAGCTTTAGAGAAGCCTCTTCTTGTAGGTTAGTGGCATTGTTAAGTAACTTTTCAAAATTCTTCATTATGAACCCTTTCAAAAGAAATGTAGTGGGACTTTGGATTTTATTTTATAGAATCTCCACTACATGTTGCTCTTATAGCTGGCTTCAAATTTTATTGAGAGATTTCTCCATCTCAAAATTTACTCAACAAGATACTCTCCTGGATTTTACTAATGACCATTTTGCAACAGAGATTTGATGTTAATGTTGCAAATCTATTTTCATGACTTATGTTTTGATGATTGACAAACACTGTTGATTCTCTTGGACTGCTTGTTGCTTCTAACTTTTTAGGAATCAAAGATTGGACGAACAGATGAAGCCAGCTCAAGATTGCGTAGGTCTAGGGTTGAGTCAGTCTGTACTTTATTTTTCTCTTCTTGAGTCTATTTATAATTGTCAAAGAGACTGATTCTAAGTAACCCTACACACACACTTGAGAGAATTAGAATTTCTATTTTACTCAGATCTGCCAGGACGATATTTACATCGGTCTGGACGATCAGGCTTAAAACAGAAAGTCTAAATAGGGATTCTTAATTAAGGCAGCCGTCATTAACAGATCGGCCTGGACGATAGTGTATCGGCCAGGACGATAAGCTCAAAACAAAAAGAAGTTGCCGCCATAGACAATTAAGGTATACTATATTTTTTAATTATCGGCCAGAACGATCTTTGATCGGCCTGGATGATATTCTCAAATTATGCCTTAATTGATCAGGAAATCAAGGGAGTAATTAAGGATGATTGATACGATCATATCATTCTGGACAATCTTAGGATCGACCAGGACGATCTATTTAAAAGCCTTGGTTACTTCAGGACGATAAATATCGGCCAGCTCGAATTCAGGGCGATGCTCTGGACGATTTTCCTCTAATTTGAACTGATCGGCCAGGACGATCGTGAGATTGGCCTGGACGATCAAGCTAATTTTAAATCATTCAGTTTGCATTCAAGGCGATGCTCTGGCTGATCTTCTAAGATTTGTACTGATCGGCCAGGCCGATGTCCATATCGGCCTGGACGATATTGTCAGCAACTTGTAATTAATGAGCTCCTTTGAAGCTCTTCTATTTAAGAGCTCTTGTTCAACATTTTAAAAAACCTTTGGCTGCTGCCTTGACCTTAGAAGGCCTTGAGGAGATAAAGAGAGAGAGGGAGAGAGAGATGATCTTGTGAGGGGGAGCTTGTGAGGGGATTCACAAGGGTTGCTTCAAGGATCGCTCTTCTTCTTCTTCGTCTAGAGTTTCTCGTCCGTGGAAGGGTTGGTAGAGGTAAGGAGTTAGCATCTGGTTGTTGGTTCTCTGCCAGCTTCAGGAGGAAGCAAAAGGAGATAGGCTATCTGCCTTATCGGGGTGGCAAAAAGGAGTTCTTGTGAGGGCTTCTCCGCCTAGCTGTGGGGCTAAAGGAGTGTCGCATTTTGTAGTGCAATACTTGGAGGGTGCCTCCAAGGAGTGGACGTAGGTCAACTTGACCGAACCACTATAAATCTCTGTGTTCTTGTTTTCTTGCTTTCTCATTTTTATTTCCGCATTGTTTTTCTCGTGGTGTGATTTTGATTTTTGTTCTTTGTGAAGTGAAATTTTTTAAAATACCAATTCACCCCCCCCCCCCCCTTGGTTAGCTTGGGACTAAGTTCATAGGGCTTAACATCCCTAACAAACTTTCAAGTGGTATCAGAGCGGGATTCAAAAATTTAAGTTTGAAAACTTTTTGAATTTGATCCATGGCTAACCTTGGGAATCATAACACTACGGAAGGGTATTCTATTACCCGACCTCCTCTATTTGATAACCTACCTTTTGATTTTTGGAAATCCTGCATGTCAACATTTTTATAATCTACTGATTATCGCATGTCGATGCTTATCAAAGAAGGTTATTCTCCACCTTCTTATGAAATTAATGGTGTTAAAACTGAAGTTGCTTTTACCGAATGGACTTTTGATGAACGAGATTTAGCTCAATTGAATGCAAAATGTTTGAACTGCTTTTTTTGTGCTTTAAAATCTGAGGATTACATGCGTGTCTCCACTTGCAAAACTGGTAAAGAAATTTGGGATAAATTGTGTATCACCTATGAAGGAACTAATGAAGTTAAACAATCCCGTTTGAATTTTCTCCTGCATGACTATGAACTTTTTCGTATGAAACCTCATGAATCAATTTCTGACATGTATACTAGATTTACTCAGATAGTTACTTCACCGCATGAATTCGGAAAAGAACTTTCAAACTATGAAAAAGTAAACAAGATTTTGAGATGCTTGCCTTCATCATATGATGCTAAAATCACTGCAATTTCTGAATCTAAAGATTTGAACAATTATTCTATTGATAACTTACTTGGCTCACTCATTGCTTACGAGCAACGAGTGAATCAAATAAATCTTGATGCAGGTGAGAAGAAGAAGGAGAAAATAGTTGCACTGAAGGTGCACAAATCGGATTCTGAATCATCCGGGTATAAAAGCGATGAAGTTGCCTTCATCACAAGGCAATTCAAAAGCTTTCTAAGGAAGAAACAAAAGCATCATCAAAATTGGAGAAAAGGTAAGGATCATAAACATGTTAAAGGATCTTCTGATGTTGTTTGTTATGAATACAGGAAACTAGGACATGTGAGAACTGATTGCCCAACACTTCAAGATAACTCAAGCAAAGAAAAGGAAAAAGGTTAAGATAAACCTAAGTCGAGGAAGGATAAGAAGAGAGTCCAAAAGGCGTTCTGGGCAGAATCTGGTACTAACTCCTCTGAGACTGAACCAGAGGAAGAGACTATAAACCTGTGTTTAATGGGGAAAGATCATCTTGAGCAAAGTGATGAGGAAGAGGTATGTAAACCAACCTATGATGAATTGTTTGAGATATGTGAGAAAATACATGCATCATACAAAAAACTCAAGAAAACTCATGCAAGCCTAAAATTAGAACTTTCGAATTTACAAAAAGAGCATTAAGTTTTTCTCAAAGATCATGCAACGATTGATTCAAATCACATGGCTCTTCTTGATAAATTTGATGAGTTAAACCAAAAGCATTTGGAATTAATTGATGAATATAATGCATTAAAAGCTTCACACACCTCACTTAATTCTAATCTTAAGAAATCTAAAGAGATTGAGAAAAAGTTGAGGATTGATAATGTGGTATTAAAAAGAACTAACTTGAGGATTCAAAATGATTTAGAAACATGTAAGAAAAATCAGATGACATCTACTTTTGATCCTAAGCCAAAACCTAGGAAGAGGCATTATAACTAAAATCATTTAAGAAATCCTTTTCCTGGAGTTAGATGTTTTTCATGAGGCATGCTAGGACACATCTCACACACTTGCACCGTTCACCGTAGTACACATTGGGTGTGGAAACCTATGGTGCATGATTCACAGCATACCATACTTGCATTGCATTCTACTTTTTCTAAGAAGGGGCCCAAACCTGTTTGGGTTCCTAAATCTGACTGTTGAGTTATGCAGGAGTGCTCTCACCAAAGACCTTGTGGGAGCATAGGATAACTGGACATATGATGGCTTGCAGCTCATAATTGCTTAAACCTGCTGCTTCAATAATTTCTTGAAATGTGTTTTTGTTTCAGTGTGTTTTATTTCTGCTTTGTTGTTATTTTAGATTATTTTTGTTTTCTTTTTGCTTTTATATTTGGTTTTCCATATGTTGAATCTTTTCAAGATTTTAAATTTTAGAGTTTTGAAGATAGTGTTTAGCTTTTCTAAATCAGTTAAAGGGAGAAACACCGTTAATGGTTTCCCTCCTTCTAACCTTGTTTTGTGGTATGATTTTCTTCTATAAACAAAAGTCTAACTCATTTTAACCAATGATTTTTTAAATTAAGATCCTTTTTCTTGCTACAATAATTATCTTATGCATAATAACCAAAGTTCTTATATATCTTTCAAGTTAATTAAAATCTTGCCTTTGCATTTATCACATGATTTTGATTTTTTTTTGTGGATTGTTCTTTCCTATGTTAGAGAGAGAGCTTCTATTCTCTAATATTTGAAAGATATACTCACAACTAAGTTTTTTTTTGGGTTTATTAAAGAGTTTTTAGCTTGCAAGAATTAGAAAGGAAAGAGGCCAATGATGGCAAATTGAAAAGAACAATATATACACAAAAGTGTATCAAAGAATCAAAAAATGCTCAAAGAGCCAATCAAAGTGATAAGAGGTATAAAATGAGCCCACTAAATGCAAGATATCCTCTCTTTTCAAAACTTTTAAAACTTAGAAAACTCATTGATTATTTGATGATTTCAAAGGCTTGATTTCTAATTTCTTGATTTAGACAAATTACTTTATTTTATTATTTATGAAATTTTTTCTTTGTAAATAAGTTTTGATTGGATCTTCTTTTTGCCCAATTAGGTTTATTTTGAGTTAAACATTTTTGTTTTTCAAAAGAAAATTTGTACCATAAGGAACGTCTGATCTAGGGTTAACAGAATCGGATATTTTACCTTTGTCTGATTAGGATTGGATAAACTCCTTGATCTTGTGGAACTCTAAAATTTAATTATTTGAGAACTTCTCATATGAAGCCTTGATAAAACAAAAAAAATTAGAAAAATTAAAATTCAAAAATATTTATTGTTTTCATCGTTTTTAGCTTTCTATTATTGTGTTTTTGTCTGCTTTTATTTTGTTTTATTTTTTGCGGGCCTTGATTATCACCATCTTTTCTTTGGTTTCAAATTCTAGTCACATCATCCTAGTCGATACTTTTATCGTCCTGGACGATTAGACAAAATCTTTTCAAATTCTATCTACTGACTTTTTCTGTGCTTGCTGTAAGTCATCATCCTGGACGATACTATATCATCCTGGACGATCTGATCAAACTCTATTGCAATCATGATGATAGTCCTGGCCGATAGAATATTTTGTCTGGCAGATGCATTTTATGTGCATCGTACTGGCCGATACACTGGATCGTCCTGGACTATCCATGTGTCAGCACGTTTAAATCCTTAAAATCGGCCCCAGACGATCCATTATTGGACCATCGGCCTAGAAGATCCACTTTTCATCCTGGACGATACACATGGCAGAGATTTAAAATATTTTAACTTCGGTCGGTACGATCAATTATTGTGCATCATCCTGGATGATACACCTAATCGGCCCGGACGATCTGCTTTTTGAACGGTCATCCAGATTGTCTCCTCAGGACGATCGCCTGTGTTTAATCATCTTGGCCGATATCTGATTGGCCCGAACAATCGGACCACCTTTTTGACCAATTGGCATGTACGCAATTATTGAGCTATATCGGACTGGCCGATATGGCCGTTTCTTTTAATTCTGACTGATCCAGCCATTTTTTTTACCTCATCCCTTCTCCTCTTGTGTCTCCTTGCTAATCCCTTGATATGGCCAGTGGGAAATGAGTTTGACAGACTTTTGGGAGTTCTTCGAGGGCTATGATTGATCCTCATTTCAGGGAGATGGAAGATGAAGCCGCCTACCATCGATATAAAGAGTGTGGGATAACTGTCTCCAGAATCATCAATCCTGCCCACATCTCATACCCGGTAATGGATCTTTTCGCTCACACCTCCCTTTGTTTCTTTCTGTCTCTTGCTTTCCCCTTCAATATCGAGTTTCTTCAAGAATTCTTTGAAAACCTTCGCATTAACCCTACCTTCACACCCCTGTCCTCCTATGTGAATCGACGCCCTGTCAAAATCACATATCAGGACTGTGTTGAACTGTTACAGCTATCCACCACCAGGGATAAGCTGCACTTAATCGCTTCTGATCCTGACCTTGACTATTCCACGGTGAATCACTTCCATCGCCTGGTTCAATGCTCAGTTTACCACGCTTGCCAGCTACTTTCAGCAGCCACCTCCACCACCTCTATCTGATGATCAGGATCCCTCATTTTTCTAGTCTGTGTTTTTTGTTTTCTATTTTTTGTAGTTTGTCTTGTGGTTTGTTTTAGTTTATGTTTAATTTTTCTTTTGTGTGTCTAGTACCCTCTTTTTGTGATGACAAAAGGGGGAGTAGGATGTGGTAGGAAAAGGGTATGTGCTTGTAACTTTGAATTTCTAGTGAATTTATTTTTTCTCTGAGTTTTTCGTACTTGTTGTTTGCCATCATTAAAAAGGGGGAGATTGTTACAAATCTATTTTCATGACTTATGTTTTGATGATTGACAAACATTGTTGATTCTCTTGGACTGCTTGTTGCTTCTAACTTTTCAGGAATCAAAGATTGGAGGAATAGACGAAGCCAGTTCAAGATTGCGTAGGTCTAGGGTTGAGTCAGTCTGTACTTTGTTTTTATCTTCTTGAGTCTATTTGTATTTGTAAAAGAGATTTATGCTAAGTAACCCTACACACACACTTGAGAGAATTAGAATTTCTATTTTACTCAAATCTGCCAGGACGATATTTACATCGGCCTGGACGATCAGGCTTAAAACAGAAAGTCTGAATATGGATTCTTAATTAAGGCAGCCGTCATTAACAGATCGGCCTGGAAGATACGTGTATCGGCCAGAATGATAATCTCAAAACAGAAAGAAATTGCCGCCATATATAATAAAGGTATACTGTATTTTTTAATTATCAGCCAGGATGATCTTTGATCGGCCTGGACGATATTCTCAAATTATGCCTTAATTGATCAGGAAATTAAGGGAGTAATTAAGGATGATTGATACGATCATATCATCCTGGACGATCTCAGGATTATCCAGGATGATCTATTCAAAAACCTTGGTTACTTCAGGAAGATAAATATCGGCCAGCTCGAATTCAGGGCGATGCTCTGGATGATTTTCCTCTGATTTGAACTGATCGGCCGGGACGATCGTGAGATCGGCCTGGATGATCAAGCCAATTTTAAATCGTCCAGTTTCCATTCAGGGCGATGCTCCGGCTGATCTTCTGAGATTTGTGCTGATCGGCCAGGCCGATGTCCATATCGGCTTGGATGATATTGTCGGCAACTTGCAATTAATGAGCTCCTTTGAAGCTCTTCTATTTAAGAGCTCTTGTTTAACATTTTAAAAAACCTTTGGCTGCTCCCTTGACCTGAGAAGGCCTTGAGGAGAGAAAGAGAATGAGGGAGAGAGAAAGAGGATCTTGTGAGGGGGAGCTTGTGAGGGGATTCATAAGGGTTGCTTCAAGGATCGCTCTGCTTCTTCTTCGTCTAGAGTTTCTCGTCCATGGAAGGGTCGGTAGAGGTAAGGAGTCAGCATCTGGTTGTTGGTTCTCTGCCAGCTTCAGGAGGAAGCAAAAGGAGATAGGTTCTCTGCCTTGCCGGGGTGGCAAAAAGGAGGTTCTTGTGAGGGATTCTCCGCCTAGCCGTGGGGGCTAAAGGAGAGTCACGTTTTGTAGTGCAATACTTGGAGGGTGCCTCCAAGGAGTGGACGTAGGTCAAGTTGACCGAACCACTATAAATCTCTGTGTTCTTGTTTTCTTGCTTCCGCATTTTTATTTCCGCATTGTTTTTCTCGTGGTGTGATTTTGGTTTTTGTTCTTTATGAAAAGAAATTTTTTAAAATACCAATTCACCCCCCCCCCCCCCCCCCTCCCCTCTTGGTTAGCTTGGGACCAAGTTCATTGGGCTTAACATCTCTAATTAACTTTCAGTTAAGTTATAGAAATTTGTTAAAGAATAGACTTTCAAAGTCACCAAATATCCTCACCAAACCATTGGGAGATGAACATATCATTCAAAAGCAATTCCAAGAAGAATGATAATAAATTGTCGAAATAATAGAGCATTTAACCCTCTGGTAATTCCAAAAGTGGTTGGGAAATGGTCAAAATGTTAACTCAAATTCTCTAAACCACTAATGACCTTGAATGAAGGTGGCACAAAGCCCTTTAGATAAGGGAAAGAATCATATTCTTTGGGGTAAGGCCAACCATTCAGAATAGATGCGGCCCCCAGGGATTGGGTTAAAGAATCCCTTACCTAACTTTCAATCATCTATTTGATATCTTTCTTTACTGGTGCTATAAGAATTGTTGGGACTACTAGTATTAATTCTACCCTTTAACAAAATATCCTAGTACAGGTAATGTCGACTGAGACTATTCATCTTGAGGTTGTTATATTTTGGATAATTAATCTTACATTTCTACCAGCTTCGACAGCATATCTTCTACCTTCTTCACCATATTTCTTAAATATTCATAATTATCCTTGAGTCTAATAAGCAAAACAAAATTTAAGCTCGTCGTAACTGACACATCTACCTTCTATTTGTTATTTTTATCAGGATCAACATCTCTCACTGACGATCTGTTCTACACCATAAAAACACTACTAAAAATAATATCCCTCTCTCTAGCATCAATGAAAAGATCATCAAATTCAGGATCAAAGGCTACTATTTATTCTATAATTTCAAGAATATTAATGATCTCTTGGACTACCTCATTGATAGCTCTCCCCTCAATAGAATCAAGATAAATGGGTAGATATCCACGATAATCCATCATCATCTCAAACTCTTTATGGACCAATTATCTTATGATCTATTGCATTTTTAGTTCTTGTGTTCCATTTAGGTACCCATCCATTACTTATCAACAATTTCATCGTTCTTCTTATCAACTATTTATTCCTCTTTGATTTTCTTAGTATCGAAAGTTAAAAGGTTGGAATTCTTAATTGGTTATGGGATTTTTTCCTTTAGCATTGGTGGATGGTCACTAGAAGGTAACTCTACTCCATCTGGTGAGATAGAAACCTGTCATCTCTTGATGGGGAGCTTATAGAATACTAAATATTTTAGCTAACTCTTAGTACTTCTGAATCTTATAGAAACATACACTCTTTAAGGAGATTTTTGCCTCTAGGACTTTATTGATTCTAACTTCTTCTGTTCTTCATCTCTGACCACAATATTGGCTAGCTCTGGAGACTTCATAAGATTGATTGATGGCCTACCACTATAATAATGGCTTCTTACTAATCCAATGAGGATGATCACCTCAATCTTATCAACTAGATGATGGGGTATATAGTGGTAACCATCTACTAGTATTCATGTAGAAGGCTACTCACACACTTTTTTAGTTAGCATAAATTATTGGAGGATTAGGAACCTCATATTAATTCTTTCATCCTTCAAAATCTCCTTTTTAAATTTTTGGGAAATCATTCCCTTCATATGCTTAAGGTATTTATCTTTTGTTTCCTAGCCTAGACAGCATAGATATGGATGATATCTCTTAACATTCTCTTTCTTTGAGCTAACTTCTCACTAGGAGTCATCTTTATACAATAATCCACCAGGCATGGCAACAAGTGGGTTGTCCTTCTTACTCTCTCCTCTTCTATTGCAGTATAGAGAGGAAAGAAGTGACTTCCCTTTAGGAGTGGGGAGGAAGCTGAGATAGGCAACTCTTCAAAAACCTTAGTTCTAACTCTCATAAGGATTTTAGCTCAGCGATCTCCCTAGCCTTAGTAATTCTCTTTCTAACTCTCCTAAGATAAGTCTTCTTTTAATATTTTGAGTATCCTATATGCAGTATATATTTTCTCAGGACTTTCAAAAAACTCATCGTTAGATACATTAGATACTTCCTCTTTATCTGATATATCAAGTTTGTTAGCCATTAAACACAAGTTTATGACTTCCTCTGCTTATATTTTTGAGGAATCTGATGCTAAGCCCACCTAGAATGCACTCTATACTCTTTTCTTGCCCTTCCTAAAATTATTTTTCTCCTTAGCTTTATCCTTGCTAGGATTAGCTTTGAGATTCGGACAATCAAAAATATGTGCAGGCTTCTTGCATTCATAATGAATTACATCATTAGAAGCTTTTATATTTTTGTGGAACTTGCCCTTATTCCACTACTAACATCTCCATCGCTTTCTTCTCATTAAACTTTTGAATTCCCTCATGATGAGTGCAATATCTTCTTCATCCTTAGGTTATGATTGATCACTTTTTAAGTCATTTACTTTCAATGCATTGTTTTTCTCATTCTGCTTGTCACCTGCATCAATCTATCTTTGAGTCACTCCTTGCTCATAAACAATCAGTGATCCATGCAAATTATCTATAGAATAAATAGTTAGATCTTTTTATTCATTTATGATAGTTATTTTAGCATCATAAGTACTAGGTAAACAACATAGAGTTTTATTAACTTTTTCAAAATTTGATTGTTCCCCACCTAAAGAAAGAACTGAAGTGAATATCTATGTAAAATAGTATATATGTTAATGATTGATTCATTCAGTTTCATGAAAAAAATTTGTAGTTTTATAATAGAATGTTCAATCTAGATTTTTTCAAATCATTAGTTCCTTCATATGTAATGCAAAGTCTATCCCAAATTTCATTTCAAGTTTTACAGGTTGAAATACACATATAGTCCTCAGATTTAAGGGAAAAAAATTACGGTTTAAATATTTTTGCATTTAACTGAGCTAGTTGTTTTTCCTCTCCTGTCCAATCAGTAAATGGTGTTTTAGTCCTAATGCCATCAAGAAGTCTACTGTGTCTAGTGTCTTCCTGTACTAAAATCTACATGTGATAGTTAGGTGATTGCAAAAAATTAGACATACGAGTTTTCCAAAAGTTGAATGGAATGTTATCAAACAATGGTGGTCTAGTGATGGAATATCCTTCAGAAGTGTTATAATTTCCAAAAGTAGCCATGATCATTTTCAAAAATTTAATTTTTTAAAATAGTCCATGATACCACTTGAAAGTTTGAATAGTTTGTTAGAACTAATACAACTGTCACAAGGCTACCTAAGAGGGGGTGAATTGGTAATTTAAAAATTATATTGGATTTTAAAAAATAGATTTAAGATTTTATTAGAACAATAATTAAATTATCTCAAAAAATATATTTCAACCATAATATACATAAATGCAGAAAAATAAAAAGCATTAAAAAGCAAAGATAGAAGAAAAAAAACTTTATAGTGGTTCGATCCAACTAGGCCTACACCCACTCTCTGATGACTCCTTCTTCAAGTATTTCATTATATCAAAGTGACTCTCCTTTTTCTCCAATAGTAAGGCGGAGAAGCCCTTACAACAATCTCTCTTCCACCAACCTGGTGTGGTAGAATCTTGATGTCCTTTCTCTACCTCTTGGTTATGGTAGAGTACCGACGGCCTTTCTCACGCTCCTGGAGATCATAGATTACTGACATCCTTTCTTACCTTCTTGGGGATGGTAGATTACTATCATCCTCTCTCACCATCC
The DNA here is from genome assembly GCA_022539455.1 of Dendrobium nobile. Taxonomy (NCBI): domain Eukaryota; kingdom Viridiplantae; phylum Streptophyta; class Magnoliopsida; order Asparagales; family Orchidaceae; genus Dendrobium; species Dendrobium nobile. The sequence continues at coordinate 23,975,968 of CM039721.1, forward strand.
TTATGATGGCAGAGTACCAACATCTTTCCTTACCCTCTTGTTTATGGTAGAGTACCATGACACAATTTTGAGGATCTTCTCTCAAAAGCCTCTAGAGGAGTGGGTAAAAAATCAGAAGTTGAAAGGAGATCCTCCCTTTGAGCAACCTTGTGAATCCCTCATAACTCCCCTTTACAATCTCTCCAAAACACTCATACTCAATGGACACTCCCAAGAGAAAATCATAGCAAATGTATAGAGTGTTAGATTTTAGGACTCTCATATATAAATAAGAAAAATTATCTAGAAAACTATAAATTGTAAGTCAAGTGATATAGGATCATATAGTACAATCAAAGATTGTCTATTTGAATAGTTCAACAATCCAAATATGACCCTATACAAACCTTATTTCATACTCTGTCAGTCATTTGTATGAGCTGACATCATATTTTATGAATAGTTCAAAACTAAACCTATTCCTCTAGTATGATTCTGTATAAACATAAGTTTATACTCTATCGATCGTCTATATGAACTAGCATCTTGAAGTACAAACAGTTAACTAAAATCATGATTCAATTGGTATGAATGTGGATGACCCTATTTCGTACTCTGATAGTCATCTATACGAACTGACTTCATATAGTATGAAGAGTACAAAAATAAATCAATTCATTTGTGAAGAATTGGTACGCATTGATTTAATACTCTATTAGTCATCTATATAAACTTATAATATATAGTATAAATAATAACAAAAAAATGAATTTATTTTGGATGAACTGGTATGCACCCATTTCGTATTCTATGAGTCGTCCATATGAACTAACATCATACAGTACAAACAGTGAAAAAATACAAAACATGATTTGATAAACTTATTTTTGGAGGAAAATATGTAACAAATCATCCATTATAATTATAAATCGTATAGTATGATTAGTTTTAAAATTTTAACTTTTGACTCTCTCTCCCCTAGTGTGTGTGTGAATGATTACCCAATTACAAACACACTCTCTTATGCTTAAGAAAAATAAAAAACTTATATACTTCATTACAAGAAACCCTAATCTATTCTATCTTGAAGTTTTTAGTAGTCTGGAAAGAAAAAATAGTAGTCTAGAGTATGACTTCCCTGAAATGTTAGTACACATAAATAACAAATAGAAAATGTCCAGTACAAGCTCAAGAGAAATGATAAAATTAATCATAATAATAATATTTATCTATCATCAAAAATATATTCTCAAGATGGATTCCCGAGTTGTAATACATGCTTCTTATTTAGATCATCAAATTCATCAAGGAAAGCCATGTAATTGTTATCTATGTTTGTGACATAATTCGTCAAATTTTCATGCTATTTTTGTAAATTATAATACTCGATTCTAAGATTAGCATGAAATTTTTTAAGTTTTCTATATGCATTATGAATTTCATAGAAACTTCAAATAATTCATCATTGGATAGGTCACATATCTCTTGTTGATCTGAATGATCAAATTTATCTTCCATTAAACACAAATTTATAACCTTCTCTTATGCTTCTATTTCTGAACAGTCCAAAGTTGAGTTAGCCTAGAAAGCTCTAAATAATCTTTTCTTGCCCATCCTAATGTTAGTTTTCTCCTTAACTTTCTCCTTATTAGGATTAGCTTTGATATTAGGGAATTCACTCTTTATATGTCTAGGCTTTCTACATTCATAACAAATGACTTCATTAGAAATTTTTAAAGTCTTATTGAACTTACCTTTGTTCTAATATTGAAGTCTACATTTCTTTATCTTAAGAAAACTTTTGAATTGCTTATTCATAAGTGTAATATCTTCTCCATCCTCTTTCATTGATTGATCACTCTTTGAATCATCAACTTTCAATGATATTTTCCTTAATTTTCTTTTTTCGCCTATATCGATCTATCTTTGATTCACTCCTTGCTTGTAAGTAATAAGTGATCTAAGTAGATTATCAATAACATATACATTCATATCTTTAGACTCAGTAATCTTTGCGTCTTAAGTAGGAGGTAGACAACGTAAAATTTTATTAACTTTTTATGAATTTGTAAGTTATCTACCTAAAACATGAAATGAAGTAATAACCTGAGTAAACCTTGTATACATATTTAAAATGGACTCATTTAGTTTCATGAAAAATAGTTTATAGTCATGTAAAAAAATGTTCAACCTAGTTTATTTTACCTCATTTTTTCCTTAATAAGTTTTGCAAAGTTTATCCCATATTTCTTTTCCAATCTTGCAAGCAGAAACATGCATGTAATCTTCAAATTTCAAAGCACAAAAAATTTTTTTTAAACATTTTGCATTTAATTGTGATGATTCTCTTTCTTTTAAAGTCTAATCAGTAAATGGTGTTTTGATTCTAATGCCAACAATTATTTCTAGTAGGTCTAAAATAATCTTCTTGTACAAACGTCCACAAGCAAAAGTCAACTGATTATAGAAAAGTAGACATACATGTTTTCCAAAAATTATAAGGATATTATCAAATAAAGGTGGTCAAGATATTGAATATTCTTCAATAGTATTCCAATTTCGAAGACTAGCCATGATCATTTTTCAAAAAGTAGTCAAAACTTTTACTTTTGAAAATGGCTTTGATACCACTTGAAAGTTTGTGTTGGTTGTTATACCTTCTAGAATTATCCCAAGACTAACCAAGAGGAGGGGAGGGGGGGGGGGGGTGAATTAATTATTTAAAAAAAAAATCTTGATTTCTTATAACCTTTTAGAAATTAAATCAATCATCCTGAAATATGCAATTTTTTAAGTAAATGATTATCATAGAAATTTTCAACCACAAAATTTGTTTTATAGAAAATTAAAAATGTAAAAAAATAAATAACAAATGTAGAACACCAAATTTTATTGTGGTTTAATCAGACTAGAGACTCCTTTAGGTGTTGTACTAAATAATACCGTTTCTACTTTTTCACCCACAGTAAGGCGGAGAAGCCCTTATAAACTCTCTTCCACCAACCCAGTATAGTTGAGGACCATCAACTTTTACTCTCTCCAAGTGATGGCAATGCACCATCACGTCCTTTTTCATCGTCCATGTGAAAGTAAAGAATTGTTACCTTTTATACTCTCTAAGTGATGGTAGCATACCGTCACATCCTTTTTCACCCACCTGGTGAGGCAGAGTACCTAGATCTAATGTTGAAGATTTTCTCCTAAGAGCCTCCAAAGAAGATGGGCAGAAACTTGATGAAGATAGAGATCCTCACTTTAGGCAACCTTGTGAAAACCTCATAATTCACTTTCACTAGATCTCTCACTCTTCACTCTCAAAACTTCTCCAAATCACACTCACAATGGTAACTCCAAAGGATGATTAGACATTTTTTAGGACTCTTTATATAGAAAACTTGTGAAAGTCATTCAAAAACTACATTTTTGCAAGAGAATTGTCCTATAATATTACTATACAATCGTGGATCGTCTGATACAAGCAGTTCAAAAATTAGGGCTTCATCCGGTATGATCTAGTATGAACCTAATTTTGCACTCTATCACTCATCTATATGAATTCATATTGTACCATACAAACATTTAAAAAAAGAATGTGTTCATTCGGTATGATCTTGTATGATCCTAATTTCATACTCTATAATCATTTGTATGAATTCACATCGTATTGTATGAATTATTAAAAAATGAATGTGTTTGTTTGATACGGTCTGGTATGATCCAATTTTCATACTCTGTAAGCCATTTTTATGAATTCACATCATATTGTATAAACAATTCAAAAATGAATGTATTCATTTTGTACGATCTAGTACAAACCGAGTTTTTTACTATATCAATCATCTATACTATATTACATCGTATAATATGAATAGTTAAAAAATTAATATATTCATTCGGTATGGTCTGTTATGCACCTAATTTTGTACTCCATCAGTCATCTATACGACTTTACATTGTATAATACAAACAGTTAAAAATTCAAGCCATAATTTAATTAACTGCATTCTTGAGGAAAATACATGTCAAATGTATAGTATGATTAGATATCATAAAATACCAATTGTTTGGAAAAAAATTTTCATACTCCCCTTGTGTGTGTGTGTGTGAACGGTTATCTAATTTCAATCACACTTACTCAGACTCAAGAAATAAATATAGAGATATACAAACTCTATTACATAAAACCTTTTTGTATCTTTTCTTGAAGTCTTCAACAATATGGAGTAGTATATGATTTTTCTAAAATATTAGTACACACAAGAACAAATGGGAATATAAAATATATGCTAGGAGAAATAATAAAATCATAATAATATAATTTTGTTATCATTAAAAAATGACAATCTCAATATTGATTCCTTATTTGCAACTTCAACAAGGTAGATAATTTCTTCTAAGGGAAGGAAGCCAACATGTGGGGACTCATACCTATTCTAAAGAAGATTAATGTGTCAAGTATAAGGAAAAGAATGATAGCATGTGGGAACTGACACCTAAACCATAATAACTATATATATGAGTATGTATGATATCACATGGAAATAAATTAAAAATAAAAAAAATATCACAAGGAAATTTACAACTAAAAGGCTTTATGTCTAGGTCTGTAGGATGTTTCTTAGGAAACTTACTCCTAAAAAGATTCTTGAATTGATATTACTAGGCTTTTTAATCATACAAAATATTTAAGAGTTTTGGAACTAATCATATTATATGATCCCTAGGTCATACTTTAAAAATATAGTCAGCTGACATAAAAAATTATAGTTTCTTAGAGCTTTGTATTTAAATGTTTCTTATTTTATTTAAGAGGGTCTTTGGCTAGTTTTTTTAGAAAGCTTCGGAATGTATTAGGGTTTGGATAGAGAGCTCTTGGGATAGAGAAAGAGGCGACATTTCAAGAGAGAAGAGTCTTGTTTTTTATGAGGAGTGTAGGGTTTTATTTTAAAGTGTGAAGGGGACATGGAATAAGACCTTTCAAGGCCAACAAAAAATTTCCTAGGGTCTTGGGGTAGCCTAAAGCTAGGCCCTTTGGTTAGCTCCTAGTATTCTTAGATGTTGGGTTTAAAATAGGCTTAGAGGACCTAAATGCAAAAGAAATATGTATGTAGAAAAAGTTTGACCTCATGCTAAAAAAGGTGTCAACAAATGGACCCTAATAGGCATGAGAAACTAATCAGTGTTTACCATGCATATTAGTTTTAATTAAAGTAATTAATCAATTTAGGTTGATCAAAATGATCTAGAAAATTTGATTTAATTATGATAAGCAATTGTAATTAGAATTGATTATGATTAAATAGATCAATTGATTTAGATATTGATAGGACAATTTTAAAGCAGTAGTGACTAAAAGGGATCAGCATCCCCACCTGAAAGGTTAAGAGTAAGATAAACATTATGTAACTATATGGATTGATATCTAGTGTTGACAAATCTAAAGTTTTCTTTCTATTCCATTTGGATGAATACCAACATGTAGAAACTCACACCTATCTCAACTTAAAGTTCGTGTTGGTTGTTAGACCTTTTGGAACTATCCTAGGGCAAACTAAGAGTGGGGGCGAATTAGTTATTTAAAAAAATCATATATTTCTTAAAACCTTTTTAAAAAATTAAATTAATGATCTTTAAATATGTAGTTGTTTAAATAAATGATTACCACAGAATTTTTTAACCATAAAATTTGAAATGCAAAAAATAAAAATGTAAAAAAATAAATAACAAAAGAAAAACAATAAATTTTATGGTATTTTGGTCCAATTAGATCAACATCCACTCTCTGAATACTCCTTTAAGTATTGCACTAAAAAATAATGACTCTCAATTTGTGCCCACAGCAAGGTGGAAAAGCCCTTACAAACTCTCTTCCATCAACCTGGTGCGACAAAGAACCGATGCCTTTTACACTCTCCCAGTGATGGGAGTGTACCATATTATCCTTTTTCAACCTCCTAGTGAAGGAAGAGTAACATCACATCATTTTTCACCCTCCTGGAGAAGGTAGAGTGCCATTGTCCTTTTTCATCCTCTTGGTGAAGGCATAGTACCATCATCCTATTTCACCCTCTTAGTGAAGGTAGAGTATCATCATCCTTTTTCGCCATCCTGGTGAAGGCAGAGTACAGTCATCCTTTTTTACCCTCATGGTGAAGGCAGAGAACCTTGACACAATATTGATAATCTTCTCTCAATAGCCTCCAGAGGAGATTGGTAGAAACTTGAAGAAGATAAAGAGATCCTCACTTTAGGAAATCATGTGAATTCCTCAGAACTTCTCCCACACTTGATCTCTCATGCTTCACTCTCACAATATCTCCAAAACACTCACTATTAATGGCCACTCTCAAGAGACATTCACAATAAAGGCCCTTAAGTCAGTCTTCAGAACACTTTACAAAGACAAGACATGAAAAATCATCCAAAAATTGAAAAATTCAAGTAAACCATCATCCAATCATATGGTACAATCAATGATGGAATGGTATGAAGAGTTCAAAAAGGAGGGCTTCATTTAGTATGAATTAGGACAAACATAGTTTCTTATACTATTAGTCATTTGTATGATCTGACTTTGTATTGTATAAACTATTAAAAAATGAAAAAGTACTTGTGGTATGATATGGTATGAAAGGACTTTTGTACTATGTATGATATTTTAATAAATTAAGATTGTGTTGTATGAAAAGATCAAAAAGTGCAAGTATTAATTTCATAAGATCTAGTAAGAACCTAATTTCATACTTTATCAATCGTCTGTACAAATTAAGATAGTAATGTATGAACAATTTAAAAAGTGCATGTGTTTATTAGATAAGTTCTAATAAAAATCAAATTTCATACTCTATAAATCGATTCTACGAATTAAGATTGTAAGGTATGAACATATCAAAAATTGAATGTGTTTGTTTGATATGATCTAGTACAAACCTAATTTTGTATTTTGTCAGTCATTTGTATGACTCGATATCGTACTATACAACTAGTTCAAATAATTCAAGTCATGATTTGATTGACTGCATTTTGAGAAAAAAACTATGTCAAATCATACATTAAGATTAAATACCATAAAATATGATTAGTTCTAAAAATATATAAGTTTTAACTATTTTCCCGTGTGTGTGTGCATGTTACCCACTTATAATCACACTTAATCAGACTCAAGAAATAAAAATAGAGATAAATAGACTCTATTACATGAAATTTGATTCTACTCTATTTGAAGTCTTCAATAATTTGGTGTATAATTTCCCAAAAATGTTAGTACACACTGAAACAAGCAAAATAAAATACCTATGATATGTTAAGAAAAATATAAAATTATCAACATAATAATTAATTTTGTTATCATGAAAATCATAAGCTTAATCTTTATTCATGGTTTGCAAGAATCTCTCACTTTTGAATGATAACAAAAAAATTATTGTTTGCACTACTAATTAACATTCTTTTCTCCTAAGCTCCCTCTCAACGAGTGAAACAAAAAAAATCATGGGGAAAAAGAATTTCATCATACAAGAAATTTTGTCTTACAAATCAAAACACATACATAAGACCAACAACACAAACAAATACGAAAACACAGACACAAGACCAAAGACCAAAAATTAAAAAAATAAAATAAAAAAACACTATAAAATGCACAAAACATCACAAAACTACCCAAGAATTCAAAAATCACTTAATACGTCCCCCTTTTTGACATCAATAAAATAGTACAATTCTCTTAAAATATAATATGCTATGAACTAATATGATAATTGACAAAGAAAAGAATTTTAAACATTTGCTAAAAATGATATTAAATCCCTCATGTGAAAAACCCTTATTTTAAATCAAAGAACAACTAAAATAAGAATAGATGATCACGATCAAAGTTCATTCTAGAAAGCATAAATATTAAAAAGAATAATTATTGCAAAAAGAATAAAATAAAAATAAAATAGTTTCAAATTCATGAGTTGAAGTTATTGTTAAATGCATTGGTTTTTCTAAGAGTTAGAGATATAAAGGAAATAACTAGATGTAGAGTGAGATCATTTTATGCCTCTTTTCAATTTTGATGATTTGCACATCTTTTGATTTTGAATTTTATTTGGTGAACATTGCATATTTTTAGGTTGGGCTCATTTTGTGCCTCTTTTCAACTTTGGCACACTTTAGGCATCTATTGAAATTTTGTTCTTTCCATAACCTAAATCAGCATGTATTAGCTTGGGTTATTATCTTCAAAAAGAAAGATAAAACCCACAAAATAAAACCCAATAGACAACAACTAAAGCAACACAGTGAACAAGAAAATAAAAGAAAAATAAGAATCTTTTTGCAACAATGATAACTATAAGATATAGGTCTATTAGATCACCAAAGATGATCTCCTTATTGAAATCTAATTATAATTTGATTTAAAGTTTGAGAGAAACAAAAATTGGATTAAGGAAATAACATTGTAATGGAAAAACTTTAAAATTTTCATTCTTTAGATCAACAATATTAAATTAATCGATAGTAACTTATAAATAACTCAATAGAATTAAATATAGAACAAGTCAATCATTACAATTTTTAAATGAAATAACAACATAACATAGATTCAAATAAAATGAAATTGATAAAAAACCACAAATCTAGTACAAAAACATCTGAATATAATATCATAAAAACTAAATCATCAAAATATATATCCACAAAAACAAAACTAACAAAAATAATATTCTGGAGGATCTTGATTAGGAGGTGGTTATGGGGGATTGAATATGGTAAAGTAGCTATTGATGGTAGCTACTTAAGTATTAATTAAATCAAACTATCCTCTAACCCAGCTTATATCTTCATTGTATATGACACCCTTTTGGTCTAAGCTAGTCTAAATATGATGAAATAATGATCAAAATTAGCCTAAAGTTGATTAAATCACTGAACCATTTCTTGATAGAAATGATGCTTAGGTCTACAAGCAGGTATAGGTGCAGGTGCTGGAGTTGGTCCTTCTTCTTCTCCAATTTCATCTTCCTTATCCCCTTGATATCTATGATAAGGAGTGCAAAATGAAGCATCAGTAAAATAAATTGGCATATTATTTAGAGGATCAGGATGAATAAGGTAATACTTCTTCTCCAAAATGAAAGAAATTAAGTGACCTAAAGCTACATTCTTCTTTCTTCTAGTGGAAGGTAGTCTAATGTCAGTAAGATTATTGAATTAGTCCAAAATCAAGTGGGCTTTATCAATAGGAGTGTTTTATATTATAAGATATGTGATAATAGAAAGAAAAGGAGTGATATTAATTTGATCACCAACTTCAGGAATAATAGATATTCTTATGACATGCTGGATGATCTATACATTTTTATTCAAGGTATGAATAAGGGGAAAGTGTCAGTTTATAGGCATTCACTTCAGACCAATTAAAATTGTTTAAAGAAATCATGGAATGATCCCTAACTCCTTCAATTCTAAGATGAATAAATTTTCCTAAATATTCCTTGGTAATTTCAACTCTTAAACAAAAAATATAAGAGGACATCTTTGAATGATTTTCTCTCATTCTTAGATTTGCAAGAAATAATAGAAAGTGTCTGAGTGGAATACATAAATTAAAGTGATAATGAAAGAAAAATGAGTAGAGTCAAATAGGGGCATTACAAAAAAATTAATGTCCTCTTGAATAAGAAGACGGGATGGAGTGATTTTGCAAGAGAAAACCAATCATAGGTTTATTCATTATCTTTGGAAAGAAAGTAATTTTCACGTTCAAAATGAAATGAACTACCCCTAGAAGGATGTGCTTACTTGTTGCTTCTTTCCATTTTAGAAGGATTAAGCACAAGAGTTGAAAATGGAAAGGATTGTGAAGAATTTCAAAGGAAGACTTCCAATTTATAGAAAATGACATACTTGAAATAAAAAAATGACATATTTTGAATAGTTCAAAGTTGGGATCTGTCATTTTATTTTGGAATTTATACTGTATGAAGATGGGTTCGTACATATGAATGAAAATAGTCAAGAGTAGTTATTTCAACAAAATGTGTTTTCGTAAAGTTGCCTTTTTGATGTATCATCTCATACGATCTTTGACCAAATTAATCTTATAGATGAACAGGCATTCATCCTGGGTGATTAGTTGATAATGATCATACCTACAAGTTAGGTTTATACTCATGCAAATCAATAATTGGATTGTACAGACGAACAGGTATTCGTATAGATGATCTTTAAAAAAATAACTCTTTTGGTATAGATGAATAAATGAATGGTTTGTACAGAAAATGACTTTTTCATACAGTACAGTGTCTTTAAAAAAACATAATATTTCATCTTACCATTTTAGAAAAGATATCATGTAAAATTTATTGATTTCGTACAATATGAAAGTGGTTTGTTCAATATGAATGGTAGATAAACGTTTAGATTTACATGATAATCAAGATTATTTTCCAAAATCAAATCAAATAAGATCCATGATACACAAAAATGAAAATAAAAAAAATATAAAAGAGAAATCAAACCCGTTATAGAGAGAAAAAAATAAAACAAAAAAAATTGTAAACAATGAACAAAACACAAACATTAACAAAGAAATACAACACAAATTTTATTTATATACTTGTAATTATCTTGCATGAATATCAATAACACCCAATATAATTCTTAATATGCTAAGCATATTAAAAGTCATTGGTTTTATGAAAATATCTGCAAGTTGCAGTTGCTACATTATGTAGGTCAATTTCTCCTTTGATGACATGGTCTCTAATAAAGTGTTGCCTTATGTAAATATACTTGTTCCTAGAGTTGGATTGGATTTTTGAGATACAAATGACACTTTATTATCACAAAAAATTAGAATAGTACCAATTAAGAAACCTCAATTTATGAGATCTTATTTTAACAAAAGAACCTGCGCCACACAACTTCCTAAGGCTATGTATTCTGCTTCAGTAGTAGAAATGGCTTCTGAATTCTATTTTTTGCTAGATAAGGAAATTAAAGATTATCTAATAAATTAATAAGTCTTAAAAGTACTTTTTATATCAAACCTACAACCAATAAAAGCTGAATGAGAATATCCAATGATTTTAAAATAAGAGCTGTGTCTATGAAACCAAATCCCTAGATTTTGGGTTCTTAAAAGATATCTCAAAATTCTTTTAGTAGCACTCAAATGGGATTCTCTTGGATTAGCCTGAAATCTAGGATAAAGATAAACACTAAACATGATATCAGGTCTGCTAGCACTTAAATAAAATAATGACACAATTATCCTTCTAAATTTCTTTTGATCAACCAATTTGCTATTACAATTGAACTAAGGAACTCATCAGTGTACTAGTTAGTTTAGATTTATCCATTTCATACTTCCTAATGATGTCCTTAATATACTTCAACTGACTAAGAATGTTCCATCCTCATTCTACTTTATGCTAAAACTAAGAAAGTAACTCAAGTCTCCATCAAACTCATTTCAAATTCCTTACTCATATAATTTTTAAAAAGTCATGAAAAAGATTTTTGTAAATGGATCCAAACAAGATATCATTAACATATCTTTGAATAATGATAATGTCATCTCCTACTCTTTTTAAGAAGGGAGTGGTGTCCACACTTCCTTTAATAAATGATCCTTCTGGTAAGAATATGCTTATCCTTTCTTACCATGTTGTTTGTGCCTATTTTAATCCATACAATGCTTTCTTCAATTTAAACACACATTTAGGGAATTATGAATTTTCAAAATAAGGAGGTTGCTTTTGTTGAGTCTAGTGAATAGGTTAATAAACCTAAGTTAATGTCCAGAGCTATCGAGAGGGGGGGGGGTGAATTGGTAGTTAAAAATTATCCCTCTTTTGGATGAGTTGAACCGAAAATAACTCTAGTGAATTTTTATAAAAAAAGTTTTTCAACCAAAACTTTTTAAACAGTAAAATACGAAAAAAAAAAGATAAAAATAAATGACACAATATTTATAGTGGCTCGGTCTAAACCAGACCTTCATCCACTCCCAAGAGGAACCCTCTGAGTATTGCACTAATACCAATAGTGTCTCTCCTTTTGCACCCACAGCAAGGCGGAGAATCCATTACAAACACTCTTTCCACCACTACCCAGTGCGGCAGAAAACCATCATCCTTTTACACTATCTCTAGTGTTGGCAGAGAATCGTCTGTCCTTTCACACTCTCCTAGTGTGGGCAGAGAACCCTTCATCCTTTCACACTCTCCTAGTGTGGGCAGAGAACCTTTCATCCTTTCACTCTCTCCTAGTGTGGGCAGAGAACCCGATCTCCTTGATAGATCTCCTCACAAGAAATCTAGAAGAAAGAAAGAATTGAGTGAAGTAATTTCTAATCACAAATAGGAAATCTTACCTTTGAACACCAAGTTAAGCCTTCACGCTCCAGTGGTAGAAATCCTTCTTTGAATGCTCTACTCACTCTCTCCTTGAGTCTTCTTTCAATAGGTACAAAGATCAATGACCAAAATGATTTGGTGGCAGTCTAATTTGGACTATATATAGAAAAGACAAGAAAAACTGCCCAAAAACTGTAAATTTTCAATTCTGTACGTAGTGGATCATCCCGTACGATCGTGGATTGTCCCGGACGATTTTACTTAAAGTATCGGAAATTATCCTAATGTATATTTGTACGAACTATGTTCGTATACGATCATCGTTCCGTACGAACTAGGTTCGTCCGGTATGAAACGGTTATTCCATAGGTCAGTTTCCAAATCCCTACAGGACGTAACCAACTGAGGTAAGTCAGTTCGGTTCGTCCTGAAACGAACAAGTTTTGTCCTGGATGATTTTATACAGAGAGTTTCATCCAGAGACGAAGGTTAATTTCATCCTGTATGATTTTATACAGAGAGTTTCATCCAGAGACGAACCAAGCATTTTGTTTGGACGAACAGTGCAACGTGAGAATCAAGAAGCGTTCGTCCCGGGACGAATATTAAATTCGAACTGGACGATTAGGACTTAGAAAAATTTTCTCACTGCCTGTTCGACCCATTGCTCTTCCGAGGCTTAATTAAAATGATCGTTCCATACGAACTATGTTCGTCCTGTACGATCAGTTCACAATAATTATTCACCCATATGTGTGTGTTGTGAATATTCACTCAATTACAATCATTCCCTCTCAATTCAAAAAACATTTTTAAAGCATTTAATTTACAAATTATTTGATGCTGAATTTGATTTGAAGTCTTCATAGTTTGGAGTTGATTTTCCTGAAATGTTAGTACACACAAGAGCAAAAACAAATCTTCCAAAAAATGTTAGGAGATATCTATACATAAAACAATAATATTTGTAATCATCAAAATAATACAAGTTGCAAGAATGTAAAACATGCAAATAGTAACTCTCTTAACAATCTCCCCATTTTTGATGATGGCAAAACAATTATTATTTGTAGGATTTTGAATTCTAAGAATCTCCTAAACTCCCCCTGAATTGATGAATATATGAAAAATAAGGAGGTATAAATTCAAAAATTTTATTTTTCAAAAATTTTATACAAAACAAGAAACATACAAAACATACAACTACAATAATGACAAACATAAAAGGACTATCAAAAAACAAACAAAACAAATAAATAATTTCTCCCCCTTTTTGACAACAACAAAAAGAGAAAAAGGTTTTGAAATGTAAGCAGAAGTATGAAATTCATTTGATAATTTAATCTTGAAAGTGATTGAACTAAGGTATGCAAATAAAATTAAAACATTAGAGAAATCATAGAATTTCATATAATTTAAGAAGTGTTATAACATAGATAATATAAAGGATTTATCAAAGGCATGATTCAATTTAGACATTAAGATAAAGAAAATCATTGCACTAAGAATGAATAAAAAATTTATATTTCAAATTTCAATGTCAATTATAAATGAACATAAGATCAATTTGAATTAAGAGATTAAAAGAGTTTGGAAAGAAGTAACTACCACATGTGGCGCTTTGCGCATCTTTTGTCAATTTTATGGCACATTTTTGTGCATCTTTTTCAATTTTATGGCTCATTTTTGTGCACCTTTTTTACTTTGGGCTTATTTTGTGCATCTTCTTCTCATTGCAAACTTTTGCTCATTTCTTTTTATTTTTGTACATTTGTACAATTTTTCAAGAGTAATTGAATTCTTTCAAAAATCGATAATCTAAAATTTCTAATTTTTCTAAGTGCATAAATACTATTTGAAAAGAGAAATAGAAAAAAGAAAACATCTAAATTGCAATAATAATATTAAAGATAATGTAGTCTAAATAAGAGACATGAAATTAAAAATTCTAATAATATCAAGTTATAAGCATCACTTAAATTTAGAATAATTTGATTTTCTAATGAAATTAATTTTAATTTACAATTTAGGTTAAAACACTATTAAGATTAAAAAAATAATGAATGTCATAAAGTCTAACATACATTTCTAAAACAATTAAACAATCAAACATTGGAACATATATTGATATCGAATGAAGATATTACAATTTAGTCCAAGATATCAATAAAAACACATTTAAACACAAATGAAATACAACAATTTAAATGAAAATAACAAACACATTAACCACATAAACACATAACAAACACATAAACTATAAAGAAACACAGAACAAACACAACAATCATTCAGATGGACCCTGATCTGGAGGAGGAGGTGGTGGTGTTGCACCAAAGAAGTTGAAGTAACTACTCATTATAAGCATGTTGGTATTTATGTTATTTATCTGATCACGCATAAATCCCATATCTTGATTGTACTGAATATCCTGCTGCTGTAAATGAGTTTCAATTTGATCAAACCTTTGATCCAAATGAGCCTCTAAATTGTCAAATCTTTGAACCAAATTCTGATAATTTGCTTTAGTAGCAGATGTAGGTTCAGCTTCTTCTTCTGTTTCACTCATAACAACGTGAGTTTTTCTAGGCTCTTCCTTATTGAAGATAGCTCTAAAGGATGCATCACTGTAGTTGAGTGGTTCTTCAAAATCTTGTTCTGGATGAATCAAATTATACTTCTTTTCCAAAATATAGGCAATCAGATGTTCTAAGGCTATGTTCTTCTTTCTTTTATGATCAACATGACCAATTTTAGAAAGGCCATAAATGTATTCAATTAGGAGTTGGGCGTCATCTATAGGTTATCTGGTCATTATCAAGAAGGTAACAATAGAAAGAAGAGGTGTGATATTGACTCTATCACCAGCTTTAGGTATAATGGAAGTTCTAAGTACGTGCTAGATGATATGGGCATCACAAACTAAAGTTGCTACCTTAGGTAAATGATCCTTAAAGTTTACTCCTCTAATCACTCAATTTACTTCAGTCCAATTAAAATTGGTGGAGGTTAAGGTGTGTGCTCTTAATCCTTCAGTCCTTAAGTTTAGGAAGATACCAAGGTCAACCATGGTGATTTCAACTTTCTTTTTAAAAATAAAGGAACTGATGACAGAATGGTCGGAGTTGAAAGACATGTTCGCCAAAAAATAATGAATGGTTTCTTTGTTGTAGAAGTGTACTAAGGTGAGGATTAAGCCAAATAGAGTAGAGGTAAACAAGTGCATTACCTTAAAAGTTATTTCTTCCTGTAGGAGTACTCTAGATGGGGTAATTTTTGTGGAGACAAACCTAGCATAGGATTCCTTATTGGGTTTAGAAAGGAAATTTTCAGAAGTGATTCTTGGTGGACACTTAGTCAAAGACTTTTGACGTTTGCTAGAACTTGCCATTGAAAGATCTTAAGAGAAGAAAGGTTTAAAAGAGATGTGTGAAGGTGACTGTTCAGTAAAAAATTGCTGTCAATTTATGGAAAAAAGACTGTTTGTACCAGACAAAATTTTTGTTCGTCTAGTACGAAAAAATTTCGTATGGATGAACGAGTGAGTTAAAAAAGAAACGGTTTTTCATAAACACACAACTTACGAAGCATCCTTTCGTACATGCTTTTGATGAAAATGATTGTACAAACGAACATGTATTCGTCTGGACGATCCGAATTCAATTCATTTTAATGGCAGTTGAAAACCATCCCCCGCTATGTACCGACATGTGTTCTTCTGGACGAACCAAAGGTTTGTGCGGACGAAGTTCATATTAACAACTATCTTATCCATTCAACTGCTGCATTCACTCATCCCGTCGTTTAAAAAATGTTTTGTCCCGGACGATCATCACGATCGTACAGACGATATAGATTAAAACTGCTATTAAAACGGTTCAAAATCACACAGTTTGTCACACTACACAAATCATCCCGTACGAAGCATTTTCATCCTGGACGATGATGACCACAAATTTACATTTTAACTCTCAAAAAAAAAACAAATAAAAACAAACATGACAATACTTAAACACAGACTTTTTTAAGAAGAAAATATCACATAAACAAACTAAAAAACACAATGAACACAAAACAAAAAATATCAATGTTGTAGAAAAACATTTTTATCTAAGCATTTAAATCAACCACTCTAAGCCTTGTTCTTAATGTACTGAAAGTATCAAAGGTTAAAGGTTTTGTAAAATTGTCTGCAAGTTGATTTTCAGTTGAAACATGGGTAAGTTCAATTTCTCCCTTGGATACATTATCCCTTATGAAATGATGCCTTATGTCAATGTGTTTGGTTCTTGAATGTTGAATAGGATTTTTAGAAATGAAGATAGCACTAGTATTATCACAATAATTTGGTATAGTGCCTATAGTTAATCCTAAATCAATTAACTGTTATTTTAACCAAAGCACTTGTGCCACATAGCTTCCTAAGGCAATGTATTCAGCTTTTATAGTAGATAGGGCCACTGAATTTTGTTTTCTACTAGACCATGAAACTAATAAACTTCCAATGAATTGACATGTTCCAGAAGTGCTTTTCCTATCCACCCTACATCCTGCAAAGTCAGAATATGAATAACCAATATTTCAAATGAGGAGCTAAACCTAAGATATCAAATTCCAAAGTTCTGAGTTCCTAGCAAATATCTTAAAATCCTTTTCACTGCTGTCAAATGTGACTCTTTTGGATCTGATTGAAATCTAACACAAAAGCAAACACTAAACATGATATCGGGTCGGCTAGCATTGAAGTAAAGTAAATATTTAATAATCCCTCTAAATTTCTTTTGATCAATAGATTTTCCCTTAAGGTTCTTATCCAACTGAACTGAGGAACTCATTGGTGTACTAACAGGTTTAGCATTATCCATTTCATATTTTTTGTGGATGTCCTTAACATATTTAGATTGGCTAAGAAATGTACCTTCCTCAAGTTGCTTAATGCTAAAGCCTAGAAAGTAATTTAAGTCTCCCATTAGACTCATTTCAAATTCACTACTCATTATTTTAGAAAAATCATCACAAAGATTTTTATTTGAAGATCCAAAAATGATATCATCCACATAAATTTGAACAATGAGTATATCATTTTCAAATTTCTTCAAAAAGAGAGTTATATCCATACTTCCTTTTTCAAAAGATTTTTCAAGTATGAAGGTGCTCAACCTCTCATACCAAGCCCTAGGTGCCTGTTTTAATCCATATAATGTCTTTTTTTAACTTAAAAACATGATTTGGATATTTTGAATTTTCAAAACTTGGTGGTTGTTCTACAAAAATATATTCTTCAATTACCCCATTTAAGAAGGCACTTTTCACATCCATTTGATATAATTTGAATCCTTTAAAATAGGAAAAGGCTAGCAAAATCCTAATTGCTTCAAGTCTGGCTACAGGGGTAAAAGTCTCTTCAAAATCAATCCCTTCAATCTGATTATACCCCTTAGCAACTAATCTAGCCTTATTTCTAATGACTACACCTGAGTCATTCATTTTATTTTTGAATACCCACTTAGTTCCAACAACACTTTGATCTTTTGGCTTTAAAGTTAATTCCCAAACTTTAATTATTACAAATTGATTCAACTCTTCTTGCATGGCCAATATCCAAAATTCATCAGAAAGTGGTTGATCAATATTAGTGGGCTCTATAGTTGAAATAAAGGCAGAATGATTGACTTCCTTGTTTAATCCATGCCTAGTTCTAACACCCTAACTAAGTTCACCTATAATCAATTCCCATGGGTGGTTTTTAGAAAATCTTAAATCTCTATGCAAAGGGTTTTCTCTCTCCAAATTCTCTTCCACATTTTCTTTCAAGTTTATTCTATCAATCTTTTGGGAGTTATCCTCAATCTCATCTTTAATAACATTTGGCACTTCCAAATTTCTAGATTCATCAAATACAACATGTGTGGTCTCTTCAATTACCAAAGTTCTTTTATTGAATACCCTATAAGATTTTCCAACACTTGAGTATCCAACAAAAACTCCTTTATCTGATTTTGGATCAAATTTTCCTAAGGCAGATTTTCCATTATTATGAATGAACACCTTGTAACCAAAAACATGTAAATTAGACAAATTAGGTGTTCTACCTTTTAGCAACTCATAGGGTGTTTTATTTAATTTAGATCTTACATTCACCCTATTCAGAACATAACATGCAGTTCTAACCGCCTCAGCCCAAAAATATCTAGGAAGTGAGTATTCTGCCAATATTGCTCGGGCGGCTTCTATTAATGTTCTATTTTTCCTTTAGACTACCCCATTCTATTGAGGGGTATTAGGTGCAGAAAAATTGTGATCAATTCCTTTCTCCTTACAAAAATCTTCAAATCTCTCATTCTCAAATTCTCCTCCATGATCACTTTGTATGGAAATAATTTTATACCCTAATTTTCTTTGAATCTAAGTCAAAAAATTTCTAAATTCCTCAAATGATTCACTCTTATGAAATAGAAACCTAACCCAAGTGAATCTTGAGTAATCATCCACAATAACAAATCCGTATGCCTTCCCTCCTAGACTCATAGTTCCAACTGGTCCAAAAAGATCCATGTGTAAAATTACCAATGGTTTACTAGTCCTAAGATCCTTATTGGACTGAAAAGATGACTTCACCTGCTTTCCTAATTGACATGCATCACAAAGGTGGTTCTTAGTAAAGTTTAGTTTTGGTATACATCTTATAAAATTCCTTTGGGTAATCCTCCTAAGGTTTTTCATGCTAGAATGACAAAGTCTCCTATGCCAAATCCATGACTCATCAGAAATAGTTTTCAAATAAAAAGCAATAGGAGTCTGAATGCAATTTAAATCTAGCATATAAAGATTGTTTACCCTTTTATCATTTAAAATATCTTTACCATTTAGACTTAATATGTAGCTAGTAGGAAAAATTTTACACTATAACCCTTATAACATAGCTGACTTATACTTAACAAATTATGCTTTAATCCTTCAACCAATAACACATTGTCAATAAAAAAGTTTTTAAGATTTCCAATCATACCTGATCCAACCACCTTCTTTGTGGTATTATCTCCAAGTGTAACCTTGCCTTCACTCCTAGCTTCCAGCATTATGAATTGAGCAGTATCTCCAGTCATATACTTTGAACATCCGCTGTCCAGCTACCTTATGCTCTCACGAGGTCTTGTGTGAGAGCGACCCTACAAAAATATCAAATGTTAGACCTGGGAACCCAAACAAGTTTGGGTTCTTCTTTTAGCAATTTATAATCAGATGCATGTATGATATGTCTAGATTTATGCATCTTAGCTCTCCACACCAAATTAGTTTTCATCTTTAAGGTACAGGTGTGAGCTATATGTCCAAGCAATCCACAATTACTACATTTAATATTAGGAAAAGGATTCCTAAGTCATTTACCATTTGTTTGTCTTCTAAGGGATTCCATATATTTAGGATAAAATTTAGGATTTATAAAATCTTCAAGTTTAGAAGGTATCTTATTATCCTCAAGAGCTTTTATTTTTAACTTATAAAATGAATTCATATCTTCCAAGATTCAATTTGTATAATTAATTCGATATGTTTTGCTCTCTGATTCATCCTTATATTTTTAAATTCTTTTTCAAGATCAGCATAGGATGATTTTAAATTCTCATGATTTTTATTCAAGTCATCAAATTCATCGATTAGTTTCATGTGGTTGTCATCTATTAAGGCAAGATCTTTCCTAAGGATTTCATGTTCTTTTTGAAGTTCTTCAAATTTTAAACTTAGACTAGCATGCATTTTCTTCATTTTCTTATATGCGTCATGCATGTGTTCAGAAATTTCAAATAATTCATCATAAGTTAAGTTACATACCTCTTCTTGATCTGACTGATCAAGACTATCTGCCATCAAGCAAAGATTGGTGACTTCTTCTTTCTTTTCAGTCTCTAATGAATCTGAAGCTGAGTCCGCCCAGAAAGCTCTTTGAAACCTCTTCTTGCTCTTCTTTACAATTGGTTTCTCCTCTACCTTCTCCTTGCTAGGAGTGGCTTTGAGTTTTGGGCAATCAGTTTTAATATGACCAGGTTTCCTGCATTCATAGCAAATTACTTCATTAGAAACCTTGCCATTTCTATTAAATTTACCTCTATTCCATTGCTGGCATCTCTTTTATTTCCTTTTCAGAAAGCTTCTAAACTGTCTAGTCATTAATGCAATGTCGTCTTCATCCTCAGGTTGTGAGTGTTCACTCTCAGACTCTTCCACTTTTAGTGCTATGTTCTTTTCCTTTTGTGGTTCACCTGCATCAATCTTTCTTTGGCTAACTTCTTGCTCGTAAGCAATAAGTGAACTAAGAAGATAGTCAATTGAATAAATATTTAGATCTTTAGACTCTGTAATTGCAATAATTTTAGCATCATAAGTAGTAGGTAAATAATGAAGAATCCTATTAACCATTTCAGCATTCATTAGTTCCCTATCAAGTGCATGCAAAGAGGTGACAATTTGAGTAAATCTTGTATACATATCAGAAATGGATTCATTAGGTTTCATGCGAAACAGTTCATAATCATGCAACAAGATATTAAGTCTAGAATATTTAACCTCATTAATCCCCTCATATGTTATACAAAGTCTACCCCATATGACCTTTCCACTTTTGCAAGTGGAAACCCGCATGTAGTCTTCAAATTTTAAAGCACAAAAGAAACTATTCAAACATTTAGCGTTTAGTTGCGCTAAGTCACGTTCTTCTACAGTCCAGTCTGCAAAAGGTGTTTCAACTCTAACTCCATCAACTAATCTAGTTGGTTTTGTATATCCTTCCTAGACTAAGATCCACATACGATAATCAAGTGATTATAAGAAAGTAGATATGCGTATTTTCCAAAAATCAAAAGGTATATTGTCAAACAGTGGAGGTCTAGTAATAGAGTAACCCTCAGGTGTGTTTTGGTTTCCAAATGTAGCCATCTACGTTAATCAAAAAGTAGTTTAAACTTATGATTTTGAAACAAAGCTCTGATACCACTTATTGAGTCTAGTGAATAGGTTGTTAAACCTAAGTTAATGTCCCATGGCTATCAAGAGGGAGGGGTGAATTGGTAGTTAAAAATTATCCCTTTTTTGGATGAGTTGAACCGAAAATAACTTTATTGAATTTTTATAAAAACGTTTTTCAACCACAACTTTTTAAACAGTAAAATCCGAAAAATAAAAAGATAAAAATAAATGACACAAGATTTATAGTGGTTCAGTCTAAACCAGACCTACATCCACTCCCCAATGGCACCCTCTGAGTATTGCACTGATACCAATTTTGTCTCTCCTGTTGCACCCACAGCAAGGCGAAGAAGCCTTTACAAACACTCTTTCCACCACTATTCGGTGCGGCAAAAAACCATCATCCTTTTACACTATCCTCAGTGTTGGTAGAGAACCATCCATCCTTTCACACTCTCCTAGTGTGGGCAGAGAAACCTTCATCCTTTCACACTTTCCTAATGTGGGCAGAGAATCCTTCATCCATTCACACTCTCCTAGTGTGGGCAGAGAACCCTTCATCCTTTCACACTCTCCTAGTGTGGGCAGAGAACCCTTCATCCTTTCACTCTCTCCTAGTGTGGGCAGAGAACCCGATCTCCTTGACAGATCTCCTCACAAGAAATCTAGAAGAAAGAAAGAAAAGAGTGAAGTAATTTGTAATCACAAATAGGAAATCTTACCTTTGAACACCAAGTAAAGCCTTCACGCTCTAGTGGTAGAAATCCTTCTTTGAATGCTCTTACTCACTCTCTCCTTGAGTCTTCTTTCAGTAGGCATGAAGATCAATGACCAAAAAGATTTGGTGGCAGTGTAATTTGGACTATATATAGGAAAGACAAGAAAAACTGCCCAAAAAACTACAAATTTTTAATTCTGTACGCAGTGGATTGTCCCGTACGATCGTGGATCATCCCGGACGATTTTACTTAAAGTGTCAAAAACAATCCTAAGGTATATTGGTATGAATTATATTCGTACACGATCATCGTCCCATACGAACTAGGTTCGTCCGGTACGAAATGGTTATTCCATAGGTTAGTTTCCAAATCCCTGTAGTACATAACCAACTGAGGTAAGTCAGTTCGGTTTGTCCTGGAACGAATAAGTTTCATCCTGGATGATTTTATACAGAGAGTTTCATCCAGAGATGAAGGTTAATTTCATCCTGTATGATTTATACAGAGGGTTTTGTCCAGAGATGAACAGTGCAACGTGAGAATCCAGAGGCGTTCGTCCCTGGACAAATATTAAATTCATCCTAGATGATTAGGACTTAGAAAAATTTTCTCACTACCTATTCGACCCATTGCTCTTCCGAGGCTTAATTGACATGCTCGTCCCGTATGAACTATGTTCATCCCGTACGATCAGTTCACAATAATTATTCCACCATATATGTGTGTTGTGAATATTCACTAAATTACAATCACTCCCTCTCAATTCAAAAAACAATTTTAAAGCTTTTAATTTACAAATGATTCGATGCTGAATTTGATTTGAAGTCTTCATAGTTTGGAGTTGATTTTCCTGAAATGTTACTGCACACAAGAGAAAAAACAAATCTTCCAAAAAATGTTAGGAGATATCTATACATAAAACAATAATATTTGTAATCATCAAAATAATACAAGTTGCAAGAATGTAAAACATGCAAATAGCAACCTTAATGCTTTAAGTCTACCTATAGGGTAAAATGTCTGCTCAAAATTAACTCCTTCAATTTGATTGTACCCCTTATCCACCAGTCTTACCTTATTACGAACCACTATACCAAAATCATTAATCTTATTTTTGAAAACCACTTAGCTCCAAAAACACTTTGATTTTCAGGTCTTTTACTAACTCCCAAACATCATTTCTAACAAATTTATTTAACTCTTCTTACATAAATACAATCCAAAATTCATCAGAAGGTACTTGATTTATATTAGTCATTCAATCAATGAAATAAATATTGTGGTTCACTTATTCTCTTAGTCTATGCCTAAATCTAACACATTCACTCGGGTCTCCTAAAATCCGTTCTTTAGGATGATTTTTAGAATATTTCCATTCTCTAGGGAAATTATTTTTCATTCCAACCCTTTCTTTAAGATTTGCATTTTAATTTCCTTGGGTTATTTTTTCAACATCTTCTTCTTCCACCCTTGTCCCTCCAAAAATCTCATATTCATTAAAAACTACATGAGTGGTCCCCTCTACTACCAATATACTTTTATTAAAAATTTTATAGGATTTTCCAACACTTAAATATCCTAGAAAAATTCTGTCATCAAATTTTGGATCAAAGTTTCCTAAAGAAGTTTTACCATTGTTATGAATGAATACTTGTGTCCGAAGACATGTTGATGTGAGAGGTTAAGTGTCCTACCCTTAAGAAGTTCATAGGGTATCTTTTTTGTTTTAGTTCTAATGTTCATCCTATTCAGAACATGACAAGTTATATTAACTACTTTAGCCCAAAAATATTTAGGAAGAAAACATTCAGCAAATATGGGTCTAGCGGCTTATACCAAGGTTACCTTTTTTCTTTCAACTACCCCATTCTATTGAGGGGTCCTAATAGCTGAACTATTATAAACATTCCCTTGTTATTTATAGAAATCATAAAAAATTACTTTTTCAAATTCTCCATCATGATCACTTTGAATTGAACAAATTTTATAACATAGCTTCCTCTAAATCTAAGTAGAAATTTTTATAAACTCATCAGATGATTCACTCTTATGTGATAAGAATTTAATCCTGGTGAATGTTGATTATTCATTAATAATAAAATACCAAAATGCCTTCCCTCCTAGACTTACAATGCTAATAGGTCCAAAGAGATCCATGTGAAGGACTTCTAAAGGTACCAAGATTTGTGTTTTCAATCCTTGTGGTGTTATATCCCAATGTCACTTTGCATCTAGTCCTAACCTCAAGTGATAAAAAGTGTTATGCATCTCCATTCATATGTTCTGAGCATCTATTATCCAGGTACCAAATGATCTCATGAGGGCTTATATGAGAGTGATTCTACAAAATTATCAAACATTCGACTTAGGAATCCAAATAAATTTGGGCTCTCTTTTTGGCAATGATAATCTAAATACATGTTTGATATGTTATGATTTATGCTTGTTAGGTATCCACACTAAATATATTCTATGATGAATAAAGCAAGTGTGAGAAATGTGAACCAACATGCCACATGAATAACATTTAACACTAGGAAATGGATTTATCAATATATATAAGTTATAATATATTTTTGTTAGTTTTGAATTTTTAAGCTTTTGATTAGGATTGTAAAATTGCTCCATTATGGGTGGTATCTTATTTTCTTCAAAAGCTTTTAATTTTTCTTAAATATATGAATTTATTTTTTTAAAAATAAAATTTTCAACCTTCAATTCATGTTCCCTTTAATCTAATTATGCCATAAACACCTTACAACAATTTATAAGTTTATTATAAGATGTTTTCATTAAATCGTGCTCCTTATTTATATTATCAAATTCAACTAGCAAAACCATGTGATTACTATCTATGTTTTCATGATCTTTTCTAATGTTTTCATACTCTTTTTATAAATTTAAATGCTCAATATTAAGGTTAGCATGCAATTTTTTGAGTTTCCTGCATGCATTCTGAATTTTCTCAGAAACTTTAAATAATAAATCATAAGATAGGTCACATACCTCCTCTTAATCTAAATTATAAAGTTTATGTACCATCAAAAATAAATTTATAACCTCCACTTTTACTTTTTTTTAAATAGTCTAGAATTGAGTCAGCCTAGAAAGCTCTTTGCATCCTTTTGTTGCCCTTCCCGATGTTAGTTATATCATCAACTTTCTCCTTGCTAGGACTAGCTTTGAGATTTTGGAAATCAGTCCTTATGACCAGGCTTCCTGCATTCATAGCAAATGACTTCATTAGAAACTTTGCATTCGTATTCAGCTTACCTTTGTTCGAATGTTGTCGTCTTTATTGCTTTATCTCAAGGAAGCTTTTGAATTTCCTGGTCATAAGAGTAATATCTTCTTCATCCTCAGGCATTGATTGATCACCTCTAAATCATCAACTTTTAAAGTTATATTCCTCTCTTTCTACTTGACACATGCATCAATCTATCTTTGTTTACTCCTTGTTCATAAGCAATCAATGATCCAAGCAGATTATTAATAGAATATAAATTTAGGTCTTTAGACTCAGCTATGGTAGTTATCTTTACATCATAAGCAGTAGGCAAACAACAAAAAATTTTATTCACTTTTTTAAAATTTGTAAGTTCTCTACCTAAAGCATGCAGTGAGGTGACAATCTAAGTAAATCTTGTGTACATATCATAAATTTATTCATTCAATTTCATGCAAAATAGTTCAAAGTCAGGTAATAAGATGTTCAACCTAGATTGCTTTACCTCATTTACTCCTTCAGTTATTCAAAGTCTATCCCAGATTTCCTTTCCAGTTTTGCAAGTAGAAACACGTATATAATCCTCAATTTTCAAAGCACATAAAAAACTATTTAAACATTTGGTATTTAATTATGCTAATTCCTTATCTTTTATTATCTAATCATTAAATAATTTTTTTATTCTAATGTCATCAATAATTCTAGAAGGTTTAGTATAACCTTCTTGTACTAATAACTATAATAGTTTAGAGATTACAAAAAATTATATATACGAGGTTTCCAAAAATCAAATGGAATGTTATCGAATAAAGGTGGCAAGGGATCCAGTATCCTTCTGTAGTGTTTCTATTTCCAAAATTAGTCATTATTATTTTTTAAAAAGTAGTCTAATCTTTATTTTTGAAATAGGATCTGCTATAACTTTAAAGTTTGTGTAGGTTATTAGACCTAATAGAGTTGTCCCAAGTCTAAGTAAGAGGAAGATGAATTGGTTATTTAAAAATTATATTAGATTTTTAACACCTTTTTAGAAAACATAAATTACTAATCTTGAAATATGAAGTTATTTAAAAAAGATATCACAGGATTTTTCAATCATAGAAATCTTAAATGCAAAAAAATAAAATTATAAGCAAAATTAAATGAGAATAGAAGAAGACCAAATTTTATAGTAGTTTGGTCTAACTAAACCTACATCTACTTCCTGGAGACTCCTTCTCTAGGTATTGCACTAAGTAATAGTGACTCTTATTTTTCCCCTACAGCAAGATGGAGAAGCTCTTTATAACTCTCTTCCACCAATTCGGTGAAATATAAAAATGATGCCTTTACACTCTCCAAGTGATGGAAGCAAACCGCCTCATCCTTTTTCACCCTCCTGGTGAACGAAGAGTATTATCATGTTCTTTTTTTCCCTCCTAGTGAAGGTAGAGTACTGTCATCTTTTTTCACCCTCTTAGTGATTGGTGAGTATCATCATCCTTTTTCACTGTCCAAGTGAAGGCAAAGTAACATCATCCTTTTTCACCCTCCTGGTGAAGGTAGAGTACCATTGTCATTTTTTACCCTCTTGGTGAAGTTAGAGAACCTTGACATAATGTTGATAATCTTCTCTCAAGAGCCTCTAGATGATATGGGTAGAAACTTGAAGAAGAGAAAGAGATCCTCGCTTTGGGAAACCTTGTGAATCCCTCCCAACTTCTCCCTCACTTGATCTCTTACACTTCACTCTCACAATCTCTCCCAAACACTAACACTCAATGGCCACTCTCAAAAGAAATTCACAACAAAGGTCCTTCAGTTAGTTTTTGGAACTCTTTATATAAATATAGGCATGAAAAACCATCCAAAAATTAAAAAATTCAAGTGAACCATCATCAATTCATATAGTATGATCAAAGATCATATGGCATGAATAATTCAATATTTGGTAAGAATTGGGTCAAAGATAGTTTCATACATCATTAGTCGTCTGTACGATCTAACTTCATACTGTATGAACTATTCAAAAATAAATAAGTTTTTCTTGTATGATATGGTACAAAAGAAATTTCACACTCTATCAATCATTTGACGAATTAAGATCATATTTTACAAGCAGTTCAAAAACTACATGTGTTTGTTTGATATGATCTAGTGTAAACCTAATTTTTTACTATGTTAGTCATTTGTACAAATTAAGATCATACTGTATGAACAGTAAAAAAATTGCATGTGTTCATTTGATACGATCTACTACGAACCTGAATTCTTACTCAGTTAGTCATCTGTACAATTTAAGATCATATGGAACAAATATTTAAAAAACTAAATTTTTTCATTTGATATAATCTAGTGTGAACTTTATTTTATACGATATCAGTCATATGTATGACCTGGCATCGTAGTATATGATTAGTTCAAAAAATTCTAGCCAATATTTGATTGACGGCATATGAAGGGAAACTAAATTAAATCATATAATATGATTAGTTTAAAAAAATAAGTTTTAACTCTTCCCCTGTATGGGTTTGCATGGTAACCCAATTACAATCACACTTGCTCAGGCTTAATAAATAAAAATAAAGATAGGAAGACCCAATTACATGAAATCCTATTCTACTCTATCTTGAACTTTTTAGAAATTTGGAGTATGAATTCCCTAAAATGTTTGTCCGTATAGAAACAAGAAAAAAAAATCTAAAATATGCTAGGAGAAATAATAAAATTATCAGCATAATAATAAGTTTTGTTATCAATAAAATCACATGCTCAATTTTAATTCCTAGGTTGTAATAGGGGAAGCTTCTCCATCTTTATTTAAGAGAGGATCTTCAAGCTCCTAATACCTATAAATAGCATCTACAAGGAGGCATCTAAAAGGAAGATTGGAGTGTGATCAAGAGGAGTAGGATATGTGATATTGTAATTTCTATTCAGGATATATCCAATCACATGTCCTAAGGAGATGTTTTGCTTTCTCCTAGTGGTTGGGAGTCAAACGAAAGTGGGGTTTTAGATATAGTTAATATTATTTAAGCTTAATACATTTAAGTGTTTTACATTATAAAGTAGATGGCAATCGACAATAAAGGAGTGATATTGATCTAAACTCCAACTTTAGCAATGATTAAAGTTCTCAAAATGTGCTAGATAACCTTGGAATTTTGGTTAAGGATATTAACCAAAGGTCTGTGGTAATTAAGGGTGGCATTTCTTAATATAAGATTCATAGCACTCAATTCAAAATCAAATATGGAGGCCATGGAAAGGGGTTTATTTCCATGGGAGTTTAGCTGAAGATAAATTCCTATGTCCTCCTTGGTAATTTTTACATTCTAATAGTGCACTCGGGAAGTTATAACCATAGCCTCTCAACTATTCCTAAGGTTTGCGAGAAATTCATAAAGGATTTCTTATTAGAAGGGATGGTCTAAGGTTAGAAGAAATTAAAGTGTAGTAGTGTTGAAGAGATTCATTATTAAGAAGCTAAGGACCTACTGATTAAGAGGCCTTGAAGGCG
This sequence comes from Dendrobium nobile, assembly GCA_022539455.1. Classification (NCBI taxonomy): domain Eukaryota; kingdom Viridiplantae; phylum Streptophyta; class Magnoliopsida; order Asparagales; family Orchidaceae; genus Dendrobium; species Dendrobium nobile. Next base: position 24,004,711 of record CM039721.1, read on the forward strand.
TGATCTTAGTTTCTTTGTATCTTGTGTAGGCAGCTTCATCAGAAGCTATATGAAAATTATCATCTATAAGGTTTTCAGAGGCGGGATCCCCTTGGGTTTGTCAACTATGTTTTCCATGGCCATTTCAAAGATTCAAATGCAACAAGGGGGGATTTGAAGAGCACTTTGAAAAATTTGAATGAGGTTGGCTATTTAAATAGAAATTCAGCAAAACATACCGTACGATCATGATATCATATGAGACTATCGCATGCAATTAATTTAGCCAGAAGATTAGTTAAAAAGATGTGTCTGGTCATATAGTATGATCTGACTTTGTACAGGATGATTAAAAGCATGCATCTCATCCCGAGGAGCTAACCCATACGACCTTTGACAAAAAATTTTATACAAGATGAATAAGTGTTCGTATAATATAATCAATAAAAAATGTCATACCAAATCAAATTCAATTCATCCCAAATGGAGATGATACATGGATCATATAGCATAAATAGGAATTTGTACACTTTGATGGTCAATGATAGATACAATCTGGATCATTCATCAAGCCAAGAGTTATGATCTAAGAAGTGGTGTAGATTATACATTACGAATATGATTCATACAATATGAATAGAAAAAAAATTGGGTTTTACAGTAAAGACTGTGAGGCTTAGCAAGTTGGTTTCTGTGAAGATCAGGATTTTTTTTCAGGGGAAACCCACGGAGGGGCCTACACGTTAATATAAAATAAGGATTACAAGGTCCTTAAAGGGAATTCAATCTCTATACTACTCCAAAGAGCTACAAAAATAAAAGGAAAAAAAATACTACGAGCCCAAATTCCCTACTAAGCAAAAGTACACAAAATCATATATACATTCTACAGTGCACTAGGGCGAGCAACCAAAAAACCATAAAGGTACAAAAAAGATTGTCTAGATCCTCAAGCCACCATCTTCATTCAAGATCACAATCACCTGCAAGGCAAAAGCTTGCCAAAGTAAAGTAATAGACAAAAACACACAAAAGGTAATAAAAATAGCAAAAAATGACAAAAGAATGAGAACAACAAAACCAAAATAACAAAAAATATATGAACAAAAAATAAAATCACAAAAATGACAAGATAAAAACACATATGTTGAGAAGCTTATGAATGCCTGATTTTAAGAGATTATTTAAACGTTGAGCCCGAAAACCACATACTCCCACTTGGTCTTTTGTTTGAGTCAACAAATCCAAAGATGATGGAAGAACAGGTTTGGGAGCCCAAGTGAGTTTGGGTCCCTTCTTGAACTTGAATAAATCATCATAATGTATTTCATGTTATGTTTCATGTAGCTTTTGTATCCACACCAAGTGTGTTCTACGATGAATGGTGAATGTGTGGCTAATGTGTCTTATCATACTACATGAATAAAATATAACATTAGGAAAAGGGTTAACTAACCTATAATAGTTATGATTCCTATTCTTAGGTATATGAGGTGCATGACATGGTGAGTGCTTACAAGTAGGTTTATTTTTAAAAGCCTTTTCTTTTTATAACAACATTTCCTTAGCACTTTCAACAGTAGATATTTTAATTTTTAAAGAGCTCCAACTAAGATATAAAATATTAACACATGCTTCTAATCCTTTAAATAATTTTTCTAAATGAAGATATAATTCTTTCGAAGAATCATGAGTTTCAGATAAAGCAGAATATTTCTTGTTCAATTCATCGAACTCATCCAATAAAGCCATAATCCTTATCAACATCAAAACCATCTTTTATAAGCATTTCATTTTCTTTTTACAGAACTAAGTATTCAATTTTCAAGCTAGCATGGTTCTTTTCAATTTCCTATAAGAATCATGAATCTCTTCTAAAATAGCAAGTAATTTATCATATGAATGTTAACATACCTCATCTTGATTAGATTGATCAAGATAGCTATTTGTCACTAAGCATAGATTTTTCACTTCATCTTCTGCTTTTGCTTCAGATGAATCTGAGGCAGAGTCAGCTAAAAGAGCTTTTTGAGATCTTTTCTTGCCTATATAATCCTTTGCTTTTTCTTTAACATTTTCCTTGCTTGGATGACCTTTGAGATTTAGGCAATCAGTTTTAACGTTCCCTAGTTTCCTGCATTCATAATAGAAAATATCATTAGAAGCTTTAAAATTTTTATAATTCTTTCATTTGCTCCATTGCTGATGATTCTTTTACTTTTTCCATAGAAAGCTTCTAAACTACTGAGTCATCGTGTGATTTCTTCACCTCCTTTATCAGAGGAACTGTTTGAATCATTAGCCTTTAAGGCTATAATTTTCTCTTTCTTTCTTTCTCCTACATCAGATTTCTTTTAGCTTTAGCTTTATTCATAGACAATTAGAGATCAAAGTAAGTTCTCAATATAATGAACATTTAAATCCTTTTATTCTAAAATAGAAATTATTTTGGCATCATGTGAACTAGGTAGACATCGCAAGATCTTATTGACCTTTTAAAATTTGATAATTCTCTACCTAAAGAATGCAAGGATATGATAATTTGTGTGAACCTAATATACATTTTAGATATAGTTTCACTAGGTTTCATACGAATTAGTTCATAATCGTGGTGCAAAATATTTAACTTAAATTAATTCATTTCAGTTATTCCTTTACAGGTTATGCACAGTCTATCACAAATTTCATTTCCAATTATGCAAGTAGATAAACATATATAATCATCAAATCTCAAAGAATAGAAAAAATAGTTTAAACATGTAGCATTCTGTTTTTTTTTTTTTTTTTTTGAAGAAAAATGCCTCAATTAGCATTGAAGAAAAAAGGAACTATTACAAAGAAAAGAAGCTCAAACTATTGATTCCTCCTTTAATATAGACATAAATAAAGGAGGAATCTTATTGAGACTAACATCATCCCAAATAAAAGGAGATAAGATATCATAGTTAGCACATAAGTCCGCTGACTTATTACAATTTCTATCAACACAATTGAAAATGACATTATTAAATTCCTCAAAAATATGAATGTTTGCATACCTTGTTTTGCCATTCTTCTTGACTTCCTTCAAGAGTTTGATGATGTTGATATTATCACCCTCTATGATGATTCCCTTGTATTTAAACATCCAATCCTTTAGCATTTCCTTTATAGATTGAGTTGCCAAAAACTCCAAAGCTGATATGTCCCAATAAGTACATGGTTTTCCAAATGCTAGAAGGAATCTACCTTTATGATCTCTAAACACTCCTCCAATTCCAGCTTTGTATGAAGGTAGTAAAGAAGCATCAACATTGACTTTGAGCCAATCGGGTGGAGGGGGATGCCAATGAGAATTAGACAACCTATAAGGTTGGTTAACATCCCATATACCCGAGATATTATGATTCTCAAGATTTACGAATGAAGCAAAACCAATTTCCTTCGAAGCAATGCTAAGATGGCTATCCTCCTTCCCATTATGGATGAAGCTATTCTTTGATTTCCATGTGAAATATACCACCGAGCAATAAAGATTGATCATGAAAGGAGATTGAGAAGACTAATGATTACAGCAACCTTGTAAAGAATGGAAATCATGAAAAACAAATCCCCATTCCTTAGTATATTTCAGAACTTCCTGCAGTTTAATATAATTTGCTACAATATGATCTATATCTTCTTTTGCATTGCAGCTTCTTGGGCATTGGTTGTCCCTGATTAATCTCCTATGTTCAAGAAAATCACAAGTGGGAATGGCATTGATGAAAATTCTCCACCAAAGGGATTCCACTTTTGGGTTTAGTCTAGCTTTCTTCAACCATGTCCAGAATTCTTTCGGTCCTTCATGTTTAACCGATAATTCAAAGACCATATAAGATATAGATTTTCCATTGTAATTAAACAACAATTCCATACAATCTTTAGTTGAACTGTTTGGGATTTAGCATTCAGTTGGGCTAAATTTTTATCATTAGTAGTCCATTCAAAAAATAATATTTTAGTTTTAATGCCATTTACTAAATGAAATGGAGCTGTATAACCATCCTTTTCTAGCATCAACATGTGATAATCAATTGATTGTAAAAAGATTGCCATATAAATTTTCCAAAAATCAAAAGGAATGTTATCAAATAGAGGTGGTCTAGTTATTGAGTATCCCCCAATAGTGTTATGATTATCAAATTTAGTCTTAGATCTTTTTTTTAAATTTTTCTAAAAATTAATTTATGAATCTCGCTTTGATACCACTTAAAAGTTTGTGAGGGTTGTTAAACCCTAAACAACTAGTCTCGAGGCTAACCAAGAGGGGGCCAAATCGGTTATTTTAATAATTTCTTTAACAAACAAATGAAAAGTTAAAACCTCTTGATGTGGAAGTATAACAAATTTTATAATAACAAAAATTAAAAAATTTCAACACAAATAAAATAATAGAAAAATGCAATAAATAAAATACAATATAATAAATAGAAAGAACACATCAAAATTTATTATGGTTTGGTCAATTTAACTTAGGTCCACTTCTTGGAGACTCTCTTTCCAAGTATTTCACTAAATAGAAGTGACTATCATTTTGCTCCCACAGTAAGCCAAAGAAGCCCTTACAAAAATTTTCTATCGACTAGGTGAGGCATAAAAGCTTGAATCTTTTTTCTCCCTCTTGGAGTGAGAACATGGAATTCCTTTTTAACCCACTTGGTGAAGGAAAAGAACCTGGGAATCCTTTTACCCCTCTTGGAGTAGGCAGAGAATCTTGGAATCCTTTTTCACCCACCTGGTGAAGGTAGAGAACTTAGATCTGATTTTGATGAAGATCTTCTCCAGATTTATCAAGGACCAATGAGGTAACTTGAAGAAAATGATGAAAACCTTTCTTGGAGCAACCTTTGTGAATCCTTCATAGCTTTCCCTCACAAGGATCTCTCTCTCTCCCAAGCTCTCCCTCTTCCTTCTCTAAGCTATCTCTCAGATCTCCTTCACAGCAAAATATTTCTTAAAAGAATATTTAAAATGCTTAAATAGCAGGATTGAAAATTCCTATATTTCAAGCCATCCAACTTATGTTTGCATAGTATGATACACATATCATATGGTAAGATCTATTTAAATCATCCTCATCCAGCGAGATCATTAAAACAAACTATTTAACTTTTATAATACATCATACAAGATGATGAAACATTGTATGATATGATATGTAGAAATTTCTTCTATTCATTTGGGATGATCCTTGGGACAACCAACTTCATACACTAGTGATGGTTCAACATTGTGGACATCATACGGTATGATTAGTATAAAATAATGGATTTTTTTGTATGATCCAAGGGAAATCAGTTTCTTAAATGGGTAATCATAAAGTATGAACTATTTTGTATAGTACGATTAATCATAATGATTGTCCATGATTTGATTTCCTGATATCACAAAATTAATTAAGAAAGATTTTAATTATGGCATACAGTACAAACCAAATCATATTATATGATTATTACAAAATTAGTATCTTTCTTAAGCTTTGGTAGCTACGGATATGACACAGCACAATAGTTTGTACAGTACAAAATACTTTATAGAGTACAAAATAAGTTTTGTACAGAATGCATTACAAAAAAATAACTCTCTTAAAAATATTTTCATCTCTCCCTCTGTGTCTGCTACGTTATTTAGCAAAGCTATCCACTCAACTACATGATATGACTCAAGAAAAAAGAAAATACCTAATAAAGGAAAACTGACTGTCACTCTAGTGTACCCAATCTTGAGCTAATCAAAATTTCAAGTGAATGGTGAACTAATTTCCTAAAACATTAGCATGCACAAACACAAAACAAATATTACATAAATAAGTGAAATAGTAATAGACACAAGAATGTTTGTTATCATTTAAATTATAGTACTTTAATGTAGATTACAAGATGAAGAAGAAAGGATGATTTTGGGTTGTTTATATAGAATCAGCCAAATCGTTTAGGACAATCATGAGATCATCCAAGATGATCAGGTGCAATCAATTCGTCCATATGATCAGTTAAAATGTTATTCATATCATCTAGAATGATAAGATATTGTAGAACATGATTAGTCATAAGGCAAACATCTCAAGGAGTCAGCCTGTACGATCATTTACTAACTACACCATATAGGATGAATATGTGGATCGTCCAAAATGATGTGACATTAAGAATCATGGTGACTGTATGGAAATTGTCCAACCATTTTTGCCACATGGATCATACGGGATGAAATGAGAATCATCTAGTATGATTAATAATAATTAATTCAAATTAGCCATTGGATGTGTAGTGATTAGTGATCAAAAGTTATATTAAGATCATACAAGACAATGTAGATCTTCTTGGAGGATGTGAGCAAAAATAATAAAATTCAAGATATGGAATGTGATGATCAGGAGGGACACAAAATAAAAATAAAAATACAAAACAAAACATAAGAAAAAAACTAAAATTAGTCATAAATTAAAATCAAAATAAAAAAAAAATTACATTTTTTAAATTGATAAATTCGAGTAAATGATAAATTTCTTTTATGAGTATGTTTAAAATCAGTAAGAAATGAATCAACAAAATTAAAATTCATAATGGGTAGTAAACTGATTTTATTAACCCTAGCTCAATCTCCTTACAAATCAATTTTTTTTAAACATAAATTTAATTCAAAAAAGAAATTAGATAGGAAAAGTGATCTTTTTAAACTTCATTTCAGAGTAATATGTGATAGAATAATATTGCAAAGTAATCAACCAAAAATTATGATTTTTAAATTCAAATGTTTAAAGATATCAAATGGCACATGAATTCTTCTAAGATTTAAAGATTTGAAAGAAAATGAAGATTATTTCTTTATGAGCTCATTATGTGCCTCTTTATTAATTTTTGGGCACACTTTATGCATTATTTTATTTTTCATACACTTTGTGTATCTTGTTGACCTACTTTTTACCTAACCCTTGGGTCAAGGGGTTGACTTGCTCAAATTGACCAAGCCAACACCCAGACCACCTCTCTTATACTTAGTTGGTCAAGCCAAGTCTGTTGAGCTTAGATGCGGACCCTAGGTCAACTTGGTTGACCAGGTCAACGTGGGTTGACCCAAATTACCTTTACTTGATTTTAAATCTCTTTTATTACTTCTTAAGCTCAAATCTTACCTCCCTTGGACTTAGTTGGTCATACCCAACCTATTAGGCCTAAACCCCTGCCTTGGGTCAACTTGGATTACCCATTAAGCCCTATGGGGTCAATTGAACTCAAATCTATTCCATGGATTCTTGGACTCAAACCCCCACCCCTTTGGGTCTGATTGTCTAGGTTGACCAGGTCAACCATTGCCCTGGTCAACCTAAGTCTTAATTAGGTCGAATTGACCTATTTATGTCAAATAAGACCTATTCGATGCATTAAAAATTTTCCTATTGTATCCCTTAGTCAAACCCCATCTAAATCACCTCGTCTCCCTCATAATTCACTCTTGATTGAATCCTAACTGTCCATGATAAGTCTAGGGTTATAAATATGAGTGATAAGGTTTCTTTTATGAATCTTTTAACAAATTCTCACTCTTTAAGCCTCCAAAAGCTTGAGACTTCGTATGAGAGTTTCCCTAACCCTATTGCACTTTGTTTAAGCCATGCTCATCTTTAACACCTTGTTAGCGGCAAGATCTCCAGCGAACCAAACCTGAGGACCCCCCAAGGCTTCCTCAGCTCAATCCATAGCTCGTTTATACTTGGTTTCAACTAGGAACTTGTATGAGGATAGTCTACAAGCTCAATCATTTTAAGATTTTGAATATACAATGGTGAAAACTCCTTAAAATCCTTAACTTAGGTCTTAACACATAAATTTATTTAGCTTTTTAAAAATCCACTTTTAAGCCAAATGAGTTACCCTCCATAGTTTTTGTTCACCTGCTTAACATAGGTTTAAAATTTTGTGAGATTTTATTAGTCTGATCGAGAGAAAAGTTAAAAAAACTCTTTCTACGGTTCGGTATCCAAAGGCCATAAGTGTGCAAGATCTGGGTCATTGATCTCTTGAACAATGATGGAGATCTTGCCGCTCCATGGTTCCTTTCAACCATGGAGAGATCATAGCCATTGGTTTTAAACTATGGATGATCAGACGACTGCGGGCAATATCCGACATGGTTAAAGACTGCGGCACTGAATCCTGCGGCACTGAATCGCGTGATGCCGTAGACATTACCAATAATTGCACGACGTGGAATCATCAGTAATGATTGCCCGTAGTTTTGTCTGTTAATCAGCTTGTGCCACGTGGTCCACCGAGCGTCGCCACCTCTTTTTCATTTAACTGGATTTTAAATGCTTTTAAATTCAAAAAACTTCCTAAATTCATTTAAAATTATGTTCTAAATTTAAAAAATTTGTATAATACATAAAAAATTCAAGAATTTTATTTTAGTTAATTTAAAATTAAAAATATCTTTAAATATCATATATATATTTTAATTTATTTAATTAAAGATATTTTAAGAATTTAATTAATATTTAAATTAAAATTATATTAAATTATTTTATAAAAAAAAATTCCACTAATATGTTTAAAATAATTATTTGAAAAATATTAATTTAAAATTATGTTTATTTATAGTATATTATATGTTATTTAAATAATTTCCATTATTTAAATTTTAAATATTTATTTAATATTAATATTTATTTAATACTTTTAAAATAATAATAATATGAATACTTATTTATGTTTTTTTTTAAATAGAGAAACCTTTATTATTATTATTATTTATTTTTAAAAATAAAATTTAATTATGTTTAATATTATTATTATTTCAACTAATTCTTAAGTAAGTAACTAATTAAATGTTTAAATTACTGATTCATAATAATAGACTACTTTCTAAACTTATAAAAATTATATTTATTAAGCTACTTTAAATTTTAGAGGACTTTGCTAATTAATTTAATTTAATTTAACAATTATTTTAAGTAATTATATTTTAAATTATTTAAAATTAACTTTTTATTCATATTTAACTTCAATAATTCATAATAATTTCATTTTATATTGAAATATTATGTATAATATTTTTCTTTTTTTGTAAATTATGTATTTTCATTTAAAACTAATTTTATTAGCCAAAAATTACTTTTTTATAATTATTTATCTATTATTTAATTACCTATCTATTTAATTATGATTTAAATAATTAATATACAAATAATTTTCTAATTAAATTTTATTTTCAAATTATTTTGAAAGTTCGTTCGAGTGGTCAATGGATCTCTCAGTCATATGAACCAAAAATTGTTTTTAACTATGCTATTTTTTAACTTATAAGTTTATTTATTTTATATTTATTTTAAAATTACACATAGTTTAATTTTCTTAACACTACCGTTGCTAGGTCCCAAGTCCTAGATGGGAAAAGTAGAGGGTTACATTACGTAGTCGACAGCCAGCATAAAACTTGTTGAATAATAATGACATGAATCCTTTAAGAAATTATGTTAATACTAGGGCGTCCCCTGGAAGCGACGCACTGTATGGCATGAATACAGTGACAAGTGTGCAAGGGCCGATGCACCGGCGCCCGGGTGCAGTGTTAAATAGGCAAGGGTTCCCACAACAAGGACGGATGTCGGCAAAGAAGCTAGTCCATGAAACTAAATTTAGGATAGGAACTTGGAATATAGGTTCTCTTATAGGAAAATTATTGGAATTAATAGATATTATGATTCATAGGATGATAAATATTTTGTGCATTTGGGAAACTAAATGGATTGGAGAGAAGGCTAAGGAAATTGATAGTTTAAGATTTAAACTTTGGTATTCAGGTAGGAGTTATACTAAAAATAGTGTAGGTATTATTATAGATAAGAGTTTGAAGGATAATGTTATAAAAAAGTAATAGGATTGGAGATAGAATTATAACTTCAAATATTGTTGTTGAGGATAAGATTGATAATATTATAAGTGCTTATGCTCCTCAAGTAGGTTTAGATATGGGTTCCAAATTAAAATTTTGGAATGACTTAGAAGAATTATTACAAAAGATACCTCTAAAAGAAAGAGTTTCTATTGGAGGAGATTTAAATGTACATGTTGGTAGAGAGGTAGATGATTTTAAAAACATTCATGGTGGCTATGGTTTTGGAACAACAAATGAAGGTAGCAAGACCATATTAGATTTTTATTTAGCTTATGATTTTTTAGTTGCTAATACCTTATTTAAAAAAAGGAATGAGCATCTCATCACTTATAAAAATGGATATAGTATAACCCAGATTGACTATTTTCTTATAAGAAAATTAGATTGTTTAGATTGTAAAGATTATAAAGTTATTTCGAGTGAAAATTTATGTACCCAACATCGATTATTAGTTTTGGACTTTAAGATAAAGGGGATGATAATAAAAAATAAAGTAAAATGATATTCTAGGATTAGATGGGCGCATTTAAAGAATATTAACAAAAATATTTTTGTGAATAAGATTTTAGATCTTAAGATTTTATCTATGCATGAGGATGCTAATGTTATGTGGGAAAAAGTGGCTAGTGATATTAGGAATATTTCAAAAGATGTGCTTGGAGTATCAAAGGGAAAATCTCCTAATAGTAAAAATAGTTGGTGGTGGAATCGAAATGTGCAAGAAAAGATTAAGAATAAAAAAAATTGTTATAAAAATTGTTTTAATTTTAAAAATTCTTATAATTGGGAAAGATATAAACACAGTCGTAAGGAATCTAAAAAAGCAATATGCGATGCAAAGACCTTAGCTTTTAGTGATTTATATAACAGATTAGATACTAAGGAGGGAGAAAGATATATGTATAAGTTAGCCAAGCAAAGAGATATGAGTAGTAAGGATTTAGTTCAAGTGAAGTGTTTTAAGGATGAAGATCAAAAAATACTTTTCTTAAAAGATGATATTCAACAAAGGTGGATGAGATTTTTTGCTAAACTTTTAATGAAAATTGTGAAAATAAGAATGACTATAGTGACCTTAGCACTTTAAATGAAAATAAAGATTTTTGTTTTTATCGGTGTATTAATAAAACCAAAGTTAGAGAGGCTTTAAAGAAAATGACGGGTGGAAAAGCTATTGGACCTGATGATATTCCAATAGAGGTGTGCAAATGCTTAGGAGATGAAGGAATTTCTTGGCTTACTAAACTATTTATTACTAGTTTGAAGACTAAAAAGATGCCAGGTGAGTGGAGAATGAGTGTGTTAATTTCTATTTTTAAGAATAAAGGTGATGCACAAGATTGTGCAAATTATAGAGGAATTAAATTAATGTGTCATACTTTAAAACTATGGGAGCGAGTTATGGAGCATAGGTTGCAGCGTTATACTAATGTTTCTCAAAATCAATTTGGATTCATGCCGGGTAGGTCGGCTATGGAAGCCATAAATTTATTAAGAGGTTTTATGGAGAAATATAGAGAAAATAAGGAGGATCTACATATGATATTTATTGATTTAGAAAAAGCATATGATAAAGTTCCAAGAGAAGTGTTATGGAGAGTTCTTGAAAAGAAAGGAGCTAATAATGCTTATATTCAAATCATTAAAGATATGTATTCAGGAGCTATTACTTGTGTTTAAACACATGGTGATTTAACCAAGTATTTGCCTATTTTAGTTGGGTTACATCAAGGATCAGCCTTAAGCCCATATCTTTTTGCTTTAGTCAATGATGTTCTGACTAGACATTTGCAAGAGGATATACCTAGGTGTATGTTTTTTGCTGATGATATTCTTCTTGTTGATAAGACTAGAGAGGGAGTTGAAGGTAAACTGGAATTATGGAGTTCAACATTAGAGACTAAAGGTTTTTGCTTGAGTAGATCTAAAACGGATTATATAGAGTGTAATTTTAGTAGTAATAGACCTAGTGAGGGGATTTTGGCTTTAGGCGATCAAGTCATTAGTAAGAGTACAGGTTTTAGATATATTGGATCTATTGTTCAGAGTGATGGTTGAAGTGGAGGAATGCATCGGGCTTGTTGTGTGGTAGACAAGTACCCCTCAAACTTAAGGGAAAATTCTATAAGATGGTAGTGAGGCCTACAATGCTTTATGGTGCTGAATGTTGGCTATTAAAAGAGAAGCATAATACTAAGTTAAGTGTGGTAGATATGAGGATGCTCAGGTGGATGAGTGGCTTTACCCTTAGAGATAGGATACGAAATGAGCATATACATGAAAAGGTTGGAGTAGCTCTAGTAGAAGATAAGATTAGAGAGAGTCTGTTGAGAGAGTTGCTACTTAGCTTTGCATGCTTCACAATCTTGCAACTTATATATTTTGATGATTCTAAATATTATTATTTTAAGTATTACTTTCTCCTAACATATTTTGGAAGAATTATTTTTTGGCTCTTATGTGTACTAACATTTCAGGAAAATCATACTCTAGATTATTGAAGAATTCAAATTAAAGATCTGCTTATTATTTTTTGTAACTTGGAGTATGTATTTGTTTTACTTGAGTCAGAGAGAGTGTGATTGTAATTAAGTAACTCAGCTCACACACACTGGGGGAGAACTTTAAAATTCATAATTTTTAATACTGATCATACAGGATGAACTATGTTCATACAGGACGATCATATCAGTTATAAACCTCCAGTAGCAAATGGAACGAATAAAGGGTGAGTAAAAATTTTTCTAAGTGTTGTTCGTCCAAACGAATAGTCCCATTCATCCCTGGATGATCTTCTCTGGATTTTTAGTTTGAACTATTTGTCCAGACGAATAGTCCCGTTCATCCCTAGACTATCTTATCTGGATTTTCAGTTTAAATTGTTCGTCCAGACGGATAGTCCCATTAATCCCTGGATTATCTCCTCTAGATTTTTAGTTTGAACTGTTCGTCCAGATGAATAGTCCAATTCATCCCTGGATGATCTCCTTTGGATTTTCAGTTTGAACTGTTCATCCAGACGAATAGTCCCATTCATCCCTGGACGATCTCCTTTAGAATTTTAGTTCATTTTATTCATCCAGATGAATCAACACCTTTGCCCTTGGACGATGTTCTATGTTCTTTGAACTTGTAATTCGTCCTATTTTTTCATCCCAACGAATCTTTGAAATAATTGTTTGTACCAGATGAACTATGTTTATACAGGATGATGATTGGTTATGAAGGAATTTCGTACCAATGCACATTGAGTTCGTACGCATCAGTTTTATACTGTTCATACATACGAAATTTGATCGTACGAGAAAATCGAGTACGTACTGAATTGAAATTTTGCAGTTTTTGGACAATTTTTCATGTCTTTCTTATAAAAGGTCCACTTAAAACTATCTTCAAATATTTTTGTCTACTGGTCTTCGTGCAAACTGAAGAGAGATTGAAGGAGAGAGTGTGAGAGAGTGTTTGAAGGAGATTTCTTACTACTGGATCTTGAAGGTTTCACTTGGTACTCAAAGGTAAGGATCTTCATTTATGTATTGTGATCTTTTTAAGGAGATTCGATTCTCTGCAGACACACGAGGAGTGTGAATAGTGGGAGGTTCTCTGCCTACACTTGGAGAAGTGTGAAAGTACTAAGGATTCTCTACCTACACTTGGAGAGTGTGAATAGCGGGAAGGTTCTCTGCCTACACTTGGAGAATATGAACAGCGGGAGGTACTCTGCCTACTCTTGGAAGGTTTAAAAGGATGACGGTTCTCTGTCGCACCAGGTAGTGGTGGAAGATAGTTTTTATGAAGGCTTCTCCGCCTTGCTGTGGAGGAAAAAGGAGAGACACTAAGTGGTAATAGTATATTACCTGAAGTGGGAGACTTTTGGGAGTGGATGTAGGTCGTGTTTGACCGAACCATTATAAATCTTGTATCTTTTTATTTTCAGCTGCTTTTTACTTTATTATTTCTATTGATTTGTGGTTGAAAAATCTTTTTTAGAAAATTTCACTATTAGATTTAAAATATAAGAGGGAAATTTTTAAATAACAATTCACCCCCCCTCTTAGTTAGACGCTGGGACATAAGCTTAGGTCAAACAACCTTATTCATAATTAACAAGTTTCAATAAGTGGTATCAGAGCTTAGTTTTAAAAACATAAGTTTAAACTACTTTTTGATTAATGACCATGGCTATATTTAGAAACCGAAACACACCTGAAGATTACTCTATAACTAGACCTCCCTTGTTCAATAATATTCATTTTGATTTTTCAAAAACACGCATGTCTATATTTTTACAGTCACTAGATTACCGTATGTGGATCTTAGTTCAGGAAGGGTATACAAAACCAACCAGATTAGTTGACGGAGTTAGAGTTGAAACTCTCTTTGCGGACTGGACAGTAGAAGAATGTGATTTAGCACAACTTAATGCTTAATGCCTGAATAGTTTCTTTTATGCTTTTAAATCTAAAGATTACATGTTGGTTTCTACTTACAAAGTGGAAAGGACATATGGGATAGACTTTATATAACTTATGTGGGGACTAATGAAGTTAAACAATCCAGACTAAATATCTTATTGTATGACTATGAATTATTTTGCATGAAACCAAATGAATTCATTTCTAACATGTACACAAGATTCACACAAATAGTCATCTCTTTACATGCAAAGGGTAGGGAACTAACGAATGCTGAAATGGTTAATAAGATACTTTGTTGTTTACCTGCTACTTATGATGATAAAATAACTATAATGATAGAGTCTAAAGATTTAAACATTTACTCTATTGATAATCTTCTTGGATAACTAATTGCTCATGAGCAAGGAGTGAGTCAAAGAAATGTTGATACAAGAGAGCCACAAAAGGAGAAGAATATTGCACTAAAGATGAAGGAGTTAGGGAGTGATCAATTTGCACTTGAGGATGAGGATGATATCATATTAATGACTAGACAATTCAGAAGCTTTCTGAAGAGAAAGCAAAAGAGTCGCCAACAATGGAATCAAGGTAAATTTAATAGAAATATTATGGTTTCAAATGATGTCATTTGCTATGTGTGTAGGAAATCTAGACATATTAAGTCAGACTGCCCAAAACTCAAAGCCACTCCTAGCAAGGAGAATGTAGAGGAGAAATTAATGGTGAAAAAGGGCAAGCAGAAATTCCAAAGAGCTTTCTGTGCGGACTCAGCCTTAGACTCTTTAGAGACTGAAAAGGAAGAAGAAGTCAACAATCTATGCTTGATGGCCGATAATCTTTATTAGTCAGATCAAGAAGAGGTATGTGACTTGACTTACAATTAACATTTAGAAGTCTTTGAATGCATACATATTGCATATAGAAAGTTAAAAAAAAATGCATGCTAGTCTGAACTTAGAATTTTAGGAACTACAAAGAGAATATGATATCCTTAGGAAAGATCATGCTTTAATTGATAACAACCATATGAAATTTCTTGATGAGTTTAATGAATTGAATAAGAACCATGAAAAGTTAAAATCATCCTATGATGAACTTCAAAAAGAATTTAAAAATAGTAAGGATGAATTAGAGAGCAAATTGTATCGAGTAAACTATACAAATCGTATCTTGGAAGATATGAATTCTTTTTATAAACTAAAGATAGAAGCTCTCGAGGATAATAGGATACCACCAAGACTTGAAGATTTCACGAATCCTATTTTGTATCCTAAATTTATGTAATCCATAAATAGACAAAGAAACTATAGAAGATTAAGAAACCCCTTTTCAGGAGACAAATGTTATAATTGTGAATTAATTGGACATATAGCTCACACATGTACATTGAAGCAAAAAACTCATTTTGTGTGAAAACCTAAGATGCATAAACCTAGGCATATCACACATGCATATGTTTATAATTTGCAAAAAGGTGAACCCAAACTTTTTTGGATTCTCAGGTCTAATGTTTGATGATTTTGCAGGATCTCACTCACACAAGGCCTCGTGAGAGTATATTGTACCTGGACAGCAGTTGCTCAAAGCATATGACTAGAGATACTGCTTTAATTTATATCGCTGGAAGCCAGGAGTGGAGGAAGGGTTACACTTGGAGATAACACCACAAGGAAGGGGGTTAGATCAGGTATGATTGAAAATCTTAAAAACTTTTTTATTAAAAATGTACTACTTGTAGAAGGCTTAAAGCATAATCTGTTAAGTATTAGCTAGCTATGTGATAAAGGATAATGTATAAAATTTTTCTCTACTAGCTGCATATTAAGCCTAAATGGTAATGATGTTTTGAATGGTATACGAGTAAATAATGTGTATATGCTAGACTTAAATTTCATCAAAACTCCTACTTCTTTTTGTTTAAAAACTATTTTTGATGAGTCATAGCTTTGACATAGGAGACTTTGTCACTATAGCATGAAAAACCTTTGGAGGATTACCCAAAATAACCTAGTGAGAGGTATACAAAATCTAGACTTTACTAAGGATCACCTTTGCGATGCATGTTAATTAAGAAAATAGGTGAAGTCCTCTTTTATGTCCAATAAGGATCTTAGAACTAGTAAACCATTAGAGATATTACATATGGATCTTTTTGGACCAGTTGGAACTGTAAGTCTAGGAGGTAAGATATACGGATTTTAAATTATGGATAATTATTCTAGATTCACATGGGTTAGATTTCTATATCATAAGAGTGAATCATTTGAAGAGTTAGAAATTTTTTGACTTGGATTCAAAGAAAACTAGGATGTGAAATTTTAATAATTCAGAGTGATCATGGAAAAGAATTTGAAAATGAAAATTTTGAGGATTTTTGTAAGGAAAAAGGAATTGATCATAATTTTTCTACACCTAGAACCCCTCAGCAGAAAGGGATAGTCAAAAGGAAAAATAGAATATTAATAGAAGCCGCTTGAGCCATGTTGGCAGAATACTCACTTCCTAAATATTTTTGGGTTGAGGAGGTTAGCATAGCATGTTATATTCTGAATAGGGTGAATGTTAGATCAAACTTAAATAAAACACCCTATGAGTTACTAAAGGGAACAACACCTAATTTATCACATTTATGGGTTTTTGGATGTAAGGTGTTCATAGATAATAATGGAAAATTTGTCTTAGGAAAATTTGATCCAAAACATATGAAGGAATTTTTATAGGATACACAAGTGTTAGAAAATCTTATAGAGTATTCAATAAAAGAACTTTAGTAATTGAGGAGACCACACATATTGTATTTGATGAATCTAGAATTTTGGAAGAACCATATGTTGAAGAGGATGAGATAGAGATTAACTCCCAAAAGATTGAGAAAATAAATTTGGAAAAAAACTTAGAGATAGAAAACCTAGTGCCTAGAGATTTGAGATTTTCAAAAAACCATCCAAAAGAATTTGTTACAAATCTATTTTTCATGGATTATGTTTTGTTGATTAGCAAACACTCTTGTTTCTCTACGACTGCCTTTTCTACTAACATTTCAAAGCCACAAGATCAGACGGCAATCAGAACCAGCTCAAGATTGGGTAGACTAGGTCTGAGTCAGTATGTATTTTTCTTTTTCCCTTTTCTGAGTCAATTATAACCATTAAAGTGTTATGATGCTAAGTAACCCTAAACACACACACACACTTGAGTGATTTTTTCTATCTGGCTTAGAATTTCTATTTTTACTCACATCGTCCCGGACGATATTATTATCGTCCTGGACGATAGGGTTCAAAACAGAAACCCTAATCAGTCATCTTAGTTAAGGCAACCATCATTAGCTGATCGGCCTGGACGACACATATATCGGCCAGGACGATAGGCTTTAAACAGAAAGAATTAGTCGCCATGATCTATTTAGGCATTCTTTATTTTTGGTAATCGGCCGGGACGATCTTGTATCATCCTAAATAATTTGATACAATTATTCCTAAATTAATCTAGTAATCAAGGATGATGATACAATCACATCATTCTAGAGATCGACTGAGATGATCAGTTCAAAAACCTTAGCTGCTCATGGACAATAAATATCAAACAGCTCAAATTTTAAGCGATGCTCTGGATAATTTTCCTCTAATTTGAACTGATCTTCCGGGATGATCATGAGATCAGCCTGGACGATCCAGCTATTTTGGAATCATCCAGAACTCTTTTCAGAGTGATTATCTAGCCGATGGTCTTTGATTTGAACGAATCATACAGGATGATTTATAATCATCCTAAATGATAGGAACACTTTTTTTTCTATTCATCTCAGATAATCCCCGCTGATTAGGCTCAAATTGCACTGATCGTACAGGACGATATTAATATCGTCCTGGATGATAATGTCGGTAACTTGCAATTAATGAGCTATTTTGAAGCACTTTTATTTAAGATCTATTGTTCAATGTTTTGAATAATCTTTTGCTGCTGCCTTGACGTGAGAAAGCCTAGAGGAAAGAGAGAGAAAGAGAGGGAGAGAGAGAGAGAGAGAGAGGATCTTGTGAGGGGGAGCTTGTGAGGGAGATTCACAAGGGTTTCTCCAAGCATCGTTCCACTTCTTCTTCCAGTAGAGTCTCTTATCCTTGGAAGGATTGGGAGAGGTAAGCTTCAGGGACTGATCGAGGTTCTCTGCCTGCTTCAGAAGGGAGAAAAAGGAGTTGGGTTCTCTGCCTTGCCGGGGGTGGCTAAAAGGAAGTTTTTGTAAAGGCTTCTCCGCTTTGCTGTGGGAGCAAAAGGAGAGTCACTTTGATAGTGCAATACTCAGAGGGCACCTCTAAGGAGTGGACGTAGGTCGAGTTGACCGAACCACTATTAACCCTTGTGTTCTTTTTCTTGCTTATGCACTTAATTTTTTCGCACTTATTTTTTCTGTAGTGATTCTGGTTTGAGCTTTGTTGGTCTTTGGATTAAATATTTTTTTTTAAAATACCAATTCACCCCCCCTCTTTGTTAGCCTTGGGCCAGTTCTTAAGGGCCTAACATCCCTAACAAACTTTCATAATACACTTCAACTTCTAATGAAATAGTTTTAATCTTAAAATTTATAAAAGTACTTTTTATTCAGGGTTAAATTCTTTCTTATTCATCAACTAATTATGACATCTCTCAGTTGACTCCATATAAATCTTATCATTCTCATAAGGCTCATGTTTAAATTCCTCTAGCTCATCTAAATATAATAATCTCCTCTCCCAAGAAACTTCTAGATTATAATTTAGCTACTTATCAGTTGTAACTTATTTTTCACAAATATGTTTTATATCATATGTGTTTTTATGATTCTAAAATATTATCGTGTTAATTACTATTTCTCCTAACATATATTGGAAATTTTGTTTTAGATGTTTATATGTACTAAAGTTTGTGTGAAATCATACTCTAAACTGCTGAAGACTTCAAGACAATTTAGATTAGGGTTTATTGCATTTGAACTCTGTACTTTTTATATTTTTCATGAGTCTAAGAGAATGTGATTGTAATTGGGTAACTATGCACAAACACTAGGAAGTGTAAAAATTTGTAATTTTTTAAACCTAATCGTACTGTACAATTTTGGATCTACTGCATAATTTGACCTGAGTATTCTTATAGAAAGCAATTAATAAAATCACGCCTGAAAATTTCTAAAGTCATCTTCATACTATATGAAGTTACCTTCGTATAGACGACATCCATAGTATAAAATGGCTATATGCCAGTTCATCTTGAATAAACTCAAGATTTTTTTGAACTGTTCATGCTGAATGATCTTAGGTTCATACAGATGATGCCAAGATTATGAAATTGGTGTGCATCTTTATGTCCATATGAACTAGTAAATTTTTTGATCTGTTCATATTGTATGATCTTAGGTTTATACAAATGACTTCTAGAGTATGAAATAGACTTTTCCATTTTCATATAGTACATTATCCAGAGTATAAAATCGAATCGTATTGAATCATAATAGAGGAATCTGATCAATTTTAAACTGATCATACTGTATGATATCAATTTGTACAAATGAAAAATAGAGTATGAAATAGGTTCATACCATATCATACAAGAAAATTTTGAACCGATCATCATATGATGTGCGATCGTAATGTATGATCATTGATGGCCAAATTAAAAATTTTAATTTTCTAGATAATTTTTTTAATTCTTTCATATATAAGGTCCTTAAAAACTGTCTGGGATTAATACTTCTTCATATATATATATATATATATATATATATATATATATATATATATATATATATATATATATATATATATATATATATTGATAGCAAGTGTGAGAGTGCTTTTAGAGAGAGTTTGAGAGTGTGGATTGAGAGATCTTATAAGTGGAATTTGGGAAGGGTTTACAAGGTTGTCCAAAGGTGAGAATCTCTTTATAAGTTTGTCAAATATCTTCCTCGCTTCTTTAAAGATGCTTGAGAGAAGATATTTGGAAAAGATCTAGTTCTATGTCGAAACCAGGAGGGTATAAAAAGATGACGATTCTCTGCCAACATTATGTGGGTGTGAAAGGATGATGATTCTCTGGTGACGCCTGGAGGGTGTGAAAGGATAACAATTCTCTATCAACCCTTAGAGAGTATGAAAGGACGATGATTCTCTATCAACACTTGGAGAGTGTGAAAGGATGATTGTACTCTATCACACCAAGGATTGGTGGAAGAGAGGTAAATTATAAAGGCTTCTCCACCTTGCTGTGGGAGCAAAAGGAGAGTTACTTTGGTATAGTGCAATACCTAAAGAGAGAGTCTTTAGGGAGTGGACATAGGTCTTGTTAGACAAAACTACTATAATTTTTTTTGTTTGTTTGTTTTTTTATTTTTACCACATTTTTAATTTCCTACACTTTTAATTTTGTTTTTGAAAAATAGTTTTCTATTTTTTATGAAGATAATTTTAAATTACCAATCCCCCGCCCCTCTTGATTAGCATACATGAACTTTCAAATGGTATCAGAACCTATTTTTAAAATTAAGGTTTAGACAACTTTTTGAAACTGATCCTAGCTACTTTTGGAAATCGTAACACACTTGAAGGGTATTCATCACTAGAACCCCATTATTTGATAACATCCCTCTCAATTTTTGAAAACACGTATGTCTACTTTTCTAAGAACACTTGACTATTGCATGTGGATTTTAGTACAAGAAGGACACACTAGATTAACTAGATTTGTAGATGGCATTAAAACTAAAACACCATTTACTGATTGGACTGTAGAAGAAAAAGATTTAGCTTAGTTAAATGCTAAATATTTAAATAATTTTTTATGGGCATTTAAATTTGAAGACTATATATGTGTCTCTACTTGCAAAACTGAAAAAGAAATTTGGGATAGACTTTGTATCACATATGAAAGGAATAATGAGGTGAAACAATATAGATTGAATATTTTGCTACATGATTATGAACTATTTTGCGTAAAGCTAAATGAATCAATCACTAACATATATACAAGTTGCACACAAATAGTCACCTCATTGCATGCTTTAGGTAGAGAACTAATGAATGTTGAGAAAGTAAATAAGATTTCTTATTATTTTCCTACTACTTATGATGTAAAGATAACTGCTATAATAGAATCAAAAGACTTAAATACTTTTTTATTGATAATCTTCTTAGATTATTAATTACTTTTGAGCAAGGAGTGACTCAAAGACTGATTAATGTAGGTGCAAAAGGAGAATAATATAGCAGTGAAAGTAGATGGCTCAGAGAGTGATTAATCTTAGCCTAAGGATGAAGATGACATTATCTTGATGATAAGGCAATTCAGGAGTTTTTTAAAACGAAAGCAAAGAGATGTTAATAGTGGAATAAAAGTAAGTTTCATAAAAATGCTAAGGCTTTGAAAGATGTAATTTTCTATGAATGTAGGAAGCCTGGATATATCAAATTGGAATGTCTAAATCTTAAAGCCAATCCTAGCAAGAAAACGGTCGAGGAGATAAATAATGTAAGGAAGGGAAAGAAGAGATTGTAAATAACATTTTGGACAAACTCAGGTTTAAATTCTTCAGAAATAGAAGAAGAGGAGAAAGTCACCAACCTGTATTTGATGGCTAACAAGCTTCATCAATTAGATCAAGAAGAGATATGTGACTTAACCTATGAAGAGTTATTTAATGTTTCAGAGAAAATTTATACTGCTATAGAAAACTCAAAAAAGATGCATTCTAAGTTGAACATAAAAATCTAGAATTACAAAATGAGCATGAAATCCTTAGAAAAGATCATGCATTGATTGATAGAAAACACATGAAACTATTAAATGCCTTTGATGAATTGAACAAATAATACGAACTATTGAAATCATCCACACTGAACTTGAAAATGATTTTAAAAAATTTATGGATGAATTTGATAGTAAAGAGCATTATTTGAAAGTTAATAATGCTATTTTAGAAAGTGCTAACTCATTTTTTAAAGTTGAATTGAAAGGGCTTAAGGAAAATAGGATTCAGCCCACAACTGAATAATTTTTCAATCTTGATAAGAAGCCAAAAAATTTAAAACCTAGGAAAATATGTTTCTACTCTTGTAGATTCATAAATCCTTTTCTTGGAGTCAAATATTTTTCATATGAAATGATTGGTCATATATTCCACACTTATACTATTCATAATAAATCATATCTAATTTGGAGATAAAGAAGTATAAAATAAAGCATATCAAACATGCACCTAGATTAATTTTTTTAAAAGTAGAACCCAAACTTATTTTGGTTCCCAAGACTAACATTTAATTATTTTATAGAAACACTCTCATATAAGATCTTATGAAAGCATTTAGGATATGGACAGCAAATGTTCGAAGCATATGAGTGGAGGCACTTCATGATTCATATCACTGGAAGCTAGGAAGGGAGGCAAGGTTACACTGGGAGATAATACCACTATAAAATTGATAGGTATATGTATGATTGAAACCTTAAATAATTTTTTAAGTGAGAATGTTTTATTGATAGAAGACTTAAAGTATAATCTGTTGAGTATTAGTCAACTATGTGATAAGGGTTAAAGTATAAAACTTTTTCCCACTAGCTATATAATAAGCCAAAATAGAATTAATGTACTATACAAAATTAGAATAAATAATGTATACATGCTTAATTTGAATTATATTAAATCTCTTAAATATTTTTGTCTCAAAATAGTTAGTGATTAATCATGGTTATGATATAGGAGACTTTGTCACGCTAGCATGAAAAATCTTAAGAAAATTATCCAAAAAAAATTGGTTAGATAATACCTAAACTAAATTTTACTAAGAATCACTTATATGGTGCATGTCAATTTGGAAAACACGTGAAGTCCTCCTTTCATTCCATTAAGGATCTTAAAACTAGTAGATTATTGAAAATTATTCATATGGATCTTTTTGGACAAGTTCACACGTATGTATAGGAGGTAAAGTTTTTGGATTTGTGATAGTTGATAATTTTTTAAGATTCGCTTTGGTTAAATTTTTATTTCATAAGCAAGAATCATTTGACGAATTTAAAATTTTTTTTACTTAGATTCAGAGGAAGTTAGGGCATGAGATTTTATAAATTCAAAGTGATCATGGAGGATAATTTAAAAATTTTTGTAAAGGGACAGAAATTGATCACAACTTTCATCACCTAACACCCCACAGCACAATAGGGGAGTAAAAAGAAAGAACATAACATTGATTGAAGCTACGAGAGTATTGTTGGTAGAATACTCACTTCCAAAATAATTTTGGGCTAAAGCAAAATGAGGAATGATTTTTTCTTAGTGAGTTGAAGTATATTAATGATACTCTTAATAAAAATATAAAATGAATAATGCTAAACTAGTGACTAGGTCAATGAGTTTATCAGTTCAATTAGATAAGACAATAAGGGAAAATCTATTGATCAAAAGAAATTTAGAGGAATAATTGGATAATTGCTTTACTTGACTGCTAGGAGATCAAATATCATGTTCAGTGTTTTTTTGTGTGCTAGATTTCAATCTGATCCAAAAAAAATCACCTTTAATACCAATAAAAAAATTTTAAGATATCTTTTGAGAATTCAAAACTTAGGAATTTGGTATCCTAAGCACATCTCTTCATTTGAAATTATTTGATATTTTGATTTACATTTTGCAAGATTAGGGTTGATCAGAAAAGTACATCAAAAACTTACAAATTCATAAAAAATTGTTTAGTTTCTTGATCTAGTAGGAAACAAAATTTAGTAGCCCTATCTACTGCTAAAGTAGAATACATTATCTTAGGTAGTAAGTTGATATATATATATAAGGCATCTTTTCATTTGAGATCATGTAGCTAAGGGAGAGATTGAATTGAATCACGTTACTACGAAAAATCAACTTACAGATATTTTCATAAAACTACTGGCCTTTGATACATTTATCACCTTAAGAACTAGGTTAGGTGAGATTAATCTTAATACTTAAATTGATAATTCTACAAACTTGATGTATTGTAAATATGTGTTTGTTTAGTTGATCTATGTTTATATTTGTGTGCTTAGTTTTATATTTTTCAATTTTATTTTCATTTTTAATGTGTAGCATATCATTTGATGTAAGGTGATTGGTTTTAAGAAGATTTTTTTATTGTCATATATTATTTTCTAAGTGTTCCTTTTTTACTATATGAAATTTTTTCATCTTGTATGAATTTTGTAATTTGTGAATGATAGGTTTTTGAGTTAAGCACGCAAAACTTAGTTTTTCATATGATATGTATTAAATGATGACATCATCGTATTGTACGATATATGAAATTTTATCTATATGAGTAGGGACGATTATCCAATTCGAGTCAGTTATTAATTACTAATCATATGTATGAAGTCGTATTTCATATGTATGATCTAGTTATTAGTTTTTATAGGGTATGAACCTAACCATATTTAAAGTAATCTTTAATATTCTGAACATGTCGGACAAACACACATTCATCTGTATGATCATATTGAAAGTTCGATGGGGATGTTAAGCCCTATGAACTTAGTCCCAAACTAACCAAGAGGGGGGGGTGAATTGGTATTTTAAAAACTTCGTTTTTTAAACAAAGAAATAAAGTTGCATAAACCAAATCACACAACGGAAATAATGCGGAATTGTAAACGTGCGGAAGCAAGAAAAGAAACACAGAGATTTATAGTGGTTCGGTCGACTCGACCTACGTCCACTTCTTGGAGGCACCCTCCAAGTATTGCACTACACAAAAAGTGACTCTCCTTTAGCCCCCACGGCTAGGTGGAGAAACCCTTACAAGAACCTCCTTTTTGCCACCCCGGCAAGGCAGAGAACCTCTCTCCTTTTGCTTCCTCCTGAAGCTGGCAGAGAACCAGAACCAAAAGCACAACTCCTTACCTCTACCGACCCTTCCACGGACGAGAAACTCTAGACGAAGACGACGCAAAGAGATCCTTGAAGCAACCCTTGTGAAACCCCTCACAAGATCCTCTCTCTCTCTTCTCTCTCTCTTTCTCTCCTCAAGGTCTTCTTAGGTCAAGGCAGCAGCCAAAGGTCGTTAAAAAAACGTTGAACAAGAGCTCTTTAAATAGAAGAGCTTCAAAAGAGCTCATTAATTGCAAGTTGCCGACTTTATCGTCCAGGCCGATATGGCCATCGGCCTGGCCGATCAGTACAAATTAATGAAGATCGGCCAGAGCATAGCCCTGGATGCCAGATTGGACGATTGAAAATTAGCTTGATCGTCCAGGCCGATCTCACAATCGTCCTGGCCGATCAGTTCAAATCAGACGTAAATCGTCCTGACAATAGCTCTGAATATGGGCTGGCCGATATTGATCGTCCTGAAGTAACTTAAGGTTTTTGATTAGATCGTCCTGGCCGATCCTACGATCGTCCAGGACGATATGATCGTATCAATCATCCTTAATTACTTCCTTGATTTCCTGAACAATTATGGCATAATCTGTTAATATCGTCCAGGCCGATCCGATGATCGTCCTGGCCGATAATTTAAAGATATGCTATACCATACCTGTCTATGGCGGCTACTTCTTTCTGTTTTGAGCTTATCGTCCTGGCCGATACACGTATCGTCCAGGCCGATCGGTTAACGTTGGCTGCCTTAATCAAGAACCCTTAATTAGACTTTCTGTTTTAAGCTGATCGTCCAGGACGATATAAGATATCGTCCTGGCCGATATGAGTAAAAACAGAATTTCTAATTCTCTCAAGTGTGTGTGTGAAGGGTTTACAAAGTATCAGTCTTTTTGACTCTTACAAGTGGACTCAAAAGGTAAAAATAAAAGTACAGACTGACTCAACCCTAACCCTACGCATGCCTGAACTGGGCTCCTTTTTGATTGTCCGATCGTCGATTCCTGAAAAGTTAGAAGCAACAAGCTGTCCAAGAAAAGTAGTGTTTGTCAATCATCAAAACATAAGACATGAAAAAATAGATTTGCAACAATCTCCCCCTTTTTGATGATGACAAAACACATTAAAGGGATTTAATCACAACCATGAAAAAATAACCTTATAAACTTCTCCCCCTTTTGACATATCAAAAAGGAGGGTACATTAAAGCATAGTAAAAGAAATGCCCACTTTTTTTTTTTTTTTTTTTTTTTTTTTTTTTTTTTTTAAGCACATCAATGATATAGTATTCCATGTGATTGTTTTAAAAATTTGTGAGTTAATGTGTTACCAATCTCATTTAATCCATAGAATAGGAGAATATCCGTTCATGGTTTACCCTTAGCCAAAACATTGTCTTAGGGTAGAATCGTCTTTTGAAATCAATAACCTAACTCAAATAATTAATTGAATATGAGAAAAAGAATCTACCCACAACTTGGCATAAGGAAAAATATCTCCATAAAACAATGAGGTAGATTTGTCACAATAGTACGATAATCGAGATCAAGCCTTTGAGAATCAAAACTTCTAAGTTCTAAAAGATATAAAAAGAGAGAATAGCTTGCTTTTGAGTGGGCTCATTTTATGCCTCTTGTCAATGTTGTGGCGCTTTGCGCATCCTTTTATAGATTTTTCAATTTTTTGGCGTCTTTGCGCTTCTTTTGTTGGCATCATTGGCCAAATTTTTTTATTTTTGCAAGCTAGATTCCCTTTTAGACTCTTTTAAAAAACTTAGTTGTGAATATATCTTCTCAGATATTAGAGAATAGGAGCTCTCTCTCTAACATAGGGAAGAATTACCACAAGCAGGATTAATAATTGAAGACACGAATAACGAGGGATCATGAGGTGACAAAAAAACTTTTAATCATTGTAAATATAAGATAGATTTGCTTAAGCAAGCTTTTAGAAAGAATCTTAGTTTCATAAGCAATCTTTTATTTTGAGATAGACTTTTGATTAGAAAAGAAAATTATGCCACTAATACTAAGTTAGGTAAAGAGACACAATCACAAGATATTCATACTATCTAGGGATTAAGTGGATGAAAACATATTAACTACAAATTGTTAAAGTCAAGACAAGAGATATCATATCAGTGAAGATCTAAAACTAAGGTAAAAGAAAAAGAAGACAACAAAAAGAATAAAAAAAATTTCATGCATTTATGTCAATCACACCCAATCTGGTCCTTAAAGAGCTGAAAGTGTCGAAGGCCAGTGGTTTAGTAAAGATGTCTGCCAGTTGGTTTTCAGTTGTCACATGGTGTAACTCAATGTCTCCCTTAGTCACATGATCTCTAATAAAGTGATGCCTAATGTCAATGTGTTTAGTTCTTGAATGTTGGATAGGATTTTTAGAGATGCATATGGCACTAGTGTTGTCACAAAAAATTGAGATGGTGCTTACATGTACTCCTAGATCCAATACCTGTTGTTTCAACCAAAGAACTTGGGCCACACAACTTCCAAGAGCAATGTATTCAGCTTCAGCAGTGGACAGTGCAACAGAATTTTGCTTTCTACTAGACCAAGAGACCAAGGATTGTCCAATGAATTGACAAGTTCCAGAGGTGCTCTTTTCTATCCACCTTGCATCAATGCATGAATTTGTGAAGAATTGTACGATGAAGCCTTTGTCACAGAATTGACTGATGCTGAGCAAGTTGTGCTTCAATCCATCTACAAGCAAAACATTTTCAATCATAAGGTTCTTGGAATTACCAATTATACCTGCTCCTACCACCTTCCTGGTGGTGTTGTCTCCAAGAGTAACCTTGCCTCCAGTCCTGGATTCTAGTACAACAAACTGGCTAGCATCACCAGTCATATGTCGAGAGCATCCACTGTCCAGGTACCACATACTCTCACGAGGTCTTTTGTGAGAGGCTTCCTGAAAATTTATCAAATGTTAGTTTTAGGAACCCAAGCAGGTTTGGGTTCCTTCTTATGAAGAGAAGAATGCAATGCATGTGTGGTATGCTGTGGATCTTGTACCTTAGGTCTCCATACCCAATGTGAACTATGATGAATTGTACAAGTATGTGAGATATGTCCTATCATGCCACAAGAAAAACATCTAACTCCAGGAAAGGGATTTCTTAAGTGATTTGAGTAATAATGCCTCTCTCTAGGTTTTGGCAATTGATTAATAGTAGAATTCATCCTAGATTTCTTACATGCTTCTAAATCACTTTGAATCTTCAAGTTTGTGTTTTCTAAAATTTCATTTTCAATCCTCAAATTTTTTTCTATTTCTTTTGACTCCTTAAAATCAGATTCAAGAGATATGTGTGATATTTTCAATGCATCATGCTCTTCAACTAACTTACCATGATTTTTATTTAATTCATCAAATTCATCA
The DNA here is from genome assembly GCA_022539455.1 of Dendrobium nobile. Classification (NCBI taxonomy): domain Eukaryota; kingdom Viridiplantae; phylum Streptophyta; class Magnoliopsida; order Asparagales; family Orchidaceae; genus Dendrobium; species Dendrobium nobile. Next base: position 24,033,304 of record CM039721.1, read on the forward strand.
AGTAAAGTCATGTGATTTGAATCAATTGTTTGATGGTCCTTAATCAAAATTTCATGCTCTTTTTGTAGATTTAAAATTCTAATTTCAAGCTAGCATGAGTTTTCTTTAATTTTCTATATGATGCATGAATTTTTTCTGAAACTTCAAGAAGTTGATCATATGAAAGTTCACATACCTCTTCTTGATCAATTTGATCTTTTCCCATGAAACACAAGTTTGTAGTTTCTTCCTCTGGTTCAGTCTCAGAAGAATCAGTGCCAGATTCTGCCCAGAAGCTCCTTTGGTTTTTCTTTTTGTCCTTCCTAGACTTTGCTTTCTCCTCACCTTTTTCCTTTTCTTTGCTTGAATGATCTTGAAGTGTAGGACAATCGGCTCTTACATGTCCAGGTTTCCTGCATTCAAAACAAACAACATCAGAAGATCCTTTAATATGTTTATGATCCTTACCTTTTCTCCAACTTTGATGATGCTTTTGTTTCTTCCTTAGAAAGCTTTTGAATTGCCTTGTGATGAAGGCAACTCCATCGCTTTCAGACCCAGAAGATTCAGAATCCGATTTGTGTGCCTTCAATGCAATTGTTTTCTCCTTTTTCTTTTCACCTGTATCAAGATTTCTTTGATTCACCCTTGCTCGTAAGCAATGAGTGAGCCAAGCAAGTTGTCAATAGAATAGGTGTTTAAATCTTTAGATTCAGTAATTGCAGTAATTTTTGCATCATAGGTTGAAGGCAAGCATCTCAAAATCTTGTTAACTTTTTCATAGTTCGAAAGCTCTTTTCCTAGTGCATGTAATGAGGTAGCAATCTGAGTAAACCTAGTGTACATGTCAGAAATCGATTCATGAGGTTTCATACGAAAAAGTTCGTAGTCATGCAAGAGAATGTTTAATTGGGATTGTTTGACTTCATTAGTGCCTTCATAAGTAATGCGCAATTTATCCCAAATTTCTTTACCAGTTTTGCAAGTTGAAACACGCATGTAATCCTCAGATTTTAATGCACAGAAAAAACAATTCAAACATTTAGCATTTAGTTGAGCTAAATCTCGTTCATCAAAAGTCCATTCGGTAAAAGCAACTTCCGTTTTAAAACCGTTAATTTCACGAGAAGGTGGAGAATACCCTTCTTGTATAAGCATCCACATGCGATAATCAGTAGATTGTAAAAAAGTTGACATGCGAGTTTTCCAGAAATCAAAAGGTAGGTTATCGAACAGAGGAGGTCGGGTAATAGAATACCCTTCCGTAGTGTTGCGATTCCCAAAGTTAGACATGGATCAAATTCAAAAAGTTTTTAAACTTTAATTTTCGAATCAGGCGCTCTGATACCACTTGAAAGTTCGATGGGGATGTTAAGCCCTATGAACTTAGTCCCAAACTAACCAAGAGGGGGGGTGAATTGGTATTTTAAAAACTTCGTTTTTTAAACAAAGAAATAAAGTTGCATAAACCAAATCACACAACGGAAATAATGCGGAATTGTAAACGTGCGGAAGCAAGAAAAGAAACACAGAGATTTATAGTGGTTCGGTCGACTCGACCTACGTCCACTCCTTGGAGGCACCCTCCAAGTATTGCACTACACAAAAAGTGACTCTCCTTTAGCCCCCACGGCTAGGTGGAGAAACCCTTACAAGAACCTCCTTTTTGCCACCCCGGCAAGGCAGAGAACCTCTCTCCTTTTGCTACCTCCTGAAGCTGGCAGAGAACCAGAACCAAAAGCACAACTCCTTACCTCTACCGACCCTTCCACGGACGAGAAACTCTAGACGAAGACGACGCAAAGAGATCCTTGAAGCAACCCTTGTGAAACCCCTCACAAGCTCCCCCTCACAAGATCCTCTCTCTCTCTTCTCTCTCTCTTTCTCTCCTCAAGGTCTTCTTAGGTCAAGGCAGCAGCCAAAGGTCGTTAAAAAAACGTTGAACAAGAGCTCTTTAAATAGAAGAGCTTCAAAAGAGCTCATTAATTGCAAGTTGCCGACTTTATCGTCCAGGCCGATATGGCCATCGGCCTGGCCGATCAGTACAAATTAATGAAGATCGGCCAGAGCATAGCCCTGGATGCCAGATTGGACGATTGAAAATTAGCTTGATCGTCCAGGCCGATCTCACGATCGTCCTGGCCGATCAGTTCAAATCAGACGTAAATCGTCCTGACAATAGCTCTGAATATGGGCTGGCCGATATTGATCGTCCTGAAGTAACTTAAGGTTTTTGATTAGATCGTCCTGGCCGATCCTACGATCGTCCAGGACGATATGATCGTATCAATCATCCTTAATTACTTCCTTGATTTCCTGAACAATTATGGCATAATCTGTTAATATCGTCCAGGCCGATCCGATGATCGTCCTGGCCGATAATTTAAAGATATGCTATACCATACCTGTCTATGGCGGCTACTTCTTTCTGTTTTGAGCTTATCGTCCTGGCCGATACACGTATCGTCCAGGCCGATCGGTTAACGTTGGCTGCCTTAATCAAGAACCCTTAATTAGACTTTCTGTTTTAAGCTGATCGTCCAGGACGATATAAGATATCGTCCTGGCCGATATGAGTAAAAACAGAATTTCTAATTCTCTCAAGTGTGTGTGTGAAGGGTTAAAAGTATCAGTCTTTTTGACTCTTACAAGTGGACTCAAAAGGTAAAAATAAAAGTACAGACTGACTCAACCCTAACCCTACGCATGCCTGAACTGGGCTCCTTTTTGATTGTCCGATCGTCGATTCCTGAAAAGTTAGAAGCAACAAGCTGTCCAAGAAAAGTAGTGTTTGTCAATCATCAAAACATAAGACATGAAAAAATAGATTTGCAACACATATGCTCAAAAAGCCTATATGAAATGACACTAAGAAAACACTCTCATATAAGATCTTATGAAAGCATTTAGGATATGGACAGCAAATGTTCGAAGCATATGAGTGGAGGCACTTCATGATTCAATCACTGGAAGCTAGGAGGGAGGCAAGGTTCACTGGGAGATAATACCACTATAAAATTGATAGGTATATGTATGATTGAAACCTTAAATAATTTTTAAGTGAGAATGTTTTATGATGAAGACTTAAAGTATAATCTGTTGAGTATTAGTCAACTATGTGAAAGGGTTAAAGTATAAAACTTTTTCCCACTAGCTATATAATAAAGCCAAATAGAATTAATGTACTATACAAAATTAGAATAAATAATGTATACATGCTTAATTTGATTATATTAAATCTCATAATATTTTTGTCTCAAAATAGTTAGTGATTAATCATGGTTATGATATAGGAGACTTTGTCACGCTAGCATGAAAATCTAAGAAAATTATCCAAAAAAAAATTGGTTAGATAATACCTAAACTAAATTTACTAAGAATCACTTATATGGTGCATGTCATTTGGAAAACACGTGAAGTCCTCCTTTCATTCCATTAGGTCTTAAAACTATGTAGATTATGAAAATAATATGGATCTTTTTGGACAAGTCACACGTATGTATAGGAGGTAAAGTTTTGGATTTGTGATAGTTGATAATTTTTATAAGTTCGCTTGGTTAATTTTTATTTCATAAGCAAGAATCATTTGACGAATTTAAAATTTTTTTTACTTAGATTCAGAGGAAGTTAGGGCATAGTGATTATAAATTCAAAGTGATCATGGAGGATAATTTAAAAATTTTTGTAAAGGGACAGAAAGATCACAACTTTCATCACCTAACACCCCACAGCACAAAAGGGGAGTAAAAAGAAAGAACATAACATTGATTGAAGCTACGAGAGTATTGTTGGTAGAATACTCACTTCCAAAATAATTTTGGGCTAAAGCAAAATGAGGAATGATTTTTTCTTAGTGAGTTGAAGTATAAAATGATACTCTTAATAAAAATATAAAATGAATAATGCTAAAACTAGTGACTAGGTCAATGAGTTTATCAGTTCAATTAGATAAGACAATAAGGGAAAATCTATTGATCAAAAGAAATTAGAGGAATAATTGGATAATTGCTTTACTTGACTGCTAGAGATCAAATATCATGTTCAGTGTTTTTTTGTGTGCTAGATTTCAATCTGATCCAAAAAAAATCACCTTTAATACCAATAAAAAAATTTTAAGATATCTTTTGAGAATTCAAAACTTAGGAATTTGGTATCCTAAGCACATCTCTTCATTTGAATTATTTGATATTTTGATTTACATTTTGCAAGATTAGGGTTGATCAGAAAAGTACATCAAAAACTTACAAATTCATAAAAAATTGTTTAGTTTCTTGATCTAGTAGGAAACAAAATTTAGTAGCCCATCTACTGCTAAAGTAAATACATTATCTTAGGTAGTAAGTTGATATATATATATAAGGCATCTTTTCATTGAGATCATGTAGCTAAGGAGAGATTGAATTGAATCACGTTACTACGAAAAATCAACTTACAGATTTTCATAAAACTACTGGCCTTTGATACATTTATCACCTTAAGAACTAGGTTAGGTGAGATAATCTTAATACTTAAATTGATAATTCTACAAACTTGATGTATTGTAAATATGTTTGTTTAGTTGATCTAGTTTATATTTGTGTGCTTAGTTTTTATATTTTCAATTTATATTTCATTTTTAATGTGTAGCATATCATTTGATGTAGGTGATTGGTTTTAAGAAAGATTTTTTTATTGTCATATTTATTTTCTAAGTGTTCCTTTTTTACTATATGAAATTTTTTCATCTTGTATGAATTTTGTAATTTGTGATGATAGGTTTTTGATTTAAGCACGCAAAACTTAGTTTTTCATATGATATGTATTAAATGATGACATCATCGATTGTACGATATATGAAATTTATCTATATGAGTAGGGACGATTACCAATTCGAGTCAGTTATTTATTACTAATCATATGTATGAAGTCGTATTCATATGTATGATCTAGTTATTAGTTTTTATAGGGTATGGAACCTAACCATATTTAAAGTAATCTTAATATTCTGAACAGGTCGGACAAACACATTCATCTGTATGATCATATTGAAAGTTCGATGGGATGTTAAGCCCATGAACTTAGTCCCAAACTAACCAAGAGGGGGGGTGAATTGGTATTTTAAAAACTTCGTTTTTTAAACAAAGAAATAAAGTTGCATAAACCAATCACACAACGGAAATAATGCGGAATTGTAAACGTGCGAAGCAAGAAAAGAAACACAGAGATTTATAGTGGTTCGGTCACTCGACCTACGTCCACTTCTTGGAGGCACCCTCCAAGTATTGCACTACACAAAAAGTGACTCTCCTTTAGCCCCCACGGCTAGGTGGAGAAACCCTTACAAGAACCTCCTTTTTGCCACCCCGGCAAGGCAGAGAACCTCTTCCTTTTGCTTCCTCCTGAAGCTGAGAGAACCAGAACCAAAAGCACACTCCTTACCTCTACCGACCCTTCCACGGCAGAGAAACTCTAGACGAAGACGACGCAAAGAGATCCTTGAAGCAACCCTTGTGAAACCCCCTCACAAGATCCCTCTCTCTCTCTTCTCTCTCTCTTTCTCCCCTCAGGCTCTTAGGTCAAGGCAGCAGCCAAGGTCGTTAAAAAACGTTGAACAAGAGCTCTTTAAATAGAAGAGCTTCAAAAGACTCATTAATTGCAAGTTGCCGACTTTATCGTCCAGGCCGATATGGCCATCGGCCTGGCCGATCAGTACAAATTAATGAAGATCGGCCAGAGCATAGCCCTGGATGCCAGATTGGACGATTGAAAATTAGCTGATCGTCCAGGCCGATCTCACAATCGTCCTGGCCGATCAGTTCAAATCAGACGTAAATCGTCCTGACAATAGCTCTGAATTTGGGCTGGCCGATATTGATCGTCCTGAAGTAACTTAAGTTTTTGATTAGATCGTCCTGGCCGATCCTACGATCGTCCAGGACGAATGATCGTATCATCATCCTTAATTACTTCCTTGATTTCCTGAACAATTATGCATAATCTGTAATATCGTCCAGGCCGATCCGATGATCGTCCTGGCCGATAATTTAAAGATATGCTATACCATACCTGTCTGTCGCTACTTCTTTCTGTTTGAGTCTTCTGTGTCCTGGCCGATACACGTATCGTCCAGGCGATCGGTTTAACGTTGGCTGCCTTAATCAAGAACCCTTAATTAGACTTTGTTTTAAGCTGATCGTCGCGCAGACGATATAAGAATCGTTCCGCCGATATGAGTAAAAACAGAATTTCTAATTCTCTCAAGTGTGTGTGTGTGAAGGGTTACAAAGTATCAGTCTTTTTGACTCTTACAAGTGGACTCAAAAGGTAAAAATAAAAGTACAGACTGCCTCAACCCTAACCCTACGCATGCCTGAACTGGGCTCCTTTTTGATTGTCCGATCGTCGATTCCTGAAAAGTTAGAAGCAACAAGCTGTCCAAGAAAAGTAGTGTTTGTCAATCATCAAAACTAAGACTGAAAAAATAGATTTGCAACAATCTCCCCCTTTTTGATGATGACAAAACACATTAAAGGGATTTAATCACAACCATGAAAAAATAACCTTATAAACTTCTCCCCTTTTGACATATCAAAAAGGAGGGTACATTAAAGCATAGTAAAAGAAATGCCCACTTTTTTTTTTTTTTTTTTTTTTTTTTTTTTTTTTTTTAAGCACATCAATGATATAGTATTCCATGTGATTGTTTTAAAAATTTGTGAGTTATGTGTTACAAACTCATTTAATCCATAGAATAGAGAATATCCGTTCATGGTTTACCCTTAGCCAAAACATTGTCTTAGGGTAGAATCGTCTTTTGAAATCAATAACCTAACTCAAATAATTAATTGATATGAGAAAAAGAATCTACCCACAACTTGGCATAAGGAAATATCTCCATAAAACAATGAGGTAGATTTGTCACAATAGTACGATAATCGAGATCAAGCCTTTGAGAATCAAAACTTCTAAGTTCTAAAAGATAAAAAAGAGAGAATAGCTGCTTTTGAGTGGGCTCATTTTACCTCTTGTCAATGTTGTGGCGCTTTGCGCATCCTTATTATAGATTTTTCAATTTTTTGGCGTCTTTGCGCTTCTTTTGTTGGCATCATTGGCCAAATTTTTTTATTTTTGCAAGCTAGATTCCCTTTTAGACTCTTTTAAAAAACTTAGTTGTGAATATATCTTCTCAGATATTAGAGAATAGGAGCTCTCTCTCTAACATAGGGAAGAATTACCACAAGCAGGATTAATAATTGAAGACACGAATAACGAGGGATCAGAGGTGACAAAAAAACTTTTAATCATTGTAATTAAGATGATTTGCTTAAGCAAGCTTTTAGAAAGAATCTTAGTTTCATAGCAATCTTTTATTTTGAGATAGACTTTTGATTAGAAAAGAAAATTATGCCTAATACATAATTAGTAGAGTAAAGAGACACAATCACAAAGATTATTCATACTATCTAGGGATTAAGTGGAATAAAACATATTACAAATTGTTAAAGTCAAGACAAGAGATATCATATCAGGAAGATCTAAAACTAAGGTAAAAAGAAAAGAAGCACAAAAAAGATAAAAAATTTCATGCATAGAATCATCACACCCAATCTGGTCCTTAAAGAGCTGAAAGTGTCGAAGGCCAGTGGTTTAGTAAAATGTCTGCCAGTTGGTTTTCTTGTCACATGGTGTAACTCAATGTCTCCCTTAGTCACATGATCTCAAATGGACTAATGTCAAATGTAGTCCTGTGAATGTTGGATAGGATTTTAGAGATGCATTTGCACTAGTGTTGTCACAAAAAATTGAGATGGTGCTTACATGTACTCCTAGATCCAATACCTGTTGTTTCAACCAAAGAACTGGGCACACAACTTCCAAGGCAATGTATTCAGTTTCAGCAGTGGACAGTGCAACAGAATTTTTGCTTTTCACTAGACAAGAGACCAGAATCATGGATTCCAATGAATTGACAAGTTCCAGAGGTGCTCTTTTTCACCCACCTTGCATCAATGCAAATTATTGTGAAGATTGACGATGAAGCCTTTGTCACAGAATTGACTGATGTGAGCAAGTTGTGCTTCAATCCATCTACAAGCAAAACATTTCAATCATAAGGTTCTTGGAATTACCAATTATACCTGCTCCTACCACACTCTGTCCTCGGGGTTGTCTGCTCAACGATGCCTTGCCTCCAGTCCTCAAACAACAAACGCTAGCATCACCAGTCATGTCGAACAGACGCATCAGCCACATCCAGGTACCTAATACTCACGAGGTCTTTTTGGAGAGCTTCCTGAAAATTTATCAAATGTTAGTTTTAGGAACCCAAGCAGGTTTGGGTTCCTTCTTGAAGAGAAGAATGCAATGCATGTGTGGTATGCTGTGGATCTTGTACCTTAGTCTCCATACCCAATGTGAACTATGAGAATTGTACAAGTATGTGAGATATGTCCTATCATCCCACAAGAAAAACATCTAACTCCAGGAAAGGGATTTCTTAAGTGATTTGATATGAATAATGCCTCTCTCTAGTTTTGGCAATTGATTAATAGTAGAATTCATCCTAGATTTCTTACATGCTTCTAAATCACTTTGAATCTTCAAGTTTGTGTTTTCTAAAATTTCATTTTCAATCCTCAATTTTTTTCTATTTCTTTTGACTCCTAAAATCAGATTCAAGAGATAGTGTGATATTTTCAATGCATCATGCTCTTCAACTAACTTACCATGATTTTTATTTAATCATCAAATTCATCAAGTAAAGTCATGTGATTTGAATCAATTGTTTGATGCCCTTAATCAAAATTTCATGCTCTTTTGTAGATTTAAAATTCTAATTTCAAGCAGCATGAGTTTTCTTTAATTTCTATATGATGCATGAATTTTTTCTGAAACTTCAAGAAGTTGATCATATGAAAGTTCACATACCTCTTCTTGATCAATTTAATCTTTCCCATGAAACACAAGTTTGTAGTTTCTTCCTCTGGTTCAGTCTCAGAAGAATCATTGCCAGATTCTGCCCAGAAGCTCCTTTGGTTTTTCTTTTTGTCCTTCCTAGACTTTGCTTTCTCCTCACCTTTTTCCTTTTCTTTGCTGAATATATATATATATATATTGATAGCAAGTGTGAGAGTGCTTTTAGAGAGAGTTTGAGAGTGTGGATTGAGAGATCTTATAAGTGGAATTTGGGAAGGGTTTACAGGTTGTCCAAAGGTGAGAATCTCTTTATAAGTTTGTCAATATATCTTCCTCGCTTCTTTAAAGATGCTTGAGAGAAGATATTTGGAAAAGATCTAGTTCTATGTCGAAACCAGGAGGGTATAAAAAGATGACGATTCTCTGCCAACATTATGTGGGTGTGAAAGGATGATGATTCTCTGGTGACGCCTGGAGGGTGTGAAAGGATAACAATTCTCTATCAACCTTAAGAGTATGAAAGGACGATGATTCTCTATCAACACTTGAGAGTGTGAAAGGATGATTGTACTCTATCACACCAAGGATTGGTGGAAGAGAGGTAAATTATAAAGGCTTCTCCACCTTGCTGTGGGAGCAAAAGGAGAGTTACTTTGGTATAGTGCAATACCTAAAGAGAGAGTCTTTAGGGAGTGGACATAGGTCTTGTTAGACAAAACTACTATAATTTTTTTTGTTTGTTTGTTTTTTTATTTTTACCACATTTTTAATTTCCTACACTTTTAATTTTGTTTTGAAAAATAGTTTTCTATTTTTTATGAAGATAATTTTAAATTACCAATCCCCCGCCTCTTGATTAGCATACAGAACTTTCAAATGGTATCAGAACCTATTTTTAAAATTAGGTTTAGACAACTTTTTGAAACTGATCCTAGCTACTTTTGGAAATCGTAACACACTTGAAGGGTATTCATCACTAGAACCCCATTATTTGATAACATCCCTCTCAATTTTTGAAAACACGTATGTCTACTTTTCTAAGAACACTTGACTATTGCATGTGGATTTTAGTACAAGAAGGACACACTAGATTAACTAGATTTGTAGATGGCATTAAAACTAAAACACCATTTACTGATTGGACTGTAGAAGAAAAAGATTAGCTTAGTTAAATGCTAAATATTTAAATAATTTTTTATGGGCATTTAAATTTGAAGACTATATATGTGTCTCTACTTGCAAAACTGAAAAAGAAATTTGGGATAGACTTTGTATCACATATGAAGGAATAATGAGTAAACAATATAGATTGAATATTTTTGCTACATGATTATGAACTATTTTGCGTAAAGCTAATGAATCAATCACTAACATATATACAAGTTGCACACAAATAGTCACCTCATTGCATGCTTTAGGTAGAGAACTAATGAATGTTGAGAAAGTAAATAAGATTTCTTATTATTTTCCTACTACTTATGATGTAAAGATAACTGCTATAATAGAATCAAAAGACTTAAATACTTTTTTATTGATAATCTTCTTAGATTATTAATTACTTTTGAGCAAGGAGTGACTCAAAGACTGATTAATGTAGGTGCAAAGGAGAATAATATAGCAGTGAAAGTAGATGGCTCAGAGAGTGATTAATCTTAGCCTAAGGATGAAGATGACATTATCTTGATGATAAGGCAATTCAGGAGTTTTTTAAAACGAAAGCAAAGAGATGTTAATAGTGGAATAAAAGTAAGTTTCATAAAAATGCTAAGGCTTTGAAAGATGTAATTTTCTATGAATGTAGGAAGCCTGGATATATCAAATTGGAATGTCTAAATCTTAAAGCCAATCCTAGCAAGAAAACGGTCGAGGAGATAAATAATGTAAGGAAGGGAAAGAGAGATTGTAAATAACATTTTGGACAAACTCAGGTTTAAATTCTTCAGAAATAGAAGAAGAGGAGAAAGTCACCAACCTGTATTTGATGGCTAACAAGCTTCATCAATTAGATCAGAAGAGATATGTGACTTAACCTATGAAGAGTTATTTAATGTTTCAGAGAAAATTTTATACTGCTATAGAAAACTCAAAAAAGATGCATTCTAAGTTGAACATAAAAATCTAGAATTACAAAATGAGCATGAAATCCTTAGAAAAGATCATGCATTGATTGATAGAAAACACATGAAACTATTAAATGCCTTTGATGAATTGAACAAATAATACGAACTATTGAAATCATCCACACTGAACTTGAAAATGATTTTAAAAAATTTATGGATGAATTTGATAGTAAAGAGCATTATTTGAAAGTTAATAATGCTATTTTAGAAAGTGCTAACTCATTTTTTAAAGTTGAATTGAAAGGGCTTAAGGAAAATAGGATTCAGCCCACAACTGAATAATTTTTCAATCTTGATAAGAAGCCAAAAAATTTAAAACCTAGGAAAATATGTTTCTACTCTTGTAGATTCATAAATCCTTTTCTTGGAGTCAAATATTTTTCATATGAAATGATTGGTCATATATTCCACACTTATACTTTTCATAATAAATCATATCTAATTTGGAGATAAAGAAGTATAAAATAAAGCATATCAAACATGCACCTAGATTAATTTTTTTAAAAGTAGAACCCAAACTTATTTTGGTTCCCAAGACTAACATTTAATTATTTTATAGAAACACTCTCATATAAGATCTTATGAAAGCATTTAGGATATGGACAGCAAATGTTCGAAGCATATGAGTGGAGGCACTTCATGATTCATATCACTGGAAGCTATGAAGGGAGCAAGGTTACACTGGGAGATAATACACTATAAAATTGATAGGTATATGTATGATTGAAACCTTAAATAATTTTTTAAGTGAGAATGTTTTATTGATAGAAGACTTAAAGTATAATCTGTTGAGTATTAGTCAACTATGTGATAAGGGTTAAAGTATAAAACTTTTTCCCACTAGCTATATAATAAGCCAAAATAGAATTAATGTACTATACAAAATTAGAATAAATAATGTATACATGCTTAATTTGAATTATATTAAATCTCTTAAATATTTTTGTCTCAAAAATAGTTAGTGATTAATCATGGTTATGATATAGAGACTTTGTCACGCTAGCATGAAAAATCTTAAGAAAATTATCCAAAAAAAATTGGTTAGATAATACCTAAACTAAATTTTACTAAGAATCACTTATATGGTGCATGTCAATTGGAAAACACGTGAAGTCCTCCTTTCATTCCATTAAGGATCTTAAAACTAGTAGATTATTGAAAATTTTCATATGGATCTTTTTGGACAAGTTCACACGTATGTATAGGAGGTAAAGTTTTTGGATTTGTGATAGTTGATAATTTTTTAAGATTCGCTTTGGTTAAATTTTTATTTCATAAGCAAGAATCATTTGACGAATTTAAAATTTTTTTTACTTAGATTCAGAGGAAGTTAGGGCATGAGATTTTATAAATTCAAAGTGATCATGGAGGATAATTTAAAAATTTTTGTAAAGGGACAGAAATTGATCACAACTTTCATCACCTAACACCCCACAGCACAATAGGGGAGTAAAAAGAAAGAACATAACATTGATTGAAGCTACGAGAGTATTGTTGTGTAGAATACTCACTTCCAAAATAATTTTGGGCTAAAGCAAAATGTGGAATGATTTTTTCTTAGTGAGTTGAAGTATATTAATGATACTCTTAATAAAAATATAAAATGAATAATGCTAAACTAGTGACTAGGTCAATGAGTTTATCAGTTCAATTAGATAAGACAATAAGGGAAAATCTATTGATCAAAAGAAATTTAGAGGAATAATTGGATAATTGCTTTACTTGACTGCTAGGAGATCAAATATCATGTTCAGTGTTTTTTTGTGTGCTAGATTTCAATCTGATCCAAAAAAAATCACCTTTAATACCAATAAAAAAATTTTAAGATATCTTTTGAGAATTCAAAACTTAGGAATTGGTATCCTAAGCACATCTCTTCATTTGAAATTATTTGATATTTTGATTTACATTTTGCAAGATTAGGGTTGATCAGAAAAGTACATCAAAAACTTACAAATTCATAAAAAATTGTTTAGTTTCTTGATCTAGTAGGAAACAAAATTTAGTAGCCCTATCTACTGCTAAAGTAGAATACATTATCTTAGGTAGTAAGTTGATATATATATATAAGGCATCTTTTCATTTGAGATCATGTAGCTAAGGGAGAGATTGAATTGAATCACGTTACTACGAAAAATCAACTTACAGATATTTTCATAAAACTACTGGCCTTTGATACATTTATCACCTTAAGAACTAGGTTAGGTGAGATTAATCTTAATACTTAAATTGATAATTCTACAAACTTGATGTATTGTAAATATGTGTTTGTTTAGTTGATCTATGTTTATATTTGTGTGCTTAGTTTTATATTTTTCAATTTTATTTTCATTTTTAATGTGTAGCATATCATTTGATGTAAGGTGATTGGTTTTAAGAAGATTTTTTTATTGTCATATATTATTTTCTAAGTGTTCCTTTTTTACTATATGAAATTTTTTCATCTTGTATGAATTTTGTAATTTGTGAATGATAGGTTTTTGAGTTAAGCACGCAAAACTTAGTTTTTCATATGATATGTATTAAATGATGACATCATCGTATTGTACGATATATGAATTTTTATCTATATGAGTAGGGACGATTATCCAATTCGAGTCAGTTATTAATTACTAATCATATGTATGAAGTCGTATTTCATATGTATGATCTAGTTATTAGTTTTTATAGGGTATGAACCTAACCATATTTAAAGTAATCTTTAATATTCTGAACATGTCGGACAAACACACATTCATCTGTATGATCATATGCTCAAAAAGCCTATATGAAATGACACCTTAGAAATTGTATTTTATGAAAAGCCATTTCATTTTTTGCCATTTCCATTCATACGTACGAAAATCTTTTCGTTCCATATGATTATAATTCATACGAACAATCATAATTTTTTATTGTAAGATAGGTCATTTTTCTTTAAATAGAAGGGTCTTTGGAAACATTTTTCATTCACTTTCTCATCCGTTCCAAACCCTCTAGATCCCATATCTTAGGAATGGCTAGTAACAGCAAACGACCCTATCTCTCTAAGGGATCTTCTTCTAGAACCTATTAGGATGATAGCTTCTTATCTAAAGCGAATGAGGATGCCTACTTTATGTATTCTATTGATTAAGTCACCTCTTCTTGACTTCTTATACATGGTGATCTTCATTTCTCTATCATGCCCTTATTCACTTCAAATCAACTTCGATTCATCCTACCTCTTATATATGCTATCATAAGGAGACATTCCAATACTTTCTAGCTAACATGAAAGTTAATCGGGACCACTCTAGGATTACTTCCGATGTTCTTAATCCATGGGTAGAGATTACAAAAGAAGATATAGGCAACTTTCTCCATGTGAGAACCCAAGGGATTAGAGCTCATACTTTAACCTCAAGAGCTGACTTTGATTGATCTTATATTAATCAAACTCTTAGAGCTTTCACCCAAGTGGGTCATTTGTCTCAAGTTTATGCTCTCAATCAAAGTGTCAGGATCATGCAGCATGTTTTGAGAACCTCAATTATTCCAAAATCTGGTGATCGAATTAATAGGACACCTCTTTATCCCATAGTCACTTATTTAAGAATGATTGAAAAACTTTTTGATGAAGCCCAACTTATCATAAATTATATTTATATTTTTTAAAAAATTGGACTTCCACATCAGAAGAAAAAGAAAAATGTGGCTTTAGGACAACTAGTTGCCTACATCTTAGAAACGAAGTACAATATTATCCATCTTGATCCTACTATTGCACTCCCCATTTACTTTAGTGATGCCTCTTTTTGTGCACTTCTTGGGCGAGATTAGAGTGATGATTCAGATGAAGAAGGTGGAGCTCCTACTCAAGCACCTACACCTTGACTAACCAAAATTTATACTAGGAAATGGTCGAGCACTTTGATAGATTGGAAACTCATTTTGTTCAATACTTTGATCAAATTAAGAATCACTTAAATTAGCGGGATGCAAGATATCAGGAAGATATGGGTCGGATTTGTGGTCAGTTTGATACAGTCAATATGAATGTAGCTATGATGAATAGTTAATTTTAATGTTCAACCCACCACCTCCTCTAGATCAAGGACCCTCTGACTACTATATGTACTTCTTGTCATTGTTGCTTATGTGTTTTTGAGTTTGTTGTTTTGATGTTTCTTTTACGAGTTCAGTGTTTTCATATGTTGTTTTAATTCTCAGTTATGATGTTAGTTACATGTTGTTATGTGAAATGAAATGAGAATATGTTTGTATGTGCTCCTTTATATCAATGGAATGATGGAATATTTTGTTCACTTACATTGAATTACGTTTCTTGAAATGTTTATGTTTTTAATGGAAAAATCTTTTGTAATTGATCATTGAAATGGATTCTCGACAATTTTACTCTAGAAATTAATTTCCTTACAAAATTTAAATTAAATTATTACTAGATGTAGACAAGGTGATCAATTTCATGTTCTTATTGACAAACATATCAAAACTATAATGGTTGCAAGATTGATGTCTTATTATTATTATTATTATTATTCAATATGTTTATTTTTATTATTAGTGTAATTTTAATTTAGAGTAAAAATATTGGAAATATAAAAAAGTAAAAAAATGGGAAATGCACAAAGTGTGCAAAATAGAAAAAATGCGCAATGGTTCTCAAAGTGAAAGGAGGCACAAAATTAGCCTAAATAGAAAAGATCACAAAGTGTGCTACGAATATTAAAAAAATGCACAATATCACCAATTGAAAATATTTATATTATTCTTTAATTTATCATCCAATCTCTAATTAAAATCCAACTAATTAGCAAAAATATTCAATATTGAATTTGAAATTAACTAATCTTCATCTCATCATTTTTGCAATAATTAATTTAATTTAATTTGTATAGCATGAACAATGAACCTGGTTAAGTTTTCTTATCTTAGTTGTTCTTTGATTTTAAATTTTGAAAATTTTCTTTTTCATTCACGAAGTAAATAATGCATTTGCAATTGGTTTAAAATCCTTTTTTTTTCTTGAACTCTTTTAGTTTATTTTTAGAAACATTCCACTTTAAGATTTACTTCCCTTTTTTTTGTTGTCAAAAGGTGGAGTCATAATATTGTTTGTTGTATTGTGAATGTCTGTAATTATTTGTTGTATTGTGAATGTGTATAATGTGATGTGATGTGTGTATGTTTTGAATGTGTGAGTGTTCATGTTTTTATTTGAGTTGGTGCTCGTGTGTTTTTGTTCGAGTTATTTTTATTTTTAGTAGTTGTTGTTTATTATTTCTATTTAATTTTTAGAATTTTGTTGTTTAGTTCTTCATGTGAAGGCCTTGATTTAAATTGGTCATTCATCTAGGGGGGACTAAGAAGAAAATTTGCATTAAATGTTAACTCAAATAATAACTATTTTGCCATCATCAAAAAGGGAAAAAATATTGTAACTTAGTTTTCACAAATATGTTTTTATATCATGTGTGTTTTTTATGATTCTAAAATCTTATTGTGTTGATTACTATTTCTCCTAACATATATTAGAAATTTTACTTTTTTATCATTTCAATGAAATAATGGAAAATCATACTCTTGATTATTGAAGACTTCAAGATAGATTAGAAAAGGATTTATTATATTTGAAGTCTATACTTTTTATATTTTTCTTGTCTGAGAGAGTGTGATTGTAATTGGGTAACTGTGGACACACGCACTGGGGAAGTATAAAAATTTGTAATTTTTTAAACTAATCATACTATACAATTTTGGATCTTATGGGATGATTTGACATAAGCATTCCACCAAAAAGCAGTTAATTGAATCACATTTGAAAAATTTTCTAAGTTATGTTTATATTATATGATTTTACGTTAATACATATGTCATCTAGAGTACGAAATAGCTAAATAACAATTTGTCCCGAATGAACTCAAGATTTTTCTAAACTTTTCATATTTGACGATCTTAGGTTCATACATATGATGTCTAGAGTATGAAATTGATACGTATATTTTCGTCCATATGAACAGGTAAATTTTTTTATATGTTCACATTGTAAGATCTTAGGTTCATACAGACGACTTCTAGAGTGTGAAATGGGCATGCCCATTTTCATATCAAACAAAATGTGGTTTAATTAAAATTGATCGTACTGTATGATATGGGGTTCATACATTACATTATCCAGAGTATGAAATTGATTCGTACTAAATTGTAATAGACAAATCTATTCAATTTGAACTGATCGTATTGTACAATGTCAGTTCATACCCATGTAAATCAGAGCACGAAATCAATTTTTGTAGGAACGTATAAACAAATTTTGAACTGATAGTATGTATGATGTGCAATCGTACTATAGAACATGGATGGTCAAATAGAAATTTTTGATTTTCTGGATGGTTTTTTATGTCTTTGATATATAAGGTCCTAAAAACCTGACTATAATGAATGATTCTTGGTATTTTCTTTGAGAGCGAGTGTGAGTGTGCTTTGAGAGAGTATTTGAGAGTACGGATTAAGAGATCTTACAAGTAAAATTTGTGAATGATTCACAAGGTATCCTAAATGTGAGAATCTCTTTATAGGTTTGTCAAATCTCTTCCTTACTTCTTTAAATACACTTGAGAGAAGATCTTTGGAGAAGATCTGGTTCTATGCCGACACACCAGGAGGGTGTGAAAGGATGATGGTTCTTTGCAGATACTAGGAGGGTGTGAAAGGATGACAGTTCTCTGCCGACACCAGGAGGGTGTGAAAGGACGACGGTTCTCTACCTACAATTGGAGAGTGTGAAATAATGATGGTACTCTGCCACATCGGGAATTGGTGGAAGAGAGGTGAATTATAAAGGCTTCTCCACCTTGCTGTCGGAGCAAAAAAAGCATCTCTTTGATATAGTGCAATACCTAAAGAGGAAGTCTTCAGGGAGTGCACATATGTCTTATGCAATACCTAAAGAGAAAGTCTTCAGGGGTGGACGTATGTATTGTTGGACCGAACCACTATAAAGTTTTGTGTTTGTTTATTTTTAATTTTTACTGCATTTTTCATTTGATACAATTTTAACTTTTTGGTTGAAAAGTTAATTTTTGGGAAAATTTTCATTGTGTTAAAATATTAAAATGGTTTTTTTTTTCTTACCAAGAGAATTTTAAATTACCAATTCAACCCCCCCCCCCCCCCCCTCTTGGTTAATATTAGGACAATTGTAATAGGTTTAACAACCTATAAGGACTTTCATTATCCACCCAAAAACTATTATGTTATAATTGTCTATAAATTGATGATTTTATAAAAATAAGTCAATAGATGGAGTCACCTCTAAACATTTTTCTTTGTTCACCTCTAAACGTTTCTTAGATATCGTATGACCCATGATGAATCCTTTTGAGACCATGTACTAACAATTTTCCTAATTCAACACTAAGGATGTCTCTTCACACTTATTTAAAATAACCTCTAAATGCTCTAGATGGAGTCAATGGAAGTACTAAATGTAGAAACATGGTCTATAAAAATATCAATGTCTTGCTCAATATTATTTAAAAGATAGACATCATACACTTTTAAAATATTTTAGGAGCATTCTAAAGTATTAATGACATTCTACAAAAAAGTGAGTGTAATAATTGGGCTAGAAAATGTGGTTTTATCCTACCTAATCCTCTACCTGAGGAATCTGATGATAACTTAAGTATCCATCTAAAAGGTGATAGAATGGTTGGGTTACGAATATATCATGTATTTGGTCAATGAATGTTAAAGGGAATTATCTGTTATGGTAAATTTTTTTAGCTTCACATGGTCAATACATTTTTTTCTAAATGTAACCATTATAGTGGGTATCAACACATTCTATTCATCAGCCACTAAAGTGAAACCTCACATCATAGGCACATAGTAAATTGGACTAAGAATAACACTATCAAAAATAGCATAGTTAATTCTTACAACCATCCACTTGAGTATATGTTTTCTTAAAGCCTCCTTCAAAGCAATATTCAACCTTCTTTTTGGATAAGCCCTTGGTTGGGAGTTATTTTCTATCAAAATTTTATGCATGCACAATGATAGACTAATTCCTCTTATTTTGTCAAACCAAAATGTTTTCTTATGACTTTTACAAACCTGATTAACTTCTCCTCTTAAATTTATTCTAAATCAGTATAGATAATAATGGGTAAGGTTGATCCATATTCTAAAATTGCATATTTTAAATGGTCAAAAAGAGTTTTTAACTCTAAGGAAGCTGCTTCAGTGATTGAAGGTCTAAAGGATTTCCCAAAGGAAGAAATGTCAAGGATTTTTGAAAGGAAGACATGTCTAATCTCTCACACATAATATATGAGCGATATCTCTATTAATCTCCCCTATATCATCCTAAATCAATGAATTTTTTAACAAATCATCAAACCATATATATTCCATTATCTCTCCCATACATCTCTCAACATAAACAATTCTAAGGCTTTTATCCCCATTAGGATCCTTGAGAAATTGCATAGATATCAAGTCATTCAAAGTCACTTGTCTATTATGTACTCTCATCATCAAATTCCCCATTTGAATATAAATCATTTCTATCTTGGTAGCTAGAAATGGTATCCCCTAAATGATTGGCATCTCTCTATATTCTTCCATATCTAATATAATAAAGTAAACTTGGAATATGAACTTATCTACTTTCCCCAGTATATCCTCTATCACCCTCCTGGAGTAAGTATACGATTTATCTGTTAACTAAAAGGTAATGGTGGTGGGTTATACCTGTCTTAACTCATGTTTCCCAAAGATCAAAATGAGCATAGGATTGATGTTAGCTCCAAAATTACATAGTGCTCTTCAATAGAAATTTTCCCATATAGAACAAAGAATAGTAAAGCTACCAGGCTCATTCAGTTCTTGGGGAAGTTTACTTTGTTGAATGAAGCTAAACTTTTCAGAGAGATAAAATATCTCAAAAACACAAACTTTCCTTTCTTCCTTAGAATATCCTTCGTAAACATAAATTAATTAGGTATTTTTCGTAAGTCTTCTAAAAATGGAATAGCAATAGTCATTTTTAATTACTTCAAGAAATCTATTGAATTTCCAATTAAAGTTTTATTATAAAATCATTATCAAAAAGGTGGTGGGTGTATTTCTGCATCCTTCATGGAGGACCTATTTAATTCTTAATTTTGTTTAGGTTACTCTATATGTTTGTTGGGTTGTACTATTGTTTCCTCACTCTTTTTTCATTAGGTTTATCATTCTCTCATAGTACATACTTTATCCCCTTATCACTTCTCAACTTTATGGCTTTACACTAATCTTTATTGTTGCCTTTATATTAACCTTAGTATTACTAAAAAGGGTTCCATGGGGTCCTATGTTAAATGAATTAACAAGCAAACCTAATTGGTTTCCTATATTTCTAATGGTAGATCCTAATCCTTCAAGTTGGGTCCCCTTTTGCAAAACTAACTCTTTTAATGATGGCTTCATAACCTTCTATTCATTTTTTAAATTAAAACATAGAGGATAATTAGGCCTAGGGTTTCCGAAAATTGGGTTGAAATTTGTTTGAATTTTTTATATTATTTGGCTTATTGTTATTCAAATTATTCCCCCTATTTTGAAAGTTATTCTATTAAATATGATGGTGATTTATCTAACCAGGGTTATAAGTGTTGGATCAAGGGTTGTTGTACCAATTATACATTACGTTTAAACATTTTACTTCTAATAAAATAGAGTCATTTATGAGTTCATATTTATTTTCATGAACTAGCATAGGTCCTCCTTGATGTTTACAAATTCATAGTTTATTAATTTTTGTAAAAATGATTGCTTCTTGTGAAGTCAAGATAAATAGTGCATCCAAGTCATAAACTCTTGTATTTTTTTAAGGATTGACTCTATTATAAGGCCACTAGAAGTTATTAGAGGCCATCTCCTATATTAAATCATATGATTCCTCAAAAGGGTTTTTACATTAATGAACCTCATTTACTAACATCTATATTTTCACTAGGAGAGCCTATATTTAATTTTAAAAGGTTTGAATTATCAACCAATCTAGTAGTACACGATGCAGGCATTTCCTTAGTCATTCCTTAAGCATTCCCAAGCCTCATAAATAGATTCCTCTTCTCAATTAAAAATAATTTGTAATGTAGTTTCCATGCTTGTTACTTTTAGGTACTGGAAAGTATTTAGCAGAATCCTTATAAGCAAGATCAATCCATGTAGTAATAAAGCCAAGTTCTAAGGAATTCAACCATACCTTTTCTTTATCTCATAATTAAAATAAGAACAACCTAAGTCTAATGACATCATTAGGGACTCCGTTATAATTAAAGATTTCACAAATTTCTAAAAAAAATTGCAATATGCAAGTTTCGATCGTATAGAAGTGTTCTCCCAACTGTGAGTTCTGCACCATTTGAATAATCAAAGGTTTATGTTATAAGTTTTTATCCTAAATATTGGGTACATTAATACTCTTGCATATGTCATTAATAAATGGATTAAAATAATCTCTGAAGTGTCCAAGTTCATCCTCCTCATGAATTGGGTTTCCCATTTCTACTACGTTTTTATATATTTTATTTACTTTTTCTAATTTTTCTTAAAGTTTTTTTCAATTTCAGGTTCAAGTTATAGTTCTTTTAAGTGTTATCTATTATGCATGCAACGGCTACAATACTCTAAAAATAAAAAAATACTTCATTGTTAAATAAGTAAAAATAGTAATAAAACGAGTCTTCACAATATTTTGCACAAAAAATTACTGATAAAAAAATAACTTCTACACTAACAACTTGTAATGCAACAAAATAAACAACCTTACAAACAAAAGTAGGTTGAACATAACTAAAATAAGAAAAAAAATATCCATTCTCCAAGCAATATTAAGTGAATAAAAAGATAACATTCTTATGTCCCTTGCAGCTTAGCCAAAAACTTTATTAATTTATTGCAACAACAATACACCCTACACTTATGGCAAAATGGTTACTAAGTAAGTGCACATGTCATTTCAAGTAATATATGATTAGTTGATTATTATTACAATGAGCATTATAGTGATCTCAAAAATTACTTTAGTTGTATTGATTGCTAAATTTATCTTACTAACAGGAATTAAAGGTCATGCTGATTTATGTAAGTAAATAAAAATTACACGGATCAAATTCTACGATAAAATACCCCAAACTTATAATATGTAAGAATTCATATGTACAAAGACTGATCTTCCAATTTGGTACTCTGAATTAGATCAAATGTAACTCCACATCTCTATTGGGTTTTTTTTGAGTTTTTAGAAAAACTTTCTCCTTAAAGATTCCAAAGTTCTATCCAGCTTTTCTTTATACATGAAATAACTCTGTTCTAATTCTCTAATTTGATTGCACTACACCTCTTTCAAGGATGTAGATCATACTAGGTTTTAACTTTCTGCAAGGCCTATACACAAATTAAATGATGATTGGAAGACTAGAAACATCATTGCAATGTTTAAAGTGGTGAGATCTAATCTATGTAAACATGCATTCTTATCAAACCATAAGCCCGTAAATGAATTTCAACTAGCATTTTCAGCAGATATAAATAAAATAAAATGGCCTTTAATAAACATAAAACAATTTTTTACTCAAATTTTGGGGTTGAAAGTTCCCGATGTCTCTTGCAATAATAAATATAATGTTCCTTTCCCTTGGATTCTTTTCCCCTTATTTCACACACACCCATCTATATTGAGTCCTACCTAAAATTGAGTATAAATTATAAATTTTCTTGCACCACTAATATTTTGGCAAAATTATTTATAATAAAAATAACTAGCACTTCACCACGGTGCTATGAGTGGTAGTGCTACAATGTTCTTTAAATGAATAGAAGTTACAGTACGGATGAAGATATTTGTTGTGAAGCTTTGACTTGATAATTGTGTCATTTTTAAAGACTAATTGAATTAACTGCTCCACCAAGGTGCTAGGGCAATTCAATGTTACGATCCTTTGGTCTATATTACGACAATGAGGCAATCTACTGCTGCGATTCATTAGACGATGCTATGGTTCTAAGAAAATTGATATTGTTGTGACTTACTTTATAATTTGAGGTCAAAAATTTTTTCTTTAATGGTGTGGCGCTCCATTGTTTTGATGAATTTGCATCTACAAACTCATTTTTCATGTTGTTTATATGATACAAACTCATCAAGTGAGATAAATTTAATGCAATAAATGAAAATTTAAAATGTAAAACAAATTGTATTAATAATGACCTTCTGCAACCTTAAGAATCATTTTAGCAAGCTTATTGGGAACTAGGCTAGCCATTACGAGTAAATTAGAAACTAGTATTTGGAAGTTAAAGAAAAGAACGTGAGATTATCATAAAAATTAGGTTCTATGGTTTAAACCAATTTTATAATGATAAATATATATGATACACATGGCTATATTAATGATCTCAACTTTCTCTCCCTTTTTACTTTTTGAAGAAAGCAATAAATGTTCATTTTTAATTCACATGTTCTTTTTGTAGCTTTTTTTTCGAAGGTTCATGAGACTCGGGGAGCTAAATATATTATAGTATATATCAATATATGTAATACTTAGGTTTCTATTAGGATTCAGCTAAGAGACTTGATCGAAGTGCCCACATCACTTAGGAGAGGAACTCACTTGAAGGGAATGCGACCTCATTGCATGTTGGCTATGACCAACTCATAGACATATGATAATAATCTCTTAGAGGGGGACATAGTGTGAAGCCTCATCTTGGTAGGCTAGAGCATCAATTCATCATCCTCGGCTAGTCCCATCAGAGGAGTCATCCAGGCGAATTACCAAGAGTTTAATTGCCTTGGCATGAATGACTACTAAACTTCCACAACAACTATCCATAGTCATGACCACCAAACTATTGCAACTTAGTTTTTATAACTATGTTTTCATATCATGTGTGATTTTAGTGATTGCAAATATTCTTATTTTGATTACTATTTCTCTTAACATATATTGGATATACTGCTTTTGTTATTTATGTGTACTAATATTTTAGGAAAATCATACTCCAGATTGTTGAAGATTTCAAGTCAGATTTGTTTAGGGTTCATTATAATTAGAGTCTATATTTTTACACTTTTATTGAGTCTGAGAGAGTGTGATTGCAATTGAGTAATCTTGCACACACACACTTTGAGTGTTAAAAATTTGTAAAATTTTAAACTAATCATACTATACGATTTCAATTCATATAGGATAATTTGTTCAAATATTTCCTCCAACAACCAGTTAATCAAACCATGAACGAGAAAAATTTTTAAGTTATGTTCGTACTATATGAAGTTGGCTTCATACAGACGACATCCAGAGTACAAAAATGTTGGGATAATTTTTGTCCATACGAACAAGTAAATTTTTTTAACTATTCATCCAGAATGATCTAGAGCTTGTATAGACGATGTCTAAAATATGAAATTATTAGGATCATTTTCGTCTATGCAAATAAGTAAATTTTTTGATATGTTCATCCCGGGCGATTTGGAGTTCGTATAAATGACATCTAGAGTATAAAAATGTTGGGAACATTTTCATCCATACAAACAAGTACATCTTTTGAACTGTTCATCCGAGACAATATGGAGTTCATGACTTCCAAAGTATAAAATTATGGGGAACATTTTCATTCAGATGAATAGGAATTTTTTTGTTACTATTCATACTGTATGATATATATATAATACTATACGATATGCTTGTATGAAAATATTTCGTATAAGATTGTACGAGCTAATTTTTATACTATTTATTTGTGATAATTGTCAATCGTACTGTACGATCATGGACACATAAAATTAATTTTTTTAGTTTTCTGGATGATTTTTCGTGTCTTTGATATAAAAGATCCTTAGAAACTGAGTTAGACGAATCTAGTCTTCATAATTTCTTTGAGAGCAAGTGAAAGGGTGATTTAAGATAGTGTTTAAGAGAGAGTTCTTACAAGTGGAGTGTGAAGGATTCAAAATGTTACTCAAAAGGTGAGAATCTTTTTTATTTTTTTATCAATTCTCTTCCTTTCTTCTTTCTAGTTGCTCGAGAGAAGATCACTTGAGAAGATCTGGTTCTTTGCTTACACTTGAAGAGTGTGAAAAGATGACGGTACTCTGCTGATACTTGGAGGGTGTGAAAGGATGACAGTACTATACTAACACTTGGAGGGTGTGAATGGACGATGATACTCTACGAACACTTGGAGGTTCTGAAAGGACAAAGGTACTCTGTCACACCAGGGATTGGTGGAAGAGAGAAAAATTGTAAAGGCTTCTCCGCCTTACTGTAGGGGCAAAAGGAGAGTCACTTTGGTAATAGTGTAATACCTGAATAGGGAGCCTTCAGGTAGTGGACGTAGGTCTTGTTGGACCGAACCACTATAAATTATTATGTTCTTTATATATTTTCACATTTTATTTTCAACAATTTGTTGTTGTAGTTAAAAAACTTATTTTAAAGAAAGTCAAATTATGAAAATTATTAAATAACCAATTCACCCCCCCCCCCCTTAGTTAGCCTTGGGACAATTTTATAGGATTAACAACATATACGAACTTTTCACAAACTTTCACAATTATTCTTGATCTAGCTACAAAAACCATACATCTTAGTTGCCCTTAGCTATGATTGCATATGTTGATTTAGTTATTCGTTTAAGGCTATTTCCATACAATAGGATTCTTCCATTTTGTGTAAGGGCCCAATTAGTGCCTTTATGGACTCACTATCATTTCTAACATATTCATCTTTACATACTCTCCTTGTGTGCTAAATCCCAAAGTGTCACCCAAGACGATCACTCTAAAAGAGTCACCCATGGCTTTCACCTTGGTGGAGGGAGCAACTTCAAGTTTGGGTTCCATGTGGACATTGATTATCTTGGGCACATGTATGAATCAAACATGTTATATATTTTATTTTCTACCTATTTTAGAATAGACCTACCAGTACCGCTATAAACTAATGGTGAAGAGATATTTTGGATCTTTGGGATCCATAAGTGCTTTCTAAGAGATTTTCTTACATATTCCAATATGTTTTTTAATTCTCCATACTCACTCAAGCATGACCAAGTTTTCTAATTCTAACTGATTGGCGATCATCAAGTAAGGTTGGATGTGATTCACAAATAAATTTGTATCTAGCAATTTGTTCGTTATAATCTTTGTATAATTAGAGCTAACAATGATGCTTCATTTGTACAATATTTATTTCACGCACCGGGAGGAGAGGGATCTTATTTTCAGAGTTTTTTCTTTCAAAAAATAATTATAATTTTGTTTTGTTATAATTCTATTGCCGTCTTTTTAGGAATTTTTTTTATGATAATTACATTTTAACGAACTGACTTACTATCATATATTAGCCAAAAAAAGAAATGTTGTCAAGTAATTTCTTTAAAATCTATTTAATTCAAAATGTTTCAATTATTATTTAAGAAAACAACTTTAGCTGTACCCTAACTTAGCCTGTAGCATTTGTTTCGGAGTTCACGTCCTTCAAAGCCCAACCCGTTCACTACATAATAAAAAAAAAAGAAAAAAAAAAAGAAGAAAAGTCGGAATACAAAAGCCAATTCTCAACTGCAATACAGCGGTGACTCGAAGCCAACAAACATTATCCATCCAAAAATATCAAATTACACCCTCAATTTTATCCATTTCAACCGTTTCCCTGCTTCTTTTTTTTTTTCTTTCAGTTTGAGCAGTATATTTGTTTGTATTTTCTGGTAAGAAAAAATAATTGTGTGTGAATTTATTTATTATTAGTTGATATTTAATTTGCATTTTTATTTTAGTTAAAAATGTATTTCTTAATGAAATTTAATTGTATTTTTAGTTTTATATATATATATATATATATATATATATATATAGTAAGAATCTACTGTTGTAGCATGGTTCAGTATAAATTTTATAGAATTGATGTATCATCATGAAATTATTTTGATCGGGCAACAATCTAGAGGCAAAAATTAATTTAGAAATTTAAATATTAAATTATAGACCATCTGAATTCCGATTTCAACAAATTTATAGTAGAACTGAACGTCTCGAAAATATAAACCCAACGACACCAAATTCAACACAATCCGAGCCCAAATGAGTCCAAATTAAAGACCCGAAGCACATTTGGAAGGTTTAATCTATAATTTTGATTGCCAAACAATTTCCAAATATGGCGTGCTTATAATCGAATTGAGGGCTCAACGAGACGAATCCAACGAGCCTAAGATCGCCGAATTCCAATATCATTAAGACATTCAAATGCTCAATAAACAGTCCATGATCAAGAGATTCCACATCGGCCATCCATTAAAACCACTCCTAATTTACCCTTGATCTTCATCTTATTTACTGGTAATGCTACTATCAAAAAAGTATAAATAGATCTCTCATTTCTAATGAGGGGAACCCCAAGTATTAAGAGAAGGAAGAAAATGAGGAGACTCCTCCTCGACCACCGTCGGACTTTCACCCGACAACCGGCTAACGACGGAATTAAGTAAGGAAGAAATAAGAGAACGAAGGAAAGGAATTAAAGGAAGAGACACCTCCTCGACCACTGTCGGACTTTCACCCGACTGCAAATTGATGCCGGAATTCTACTCGATTGCCGACTAGCGTCAAAATTCTGCCCAACCGTCAATTGAAGCCGGATTTTTGCCTGACCACCATAACATCATTGTATTTTCGAACTCCGTTTGTAACTAAATTTCAAACTAGGAGTTGATTATTGTAATATGATCGTCTTCAATTTCATGGATGAGTTGGTCACTTGTAATCTAAGTAAACACTAGTGGAATCCATTCAACTAGGCGTGACCTGTGGTTTTTCCATTTTCATGATTTCAACATAAAAATTCTGTTGTTACATTTTTTTCTCTGTTTGTATGCTGGATATCCGTACAACGCTGAGACGAAAATTTTATAACTCAATCGTCGTGTATATTCTAGCCCGCAACAAGAATATTTATTCTAGTCTAAAATTTTTATTTTATGTACGAGTATATCTTTTGTCTTTTTATAGCATATTTATAAAAGTATACAATCAATAAAATATAGTTTTCGAATCAAATAAATAGCTCAAAATTAAAACTCTCAAATAGAAATTAATAACTTTACTGATAATTTTTCCAAGAACGTTTTTTCTTTTTCTTTTTTCATAAGTAGAAAATAAACTAAGGCAGGCAGTTTTGATCTTTACTTTTTTCCTGGTTTAATGTAAATTTCGAATTAAAAACAGCTTTATAAAGCAAAAAAGAAAAGTATCTTAAATGAATCTTAAATAATTCATTATATCTCATATTAGTGAGTTTTTTTTTTTTTTTTTTTTTTTTAAGAGAGAGAGTTGTTTACGGGCTGATTGAATTTTATGCAAGTGTTATTTTCCTTGTCTTCCTATAAGCAAATATTCTCGGAAAAGTAACAGTTAGATGAATGCGGGAGCAATAAATTTACTGCAGTCCTGAGCTTGAATCCATCTTACATTAAAATTATATTCGAGCAATAAATTTAAAAAATAAAAAACAAAATCTTTTGTATTGTTCCATTTTTCATCAACAATAAGATAATTTCAGAAATATATTATAAAAAACGGAGTACAAAGCTGACCCATTGGAACATTTTTCTTACACTAGATAGATAAATAGAAGAAGATAAACTTATGAAAGACATAAAAGAGTAAGACAAGAAAAGAAGAACAAAGAGAGGGACCACAAGCTGCTCCTATACTTTCAAAATAGGGAAGAAGTTAAAGAGATGGTGATAGAAGAGCATAGCATGTATTGAGGTCCCCAACGATCTATGTCATTTTTCATTTTTATAACATTAAAATATTAGGCATTTCCATGCTTCTTCTACCATTAATTTATCCATATACATGTAAATTAAATAAGGCAAGGCCCTCATTGGTTCTATAATCTTGCCAGTCACAGAGGAAGCAGTGAAAGCTCAAATCACACGCTTCTCTCATGTCCCCAGACCAAGCATGCTCTTTCTCATCCCACGCCAGCCAATATATTCAACCCAAATAGTTTTTCCATATTCCATCATGCTATCTCACTCTCTAATATTTTATAATACTTAAATTGTTACAATATTGTGCCCCGATGATGTCACATTTCTTCTTTATGGACACGAACGTTTTGGTTTTATTCCTGTGAGAGAGCGACACTTAGCTTTTGTATAAGTTTTTAACACTCCTAAATTTAATATAGTGGCTGTTATTATAGTATAAATGTGAATTAAATTCATGATTTAGGGTCTTAATCAACCAAATTAGATGGCACGCATGGCACTTAGTTTTTAATTAATTTAAAATTTATTCTTAGTTTATGATAGAAAAATCATTTATAGAGTTCTTATGGAAAAACTAGGTAACTTTTCTTTTTCTGATTTTTTTCATGATTTGCTTAGGAGAATAACTTCTTAAGTAAATTGGAAAGAAATTTCGGCTTTTATAAAATTTCAATAGCCAAATATTTATTAATAAGTTTAGAAAATCATAAGGGATAAAGATATAGGAAGAAAAAATGTAAAAAAAAAAGAAGAAGGCTTCGGTATTGGACCTAGGATCCTAGTCAAAGAGTGAGGTTTCCATTCTATTAAATATGAATTTCCAGCATAAAAATTTCCATCTCCCTCTCTTGTCTTTTTTATAGCCAAACAATGAATCTTTATAACTAATTGTCTCATCAGCTGACCATTATCACGGCTAACCTTCATGTGCTTGGACACCTTTGCTTGCTCTTTAGCCTCTTCAATTATTTTAAGTTGTAGGACTTGTTGATTTTAACTTTAGGACTTGTCTTATATCTTATTTTTTAGATAAGACCATCATCATAACATTCATTATTTTATTTATTGATGTTATTGCTGCACCATTTCCCTAGGTTCTAGGAACTGGGAATAGCATGAAGAATATTTATATAGCTAGGATTCCGAGTAACCAAAACTGGCCTTTTCCCCCTGGGCTATTATTCTTTTGTCTCCAATCCTATTTGCATCCTTTACTCGTCTTGAGAAGATGAAGATGCACAGCGGAGAAAGCTGATCAACTTTTGAATTAGAAGCTGATCTGCATTAAGATAAATTAATTGAGAGTAAGCTTTTCTACTTAATTGTTAATAGCTTTAGTTAGCCTATGTATATAGGGCCGTGTGTTTTCCATTATATGATAATGGTTTTGAACGGCTGTCACGGTATGAATTTTATAATTTTAGGGCAAAGTATTAATTGGAGAACGGATCGCATGGTGCGCCCATCCAATTACACTGGTTCAAGACACGTTAAAATGATGGAAAATATTTTAAATTAGGTATTATTAAAAATTTAATTTTGTTATTAAGTATTGAAAAATAATATTTTTAAATAGGCAAAGTCGTGCATCAAATATGCAACTTCGTACTGACTTAGACTTTTTGAGTCATATGCCAGTTGCCCGACTAGCGGGTGACTTATTTCCAAAAAAAGTTATTATTGCAAGTTGCCTGTTAAAAGGATGACTTACAGCATCGAATTCAAAAAATTATTTTAAAATAAAATAGGAGGAAATGCATTAAATATGTATATTTTAAAAATAATTTAAAAATACAAATCTAGATAAAAAAATATAGAATTAGTGTGAAGAATATAGTTTCAATATTTTAACTGAAGTCAATCGTTAAAATACTTATTTATTGATAAAATTTTGGTTAAAATGGACTTTTTTAATTTTCAATTTATTTTGATATTAATATAATTTTAAAATAAAATAAAAATAAAAATATTATCATGAAGTATTTACATAATTTATTTACTACACATTATCTTACTAGAATCATTTATTTGCCACCCATTCAAAATAATTTGTTTAAAAATTTACATAAATAAATAAAAGTGAATGTAAATTTATTTAAATAAATTTAGCATATTTTTTTTTGGGGAAAAGGCTCAGCATATTTGAGTCAGCACTAAGTCGCTGATTTGATGAACGATTTTGACAACTTTAAATTTTTTTCAATACCTAATTACATATTTAAAATTTTTATAATACAAAATTTCAAAATTTATTCTAAAATGGGCACAAATATCTTTACAAAACATAAAAATGTCCTCCACTTCCTGTCCTATAGATTGGCGCTTAGGCTCCCATTTTTATAGTTATGGGTTAGAGACATGATTCTTTTTCAGTTATAACTACTTTTTTCAAGAATATAAATTAAAAAAAAAACTATAAAGTCTTAGGTCACATTTCTACAACAAAAAATCAAAATCTGGTTTTCTTAACACAAGCAAATAAAAGACTATTTATCCTTTTGGATTTTCATTGAAAAAAAAATTATTTTTGTTTCTTTTCTATTATTTTATTTTATTCTCAGCTTTCAACCAAAGAAACAATTTTAATCAATCACAAGTCTCATCACAAACCGGATTGCATGAAAATAAGTATGCAAGATAATAATCGTAAAAAATAAAAGTCAAAAAATAAAATATTAAAAATAAGGACAAACACATTAGAGAATTATATTACTTCGGTCAACCTTGACCTATATTCACTCCTCGATGTCCTCCACTACGTGTATTGCACTTAACCTTTGGTTTCCATCCTTTTGTTGCTATAACAAAACAGCGAAACCCTTACAAAATCTCTTCCACCATCTCGGTGTGATAGAGTAGTCGATCAAATCTCTTTTCACCAACAATGCTACAAAGTAGCAGAATCCCTTTCACTAATAGTGTAGTTGAGTAGCTAAATCTCATTCACTAATGGTGCGGCGTAGAACCAAATAACTTTCACCTTCCTCTGGCATGGTGGAGAACCAAATCACTTTCACCTAAAGTAGTGGAGTAGCCGGGACCTTTGACACCAAAGGGGTCTTCTTCCCAAAGCTTCCCTTAAAATGAATCTTCATGCATTAATGAACTCAGGTGCAAGTTGGCCAGAGCAACAATATGAAACTCTCTCTCACACTCCCTTTAACCCATAAGGATCTTCTCCCTCTATCACAAACTTCACCCTTTCTCTCACAAGCTCTAGGCCTTCTCTTCAACACTTTATCACATGATACAAAACCTAATGATTATGAAAAGTCATTTTCAAAATGAAATAAGAGTTGTTAAAATACAAGGCTTCATGAAAAATTCTAATTTTTATTCTTCCGCAACTATTTGTATAGTATGGTACGACCATCATATAGTACATTTAGTTTACTCCGTCGAAGATCGTCTAGTATGATTTATAACCATACAATACGATCAGTTCAAATTAAAAATTAGATCATAGTGGATGAACAAATTTCATCTAGAGAGTCCTTGGGTTGTGCATATAGTATGATTTTTTGATAATACAAAATGAACCAAATATCTTCTAGAGAATCCTTGGGTATGTCATACAATATGATCAATGATTATACAATATGATGAGTAATTAAATCAGATAAAACTAATTTAATTTGATCCCTTTATTAAAGGTCTTAAATAGGTAAATAATCAACTAATTGTACTATATGAAATATTTGATGCATTACGAAGAGTCGAAATTTTAAAATTCAAATTTACCTATTTTAGGTATCTTAAATTCGATGGTAGGATTTCTAATTATAGTGATCATTTAGTATGAAGTGCTATTAGTACTATATGATTACTATATTTTAATTTTTTATTTTTCATTTTAAAAAATAATTAATTAATTTCTATATCAATAGATCATATAGTATAATTGAATCGTATGTTATAATTTATAGAATAAATTGAAATATATATATATATATATATATATATATATATATATATATATATATATATATATATATATATATATATATATATTCACTTTCCCTGTGTATGTGTATATGGTTTCTAAGCTATCAAACACCATTTTAAAAACATTGACCCATAAAAAGAAAGACTCTTGCAAACAACAATCTGATGCTATCAAATTTTGATATTTGATCCTTTAGTGGTGGTCGGTGTTGCAATCCATGACCCCGAGTTTGAGATTTTGATGATGCCAAATAATGAGTGTTTTGGAACTGCTTTTCATTGATTATTATTTTATTTGTTATTTTCCTTGAGCACTAACATTTAAGGAAGATCACAAGTGACTCAGGAAGAAAGGAAGACTCAAGACCGGGTAGATTAGGAGTATGAGTCAAATATTGTATTTTCCATTTATTATATTTTTTACTTTATTGAGTCTGGCCACATAATGCGTAAGAGTAAGAGCAACCATGCACACACACAGGGGGAGAGTTCTTTTTGAACTGCAAAATATAACTAAAATTCTTCTCTAGAGATCGTACTGTACGATTTTAATTCGTACCGTACGATCCAAGATATGTGGGCAAATCTGTGAATAGATCGTACTGTACGAAGTCTTTCGTACTGTACGATATGTTCAGATCCAAAACCCTAGCCGTGTTTTAATTTAAGCAAGTGATTTTGCGCCGTTCGTATTGTACGAACCTGTTCGTACTGTACGATCCGTTTTTAATACTTACTTAAATTAACCCGTGATTAGTGCATGTAATCCAGGCCTAATCAAAATTTAAACATCGTACTGTACGATCGTAATCATACCATACGATGAACAGAGACGACATCCGATCGTCCAGACCATCGTCCTGTACGAATAGTATCTTGTTGGATCGTACCGTACGATATTATATCGTACAGTACGAATTATTTTTGAACTGTTCGTACATCTTCGTACCAGGACGATGTCTGTTTATGAAGATCGTACTGTACGATCCCAGATCGTACTGTACGAACAGTAACGGCTACTTTTGAATTCAGAGGTTTTTGGAGCCTTTTTTAGATATCAATCAAGTTCTTTTTGGGTAAGATTGACAGAGGGTGAGAACGTGATTAGTGAGGGATTCCAAGGGAGAAAACTCTAGAGAAATTCTTGAGGGTTGAGAGAGGAAGGAGGAGGTGAGCGTTGTGAGGGAGAAGAGGTGTGAGGGAGATCACACGGTTGCTCCAAGCTTGCTGCATCTTGCTCCTCCTGTGGCCCGAGAAGGATTTGAGGGAGGATCTCCAAGGGAAAGGCTCATCTACATCCGTTACCTCGAGGTTCTCTGCCTTCTCCAAGAGGGAGAAAAACGAGAAGGTTCTCTGCCTTCTCCAGGAGGGAGAAAAACGAGAAGGTTCTCTACCGTCGCTAGGAGGGCGAAAACAGAGTTTGGTATTCCGCCACGCCGGGTTGGTGAAAGGGAGGTTTGTACAGGCTTCTCCGCCTTGCCGAGGGGGGCAAAAAGAGAACTATTTTTATAGAGAAAATCCCGGAGTGGAGGACTCCGGGGAGTGGACGTAGGTCATATTTTGACCGAACCACTATAAAATTCTTGGTGTGTTCTTTCTTTATCATTGTTTACTTTTTGCTTGCACTTTAAATTTGTCATATCTATTGCATGTGAAATTTTGTGAAATTAAAATTGCATAAATCTTTGTTTTAAAATTTCAAAAACAACAAAAAATTAGAACTCTTGTTTAAGGTTAATTTTATTAAGAAAATGACTTTTACAATTCACCCCCCTCTTGTCTTTTAGTAATTTCAATTGGTATCAGAGCTAGTTTTTCAAAAATAGTGTTTTAAAAAACCTTGAAAAAATGATCATGTCGAACTTTGGTAATCGTAACACTGCGGAGGGTTATTCAATAACTCGTCCACCACTTTTTGATAACATACCGTTTGATTTTTGGAAAATTAGAATGTCTACATTTTTACAATCTATAGATTACCGCATGTGGATGTTAGTAAATGATGGGTATGTTGCACCGTTTAAAACTGTTAATGGTTTGAAAACTCATGTACCGTTTATTGAATGGAGCAATGAGGATAGGGAATTAGCCCAACTGAATGCTAAGTGCTTAAACTGCTTTTTTTGTGCATTGAAATCTGAGGACTATATGAGAGTATCTACTTGTGCTTCTGGTAAGGAGATTTGGGATAGACTGTGCATTACATACGAATGAACAAACGAAGTAAAACAGTCTAGGCTTAACATTCTACTGCATGATTATGAATTATTCCGTATGAAACCTAGCAAAACAATTTCTGACATGTACACTAGGTTCACCCAAATCGTGACATCCTTGCATGCATTAGGTAGAGAAATTTCAAATTCTGAGAAAGTAAATAAAATTCTTAGATGCCTGCCTAGTTCCTATGATACTAAGATAACTGCTATCACTGAGTCCAAAGATCTTAATGTTTATTCTATTGATAACCTCCTCGGGTCACTCATTGCATACGAGCAAGGAGTGAGCCAAAGGCAAAGTGATGCAGGTGAAAAGAAAAAGGATCGGACGGTGGCATTAAAAGCTAGCAACTCAGAAAGTGAAAGCTCTACAGGGGAGGAAGAAGATGAAATAGCACTGATGACCCGACAGTTCAAAAATTTCCTGAAGAGAAAACAGAAGCGTCATCAGAACAGCTGGAATAAAGGTAAGAGCTCAAGGTCCAATAAGGTTTCATCTGATACAATTTGCTTTGAGTGCAGGAAGCCAGGTCACCTTCGAGCCGATTGCCCTAATCTGAAGAGTCAACCAGCAAAGGAGAAAGGAGATGACAATGGTAAATACAAGAGAGGAAAGACAAAGACACAGAAAGCTTTTTGGGCCGACTCTGCCTCAGAATCATCTGAAGAAGAAGCAGAGGAGGAGATAACAAATTTGTGTCTTATGGCTAATGATAACCTTGATCAATTGGATCAAGATGAGGTATGTCAACTTTCTTATGATGAATTATTGCTTATTTCTGAGAATATTCATGACTCGTATAGGAAACTGAAGAAAATGCATGCTAAACTTAATATTGAATTTAGTTCCTTACAAATTGAGCATGCTAACTTAGTTAAAGAAAATTCTGGTTTAGATAAAGATCACATGTTACTTCTTGATGAGTATGATGCATTAAATAAGAAGCATATTGAACTAATTGAAGCGCATGAATCCTTGAAAACATCACATATTGAACTAGATGTAGAGTTTGAAAAACTAACTGCACTTGCATTAGAAGTAGATCATAGTGAGCACTTGCTATTGATAGAAGTTGATGGATTGACAGCTCAAAATAAAACTTATAGTGAAAAGATAAAAAAACTAGAAAATGAAATTGCATCACTCACAGTAGGCCATCCTAGAAAACCCCAACACAGCATGCATCACAAAACCTTAGGAAGAGGCACCACCACACTCATAGATTAGTAAACCCATTTCCTGGTGTTAGGTGCTTCTCTTGTGGCATGTTAGGTCACATAGCCCGCACATGCACAATTCACCGTAGGACACACTTAGTATGGAGACCTAAACTGCATCCATCACAACATAACATGCATACATCTCATTCATGCAAGCATAAGGAGGAACCCAAACTCACTTGGGTTCCCAAATCTAATCTTTGAATGAAAATGTAGGGCTGCTCTCACAAAAGACCTAGTGAGAGCATGTGGTACCTGGATAGTGGCTGCTCGCGACACATGACTGGAGATATGAAGAAGTTCATCCTATTGGAGACCAAAACTGGAGGCAAAGTAACGTTGGGAGACAACACTACCAGGAAGGTGATAGGCTCAGGTATCGTTGGTAATGCTAAGAACTTTTTAATTGAAATTGTTTTACTAGTTGATGGGTTGAAATATAATTTGCTTAGCATTAGTCAACTGTGTGACAAAGGTTTTGATGTTAAATTTTTTACTGATAGATGCCTGATTAGTTTATTTGATGAAGTAATTCTAGAAGGAAAACGAATGAACAATGTTTACATGTTAGAACTTGATCGTGTAGATAACTCAAAATCATTTTGCTTGAAAACAATAGTTGATGACTCGTGGCTATGGCATAGGAGACTATGCCATGCTAGCATGAAAACTCTTAGAAACATCACTCAGAAAAAATTAGTTAGAGGTGTACCTAAGTTAGAATTCACTAGGATCACTTATGTGATGCTTGTCAACAAGGAAAACAAGTCAAATCATCCTTTCACTCAATTAGAGATGTGATCACCTCTAGGCCACTAGAATTTACACATGGATTATTTGGACCCGTATGTACAGCCAGTCTAGGTGGAAAGAATTATGGATTGTGATTGTAGACGACTTCACTAGATTTACTTGGGTAAGATTCTTAGCACACAAGAATGAGTCTTTTTGAGGAATTTAAGGATTTTCTCCTCCCAATGGATTCAACGAAAATAGGTTGTGAAATATCCACAATCAAAAGCGATCATGGTGGAGCGTTTTCCAAAAGTGAATAGATTTTGAGTCATTCTGCCAAGATACCAAGTATAGAGCACAATTTCTCACTCCAAGAACACCCCAACAAATGTCAAGCAAGATAAGGAAAAAATATAACCCCTATGGTAGAAGCTGCTAGGGCAATGTTAGTCGGAGTATACCCTTGCCTAGATATTTTTGGGCAGAAAGCCCAGTCAACACAACGCCTGTTTATATTTGAACAGAGTAAACATTAGCGTTAAGCTGTACATAAAACTCATCATATGAACTCCTTAAAGGGTAGCGACGCCAAGATGCTTTCACGTTTACATGTCTTTGGGTGTAAAATGCTTCATCTTAAATAATGGTAATACATCCCTTAGGTAAAATTCGATCCCAAAGTCTAGATGAGGGTGTTCTCTTAGGCTATTCTTCTGTCAGGTAATGCTATAGAATATTTTTTTATTAATAAGAGAACCCTTGTTTTTATAGAAAGAATCCGACCTCTGTGGGTATTTGATGAATCAATATGCCCTCAGAAACTTAAAATTCGAGATGATGAAATAGAGGCAATTCAAAGAGTGAACTATGACCTAGGAGAAAGGTCGAATCTCAGAAGCTTGGCCTAGAGAATGGGAGATATTCTTCTAGTCATCCTAAAGAGTTAATTATTATGGAGACCCTTCAGAGGTGTAAGAAACTAGTGCAGGACTTACTACCGCTAGAAAAGGAGCGTTAGTCACTCAGCTTTCATCTCTCATGATAGAACCTACAAGTAAAGATCCAAGCCTTAGGAGAGAATTTTGATTCTAGCATGCAAGAAGAGCTAATCCAAATTCACCCAGTGAATGATGTTTGGGAGTTAGCTAAGAGACCTAAGGAGCAGAAGTGTTGTTGACGAATGGGTCTTCAAGAATAAGGTGAAATGATTCAGGAACAATAAATAAGGAATAAGACAAGGCTAGTAGCCTAAGGGAGTACAACTAGATTGAGGTGGAATATGACTTTGAGAAACATTGCCCGGTTGCCTAGACCTAAGAAGCTCATAAGGTGCCTAGCTTTTGCTGTCTTCAAGAACTTTAGTTATTATCAAAATGGATTAAGAGGTAGCATTTTTGAACGGCGGAATTAAAGGAAATGTCTACGTTAGCAACCCCTGGATTCTTGATAAGCTCACAATTTCCGAAACCATGTATTCAAATTAAAAAAAGGACTATGGATTAATAGCAAGCACCTAAAGCATGGTATGAAAGACTTAGCCTCATTGTCTTTTGGATAGAGGATTTAAATAGCGGTATGTGTAGATACATACAACTCCTTTTTACAAAAAAGTAAGAAGAAAGAAATTCTCGTTTGTTCAAAATATGTAGATGACATCTTGTTTGGAATCCTCGATAAAAACTATGCGATGAATTTTCAAATAACAATGAGTTAGTTATGAGTTTGGAAATGAGCATGATGGGAGAGCTTAAACTACTTTCTGGCTCTTTAGTGTACAACAAATGGAAAATGGAACCTATTCTTAGCCAATCAAAGTAATTAAGGATATTTTAAAGAAATATGAAATGGATAGTGCAAAACCCATGAACACCCCAATGGAGTTCGACAATACCAATTAGATAAGGATCCTAGTGGAAAAATCCAGTAGACAGAAAAAATATAGAGGTATGATTGGATCACTTCTGTACTTGACTGCCAGTAGACCGGACATAATGTTTAGTGTTGCCTTTGTGCCCGGTTCCAAGCGATCCTAAAGAGTCTCACTATCACTGCTTGTTAAAAGTACTCTAGATATCATTACTAGGCACCCCAAACTTACGAATTTGGTATCCCAGGACACAGCACTTCCTTTGAAATCCTTGGGTACTCAGATTCTGACATGCAGGAATGTGAGGAATAAGATAGAGAAATAGGCAACCTCTGGTACCTTGCCAAATTCAATCGGACATCAACATAGTTCTGCTGTCCCAGAGGCTAAGAAAAAACTCATATAAAGCACTTTCCCAACAGCCGAGGAAAAGAAGTAGTGAAGGCAGGTATCTGCGAGTTGTACGGTTAACAGGTATCTTTTTTTTTTTTTTTTCTTATCGTTTTCATTTTTAAAATTCACAAAAATTCTTTGATCCCCCCTTCGGACACTGTTGGAACCATCTACGATCATGGTGTGACAACACCATAGTGCAAATAACAAATTGTATCCTAAGAATCCAATTCAGCACATCTCGAACGAAAACACATAGACATAGACATCATTTCATTGAGAGTCCACGTCGACGTATTGAGGAGACTAGAGAAAGGACTTCCTCCACAACGTATCAAGGAAAATTGGCGAGTACTAGTCACAAAACCATTTAGCTTTGTGACACCTTTAGTCACCTTGAGGACTAGATGGTGCATAGATGATAAGCATGAAAAGGATAATAAAAAAAACATTAAAAAAATATAAATCTTAGGAGCTGGCTCCATGATCACACACACTACCACACACCAACATTCACATTGACGGTTCATTCGTGACTGACG
This sequence comes from Dendrobium nobile, assembly GCA_022539455.1. Taxonomy (NCBI): domain Eukaryota; kingdom Viridiplantae; phylum Streptophyta; class Magnoliopsida; order Asparagales; family Orchidaceae; genus Dendrobium; species Dendrobium nobile. The sequence continues at coordinate 24,073,043 of CM039721.1, forward strand.
ATATATATCTATTCCTGTACGACAGATCACAATCTAAAGCCTCCAATAGGCAGATTTTCAGCTCTGTTTGATCTTATTATACGATACACATCGTACTTTTAATATAATCTTGCCCGATAATTTGCCTACCGTACTGTCGATCTCCCTCTTCGTACAATACGATCCCACGTACAGCCAGAAACAGCCGTTAACCGATGTTTGGCGAAATTAAAAGCCAGTTGGTACGACATTATTGAGTATCGTACTGTCGATCCCATACGCTTCGCTACTAGAACGATCACACTCAGCACAAAGGACAAATTCGAGCTATAAAACGGTTCGTACGATATTTATTAGTATCGTACTGAAAACGATCCACATATTCATGACAGACGAAACTTTTGGTCAAAAGACGTTACTGGGCCCTCGGGCACGATCGATAATCGCCTGATTACGTACATACATAACGTACGATACGATGACTGTACGATTAGACTGCCTTTATCCCGAAAACGATTGGTTCAGAACATTAATTGCATTTTATATCGTATGGTCACGATCACATATTCGTACTGTACGTTTACGGAAAATCCTATAAAATCCCTCCTAGGCTGTTACAAGTCACCAACTCGCACCCCACTCAGCTTCACTGTCGTTTTTCGCGCTCCACCTTCAATGTCAAACGAGGATTCGGGAGAGACTGCCGGCACAAAGCCGTCCATCCTCCCCCCCCCAGTGTCAACTCGATACATGCTCTTCCTGAAAATAGAAAATGAGTGGTTAAGCCTACACCGCTACCAATGGAAGGCATTGCAAAATTTTCCCTCAAAAAAATGCTTAATCACCGGGCCGCTAAATATTCAGCCCCCAGTAATGGCCTTTTTGCCTCTCCTCCTGACATTTTCAATCTACACCCAAGCATTTCCATACAATTCTGAAAAACTCCTTTATTGAATTTCTTGCCAACCACACCTACACCAGTCGATTAACACCACTTCACTCCCTATTGTTTTGCGAGCCGCCCCCCTTGAAATATTAGAAGCCGACAACCGCCCAACATATTGGCCTGTCCACCTGAAGGACCTATGGTTCGCTCGTTTCTTACATGATTTTGATTGGAGCGATGTAAATAGAGTCCTTAGGAAACTGTTTTTTCATCAACACCACCTCTAGTCCAATCCTTAACCCGCATGCCCCGTATAATTCAACATGTTCTTCGAACCTCTATCAAACCCAAAGGTGGCGGTAACCGACATCAATCTGACCCTACCCTATTCAGTCGCTACATACCTGAATCATGTCCAACAGTAGTTTGATGAGGCGATTTGATTAGCAACAATTCGCACAGGTACTTTTGTTGTATTCCACCACTCGACGGTAACAAGAATGCTGGCTTCTTTGGTTCACCTCATATGGATATATCCTCTACCATAAATATATTATCCTATCCTGTGACACCCGCATGCTTCATATTTTCTTACGAGATGCTTCCTTCCGTATCCTCTTTCATGCGGGACAAGAGCCGAAGAACCCAGTCTTTGATGAGACAGAAGGAGGGAAGAGTGCACCAACCGCAGCTTCAGCTCGACCACGACGCCCCCAGCTGCAGCACCCCGAGCACCTCACCTAGCACCAGCTCCACCACACGCCAAATGATGACTTTAGTCTGTGCCAACCGCTAGTCGACCAGCTGCAAGAATCGCTCCGCACATATACATATTTCAGAACAACACACAACACCGAAGGGGGGCCCTGAATAGAGCAATGAGTTTGGAGAGTGTTTAACAGCAAATTGATCACCGCTTCGACGCTCTATTTCATACTTCATCCAAATCCACCTCACACCACCACCTGATCAGGAACCCGTCTGACTAAGATGGGGGTTTATGTTTGCATTGTAGCTTTTTAGGTCTGTATTTTTTTTCCGCGTTGTGTTTTAGATGCCTCCTCCTTTTTGTGCTGTCAAAAGGGGGAGAAGTTTGTGTGTACTGTTTGTAATGCCTTTATCTAAATACAGTTAGTCTTTCGTTTCGTACTGCTTTGCGTATATTTTTTTTCCTTCTTGTGTTTATTTTTTTTTTTTAAAAAAAAAAAATAAAAGAATATTTTTCTTTCTTACATGCAACAATTTATTTGAGATCATCAAAAAGGGGGAGATTGTGCTAATCCAAGACCCAAATTGAGATTTTGATGATGCCAAATAATGAGTGTTGGAACTGCTTTTCTTGATTATTATTTTTTTTATTTTCCTTGAGCACTAACATTTAGGAAGATCACAAGTGACTCAGGAAGAAAGGAAGCTCAAGACCGGGTAGAATAGGAGTATGAGTCAAACATTTGATTTTCCATTTATTTATTTTTTACTTTATTGAGTCTGCCACATAATGCGTAAGAGTAAGAGCTACCATTGCACACACACGAGGGGAGATTTCTTTTTTAACTGCAAAATATAACTAAAATTCTTCTCTGAGATCGTACTGTACGATTAATTCGTACCGTACGATCCAAGATATGTGGGCAAATCTGTGAATAGATCAGTACGTACGAAGTCTTTCGTAACTGTACGATATGTTCAGATCCAAAACCCTAGCCGTGTTTTAATTTAAGCAAGTGATTTTGCCGCCGTTCGTATGTACGACCTGTTCGTACTGTACGATCCGTTTTTAATACTTACTTAAATTAACCCGTGATTAGTGCATGTAATCCAGGCCTAATCAAAATTAACATCGTACTTTCGATGTAATCTACCATACGATGAACAGAGACGACATCTCGATCGTCCAGACCATCCGCCTGTACGAATAGTATCTGTTGGATCGTACCGTACGATATTATATCGTACAGTACGAATTTTTTTGAACTGTTCTGACTACTCGTACCAGGACGAGTCTGTATGAAGATCGTACTGTACGATCCCAGATCGTACTTCGAACAGTAACGTACTTTGAATTCAGAGGTTTTGGAGCCTTTTTTAGAATCAATCAAGTTCTTTTTGGGTAAGATTGACAGAGGGTGTGAACGTGATTAGTGAGGGATTCCAAGGAGAAAACCTAGAGAATTCTTGAGGGTTGAGAGAGGAAGGAGGAGGTGAGCGTTGTGAGGGAGAAGAGGTGTGAGGGAGATCACACGGTTGCTCAAGCTTGCTGCATCTTGCTCCTCCTTGGCCCGAGAGGAGATTGAGGGAGGATCCCAAGGGAAAGGCTCATCTACATCCGTTACCTCGAGGTTCTCTGCCTTCTCCAGAGGAGAAAAACAGAAGGTTCTCTGCCTTCTCCAGGAGGGAGAAAAAACGAGAAGTCTCTCTCCGTCGCCAGGAGGCGAAAACAGAGTTTGGGTATTCCGCCACGCCGGTTGGTGAAGGGAGGTTTGTACAGGCTTCTCCGCCTTGCCGAGGGGGGCAAAGGAGAACTATTTTTATGTGAAAATCCCGGAGTGGAGGACTCCGGGAGAGGACGGTCATATTTTGACCAGAACCACTATAAATTCTTGGTGGTTCTTTCTTTATCATTGTTTTACTTTTTTGCTTGCACTTAAATTTGTCATATCTATTGCATGTGAAATTTTGTGAAATGTAAAATTGCATAAAATCTTTTTTTTTAAATTTCAAAAACAACAAAAAATTAGAACTCTTGTTTAGGGTTAATTTTATTAAGAAAAAGACTTTTACAATTCACCCCCCCTCTTGTCGTTTAGTAATTTCAGTCGGTGTATTCTTAAGTGGAAATCTCAGTACACACAGAGAATATATATTAAAATAAATCATATGACAAATTAAATACAATCCATTAATATTTGTTATAATCAAAACATATGCTTGGGCTTTTGGATTGCAACAATTTCTCTATTTTTTATGAAGACTAACAATATTGGTTGAATTATAAGTTTATTTTATTTTCAACATAAGTTCTCCCACTTATTAACATATCTATTTTAAAAAATAGGAAGATATATATTATTTTTTATTCATTTATTTTTTAATTTAATATGCACACAACAACTTGAACTAAAATTATGGCATATACAAATGAAAATAAAGGGACAACTATCAATATTTTACTCTCCCTTTGACATCTTCAAAAAGGATATCTACGAACTAACACCCATATAAAGAAATAAATTTAATGTTAAAAGTTTTATCATAATAGAATAATGCTTAAAAAGTTTTAAGTATTCTTCTATAAAATTATTTAACACCTATAATTCATTAATTTATATAATAATACTTGCACGTGCTATATTTTTAGTAGTACAATCTCTTGATCTATCTTTACCTTTATTCCTAGTCTCAAGCAGCATTAAGTGTTTCAGATCTCTAGTTAAGGGATGCATATGTTGTCCAAGTTCTTTTGCTCTCACTTGATCTCTTATAAAAGCACTCCTACGTGGTTAATTAAACATCAAAATTGGGAACCTAAGTGGGTTTCAGTCCCAACATTGCACGTGGTATATTTTTAGTAGTACAATCTCTTGATCTATCTTTACCTTTATTCCTAGTCTCAAGCAGCATTAAGTGTTTCAGATCTCTAGTTAAGGGATGCATATGTTGTCCAAGTTCTTTTGCTCTCACTTGATCTCTTATAAAAGCACTCCTACGTGGATAATTAAACATCAAAATTGGGAACCTAAGTGGGTTTCAGTCCCAACATATGACTAAGTAAATACATGTCATGCATGCCATGTGGTGATGCTGCTTTAGGCCACAAAAATAAGTGTGATATAAATTAAGTATAATGTGCAAGTTCGGGAAATGAGTCCTTTTATGTCACAAGTATAGCACCTAACACTTGAGAATGGGTTCACAAACATATGTTGGTGGTTGTACCTCTTTCAAGGGATATGTGATGCATGTTGTATCCTAGGATATGACTATGAATGCATAATCCCATCAGTGTTCTATTTAAGTGCACTTATTTTCTTTAACAAACAATCAAACAAAGTTTTATCGGCACCTAGTTCAGGTAATTATTCATGCTCAATAGTATTAATTTTTAATGCAAGTTTTTCTAGTTATTTGCATGTTTCCTCTAATTTAATATGCTCAACTTTCAAGGGGTCATATAATTTGGTTAAGTCAACATGCTTCTTATTTAAATAAACAAAATCAATTAATAATAATGCATTCTCTTTAATTAACGAGTTTATTCAATTTTAAAATTAGAATACTCTTTAAATAAAGTATCATGCTTACTTTTTTAAATTTGAATATTCCTTTTGGAGATTTATATGCTATTTTTTTAGCTTCCTATATGAATCATGAATTTGTTCAAACATTTAAAATAGTTCATCATAGAATAGCTCGCATATCGCATCTTGATCAAAGTTTACAATTGAATCATTTATTAAATTTATTACCTCATGCTAAGGCTATTGTTCAAATGTGTCGGAGGATAAATCTCCCTAAGTGATGTTTTTTTGCTACCCTTTTTTGCATTAGGCTTATCGTTAAAGTTTTCCTTCATGGGGTGGCTCTTAAGATTGGGGCATTTGGACCTCAAATGTTTAGCTCCCTACACTCATTATATACTATGTCAGAAGAAAAGTTATTACTTTTACTATTCTTATCTTTGTTCTTATCGAGGTGATAACTGTTCTTGTTCAGAAATCTCTCAAATTTGCTTATTATTAGAGCTATCATTATTTTTATCCTCTCTAGAGCTATTACTAGTTGTGTCATCAACCTTCGGTACCATGATCTTCTCTTTTCTCCTTTCTCTTGGATCTAACAAGTTTTCACTCACATTTTACTCGTAAGAAATGTGTGATCTTAGTAAATTGCCAATAGAGTAAATATTCAAATCTTTTGATTCATAAATGGAGTGCCTTTAGCATCAAAACTATCAAGTAAGCAACACAATATATTATAAACCTTTTAAGAGTTAGATAATTCTCTACCTAGTGCATGCAATGCGGTTAGGATCTAAGTAAACCTAATTTACATGTCAGATATTATTTTGTTAGTTTTCATGTAGAAATGTTCTTAATTTTGCAGCAATTAGTTCATATAAGATAATTTGACTTCATTGGTTCCTTCATATATTCTATATAATAAATCCAATTTTTCTTGCCAGTTGTATAAGAAGAAACACACATATAATCCTCAAACTTTAAAGCATATAAAAAATTATTTAAACACTTTGAATTGAGTTGAGCACAGTCTCTATCCTCAAAGCTTCGTTGAGTAAAAAAAATTCTTCCTTGATGCCATAACAATGCCAGATGGGGTAGCATATCCTACTTGTACCTTGTGCCACATGTGATAGTAAATCAATTGCAATAAATTAATCATATAAATTTTCTAAAAATAAAAGGAATATTAAAAAATATTGGTGGGTAAGTAATTGATTATCCTTTAGTAGTATTATGATTACCATTGAAAGTAGACATTAGATCTACTCAAGGTTTTTAAACAAACATATTTAGAGTGCCCACGCTTACACTAATTGAAAGTTTAATTTATAGGTGTTAGACCACTTGAACCATGAAAGGAACACCAAGAGGGGGATGATTTGGTGTTTTTTTTTAAAAATTTCTTATAGAAAAATCTTTTTTTAAATTTTAAAATTGATTTCAACAACTTAAAACCAAAAATAGATTTTCTTAAAAGACCTTTTTTAACTTTTTATTTATATATATATTATATATATATATAGTATATATATATATTATATATTATATATATATATATATATATATATATATATATATATATATATATATATTATATATATATATATATATATATATATATAATATATATATAATATATATATATTCCTTTCTTATATCAATCACAAATCTCAAAACAAATTGTTTTGTATAAAAATAAGTATGCTATATAATAAATCAAAAAAAAAAAAAGCAAAATAAGGAAAGATTTATAATAAGGACAAACATACCAGAGATTTATAATGATTCGATCAACCATGACATATGCCCAATCCATGTAGTCCTCCACTATGAGTATTGTGCTAAATCTTCAGTGTCTCTATTTTTTTCTCATAGCAAGTTGGTCAAGCTCCGACAAATTTTCTTCTACCAACCAGTTGCGGTGGAGTGGCTAAATTCCTTTCAACAATGGTGCAATGAAGTAGCCAAAGTGATTTCAACAACGATGTAACAAAGTAGTTGAATCCCTTTCACAAATGATAACAAAGAACCAAATCTCTTTCACCTTTCCAGTGCAATTGAGTAGCTGGTCCCTTTGACACCAAAGAGGTCTTTATACCAAAGCGTCCTACAAGATGAACCTTGAGGCATGGAGGAACTCAGGTGCATGTTTGCTAGAGCAATCGGGTGAAACTCTTACTCATTAGTCCCTTGAACCCATATCAATATTCTCTCTATCTCACAAATCTTATGCTTTCTCACCCAAGCTCTAGTCATTTTCTTAAAAAGAGTGGTGTAAAGTTCTCACAAAAAAGATGATGGTTAAATAGTAGAAAATGAATCTGGCCGAAATCCCCAACCTAAGATTTATGGGTTTCGAGTTTAAAATTTGGAAACTATGGACCTTTGAAATAATAGAATATGGTAGAGGAGTTTGTCTACTTAATATTTAAAAGATTTTGAAAATTTTAAAAGGTTTTATATTATCCATATGTGTTCTAGAGAAAAACTATATTAAAGTACGACTAGTCTTGGCTATATGCACTTTTGTGCCTTTAGATAGAATTTTATGGTGAAGTGTAAGGTAATTGGAATTGGAGTGTGAGGGGAGGATAGTAAAAAAATTCTAGAACAATAGAGTGGTCAAGTTTAAGGAGAATTTACAAGTTAACTAACAAATCCTGAAGAAGGAACACTATACAAAGAAAATAGTAATAATCAATGAAATTTTTGATATAATACCGATCATTAAGAACCCCAGTAGAAATACCGGTGGATGGGGTGACAGAAAATCATGCATGTCTTTCTGATGGAATTTTGGTCGAAAACTTATGTTAAAAGATTTGAAGGTTTTAAAAATGCTTGCATATTTCTGGTGGAATTTTTTTACTAAATATTATTTGGAAAAGCCCTTTTTTCACCGTTTAATCCCTCCCTTTGCAAATTCTCATAAAATAGGCTTGGGGCAGTATATATTTAGATGAAATGGAGCAGCATCCTACCCTATGGTCCTGATCAACGCATTCACCATTCTCGTATGGATTTGACTATGTTTACGGACTCCTTCCTCATGAAGTCTATGATTCCTCCGTATATCATCTTTACTTGCCATTCATATACACATTCTGTAAGGTACCAATAATAGTTTTCATTTTCTATAGTTTTAAGAAGTATCCTTAATATTAAATATATAAAGAGGCATATGTAAGTATACATTGAAGTAAAAATTTTGTTTCCGGTACACTATTAAAATAATTATTTTGGCTATTTGATGAGTTCTATATATGATATAGACGTATTGAGTTATTTATTTATGATCTTAAATATTTATTTTAAGATATAATTTAAACTATAAAATTATTTTTAATTATATATAAATATATATATATATATTATTATATATATATATATATATATATATATATATATATATAATATTATTTTATATAAATATAATCACATCATTGCGATAAACAAGAATTGATTTGTTGGTAAAATTGAGAAAAATTTTGGAAGAAAAAAATATCATAAAGAAGAACATTTTTCTTATTTAAAGTTGACGTTGATGTACTCTTACCAGTGGAAAATTTAAGTATTTAATCATTGTAATATCTCGGAAAGATAATTTTTTTAAAAAAAAATTTAAATGAACAAACATTTAATATTAAAAAGAACTCCCCACTTAAAATATGAGTTTTATTTACCTTTCCGTATCTTATAACACATGTTAGTGAATGCAGAATTTGCTCTTTTTATTCAAATAAACTTTATGATTATGAAAGAACATGTTACAAATTGTTTACCAACATTTCAAAAACTTTTTTTCTTGCAACTTAAATTTCATAATTATGTTTTTATATTAAATTTTTGTTTTTGATTATTACAAATATTATTGTTTGGTTATTGATTCTCCTAACATATATTATAAATATTGTTTTTGTTTTTTAGGTGTACTAATGTTTTAGGAAAATCATACTCCTGAATATTGAAGAATTCAAGGCAGATTAGATTAAGGTTTATTATTAATTCAGTATGTATTTTTTATATTTATTGAGTCTGAGAGAGTGTGATTGTAATTGTGTAACCTTGTACACACACACTGGGAGAGTATTAAATTTATAAATTTTTAAATAATCATATTATATGATTTTAATTCGTACGGGATGATTTGTTCAGTTATTTCCTCCAGCATACAGTTAATCAAAGCATGGATGGGAAAAATTTTTTAAGTAATGTTCGTGCTATATGAAGTTGGCTTTGTATAGACGACGTCCAGAGTATGAAAATGATGTGAACATTTTCATCTATGCGAACATATGAATATTTTTAATTATTTGTCCGGGATGATTTGGAGTTCGTAAAGATGACATCTAGAGTACGAAAATGATACAAACATTTTTGTCTCTATGAAAATGTAAATTTTTTGAACTATTCGTCCGGGATGATCTGGATTTCGTACGGATGATGTCCATAGTACAAAATTATGGGGAACATTTTTGTCCAGATGAATAAAATTTTTTTCATAATTGTTCGTACTGTACCATATATATATCGCATTGTAAGATATGCTTGTACAAAAATAATTCGTACATGATCATATGAGCAAATTTTGAATTATTTTTCTAGGATGATTATCGATTGTACTGTATGATCGTGGTCGCTCAATATTAAAATTTTAGTTTTCTGGGCAGTTTTTCATGTCTTTCATATAAAAGGTCCATAAAAATTAACTTGTACAAATCTAGTCTTCGTGATTTCTTTGAGATCAAGTGAAAGGGTGATTTGGGAGAGTGTTTCAGAGAGAGTTCTTGCAAGTAGAGTGTGAAGGATTCATACGGTTACTCAAAGGTGAGAATCTTTTTTATTTTTTTTGTCAATTCTCTTCATTTTTTCATTCTAGTTGCTCAAGAGAATATCTTTGGAGAAGATTTGGTTTTCTATTGACACATAGAGAGTGTGAAAGGATGATGGCACTCTACTGACAATTAGCGGGTGTAAGAGGATGACGGTACTTAGCCAACACTGGGAGGATGTGAATGGATGACGGTACTCTACCGCACTGGGGATTGGTGGAAGAGAGAAAAATTGTAAAGGCTTCTCCACCTTCTTGTGAGGAAAAAAGAAGAGTCACTATGTTAATAGTGAAATACCTAAAAAAGGAGTCTTCAGGGGGTGGACATAGGTCTTGTTGGACCGAACCATTTAAAATTACTATGCTCTTTTTATATTTTCACATTTTTTTCAACATTTTGTGGTTATGGTTGATAAGCTTATTTTAAAAACAAAATAGATTTATGAGAATTATTAAATGGCTTTTTATTCAAGAGTATTTTTTTAAAATAGACAATTCACTCCCCCTTTTGTTTAGCATTGGGATAATTACATAGGTCTAACAACATATACGAACTTTTTAATGGTATTAGAGCTTACTTGAAAATTTAAAGTTTAGATTACTTTTTAAAAAAAGATTATGGCTAATTTTGGAAATAGTAACACACCTGAAGGGTATTTGATCACTATACCCCCACTTTTTGATAACATCCTTTTAATTTTTGGAAAAATGAATATGTACTTTTCTTCAATCGCTTGACTATCACATGTGGATTTTAGTTCAGGATGGATATACTAGGCCAACTAAACTTATAGATGGCATTAGAATTGAAACACCATTTACTAAATGGATGGCTGAAGAATGAGATTTAGCATCGTTAAAAGCAAAATGTTTGAATAGTTTCTTTTATGCTCTTAAATCTGAAAGATTACATATGCGTTTCTACTTATAGAAGTGGAAAAGAAATTTGGAACAGAATTTGTATCACATATAAAGGAACTAAAGAAGTAAAATAATCAAGAGTAAATGTTTCGTTACATGATTATAAACTATTTTGTATGAAACCAAATGGTCATATATCTAACATGTACACGCATTTCACTCAAACAGTCACTTTCTTGCATGCATTAGGCAAGGAACTAACGAATGCTAAAAAGTTAATAAAAAACTTTGTTATTTACCTGCTGCTAATGATGCTAAAATAACTGCTATTATAGAGTCTAACCATTTAAATATGTATTATATTGATAATCTTCTTGGATTACTAATTGCTTATGAGCAAGGCGTGACTCAAAGACATATTGATACAAGAGAAAAGCGAAATGAGAAGAACATAGTTTTAAAAATGGATGTCTTAGAGAGTGATCAATCATGGTCTGAGGATGAGGATGATATTACCTTGATGACAAGGCAATTCAAGAGTTTTCTAAAGAGGAAGCAAAGGAGATGTCAGTAGTGGAATAAAGGTAACTTTCATAAAAATAATAAGATTTCTAATGATCTTATTTACAATGAATGCAGGAAACTTGAACATATTAAATCAGACTACCCTAATATTAAAGCCACTCCTAGAAAGGAGAATGTGGAGGAGAAAACAAATGTGAGGAAGGGCAAGAAACGATTTTAGAGAGCTTTTCGGGCAGACTCAGCTTCATATTTATTAGAAATAAAAAAGGAAGAAGAAGTTACCAATTTGTACTTTAGGGCCGATAATCTTAATCAGTTAGATCAATAAGAGATATGTGACTTAACCTATTCTGAGTTAGTTGAAGTTTGTGAAAGAATTCATACAACAAATAGAAAGCTCAAGAAAATTCATGCTAGGTTGAATTTAAATTTCTTAGAGTTACAAAAAGAGCATGAAATCCTTAGGAAAAATCATACACAAATTAATAACAACCTCATAAAACTTTTGGATGAGTTTGATGAATTGAATAAACATCATAAATAATTAAAATCATCTAACACTAAACTTAAAAAAGATTTTAAAACTTTTATGGATGAATTGGATAATAGAGAATACTATTTGAAAGATGACAATGCCATACTAGAAAGTGCAAACTCATTTTTTAAAACACAATTGAACACATTTGAGAAAAATAGGATCCCACCTATATCTAAACAATTTTGTATTCCTGATAAAAAGACAAAAATCATAAAACCTAGGAAAAGAGAAGTTTCTATAAATAATTTAAAAATCCTTTTCTTGAAGTTAAATGTTTTTCAAGTGATATGATTGGGCACATATCCCATACCTGTACTATTTATATAAAATCATATTTAGTGTGGAGATCAAAGATGCATAAAAAAGTTATATCATACATGCATCTAGTTTAATTTTGCCAAGAGGAGAACCCAAACTTTTTTTGGTTCCCAAGATAAATATTTGATCGCTTTGTAAAAATGCTCTCAAACAAGACCTCATGAGAGCATTTAGTACATAGACAGTGGATGTTTAAAGTATATGATTGGAGATACGACACAATTCATATCGCTAGAAGCTAGGAATGGAGATAAGGTTACACTGGGAGATAATACCACAAGGAAAGTGGTAGGCATAGGTATGATCGAACACCTGAACAAATTTTTTATTGAGAATGTTATACTTGTAAAAGGTAATCTTTTGAGTATTAGTCAGCTATGTGATAAGGGTTATAACTTTAAATTTTTTTTTCATTAGTTGCATATTAAGAAAAAATTTAAATGATATACTGCATGAAACTAGGGTAAATAATGTGTATATACTAGATTTAAATTATATTAAATCTCCTAATAATTTTTGTTTGAAAATAATTTCTGATGAATTAGGGTTATGACATAGGAGTCTTTATCTTGCTAGCATAAAAAACCTGGAAAATTAACCAGAAGGAATATTTTAGAGGTATACCTAAATTAGATTTTACTAAAGATCACCTGTGTGATGCATATTAGCTAGAAAAATAGCTAAAGTCCTCCTTTCATTATATTAAAGATCTTAGAACTAAAAAACTATTAGAGATTAGTCATATGGATCTTTTTAGACCCATTAGCACTGTAAGTATAGGAGAAAAGATATATGGATTTGTGATTGTTGATAATTTTTTTAAATTTACCTGGATTAAATTCTTATTTCATAAGAATGAATCATTTGAGAAATTTATAAACTTTTTTGACTTGGATTCAGAGAAAGCTAGGGTGTGAAGTTTTAAGAATTCAAAGTGATCTTGCAGCTGAATTTGAAAATGAAAAAGTTGAGGAATTTTGCAAAGAGAAAGGAATTGGTCATAATTTTTCAGCATCTAGGACCCCTCAACAGAATGGGGTAGTCGAAAGAAAGAATAAAAAATTAATTGAAGTCGCTAGAGCCATGTTGGTAGAATTTTTACTTCCTAAATATTTTTGGGTTAAAGCAATGAGTACATCATGTTAGATTATGAAAAGGGTGGACATTAGATCAAAATTGAATAAAATACCCTATGAGCTTCTTAAGGATAGAACAACAAATTTGTCACATTTACATGTTTTTGGAAGTAAGGTGTTCATTCATAATAATAAAAAATATCGTTTATGAAAATTTGATCGAAAATAAAATAAAAGAATTTTTCTTGGATGCTCTAATGTTAATAAATCATATAGAGTATTTAACAAAAGAACCTTTATAGTTGAGGTGACCACACATGTTGTGTTTGATGAATTTAGAATTTTGGAAGATCCAAATTTAGAAGATGATAATTTTGAAAATAACTTCCAAAGAATAGAAAAGATTATTTTGGAAGAATGTGAAAACAAAAAACCCTTTGCTTAGATAATGAGAATTTTATAAAAATCACGTTAAGGAATTAATTTTAGGTGAACCAAGTGAGGGCGTTAAGACTATGCATGGACTTAGCAAAGAGGTTAACCATTCTGCCTTTATATAAATGAATGAACCCACAAATATTAATCAACCAATATTGGATAAATTTTGGATTTTAGCTATGCAAGAAGAGTTGAATCAATTTGTGAGAAATGATGTTTGGGAATTGATAAAATGACCAAAAAGATTAAAGTGTTGGAACTAAGGGGGTATTCAAAAATAAAATAAATGATTTAGAAGTTATGATTAGAAATGAGTATAGATTGGTGGTTAATTGGTATAATCAGATAGAATAGACTTATTTTGAAGAGACTTTTCCCCCTATGGCAAAACTTGATGCAATTAGGGTTTTATTAGCATTTGCCTATTTTAAAGGATTTAAATTATATCAGATGGATATTAACAGTATCTTTTTGAATGGGGTGATATAAGAGAATATTTATATTGAGCAACTTCCAGGTTTTGAAAATTCTAAATTCCCTAATCATGTGTTTAAATTGAGAAAGATATTGTATGGATTGAAACGTACACTTAAGGTTTGGTATGAGAGGTTAAGCACATTCTTAGTAGATAGATCATTTTTAAAAGGAAGTGTGGATACCACTCTCTTTTTAAAGAAATTAGGAGATAAAATACTCATTGTTTAGATATATATTGATGATATTATCTTTGGATCGAAAAATAGAAATCTTTGTGATTATTTTTTCAAAAATAATGAGTAGTGAATTTGAAATGAGTTTAATGAGAGATCTAAGTTATTTTCAAGGTTTTAGCATTAAGAAAATTGAGGAGAGAATATTTCTTAGTCATCAAAGTATATTAAGGATTTCCTAAAAAAAAATGAAATAGACAATGCTAATCAAGTAACTACACCTATGAGTTCCTTAGTTCAATTGGATAAGGATATAAAGGAAAATTCTATTAATCACATTAAATTAAGAGGTACAATTGGATCATTATTTTATTTGACTGCTAGCAGATCAGATATAATATTTAGTCTTTATTTATGTATTAGATTTCAATCTAATTCAAAAAAATCACATTTGACAGCAATAAAAAGGATTTTAAGATATTGTTTGGGAACTCAAAACTTAGGGATTTGGTATCTTAAGTACAACTAATCATTTGAAATTATAGGATATTTTGATTCAAACTTTGTAGGTTATAGGCTTGATCAAAAGAGTACATCTAGAACTTGCCAATTTTTAGAAAATTTTTTAATTTCTTGGTCCAATAAGAAACAGAATTCTGTAGCCCTATTTATTGCTAAAACTGAATACATTGCCTTAGAAAGTTGTGTGGCATAAGTACTTTGGTTGAAACTATACTTAATTGATTTAAGATTTTCAGCTAGCATAATTCCTATTTTTTATTATAATACAAGTGTGATTTATATTTCAAAGAATCTTATTTAACATTTTAGAACCAAACATATAGACATAAGACATCACTTCATTAGAGATCATATAGCCTAGGGAGAAATTGAATTGAATCACATTTTTTACAAAAAAATTAATATACTGATATTCTTACAAAACCACTAACTTTTGACACATCCAGTTCCTTAAGGACAAGGTTAGATGTAATTGATATTAGTGCTTAAAAATAAATGTTCTGCAAACTTGAAATATTTTATGGTTGTGTCTGTTTTAGTGTATTATTGGTTATTTATTTTATTGTTTATATGTTCTTATTTTTCTTGTTTTGGGGTTTTTGGTTTATTTTTATTTGTTTTGTGTGTTAAAACTAGAATAATGTTACTTGATTTTAAGATGTTTCTCTAATTTTCATGTATTGTTTTTGTGTTTTATTCACACTATATGAATATGTTTTTGTCTAGTATGAATTTTGTAGTGTATACATGATTGTTCTGGGAGTTGAACATACAAAACCTTAATTTTTTTAAAAGGTCTCATACTGTATGATGATGTCATCATACGATATGATATGTATGGGTTTGTTTGTATGAATAGAGATGGTTTTACTTATTAGTTTCACTTATTTATTATTGATTATCTCGAATGAATTCATTTTGTCTGTACGATCGAGTTGTCAGTTTTTGTAGGGGACAAACTTAACCGTCTTTAAAATGATCTTAAATTTTATGATCATCTTAGACGAACACCTATTCATCTGTAATATTGAGTGGTCAAAAAGAATGTATGAAAGAATGCCACAAAATAACATTTTATAAAAATATGTTTCATCTTTGGTAGTTTTCATTTGTATATACGAAAACTTTTTCGTCCTGTACAATTTCACAATCATATATATGAAGAAAAATTTGTACAGTATGATTTTCCATTTTTCTTTATATATAAGTGTTTTGAAATTGTTTTCATTCACTTTCATTTTCCTCTCAAAACTCTATAGAGCCATTGTCTAGGAAAATGGCCAGTTCTAGAAAACATCCTCGAGGTTCTAAAAAATCTTCTTCTTCTTCTGCTGCTGATTCTAACTTCTTATCTAGAAAGTTTGAAGATTCATACTTTAAGTTCATTGCTATGAAGATCACCCCATCTCAGTTGCTTATCCAAGATGATCTTTATCTTTCTATAATGCCTCTATTTTTCTCCACTCAACTATCCTTCATTCTCACTCTTATCTATGCATATCATAAGGAAACCTTTTATTATTTCTTAGCCAACATGAGAGTTAGTGAAGATAACTCTAGGTTAAGTTCCTATGTTCAAAGACGACATGTAGAGATTACAAAAGAAGATTTAGGCAACTACCTCTGCACTTGAGAACCCAAGGGATTAGAGCATACATAATGATCTCTAGGTCGGACTTTCACTGGATAGAAACTAACAAAGTTCTTAGAGGTATTTCTCAAGTCAATCATTTATCCTGAGTCTATACCTTGAACAAAAATTCTTGGATCATCTCGCATGTTTTAAGAACTTCTGTTTTATTCCTTAAGCTGGTGATCAAGTGAATATGACTCCACTCCTGCCCAATGCCGTATATCTAATTATAATTAAAAAACCTATTGATGAAGCCTAACTCATTATGGATTACCTGTATAACCTTTCTAAGATTGGTCTTTCTCATCATAAGAGGAAAACGAATGCGGCCTTAGGATATTTTATTTCCTATATCCTTGAAAATAAGTACAACCTAATTCATCATGATACTCCTACTGAACTTCTAATCTATTTCACTAATGCTTCCTTTTAATCACTATTTGGGAGAGATAAGAGTTCTAGTGATGATTTTGAGGGAGAAGTGGGAATACCTGCACCTGCACCTGGACCAAATCAAAATTACTTTCAAGAAATGGTCAAGAGGTTTGATTGTTTGGAGACTCACTTTAATCAGTAATTTGATCAAATTTAGACCTATTTAGATTAGTAGGATGCAAGACATCAAAAAGATATGGGTTGAATCTGAGGTTACTTTGACTCGATGAACATAAATATAGCTATGATGAATAGCTACTTTTCTATGTTCAGCTAGCCTCCACTACATCAGGGCCCCTCCGAGTTCTAGTTGTACTTTGTTGTTGTTTCTATCTAGCTTTTAAGAGTGCTAATGTGTTATTTTTCATTTGTGATAGTAGTGTTTGTTATGTTTTTGTAAGTTTTTTTGATGATGTTGAATGTTGTATTTATGGTATTGTTGGGAGTGATTATATGTTAAACCTTTTGAATCAATGAAAAAAAGTTAATTTTTAGAGACTTCGGTTTGCTTCTTTCTTCTTGAAATGTTAAGTTTGCCTAATACAAAAAATGTTTTGAAATTGATCTAAAATAAGATATAGATTATATTGCTTTACAAATTAATTTCCTAGCAAAAATCTAATATTTCAAAATTTTAAATTAAAATTCTAACAAGAGTTAGATAAGAAGATCAATTTCATGTTCTTTTAAACAAACATATCTAACATATATTTATTACAAAAATGTGGTCTTATTGTTTTTTATTTCCTTTTAAATATGCTTATTTTTGTTATTAGTGAAATTTGATTTTAGATTGCTGTTATTGGAAAGAACAAAAGTATATGAAAAAGAAATGCACAATGTGTGCAAAAATCAAAAGAAAGTGCAAAGATTCACAAAGTGAAAAGAGGCACAATAGTAGCCCAAACAGAAAAGATGCACAAAGAGTACAACAAATATTTGAAAAGATGCACAATATCTTCATTTGAGAATTTATTAAGTTCTTTCTACAATCTTTTAATTTTAATTCAAATCAATCTACTTTACAATCATATTGTATATAGAATTTGAAGTTAATTAATCTTCATTTCATCATTTTTGTAATAATCTTTTTTATTTAAATTGTCTAACTTGAATAATGACTTTGATTGATTTTCTTCTCTTCGTTATTTTTTATTTAAAATTTTATTTTTTTTTCTTTTTAGTATTATGAAATTAATATTGTATTTTCAATTAGTTTAAAATCCTTTTCAAGATCAATTCTATTGGTTTCTATATTCCAACCTTTCATTTCAAGTTATGCCTCCCTTTTTATTGTTGTTAAAAGGAGAAGTAATAATATTGTTTAATTGATTATGTGATGTATGTGTGTTTGATTGATTATGAGATGTGTGAATGTTTGATTGATTGCAATGCATGTGTTATGTGTTAAATAAGTATATGTTCATCATGTATATCGTGTTTTTGTTTCTGTCAAATTTTCTTTTATTTTCTTCGTGTTTTTGTTTTTATATTTTGTTTAAATTTTTTTTTGGGTTTAGGTATTTTGATTTTCATGAGATTCCCTAGCTTTCAATTGATCATTCATTTAGGAGAAGCTAAGGAGAAATTTTAGTTTTAAAAGTTATTTCAAACAATAACTATTTTTCCATCATAAAAAAGGGGGAGATTGTTGTAACTTAATTTTCATAATTATGTTTTTATGTTATATGTGTGTTTTTGATGATTCTAAATATTATTGTTTGGTTATTAATTCTCCTAAAAAATATTAGAAATATTACTTTTATTGTTTGTATGTACTAACCTTTTAGAGAAATCATACTCCAGATTGTTGAAGACTTCAAGGTAGATTAAATTAAGGTTTATTGTAATGGAGTCTATATTTTTCACTTTTATTGAGTCTAAAAGAGTGTGATTGTAATTGTGGGACCGTGCATAAACACATCAGGGAAGTGTTAAATTTGTAAATTTTTAAACTAATCATTGTGTACAATTTCAATTTATATAAGATGATTTATTCAACTATTTCCTCCATCTTGTAGTTAATCAAAGCATGGATGGGAAAACTTTTCTAAGTACTTTTCATACTGTATGAAGTTGGCTTCATATAGATGACATCTTGAGTATGAAAATGATGCAAACATTTTTGTCTGTATGAACAGGTAAATTTTGTGAACTGTTCATCCGGGACGATTTGGATTTCATACAGACTATTGCATATCTGGTTTTAGAAATTATAATTTTGATAATAATAAATATTTCTGACACTTTAATTTTTTTTGACTGCTTTTCTTACTAACGTTTCTGGTCCATAAGGTCAATTATAAATTAAGTCAGCTCAAGATTGGGTAAATTAGGACTCAGTCAGCTTATAATGTATGTCAAGTATCTTTTACCTTTTCTTGAGTCATTTGTAATAATATGGGTCCTGGTGTTAAGCAACATTGCACACACACTCGGGGAAATTTTTTGACTATTTTACAGTTTTTTTATTTTGATCATATTATTTGGGACGATCCCAAATCACCCTAGATGATAAGTTAAAAATAAAATCCTAATTAGGGCATCCAGGTTAAGGTAGCCGCAATTAAGCAAATAGTCTTGGATGATAATAACATTGTTCGAGATGATAAGCTCAAATCAGATAGAATCAACTGCTAGATCTATTTAGCTATATTTTTTTTTTAGACATCATCTAGGACATCACCTTAGACGATGAAGTGCAGTTATGCCTAAATTAGAGCTGTAATTAAGGAAAGTAATTATGGTTTGATTGAACAATCATATCATCTAGGATAATCAGTAAAACAAACCTTAGTTTCTTCTTTGATGACCAGAACAATGTTCTAGATGATGTGCATTATTTTTTCACTAATCATCCAAGATTATCCCTAATTGTCTTGAACGATCAATTATTTTTCCATTGTCCAGATATGAAATCAGGGCAATGTGCTGGATGATATTTATCATTTTGAACTAATCATCTGGGATGATCGTGAAATTATCCAGGATGATCAATTTACTTTTCCATTGTCCAAGCATGCATTCAGGGTGATGTTCTAGTCAATACTCAATGATTTAAACTAATTGTACAGGATGATACGTCAATCATCCTGGATGATAATGTTGGTTTGTCCAATTAAGATCAAATTTGGAGCTCTTCTACGTAAGACCTCTTGTTTACCCAAGATTGTATCTTTTGCTGCTATCTTGACCTGAGAGAGCCAAGAGGAGAGGGAGAGTATGGAAGAGAGAGAGGTTCTTATGAGGGGGAGTTTGTTAGGGGTTTCATGAAGGTTGCTCCAAGCAAGGATTTGAGTCATCTTATATGGTCGTCATCCCTAACTCCTTGGAAGTTTGAGAGAGGTCAACTTCAGCAACTAATCAAGGTTCTCTGCCTGCTTCAAGAGGAAGAAAAAGGAGTTAGGTTCTCTACATGCTTTAGGAGGAAGCAAAATGAGTTAGGTTCTTTGCCTCATTGATGTCGGTGAAAATTAGGTTTGTACAGGCTTCTCCGCCTTGCTGTGGAAGCAAAAGAAGTGTTACTGAATTTATTGTAATACCCAGAGGAGAAGCTCCGGGAAGTGGATGTAGGTCAAGTTTACCAAACCAATATAAATTTTTGAGTGTTCTTTCTTTCTGCTTTTCTATATTAATTTTCCACACTTTGAGTTTCTTGTGGTGATTATTGGTTTTGTTTAAGATTATATTTTTTGTTTAAGAAATTTTAAAAATATAAATTCACCCCCCCCCTCTTGGTTAGACTTAGGCTAGTTCACAAGGGCTTAACATCCCTAATAAACTTTCAAGTGGTAGCAGAGTGGGATTCATAAAATTGAGTTTTTGAAAACTTTTGAATTTTGATCCACGGCTGACTCTGGTAATTATAACACTGTAGAAGGATATTCTATTACCTGACCAACTTTATTTGATAATATTACTTTCAATTTTAAGAAAACTCGCATGTCAATATTTTTACAATCGATTGACTATCATATGTGAATGCTTGTTAAAGAGGGTTATTTATCTCCGTCATGTGAAATTAATGAAATTAAAACATAACTTCCTTTCACTGAATGAACTTTAGAAGATAGGTACTTAACACAACTTAATGAAAAATGCTTGAACTATTTTTTTTATGCTTTGAAATCGAAAGATTACATGCGTGTTTCAACTTGTGCTACCGGTAAAGAAATTTGGGAAAGATTGTGTATTACTTATGAAGGAACAAATGAAGTTAAGCAATCTCGGTTGAATATCTTATTGCATGACAACAAACTTTTTTATATGAAACCTTTTGAATTGATTTCTAAAATGTATACTAGGTTTACTCAAATTATTACCTCACTATATGCCTTAGGAAGAGAACTCACAAATTATAGAAAAGTTAATAAGATGTTGAGATGCTTGCTTTCTTCCTTTGATGCTAAGATTACTGCAATAATTGAATCTAAGGATTTGAATACTTATTCTATTGATAACTTATTTGGATCATTTCTTATGAGCAAGGGGTGAACTAAAGATAACCTAATACAAGTGAGAAAAAGAAGGAGAAAACTATGGCGCTGAAGGCCAACGATATGGGCACTAATTCTTCCGGGTCTGAACGCGATGATGTTGCCTTAATCACTAGATAATTCAAAAAATTTTTAAGGAAGAAGCAAATGTACCATCAAAAGTGGAATAAAGGTAAGGGTAGAAAAAATTTTAAAAGTTATATTGATATATTTTAAATGCAGGAAGCCGAGACATATTAAAGGTGACTATCCTACACTCAAGGCACACCAAAGCAAGGAGAAGAGTGATGAGAAACCCAAGTTTTGGAAGGATAAGAAGCGATTCCAAAACGCATTCTAGGTAGATTCTGCAACTAACTGTTTTGAGACTGAAGCCAAAGAAGAGACAACAAACTTGTGCTTTATGGAAGACGATCTTCTTGGTTAGAATAACCAAGAAGAGGTATGTGAGCTAACCTACAAACTATAATTTAAAGTGTATGAACAAATTTATGCATCAAATAGGAAACTTAAAACATCTCATGCTAGTTTGAAGTTGGAGTTTTTAAATTTGTAAAAAGAGCGGGAAACTATATTAAAAGATCACTCGATACTTGATAGCAATCACATGTCATTACTTGATAAGTTTGATAAGTTAAATAAAAAGCATTCTGAGTTGTTCATTGAACATGATTCATTAAAAGCAAAACTATGGCTTTGGAAAATGATAAACCATCATTGCATACATCTCATAAAAAGAAGCATCATCACCCAAGTAGATTAGTAAACCCTTTTCCTAGTGTTAGAAATTTTTTGTGTGGCAGGTTAGGACACATTTCACACACTTGCACTATTCACCATAGTACCCATTGGATGTGGATACCCAAATTGCATAGTTCACAGCATAACATACATGCATTGCATTCTTCTTTCCATAAGAAGGGACACAAACTTATTTGGGTTCCTAAATTAGGCTTTTGAGAGCATGTGGTACCTAGATAGTGGATGCTCGAGACACATGGTTGAAGATGCTTACCAATTCATTTTGCTAGAGGCTAGAGCTAGAGGTAAGGTCACTATTGAAGATAGCACCACCAGGAAAGTGGTGGGCATATGTATAATCAGAAACTCTAAGAACCTTTTGATTGAAAATGTTTTACTTGTAGATGGACTGAAACAAAACTTATTAAGCATCAGTCAACTGAGCTACAAGGGCTTCATCATAATTTTTTTGGAAAATACTTGCATTATTATCTTGAATAATAACACTATTTTGCAATGAAAGCAGATCAATAATGTTTATATGATTGATTTAAATAATATTGAATGTGCTGCTTCATTTTATTTAAAAACTATTGCTTATTAGTGTTGGTTGTGGCATAGGAGGTTATGGCATGCTAATATTAAAACCCTGAGAAGAGTGACCCAAAAGGACATAGTTAGAGGTGTCCCCAAGCTAAAGTTCATTAAAGACTACCTATGTGATGCCTACAACCTAAGGAAGTAAATCCAATCCTCTTTTCATTCCATTTAGGATATTAGCACCTCTAAACCTTTAGAAGTCTTTCACATGAATTTGTTTGGACCCATTAGCAATGCCAGCTTAGAGGGAAACATTTATAGATTTATGATTTTTGATGACTACTCGAGGTTCACTTGGATTAAATTTTTATCACTTAAGAGTGAGTCTTTTGATGAGTTTAGATCCTTCTCCACTTGGATTCATAAAAAGTTAGGTTATGTGATCTTAACCATCCATAGTGATCATGGGAGAGAGTTTGAAATTGAGAGATTTGGAGATTTTTATAAGGATAAAGGGATTAGACATAACTTCTCAGCTCCTAGGATCCATTAGTAGAATGGGGTAGCTGAAAGGATAAATAGGACCTTAGTTAAGGCTACTAGAGCCATGCTTATTGAGTATTCAATATTAAAATACTTTTGAGCTGAAGCGGAAAACTCAGCTTATTATGTGTTGAATAGGGTGATTTTTAGAACTAAACTTGATAAGGCACCCTATGAGATCCTTATGGAACCTTTCCCACCTCTTTGTCTTTGATTTTAAGGTTTTCATTCTTATCAATGGGAAGTCACACTTAAAAAAATTTGATCCAAAATCTGATGGAGTGTTCTAAGGATATTCAAGTATGGGAAAATCCTTTCGGGTGTTTAATAACATGATATTGGTGATGGAGGAGACTACTCATGTAGTGTTTGATGAATTTGATCCTAAGAATTCTAGAGTTGAGGATGAAGATGATGTTGGAGAGATTATCCAAGGAGTTAAAAGTTTTGAGAAGAGGGTAGAGCCCTAAAACACCAAAGGAGTAGGTGAGATTACCCAAGGAGTAGAAAATACAAATCTCAAGGAATGGGTAGGACCTACACATACTTTGCCTAGAGATTGGAGATTTTTTTAGTCATCCTAAAGAACTTATCTTAGGAGACCCTTCTGAAGGTGTTAAAACTAGGTATGGACTTAGAAAGGAAGTGAACCACTCAGCCATTATCTCTATGACTGAACTCACCATCATCAATCAAGCCCTGTTTTAACACAATTGGAATCCAGTAGAGTGCTAATATCCTTTGCCTATTATAAGAGATTTAAGATTTTCTAAATGGACGTTAAAAGTTCCTTTTTAAATGGGATAATAAAAGAGGATGTGTTTGTGCAGCAACTCCCAGGTATTGAGAGTTCATAATTTCCAAATTATATTTTCAAATTAAAAAAGGTCACATATGGATTAAAATAGGCACCCAGAACTTGGTATGAGAGGCTTAACACATTTTTACTAGAGAGGGAGTTTGTTAAGGGGAGCGTAAACACCACCCTTTTTTTGAGGAAAGTAGGAGATGGATTACTCATTATTTAGATCAATGTTGATGATATACTTTTTGGATCTTCTAATAAAAAGCTATGTAATGATTTTTTTAAAATGATGAGTAGGGAATTTGATATCAGTATTATGGGAGAGTTATTCTACTTTTTCGAGTTTAGTATAAGACAGTTGGATGATGGAATCTTTCTAAATCAATCAAACTACATAAAGGACATCTTGAAGAAATATGAAATGGATAAAGATAAGCCAATGAATACTCCCATGACCTCTAATGTTTAGTTGGATAAGGACTCAAATGGAAAATCTATTGATCAAAAGAAGTATAGAGGGATGATTGGATCTTTACTTTACTTGACTACTAGCTAACCTTATATAATGTTTAGTGTATGTCTCTGTACTAGATTTCAAGCTGATCCTAAAGAATCCGACCTAACTACTATTAAGAGAATTCTTTGATATCTCTTAGGGACCCAAAACTTAAGAATATGGTATCCTAGGCACAACACTTTTTTTGAGATTATTGGATATTTTGATTCTGATTTTATAGGATGTCAGGTTGATAGAAAGAGCACTTCTAAGACTTGCCAATTTATAGTACAGTTTTTAGTCTCCTAGTCGAGTAGAAAACAAAACCCTATTGCACTTTTTACTGCTGAAGCTAAGTACATTGCCTTAGGGAGTTATGTAGCCTAAGTCCTTTGGTTAAAGCAATAAATTCTAGATTTAGGATAACCTATAGGTACAATTTCAATCCTTTATGACAACACTAATGCCATCTGCATCTCTAAGAATCCTTTCCAATATTCAAGGACCAAACTCATTAACATAAGGCATCACTTTATTAGGTATAATTTCAATCATTTGTGACAACACTAGTGCCATCTGCATCTCTAAGAATCATATCTAACATACTAATCCTGATGCTGCTAGCCATTGCGCTCTATCTTCTGCTTTAGTTTTTTGGGCAATCTTGTGGCAATTCTAGGGTTTGGATTTTTGAGCTTCCCTGATCATTCTCTTGGCCTGGTTCTTTTGCTTTTATTGTGTTTTTCCTTTCCTTGGTTTTCATCATGGTTTCTCATAATGTTGTTTTAAGGTTTTTTTTTTGTGGTGGGGGTGGGGGGGGGGGGGGGGGGGAGATGATGTCTTCGATGTCGTCCATCCCAGTTGCTTCTTCGCTCCCAAACAGTTAGACCTATTCTTATGGATGTTGTGTCGGGTTCTTCTTCCTCTTCTTCTAGGGTTCGGTTCATGCACTCTTCGTATAAGGGTTATCCTGCCATTTTAATTGAAGATTTGGTTGTTTCTCAGCTTGTTGCACCTTTTGAGTTTATGTTGGTTGGTAAATTTTTTCATCATTGTCCTAATCTAAATGTGATTCACAAATTTTCTTGAGCCTTAAGCTTTCTGGCTTATTTAATGTTGGTCTATTGGATCCGCGTCACATTGCAATACGACTTTCTAATGAATTGGATTATAGTCAAATTTTCTCTTGGAGATCGTATTATATTCATGATTGTCAAATAAGGTTACTCAAATGGTCACTAGATTTTGATGTGTGGGAGGAGTCTCCCATTGCTTCTGTGTGGATTTCTTTTTCGAACTTAAGGCTTCACTTCTTTAATTCACAAATTCTTTTTGGCTTGGCTTTGGTGTTTGGAAGACCTTTACAATTTGACCAAGCTACTACAACTTTATGTCGTTCGTTAGTGACTCGGATTGTAGTAGAGTTAGTTGTTTCTAAAAACATCCTAATGAGATATGGTTGGGCTCTAAATTGAATGGTTATTTTCAAAGGTGGAAATTAAAAATCTTCCTATTTTTTGTTCTCATTGTAATATGCATGGCCATGGGGTGAATGAATGTTTTCAATTACATCCTAATCTTCATAAGGAGAAAGTCTAAAATAAAGTTTTACATGTGAATGACAAGGAAGAACATTTGCCGCAAGTGGGGAAAGGAAATGTCTCTACTTCGAAGTATATGGTGATTCATAATTTGTCCCACATAAATAAGGATCCTGTGTCTAAGGTCCTGGAGGATGTTGATATGGTGCTTCAGAATGACTCTACTTCTATCCTACAAGAAGTTTCTAATGCTGATCTTGAATAATTTGAGGGCCATGTTTCTAATGAGCAAAGGCTAGATAGTAGTTATATTCCTATCTATGTTTCTATCTCTGATAAGATTAATTCTCACACTACTAACAAGTTGACTAATACAATTTCCTCAATAGTTTCTAATATCTTTGCTAATTTGATCACTAATTCTTCTAGTATTATTATTCAGGAGAAAGATCAAGAGAATTGTGGTGATGGTGGTCTTGATAAAGGAAAATCAGTTGTGAGGGAGCTTTGTCCCTTAGAGATAAAAGCTTTGCCTGATAATAGTATTGTTCAAATTGATGTAGGGCCTCTAAATTCTTCCCAATTTGAAGTGTTAAAGCTTGGTAATAATGTGGCCAACAAGTTTAGTAATATGACAGGTGATATTTTTTCGGAGAAGAGGTATTACCTCTTTCTAGGGAGCACTCTCGTACGTTGAATGAAAGTAATTTTCCCTTGAATGAGCATTATCATAGTGATGTTTTTACTGATAATGAAGATATGGATTTAATGGCCAAATGTTTTGCTATAGATGATAATGATACTTGTTTTTCTAAAGGTTGGGGTAAGAGAGGTAGGAAGCTTAAAATTATTGTTTTGCAGTCTCCTCATCCTACCCGGTCACATACATCCCATTATTTAGTGTTTTTTTATTGTTACTACTATCATTTGGAAGGTTAGTGGTATTGGTTGTCCTTCATCTAAGGTGAGAGTTAAGAATTTATTTCATATTTTTAACGTCTCTTTGCTTGTCTTACTTGAACCTCTGATTTCTTCTGACAATTTATTTAGTACTGCTAAATTTTTGGGTTTTAAAAATGCATTGTCCAATGTTGCTAATAAAATTTGGATCTTTCAGAAATAATTTTTTTGTGTGGATTTCATCGGTGATTTTACTCAAGTCATTCAATATAATATTGAAAGTACTAACATGCAATATTGTGCTTCTTTCATTTATGATGCTTCTTCTTGTTATACTAGAAAGATATTATGGGACCAGATTGTTCAGTTTTATAATTTATGAAATCTTCCCTGGCTTGTTGGGGGAGATTTTAATACCATTTCTTGTCCTTCTGAGCGTATATGGGGCTCTCTCCCTATCTATAATTCTATGGAGGACTTTAATAACATGATCATAGATTGCAACCTCATTGATATTGGTTTTTCTGGTGATAAGTTTACCTGGTATCGTGGACATTTGTGGCAAATATTAGATAGAGTTTTATTTAATGATAATTGGTTGAACTCATTTGATTCTACTAATGTGGAGCATCTTAGTAGGACTCTTTCTAATGATTCTTTGATTCTTATTAAAATTAATTATAATATGAGGGATTTTTTTCTTTCTTTTAGATTTCAAAATATGTGGCTTCTTTATGATTCCTTTATGGATCTGGTTATGAATAATTGGAATTCTCCTTTACACTTGGATAATTCTATTTCTGGTATGAGAAGATTGTGGTTTAAACTTAAAATACTCAAGTTTGTTTTAAATTGGTGGAATCATAATGTTTTTAAGAATATTTTAGCTAACATTTTAATTGTGAAAGATAAAGTGTCTATTCAGGAGAATCAATCAGTTGTTTCCTTCTGAGGCCAACTTGTGCCTTTGGAAAGAAGCTAAAGAAGGCCTTTCCAAGTTGCAAGCTCAAGAGGAAAGTTTTTGGAAACAAAAAGTGGTGATTAAACATCATGTTGAAGGTGATAGTAATGCTAAGTATTTTCATTCCTTAGTTAGAAGGAAGTGCTCTACTAATTGCATTCATAAAATTAATAGGCCTGATGGTTCCTTTTCTGAGGATAGTGTGGAAATTGTTCCTGGCTATGTTGCACTTTCAGAATCACCTGAATAAAAATTTTATTCATGATGTTCTCAATAATCCTAATATTATTCCTTATCTTATTTCTCAAGATGATAATGTTTTATTGACTAGATATCCCTCTTTGTAGGAAGTTAAAGATACTATCATTGCTATGAACAGTGAGTCGGTTGCTAGTCTTGATGGTTTCACAGCTAAGTTTTTTAAAAAAAACTTGGTATATTATTGGTAATGATATTTTTTTTCCATTATTGATTTTTTTGAAGGTAATAGTATCCCTAAGTTTTTCACTGCTACTTCTACTATTTTTATTCCGAAGAGTAATTCTTGATCTTCTTGGAATGATTTTAGGCCCATTAGTTTATGCTCATTTTTTTATAAAATTATTTCTAAAATTATGATGAATCATTTATCTCTTCTTTTGCCTAAGATTATTTCCCCCTTACAAATGGGTTTTGTTACAAGGCATTCTATTTTGGATAACGTTCTTTTGGCTCAAGAATATTGCCAAGATTCGGATATTAAAACTAGAGTTTGGAACATGATTTTGAAACATGACATTGCTAAGGCTTACGACAATATTAATTGGAATTTTCTTTATGAGATTTTGAAGTTATTTGGTTTTGGTTCCCATTTTATTAATCTCATTAAGCTTTGCATTTAAAGTCCATATTTTTCCATCATTGTCAATGGCGAAGCTAATGGTTTCTTTAAGGCGTCTCATAGGCTGAGACAGAAGGATCCTCTTTCTCCGGTTCTCTTCATTATTGCAACTGAGTATCTATTTAGAGGGCCTGCTAATTTATTTCATAACATTCTTAGTATGTACTTTAGAACTTTAGGTGGGTTTCACATTTCTCATTGAGGCTTTTTTGATGATTTATTATCTTTACTAATGCTTCCTTGAATAGGATGCAAAAGCTTTTAAATTTTTTTAATCAGTTTGAATGTGTTAGTGGTCTAGCCTTGAATAAAAATAAGTGTGTCTTTATTACTGCTAATAAGGTTTCTTTGGAGTGTATTGGGTGTATTAAGAATTTAATTGGCTTTAAACATGCTTGCTTAACTTTAAAGTATTTATTTTTTTTTGTTTTGAAGAAAGCCTGAGCTTGCATTATATTAAATTAAGTGATAAATAAAAATAAGTACAAAGTTGATTCCTCCTTCAAAATGAAGGAGGAACCTTTTTCTTGGATTGCTTGGTATCCTAGCTGGTTTGACTTAAGGAATTTTTTTGTGCAAGATCACCTATTATTTTTTCCATATTTGTTTCTATTTTGGCTATATCCCTTTCTTGCTATATCTTGTTTTCTAGTGCCTTTCTTTTGCAGGTGAGTATATTGATCGTATCTTGGAAGGGAAGTTGGATCGGGCCATAGTATTTTGGATCTTTGATCTTTTTTGGGTGCCCATTCTTGTGCACTGTAGCATGTATCTAGGTTACATTGTAATTTTTGTTAGTAGGGACCTCGATCTTGTAGGATTTTTTTTGGTTTCTTTTTGTAGCTCTTTTGAGTAGTAGGGAGCTTGAGGGCCTTTTATGGACCTTGTACTAATTTTTCATATTAATACATAGGGCCCTCAGAGAGTTTCAACTAAAATAAAAATAAAAATAAAATAAATAAGGCATCACTTTATTAGAAACGATGTGACCAAAGGGGACATTGAGTTACACCATGTGACAACTGAGAAATAATTGGTTGACATCTTTACTAAACCATTGGCTTTTGACACTTTTAGCATCTTAAAGACCAGATTGGGTGTGATTGACATAAATGCATGAATTTGATGTTTATTGAATTTTGAATTTTATGTTTTATTGTTTGTTATTATTTTTCTATTCTTTTGTTTGTTTCAGATTTATTTGATTCACTTTTTACTTGCTATTATTTTAATGTTTTTTTTTTATTTTTTCTTCTTTTTCTTTATGACCACTATTGAAAATTATATTTATGCCTTATTTTTTATTTTTGAAAATTTGTAGTCAATGTTTGACATCTTTAAATTAGTTAAAGAGAGAAACACCATGTTGTTTTCCTTTCTCTAACCTCTATTAGCGGTGTAATTTTCTGTTCTAAATAAAAGTCTATCTCAAATTAACAACTTGACTTTACCATTAAGATCTTTCTATCTTGCTACAATAATCTATCTTATATATATAATGTTTAAAGTTTTTATATTACTTTCAAAATTTTCATAATCTTGTCATTATATTTAAAATATAAATTTGATTATGTTTTAAGGAATATTCTTCCTTATATTAGAGAGTGAGTTTCTTCTTCTCTAATATCTAAAAGTTATTCTCACAACTGAGAGTATTTAAGAGTTTTGAAAAGGGATCTAGCTTGTAAAAAATGACAAGGGCATAAAATGAGCCTCAAAAAGAAGAAAAATTTAAAAGATGCGTAATGATAGCAAAAAAAAATTGAAAGATACACAAAGTGTATCAAAAATAAAAAAAATGAGTAAAGTTTGCCAATAAATTGACAAGAGGCATAAAATAAGCCCACCAAAAGCAAGCTTTCTTTTCTTTCAAACTTTTAAATCTTAGAAGAATTCATGTGTTTCTTAATATTTTCAAAGGGTTAATTTTGAATTTCATGATTTTAGAAATTACTTTAGTATTTTATTCTATAAGTTATTTTTCTGGAACCATGTTTTGAACATATCTCTTTTTCTTATCTAATTAGTTTTTTTGAGTTAGGTCTTTTGTTTTTAAAAGATGATTTACCCTGAGAGAAGTCCGAGCTAGGGCTAATAGGATCGACTATTCAATCATTTTTTGGAATTTGATGATGTTAACTAAATCATTATTACAAATGTTTTATTCAATCACATGGAGACTTTATCATATTCATGATTTCATTAAAAAAAACTTTCCTTTCATTCTTTTTTTTTTCTACTTTTCTTTCCTTGTTTCCTCCTCCTTTTTGTGATGTCAAAAAGGGAACTAGTGGGTAGTGTTTGAGTTGGTCAGTCGTATTATTTTACTTCAATTTGTGTTTTATTTAATTTTTGATTTTTTGCCATCATCAAAAAGGGAGAGATTGTTGTGAATCCCGATTCAAAAAATTATAATTTTGATGTTAGTAAATTCTTTTGATACTTCTATTTTTTCTACATTTGCCTTGCCTACTAATGTTTTAGTTTCACCGGGTTGATTACAAATCTAGCCAACTCAGGATTGGGTAGACTAGAAGTGAATCAGTCTGTAAGTGTTTTTACCTTTCCTTAAATTGATTGTAATTAAGTGGGTCCTGATGCTAAGTAACCTTAGACTTACACACTCTGCAAAAATTCAAACTATTTTTAGTGTTTTTTATTTTTGATCACATCATCTAGGATGATCCAAAATAATCCTTGACAATCAATTAAAAATAGAAATCCTAATTAGGCATCCTGGTTAAGGCAGCCACAATTAAGAAAATCATCCTCGATGATATTAGCATCGTACAGGATGATAGGCTCAAATTAGAAAGAATTAGCCGCCATATTTATTTAGAAATATTTTATTTTTGGATATTATCCAAAACATCATCCAAGATAATGTAGTGTAATTATGCCAAAATAAATTTGGAAATTAAGGAAATTAATTAA
The DNA here is from genome assembly GCA_022539455.1 of Dendrobium nobile. Classification (NCBI taxonomy): domain Eukaryota; kingdom Viridiplantae; phylum Streptophyta; class Magnoliopsida; order Asparagales; family Orchidaceae; genus Dendrobium; species Dendrobium nobile. The sequence continues at coordinate 24,104,813 of CM039721.1, forward strand.
GGTTTCAGTGCTCCATCATGTAGTCTTGGATGATTGTAGGATCGTTCAGAATGATCAGTTAAACAAACCTTAGGTTCCAACTGGATGACCAGAATGATGCTCTAAATAATATGTATTGAATTGGACTAATCGTCCAGGATGATCCAAAATCGGCTTAAACGATTAGTTATTTTTTCATCATTTAAATGAATCAAGGGTGATGTTCTAAACAATATTTGTAATTTTGTACTATACGGCCCAGACGATCGTGAGACATCATAGATGATCTAGTTATTTTTCCATCGTCTAGACATCCATCCAAGTCAATGGCTTAGATGATATTCGATGACTTAAACTAATCATACAGGATTATATCCTATCGTCCTAGATGATCAGAACAAAAGAACCTTCTAATCATCAAAACTCTCCCAAATCATCTTGGCTGATTGAGCAAAAAAAGGGCTGATCGTACATGATGATCAGTCAATTGTCCTGGACAATATTTGACAACTAGTTACAAATTAGGACAAATTTGAAGCCCATCTATTTAAGATGTCTTATTTTCTCAAGAGGAGATCTTTTGCTTCTATCCTAAACTGATAAAGCCAAGAGGAGAGGGAGAGCAAGGGAGCGAGAGAGAGAGAGAGAGAGGATATTATGAGGGGGAGTTTATGAGGAGTTTCACAAAGGTTACTCTAAGAAAGGATCTGAGTCATCTTCTTCGATCATCATCTCTAATTCCTTGTAGGTTCGAGAGAGGTATACTTCAACAACTTATTGAGGCTCTCTGTCTGCTTCAGGAGAAACCAAAAAGGGTTGGGTTCTCTGCCCACTTTAGGAGGAAGCAAAAGGAGTTGAGTTCTCTATCTCACTAAGGTCTACAGAAAGGAGTTTAAGTACGAGCTTCTCTGTCTTGTTGTGGGGACAAAAGTAGAGACATTATGTTTAGTGCAATACCCGGAGGAGAGGCTTCGGGGAGTAGAAGTTGGTCAAGTTGACCGAACCACTATAGAGAATGTAAGTTAAGCAAATTTTAAAGAGAATTAGGATCTAATATTATTTTATAAACTAATAATATAATATTTAATAAAAAGTTGATGTAAATTAAAAAAAAATCAAAAGGGATATAAAATTGCAAGTCACGTGTTAGGTCAAAAAGTCTTCATATACATTCAAAAGAATGCTGAAATGGCTAGCTAGCTTTAATATTAAAATAAGGTATTGTTTAGGTTATTGTTATAAATTCCATTTAACTCAAAGGTATATCATGTAACCTATCAAATTATATCTATGAAATTTATGAAATTAAATGGAACAACATTAAGCTATATTTTTTAGGCTATAATATATTATTTATTAAATCTATAATGTTTATATATTTGGATCTTTTTCTTAATATATTAGCATTTCATCTAAAGTTTTGTTGTAATTTAGATATAAATTTTAAAGAAGAAATTTAAATCAAAATGAATACATTACAAAATTTCAAGTATATAGGCTTAATACTATTAATTATCTTAATTAAATGTCTTTTCATATCTGATAACTTTTATGTAATATATGGAACATTTAGATTTAGATAAATTAACATAAAATTTATTTAATGAAGGAATCTTATATATTTGTAATTTAAGCATATTATTTTTAATATATATATATATATATATATATATATATATATATATATATATATATATATATATATATATATATATATATATATATATATATATATTAGAATATGAGCAAACTAAACCATTAAATTTACTATTTATGAACTACTAAGAAACATCTAAAAGTGCATAAAATTAAATATTATATCTATATCTCTAAGCTATCTAGCTTGAATCATTGGGTTCTTCTATGATTTAATTTTTCTCTAACTTGTACTATATAATTTACGTCCCATATAAGAAATCATGTAGCAAATTTGTCAAACTATTATACCTTAAATATGAAACACAAAAATTAAAATGTCCAAGCATATGTTTGTTATCATCAAAATCACTAAACTATGTCATGAGACTCATAAAGTGAACATTGATAGCTAAAAAGAAGAGAAAAACAAAATACTAGGGAATAGGATATAATTAAAAGTATACAACATCTAACATATGATAATAATTACAAAAATAAAATAATATAACACTTAATACTCAAAAAACAAAAGGTGGGTGTGATTCTTGGCCAAAATAACTATGAATGAGATAAAATTTCTCTCGAAAGAAATAGTGATTCTTCTCATGCTAAAACTCCATCCCTTCACATTGTTGATTTGATCATAGAATGTGATCCTTCACTTTAGGCTAGAGTTGAGTGTAATAATTAGTACATGCATCATATTAGCATTAATACGCCTAAGAAAGGGTTAGGCTAGTAGTCTTTCATATTCCAGTAATTATTGTTGCATCTTAGTTTTCAAATCTAAGCTTTTGTTTCATGTGAGTTTTTGATGATACCAAAATATTATTGTGTTGATTAGTATTTCTCCTAACACATATTAGAATAGTGTTGTTTGTATTATTTGTGCGTACTAATGTTTAAGGGAAATCATACTCCAGACTACTAAAAACTTTAAAACATTAGATTAGGATTTCTTATATTTGAAGTCTATACTTTTTCTCTTTTTCTTGAGTCTGAGAGAGTGTAATTGTAATTGGGTAACCGTATACACACATATTGGGGGAGTGAGTCAAAAATTATATTTTTTAAACAAATCATACTGTATGATTCTAGAATAGTACTGGACGATTTGTCTATAGTGTTCCTCTAGGAAGAAGTTAACAGAATCATGCCTTAGAATTTTTCAAAATTGGTCATAGTATATAAAGTTAAATTTGTATAGACGACATCTAGAGTATGAAATGGATACATACCAATTCGTCCCAAATGAACTCACCATTTTCTAAATTAATTGTATTATATGAAATTATTTTCATACAGATGACGTCCAAAGTATAAAATGCGTGCATCATGTTGACACGTTTAGCACATTAAGAATAAGATTAGGATTTAGTTCATTAGAGATCATGTAGCTAAAGGAGAAATTGAATTGCATGATGTTGCTACTAAGAATTAAGTTGCATACATTTCCACAAAACCACTAATTTTTTATGCTTTTAGCACTATAATAACAAGATTAGGTGTGATTGATCTTAATGTTAAAATTGAAATTCTGCAAACTTGATTTGTTGTGTAATATATTGGTGTGTTTATTTTATTTTCATAGGTTGTTTGTAAGAGTTTGATAATTATATTTTGTTTATTTTTGGTTATTTTGTCCTTTGTTAGTTTGTGCCATTTTGTTTTTTATTTTACTAGTAGCATGTCATCATGTTTGAAAAGGTTTTTTGTTTATCATGTCTTATTTAAGTGTTTTCTTCATAATGTACAAAAGTTTTAGTACTGTATGAATTATGTAGCATGCACATGATAGTTTTCTGAGTTGAGCACATGAAACTGAGTTTTTAATTGAATTTTCAAATTGTACGATGTCATCATCGTATGTTTGAACCGTGTTGTTTCATCTGTATGATTAGGGATGGTTTTTAAAAAGTGTTAAGTTATTTTTCCCAGATTGTACGTATGAAATCTCATTTCATATGTACTATCATGTTATTAGTCTTTCATGTGGACGAACCTAACCTTCATAAAATTATCTTTAATATTTTGATCATCTCGAATGAATAGGTGTTCATATATATGATCAAGTGGCCAAAAATTCTATTCGAAAGGATGCCTCAGGAATGTTATTTTACAAAAAGCTATTTCATTTATTATCATATCCATTCCTCTTTACAAAATATTTTTGGTTGCGTATGATTTTACAATCGTACGTATGATCTAAATTTTATATTGTATGATAGGTCATTTTTTATATAAGTAGAAGGGTCTTGGATAAGTTTCTCTTCACATTCTCATTTGTTTCTAAACCTTCTCGAGCCCATACCTTAGGAATGGCCAACAGTAGCCAATGACCTCACACTTCTGAGGGATCATCCTCTCGATCTGGTAGGGATGGCAACTTTCTTTTCAAAGAGAATGAGGAAGCTTTTGAAAGTTATTTTTCAGCAAAATATCCCCTTCCCAACTCGTCATTCAAAGTAATATTAATTTTTCTATCATTCCCCTATTTGTATCAACCCAATTTTCCCTCATCGTTACCCTGATTTAAGCTTACCATCATGAAACCTTTCAAATGTTCCTTATAAACATGAAAGTAAAAGAATATCACACTAGGTTTACCGCATTTGTCTTTATATAGCATGTAGAAATCAATAAGGAAGATCTAGGAAACTTCCTTCACCTTAGAATACAAGGAGTTAGAGCGCATATCTTAACCTCTATAGTAGATTTTGACTGGTCAGAAATAAATAAGACTCTTAGAGGTATTGTCCAAGTGAGCCATCTTTCTCACGTGTACACTCATAATAAGAATGCAAGGATTATTCAACATTTTTTGAGAACTGCTATAATTTCCAAAGCTAGTGATCGCATAAATTATCTGGGAATTATTCTTTTAGTTTGCTTGATGCTAGATATTCCATACAATTATCTAATGACCTTGATTATAGTAGGGTGTTTGCCAGGAGAACTTAATATATTCTCAAATGTCAAATGATATTACTCAAATGGACACCTTTTTTGATGTCAAAGAAGAATCCCCCAATGTGCCTATTTGGATTTCTTTTCTTAATTTACATTTGCATTTCCTTAATTCTCATATTTTCCATGCTTTAGGGTCCATATTTGACTATCCTCTTCAAAGAAACCAAGCCACTGCTTCTTGATCAAGGCTTTTAGTTGCTAGGGTTCCAGTGGAATTAGATATTAATAAGAAGCACCCTAAAATTGTCTGGCTTAGTTTGAAAAATTTCAATTACTTGCAAAAGGTTGATTTTGAAAATGTTTTGGGTTTCTATTTTCATAGTAAAATTAATGGGCATGCAATCAATGATTGTTTTGTTGCTCACCCTTAACTTAAAAAGAAGAATTTTACCTCTAAAGTAATGGTTGAATGAAATAATGGTGAATAATTGTGCTTGAAGGTCAAAGTCCTCTTAAGAAAAAGAATCAAGATCTTCATGTTGAGGGATCAAAAGCTTTCGGAGATGACATAGAGACAAATCCTCTAGACAAATCCATTAAGAGTGAATGTTTGATGGAAAAGAATAAAAAAGGAGACTAATATAATTTTATTATTATTGATGCTGACTATATTGAGGAACATGTTTCTATTGTAGTGGGTGAAAATTGAGTTGGGAACAAAAATGGGCATGGTCATCATACTACAATTTAATTTGTTAATCAAGTCCTAGAGGAGAATAACATGGATCCTTATTCCCTATAAAATGTTTCTAATGACAGTGTTATAAATCAAGAGATTGAGGATAAAGGAGAAAGTAGATCTGAGCATAATTTTAAGGATGTGGAGGACATGATTGAGGTTATGGAGTAGGGGAAATTGGGTCTCTTGATACTTTTATGCCTAAGGAAGGTCTTAAAAATTTTACTATTAACTCTATATCATCTCCTAATGGTAAAGCTAATATGATGGAGGAAGGTTTTACTTCTCATTCTAAAAAAGAGGGTAACAATAAAAAGAATTATGCTGAGCAATACCCACTATGTTCACTAGAGCTTCCCATTTATTTATTAATGGTAAAAGCTCTTGTGTGGAATATTAGGGTTTGGGGTAGTTCTCTATCTAAGGATAGGGTTAAGAATCTTTATAGGATTCATGATATTCACCTTCTAATTTTACTTAATCCATTAGTTTCTTAAACTAAATTGGACTCTGTTCGAATGAAATTAGGTTTTAATTTGTCTTTTGGAAACACTTTATTACTTCAGATGTTATAATGGATTTGACTCAATTGATCAATACCAACATTACTTTTAACCATGTTTCTTGCTATGCTTCTTTTGTTTATACCTCATGTTCTAGATTAGGGAGAAAATTTATTTTTGATCAACTTATTGACTTTTCATCTTCTGTTAATGCCCCTTGGATGGTTTTTTTTTTTTTTTTGGGGGGGGGGGGATGTTATTTTAACTACATTACTAATTCTGTTGAAAGAATTGGTGGTAAGCCACCTAATTGCCATGATATGGATGATTTTAATGATATGATTATGAGTAGTAACCTACATGATATTGGTTTTTCGGGCTTACTCAAAATAAGGGTATTATGTGGAAAAGATTGGATTGTATCCTTTTTAATGATCAATGGATTTACTCTTTTCAAACTACTCACATTGAGCCTTTAACTAGAACTTTATTTGATCACTTTTCTTTATTATTCAGCATTAAAAGAACTATTTCTAATATTTTTCAACCTTTTAGATTCTAGAATATGTGGCTTGTGGATGAAAATTTTTTACATAGTATGAAGAGAAATTGGGATGCCCCTCTCATCCCATCTGATAATGTTTATGGTATTACTAGGCTTTGGTTTAAACTTAAAAGGCTTAAGCAAAATCTCTCTTGGTGGAATAAATGCTTTTTTAAAATTATATTTTCTAATATTCAGCTGCCTAAAAAAGAGATGGAGAATGCTGATTCCATTTATTTGCATAATTCTAGTTTTGATA